>OX467082.1:34257968-36657968 GCA_950106755.1 Climacium dendroides | reverse complement strand
TCGAACTGGGTCATACTTGGCCCCCCTTCCAATCTCCCGCTGCATTGCTCCTGGATGCCAACTGATTCGGAGCTGGCAGGAGTCAGTTTGCAGCAGTTCGCAACCCTAATTTCGCAGTATTCCCTGTGCCGAAGCCGTCTCCAAAAACAGGGTACCGAGAACGCGATTTAGGCAATGCCAGAATCTGATAGGATCCACGGTATGGCATTCCGACTTATGTGACGGGAAGCCACTTACTGAATGAAGCAGCAAGACACCGAACTTCGAAAATCTGCACCCGAAACCAATGCGAAGGTTCTCGGCAGAACGGGACGAATGTGCCATACCCCGATCGGCGTCGTAATTCGGATCTATCAATTCGAACACCACTTCCTTCTGCATTACAATGCGGACCTCATGACGTTGCTGACAGCCAAAAATTCCCATCGAAGGTCATCGGTAACGAAATGCTTCTGGCGTTCCGCAGTAATGACAAACCCTAATTCCATTTCAACACTTCATATGAGGTCTCTGCTAATATGTTTCGATCGATTAAGCCAGTTGCTCGCGGCAGGCGTGAACGCACGCTCTAAAGTTTGCATCCAGAAAAGACCTGTACTCCTCAAAAAGCATCAGTCCCGCGTGGAATGGGGTGACGCAGGGTTTAGGTTGGCACTTTGCATTGCTCAGCTTCATTTTTAGGGTTCTTCACCCTATGTAAAAGTATTAGGGTTTTCCATTACTTTGAATTCCAGCAGCACTTCATTTCCAATAACTTCAGATGAGAATCACGTAATATCAGCAACTCCTTCACGTCAGTATTGCAATGCATGTGTGACAGAGTCCTGCTGTACCTCTTGCAAAGATCCGAGACACAACCGCCATCCATTTTGCAACCCCAGTCTCCAACGACTACACCACGAGCAGTAAGAACAACCAGTATCTCAGAAAATCCAAGCTGCAATCCAGAAAGTATCAAAAGACATGGCTTGAAGTGTTCCATTACTAGCAGCTCTCTAGTAGTATTGTACACGAGCAACCTAATGTGGATGCACATGAGCTAATAACATGTGATCAGTCTTTGATATAAGCTTTCAGTGACGTAGTTGAAACTGCTGGTTGCTAATAGAGAGGCCAGTGTGCATACGACTTCGGCAACGGGCACTCCGGCCGGTCCAAATCAAGGCGAGCCAAGAAATTCTGGGTCAAGGAGCCGATGTACAAGTGACGGCCGTGACGAACAGCTCCCGTTGCGAACGAGATGCCTGCGCCGCGCGCGTCCTCGTAGTGAGCCAGCACATGTCCGTCAGCATCCATCGCAAGCAAATCCGCGCGCGCGAAGTCGAAAGGCTTCACGCGCCGCCAGTACCGGGCGAAGAAATGCTTCAGCCATGGCGTCCTATGCGTCAGATCCCCCAGCCATGACCGCCCCTGCATTCATGGATTGCATCAGCTTGAAGTGACAGCTTGAATATGCAGCACAGCTATTTTCTTACCGGTAATCGTTACATTGGCAGAATTCCATGGAATTGGCACCCTTCTTGGTAGAAAGCTTGCAACGAGGAACTAATCCAGTTGCAACACGCTTCCTGAAAATTTAGGGCTCTGTTTCTAGTGGGATCCGCGCTTCCGAATTACCAGTTGCTACATCTAGATTATAATACACAAGCTGTGCGCATTCACTTCACTAAATCATTGTCTCCTCATTTGGACATACACTCAATTGAAATGGACCCCAAAATTTCAGTAAATGCAATTCATGGCAACTATGGCATGGAGTTGCTCAACGAAACCCGCAATTTAGAGCTCTGGTCACTTGAACATCACATTCTGCGGGCTATGAAGTTTTTCATTCCAAGAAATATGCCAATCGTGCTCCAAAGATGTCAGTACCATATATGAAACGCGCCAACTGATTGAATATGAGGTTACGTACCCCTACAACACCAAGCCAGAAGGTTTGTGAAGGCGCATGGAGATGGATATTGTCCGGCAAGCCAGGTAGATTTTCAGCAAAAGTCTCCGACGTGCCTTTCCTTTCGCCTTTCAGCCAGAATCGCACACATCTGTACTTCCAGCTTTCGCAAACCACGAGAAAATCCTCATAGGGAGAGAGCGCAATGCCGTTCGCAAACGCAAGGCCGTCCATCATCACCGTAGTGTGCCCCGTGGTGGGATCGAAATTGAGCACCCGGCCATGCGGACGCGCTTCCAGCACGTCCAAATGCCACGAATGCATCGAATGCGCGTTGGAGGCGTCCGTGAAGTAGACTTGCCCGTTGCTCGCCACCGTCACACTATCTGCAAACCTGCGCAAATCAATTTCCACACCAACAAGCAATCATATGAGGTCTTGTTATTTCAGGTTATCTTCAGTGGAATATCTGAGATCTTGTTGTTGCTGTTTCCCGAGTTCTTGCAGTGTTTTTCTCGATCTTCAATTGGCGGTCACAAAACCTCTGCAGTCCCTACGTGTTGATGTCATATCCAATTCTTTCTTCGGAAATTGGTTCAAGACATGCCATAAGGTTTCTGTTGTCATGGAGACACAGGAGAAATCCGGCATGGAAATTTGAAATATTGTGTCGATAGTGTCTACGGGAATCGGGGCAATGTCCTTCTGTGTTCAAATTCCATTCTTAGTGTATCCCAGTGTATCCTATACTCTCCTCTCTGGACATTGTCCATGAAATTGATGAAACCCTTCAAAAACTCCATGGAAATGAACATTTTGGATTTCTCCTGTGGGACAAGCTTACGTACGTGAGAGGCTTGCCGTCGGCCAGGTTGGTGACGACGCGCACTTTTTCATCACATTCACTGACATTGAGCAGCCCCTGCACGGGATCCGCCACGAGAATCTCCCCGTCGACGCCGATCGCCAGTCCACACGGGTACCCGCCCACTTGCCTCCAGTTCACGACGCTGCCATTGCTCACGAACACTTTCTTCACCCAGCCATCGCGCGTGGTGACCAGGAGAGTGGTGCCTTCGGCGGTGAGGACCACGTCCTCCGGGCCTTGCACCAGACCCTCGCCCAGCTTCTCCACGCACTCCAGCTTGCCGGGGTTCACCCCCGGGCGGTGGAAACGAGGCAGGAATAATGGGATGGGGTCGATGGGGGAGCTCGTCACCACGAAGGCGGCGAAGAGGGCTGTCAATGTGCACACTACTGTTGCTATGATCACCACCGTGCTGGCTTGCACGACTGTCGACGACGACGACGTTGCCACCACTTTGGCCGTGAAGTTCCTCATTTTCGTCGGCTTCAATTCTCTCGGCGTATTCTAGCGCAGACTTCGATCTTGGGCACCAGAGTACGTTCACGTCGTTGTCCACACTGTGACTTTCAGAACTGCATACGACTCGATCGAGTACTTCCGTTTCATGGTAGCACGTATCCGACTTTATTGTAGCTAGGTTGAAGATCAAAAGGAAGAACTTACTTACTAGTGCAAGACTGCAAGAGAGACCTCGATCGATCTCCTTTTATTAACTAAAGAGCGAGATGTCTACGTACGGCAGCTACGATCAATCGTAATAAATGGCAAGCTAGCTAACTAATGAAAACTATAGTCCGAATTCGATAAGCAATCCTGCGGATTGTACGAAACTAGCCAGGCAATCGATATATGTAACTATGCAGATTCTACGTACCCACATTACCAAGCGATGATTCCGATGTCCGTGCGTCCGTCGATCCAAATTCAAGGACACAATGCAAGTGTTGATAATCGAAACTTATTCGACAGGAAAAGTTACAACGTACTGCACTTGAATGGAATCGACCAGGAGACTCAGAGGCGAGCTATGGAGAAGATTTTGATGCACAGAAGGCTGGGATGATGAAAATGTGCCTTCGTATATTCATATACAAATGATCCCTTGGTCAACCTCGTTAAATTGGCGCATCGAAGTGGGTCAAAACGTACTCTGTGACATTTATTCAAGCTAGTCGAGAATAGAGGTGATCGAGGTGCCAGAGAAACAGTTGATGCCTTGAAATTTGACCAATTTGCGGAATGGAGCAGGAATCATGGTGACATGGATCCGTGGGGATTCGAATCAGTAGTCGTACGTCTTAGCTCCGATCCGTTTTGTAAGAGAGCCAAGCCACGGCCGCGACTGCCCTTCTGGGGGGATTCGGAAGAGCGGATCCGGTGACTTCCAGGAATCCTGGCTCACTCCAGTCTTACTCCGGTGTTGACCTGAGTATATACTCTTCCGTGACATCTTATGATAGATGGTTTTAATACTAACAAGTATGGTGCATCCCAAGCTGCTAAAATGAAGAAATGGAATGAGGTATAGTAGAAATTGTTAATAGCAGAAAAGAAGAACCATCAAAAGAAGGAATACAACCGTCCGGACCCCTTAGGTCACCATGAAGCGCCTGTGGCACCGCTTGTTCGGTGAGGTTGTTGTGCGCAGGTCACAGAGCCATGGTGTCCCGGTCTACATTTGAGCCCAATCGTTTAGTGCGACCTGTGCTCTGCCTCTCAAGCTTTGCTACAAGCGATTCGGAGGACGGAAAGGGGTAGGGCCTGAAAATACCGTACTTAGGGTTAGGGTTAGATTAGTTTAGGGTTTAATCTGCCGGGACACAACTCGTTGCGGTTCCAGCACGCTCCTGTGACACCCTCAGTGTCGGAGGCCACACGTGAGAAAGCAGCGGCAGTCAGAGATGAAGGTCGAGTGGAGCCAGAGTCGGTGGCGGCAGCGACCAGCATGGGATTCATCCTACAATGGCTGTGCCTGGCGAGGAATTGTATGCCGTTTTTTTCTAGAAGTTGCATGGGCTTCCTCTTGAACAACACAGTATGCAAAGTCCATCTGGTACGTCGTGACATGGAACATCTCTCCAAACACGCCATTGTCACTAACTTCGTGGGTAGCAAACCATCTGTGGACGCTCTTGCTCTGTGGATACACAGTTTACAAGTGGTGGTCGGAGATTGGGTCGGTATGGGGAGAGAGTTGGGTCTGGGGGGGGGGGGTCCAAATCCTCAGCAAACAACATTACAACAAGTGACAATGCAGAAATTGTTAATGTTAACCCCCCACAAATCTAGATAGGGGATCTGTATTTTCCAAACGTAGAACACAAATTTTAACGCTAACAAGCCGATCAAGCTAAAGGTCCCAACTTAGATGACGCTCAAGAGTGTCCCAGAAGAATTTATGAATGTTGCCACGAAGATAGCGAGTGGTTTAGGGATAGTCCTAGGGGTTGACAAACGCAACCGATCTTCGATGGATCAGAGGTTCTGCATCAGCCTAACACTATAACAAAACCTGGTAAAAAAACGCACTCAAAGTCGACTACGGGGCTTTTTGCCATGTTTTTGTGCATGCGAGCGTAGTGGACAGTTAACGTTTTTTGCAATTTCCCACTATAATTTTTGAAATTTGTAGGCGTGTAATATACCATTGGAATTTCAAATACCTTTCAAAAAACGTGGCAAAAACATGTAGCTTCACAGTAGCACCTCTAATCGGCGTGAAGATGAGGTGGTCGAGGAAGCAACTTTGGGATCGGCACGCACAAGCCAACTTACCGGTCCACCTCTGTTGGTATCAAGGCAACGACCGCACTGTTTGTCACCATAGGGAGAGAAGTTGGGGCATAGTACCAATCAGCAGTCAACCACAACTTGACCAACAGTGCCGATTGAAGGAGCTCTGCAAGGCATACTACTAGTGGAAGTTGCCCGTCCTCGTAGCGACGCAATTGTAGGGGCTCATATTGATCCAATTGAAGCCAAGCTAGACTCAACTAGATCTACTAGATACACTGATTCGTAGAAAAAAAAAGTTGGTGACTCTCACTCTCGAGCAACACCCAAGTATAAGTAGAATGGATGGGAGAAGGTGTATCGAGGGTCCAAGTATGTGCATGGGAAGCTCAAATGCCCACAAAAAGATGGAACTAATCTAGCTACCTCCCATCTGACTGTGTTTCAATCAAAAGTTGCTGAGCTTGGTGAGGTGTCTTCCAGTCCCCATCCACCTTTGCCAATCATGAAGAGAAAGAACAAAGAGCTAGGAAGCAGACCCCCTAGCGAAAGATCGACCAATGAGCAAAGAGGCTACAATAACAAGTTGGAGAGAAGTACACAACATTGAAGTTTGGGTGGAGGTTGTGCATCTGGGATCGGGGAGTGAGTAGGTGACTATATTGGGGCTACCAACGCCCTAACAGCCACTGAAACTCTTCCGTCTAAAGTCGATGAGGTTGTAGGCGTAGTAGCCGATGTTAGTATTGGGGATACCAATGCCCTAGGAGTAGCTAGAGGACCTAAGGGTAATATAGACTTGCGGGCGTCCATAATCAAATAGCTTAGCGGAGCCTCAGGTTGCGTAGTTTCTACATCAAACAATCTGGAGCTTCCAAGAGAAATTGTTGTCCACCAGTGTCAGGTAATAGCAAGTCCAACCCATCTTCAGTTGGTACTATTAGGTCAGATAACCCCTAGCCCTAATTTGGAGCATGATTTTATGGCATTCCTTAAGTCTCATGACATGGACGATGATCTAACTAGAGGGGGCTAAGGAACCTTTGGTAGTCAAGCCTATCCTAGACCTCAATGGGATCACACCTACTCCATCAACTTTCATCTACCTCGAAGGCACCGGTGATCTGAAGGGAACAGGTCCAAGTTATATTAGACTTGACCAATTGAGTGAGGGGGCTTTGTTCCCAACCTCGAACTCATCAACTCCGCAGTCAACAAGTTTTACCAACAAATTGAATTCTCTCCCAGATAATCTCCATGTGAAACTCACGCAATGGTATAGGTCAAGGTGTGAGCCACTCACAAACGGCAGTTTTCTCACACCCTAGCTGCAGAAACAGATAGGATTGTAAATCCAGAAGAGGGCGGATAGAGATCTTTCCTTAAGGATAGACCGCTCTTCCATCCTCCAAAGTAGAAGGAGCACGCCTAGGAGGCTAGCAAGAGAAGGGTCACTGAAGACTATAGAAGATTGAGAGGTTATTCAAGGGCTATTGTCACTTGATCCCCCCCCCCCTTCTCCTTTAATATGAAGGTTACCATTATTACACAAAATCTTCAAGGTGTAAATTTCCCTTTGAAGATAAATATTGTAAAGAATTATTATTAGGATTTAAAGTCTAGTATTGAGGTGCTTTGTTTTCAAGAACATAGATTGAGAGGTCCTAAACTCTTGGAGTTTGGGAAGGCAGTTTGGCCAAGGACTAAGTTTTTATGTAAAGAAACTTCTCAGAGTTATGGGCACAATGTTGGAGACGCTAGAGCAGGCAAAGGGGGGGGTGTATATGGATTTCACCAGTCATCCAACATCTGGCATTCCAAGTTGGTTTCTCTTAGTGTGGAAGAGCCCAATGGGTGAGGTTGGTTGGTACCCCTAGAAAATATTTATTGATTCTTAATGTCTATGCATCTACGATGGTTAGAGAATGGTTGGAGCTATGGTTTGAATTGTTGACTACCCTATCCAAGGATTGCAAGTGGATACTATGTGGCGACTGGAACTTTGTCAAATATCCCATGGACAAATCTAGTTTGTGTGGAAAACTAGTCTCCTCGACTCAGCAACATACATTTGATCTTCTTACAAGTGTTCTCAATGTAGAAGAGTATTTTTTCACAAATAGCCCTATCAAGTTCTCTTGGGACAATCGTCGCCGAGATGGTTCTTGGATACTAGCAAGATTGGACCGTATCTATTCTTTTCGGGCAATTGGCGGTTAAGTTAGTCCCATCATGGAGTACTTCATTAAAGGGGATAGCTATCATTCAGACCACTTATCAATGTGGGGGAAATTCTCTCTCAAGAACTCTCCCCCAAGGAAGTCTATATATAAGATGAACGCTAGGTACCTAGAAGAAATAAATGTTTGTACCCGCATCACTCAAATATAGACACATCCTTCACATAGAGGCTTCTTTGAAAAACTCCGTAAGGTTGTGAAGTTTTACAAATATTGCCTTAAAAAAGCTAAAGCCCAAAGAGAGGTGGAAGTACATTTGCAAGTGCAATTAGAAGAGGTAGTTAAGGAATTACAAGACAACCCAAGGAATCTTCTCCACAAGGGACGGCTTAGTGACTTAGGTGAGCAACTTAGTGAAGTGGAAAAGCAACATGTAAAAGGTCTCGAAGTTAGAAACTGGGTCAAATGGAAGAAGATAGGGGATGCATGTTTGAAAGAATTTTTCTATATTCACAAGGATAAAGGTAGCCATTCTACCATCACTGAACTAGAAGATTGCGATGGTATGTCCTATACAGACCAACAGTTAAGACTTGGAAAGGATTTGTGTGGATTATTACGCCACGCTCTATGCTGCCCTGCCATACTCTATAGCTTGATCTGACACTACCAATCGATGTATTCAAGGGCTATTAGATTGCCTTACGGACTCCATGAAATCTTCTTTGTTGACCCCTATCACCATCCTAAAGGTGGAAGTAGCTCTCAAAAGCATGGACTCTGGGAAAGTCCCATGCCCGGATGGGATAGTTACAGCATTCTTTAAATTGTATTGGGATATTATAAAGGAGGACTACCTTAGTATACACTACAAAAAAACAGTGAATAAATGACTCGTCCATAGAGTCATTGTGGACAGCAGTGACTCCAAAATGACTGCAAATTGACTACAAAACAGCTATTGTTGTCCACAATGACTCTATAGATGAGTCATTTATTCACTGTTTTTTTGTAGTGATAATCACCAAAATAATTCGGTCTAGAGCCATGCCACTAGGCATAATGAGCGGTGTCATTTCTCTCTTGCACAAAAGTAGAGACCATAGTAAGTTGACAAATTGGCAACCAATAACCCTTTTAAATGTAGCTTACAAATTATTTGCCAAAGTACTACAGCTACGATTATAGTCACTATTGACAAAGATCATATCACCAGACCAGTCCACTTTCTTCCTACAAGGTACATATTGGATAACATTCTATTCACATGAGACACTTGATTGGGCTTCTCACTTATGCCAACCACTGTTCTTTTTGAAACTCGACTTTAGTAAAGCTTATGATATGGTGGATCACGAGCTTCTATTTTGAACAATGGTGGCTTTGGATTTCCTAGATAGCTTTGTGGATATGACCATGTTGTTGTTCCAAGATGCAAAGGCCTCAATGAGAGTTAATGGATCCCAATCCCCATCCTTTCCTATCTATTGTGGCATGAGACAACGTTTCCTTCTTGCTCCTTATCTCTTTCTTATTGCGTCAAAGGTTTTAAATGCAATGGTGAAAATTGGAATTACAATGGGATAGATCAAAGAGATCCAACTTCCTATAGAAGATTGCCAACATGTAATGGCCCAGTATGCTAATGATATGTCTCTAACACTATTTAGAGAGGAGGCATCTATGAGTACTATGATCACAACACTAGACATATTCTACCTAGGCTCAAGTCTGATCCTGAACTAGGATAAGTCGTGTGGCTATTGGTAGTCAATAGATGGCCAAAGTTGTCCCCCTTGGACTTATAGTCTCTGGATCAAGTAGGCGGACATCGGCAATGTTTGCAAACTCCTAGGATCTCTCTTTGGCTTGTCACTTAGTTTAGGAGATGTCGACCAATTTCTACTTGAGAAGATAAACAAGAAACTATGGCCATATTCGTTAAAATGAGATAAAATGGTCATTTTGAGACTTCAACTCTAAAACAATTATAGTGATTTTATCCTCGAGTTGAAGATAAAATGAGAGTGCAACCTTTGGGCAATCAAAGGTTTTTCTCAAATTATCAAATAGTCTCAAAATTGAATAGTTATAACAATTTATCTTTGAATCAAAGATAAAATTGAGACTACACTTTGTCTCATTTTAACAAATATGGCCTTAACTAGCCTTTTGGTGCACTATCAAGATTAATATCACTGGAAGGGTGGTCATTGTAAACCATGTTTTACTGTTGTCACTCTACTTATTCATTGCTATTTGGGCTAGAACAATGATGGGCATTCTAAAATGCAAAAGTGTAGTACAAAATTACATGTGATTCGGCTCCTTACATAGATCTCGGGCAAAAGTGGCATGGGCATAATGCTACCAAAGTAAGAAGAATGGAGGCCTTGGTCTCATCAATCCAATTGATGTACTAGTAGCTCTCATAGTAAAGTGAGTGGTAAAAGCATGCAAACCCAACCATTCTAACCTCTATGTACTCCTTCGTTTTCGGTTGGCTAATCTTCAACCGTACAATATAGGAAGGTGGCAACCAAGTATGGAGTTTTTTACTATTCATTGCTTTCAAGCGAAACATGGGTTTAAAATTTGGAGCCGGTCATGTGAGGCATGACGGAGACTAGTGCGCAATACACAACATGAGCCTTTGTCAACCTTTGAACAAAGAACTTTAGTCTGAATTATTCTAGTGGTCCGACCTTGAGGAAAATTGGGTCTAGATTTGCGCGGTCACAAGCTGCCCAATTGCATCGAATAGGATTACAAAGGATAGGTGACATGCGGATTAACGATTGCTTTCTCATAGCCCTAGAAACTGCAAATTGTTTTGGACTTCGTGATAGGGAGTTAGAGGCATGGGACGTTGCTACTAGGTCATTGGATAGGATCTAGAGGACATTGTTAAACCCTAACTGCACACCACCATCACCAAGTGAGTGGGTCAGATGTTTTGGTGTACATAACACTAATCAAGGCGTGGAAGCCTTTCTAGTTTTTGTTTGCCATCCCTTATCCACTTGGGGCATCATTACTAGAGGTGCAGTGCAGATCTGGGCCTTATCAAAGGAAGGAAATTTTATAGAAGTTCTGAGAGCCTCTAGCACACTTTCTATTTGGCGACTGCCTAAGCATCTTTCTAGTCCAGACAGTAATTTCCAAGTTAAAGGAGTGTTTCACTATATTCTTGTAATCAACAGCTCTAGAGGCTCATGGAAAATCCAATCTCTTCAATATTACAAACAGATCAATCAACTTAGTTGGGATCCACAAATGATTAAGTGGCAAGGCACTAAAGGCACAATTCCCTTCATGGAGTATAATACCAGGCTTAGTCGTAAACTCTTGAGGGATAAACTCACCCTCCCTAATGTGATTGAACATAAATGGCAAGGGATTTTGCCTCTATCATACATGGTTGTCATATCAGACGGAATCTCATTGTTCACGGACAGAATCGGACCGATTAGGGTTGACCGGCTGCAAACTTCAAAGGCTTATAACTTTTGCAAAAATACTTCAAATTGGTCAAATGAGATGTTTTTAGGCACCTAAACTTTAGATGCCTAAAAACATCTCATTTGACCAATTTGAAGTATTTTTGCAAAAGTTATAAGCCTCTGAAGTTTGCAGCCGGTCAACCCTAATCGGTCCGATTTTGTCCGTGAATAGTGAGATTCCATCCGATATGACAACCATGCTATCATACCATTTGAGATGGCCCATGGTGTGGTTCAGGCCTCGGATTCCTAAAGAATCAAGACTCCTACGGTTAGATTGGCACTGCGTAGTGGCTATAAATGCGTGGAGAGGTCTCCACCACACAATTGACATTGGTTGCCCAGTTTGCCCCCTCTATTCGCATGAGTCAGTGCTTCATAAATTTTGGCAGTGCAAATCCACCCGTCGAGCCTAGCAATGGGGCATTCATATTATTAACACCCTTGTTACTCATAGAGATGCCCGAGGCCCTTGGCATCCATTAACTTGGAAACAAGGGATATTCTCAGATCGTATCCCTTACAAGTTTAATGTAGTGAGCAGGGTGTGGATGGTGCTCCGTACGGAGATTTTGTGGATCTTGTGGATTGAGCGGAATGATGTTGCTTTCAATGAGATGCAATGGCGACCGGCCAAGCTCATGCAACATATTTGGCTTGGAACGATTGACTATGGTAGGATTGAATGGGAGGTGACTTGTAGGCTTAGCACTAGGAACCCTATTCTCAGGAACACAGCTAGGGCCAAGTTTGAGGGTAGATGGCTTAGAAACAGGGGTTTGGGGATGATGATCGATAGTTTTCCTCGTTGGGCCCTCTCAGGACCTAAGTCCGGCTTTGTTTTTCATCTGCCTTAGGCGCTTTGCACCACAGCAAGGCAGTAACCACCCTACTATGCATGCTTAGTTTTTTTTGTTTTGTATTTTATTATGTCGCTTATCCCACCTAGGTTGCTTGCAATTGTGTTCTTGTTATTTTTTCTTCTTGTAGTAAAGGCATCTTTACTTGTGTCAAAAAAAATGTTAATAAGCTATTAAATATACTTTAATTTCCAGAAAATAGTTTTAGTTCAAATTTCTTGCAAATTTCATTTTGTCTCCTAGCACTCTACATCTCAATTCACCAAGTGGGTTGATGTAAAAAGGGAATTTTGCATCATGTTGTTTTTACATGTATATTTTCAATGCTTATGAAAATCTCATAGGGTTTGAGGAATCAAATGAGGTCTTCCTTTTTTTTTTTTCCAAAAACAAGCCATTTTCATGGAGTTTAATCAAGAGTTTAATTGGTAGATTTTTTGAATCTATAATCCAACTTTTATGTCCTTGTAGTGAACAATGTGCAATGGACAATCATCTATTGTGGTCCCTTATCAGATTTGCCAAAAGTTGCCGAAAAATTAATAAAATTTCAGATTTCCACTTTGGCAGTAAAAAATATATTTACTGAAAATTTCATCTTACAACTTTTAGTTAATTTCTGTCACATTCAACAACTATACCTTTTTCTAAGAAATGTTGTCAAAAGGATTGTTTTTCTTCACTACTTGTTGCAAGAAATGATTATTTTTTCCACTCCTTATAGTATATGGACGTTGAGTAGTGTATGAGAATCTAGCATTGAAAGTAGCTTGTTGAAATGTCAATGAAATGGGAAAGACAAGATCTTTATACAAATTGCATGGTAAGAAGTAAAACAATCCATGTGGAATATATAAATGGTTAGGATTAGCTCCCACCTTCATATTATCCCATATCCTTTGAAGGTTCTTAATAGACAATGAATTTCATTATAAAAACAACCTCTCCATCCTTCATTTCTACTAAATGTCAATGAAAAAATTCTATTATGTTTCTAGAAAAAAATTAATGATGGTAGATAGACTTTGGACTTTACATTGAATTTCACATTGAATTTTTTTCTAGCATCGGAAATTTCTTTTTATTGCAACATGGTCATTTAATTCTTGTTGAATTCAGCAGGATCCCTAAATCCTAAAACTTGATGCATTTCCATTGATTAATGCAATGCACATTGTCAACTTTCAAGATTTTTGGCAATTATCTTAATAGTTTTTTGAAATTACCATATCCTTAACAAACAATTAATTTCTGTCGAAATTGAAAAGGGACTATAGTATTTTTTTTACATAAATTTTAGAACATGTTTTTGAGAACATCGTAGTAACAAGTTTATATATCATGCCTTATTGTCATGGTTAAAATACTACCATATAAAAGACTATAAACAAAGACTTTTCAAAATATTTGAAGTAATTCATATTTGAAAGATATCTAAATACCTTGCATTAGACTCATTGTCAAAACTCTAACATATTCAATCATAACGTGTTTTTTTCAATCAATAAAATTCAAGAATTTAATGCAAAACATTTGCATTTACATAATTATGGAAATACAAATTCTTTAACATGATCACAAATTGAAATCATGTAGTTCACTATTAAGATTACATTAGTTGTCTATCAAGAATGTTCTCAATTGATATTTAAGGTTTACAAACTCTAAATTTTTAAAAGCCAATATCATTTTTCTTATTGTTGAATATTTTCAATTGATAAATGTCTTTAAATGCTTGTCTTTAACTCTAGACAATTATCAATGTCACAATCCTTAAATTTTCAATTTAAAAAAAATAATCCTCAAAACTCTTGAACCTAAAATCTACCAAAAAATAGTGAAATTAGGTTGCCTTGAGAAATAGATTGCCTCACCTAGAAAAGTCACCTCATGACTCACTTGCTTGTCATCATGGAAGTGCATGTGATTCTCTAAACCTAAGTCATGAACCAATTATGCATCAACCCATACAATACACGTGGTTCTTACATTATTACATCCTTATTCAATAATAGTATATATTATATAGTGTAAAATGTCAAAAAATTATTGGGGGGCAACCTAATTTCACTATTTCATGTATCTTAAAATATCCTTGATCTCTTCTTCAACTTGTATTTTATTTTGGAATGACAACAAGTCATAATTGGATTTTTTCTATACTAAGACATTTTTCTTCCCTCTTTTAGCTCTAAAACATAGAGAAAGATCAAAAGTTCTTTGCACCTAACTGACCTAAGACTTTTCAAGTCCCATTTTGCAACTCAATGTTGCACATATAGAACAAAGAACTCTTGAATTGAAAGAATTCATAACACATGAATTGAAAATCTGATTTTTGTTCTAATATCTATATAATTTTGAATTTCAAAAAGGATTCTTTTCCTTTTCAACAAATCAATGAAAATGAAGCTCCCCAAGTCTACTTTCTAGTCTTCTTAAAAAATTTTAGAGTTTTTCTCAAATGTGTATTTCATTGTAGTTTGACTTTGAAAATCAATAACTACATTTCTAAATATAAAATGACATTGAAATTATTTTATTTTACTCATTAAAAAAATAAAAATATATAGAGACACTAATATTGCAGGTGATACTAATTTTGTGCTCTCCATAATACAAAATAAACTATAATAGAATAATCAATGTAGGAGTAAGTAAGCAACCAATTCCAGATACAAGATATCTCTATGGTTCAACCACATGGATAACCAATATTACCTCTCCATTAGTAGCCAAAAAACTCAAAATGTCCATCAAGCCTAGTCATTGTTAAACTCACAAAGTTTCTTAAACCTGAAAGGACAAGTTGGTGATTGTGGGAATCATTCCCTTAGGTACTGTGTGAATCATTGGCTCAAAAAATCTAAGACCACTCATTAGAAGTCAAACTAATGCGCAAGACCTCCCCTTTTCACAAAAAATTCCAAAGATGAACACTTGCACTTCTATCCTACATAAAAAGATTCTTTGTTATATATTCATATGCCACAACATCGTTCAAAAGTTAAGTAAGGTTTATTCAACTAAACACTAAAACCTACTATAGTACTCTACTAAATTTTAGACTTCTTTGAAGAGAACCAAAGAGAAGGATTATGACATATCAAATAGAATTGAATTCTTAAGTTGCTAAGTTACCAACTAGGGCTTTTTATTTATTTTTTCATTTTTTATGAAGTGCCAAAGTGGCAATATAAAATGTTATAGTGGTGCTCCAAATTTCAATATTCATCCATATATTGGGTAGAAAATATCACATTAACACATATCACGTGTACATAATTCTATTTTCATCTACAATCTAGAAATTTCATCCAATTTTTTTTCTTAGTTCATAGTTTTTTTGCAAAAAAAACTTCATGATTTTTTTGCCATTTATTAGCCAAATCATTTTTTGGGGGGTGCAATCTGGCACCGGAAAGCCAAAAAAGCAAGCCCTGTTACCAACCGTTCTCAAGGTCATTTGTTGAAAAGTAACTCTCTTTTGTCCTTTTGCAAGAGTCAGAGTCGGCGGTTGGCGGCTTGAATTGGCGCTTGGTGACTACGGCGTTTTCTGATCTTCTAAAGATGTTTCTAAGATTCTAGGAGGCAAATTTTACACCAAAACGCGAAGCTGCACAACTTTTTCCAGTCACACACCACAACAGAACTACAGGATGACTGAATTAAAGATTCAGTTGTGAAGAAATTAAACAGTGTGAAACTCCAAGTTATAGTACATACATCGAAGCTTGTCATACGCAAGTCAACGAATTTAAAAAGTGTCTACCCTAGGTGATGGATTACTACTGATCAATCAGGTTAACTTTGGGTCAAAAAACTGTCATTAATCTGCAAAAAAAGCTGTTAAATGAGGACCAGTAGAGGTAGATTTAAGTTTCAGGAAGTCTGAATTGTGCCAAAATTTGTGAAATTCCGCCAACCTAACAATACTGACGTTAGGTGGGATCTACCAGCGCTTGTCATCCAACTGCTCAAAACCTTTTTTGGGCGGGCCAGCGGCCGGGGTGACGGCCACGTTGGCCACTCGTGCCCCGGACGGTCCACTTTTGCACTTCTCCAGCAGATGGTCCACCGCACTGGGCTTGCCTGAGAACACGGCCTCCACAGTGCCATCTTTGCAACTGCGGACCCAGCCATTGACGCCCAGTTTCGTTGCATTCTCCACTGTCCACTTGCTGAAGAAGAATCCTTGCAGTTTGCCACTGATCACCACATGCGCCTGCAGCCCCTTCCCTTGCATCAATCCATAAACGCCATGAACCCACTTTGTAATAAGAACATAACTAATATACTCAATGCCTCAACAGCCCATTTACATTGTTGTTATATTGATCATTTGAATTATCACGGGCTCATCTCTTTGATTACGTGACCAAATTTCATTTTGCCACAGGAATTATCACCAGCAAACACATCCCGTGAGAATACATTTTGACGCGGCTCAACTATAAGGAGAGTCCAAGTACACAACCTCAACTGCAACATTCTGGGCCCAAATTCTCTCAAAACACAAGAATTTTCAAGTTTCGTTCGAGGCTCGCCTCCAATTGCAGAAGGCAAGTCTCACAACCGGACGCACCATATGAGGTAAGGTAGGGGTAAGTCTCGCCTTGCTTCAGATCTGGTAAGGCAGCAAGCAGACACACGCCGAAGTTGCACCACTTCTGCTGTTGGATTTGTGACCAAGAGCAGACTGAAACCTTGGTTCAAGAGGAAATGAGGAAATTGAAGGCAAAAGAGACTGAGCATGAAAAGAAAAGATTACATGTTTTGAGTTGCTGTTGATGTCGGAGCGAGAATTCATGTGACTGTCCGAGTGAGAATGGAGGGGGTTGTCACGACGGTCATGGCGATCAGGACGCGAACTCAGACGAGTGACTTCACGAGGCTGGCTCACAGTGGTCTGCGTCACGCTTCCAAACGAGCTGTCTTTAATATGCCTGGGCCTGTGTCTCAAACTGGGCGTGTTCCGCTCGCTGTGAATCCCATGGTCACAGCAGTCATGCAAAGAGTACATTCTTGCTACTAATACTGCTGCTGCTGCTTTACACTCTCGATGCTACAATTGCTCCCCAAAGCTAAATCAGGCTTTCAGATAGAAACCTCCTGTGACAAATGGTTTGCCCAGAGGCTGACCCTGGGTTGTTGAGTACCGAGCACACTGAGCAGCGAAGAGTTGTGAAAAATCCCGAGTGAAGAGTTCGTTACGCAGCGTTCATCCCAAATCAGTAACTTCCTGTTGGTCACTTAAAGTTGAAGAATAGGCACCCCTTCGCGGCAGGTCAGTAACTTCCGATTCATCTAGGAGAGAAAGAATAAGGTACCCATTTGCATCAAGTTTTAAGTTTGCGTTCTCATCTTACTGTAACAGGGACAGAGGATAACAACGGAAGACGCTGAGAACGACGACTGGGTACCAAACCAGGGCCTGGTAACTGGGTCTAAACTCTAAACCCTGAGAAAAGAGTTCCCGTTCCATACGATGCTTCCATGTGCACCTGTCCAACTGAAACAAGAATTCAATCACTAGAACCGAAAATAGAAACCTCGCCTTCTGCATACAGATCGAAGCCCAATGCAAGCTCTGCTGATAGAGATTAGAATACACCACATGTGGATTGCTGTTCTGCATGGACCAACATTCTGCCTCTTAGATTTCACTGAGAAACATCCAGCACTGCTGGATAATGTTATGATAGAAAAATGGACTTCCAACATGAATAATTGTTTTCATACCGCTGTAAAAAGAATGGAGATTGGCTACTTTAGTTTGTCCAAAACCTAGGTGCCGTCACCAGTCTGCTTCATAATACTTTAGCTCGTACCCATCTTAGTTTACATCTAACTGCCCCACACTACGTCCTTGCCATCCTCACCTCTAAACACCTGTCCATGGTGTTATTTAGCAACTAATCATGGTCATTCTAAAATTGAAATTGCATTTCCTTTGTGTATCCCAGCCCTTCACAATGGCCTGCAATTGCCCTATTCATGGGAGGGGGACCACAACGCAGAACCTGACAAACAGACAAAACAATGTTATAGACCTTCCTGAGTAGATACTTGCAATCAAAACAGGGTTTCAGTAAAATCAGAGTGTTTCGAGATAAGAACTTCTGGACAACATCGTAAATATAATCTTCTCCAAGATTCACGCCAAGTCCTTATGATGATCACGGTGATTAAATGGAGACCTCTGCATGTATCTACCTGCACATCAGTGGCCGGGGCAGGACAATGTTTCTCCACCATATCCTTGGTCACAAACCCAACACCTCCATCCCACTCTGTCGGAGGCTGCATGATTTGCATACAGAAGTTATTCAGTTACATTGGAGCTAAGAAATCATCCTACAATGTTAAGATTCAATCAGAAGGTTCAAATATATCGTTGAATGGAGTTTGTGGTGGTCAGAGACGGACAAAATTTTGCCCTTCCTCATCCAAAAATGAGCAAAGCAATTACGGATGGATTGGATGTTCATTGAAGCCGATATATAGATTCACAGCCAAAGTTTGCCGACACAGGACCAGGACACAGCTGAAGAGAACGCAAGCAGTTGGGTTCCCATCAATACAAACCTCGTTCAGCACGTAGTAGACTTTGAACTGGTCTGGGTAGTCTCTTGCAAATCGGTCAAGGTCATCCTGTGGCATCAAATCCACGACCTTGTTACAAGAATATTGCACACATCAAAATGCCAAACATGTGGTCAAACTCTAAAATTACGAAACACCACTTGACCGATGCTCGTCTGAAATAAGCGTCCTTCTCGGTAAGCAACCACACTCCCATGTATTAAGTAAAAAGAAGGATGCGCACCTTGAGTAAAATATCATCATATGTGACATTGGCATAAATCAAAGAAATCTTGGTCGTATCTTTGGGGTTCTCCAATATCGCCCTTGCAACCTGCACAAGGTACACCAAGGCTTCCCGATTTAAAAGCAACTTAAATGAATGAAGAAAACACAAAAAACTTGAAAACACCAAGAATGAGACTTCAGAAGGCAAAAGAGTCGAGAATGTTACTAATAGATAGACTCGAACGAGGTCTCGATTAGGTCAAAGAGTTTGAGACCACTAAATTGCTATCCGCAAGGTCAAGACACACCCAAGCTCCCATACAAAGCAGGGGGGGAAATTTGCATCATCAAGGTTGAAGTTCACCATTCTGATATCATACAGGGCTAAACGAGCAGGTCCATGTTCAGATAAGGGATTCGCAATGTACCTGAAACATGGGAGTGATGCCAGTTCCACCAGCCACCATTCCAAATTCCTTGACTTGGTTGGGTTTGTATTTGAAGCGCCCCTGAATTAACCCAAATTTACCATCACATACATTTCCAAGACCTATGGCCAGCTGTCAGCGCAAAATACAACGCTGACACGATACTAAAAACTCACAGCACCCGATCGACATTGATTCTCCAATACAAAAGTTCATTACATCCTCAATTTCACATTATCGAACCTTGGGACCCTTAGCAGCGAGATACTCTCCCTCCTTCATCCGGCCGAAGTAGGCGGACACCTTGCCTTCCTTGTAAACCTGGAGCCAAGAATTTTTTTGATCATTTATTATATCTCCAAAAGTAGCATCACAACTTGGAACTGTCCATTACGATTGCCTCCAATGCAAATCAAAACTACAAAGGCTGTCTCACCTTGACAACAAGCTCAAAATAACCGACGTCAGTGTCGAGGGTAGTGGGAGTATACGGCCTCACAACTTCAACACCTTCGGAGTCAAAACCCCTGGAAAAAAAGACGAAAAAATGTAAAGCTTTCCATTCCTCCCTCTAAATTTTCACATAACACACAGCTAGGCGACCCACAACAACTTGCCCTTCGCACAGTTCGCAAACAAGCTTCATTAATCACACAAAATCATTCCGAACAAGAGTCAATGAGTAATTAGGGTAAAACAAATGACGTATCGAAACAAAAAAGTCCACATGTACACTGAGCTCTGGGCTTTGACACAATTTAAGATTCTAGACTCCGAAAAGGAAGAATGTATTTCAATCTTGCGAGCAAAGAATCCGGGAAGTCAAATTGCAATTCACATCCAAAAATAATATCAAAACTTCAGAAAAGCGAAAACCTAAACAAAAGGAAATGCTCACATGCAGCTGATGTGTTGCCCGATGGGCAGACCAAGCACGGAAGTGGGCGTTGGCAGAGCAAATCGCAGCTTGACCACATTGTGGCTAACGAGGACTTTCTTCACACACTTGAACTTCAACCACTTCTCCGGCACCAGCACAGCTACAAAATTGAGGAGCACATATTAACGAACCACATATTACAGAAATACACGACACACGTAACAGCATACCAGCATACAGATTCGCAAACGATTCAGCTAAAAGCATTTTAAGGTAAAGACACCGAAAAACGCCACTTGATCAGCTAGAAAACATCCCCTCCAACAATCAATTCCTATTTGGAAAAAATCGATTTTAAAACATCTACCAATAACTCTTCGTAACTTTCGCATATGAAATCCAAATCACGCATTCTAAGGTAGGGACATCCAAAACCCGCCACCTATCAGCTCGTCTACATCCCCTACATCAATAAAATCCTATTGTCAAAGTATCGATTTTAAAACATCTACCAATACAACTTCAACCCTTTCTGACTTTCGCATCTGGTATCCAAATCAGGCAATTTTTTGTGCGTCGTAATCCTCAGGGAAACGGGAATCCCTACCGTACGTTCCAATAACACAATTAAGGGAATACCCAGGTGGGAGAAGATGCAAAGGCAGCGAGAGGAAACCTACTTTTCTGGCGATTCACATAGTAGAGAAAGGCCGCGCCCGTGACGACCGCCACCAATGCAAATGCGACGCCGACTTGGGTGGCTTTCTCGTTTTGCAGTCGCTCCAACACGCTCTCCATCGCGCCAATGATGCAACCCAATAGACAAGCACCCGATCGATCACAACCCCAAAACGCACAAGGGCGCGAGGCCTTGTAAACAGAAAGATGCAGAGGGCGGGGCTCACGAAGCGGATGAAGAGGGCTTGAAACGCTGACTCAGTTTAGGAACGAGGCTGCGCACTTTGCGCGGCCTGGTCAACATAAGTGTCCGGTCAGGGAGCTCCGCCCTTTTGCAGTCGCTTCTCGGTTTCTTTCTGTCTTTCTTTGCACTTTCTTTGAAATGTACGTTCGCTGTACATTTTGGTGGGGTGGAGGTATCTTCACCCTAACCCCTTAGCGCCTGAAACCTTTCTTGGATTTTTGCATATTTTTGCTTATATCTTTGTAAATATATATTATTTACCTCAATTTCATCATATAGAAAAACGTGGCTTTTTAAAAGTCAAGCATTGGTTTGGATGAAAGAGAAGTTTTGTGGTCAAAAAAGCAATAGGAACCTCTTTGTTCATCATCCAAATTTTGAACTTTGGAGTGCTAAGGGGTCAACCTAGTAAGGAGAAGAGCAGACTTCCTTATTGTGGTAGAATTGAATAAGAATTTTGGGATTTTTTTAGACTTGGAATCTACTTTGTTGAGTTTTATGATGCTCTTCACTTCTACGTGAGTTAAGAAAACATATATATTTTAGTGAAGTACCTTTGCCTTTGTTGCCAAACTAAAAGAAATCCAAAGTTCAAGTTCAATGTTAAAATAGATTTTTGGAAGTTGGAAATTGCCCTACACCAAAAAAAATTATTGATTCTAATTTGCCTCTTGCAACAATTCTACAAGTCTATATAGATTTTTGAAATTTCTTTTGTCTTTGATGCAAAGTTTGTCAAATTTTAGATGCATGGAAGTCCACCCCAAACATTGTAAGAACTAAAACTTGTTTGATGAATGACTTTCAAGGGAACTATTGAAACTAAAATTGTCTCTATTCAAGAAACCTCAAGAATTTGGTAATAGGACTGTGTCCTTTGAAGATTAAGTTTGGTTTTATATTTGTTGGTACTACATTCACTTTCTCATGGATTTTGTTGTAGGGCTCTAATGAACAAACAATGAATTTAAGGTATAGACTCATAAACAGGAGATATTTGAAGAAATTAGGGAAAAGAATATTAGAAGAAAATGAAGGATTTTACAACTATAAAAAATAACAATTTTTAAGTGCATGGGACATTTGTGAGTGGTGTTAATTTGGGGATTTTTAGTCATTATAAACAAGTTACAATAGTTGCAAAGGACAATGAGGTAGCTTCTCATTTGATAGCCTATTTAGAACTTTATTGAAGAGCTCTTTTGATATCATTACTTATATGATATTTTTTACTATGTAAGGTTGGTTACTCCATTGACAAGTTGTGCGATTTGTTGGCGACTCATTTGCAACCCATTTGTAACTTCATTGCAACTTGTCTATGACTCATTTGCGACTTTTGTGTGACTTGTAAATTTATAGATTTTGAAATTCTAATCTCAATGATTTTTAAATTTCAAATTTTCAAATCTATTTTTTTTTAGATTTCAAAATTTTAAATATTGGTATTTAATAAATTTCACTAGTTTAGGAAACTTCATAATTTCATAGGGCTTAAAATTTTTTGGATTTTAAATATTTTTAGATTTCTATAGAATATAAAAATCTAAAAATTATAGAAATCTACAAACTACGATATAAAAATCTTATAATTCTACTAACAAAACTTTCATTTTATAAGAGTACAAGTCTTATATGTCCAACCTAATGTTACTTTTGATAATTGATATGAGACAATTGATATAACACAATTGATGTAAGACATTGAGAAACAACTTTGAAAACAACTAGAAAATGATTAAAAAATGACTATTGTCATTTTATAGTTGCAATCTTTTCCTAATTGTTTTTTATGACTGCACATCAATACAATGGATTCCACAAAGTATAGGCTTGTCTACACTCTACATTGACAACTATGATGAATATTGGATGAAGAATAGCTCACATTCATTTTCAATTTGAACTTTGTTACAATCCTTGTAATCCTACACTTTATTTTACACCACTTTGCGATTAAAACAATATATACACTTCATTTTACAACTACTTTGCAACTAAAACAATGTACTATTGATGTAAAACAATGATGTAAGATTTTGTATAGCATCAACAAGAACGGGAATTTTTTGTGCATAGTAATAGCTAGTTTGTTGATTGATTGTATAGAAACTTCCTTTAATGACATAAGCTCGAGTCTCAAATGTCTTGTATTAGTAGGATTAGAAGAGTGAGCATTTTATCCTACATAAAGTAATTTGGAGAATCACATCACTTGCTTTCAAGGTTTGCATAAAATTATTTAGCAATATACTTGAGGTGTCATTTAAGACCATGCAATAGATGGCAAATTAATTAAGTATTAATTTGTCATAAATTCTCAATGAATGCATGAAAAGGCAAGTCTTATGTGCCTCATTGTTGATGCCCTTCAAAATTCTTCAAAATTACAATTATTGATTAGTCACTATCAATTTATTTATTTATTTTTATTTGTTGAATTCTGAATATTAGGTATTAACAAAATACTTTGCTTCAAAATACAATTTGTGGGGACCTTTATTTACTCCTACTAAATAATATTGTGCATAAGGCATATTCTACAATTTTAATTGCATATAGAAGCTCGTACTCTAAAGAATTTACATTTTGTTACTCTCGTGATTAAAATTATACACCCGCCATCCCAAAATGATTGTACACAAATTTGTTGATAGTTTTTTGAGCCAATTTCATTGACCATATTGTGAAAAATAATTAATAAAGTTTCCAAATTTTATATCATTGAAATCAATGAAGAATATTGTACATGTTCATTGCAACCCAAATAAAATTAGCCACAAGGAAGTATTTTTTTGGCCTACTCAAAACAACCTTACAAAAACATGACATTCAAAGTGAACAATCATTTCAAGACAAAGGGAGTATTTGATTAGTATCACTTGAAATACATTGAAGAAATTTTTGGAGCTAGATTTTTTTTAAAAAATTAATCAATTTTGTTGTTTTTTAATACCAAATTTAATCTGAATTTTCCAATTAGTTGTATAAATTTAAAAACGTGTAAAACAATATCTATTAAAAATATCAAAAAATACTTGAAAGAATTTTGGTTGTTACTAAAATTGTTTTCATGTGTCATTTAATAAATGGAGAAGATTTGGACTCATTTTATTATAAATTATTACATGATTTTAGTATTTAATAACCACATTTGAAATAACTTAAGGAGGGTTTGGTCAAGACTCTCAAAAGGACTTTAAACATTTATTATTACAATTGCTAAAATCCTACATCTTCCTTTTAAAATTGCATAACTTTGTTCATAACTCTATGACAAGTTGATCAAATTAAATGACTCACTAACCAAAGTTCATGGTTATAGATTGACCAAATAAATTTATTTATGAATATAAATTCACCATATTATTTTATTTATGATTCCCAAATGATAAAATAATAAGATATAATGTCATTCAATAGTAGGCTTCAAATAGTCAACTCCAAAAATTTACTAAGGACATGCAATTTTGCATTGGAATTGTTATGTAGGACAAATAACCACCTTAGGGCCCAATAGGAGACTAGGATGTGTTATAGATTGGGCTTAATTGCTTAAGCTCCATAATGCATAATAGTGCTAGTTATTAAAAATATATTCATCCCCAGTTTCAAGGTTACAATCTTCCTCTTTCAAAGACATGTTGACTTTGAATTTCAAATTTCATTAAATTGGGCATCACAAACAATGGAGCAAGGATTGGCCATCACAACCAACCCTAAAGCAATAGCCGCCATGTCCTATCCAAGCTTTCCAAGCCCCTCAATGGCCAATCTTAAAATAATACTTGCCTTGTTCAAGAATACACCCACCTCGAGCAACTTGGATAGTAGCCTTTGATTTGAATTAGTAAGAGGATAAAATCTAACAATTTCATAAAAGTGAAAGCTATATATCCATCTTTTATTTTTGCACATTGGTTGGTTGCCAATCCTACCAATTTTTATCCTGTTTTTGGGTCCTCCATTTTCACACTCTAACCAATTATTTTCCCAAAGGCATCCAATAACAATAAACTAACTCATAGTTTTCTCCAACTATTGTTGGATAAATGTAAAATATTGTTTCCTATTTAATGATTGCTTAATTTTGTATTTCTTTATCATCTCTACATAATTTATAGTTTTTGTATGAAATTATGATTAAAAATTGTTATATTCAATTATCTAAAGATAACTTAAGTTCCTAAGTTTTTTTTGAGATGAAACTTAGAGTCTATCCACTCTTGCAATAATTTCTAGGGTGCAATATAGAGTTGTAGGGTCAACATTTTTTTAAGTGATAGATTGTTCAAAACCAATTCTTTAAAGGAATATTTGACTATATCTTCTTCTATTGAAATGGATGAAATTGCTAAATTGCTAAATAATCTTTGTAGAGTATTCTTCCATTTTGGATAAATCTAGGCACATTGTGATGATCAAATGAGTTATCATCTATTCTTGCTTATCACATCCATGTCTTTGAATGTAAAGAGTTTCATGATTCAAGTGAAATTCTTTCCAAAATGATGCTAGCCAATAACTCCTCCTTTCTTCTTGTAGCTTATGGGTTGCTTTTGGTTTAATCCTTAACCCCTAAAGCTCAAGACCTTGTAAATCAAAATAGGTCTTGAGAAATTGGGCATCCAAAATGCACTATTAAATTTTGTTTTTCTTACTCTTTTTTTCATGAGATTAAGAAAACAAAAAAAATTGGACAATCTAATTTTTATGAGGATCCAACATTTGAAATAAATTACGTTTTTTTTAAGGGGGACCTAACCTAGGTAGGAAAAGGGCAACATCATTTTACTTTGAAAATTTGTATACTTCTTCCTAAGTTGAAGCCCTATTCAAATTTGAAGTCTCTAAATCTTCCTTACAAAGGAATTTTGAGCTATAGGCCTCAAAAGTCTAACAAAGTCACATTATTAAAATCTTGGATAGCTTGAAAGAAACATTTTGTTTTACTTTGCAATCTTTTTTTTCACACATTGGCTTTACTTTGCAGTCTTTACCAATGACCCTGATAAAAATCAATAACAAAATTCTATGGTTACAAATTCTAAAAATCAATGAAATTTGCTTAATAGTCATTTTTAAAAAGTATTGATTTTTGGTAGTTTTGTAAGTATTTGCCAATTCTTGGTACATAAATTTTTAGGGTTAAATAAAAAAAACAATCCCCTTGGTCTTGATGAATCTTTGACAAAAAAAGAAAAAAAGAGTCTTTAGGATTTTTTTTGAAATCTACTTCAAAGGTGAATACGGCTTGCCAAGTATTGCATTTAGGTTCCAAAATGAAAGCATTGTTCATTGATTAATTCCATATGCCTTGATTGCAAAACCCTGGGTGGGGGTAAGATCCATGCCCTACTTTGGGGAGATTTTTGATTTCCCCTTGGGCCATCAAATATCGTTTAATTCCTCAATGCCTAGGATTTTTGGGATTCAAAAACATCTTCATTGCTTTTTGAAGTGTTATAGATCTAAATGTCATTAAGGTATAGAAATTTCAACCATACATTCTTGTAGTGTACATATTGTAGATGGTGTAAATCAAATTTGGAGTCTTTTGACCACATAGATTGCAAGGTTATAATCTTTTAGTATAGAAAAAGGATGCTAAAATTTTCCTATCAACACATTTGGAGGTGAAATTTGGTTTCTAAATCTACTCAAATGAAAAAAATTTAAACTATAAAGTGATTCAAAACCAATATAAAAAGACAATGGTAAAAGAAAATATCATTGAATTGATTTATTGTGTCTACAAAATGACTTTGAAATGTCAAAAAATAGCAAGAAAAGTTGCAAAAAACACATGAGGTTGAACCCCTTTCTACTACAATTTTTCTCAGTCACTCATAACTTCTTGAATTGATATGAAATTTTATCCACAAAAACTAGACTAGTATGTGCAACTTTTTCCAAAAAATGTATTAGAAACAAACACTATATGAAGAGGAAACAAGTTGCTAAAGTTCACTATAATCCAAAAATGTTGGGATTTTGAACTTCAAATTGCTCAAACATTCAAAACAACTTGGATAAACATAAAATTATTACCACAATAACTAAACTTCAAGTGGTACATAAACCAACAAATTTTATTGAAGATGAACACTAGATGAAGGAGATACAAGCCCCCGAAGTTGCAACCATCAAATGCAATTTGGTGAACTCAAATTGAACCTCTGAACTTTGATTGGCTCACAAAAAATCATTACATCTTGGATTGGACTGAAAATTTTACTACACAAACTAGAAGAGAAAGTGCAAAATTTTGAACAAGTTTTGTTGAATTTGGACATCAGATGCAAAAATTACAAGACTTTGAATTGGACTTGAAACTGTGTGAGGACACTTTTGATCCCCTTGGGCAATGAGTGAGGGGTTAAAGGTTACCAAGGCAATGCTACTCCTGAAATGTAGTTTCTTCCCACTCACATAGAAGTGAAAGCATCATGAAACTCAACAAAGACAATTCTGACTCTGAAAAACTTGTAAATTCATTTAAGATTCGGACACAACATGAAAGTTCGCTCATGCGAGCTTGGAGCAATTGTTCGGATGAATGAACTTCGTCCTTAAATGAAAGAGGAATATCATCCGTCAGGAGCTTCTCCATGATCCTCCTTATTTCGACTCATCACTCTCACAGCCAGTGCTTGACACACTGCCTGTTTGATGCCGCATCTCGATAGCTCTCATGCACCCGGGATCAAATGCAGCACTACACTTGTGATTAACAGGTGCACTAGAGGTTGCTAGCTTCCCGTCGAAGCCCAAGTTTGTGGTTAATTTCTGGTAATTGCAGCAAGGCCGGCAGGGTATAGTAGTACGACCAATTCCAGCGCAGAAAACGTGACATGGAGCATCGTACTCTTCCAAGGAGCCATTACTCTATGTCTCAGGTACTTGTGCGCTCCCAATTCTGTTGGTAGGTCGTGGTTTTTACGAATTCATATGAACTACGTGTTCGTAGCTTCAGAATTTCGTGGGTATGGCTCTGGTAGGGACACCCACAATCGCAGCTCTAATTTTCTATCGAGCGTAATTTCTATTAGTAGACTGTTCAAATTATCTTATGTTCTTGTTTGAATGAAAGAGGATTTCAATGCACGAAAGAATGCATTATTTGGATACTGGATGCGAAAGTTATGAAGGGTTAAAGTTTTATGTATCAATTGATGTTCTGAAATCGCTTCTCTTTAAGTAGGACATTGTAAGAGCCTCAACATTCACAAGAATTGATCGCAACCAACAACCTTTATACACCTGATTTTCTGTTTTGAGGGTTTTTGTGTGCGAACAGTATTGAAGAGTTTGGTTCACATTAGAATTTTTGTGCTTGATGACAGCAATGCCTCTGAGTAATTAGGGTTATTAACGTCTGAAGGACTGTTGTGATTCAGGGCAATTGCATTTTCTTCACATAGGGATTCCTCATTCTAGCCACTTGTTCGAGGTGTGAATCTGCACGCCATAGCCTCCAAACTCAAGAGATTCGAGGACGCAGGGCCGAAACCTTCGAAAAGGTCAGTAGTCTGCTCAGATTAACAAGCTTGTCCATATATAATGCAGATGGTTGTCTTGGGTTTGGAGATTTCCCTTATTCGTGCTTCCCTTTCAAGCTCCAATTGATGCGCTTGGTGGTGAAGCCCTACATTACCAAAGTGCAAACTGTTAATGTGTCTGTCTACTGTATGCCTGAACTTGCACTCGGTATGCCATAGCTTGTGTCAGGTGAGGCGCATATTTTCTTTCGCTTTATGATTCGAAGAGTGAGCTTAGGACCTTTTTCTGGTGACACTTGTTCCAGTTGAAGAGCTGCAAGTGTCAACATATTTTGAGAGATGAAATTGAACCATTCCAGGCTTCTCCGAACCATTGGTGTGGTTATTGCCACTCCCGTGCTGCAAATCCAATTCAGTACCGAGCTCAGCACTCGCATGTTGAGCATCCATCATTTTTTGCGATCTTTGAAGGTAGGAATCACATCTTGGAAGAAAGAACAACATTGCTAAGGGTTAGTACATCAGATCTTCATCTAGGTTGGTGTTAAGGATCGATCTTGTTATGATGCTGTGCACGTGAAAATCTTGGAACTCAAAGTTTAAAGCAAAAGTGAAAGCCTACTTCGATATTCCCCAAATATTGCTTGAATTATTCTAGCACGCGTGGGTCTTAACTAGTTTCGTGGCCAGGAAGTACTAACGAGGACAAGCGGATTTGCAGAGATGATTCCGTTGCGATGGTGGGTGCTAGTGGCAACAATATGCAGCGCATTGAACGGCCATGGAAGCAGAGCTCAACTCGGGACCATGCCAGAAGCAAGCATAGCAATGGAGGGCGTGAGCGAGTCGTACATCCTTCAAGACACAGGCACCACGCTCTACTCGGCCTACAATTTTCTCAAGTGCACTTCGGACAAGCATGAATCCCCCACCAGCACGCAGGATGTGAGCGACCTCGTCAAGAAGCTCATCTCCACCGGGAGCCCTGTGAAACTTCGTGCCACTAGACACGACTTCCACTGTGAGAACGGATTAGTATGCCCTGGACACCGTTCCAACACCAAGCGAGAGTTCCGTGTGGAACAAACCTTGGATCCCAATCCTGACACCCCTGCCTCTCTCACTATGCTTCTTCACCTCATGAACCGCGTGCTTTCTGTTGACACTGCAAACTTTCAGTTAACCGTGGAGGCCGGGATTACCCTCCAGGCCTTGGTCGATGCTGCTCAGGCGAACAGCATGTCCGTTCCTGCAGGAGTTTTGCCAGCTTATGGAAACCTTTCCCTGGGCGGCGTGATTTCCACTTCGGCACATGGATCGGGTCTCGGCGCTGCCAGCATCCTCGGCGACCTCGTGGTGAAGCTGACTTGGGTGAATGGTCACGGCGACGTTGTGGTTAGTGACAGAGGCTCAATTGAAGTGGACGCGTTGGTTGGGGGGCTGGGCTTGCTGGGCATCTTAACCGAGGTCACGCTTCAGTTGCAGCCGCCGTCGTTCACGGTGGTGGAAACACGAGGCCACTTGGATGATACCAACATGGTGTCTGAGCTCAGGAGGTTGCTGGAGTATGAGACGCCACACATTCTTGTGCAGTGGAAGCCTGAGTTTCGGGAGTACCGAGCTGTGCTGTACAAGCAGGTCGATGCGGTGCAGGAGGCCTCTGGGGGTTCGCCGTTTCGTCCTCAAGCTAAGTCGGCTATCATGCACGCCGTGGATGATGATATGGCTCGTGTGGTGAAGACGCTCTTGGCTGCCTGGGATGCCGATCCGGATGAAGAATCTTCTATTGCTGATGTGCTCAATACAGGTAAGGAAATCGATCCTAAACTTTCGAATTGAAATTTTTACATTCTATTTCTTGAAGGAAATAAATGATAGATGCAGTTTAGTCACACAATGTTGAATAATTTCATGAGATCTGTTTTTTGTTGTGGGATCCTTGGAAGCTCATTGGCATCCCTCAATAGGCACGGTGTTAGGAGCTTCTGATAAAAAAGATTTCCTAATGATACTATAACAACGCTGGGCCAAGAAGAAGACTAATCTTCTCGAACTCCTCAAATTTGGTTTAAGGCAGATATCCTCCTAAATGCGAAGACCTTGCACAACGAGTACATATGAACGTACACCATCGTGTAGGTTGTTGGTCATTTACCTAATAAAACTTTGAATGTCAGACTCTTATAACTTTTTTCACATGGTATTCAAATATTGCATTCTTTCGTGCATTGGCATCCTCTTTATAAGAGTATTTAAAATCCGAACTTTACAATAATAGAAATTAGGTTCAATGTTTAAAGTGTCGACCTGGAGCGCTGACATTCTACAGATCCATTTTGATGTCGACCGCCTCAGAAACTAATATTTTCCTTGGCCCACGGGATGCATCAAGCTGTCCTTAAGTGAAGTGATGGTTTGTGAGCAGGCGTGTGCAGTGTTGGACGAGCCTTCTTCAGCAGCGGCTTCCTCATCGACTCGGACGGAACAGCTCTTCACAACGCAACCGTGGACACCAACAACGCCATGCTGGCTCAGGAGTGTGCCCCCAAATGCAGCACCCAAACCAAAGCCATGGGCGCCGTCACGGACGATGTGTCCTTCACCATCAAAATCTCCCAATTCCAAGACTGGGTGACGGACGTGAGAGCCGTCGTGGAAGCTGAGCTTCAGCAACCGCAGGTCCGATTAAATTCTCGCTACGGGGATGGCAAGGTGCAGCGATGCACATCCCCAGGTCTCATCTGGCTCCGCTTCGGCCAGAAATCAAACAGCCTGCTGTCCATGAACTCTGGCAACGAAGACGTGGTGTACGCGCAGTGGTCCACCATGCAGTCGGCCATGACCCCGAATTATCCCTCCAAGCACGCCTCTATCACCGAAACGCTGGAGCAGATGAACTTGTGCAAGTACCGAGCAAGGCCTCACTGGGGCAAGAACTTCGAGCGCGCGTTTCGGCACCCGGACTGCCCGTTGAGGGACAATTTCCTTGCTTCCAATGTGGACGAGCTTCTGGAGTTGCAACAGAAGCATGATCCTGACAAGGTTTTTGAGCCAGAGCTTTTCAAGCATGTCCTGGAGAGGAGTGGACCTGTGTATTCCAAGGAATGCACTCTGACGTACGGGTGCTACTGTCGAGAAGATGTGCATTGTCCTGTGGGGTATGTTTGCCGTCCTTCACGGCCCTTTCCTATGTACAATATTTGCAAACGGCCCGAGCAGGTGAGTACCACAGCGTGAATCAGTTCAACGTTGCGAGTATGTTGTTACGAATTCCTGTTGCTGCAGTTGCAAAGACAGTCTGACCCTGTTGAGCGGGAGCTTTACAAGCATGTTCTCAAGAGGAGCGTCTATTCTCGAAGGAATGTAGTTTAATTGTCTGTCCTCAGGGTTATGTTTGCCGTCTCTCCCGGCCTTTTCGTATATATGTCCAATATCTGCAAAAGGCTAGACCAGATCAATGCGGCTGAAACAATGTTTGCATGTGAGAGCAATGCCTATTGTTCCGTATTTGGAACGGCGATTTAATGGAATTGTCTCAGGGATGTTTTGGTGTTGGATCCAGGTAGTGATTGGAATAATCGTTGGGTCAACTATATGCTGTAGCAGGTTTAAGAATATTGATGTAGTGAGTGAAAGTTTTGTGATATACAATTCTAACCCTCAAGCTTTTAAGATAGAAAGTCCAAATGGAAGATAATAGTGAATTTTAAGGCACTTATGGTAAGTTTCAAAACATAATTTTGTTGGTCAAAATGTAGGGTATGATTTCTTCTCTGTATTAGTGTAATTTTTTTACCTTCTTTAGAGATTCATAAATGATTTATTTCATTCCCTATGGATATGGGAGGGATGACTTGGCCATTTTGGCACTTGGAGTCGACCTGTTTTGCAAGGCCATTAAGGTCATCTCTGAGAAGGAATGTAGCTTTCTGAGTCTGGCATCACACTTTTGACATTAGTACTTGTAGTTTATTAGGTTAGAGACTCGTGGCGTCTTATGCTGAATGTGGATGTCAAGGTGGGTACCCCTAAAACCACCACTTTTGCTACTCTGCCTATTGCTCAAATTTTCATATTTTCTTAGTGGCAAGTGAAAGGTGGTTTTCGACCTTTTAAACTTCTACATCAAGTATCTAGTGACAAAAGGTTCCAATGCACCAAAGAACACGCATTTGGATACCATATGCAAAAGTTATGAAAGGTCAGTTTTTTTTAAAGATGTTATAAAATCATTTCTTCAACATATATACACATTGATTTTGGAAATGTATATAGAGTGATGATGGTGGTTTTAGGCATGGTGTCATTTTGGAGATATATTTTAGTGTTTGAGCAACTCAAATAAGTAGCTATATTATAAGAAGATTTATCCCTGTCACGCCCCTATCTACTTGGGGTGCCCGATGAACCTTATTGCGCAAGAGGGGACCTTGGGGGTGACTTCCCAAGCCTTGCAATATACTAGGTAGGGAGAATTGAGAGACTCCCAATCAAACAGGGCGCAATGACGCCCTGGTTTGAAGTAAACGAGAGAGTGTCATATATGTTTGGAAAACTCTTAGGGCCAGTTTATACTGTGGGCTGGGCGAGATGGAAGGCTGGCCGGATTTGCCTTCGATCCGGCCTTCAATCCGGCCCAAGTTTTTCCATCCGGCCCCAATTAATGTAAACCCCTTGGGCCGGATTCTAGGGCCGAATTTTCAGTTCATGTGCTCTTGAATTTTCTCAATGCTCAATTAAAAAAATATATAAAAACATGCACGTTTATCTTTCTCTTCTTTTCTTTTTAATTAAAAAAAAAGATTTTTTTTTTCTTTTTTTTTCTTTTTTTTTTTTTTTTTCTTTTTTGTTCCTATATATTTTATATCTAAAATAAAAAAGAAGTTTATTTATTTATTTACTTAAAAACAAAAAAAATTAATGTTTTGGTTTTCCTCTTACATAGAACATGCATTTGTAATCAACATGTTTAATGCTAAAACATGGTACTTCATTGATGATGATTTTTCTTTAAAATTAAAAAAATAAATACATAAGGGAGTTTGCTCTAAAAAACCCCATGATCTAAGAGTGATTATAACGGAGAGGTACATTTTGCTTTATTGAATGTACTAGCACATTTTAGGACATGGTCACTTTTAGTGCCCGTTGCCTTTCAACTTTAAAAAATTCATAACTAATTACACAAAAATCTAAAAAATATGAAACAAATCAAGTCACCAAAAAATATGAGGATAAAGGGCCTAATATGCATAATCCCAATCAATTTATGACTTTTCAAAATCTATTCTACAATTTTTAAAATGAATCTTTAATGTGATTTTTTTCTCCAAGATCTAGTGTATTTGAAGCTCATTTCCAAAAGCCCTCAATACTATGAAAGTCAAGATTGTGATGGACACTCTTGTACAAAATCTTGAATAAATAAATCATAATCAATCATTTTGGAAATTGAATTTTTGATGCTAAAACTAGACTTAAAAAAGACTTTAAAATTTATATAAACTATTAAGAATAGCAACTTTGTTAAGTTTTATTAAACTTCAAAGTATTGTTCACACCAAAATTTGGTACCTTGGTCATTTAGAAATTAAGAACAGCTCTATTAAATAAACAAGTACCAAATTCTAAATAAAAATAAACATCTTATGTTGAGTCAATTAAAAATGATTGAACCAAACATGCTTAAAAATCTCATATTCACTTATTAATAAGAATAATTTTATAAAACATCTTATCAAACAAACAAGATTGTATATATTATATTATTATGAATTTATATATTATATTACAACAAGTTTATATAATGTATTATAATGAATTTATATATTATATTATAACAAGTTTATATAATGTATTATAAATTGTGTACAGTTCCATTCCAGAGCTCCAAGCCCACTATAGTACTCCCAATGTCAAACTGAAATATAATTGGCAACAGATCAAGCTCTAAAAATTTAGAAATGCATATTAGTGGAAGTTTCTTGAGCTCACAATTAACAAGCACATACCAAAATAGAAAACGAAAGAATTCACATTCGTAGACGGTGGAGATTTGTACAATCCAACGGAGGAGCCCAATTTGGCCCCAATCCAGCCCTAGATGGGAGTTCAGACCACCAAAAACCTCGGCCCGATTGCTTCCCTTGGGCCGGATGGTTTGGCACCAAAACCATGCCACCTAAGGCGACACGTAGGATGAGTTGTAGTTCCATCCGGCCCCAAGTATAAACGCCTTGGATTGGATTTGGAGAAATTGAGCACTCCTATTGGTTCAAACTTGGAGAGTTCCGGCCGGCCCTCAATCCAACCCCAAGTATAAACCGGCCCTTAACAATACGCTTCTAATGGTGCAAAGAACGTGCAATTTGGAGTTGTGAGCTAAAAATTATGGCCGTTCAAAGTTGACTGGGTCCCGGTGGTGCCAGGACACGTGAGGGCTAGGTGTGAGGGGTTCACAATGAATACCACAAGAAAGTATGGCATGTGACATATCATTGGAAAGCTATGAACACAAAGAACCTAGAATGACAAGCATTACGAGGTTTTAAGACATGAGTCAAAAGTTATGGCCAAAAGAAGAGCCGTGGTGAAGGCGTGACGCCTCCCCTAGTGAATCCAAATCTTTAGAGGGCCATAACTTTGCGAGAACTTGTCCAAATGGGACGAGTGAGTATTCCATTAGCATCTACTCGTTGCGTAGATGTCTAAAATGGACTCGCATGTTGGATTTGGATCTCTAAGCGCAAAGTTACGCCGGTTGGAAGTTCGGAAGTTCGAAAGTTCAAACGGTGGCGTAACTTGGCGATTTGGATTGAAAGTGGGTGGTCTTCCACAACCCAAGGTTATCCAAGGACTTCCTTTGACCTAGGATGGGGGGATATGCTGAATACCATAGAGAATACTATAGGAGGGGTTGGTCTCCCTCCTCACTCCCTCTTGACGCCTTGGTGAGTCCTAATGACTCATGGTTGGTGGTGACTTCACCACCACTTCAAGGCATCATGGGACACTTGTGTGTGTCCCGTGGCATCGGTTGGGTGGAGTCCCGCCCCTTGCTAGGCCTCCTTAAATGTGCCCCGAGTTGTGAGCGTCGGTTACCTCTAGTGGATGAGTAGCAAATGCAAAAAAGGCTAACATGAAGTGGGGTGACACTCAAGGACGGTTAGGATCATGGTGAATAGTGCTACTATGGGTCCTTGCACATTAAGGTGGAAGTTCCGCCCCATGTTACTAAGTGACATGCCCGATGTCACGATGAGAGTGTGTGCTAGTAGTCCCGGTGATTGGGACTGGCAAGCTGAGTTGGAAATGTGGACTAACACTATGTGTGCTTGGCATGTGCAATGTTAGGCAGTTGGTACCCAAGTGATGATGTAAATGGGTTGTGGTGAACCTAGTGAACTGCTGGAAGTTGTTAGGTGTCATTTGGATCGTGACAATCCCTTTTATAATGTTAGAACAAACTTACAAGAATGTAGTCGCAATGACATGCATATCTTGAAATTTTTTTGGTCCTAATTAGATGAATGTCATTGTATTGGTTAATTTTGTATTTTCAAGCTTCTTTATTTATTTTAAGTATGGTTATTAGTATATAAGCTTAGGATCTTGAGCCCACGAGTTTAAGAGCCTAGACTCCTATATTCTAGGTGTCTTCCATGGTTATAGGATATTTATATTATAGGTGTCTATGTTGTAGGTACCTATGTTATAAGTTTTTTTCATGGTTATAGGACTTTTATATTATAAGTTTCTAATTATATTATAGGAATTTATGTTATAGATAACTTCCATGATTATTGGATATCTATATTATAGATGTTTATGTTATAAGTACCTATGTTATAAGCACCTTCTATGGTCGTAGGATACTTATATTTTAAGTGTATATGTTACAAATACCTTCAATTGTTGTAGAGTACCTACTTACACCTAGGCTTAAGGCTTGTAGGTTTGCATTTCTAGGCTCACATGTCTAAACTCACGTGCTAGTGTCATTGCTATTTCAAGGTCTTTGATTCCTAATATGAATTCAAAATTTCCAAATTAAATCATTGGTGATAAAAAATTTAGTTTTGATTTGTGTTTCATCATACAAGGATATGCAAGTGATCCACTCTCCAAATTTTGGATGTAATATTTTATCTTAGTTAAATGTCCAAAAGTGTCACTTAATCACATGCTTTCATTCTATACATCTCCTAATTCAATATGAATCTATTGTTGAAGAAACAATTTTAGAACATCTATTAAGAATTAAAACTTTGACCCCTCATAACTTTTGTATACAATATCCAAATAATGCACTTTTGGTTACATGAAGTCTCTTTTCATATACTTATAAAATAAATATAAACATTCAATTAGGCTAATGATAGAAATTTTTTACAATAGAGAAGAATAAATGGTGTTTTTAAGTATCAAGGCATTGATGGACCACTAGATCTACTCTCAAGGCATCCTCATTACATAACCTCAATGCACTCAATAAAGTGCTAACTTTTCACCAATTTATAATTATAATTATAAATTTTTTTTTATCATTGGACAATGAAAATAAACCTCTTCAAAAGTTAGATCAAAGACATAAACTATAGAGGTAGCAAATCAAGCTTATTAAAGTACATGGCACTTCCAAACCTTTAGAATATCTTATCTTTTAGCTAGCTTTTGAAGCAGTTTATTTTCATTGTCAAATGTCTGTAATTTGAGTTTTCTTGTACCTCTTCAAAGTACTCTGATAAAAATTTGAAATTCTAATTACTAATATAACCTAGTGAAAAGTTAATAAATTATAGAGGAGTGCATTGAAGAGTAGATTGAAGTTGTGCCTTGAAAATGACTTAAATAATAAGAGTATTTTGGTGACTACCTTGATTATAGAGGCTATGTCCTTCTAGAATTAAAGACACTACAAACTATTTTGGTATGATGGATGGTCAAACAATCTATTTTTACATCAAAGAATGGATGATTTTTATGCAATATTTTCTATGCAATTTATTAATGCAATATCCACATCATTGAATTAAGTTCAAGTCATATAATTTGTTTTTCAATTTTATACAACTTAAGTTTGTCAAAAAGAATGGTATACCTATACAATGTATATTATAATTTAAGTTGTTTTTTCAAAACTTAATTTTGATATTCAAGATTATTTCTTTAAATTTTGAGCAAAACTAACAAAATTAAGAGTTTCTACTCCACTCGAAACTTTTGAAAAAATCCTTCAAAATAGCATATTATTGAAGCTTGAAATTGAGGATCTATGACCATGTTTCTAAATATAGACTTTGGCATGGAATCCTTATTTATCACCATCATTTTCTATAATATAATGTTCTTCTATTCCATAATTTTCAAGTTTTTTGAACATGTTTTATATTTGATATGAATTTTCTTCACTTTTTCTTCAAAAATTCATGATAATTTGAAATTTCCCCCCCAAAATCTGAAAATTTTATGATATATACCAGACATGTGATTTGGTCTCTAAAAAATAAAAATAAAATGTTTCACCTATAAATAGGATCAAGGACACAAGCCGGAGGGTTTGGGGGTTTGACTTTAAGGTCTCGGGCTCCATCATTCCAGGGTTAAGGTAGGAGCACCCAATGGCGTCAGTATACCAAAGGTGTCACTTTCTAGGTAAGGTAATGATTTTAGAACATAAATGTAAGTCGGCTGTAGATAACTTATTATTTTGGTCAATAAAAATAAGTTATCTACAGTTTGTCTACATTTAAGTTTTGAAATGACTATCCCGTGTAGAAAGTGAGGCTCTTAGGTACACTGATGCTCCATTGGGTGCTCCTACCTTACTAGTAAGTAACGTTATGGCAGCAGACTCCACGACGAAAGCAAAAGCAGCAACAGCCCCCAGCGTGACGCCGCGTGGGGAGCGCCGCAGCTCCCAACTGTACTCCAGTTACCATGCATCAACGCCCCGCATGCCCTCAGTTTGCAGCTCGCTCACAGCAGCCTCGGCCGCGAGCTTCCCGTCCACTCGCACCCCAAAGGATAACAAGCTCGCTGTTCAGTTCCTGGCTTCATACCAGTCGATCCTAGAGCAACTCTTGGGCGAAACTCATCAATTGGGACGCAACTTACTTCAAGATCCAGCCCTTTTCCTTGTCTATTCTCGGTTGAAATCGATCGAGTAATAGATAGATACGAACTTACGTATATGGAGTCAGCATCGATGGTGATGGGCAGTAGGGCTCTCGCGACGAGCGCCATTTTCTCGGCCGCTTGCATTGCGGGGCGTCATTCGATCTCGGGAGGGTTGCGCGCCTTGCCTGTGTTGCGAGTGGGGGGCTTGCGTCGCTTGTTGCCGGAAAGGAGCGTCGGCGTTGTTCGCGTGTCCAGTAATATCGATTTGAGCGGCTCGTTTGCGGGACAGCACGCAGGTAAGCAAAGCAATCCCGAGCCATCCAAAATGTCCATCTGTGGAACTTCTGAAGAGTTTCATAGTCAATGTCTAGTGGTGATAGAATAGGAGACACGAGGAATGGAATTGGGACATTAAGGGGCATTGTTTAATTTCCATAATGGATTTCTCCTGTGGGAATCCGCTCCCATTGAGAGTCTTGGTTTTTGTGGCCAGAATTTGGGTGGGAATTTGTTTCTTCCTGCTGAACTGGATGCGATTTTCTGTTGATGTTGCTTGAGTTTCTGATCCCAATTGAGGTGGTGAATGGCTTGGCTTCTCTATTGCATGTCGCGGGGTTGAACGCAGGAGAAACCCCAGATGTCCATCTTTGAGGAGTTTCATTGTCCACATCCAGTGATGAGAGCATAGGATACACTGGGATACACCAGGAATGGAAATTGGACACAAAAGGACAACCATGTGTATTTTCTTACTGGATTTCTCGCGGGAATCCGCTCTCAATTTGTGTCTTGTGGCCCTAATTCGACTGGAATTTGTTTCTTCCTGCTGAAGCGGCTTCGGTCTTCTGGTGTTGTTGCTCGACTTGCTAATTAACCCAATTGAGGCCGTGGATGGCTCGACTTACCTATTGCATTTGTTGTGCGTGCAGAGGACTTTGGTTTGCCGAGGAGGACGTTTGTGAGGAGTTGTGCAGCGTCCTGGTTGCTAACGTGCAGTGCAGCCATGGCCGGGAGTTTTGGCGCAGCGTCGGCTCAGCCTGCCTCCCAGGGTTCGTTCCATGCCCCATCATTTAACACTTGAATTCCAGGACAGTATTCGGCATTGGACATACTAATTGTTAACGACAACTGGGCATCCTAATGAAAGCTCTGGATTTTCAATTTCAGATTCGGAGGGAACATCGAATTCTGTGGTCTTCTACAATTATGCGCTTGCGTTCAACCCTGCCAAGTCAAGGCTGGCGTTGGAGGAGAAGCGCATCCCGGTGAGTCGCCTCGCACAGCTTTACCCTAAACCAACCGATACAATGTTCTTTACTTAATGTAATGATGTAAAGTAATCCCCCATTTCAATTATACTTTGTACAGCATGATCAATCAAAACGTGCATTTAAAAACTATGAATCCTTCACCCTTGAGATGGGATTAAGTGAATTTGACTGTTAGTGTACGTTTCCAATTGCATTGAGTTCCATTTTTTTTTGCCTGGAAGTATAAAACAATCTCCATTGCTCACACCTGGAGAACCAATTCCTTTATATGTAGGGAAACCACATTATAGCTCTGTCAATGCATGTGCTGACGGCGAGTTTCCTTGATTGCAGTATGTTGAGAAGAAGATCGACCTCTTCAACGGCGAGTCGCTGGAGCCTTGGTACCTTGAGATCAACCCGCAAGCGTCAGCGCCGTCGCTGGTGGTGGGCAACGAGAAGATCACGCAGTCCGTGGAGATCATCCGCTGGGCCGATCGGCAGGGGGCGCCACTAGGAGGAGACTCCGTAGACAGAGCCTTCGTGGACGAGTGGCTCAACAAAGTGGACGCCTGGGACGGCAACCTCTTCGCGGCTGCTAACTCGCCCGCTGGGGGCGCGCTCAAGGTCAGCCTGGGGTTCCTAACTCTTACAACTCTGTTTTCTAAAAGACTTCTAAACATTCCGGACCTAGAAAACAGCAGTTATTTTGATGTTTTTTCCTTGGGGTGACTCCACATTTGGGTTTGGCTACTAAATCTGACAAACTTTACATACTATTTTTCTTCTTAAATTATTAAACATGACAATTTTGTTTTTATTGAAATCTGGCTGAATTTTCACGCTTCTTAAATTTCTTATTTTCTTGTTAGACCTCAAAAAGGTGGTGAATCGCAATACCACTGCTACATGTTGCATATAGACCTGTCCATGTATTCGCAAGATAAAGCCAAGTGAATTTCAGATTTAACGAATGCAAGTTATACTTCGCTAACACCGATGATTGCTTGCGAAAGATTTTCACCACGGTATTGTGGTGAGTATCATTTGGTTATGCACTGGGAGATGTGTTTGCATATAGGAACGGGTCCTCAGTTTCGAGCACCTTCACTGCAACAGTGGACTATTGACCTCACACCAAAATTCTCTAAAACAAATCATGTAGAACAAAACACGTAGAGAATGCCAACCACTGATACGCTTTCGAGGTCATCATTCAACCGTAGGAGTTCCATTGAGGATGCTCTTACATACCTAGAGAAAACTATTAGTACCAAAATCACGGGCACTAGAAATCCATGATTTTAAACTAAGCAGCTCTGTACAAATTTGACATGTTACAGGTCAGTACGGAGTACAAGATCAAAGTGGCCGAGGCGAACGCCAAGAAGAACCCGGACATGGCGAAACTATACGGTGAGAAGGTCGACACCATGCGAAAAAATCTCATCGATAACCCCAATAACGACGCCCTCGTTGAGAAGAATCGTCTCCAACTCGTTGCTCTCCTCGACGAAGCCGAGACCAAACTCTCCACCCAAAAGTTCCTCGCAGGACCAGCGTACTCCGCGGCCGACGTCATCTTCACGCCCGTGCTGTACCGCATCTACTTGCTCAAGAAGGAAGGCGAGTACCTGGAGAGTCGGCCCAAGGTGAAGGCGTACTACCAGGAGCTGCAGAAGAGGCCTAGTTATAAGACGGTGTTTGGGACTTCTGATAATCCGGTGGCTGCGGCTTCTGAGGTCGTGCCTTCCGTTGGTAAGATTGTGGTGGATCAGGTGACTGGGAAATACAAGCAGTAGGTTATACTGTACAATCCCTGTCTTTTTTATGTTGTGAATGTCGCAAGTCGACTAGCACTGTATACTTTGTGAGTGTAGATATTGGGCTTTCAGAAGGTACAATTTGCTTCACTATGAACGTATGTAGGAGTGTAATTTTGGGGAGCATTCTAGCAGATGTAGGAGTGAGCTTTGGAAGTGTATAAAAGCTCTAGAGAAACCACTTTGGGTACGAGTTAGATTTGTTGAAATTTATTTTTTTCCCACATTGTTGGAGTTTCTTAAGCAATTTCAAAGTGTGACGTTGCATAGCAAATGCGAATAAGCCCTATTAAGTAAATGATATAATCAATTGCTGTTGGTAACAGGGGAAAGGGGATTAGGTCTTAAAAAAAAATTGTAATCTCTACCTTACGCGTGAAGTCCACAACGTTTGTGCTTGCGAACCTTCACAACAAATTTCTGCAATGAACTCACAGGGAGATTATCCCTGTTTCACTTACGGGAATATCAGAAGTTTCAAAAATGCTTTTGCACTCGAAACGGTGATCAGGGAAAAAGAGCGAACAGGGCGAACAGGGAGAATTTGTGCCATTCAAATCCCTGGCCGGAGTCTAAGCAAACGTCAGAGTGGAGAGGAAATTCAAGCTTAATTCAACCTGAGAATAGCAATCCGGGAATCAGATTTAATCTCCCTGTGACTAAACCAACGGGTTAATATAGAAATCCAATAGTCAGCTAAAAGTGGAAAGTAGCTCAACCATAAAATTTTAAACTCTCAGAACGCAATTCACAAAGCAAAATGACGGATTCACTCATTCTAAATACAGACTTGAACAACGCGCTCCTGTCCAAATTGAATCTGCATGCATTTGAAGAGTGAGGTTCCGACTCTCTGAACTTGAGGGACTAACAAGAGCACATTGATACGCATAAAAATTACATTGACATGAACAAATGCAAACCTGGACTAAACAATCCAAATACAGCACATTCCAAAATATTCACACGTATTCACACATCCGCACTAATCGATACAAAGCAAAGGAGCAGATACTGGGCTCAGAACCTGTCACGATGCCAAAACTCAATATCTCCCATCACCAAAACTCATGAATGAGGTTTAACAGAAGCATACAAGGCAGTAAATCCTCAGCTGACTGTCTAACCGCTCCCACGGTACTCTTTCATTAAAAACACGCATGAATCGAAGTACTATTCTCGTCCAGTTTATGAGTATCAAGAAATCCCCCTTCCTGTGCTTCATTTGCACTAGAAATGAGATAAACTCTTTTCGTCCAGAAGATTCATTCTTCTCGGACATGTCCTCAGCATTCATTTAGAAAAGCCGTTGGTATCATTCGCTGGCTTATCCGAATCTCTGTTACCTGAAATTCAGAAACAACATGGATTAAAATCAAAGAACACCGAGAACATCTACTCGAAGGATGGTGTACATCCCCAATCGTTGCTCAATCACAGAAATCCTTCCCTGTCCAAAAAGAAACTACAGACCACCAAAATATTTTTTGTTCACGTATGCCATCCGTCACCGTCAACCCATACGAGTAAAGGAACTCCGTTCAGAGGTGGCTAGGTACAACAAGGTCGCCTTTACGAACCTTCACTGTCAACGTGACCTTCGCCTTCATTGTCGGCTGCAAGAAGAGACGATCTCCGTGATCGCGCCAAATGATGGGACGAAGGCTACACAGGCAAAGGCAAACAAATTGGAGACCAGCTTCAGCAGTTCAACCGAAACAGTACCACCTAATTACTATTATTCATTGACATGAATTAGTACACTTTGCAAGAGAATTCGAGAAAACTCAAGCGTATCAAAACTCAAGTAGAACAAAGAGCTCCCTAAATTGGTTATCAACCTCATCATCCGAATCCAGAAACAAATGAAAACCCTACGATCACTAGCTGCTCTTTCTGTGGAACAATCCACTCCACATTCTCTCGTTCTCCGTGTCACAACACTTCCACCAAATCCAAATGTACACTACTAGTCTCGCTCTGGATTTGATGAGGTAAAATTATAACCCGCACTTCTCAAGCATATCACAACTGCCATAGCGGGTACCTGAAGCTTAGGCCGCAGAGTCTCCATCAAACTGCGGGGCTTTTGACCGGGAGGTGCTCCACCCTGCAACTCCCAAAGGACCGTAAGCACCCTTACCAGCAACTGTGCTCGACGCCCATGAGAATAAAAAGCTCTCACCAAAGCTCACAACCGGTACCCTCCAATATACCTCGTGTACAGAATGATAATTCTTATGAAACTGCACTACACGGAATATTCCACTACTTCACGCCAGGATGGAGTAGCCTAACCTTTCCGAGGGCCCAGTCAGCTGAATCAAAGAAGGCACGCTCATGATCCTAGAACAAAGCAAAAAAACAAAAAGACGTCAGAGCTTTGAAACATTTGCATTGTACATGCAACAAATTCATGCTGCTCAACAAACGTACATCAACAGTCCCGTTGGTCAGATGCGCGAACAAATACCTTGGAGATCAGGGGAGGCTTCTTCGGCATGAGACCGCCATACTTTTTCTTCATGATTGCCTCCTGCAAAGCATTACGGGGTACTGAATGATAGTATCTCATACTATACTGGCTCTCCAAAGCATTGATGTGTTTTGAGACCAAAACGTCATACACCACCTCAATAGTGGAAGATAACATAAGTGGAAAAGGAAAACATCCTTCACGAGGAAATTACCACAATAGGAAAAACAATAGTGGCTTGACTGGAAAGCAAATATACTGCAAACATCATACGGCATCCAAGAAGATTAAGTTAGACCAAGGGCGAGCGTTTCCTTACCTCTTCTGCGAGAGAGGGGATGGGTGCCTGCACATGCTTGTTGTCAGCCTGGTCACCCATAGCCCCTGCCTCTCTTCACCCGTCAACCTTGAACACAAAAATCACTAAAGTTATGATCCCAGGCAATGTACCAATGCACGTAACCTGATCGGTGACACACACACCCCATCAGCATGAAACTGAAATTCATCCATCCAGATCCGACGGCAAGGGCATCAGAACGACTGATCTCAAAATCCTACAATTTTCAAAAACCACTCTAATCCCCGAAGTCTTTCTCTCTTCCCGCACCGCCTACGTCGTCTCAGCTTCACCACACACCCAGCAATCAAAGAAGGTCCTGGAGTCATACACTGTGGCCGGAGACAAAATGCACAAACGTAACCTATTCAAACGCCCACACACTAATCGATGACCCAGACAGAGTAGGTCCAAAAAAATAATCGTCAAATTTGCAGTAAGAACCACAAAACTACACCAAACCTCGTGTGAAACAATTCCAGACCCAGGCTTCCAAGATTTGCAAGCTACAACAGCTGGATCTCGAAAGCCAATTCCACAACACTTTGTCCCCTGCTACCGACTGCGTACCGATAGACCCCGAAACCCTAAAAAGACACGCTAATCCTGAAATTTGACCTACACAAATCCAGATCGGAAAATTTCGAGAGCGCCCATCACGTACCCAAACTTGCACAATCCGATTCCACCCAAGCGGAATCCGATTCGCACCTCACCGAGCTCGCACAACGAAAGCTCGAGACGAAATCCTTGAACGGCGATTTCTCCAACTCTCTCCCCAAGACGGGCAATCACATCCGATGCTGTCCAATTGTGCGAAGAGTGTGTACGTGCCGGGCTTGATGGGGCGATTGCGAGACCTGCAGAAGTGAAGGAAATCACGTCATTATTAGAGAAGGGTGAGCGTGTCAGCGTGGAGATGCTTGGCTTTTGCGAATCCTGGACGGAGTCCGAGTCTTCGTCAGTCAGAGACGGACGGACGGTGAGGGAACGTTTGCGAGCCGGTTGTAACGCCACGAAAAGCTTCCACCCAACGAGTACGCGGACGGACGGGCGGACGGACGGACGGACGGTAAGCGACTGGGGCAACACCTGCGTTGAAATTATCAGGCAGATTTTTGGTAATGACTTACTAGTAAGGTAGAACCACCCACCACCAACCAATAGAGTGTCTGAAATTCAGGAGAGGTTGGGACTGAGGTGAAGGTACCCATAACCAATCAAACAAGCAATTCTGGACATGGTCTGGAGTGTTGCAAGGCAAAGCAAATATTTTCAGAGGTGCATTGATAGAAATGATGGGGATTGCAAAAAAAATTGGGTAATTTTATTGCTTGAACTGAAATTACTATGAATTTTGGGAGGCAAAAAGTGCTTGAGACCCATAGACAATCATTAGATTCTTCTAGTTCCAATCTTAGCCAAACTACTTTCCTGCTCACTACTTTCTGCTTTCATGCTCACCACTTTGGGACATGTCTCATGACCTTATTAGTTTGGAACATTATTGGGTTGGAAATATAGGTTGCACATGGATACTTGAGTCAAAAATGGATACCTCTACCTTAATTTCAAAACATGAGTTCTTAATTTCCACCCAATCCTTCCATTTTTTTTTCATGACACATCTGCGTGCCGAAGTGAACAAGAAGTTGTCTCTTAAATGAGAGGTTTTAGAATAGTCTACACATTGTATATTCCAAAATTTATAGTAATTTCAGTTTAAGCAATAAAAAATTTCCAAATTTAGACAATACCCCTCATTTCTATCTCTGCACTTGAGGAAATATTTCCTTCGCCTTACTATGTTCCACATCATGTCACAATTGCTTATTCGGTCAGTTATGGGTGCCTCTACCGTCCCGAAAGGATTGTCCACAATTTTATTGATATTTTTTTGAGCCAATTTCATTAATCATGTTAGAGTTTGTTAGGGGTAGGTTTGACTAAGAATAGTATAAAAGGAACACAACACCAAACTCCAAGAAACCCCAATTTGGGTGCTTCAAGGAGTTTTGTCTTATGTTTTTCTCAAACTTTGCCTCCTAGTCCCCCATTGCACACACTTTACAATTAAATTTATTGTGAAAAACATAATAAAGAAAGGTTCCAAATTTTATATGACCCAAATCAATGAAGAACATTGCACGTCTTCATTGCAACCTAACTAAAATTAGCCATAAGGAAGTCTCCATATTACTTACTCAAAACAAACTTAAAAAAACATAACATTCAAAGTAAATAGTTATATTGGAACCGAGGGAATATTAAAAAAATCAACTCTATTTTCATCATTTGACTAGTTTCGCCACCCTCTAAGAAGCGGGATTTGCACCACCAAATCATCCTAAAATTGTATGTTTCTTAGTATATATGAGAGATTAGGTTGTTTGTGACCAAATTTAGAGGTGAATGTGGTAGAATCAAAAGTATAAGTAGCAATCCTAGATTCTACAAAGTTACTTTCAAGAGCAATGAAATTTAAGTGTCAACTTCTTGCCGAAAGAAGTGACTATAAGATAACTACATCTAAAATCAACCAACCAAACAATTTAGTATGGTTCTCATTAGTATATTGAAAACCTTTTTGTGGGGTCTTGTTGGTAGGCAAAAGGAGATTTTAGATTTTCTTCAAATGCATTTTTTAAAACACCATATGAATAAGCTATAAATATTCAAATTGTTAAAAATAGGTGTTCTTAAAATTGAACCTAAACTCTCATAAATAGTAGAAGTACATTTTAGACAAGAATTTGTTGGGTGGTGTTTTTAAAGAAGGATCAAAATTAGGTGTAGATACCTTAGTGGGCTCTTAGTATGGCGACTACTATTTTGGATTTTGTCACCTTTAGGATGGAGCATGACTAAATTATCAACTCTCTAATCTTCCAATTTAGGGGCACCTAGAGGCACTAATACTATTATATCCTTGAAACATCATTTCAATGCCTTGGCAATCAAATTTTAAAAGTTCATTATAGCCAATTATAGAATTCAATGCTTTGACTAGAAAAAATCTATTATAAAAAAAGTATTCAATTGCATACAAGTCAAGATTGTCACAACAAATTTGTACTTATATATTACTCATCTGCTAAATGATTACAATACTTCTACTTCAATCAATCATTGATACATCAACAACTTGAGTATTCCAAGAATGGAAAACCAAAGGTGTGAAAGTTCCTCTATCAACTTCTATAAGTTGAAGATTTATACATCTACAAGTTTTATATACAAGTAGTCTACAATTACAACAGTGTACATATGAGACCACCACTCCATTTTAGATAGTGTAGTTGCAAATCAGTTGTTTAGGACATCTAGTTGTTCTTTGAATGGTTAGATAAGACTTGTTTTTCTTCCAATGAAAGAATTTTCTCAAGCCAGAATTGGTATGATGAACAAAGATTTGATCCACTAACAACCAAGACATGAGAGTTGAATCCAAATTCAAAGATTAGAATTGGCTACCTTTACACTTGCTCAAGCCCTTTTGGACATTTTTCCTAAAAATTATTCAAAGTGTCAACTACCTTGCCCAACTAGCCCTAGTTAAGTAGAAACAACATTTTACAAAATATTTTTTTCCCTAAATCCAAAAGTATTGAAAATTATTGTGCCTAAAAAGTATTGCCTATCTTCATGATGTATAAATTTCAAAAATAAAAAATAAAAACTATCTATAATTGGAAGATTCAAAAAGCTATAATCTCCTTAGGGGTTAAACATTGAAAAACACTTGAAACTCCTTTGTTGTTGTTGAGCAACAAAGGCATCTCCTACAATCCTATTATTTTGGATATAATGATGTTGACATTAGAGAAAATATGGACTTTCTAGAGGGCCACTTAAGAAGTGCCTAAAGGACTCCTCCATTACTTTTATTTTGTCCATTAATAAATTTTTCCTCTATTCACGTGCATTGTTAGCCCAAGGAATTATCAAAGCATTGAATGATACAAAATGATAGTTAAATGATGGACGGAGAGTTAGTTACAGTTTTCTATTGCTGTGATTAAAGACACATTAAACTAGAACTTAACTGAAACCAAAACTAAGGTGCGTGTTTGACATCCCGGAGTAAAAAAAGCAGATATATCCTTTGACAATAAGATATTCACATAAGGTGAATATCTTATAATGTCAAAGATGCTGTACTTTTTACAACATTGTAGGGCTTTGGTAGGGCTCCAGTAATAGACTGGTTTGTCACACCTCAGCAACCCTTTGAAGAGTCCAAATTTCTCTAATGATATCAAGGGCCCTAATAATTTTAGAAGGGATTTGGATTTGGATTGCCATTGTAGTCAATTTGTGCACTAATTACACACTATCCAAAGGAAATTAACCCTATAATGTTGTTACAAACACTAAGTATCCAATAGATGACGTTGAATATCAGGGGCCTTGAAAGTTTTGGAGGGGATTTGGATTTCGATTGCCATTGCAAGCAATTTGTATTCCCAATTACACATCACCCAAAGCAAATTAACCTTGTAACATTGTTGCAAAGACTAAGTGTCCAATGGATGATATAGAATCCTTATGTGTAAAACAAAAGTACAAATATTCATACTTGAAATTTGGTGCGAAAAGGGATTTGTTAAAAAATTATAAAAGAACTTCTATTGATTGAAGGTGTTGAATGGAAATGCAAGTAAGAAATTATGAAAGAATTTCTATGCAAAATAAAATTCAAAGCATTGAAACACAAGAATCACAAGAGAGTTCAAATTTCACAATGCAATTGCTACAAAATCCTAAGAATTCAACGCCCGCCCATCCTCTCTATTAGCACATTCCATAATCTAAAAGGCTAGAAATAAAATAAAATTCATGTGCTAGAACACCAAACCTTGAAGATCAAAGTTCAAATTGAAAGCACATAAAAACCCTCAGATTTCAAAATACCCCGTCTTCTCCACCAACACATTTCACAATAAAAAAAAATCACTTAAAAATATTGGAAAATTTATAAGCGAAAACATTGAAACTCAAAGCTCAAAATTCACATTGCAAACGCTGCAAAACCCTAAGAATTCAAAAATGCCCATCCTCTGCACCGGCGCATTTCTGTACCCAAAACGCTGAAAAATAGAAATTAAAATTTTTTTTACTCAAAACTCAAAGCTCTAATTGCAAATATTGTCAAACCCTAAAAAAAAGTCTAAAAAGAAGCACATCCTCTCCAATGATACATTTGACAGCCAAAAGAAAAATGATGTATAAGGTAGGTACACCCAAATGTGCCACTGACCTTAAACCGCCATCTATACTGTATGTACATCTCCGAAATCAGTTCTGTATGTACCTATGTGGAAGAAACGCTTTCAGAACCAAACTTTGTTCCTTAATAACTTTTGCATACAGTATCCAAATGCCACGTTCTCTGGTGCGTTGGAACCTCCTTTCACTTGCCAACAAGAACATATGAAAATTTAACCAATCTAATAATAGAAAATAGACTGAGTAGCTAAAAGTGGCGGTTTGGGGTGAACCTACCTTAAATCATATACAAAAACACCGGAACCCAGGCATGAGACTACTGTATGAGAGGGAGAGTTTCAAACGTCACCTTGCAAACACTGCAGACGGTTTTCGAGCCAGCATTCTACGCTTCAATCTCTCAGAACAAGAAGCAAAAGACTTCAACTGAAACTGAGGCGACAGAGGAGGAAGAGCAGCAATCAGTTGATAGTCCCTTTGAGGTTTGAACACCTACAAGCTATAGTGAAGGCACCCATAACTGATCAAATAAGGAATTGGGGACATGATGAGGAGCAGTGGAAGGTGAAGCAAGTATTGCACGAGGTGGAGTGACATGAACGATGGGGATCGCAAAAATTATGGTAATTTTTGCACCAAAAGTGAAATTACTATGATTTTTGAAAGGCCAACGTTCTTGTTGACCCATGGCCAATGCTGAGAGTCCTCCAAAACTGCTCACTAACAGACTGGAGGGCTACTTACAATGGCACATAAAATATGGCATGCTGTAATTCTTGTAACAGGGAAGCTTCTTGTAACCTTTGAAATATTAAAAATAACCATAAATGAGCCCCAGCCTCTCTAAATTTAACACACCCTATTGATTGCTCATGGAGCTCTGGTTAGGAATGGATACCTCTACCATAATAATATGCCCAGACAGTTGGGTTGTATTATCCGCCTTATCCGCCAAGCTTGCTCAGCAATAAGGGCCATAAGAAGTAATTTATAGTGCTGTTATTTTTTAAGAGCTGTTATTTTATAACTCCAAGTGTAATCGTCCCTTTATAATGCGTATTCTAAGCTTACAGTGCGTATTCGAGGTGCTCAAATACCCAGCTTACAGTGCGTGCTCTAAGCTTAGAACACACACTGTAAATTAGGTATTTGAGTGACTGAAACTGAGCGTAAAAGCAAGCATTTGTTTCTAGTTCTCTAAAAATTTCAGTGAGAAAACTCTCAAATTTCTCAGGGAAAAAATAAAACATCATCCAACTACTAAACCTAAGTGAGATTTTTCTTCAGAATAAAAAAACCCTAATAAATAAAACATGCAGAATCACCGACCAAAAACAAACATCAACCTCTACAATTTCAGTAAAAAAATTCACTAAACCCTAAAACATTTGCAATACAAAATCAATTGCAATAACCCAATGAATTGCGAAGCTTCGGAATGCCTAGTCTTTCTCGACCAATATCACCTATGGTACAAAACTCAATTGCAAAGCCTACAAACCTTTTGTGGAAAAATAGCGCCGAGGTGAAAAGAAGGGACACTTGTGAAAACAAAGCGCATGTTGTTTTTTGGAAAAAGGCAAATTAACTCACTATGTGGCTCTTAGGGTTTAGGGGTCTCTTAGGGTTCAGGGGTCTTTTAGGGTTTAGGGGTCTCTTAGGGTTTAGAATGTAAAGTAATTGAATTTCAGACAAGAGTCACGACGGAGAAGAAATTCTGGTTGGACGGAGAAAGATGGAGTTGCACTTGGGTCAAAGGGCCATAGCCATGGGTCAACTTGAAGAGGCGTCCGTTGGAGTGTCAGACCAAAAGGAGCAGAAGCTCCAACCAAAAGCGTGAAAATGGCGTGCTTCGGATGGCAAGGAATCTTCTGCATTTTAGGATTTTAAGCCCTCCGAGTGTTGTGTCTCTCCCTTGTGCCCTGCGTAGCTCTCCAAAAGCATATCGCGCGTGAACCTGCAAGAGGATTGATCCAGTCGTTGCACTAATTGGACGACCCAGTTTCTTCTTCGTCTTCATCAAGCACTTGTAAGTGTTCTCCACGGTGCTGCTCCCATGTTGCTGCTTTAGTGTTAGTCTTACCAGGTTTCTCGAATTCGAGAATAGTTTTACTTTCATGTTGCCAATTCTGGGGTTGTGAGAATCTTAGTGTGGCGTACGACCTGTTTTCCAGGCTCACCTACTCTTACAATCTCGCCAATTGGAGACTCAAGAGAATTTCCAGACTCCTCGTCACAACCTGTGTGTGTGTGTGCGCGCGCGCGCGCTCGCGTAGAGTCACACAATGGCCAGCGTTGGGAACATTTCGGCAACGCAGCTGAACCGTTACGACGGCAGCGACAGCAACTTACCCATCCTGGTGGCGGTCCGGGGCAAAATCTACGACGTGACCAGTGGGAAGTCGTTCTACGGGCCAGGAGGTGCGTACGCCATGTTCTCTGGCAAGGATGCCAGCCGCGCTCTCGCCAAGATGTCCACCAAATCAGAGGACGTGGTGGCGGACATTGACGACTTGACGGAGAAGGAGATTGGCGTTCTGGACGACTGGGACCGCAAGTTCGCGGCCAAATACCCCGTGGTGGGACATGTCAGCTCATAGACGGCGCGGCCGTGTCGCTGCTCGCAAAATTGCCCGTTCATGTTTAGCATGTAAAGAGTCTCTGTGCTAATGCTTTGCTTTCACTCTTTGTTGACCGATATCAGTAGCCTTGATTGTGTGTGCAACTGTTTCATCTGGAGATACACAATATGTTATACTGTAAATCTCTTGTAATGGCCAGCTCCATCTTTGCCAGTTCTGGTTCATGGTGATGTGTGTCTGTGCATCCACTTCCTCGCCATCTCCTTCGTGAGTGGGGGAAAGAGAATTAAGAGCAATTGAGAGTAAGAATTATACGACACGTCGAAATGCACAGTGGTCACTGACTGCTGTGGTCACCAAGAGGGTAAGTTGGCTCACTAACGCAACGGTTAGGTCATCTTGTGCGTGCCACTATTCGTCATTGTCCTGCTACCTTGGTACTGTGGTAGATCGTGAGGCAATTCTCTCGCCTGCCGTGTGCACACGCTGTAGTTTGGCTTGGCATTTGGCCGCGTTGCCCAAGATTGCCGCATTGGAGGTTTTGGTTTGTCGACGATGTGGAGTCGGCCGCCGTTGGCGCTGGCGCTGGCATGGAGAAGAACCGTGCCATTTCGGTTTCGTGGTCTGGCGTTCGCGACGTCGACCGAGTGCGGGGGGATGGACAACGGCGGGGGAAACAAGGCGGGGAAGCACGTTGAGGTGCCGCTCCCGATGCACGGCGTGGCGGGCAAGTACGCAGCCGCGCTCTACGTGACTGCGGTGCACGCGAACGCGCTGGACCCTGTGCGCTGCGACTTGGAGCAAGTTGCGGGCGTTGCGGGCATGAACACGCTGTTCGCGGGCTTCATGCGTGACCCGTCGGTGCCGAAGACGGCGCGCGTGAAGGCCTGCGAGGAGATTTTCAAGGAGACCAAGTTCCACGAGGTCACCAAGAACTTCATGGCGGTGTTGGCGGAGAACGGGCGGCTCGCGTTCGTGCAGAGCATCTTCTCGTCGTACTCCAAGCTCCTGCTGGCGCATCGCGGGGAGGTGGAGGTGCAGGTGAAAATGGCGTTGGAGCTCCCGGCGGCCGATTTGGAGGAGATCAAGAAAGCACTGGGCTGGGTGTTGAAGGAGGAGGGACAAAATGTGAAGATCACGCAGCTAGTGGACCGGAGCATCATCGGGGGTATTGTGGTGACCATCGGAGACAAGATCATCGACCTCTCCATCGATCGCAAAATCAAGATGATGGAGAAAGCCTTGGCGGAGCCTGTCTGAGTGGAGCTCGCGCATCCGGGTAGTTATCGTTCTTCCATCTTGCGACATTAGGTCATTCTGGGTAGCAAGATCGTAGCGTCAATCACAATCGGCCCTCAATCTTCGCTGCAGGCTTTGCAATTGCGATTGTTCAACATCCAGACTGTTCTCCTTCTCCCATGTTGCGAAATTAGGTCATTCTGGTTAGCAAATTTGTGGCGTCAATCACAATCCGCTCTCATGCTTCGGTGCAGGAATTGCTATTGCGATTGTTCAGCATCCGGAGGGTTCTCTTTCTCTTCTGTTGCATCATTAGGCCGTCCTGGTAAGTAAATTTGTGGCGTCAATCACATACGGTTCGATCTCATTCTTCGTTGCTGGCTTGCAATTGCGATTGTTCAGCATCCGGATGATTCTCCTTCTCTCATGTTGCAGCATTAGGTCGTTCTGGTTAGCAAATTTGTAGCGTCAATTACAATCGGCTCGGCTCGATTCCATTCTTCAGTACAAGCTTTGCATTTGCGATTGTTCAACATCCCCTGATCATACTCCATGCCAATTCAAGTGCCACTTCCGTTTGCAAGCTGCATGTCATCATGGCTCTTGTCGAAATTACAGTCCTCTTCGAGAGCTGCTAATCGTCATTTCGCCGCATGCTTTGAACTCAAAACTCTAGTTCAGATTCCACTACTTCAATCTGAGTGCGTGCGAGTGGCGTGTGCATAAGTAGTTGTTGTGGGTGCTGTCAAAGATCGGCGAAGATCGAAGATACTCGTACTGCCTCGTCGTCTAGGAATTTGAGTGCAAATTTTACAATTGCAATTGTTCAATGAATCCCCTGGTCGACGCTGCATATGAAGTGCCAGTGACCCACCTCCGTCGTTTTCAAGCTGCATCTCATCAAGTCTCTTGTAGTACAGTCTCGGAGAGAGCTCGTAGAAACATCTGCAATCAGACACCTACTATCCAACACCTTAACAAGAGCTGTGACCATGTTTCATCCTTAAATCACTTCTTAGATATCATTCTGGATTGGGTACATTGAAGATGCATTCTTCCACCACATTTTGTTGAATGATCGTGTTCTTTGTAAACCTTTTACTAAAGCAAGGCTCTTTGAATTCAAGTCTACAATGCCACTCTCTTCATTCAGTCATTTGGGTTGAAGTTAGCATGTTCAACAAGAGGTGTTTCTCATTGATGAAAATGTGGTGGTGCCTACTTAACATTTTTCCACAAGACAAATAATTATGTAGTATTTGGTAGTCTACGGCAACTAATTTTTGAGTAAGTATCCACTTTTTTTGGTTCTATGTCAAAGGCTTTTACTTTGCCTTGTCCATTAGAAAGTACTTTATTGAACAAGATCAAAAGATCTACTTCTCTTACTAGTTAACCCATTAAAGCCTATGGTTGATTCTAGGGTGGGCAAAACATTTTCTAGTCTTGGATTGAACATAGAAAAAAATACCAAACCGGGATGCATTCCAAAGATCTAACCATAGAAATAAATGCATGACCAATGGAGTTGGCATGAATGCTTGGGGCTCCACAATAAATGCATGACAAATTTTGCATTGATTTCCATATTGATTTGAATATTTTCAACTAGTATTTCATTTGTTTTTTCACCCACCAAAATGCATGCTAGCATAAATTGTTTTGATTCTTGTCCCAATGCATTTGATTCCCAATTTTCCACACCCATCTCCTTTCATCCATATCCAAATTATTTCTAAAACTTTGGCTATCAATGAAAAAATGTTAGTTTTCACTAGAAAGTAATCAACCAATCTTTAAATAATGGGTTAAAGCACTCTTTCTAACTTCAATGCACTCCAAAATTTAGAAAATTTCAAAGACATGTAGAAGTATAGTCGAAATTTTCATATTCATATTTATTAGATGATTCATTTGTTTTTCTATTTTTTTTGATGATTTAAATATTTGAGTGAAAATTTATAAGAAAGAATAATTTTGGAATTTCATCTTATAAATATGGAATTGATTTCATATTTGGATATTTGTAAGAAAGTATGTAATAAGGAATTAATTTTGGTATTCTTTGATCTAAGTATTATTAAATAAGAGGTTTCAAAATTAAGGCCATATTTGTTATTGAGACTTTTTGCAGATTTTGAGATAGAATGCTAGATATTATAAATTAATTTACAAAAATAATAATTGAAACCAAAAATAAATAATGCTCAAATAGTGATTCTAAAATGATATTCTAAAATGATATTCTAAAATGATATTCTAAAAGTTGGTGTTGTTACCTATTTATAAAAAAAATACTAATAAAGAAATAAAGCAGTTTATCTTCAAGTCAAAGATAAAAATGAGAGTATGAAAAGTCTCAATATAATGAATATGGTCTTAATTATAAATCTTCAAGATAATTTTTTTTGACAAATTAAAATTCAAAATACCATTTATGTATACATAAATTATTATTTTTTAAATTTAAAAATTATTTAAAAAATTGAACTACCCACACCAAAATCAGCTTGAAATTTCAAATCAACCATATATGGTCAGTTGAACACTTTGGGGTTAATTGTGGTCAAATTTGGTTTTGTTGTTGGTCGATTTTAATAGAGTTGCACAAACTCCCTATTATCACATTTGTATACAACTTTTAGCAACATAACAAAATATCATACAATTTTTTGTTGAGTTCTAAAATTTGGTAAGAAACTAATGGTGTGATACTTGAGAATGTAAAATTAGGAAATTCCATTGTACAAACTACAACAAAAGTTTAAAAAGAATATAGGATTCAAAGGGAGACAACAAAACTATATAATTCAAATAACTAATATACTAATTTATACTAGATTAATCCTAAGAGCCATCAAGCCCATATTGATTAAATGCTAAAGAAAGTGCTCAAGTTGATGTTCTATCCAAATATCTTCTCATTCATTTGAGCATTAATCCAACATAATGCTTAAATCTTTTAAAAACAACCTTCACTTCAACCACTTTCATAAAGCAATATTTTTTGTACATGGGTTTTAGAAAAAAACATACAAAGTTCAAGAAAGGATGTGAATATTCTAGATGATGGATATAGTACTTCAATCAAGGCAACTTGATGTTTCACTAGAGTCACTTTTCATTCATCCAAAGTAATCCCTTTCTTTATAACCAACCTGTTGAAATTGTATTGTGATAAATAATGTATTTGTTCAAAGCTATAAGAAATATTCACAAAATTTTCTAAAAAGAATCTTGCGTTAATGGGTTAAAGGGCAAAAAGCCAAAAGCAAACAGAGAACTCAATGAGGACTGGAAGGTGCAGTGCCGCTGCACGAAGAATATACTTGTGGCATCACCAACATCCTCATACATGATGTTCGAGGTGAACAGGCAATCGGCACACAACTTTGACTTGAAGAGGCAAGCATCTGATCAGTCTCTTTGGAGCCGCTTCCGACTCTGAAATATCATCCATATTCGCAGAATCAATGGAGATGCTGCATATTTAATCAAGCAGAATATATACACGTACCAACGTAATACTCTCCGCAGGCACATTCGAGTGCAGGATGTCGAAATCATAGCTCAATGCCCTCATTAATTACCCCAAACTTCTGTACCTACCCTGCATTAACTGCGGTTTTTATCCCGATTGCAGCAGACGTATTGCATTCCATTGTGCCGATCGCCTTCGTCTTCTTCATCTCGGGCAAACTGTTCCTTGAGAGTAACTAGTGTTCCCATGCTGCAGATCGAGGAGGCGGATTTTGCAAAAGCTTATGCGGTATCAATCAGTTCCAGCAGGGTGTTGATCATGAAGACGTACCGAAGCAACGTGGCGGATTCACCCGAAGACCACGAAGCATCTCCTCGTTCAGGCTGAGGGGAATGTCCGTCTTGAATATGCCGGTGTCACCTGATTTTCCGGCTTATATCTGCTTTACAAACGGCGTCGGTTGGTCAAATTTAGTGTGTAGGCATTTTCTCAGCCTCTCACGCTCTGTTACTACATGACTATAAATCAAGTTCAGGATCGCTAAGTGATGAGTGAGTGACGCGACCATAGCCTCAATCTTCACGTACACACAGCTGGGCATTCGAATCTTCACATCCATCATGGCTCCTCGTAAGAAATTGTTTCATGTCTCTTTGATTTCTTTTCCTGAAATGGACTTTTCTGTTTCGAAGTCATTAGAATATCTCCCCGAAGTTGCTTTCCTGATTTGGTCTGGCCATGGATAGTTTTGTTTCCCTTGAACCTCCACTACGTGTCTGCATGTTCGCGCGCACGTCCAGATGACGGTTCTTGCGATATTGGTCGCATGGATGCGGTTGAGCACTTCCACGGCCTTCGTAGGACAGTAATATCATTCTAAGATTCTGCATGCTGCTTGGGTATGGCAGTAGTAATACGGGAATTGTATAATTGATTGTCTTGCGGAATTCTGGTATTGACTCTTCAGGTACAGGAGTACTTTTATTGTGCTCTATTATTGTGCTGCTGGTGGCATCGCCCCTGGCTGATGGGCGGAGTCCGCCCTTGCCCAGTGCTTCGCAGATACAGGCTTACAAGAAGCCCATTCAGACCCAGCGCCCTTTTAATATTGCGCACCGTGGTGCTAATGGCGAGTATCCCGAGGAAACGTTTGCTGCATACCAAGTAAATTATCCCTTGTCCTGGCATCCTGTTCAGTACTCCTAGCTTGCATAGTTCGAATTCTCATGTTGATCACAAGCTCAGCAGCAACCTCCGTTTGATGTACTGCGTTTGTCTGGCTAGTTTTCATTTCCCCTTCCTGTAGATTTTTCATATGTGATTGGCGGCGATGGTGAGCGGTTGCAGAGGGCAATTGAAGTGGGGGCCGATTTCATCGAGACTGATATTTTGGCGACCAAGGATGGCAAGTTGATCTGCTTCCATGACGTAACCCTAGACCCCACCACCGACGTTGCCAATTTCTCACAGTTTGCTGACCGCAATCGCACTTATCTAGTGCAAGGTGTGAACACCACAGGTTTCTTCACAGGTCTCTTTCTTATCCCTTGCGCTCGCTCTGTCCTTGATGTGCCCTCTCATGGTATGGAATGGTCTCATCAATAATTGAGCTGTATACTGTATTGGAGTTTGCCTGCCACCCTACTGGCAGGCAATAATAATACTTGCAATTTTCTTTGTGGCAGTGGACTTTACCTTGGAGGAGATTCAAACCCTGAGAGTCTACCAACGCTTTCCCGACCGAGACCCCTCTTACAATGGCATGTCCATACCTCTCCAATTTCTTTCTTCTCTCGACGCAGTAACATCTGTGAAGCATGTGTCATACCGGATTTCTTGCTTTGAATGGGCATTTGTTTGATCTTCCAGCATTCAACGTTTCTTCGAAACTTTTCATGATTTCGGAGCTTCTTTCGTCAATCTCTGCAGGGAAATTCGGAATTCTCACCTTCGACGAGTTCATTCAAATTGCTCTGACCGCTGACCGTATTGTTGGAATTTACCCCGAAATCAAGAACCCTGTGTTAATAAACGAGCACGTACGTTAGACGACGTCTCATTTGAATTAAGTATTCTCCCCTCACAAATTGATTGAAGAATTTTCGTGATCACCCTGAGTGTCCTTAAATTAGCTCTCAAACTGCCAGCTCACCCAAGTATGTCTGGTTTTATTCATTCGGCAGGTCAAGTGGCCAGGTGGCAAGACCGTCGAGGATGAGTTCACGGAGACTCTGCTGAAGCATGGGTACTACGGCAAGTACTTGTCCAAGCAATGGATGAAGCAACCTGTGCTGATTCAATCCTTTGCACCAACAGCTCTGGTGAAAGCATCAAAGCTCACAGATTCTCCCCTCGTCTTCCTCATTGACGAATTCACGATCCCTACTCAGGACACTAACCAGGTGAGTCATTTCCCCTCATCAGCTAGAAGCATTCCATCTTGTATGTGTAAAGAACAGTGAAAGCTATTAAATAATTAATTCTTCTGTCAACTGATTGTATGAACACCTGAGTCTCTGATGGGGACGAGCGCTGGCCCAGGGGACCCCCCAATCCCCAATCTCGAGATGTACGCCTCTGGTACACACTCTACATAGAACAGGCACTGGGTGTCACCTGAGCAGCACTCTACCAGTCTACCCCTCCATGCTACCTGCAGTAACGCGTACTAATTCCATGCTACAGTCATTTGCAGAGATCACATCCGACAGCTATTTCAAGTACCTCAAGACGTTTGGAGTGGTAGGCATCGGCCCCTGGAAAGACACCATCGCCGTGCCGGACGCCCAGAACTTCATCCAAGCCCCTACCGATCTTGTAGCCAGAGCCCATGCCCACGGGCTGCAGGTCAGTTATTACCACGCTTGCTTGCATTGCTTCATCCCTTGCTCTTAATCTGGTCTTCTCTCTGGAATTAATCAGCTTTCATTTCGTTGTGAGGACATATACACATTCTGTTACAGTTGTTCGTCACCTGGCTGAGGCAGGAACGTGGTGATGAAATTGATGCAGGTTCACCCCTACACATACCGCAACGAAAACTCGTATTTGAAGTTCAACTATCACTTGGATCCATACGAAGAGTATGCATACTGGACCGACGTGATTGGTGTGGATGGCTTCTTCACAGACTTCACCCGAACTCTGCGCATGTACCAGGATTGGGCAAGCCCATTGAATGTCACCAAGGCCCAATCCGCTGCTGAGCTCATCTCCAAGATTGCTGACCTGGTCGACAGCTACTCCAAGTAAATCCATGCATGCTTCGAGCCTCGTCCCAGTGCAGAATTAGATTGATAGAGCCGGTGCGGGATGCAATTTCTCTTAGACATTAGAAAACTTGTCATCCACCTCGGACAAGCCTTCATACTTCAATTGTACATTCATCACAGATTGTTCCAATAAATCCAAACTTGAAACTTGAATCCACGGTTTCCACATGATGATTAAGAATCGTAGTTATGAACAATGACAGTCGAGAAAGTTCTCCCTTTTGATCTAAGCGAAATTCGAACATTTTCCCAACGTCCTCCAATTACCTCTCAAGAGCATGGATGTTGAAAAGAAAAGAGATACATGCAAACTAGCTAGCAAAAAAGCCGAAACACTCGGATCTAGAATATTCAACCGTCTTTGTAAAACTGCTTCTGCTGTGGCAGAGACACGGATTTCGACACAAACCGAGAATTGCGCACACTGCTATTTTTCTTTCACTCACGGTCGCGCACACTTACGTTCCTCTCAACGATCGATCGATAACTGAAGCCATGAGCTGCTGCATAGTCTCTTGTGCCCGCTCGAATTTGCAACCCTGCACAGAGAGAAACTCATACAAGTCCACGCATCGGCATTTGCTTAATTCCCCGGCTCCTTTATCATGGTACGAGTTTCCCTCTTCTTCTATACAATTAAAAGGCTTTGGACATGCACATACTTGGTACATCAGCGCATGCGAGGATTCTGCTGAAAAAAATCATGTGGACGAATGCAACGTCCCAACTGTTGAATGTGGCAACGTAAGCTTGAACAACAAGGGACTGCTTATGAGATGTCCCACGTAAACAAGAGAGGCTCATGTCGCGCCAGAATTTTCTATTGCAGACATTGTACATCTACAAGAAGTATATGGTTAATTCTGCAATCTTTGTGCTAAATCTGATAGAATCGCACCGCTCAATTATTTCCAGATAGAACAGCATCTGCCATTGTGTCAATATCATGAGGGAAAAAAATCCTGCAGGCAAATAAGCAGAACAATTGGTTAGAAGTTCCACCCCTCGCGCATCAAAGAGAAATAGCGGATAACCGCTATCGCAGGAGAAGCCAGTTTAATGTTCAATTCTAAAATAGCAGGGTTCTTAGCCCAAAATTCACCACAGTATGCTGGTGCTTAAAAGAGGTCTTCAAAGTAGAAAGAAAAAAATGAGTTATCACAAAGTCGAGGGACCAGATAACAAACTGTCACCTGCACGTGTTTTGATAGACAGTTCTTGCAAAGCCACCAACGTCCTGCTCTTGTCGATATGCTGCTATCACTTCCAGTACTTGCCTGCAGAATGTTCAACTTACTGTTCACTAAAATAGTTTCACAGAGTGCAAATTAGGAGCACAATAAGTGTACAAATGAATTTCTCACTATACGCACTCCATCCATGCAAGAATTGAACGGTGGCCGAAATATATTGTGGTGACCCGTCTTCAGGGGAGGTTCATGCGTGAAACGTATGAAATGAAACCGTTAAACAGACATTATACTGAAGAATACAAGACCTTGGGGCACACGGAATTTTCTCGAGGTTCATCTTGCAAGGAAATCACACAAATTATGTCTTGACCTAATATTAATGACGTGTTAAGAACAGGGATTGGGAAAGCACCTGATTTGGCAGGGCTCATTTCGCCCTTTCACAAGTGACTGGATGTCATGTTTCTCTTTTTTCTTCGAGGGCCAAGTGGTTTTGACGTGCTTGATTCCAGCATGAGTGTTCTTGATGTCACAATAAGGAGAATCGGTTTCAATCATCATCCTATCCACCGGAATCCCAGCCATCACCGCTAAGTTTTCCGCGGTTTTCAATGAGCAACCATTGATACCTATCAGTGCGGTTCAAAGAAACACGGTATAAATTATCAGAATTACAAGGTACATCCTACTCCAGGTAATTAAGGACATCATTTCGAATTCAAACTCGGCAGAAACACCTCATGAAACGGGTTCCAGTCCACAAAGTACATCTGACGCCGAATTGAGAAAATTACCTATGTACAGATTAGGAATAGCCAGTAATTGATCCCTTTCTTCAGCACTTCCTGTAAAAGAATGCACTACACCTGCAGTAAATCTGAACAAGCAGAGAAATTGGTTAATGTTGTTTCTCGGTGCTACTGAAGATTCTTGTCATAGGAAAAAGAGCATATGACCACATACAAATCAAACTACGGACAGCTGACCTGTGTTGGTTGCGTTTGACGATGTCTAGAAAGTCGGAAGCAGCAGCCCTCATATGAAGGAAGAGAGGTAACTTTGTTGCTTCAGCAATCTCGAATTGTCTTTCGAAATAACTGCATAATGACGATCTTAGCATGAAAGCATAATGACGATCTTAGCATGAAGTCATAGCGAGCAAGTAAACATAATGAAATCCAATAATACAAGGCTAACGTACCGGCGCTGAGTCTCAGCAGGACAAAATTGGAGGCGGTCGTAATCTAAGCCACACTCGCCAACTGCTACAACCTGTGATCGACATAATTGCATTCATATACTACTTCCAAATGGAAGTTAGCCTTCTCGGGATCAAATTACCTCCGATATCTATCATGAGTGCTAGCTCTATCTTCGGTCAATTTCTCTGCGTTGACCACAATGCTCTGTAGTTGTGGCCAAAATAGAGCATCCGGGTTCTCAAAGCCGAAATTAATTCACTACGGCCAAACTTAAAAGAGTTCTTTGAAAGGCTCAACAGCAAGGTCAAAATTATTACTTTCAATTAAAACTAGTCGCTCATTAGAAGAAACAGCTAGAAGCGCACGGGGAATTAAGTTAGTCACTTTAGCACCTTCCCTCTGACGATGCCATCTTTGGTAACTTGCAGAAGATTCTGCAGATGCTTCTCTGAGTCCCCACTCTTTTCAAATTCCTGCGACATCTTCGAGCCATGATTGTATCAGATTACCTCTTCTACATAATTTGTGACACACTGTTTAAAGGTCAAGATACCGATGAACATCACAACGCAATTAAACGGTTAAGTGATCAACTCAAGATACTCACGCACGCACTTACAAGTCAACAAATAAGTATGAACTGTAGCGAGGGATCGTACCGAGCATCTAGTCGGGTGCACTCCAACAGTACAGAATAGACGACCTGCATTTCTTCCCAAACTATTATATCAAAAGAAGAGAATTACATAATGATGAACTACAACCTAAAAGAAAGAAAAGAACCAACGATGTTTCAAAAGGAATTGTTAATGGCTATTTGACAGACCTCATGTACATAGCTCAGTTACAAACATACGAGAAATACACTATTCAGCTCACATTTAATCAACACGCTGCTAAACATGGACGAACATTCAACCTGCGATAAATACTGATTAATTTCATATGACAATACAGGATGCACTTAGTGCTCAAAGTCACTGCTCCTTTGGCGACACATATCGTGATAGGAGCTCGGTAGAGGGTATACCGTCGGTGTCAGCCAAGGACAAAGCTTCCATCGACTCCTTCAGAGATCCTCCTGTCACCTATTAGGTAAATGCATTCATCAAGATTGTGTCCTCTCTAATACATACATACAAACATAGAAACACATTTACATGAGCTTCATCTTCTTTATCCTGAAATAAAGAGCGCGGCAAAACTTTGAAGGAGATTATCACATAATCGGTCTCACAATAATCCGAGTCAGTCCTGCATCCCAAGCTCGTTGCAAGACGTGAACAAGATCTGGTGGATGGCACTGCTTGCCATGGTAGCTCCCGGCAAACATGCCATCTGATACATAATACATCACGCGCAGCAAGAGACGGAGATTCAGAAATTAAAAAATCGCCACTATTGTCAGTGAGTAATCGTATGCTACAAAATCAAGTCTTAAACTCCAAAGCCCTCAACTCTTAAGTGAATTTTCTTAAATAAGATACCAGTTAAGTTCCAAAGGACCAAGGATTCATGGTTTGAGAATGACTAAATCGATTGGTCATATTGTGACAAATATAATTCAGTCTGAGTCAAATTTTATATCACAACATCAGCGAAGGACATCGAATGTTTTGGTCAAAAATGAAATGAAATTGGACAAAATACAGTCCTCCTATGAACTTCTCAAAGCTGCTTAAAGAAATATGAGACACAATTTAGACATGAAGCACGAAATCACGTGGATGAGAGCAAATTGAAGAGCACCTGTAAGATTGGCTCCAATATCTGCAAGGCGACATCAAACCACTCGCTCAGGAAATAGCAAAAACAAGAGAGTGAAGATTCGCAATGCCATTGATTCTACACATTGCAATGCATCCAGAATACGCATTGAAAAAATAAACCTCCAAAACCTAAATTCTCAACAGCAGAATTCAGCGACTTCCTGATACACTTCCTACTACAAGAAAACCTCCACCACCATTCTCCCATGAACCGATTCTTTAAGAAAAGAAAGATCGCAAAATCAGACGTACCGATGAGTTTGAGTGGCGGCATGGAATCCAATCTGCCGAGACGCTCCCGCGGGCACCGAGTTTGAATCGCCGCACTCGCTGGCTCAGTGGAGACGATGAGCTCGCTAGACAGGCACACTCTGCTCTTCAGCGGAGAAAGAAGAAACAGAGGACTCATTCGTCATTCCGCGGATGAACCACGGATGAACCACATTCATCCCTCCCAGACTGAATTAGTAACATCGTTCACAAAATATTTACTCCTCCATCCCAAAATGATCTTCTTGTTGGACAAAATGTTCCAGATTAAGGCTCTAAATAACATTTCTAAAACTTGTTTCACTTTGACAATAGAGTTTGGTGCATTTTTAGTGTCTTAGAAACTTTGAATTTCAGAACTCTTTTCAAAGTGCAATTTTAGAGTATTGGAAAGTGAAATTTTAGGGGCATTTTCAAAGAGCACCAATAGACACTTAATTGTTGATTGTGAGGTGTCATTTGTGAGTAGCCAATATGGGTTCAAGACCATATGTGGACCTCTATACCACCTCCCAAAGCTTCATCTTTTCCAATCAGCCAACTCAAAGAGATACAAAAAATAAAAACGAACAATATTAATTGACCTCTTTAGTCATTTCATTTGTCTTTTGATTGATGATGCATAGATGGAGGGGGAACTATGGCTTGGGGTTGTTTTCCTAGTCCTAGATAGCAATCAAAAGCCGAATTTGACCAATTTTTAATGTCACAAAGTACAACAAGATCATTTTGGAATGGAGGGAGTATGATTTTAACCCTTTTTTCCTAAGTGCTCAATCTACAGATAGTAAGATTACTTTTGAAAATTTATTGTAAATTGTTGGAACTCCTTCAACATATTTATATAATTCATATTGAATATTCTTTCTTTGTTTTAAAGAATCTTTCTTCATAATGGTCTATTGGCCTTTCAAAAGTATTTCTCACTTTTGAATGGTATATAATTAGACCTTGAAATTTGTATTATTGAAAGCACATTCAAGATTACTTTAATAAGGTGCAAAAAAAATTCAAATTTAGACATCAAACAACCACTTCAAAAGCAAGATAATAGTCATAAATAATAGAGGTCTTGGCAAATCATACTTACCAAAGCAAAATTTGCCCATTGACATTCTAAATTTGATCAAATGTGGAGGCAAATATGGAATGAGGATGTCTTCATTGATACATGACAGGATTTTCCTTGAAGTTTCTTCATTGAATATTAATTAGATGAAGAACACTTTTCACAATATCTATTATTCATTTAGTGGATGGGTAAGTACATAGGAGTTAAAGTGCACACAACCACTTTGTGGTTGCAAAAGGAAGGACAATAAAAGACTATATAGTGAAATTGGGAATGAATTGGATTTAGAATCCTAAAGAATGATTTTGAATATGGGAATTACACATCCAATGCAATAAGTTTGAACTTGGTGTGGATAAATAATATAGGAAATGGGCATTTTTAAATAGTTACAACTCAAAAATGTATTCACCATTATAGTAAAAGATCATGTGTCTAAATGAAATAAATACCACAAACAACTTTCATATGAAGACTTTGTAGTCACTCTCAAGAAAACTCAATTTCAAATGATTACTTGGAAATAATGCTAGATGGAAACCTTACTCTCATTAAAAAAAATTTAGAGTTTCCAATGAAGTTTAATTTGATGTATATAGCACTCTTAAAACATGTACTTAGCTTATTATCAAAGTTAATGTATGTAAGTTTTTAATGGTTTTGTTGCAAACATGAAAACTCTATATCATACAAATATAGTTAACTAAATAAATTTTCTAAGCTCATGATGGTTTAGCTAATATTTTGCATAGCAAATTAGAATGTGTGTCCAAATCTTTCTTCTTTCACTACTTTGTAAATACTCTAAGCTTCATTTATTGGTCAATGCATTAAACACCACTTGTTGGAAGCCCCTTCCAATTACCTTTCAACACCCATGCCTTCTGCATGAAGCATGCTCAAAGATGTCTAAGGTAGTCAACAACGTCAAGGTACCTCAAGAATGACACTTTTAATCTTGGATATTCATGTGCAAATACATATGATAATCCTCCCATTTTAAACATGGATATTCCTCATATTTTCATTGAAGACAAATAATCGTATTTTATATCCATTGGTTCAGGCAAATTTTCAAATACAATCTTAAACTACTTTGCTGTCTACAAGCCAACCATTTTTGTAATCCCATTTTCTATCAAGCTTTGTTAACCCCTAAAGGACCATTGTCTTTTCGGGGGACAAATTGGATTTCGGGCAGGTACCTACGGGCTGAAATTTTGTCATGAGTTTTTGAAACTTTTTTTGAAGATAGAAAAATTGATGAGCTTTGTGGGAATATAATTTTTTTCACATTTGGTGCTCGGAAACAAAAGTTATGACCAAATAAGCTCAAAATAGGGGGCGGGGGGCAGTCTGGGCAGTAAAAAAAAATTTGCAAAATTTTGAATTTTTCTTTTTTGGATTTTTTTCTTGTAGATTATATTTTTGTCTGCATGGGAAGCTTTGATTCACTCCATTTGGACTTATTATGAGAAAGTTATGGACAATCTCGTTTATCGGGCAGTTAAAGCATCTTCTTGAAAAAATAACTTATAGAATTCATTTCTGAATGCAATTTTTACAATTTTTCTGAAAAAGAAATTTTACATGATTTTGTTTGCTTGCTAGAACAATCTCACCAATGAGATTAGTGCATTTTAATTCCATCTTAAAGATATTAATAATTTAGATTCTCCTTCATTCTCATACCTATTTCTACTTAATAGTTTTTTTAAGCATGAAAATTAATTAAATTTTTTAATTTTCTTTTTCCCTAGACTCTCAACTCAATTTTCCACAACAAGGATTTAAAGCTCAAAACTCTATAGTGCAAAAAATTTAAGTTAAAAAAGTTCAAAGTCAAATAATCCAGTCCCACAAGGTGTTGAAAAATTGTTTTTTTCACTTTAAACGCAAATATCTTTTAATCTATGTTGTCAAAAAATTTGAAATTTTTTCCACACATTTTCATACTAGTAAGGTATAAGATCCTATGGTTGGATGTGTAGAAAAAATAATTTTCAAATCTTTTTACTCTTTGCTACAGAAATGGCAGTTTTTAGTGTTTTTTGGCAGAAATAAGGCTTTGGTCCTTTAGGGGTTAAAAAGCAATAGTATGTAAAGAGATAACCTACTAACAATGTACATATTGTTAGTACATTTTAGATCCAATAAATGCCTTTGCCTTTTTGTGGAGGACATAAGAAGATAGATTTTCATCCAATTCTTTTTCCTAGGACCTCAAGGAGTATGTACATTTGCTGTTACAAAATTGTTGCCTTGTTCAAATTAAAGCTTTTGTTGGCTTTCTTAACAAGAGATTAAATATGGCATTGACTCTTGTTTCTAAATCCTATCTATAAATGCATTCATACTACACAATGCTATTAAAGGTTGGTTGGAGTGGGAATGTAGGATCCAATTAGAAGCACCTTTTTCAAGAAAAAAAACATTATTGTGGTCTTAGCAATTGAAAATCATAAAATTTTAAAAATTTTAAGAAAATATGAGATATGTAATTACTACAAATTTTAAAAGTAGAAGCTCTTCAAGAATTTGAAACAAGTCACATACAATAACTTGATCATAAAACCAAAATTTAGAAAATCTTCAATCAAGTAATTGCAATTAAGTAAAGGAACAATTTAACAACACTTTGGAGGATACTTTCAATGAAAGTCTACTTGTCAAGAAGAGGTACAAGAATGGCTTGGGGTGTTTTCACCTCAACTTACTATATTGCACTTCAAACTTCAATATTGAACACCACTCCATATTATTAGTAAATAGAAACTTCAACTTATTAGTGACAAATTTTCAAGTAAATTGCAAAAAATGAAGTTGGTATATACGGTTGGAAAATCATCTCTTTCATTTTTGGTATATATAATGTATGTCTAAAATTTTCACCGATTAAATATTAGAAGGGATATTGAGGTCTTGGAAACTAAAGGAAGGTGGATGTTTCAAATATAAAATGGGATTCAAACCTTTATGGGGAATTTCATTAAAATGGTGAATATTCTGTGATTTTGACATCCCAAAGTTCAAATCGGGCAGTCTGAAATCTAGGACACTAATAGATTTCAGACTGTCCGGTTTGAACTGTGGGAATGGCACACTGTGAAAATGGCACGTGGAATATCGCCATTTTAATGAAAGTCTCCACCTTTTATAGCTCAAAGTTAATGAATTAATGAATTGTCCACCCAAATGGTCATATTGCTTACATTTTTTGAATTTTAACTTTCTACATTTTTTGGCATAATAAACATGTAATCTTCAAAACATCCATGCAAGTAAATTGTTTTGAATTATTTTCTTGTCAAACTTACTTGCTTAAAAGGTAGCACCACTTGAAATTTGAAAAAATTATTATATTTCTTTCAATACGAGATTTTTAAATTTTTATTTTAAGAAATAAAAAATAAAAATAAAAATTCTTTAAAACTCAATATTCTTCAAAATTTTGACTACTACAAAATTTCAATTATAAAAAAATTATATGAATTCAACAGGTGTTATAAAAAATAAATATGAGAATACATAATTTTAGATGTTTTATGATGTAAACAAGGCACACAAATATAAAATAAGCATCTTTAAACTATCTTTAAGATTCTGAAGCAAAGTACAAAACAAAAATTTATAATATAATGAAAAATTTAATAGATGTTGATATTAATAGTTTCACACTTATATTAAAAATCAATATATGATCTTATGTAAATTTTTTTCCTTCAACTTATTTTTTTCCAAATACTTGCTATTGTAATAAAAGGACAACAATTGTTGTTGCTTATTCGTAAATCTTGGATGTTAATTTTATTTTATAATCCAAAATCACATTATATGAGTGGTCTTGTTTATTAAAATAATTACAAGTATGAAGATTTATGGCATGTGGTATTCAAATGCCACGGGTAGGATATTGGCAACTTTGTATGAAAAAGAAGTTGATTTTGAATTGATTCTTGTGGATATTATGAAAGGAGAGCAAAAAAAGCTTGAATTTCTTGCCATGCAGGTACATTGCATATTATAAATTAGCAAAAAATACTTATTAATGAAATCAAATGACTAAATTTAAGTCATTGATTAAATATATAATAAACTATATTTTTTTTATGACCAAATATTGAGAGATGACTAAGCAAATTTTTACTTGATTCTTGTTCTAACAAGAATTGCAAATTTAAGTACAAATTTCTTTATTTATCACCCTCTATCTTCTATCAATAGCGATATATAATTGATGTAGTAAATTGCAATTAAATATTTTAAACAAAAAAAATAGAAATTCACATACAATATTAAGGGTTGAAACTAATTTGATGTACAAATATGATTCTTCTCTTATAAAAATAAAGATACCTTATAAAGATTCCACTATTGTTTCATCAAAAAATATTAACATCTAACTTTCTTGCAGCCATTTGGCCAAATTCCTGTTCTTGAAGATGAAGATTTAAAATTATATGGTAATATTATTATTTTCTATTTTTATATAATTAAAAAAAACTAAAATCATTGCATGTACATTTAAAGAATATAAAATCTATTATTAAATTATCCCTATAGTCACTATAAAACGTGTGAATTACAGAGTCACGTGCTTGTATGAGATATATTTGTGAAAAGTATCAAGATAAAGGCACTAAATTGTATGGTACAACTTTAAAAGACAAGGCTATGGTTGAACAGTGGTTGGAAATTGAGAGTCAAGAATGTATAGGTCCAATGTTGGATCTTGTCAACCAAGTTCTTTTTGGCCCTCTATTCCATGGAAAGGCACCTGATTCAAACACAGTAAAGGTATTAATGGAAAAACTTAGTAAAGTCCTTGATGTATATGATGCACAATTGTCTAAACACAAGTATTTAGCAGGTGACTTCATTAGTTTAGCTGACATCTCCCACTTACCTGTTTGCAACTACTATTTTAATATTGCATCTCAACATGAATTGTTGAAAACAAGAAAATATGTCAATGGATGGTGGCAAGACATTTCTAGTCGTCCTTCATGGAAAAAAATACTTGAAAAGGCAATGCCAGATATTGAAGCATGGAAAGCCGCCATGAAATAAAACTTTGGTTTTGATTGTTATTTCAAGTCATGTTGCCAATTTCAATTACGGATGATTTACAATCATAATTGAAGTTTTCTTGCATTGATTTGATATTTTATTGCACATGAACCAATTGATTTGACAAAAAATAATAAGAATTCCTAATGTGCATATTGGATCTTTACTACAAAAAGTGTATATAAAATTTTGGCTCATAAATACAATAAGTGTCTTGATTTTGAAACTTATACATCATTTGTAAATTGAAATATTGAATACAAGTTCAAGACATATATTAGAGCATGTAGCTATATTGAAGCATGTGTCCATTTTTTTTAAACTACATATATATAATGATAAATAATTCATTTCAATGAATTTTGATACCTTAAAATTTTCCAAGTTATTACAAATATCTTTGATTTTAAACCAAAGTTTGTAACGCATCAATATTAGGTGTTGATGTTTAGATAAGTTGCTCAAATAATACTTTCTAACAATTTAAAGTGAATTATTTATTTGGATTTTATAAAATGATATTCAATGCATAATAAATTCTTTTATATATATATATATATATATATATATATATATATATATATATATATATATATATATATATATATATATATATATATATATATATATATATATATAATATCAAAAGATTTATAAGGTCTTTTTATAATTCACAAAATTGTATAATCACATTTTTTCAAGATCTTGCTTTAAAATCTTGTTGAAAAATTATCAACAAAATTTTAACTCATTTCTATTTTATGTGAGAGGTTAAAAATACGAGCATTTTCACATTGAGGTCAATTGAAGCAAAAATTACAAAATTAGTTCATTTTTTAATTCAATTTCAATTATTTTTAAAATACATTTTTTTATAGGATGTTGATTTCTTGCTAAACCACTAAATTATTAGAGTTCACAAATCTGAATTATATGGAAGAGTTATTAGCAATAAAATAACTTTGACTTCCATCAAGTACCCCTTAGTTCTATTGGGTGATTTTGTCAAAAAATACTTCATATAGTTTTGTACTTCTCCTCAATTTTAAGATTCAAATTTTTAAGTGAATTATATTCACTTTGATCTCAAATGATTCTTACATTTCCTTGAATGTTATAGAAGGATTATTATAGAATATTGGATTGAAATGTCGTATTGGAACTTAGAAGATATAATTGTAGTAGTTGTGCTTTTTTGTATATTTCTAAACTCCTAAGAGAACCAACATCCAGTATTAATATGGATTATAAATGTTTTCAAGAGCTTATTAACGGGGCTACAAAAAACAAACGAAGTACATCCAATTAAGTATGTTGAAGAAAATAATTCTTGCTAATTTTTCAACAACACAATTAGCATGGTCGCTTGGTGCTTTATGATTATTGTCCAAGGTTCAAAATGATTTCATGTATGGGGCGTGTAGAGAAAGAAAACTTACAAAAATGAATTCCAAAGGAACTAAATTTTTTTAATTAATTATTGCCACCCCCAACCTTGAGGTAAAGAAGAACCCTTTAGTAGATCCACCAATGATCAATGTAGACGTAAGGCAACCAATGCTTTAAAAGCAACCCAACTCTAAAAGCACCCACCAACACAGGTACATTTTGCTTTCTCCAATGTATCAACACTATACATTTCTTCAATGTACCAACAGTGTACATTTCAGGAGGTGGTTGCTTTTTGTGGCTATAGCATTTCAACTTCAAAAATTCGTAACTAATTCCAAAAAAGTCCAAAAAATACGAAACGACTTGGGTTGGATTCCGATTCCATTTTTCTTCCTACGAAAATTTACTGAAATATATTTCAGGGAGTTTAGCTCCCCCTGGAAATGCAATCAGCTCTTAAAAGGTCTGCTTTTAAGAGCAGACTACCTCAAATTTCAAATTTCACAGTTTTTGTTGACCCATCAACCCCTAATTACTCCTCCAAATATTTTCATTTTATACTCCAATTTTTAAAACCTCCCCAAATGAAGAAAAGGTCTCGGTCATTTAGGGCTCCCTTGCAGTCTACAGGCCCACTTGCATTTTTTTCCTTTGCATTGGACTTGGACCAAGATATGAATGGAGAGTATTTTGAAGGCATAAATGAACTCCCTGGAACATGATCTCCACCAATCACCCCCCATTTATATGCTTCCAACTAAAGTTTTTAAGTTCCCATTGTTGACATTTCCTCATTAGGGAGGTCTGTGGAAGTGTTGACTCCGCTGTCCTGACTCCGCCAAAATCAGTGGCAGTTTCCAACTGTTGGCCGAGAGATTTTTTATTTATCTCTATTTTGGACTTCATAAATGAGGCTGAAAGTCATTGCAAATTCATTGCAAATTCACTTCCATCTCGAAGCTTAATAACAGGGGGAGTTAATAAGTTAAAACTCTGGAGAAGAGAAGACAAACAAAGACCCTGAAAAAACGAATTGCAACGTCAGCAATCTGCTGGCCTGCAGTCACATAACCAAAGAATTGAATTAAGCATGGTGGTTGACAATTTTTTTAAAAATTCAACGCATCATTCGACACTTTCGTGTTAAAAAAAAAAGCCCACTTTAATGCGAAGACAAAACAACTGAACATCCTCTTGGGTTGTAACTTGTGAGTTAAATCGTACTTACCAGTTGTAATAGAATACTTTGTCTTTCTCTTGCTCTTCAGTTTTGGAATTTTTTTTTAACCATCAGTTGTCGTCACCAGCCTCGTCACGGCCTCTGAAAACTAAACCTTGCTGCTTCTGGAAGCTCATGAATTGAGTCAACTACTCATGGGAAGGTAGTTGTCATCAATCCGACCATAGGGCCGGTGGAGCTTCATTGCTAACATAAAAAAACAACTACTCCCACTATTGCTCAATATTATTTCGAGTCGCGAACAGGTACGAAATCAAAAACCGTCGTCACTGATGTAGTTGAAACCCGTGTTTTTAAAGCCACTCAAGCTTTTGAGTGTCAAGTGATGGAATATTCTCAGCTCATAGAAGGTCACAAGAAGAACTGAAGCTTACGCCGTTGTTGGGCACGGGTCTTAAATTGCTGGAGAAACGTGATGAAGTGGTTTACTACACCACACGCACACACACACACACATGTTGCTTTTGCCAAAACTTGAAAAACCAGTGTAAGCTGAAGCAGGTCACGACGAACCTTGCAAGTACCTGCCTGGTCAAGCAGGCTAAACATGACGATCCACAGCCTCGCCACCTGGTGAAAAAACAGAGGAATCTTGATGAGGTTTCAACTTAAACAGGTGCTTGGAAATCGTAACAGGAAGAGCCAGCGCTACGTTAAGTTCACTGGGCCCGTGTTGCCTGGATGTGAAAAAACAAAAAATCAGAGGAATCTTGACATAAGACTGACAAGGAATAATTTTCAATAGCAGAAACTGTGAGAGAAGCTGCACGGTTTGAATGAGCCTTTCCATCAGCCAAGGAGACTGGGACTGCCAACCAGTAGAACACCATCTCGCACTACTTCCGCAGGTCTACCAAAGGCTACAACCAAGTAAAGTACGAACTTCAGTAGCACTTGACCAAAGGCTACTCCTGAGCAAGCACTTACTTGCAGACGGAAGTTTCAAAGTCGCAGTCAGATGTTGCACTTTCGGAACTGAAGTGGTCCAGCATCTTTTGAGCATGCGGGCAGGCAGTAACATCTGTGTTTGTTATTGGTGACCAAGCGAGAAGAAAGATCCTTTAGTTGCAGCAACTGTTTTTCGCCTTGCATCTAGGAGAAAATTTGCCCCACTGTGGTAATAGCTACATTGTACAATGGTAGGCTTGCCACTATTATTCCCACGTCACGACCAGAACGTTACAGCATCTCACTGACAAAATGGTGTTGTACTAACTACCAAGGCAGTGTGTTGCAGATGAGCATCCACAAGGACAATCACAGCACATAGATTCATGTGGAGACAGGGAAGCGCAGAGACGATTTTGACTTTTTTGTGTCACTGTGTGTGTAGATAGTACCGGTAGCTGAGGCCTGACTAAGTTACAGCAGCTTCTATCACAAAAAAAAGAAGAAAAAAGGAAACCTGCAGAAGAAGCGTCAGCAATTCAAGATTCAAACCAAGCGAGCTCGAAAAGAAGACAAGCCTCTGAGTTAGAATCAGATGGAACGTGGAGAGGACCAGAACTGCAAAAGAAAGGAACAGAACAGAAGATGATGCCAGTTCAAAATGGACTATATAAGGCATAGTCTCTTATTAAAGCGGATCGCAAAGAATGTCATGGGTGAAAGTGTTCAAAGCTATGGAATATCAAGCTCTGTATGTTGTCTCGGGCCGAGATGAATTCCAGGCTCACAAGCATCTGTACAGCTACAATCTCCGAGTCTACCTTACAAATGGGTCTGATGCCAATCATGGTGTCTTTACACTTCGCAAATCCAAAAAAATGACCCTAGGTGTCCACACTACTCTGGCTCCCCTCCCCTCTCCTCTATCTAATACGTTTCTTCTGTTCATATCGGTATGAGACTACTAAAACGTTAGGAATGTCAAAGGCCTACACATGAAAGCAGCAACATAAAACGCCAAAATTACTGCAAAGAGTTGTTGTCCTGACTGAAAAAGAATGGTCTTCTACGTCCTCGTAACAAAACTTGGATGCACAGCTGAAGCCGCTGCTGCCGCCGCTGGTCGTGGATGTCCACTTTATCTTGTGTATGTAGAGCAATCAGGATAGAAGAGCTGTGCAGAAATCAAGACAAACAATTCCTGCTCGCAACTGCAGCGCTGGTAGCTGAAGAAATCCCATCGCATTCGAAAAGCCTCCAAGCCACTCGCTGACGCACTCGCTGTTGCCAATCCTTGTCGTTCATTCAGTGTGCTATATCACAAGCTGTGCTACATGAAACCGTAGTAGTAGTGTTGTGTATTTTTTGTTGCATATGTGGAAGCCCAAACCCACTCTGGTGAACACGCTAATCAGTCACCAGATGCTGGCTCTTGTCGCTAACCACTTGAATATTTTTTGTCCGGTGCCTCCAGTCGCACTGCCTCTTGATTCGATCCACCAAGCTATGGAGCTCTGCTTTGCTGTCTGGCTTCTTTGTGTGACCAAAATCACAAGCAAAGATTTGATGACCGAATGAAAAACACCATGCCAGCAGACGACCATAGCTTGGGATCAAGAACAAACACGCACTGCATCGGGGCCGTCTCCATAAAATCCCTAAATCATCAGGAACGCTACATATGCCTGGAATACTGTCGATCTTCCACCTCGTGAAACAAAGTAAGGAAATGAAGAAAGAAAACACGGTCGGTCGGTCGGTATGTCCTGGATGTTGTATGATGAATAAAGCTCTACACAACCCAAGTAGAAGCTGTGAGGAGGCTCCGGTCTTGCCAGTTGAGAGAGATGCTGCCGCCGGTCTGCTGCGAGAGGCGGTAGCCATCGCAGGGAGAAAGCGAGAGCAAGAGCTTGGCTTGCGTGACAGCATGAGAGCTCAGTGGCAATTGTCGAAACCCAGCCAGCTCCATGCGCTGCTGCCAAACCTCCAGCGTTTCGTGACGCTCAGTACGGTCGACGCCCTCACACGCTACGATGTTCTTGATCTGCTGCGCAAAGTAAAGCTGCTCGATCTTCGCTCGCTCCTCGCTTGCCAAGGGTAAAGAACTGTCCAGAGAGTCAAAAACCGCAGCGTAGTAGTGAAGCGCCTCCACAAATCTGCCCATGAAGGTGTCCGTGTTGTGGTTCGCTTCTTGCTCCACCAGGGTCAACATCACGGGATGGATGTTCCGCAACCCGCCAATGAAGTGCTGTAGCTTGTCGTTGCCGAGTCGGTGCAGCTGCATCACGCAGTTCACAGCAACAGCTTCCCCAGCTTTCACACCAAGCTCCATGGGCGTCAGATCCTCCAGCTCGCCTACTACTGCGTGAAACTCGAAGGGCACGCCGTAAGTTTGAGCGAAGGCCGCCAGTCGTCGTCCCGTGTCTTGCAAGGAAGTGCAGCTCGTGCCGATGCCCGTGATCTTGAGCTTCGGAGGGCCGTCTTCGCGTTCACTGAGAGACTGAATCAAGCCCGGCCACTGGAAGCCTTGCATCAAGTCCAAGTCGATGATGTGCACCACGCTGCGCTCGTCCACAGATTCCAAAATGGCTTGGTTCGCAGTGAAGTGGCCGAATTGGAAGTAAGGGCAGACTTTGTAGAGCGTGGTGAACGCCGAGAGGTAGTCATCGAGGCGCGATTGCAGCATCAAACCCTTGTACATGGGATTTTCCTTCCCCACGATCCGGGCGGCCAAGCCTTCCGTGAAGAAAGCGGCAATCCGCTGCATGGAGTCGCCGAAGAGCGACGCGTGCGAGTAGAGCTCCTCCAACTTCTGCGCCGCGGTATCAATCTTGTTCTTGGAGATGGCGTCGGCGCAGGCGAGAAGCAAGTGCACGAGCTGCAACCCTGAAGCCTCGGATTTCTTGCCTTCGCCGTTGCGCCGGAGGTCGGTCGCGAAGACACTCGGGAACAGACCCAATTCGTGGGTTCGCGAAGACTTGAGATTGTTGGAGTCGTCGTCATGGTCGCGCTCCTCGCGCTCCACGGCGTCACACTCCCGCTTAATGACCTCCAAATTGAGCAGCGAACGCACGGGTTGCTGGCAACGGGATCCCGACTCCACGCACGTCACACCCTCCATTCTTGACGCGTCCTGTGACTTCATTTTCTGGAACGAGAGATGCGACTCCGTGGGACTCACATGGGAGTGCGAGACGGCAGGTGCGTCGAGCATGGACGACGAGGGCGCTTCCTGCTGCGAGCTCGAGCTCGAATACTCGGGCGCCACCACGGGAGGCGCCAAACACAAGTCGGCCGAAACCAATTCCAGTCCCGGGTCGCATTTCTGGGATTTTCGCGGTGAGGAGGCTCTTGAATTTCTGTACTCGCTGCCCTCGCGGCTACTGCTGATCATTCGACTACCGCCAATCCCTAACACAAGCTCCGAGTCGCAGCTCTCCTCCTCCACGAGCGAAGAGTGCGAGCGTTTCCTGGTGAGCGGCGGCGCCGAGAACGACGTACTGGCTATGTCGCACTCCTGCTTACACTGCACCTGGCACGACGCCGCGACAAACCCATCCGAGGCCGTGTCGCGAATTCCCGTCACCAATCCACTAGATCCCACATCCGACGACCTGCTACTGTGCATAGCATTCGCATTGAGTTGCGGCGGCGCCACGCTTTGCTGCTTTGAATGCAAACCGCCGGCGGAGGGCTGCAGATACTGTTGCAATTGAATCGCGGTGTGGCGCGCCGTCGGCGGCCATAACGGCGTGGGCGCATCCAGAGAACTGGGTCGGGACGCCCCCACATTTGGAGCTGGGAACGGAGCAAAAGCTGAAGGCTCATGCTGCAAACCCGCTTTCCGCAATGGCGGATGCGTGTCGCGGTAGCTGGAAAACGCGCTCTGCGGCGTGCCTTTGGAAGGGTGCGTATCCATCCCTCTTTTGCGCACGGCATCCGCCACCGGCTCTTGCTTCACATAGAAGGAACTCTGGCCGCCTCCAAAAGTTGTAGGTGGCTCCAGAAGCGACCCAAAGGGCGGCATCATGGAACGTGATCTCGACTTGCTGGAATCCTCGTGCGATTGATTTCCTTCACCTTAAAGAACTCTTTCAATACGATACCTGGATTCACAGTGCACACAACCTCGTCAGCAACTTGAGCTGACAGAGCGAAATCTGCCAAACAGCAGGAGACGAGATTGGGGTGACGAGCACCAGATCTAATTAGCGCCCCATCACACATCCTCAACTCGTCTATCTCGAAATCGACCATTCCACTCTTCCGCTTCAAAGTCTCCCAATTCCGCGGTGAAGATCAATGTCGCAAGTACCAGAACAAGAATTCAAAAATCTCACGGAAGAGGAATCCAAACTGCTACACTCCCGAGGGCCCGACGATCCCCCACCCCCCCAGATCCGGAACAAATTGCGAAGCGCGTCACGGATTCTTACCGGTCGGAATACTGTGCCTGACTGCCTAAATGTAATGCCTCGGAAAGTGTGTAAAAACGCCGTCAATCTTCGTCCTCGGACATTTGCAGTAGACTGACAAAGCGGCCGACCATTCACAACCGCCAGGGACCACACGGCGGCTAGTCTCCACCCCCGAGACGCTGCATATAATGCTTGATTCCGAAGGCACCACCACCTCTAAACCACTATTCTACAAGAAGAGCGACGGAAGGCAAGATACGGTAGCTGTCTTGAATGCTTTTTGTTGGTTTGTAACTCTTCCCTATTGCCCAAGCTTCTTGGCACCCAAGAAAAGCGAACATTGAATGGAGCTCTAACGACGCAACAGTTACGAAATCAATCTCTCAGCACTTCTTGCGTAGAACTCTTCACACCGCTTGCGCACCCACTTCCTGACGACCACCAATTCCCACGCTTCTACAAAACGTTAACGCCATCTATGGGCTACCGACTCGCACTGATCCGGCACCAAGAATTTCTCCTCAAACCACGCCGTCGCGGATTCCCACCAACACAACACACACCCCACCACCCCACTCGACTCCACTCCACTCCACTCCTACGGCCGCCGCTGTGCTACAATTGAACTGGCGGCGCTCTCATGTCGACCTCACTAAGCTATCTCCACCCACAAGGCCACACCACAGATCCGCAAAACCTCACCAAATGAACACCACGAGCACGCAGATTCGCAGATTGCCTACCAACAGACACACACTACACGACCTCCTACTGCAAAACCCAAAATACTTCGAAACTCCGCCGTCTCTGCCAATGCACTCTCCTCCAACAAACTACCAGCGCCTCCACCTCACTCGCCAGGAGAATAATTGACTACGAGAACTAACGGCAAACGAAACGAAACACACTACCCGGGATCCTCACACGAGCTAGAAACGCCACCCACGCACAACACACACACACACACACCCAACCTGTTTTTTGAAGTTTCCGAAGACGAAACCGCGTACAGACAGAAACCCAGGCACTGAAACTAGAAGCAGACAAGCGCAGGGGAGTTCATACAACATGAATAACTGGAAAGGCTCACCCCCCTCCCAAAAGAGCTTCAAGTAGGAGGAGACAGAAAGGAGATGGAGATGGAGATGGGTTTATTGGGAGAAAGGAAGAAAAAGGAGATGTGGAAATGATATGCTAATAAGGTGGCAATAGAGGAAAGGAAGGCATTTCAGAAGACCTGCGCCATGCTAGAAAGCTGTGATGATGCCCCACACTCCCCCATCAGTTTTACCTCCATTCCCAAGGCCAGGCCAGCAGCCTAGAAGGTGAGGAACTACAGGAAAGTAGGAATACTTAAGAAAAGCATATGGGTAGCCCCAAGCCGCCGCACCTGCCTGGAATGGGCGGGGGTGCTTTTCTCTTTCTTTTTTTTCCTCTCAATGTCAAAGTAATTTCTTTCTCGATGAGGCTGAAGTTACTGTGCAGGAGTAACTTTTCTTAACTTTTCTTCACTTTTCTTCACTTTTCTCCTTTCCCCTTTTTTCCCCTTTCTCCCCATTTTCCTTTTCTTTTTCTTTTTCTTCTTTCTCTCTTTCTATCCCTGTGAGAGTGCAGGGTCATCATCATCACCATCATCATCGTGTCATGGACTCTCATGGCTGGGGACTGGACCTGGGGTGTCGCGGGAGCAGGGCGAGGGTCCAGGAGGGTCCCGGGCGGGTGGGTGGCTGGAATGGGGGCCCCGGGACGACCGGGGGTGGATGAGAGGGAATCCGGGATTATGAAGGATTCTTTCGTAAGGGGGGGGAATGGTCAACACATGCTCGTTCAGTTTTCTGCATGACTCTTCCATGCAGTTCCCGTGGCCATCCCAAAGGGGTATGACCCCGGACGACCAAAGAATAAATATCAGGGGGGCCGAGTGGAGGGGCTCCTCCATCGTAGCTCCCAATCCCCTAATCATGTACCCAGGGTGTACATTCCCCCTCAGAAATGTACACCATGGGGACCTGAAGGCGGAGTTCAGGAGAATGGCAGGAATAGGCCTCCCTTCGCTGTGCCAAACATCCATGACTGACTGACCCAGTTTAGGTCTGAACAAGTCTGAACCAACAACAACAATAAACCTCTCTTCTTCTTCTTCTTCTCGGTTGGGTTTTTTATTTTCTCGGTTGGTTTTTTTTTAATTCTCTGTTGGGGCTTTGGTTCTCGGTTTTCTCAGGCGGGTGGGCGGGGTTAACGCACCGTCCATTGTGTGTGTACAGAAAGACCACCACCCCTACCGCAATAGCAACAAGAAGAATAGGAACTTGGTCGTTGTTGGGGTAATGCCAATCGTCTGCCATTGACCCCCATCCCCCAATGCAAATTGGACCAGGCCGTTGAATGTCTCCAAGATTCCGGACCTCACCGTGTCCTCAATTATTCCCCTTACGGAAGGGTCAAATTTTTTCTCTTTTTTTTTCTTTTGATTTGGAATGGCGGTTTTCATTCAAGCACCACATGGTATGGGGTGCGTCCCATTATTCCCTTGCGGAATTGTCGAAATTTCTTTTTCTTTCTTTCTTTTGGGTGGTTTTCATTCAAGCACCACATGATACGGGGGGGTCCCATTATTCCCTTGCGGAATTGTCGAATTTCTTTCTTCTTTCTTTTGGATGGTTTTCATTCAAGCACCACATGGTACGGGGGTGTGCGTCCTATTATTCCCTCGCGGAATTGTCGAATTTCTTTTTTCTTTTTCTTTTGGGTGGTTTTCATTCAAGCACATGGTTGTGGCACGGGGCAGATGGAAGAACAAAGCTCGTACCGTGGGTGGGTGGATGGGTGTGTACATTCCGCCAAAAATTATTCGGTAGGGTAGGGTCTTATTAAGTTACCCGCACTTGGCCGGGGACTCGACGACTGTGTTTACACTGATACAAGGGGAGACGAGGCGAGGCAAGGCGAGGCGAACCTTCCCGGTGAGAAACTTGATGGGGTTGAAGGGCTTTGGAATGGAATGGAATAGAAACACGGATGAGGATTGTTTTCATTTTGGGGTTTTTTTTTCAAAGGGGGAGACCTGGCAAACGATGGAGGGGAATCAAAAGTGGCTGGCAAAGCTGATTGATCAATTGAGCAGACCAACATGGTCCTGAATAATTCAGTGGGGTTTTTTTTCCATTCACATGCATCACTAAGGTAGAAGCACCTATACCCAATCATTTAAGCAAATTTTGGGACATATGTTTTTATCCATTCACACAAATCACTAAGGTAGAAGCACCCATACCCGATCATTTAAGCAAATTTTGGGACATATGTTTTTTTTTCCATTCACACACATCACTAAGGTAGAAGCACCTATACCCGATCATTTCAATGATTTTTGGGACATATGTTTTTATCCATTCACACGCATCACTAAAGTAGAAGCACACATACCCGAACATTTCAATGATTTTTGGGACACATGTTTTTATCCATTCACACGCATCACTAAGGTAGAAGCACACATACCCGATCATTTTAGTGATTTTTGGGACATATGTTTTTTTCCCATTCATACACATCACTAAAGTAGAAACACCCATATCCAATCATTTAAGCAATTTTTGCAACACATGATGAGCAATAAGAGGAGATGCATATTTTCCCTCTATAGAAAGATAGTAGGAAATATGGGGATTGCAATTCTTCCATACATTTATTTTCAAAATTGAAATTACTATATTTTTTGGGAGCAAAAAAGTAGTTTAAGCCCATAGCCAATGTCTAGAATCTTCTAATTCCGATCATTCAAGAACTACCTTCCCACTCACTATTTCCTACTTTCTTGCTCACTATTTTGGGACATGTGTTGTCACCTTATTAGTCTCAACCTTGAAAAGAAAAAAAAAAGCATTTCAAGCCTTAATTGGAAATATGTTCTAGCCATCATGGTTGGAAATAGCTACATGCTACATGTCAGGTGTGAGACCCCAATTGAGGTAGGTGTTTCTACCTTAGTTATTGCCCTCCCAAAGGAACATACACGCATCTTATTGATTAATCTCACACACACCAAAAAATCATTAATTAATTAATTAAAACATGTGATTCATCCATCTCACCTCTCGAAAAACTTTGATATGGGAACATATATAGAATACATATGAATATGCTATATACAGAATATGGATGTATTATGTGGAATACTAATATTGTACAACATGTGGTATAAATATGAGATAGGGGATACAAGATGTAGTTGTTAATCCCATATCAATTATAATCTAGTATATCCAAGATCCTAGCCACTCTCATGAATTGCTAGAGTACATTTTAGGCAAGAATTTTAGGTATTGTATAATATTGTTAATAAACATTGCATGTGGTCTCCAAACACCACAAAAAGTCCTAGAATATTGACCCAAAGCAATAAAATTATCTTTGGTGTGACTCACAAGAGCCTTGGCCCCCTCATCGCATTCTTTCATAGATCTTTGCCTCCTTCTTCAAGTGAAAGGGAGCATGTAGTATTGATGAATAATGTTAGAATGGCAACTTAGGGTCAACTTCTATAGGAATCCAAAAGCATGTGAAACCTACCAATCAATATTAGATTGGGGGTCTGTTTTTTCTTGAAATTCCCGTTGCACCGCTAATCTAATCGTGGGCTTCACCCCAAATCCCATGATTCTACATGGAAGCCAACACTTAGTTTTCCAACTAATGCCCCCATGCTCTTAGTCTTAGAAACTCACCCAAATTTCCAACTAATGATATAATCTTTTTATTTATTTTATTTTAGTCGATCGATTTTGCTTTTCATTATCTCAACACCTATTCGGGGTTCTACAATTCCAATTCTAAATATGGACCCCAAATTTCCATCAAATTTTCACTGTTTGGTAAGTAATAAAAATCCACTATTTTTTTTACCACATGGAGCATATGGGTTGCTCAATTTCCCTTCTTTTTTTCTTTCTTTTTTTCTTTTTTTTTTCCCTTCTTTTTCTTTTTCCTTTTTTTTTCTTTACTTGGGTTGGGGCTTTGGGGGGCATCCTTCTGACACCAACTGCCCACCTTGCCTTTCGGCTGTTGGTTGAGTCATTGCTGGAAAGAATATTATGACTTGAATGAAGGCCGTTGTTCATGAGTTCAACCTTCTGGAATGCCTTGGGGAGGAGGCCTTTCAGCGGCTGCCACGTGGCACCCTCCAAAAGAATCTTTGTGCCCATGGTAGAACTATCCATACCCAACTTGTAGGGTGCAGCTATTTTCCAGCCAAAGCTTGGAATGTGGTTTTTTTCGTTCTTTCTGAAGTTGGGATTGATAAGGTCGCAATACATGTTTGAAAGTAGTGAGCAAGAAAGTAGTTCTTTAATTATTGAAATTAGAGGAGTTTATGCATTGGGTATAGGTTGAGACCAACCTTTGGCTTCCAAAACTCATAGGAATTTCAATTCAAGGCATGAGATTATCAAAAAAATTGCAATCCCTGTGATATCTATCTTCCTGCATGGCATTAACAGTTTACATTGCTTTATATTGCTTTAGAACATGTGTGGAATTGCTCACGTGGTTGACTATGGGTGATTCTATCATAGATCTTGGTCAGTTTTGTAGATAGTTTTTTAAATTTTTACCAGCTATTTTCCTTTTAATTTCCATTTGAGGTGGGGTGTTTAGACTTTGTTTTGTGGCGTTTAGACATATGGTGGTAAAGATATTGATTTTTTTGAAATGTTTATGAAATTTCAAAATTAGAAAATTAATTTTACTTTTGATTTGATTGAGACAACGGCACATGACACACTAGTGATAATAACCAATGACATCAGTTCATAGACCATCATGAATGAAGAGTTTTTTGGAGGTAGTTCAACTAGATATGCCTCTAAGGTAAGGATAGACAAGGTAATTGTGTTGCCTCTTCTCAAAGATGGATCTACATTGACCAATAAGGTAGCATGTTCTTAAAATGACCATTTAAGAGTTGATTGCTTTTTGGAGGATGCTAAATTCCTTAAAACCATTTGCAATAAAGTTTTGTAGGAAGAATAATGGAATTTGCATCTAACCCAAGTTGTTTTATATTTTTTAGACCTTCGTGGAATTAATTATGAATTTTTGAAGTCAAAATGCAATGGTCATTGAAAGTGATAACCTTCTAAAATGTATATTGTTGGTACATTGAAGAAAGAGAAATATACCCCAATGTCATGATTGCGTTTAGAGCATGGGTGCTTTTAGAGTAGACTACCTTAACCCGACTAATGAACAATGAACAATAACCATTACCAATGTCAGTTTATATTTTGTCAGTGATATACTCCCTTTGTCCCACTTAAAAACTCCAAAAACCTTTCCTATGAGGAATCAACTATATTTTGGTCTTTGTATTAGTGATACATACATTCAAAAACTGATAACCTACCTCCTAGATCTATGCAAAATCTCTACCTTATGCACCATTGTTTAGGCACCCAAAATTTATGTAAAGAGTATCAAATTTGGGCATCGTTTGTGAATGTTGCTAGCTTGTCGTTCTTGATGGTTTAAAGGTTGGTGGCAACAATGGGATTATAGAAATATATGCTCCCAACCCAAATACCGCAACAAGGAAATCTAGCCCCCTTCATGAACAAATTTGCATAGTGCCCAAGTGGTCATCAAATCCATTGTCAACACTATTGTTTCATGAAGCAACAAGTACAAAGTATCTCACATGGGGCAAGGTCCAAGCTTCCTAGGAGAGGAATGCTCCTTGATTGCTTACCACTTACTCCCACTAGGTCATTCAATAGGGCCAATACTTACTCAATAATCAAAATAAATAATCGGAGTTTTTTAGTGGGATAGAGGGAGCATTTGTTTTTGTGTTTCGACTACACTGAATAGGGGTTTTAAGGGGCCCCATGCTAATTAATCGACATTACGCACTATATAAATATCTCCCTTTTTTTTGTACATCAGTAGTTACTAAAGTGTCCAGGGGTTGTACATCATGTTTCAAACATTTACAGTTTTCCACCATAAGTCCCTTTAATTTTTTGGGTCCCCTTAATACCCCTATTCAGTGTAGATATCACTCCTTTTTAGTTGGATCATATTTGCCCAGGAAGTCCTTGAGTCTATGACAGGGTCCACATAACTGAAGTCCAACTACCAATACTAAAATAGGCGAGGCTCTGATGGTTGCTAGTCACAAGGGTTCTCCAAATTAGGGTTTCCATAGAGCTCACATGACTGGGTGGTAGGCAGCTCTTGGATTTGAGGAGAGATTGTCTTTCACCATAAGCAGCCTTTTAAAAAAAATTCAGTAGGGAAAAAAAAAAAAAAGAGATGGAAATGGCATCTAACCCAAGTCGTTTTATATTTTTTGGACCATTTTGGAATTAGTTACAAATTTTTGAAGTTGAAATGCAGTGGTCAATAGAAGCGACCACCTCTTGGAATGTAGCCTATTGGTACATTGGAGAAAGAAAAATGTACTATTATGTTAGAGGTTGTTTTGGGAGCAAGGCCGCTTTCAGAGCATCCTACCTTACATTCGTCTGTATAAAAACATTCATGTTCTATGTAAGTGAAACATAGAGAGGAGGATGAAAATTGAAATCCATTCGTCAAATAGCATGTACCATTTCAAGATTTCGTAGCAATTTAATGATCAATTCATGTGCTTGAAAAAAGAGGGATTGGATTAATTCAAAATATTCCATCAAAAAACATCTTGGGGTCAATTTGAGCAATAATTCGTTCAAATAAAATCCTAGACTAGTCACTTTCTTCATGAATTATAAATGGTTTCATTCAAGAGCATTTGCATAATTAATCCTTGAGACTCCCTATATATGTACAAATGATACTTTTACTTTATGAATTATAAATGGATTCATTGAAGAGCACTTGCATTTGCATAATCATTAGGTAATTAAACCCCCAAGACTCCCTATGCATGTACGTACAAATGGTACTTCTAGCTGGGGATCTAAAAATGCGACACCCAATGCAAACAAGCAACTAATACCGACGCAAAGTACACCGCCCATGATTGCATTCAAATTCAAGTTAGATGGCAACAATAAATCCTTCCGAAACAACAAACACACCCAAATGTTGTTTAAAACTTCAACCATCGTCCACGCACGAACACATTCTCTTCTCTTTCGACTTAAAAGCCGATTAACATTTTGGCAAACAAAAAGCCTCAAATAGACCCGATTCGATTTGTTGTCGCAAGTTAATAGTCGCAAGTTAAGAGTTGACAAGTTAATAGTCGCAAGTTAATTGTCGCAAGTTAATAGGCGATTCGTTGAGCAGAATTATTAGCGACCCTCATAATGCACTCGCTGAAATAACTTACGCAACGAGAGAATTAAAAGTCCCATCGCAACTAATAAGGTGAGCGAGCGAGCGGAGAGTCCACTCTCACTGATGGAGAGTTATGCTAATTATAATGATTAATTCATTATAACCATATGAGCGAGCTTGCCAAACATTACAACCCATCAACTTAAGTTTTTTTTTTATCACTGCAAACCCCCCCCCCCCCCCCTTTTTTTTTCCACACCTGACCATTAGTTTGTTTCTAATAATTTCTATGTACAGTATAATAACTTGTGAGTTGGGAATCAAAGCCGTATTTAAGTTTTAATCCCCATTGAAACCCGGAAAATCGAATCAAATCCGAAGCTGCCTGCGGTGACGAGGAAGAGAATTAGGAAGTGTTAGTTGTAAAGAGATTAATTGGACGATGAGTAATTGAATTGAATTGAATTGAAAGTTAAGTTAGTGGACTAAAGTAAAGACCCCCCCGGATGGTATCAAATTTAATTCGAAGATTAAATTGAGAATACGTTCGCGTCTTTATGTTGGGGACTGCCAACATAGTTCAACCGAGCAATAGGAGTACTAATTTAGGTTAATGCTAATCCCGTGATTAAGAAACTGAAATTTGTATGAGAGTTTTTTTCAACGGAGCAATAGGAGTACTAATTTAGGTTAATGCTAATCCTGAGATTAAGAAACTGAAATTTATATGAGTGTTTTTTATTTTGTCTATTTTCTTTAATGTTTAATGGTAAGAGGTCCACAAATTGTCCGCAGGTTTTCTTTTGTGTGTGTGTGGGGAAAGAATGGTGACCATCAATGGGGGGATGTTAAACCCCGCCTGGTAAATGGGCCCACTAGGTTGGATTTACCTTGAGGGAAAGAGCAGGATTTTTTATTTATTTTTTACATAAACTTTTTTTTTTTGCAAATTTTGAATTCATATTTGCAATTAGAGACCCCAAATTAGCTTGGGAAAGGTTTGAAATATACCCTAGACACGGCTCAAAATAGGGGGCATGTTTCCATTTGGAGGACGCCCAGAGAATCCCAAATTACCCTGTTGGGCCCACTTTGTGGGTAGGGTTTAGTGTCCTGCACCATTAGCCTCTAAACGTCCAAATCATCATAAAGTTCTATTTGGAAGCATATTTTGGAATTCATACACAAATAATAGTTGTAGATTTTGAGTTTTAGATTCCGTTTATATAGTTAGATTCACCAATGTTATCACCAATATTAATTTTTTTTTATAAATTTTGAAAGGAAACTTTCAGGGTTCCTTCTAAATTCAATTAAAAGCAAAATATCATCATTTTTGTGTACAACTTGTTGGAATGGATTTGAAATGAGGTTCTCTTTGCATGATGGGTTTTAAAAAAAAATTGTGTTCTTTAAATCTATGACCTCATTTTTTTCTTTCAAAGAGACGGTGACCCTATGACCTCATTTTTTTCTTTCAAAGAGACGGTGACCCTATGACCTCATTTTTTTCTTTCAAAGAGACGGTGACCCTATAACCTCATTTTTTGGAAATCTAGTTTTGAACTAGAGCCAATGCTATTTGGGCTTGGTCAATCACTTGATATACTTTCTTATTTGTAATTTTAAAACAACATGTATTCTAGTAACACCAAATCCAATCATTAGATAGGACAACAACTTGATAAAGTATCTTCACAAATTAGGATGACTTTTGTCCACTCATAAATGAAAATGAAACTTCAGTTCCAATCTATTCATTGTCCAAAAATTGTGTGTCAAAGTGCTTTAAGGTTAAAAAGAGAAATAAAAATAATCATTTTGGTTCATGTAGACATGCTAGCCTAGGGGAAGATTGAGCAATAAGTGCCACTTAGAAACTACATGAATTCTTAATGTGTTCGCATAAATAACATGTTCCATAGCATTGATGAGGTGGATAGGCTTCAACGGATGGTTTATAGACTTCCTACCTTACGAGATTTTTTTTCCTTTAAAAAGTGACAACAATTCTTCTTGAAGAAATTAAAAAATCCTTATAATTTTTGTTCGTCTTAAGTAAAATAGTATTCCAAAAATTCTAATAATAAACTATGTTTAATTTTTGGGTTTTTTTCTTATTTTTCTACTAAATTCAATCTTAAAAACTCTTAGTTAGCTTATTGAATTATATCCTCTTTTTTGTCAATTGTAAAATCATGACACTTGGATTTCTAAAAGAAAGTGTAATTCAATTCATTATGGAGGTGAAGATTCATTTTCAAGTTTTTTATTGAACTTTTTGTATGTCCTAAATCATAAGGGGAATAAACTCTGATTTTGAGGAAATAAGGCAAGAATAACATAATACAAATTCAACAAAGAATATTTCATGTTCATTCTTGAATTTTTTTTTAAGAAAGGGTTGTTCTAACCAAAAAGAAACAATGAATTTTTAATATATATTTTTCCTTTGAAATGTCAACTTCGATGGTGGAAACATTGTAAGTTGTGGACAATGTACACTCAATGGATTTTTTTTCTCTAAAACTATCAAAAATTAGGTTTGGAAAATAATGATTAACAATTCTTTTTGGTAAATAGACACAATGATTGCCTACAAAATGAAACTTGTCCTAATTTTTAAAAATAAATTATTGGCACATACAAACAATAAATACTTATTATAACTTTCATTTCATTAATCAAAATAGAATTTATAATTTTATTTTTGTGTAGATTATCCCTATAAAAGACAAATCCTTTTTTTCCCAAAAAGATGCAAAAATTCTTAAATGCTTGGATTGTCCAAGTTAACTTCATCAACTGAAAATCCCATAACTTTTGTAAAAACTTATTTGGAATTACACAATACATAACAACATCTAAAATATTGGTAACTTTTTTTGTTTACAAAGTTGAAAGTTGCAACAAATCACCTCCCCCCCTTCAAAGGACCAAACAAAGTTGTATATACCTCAAAAAATAAAAATAAAAAATCATCCATTTTTTATTGTGCATGCACAAGAATTGTTTGGTCATTCACAAACTACTTGTAAGTCTCCTACTGATCCCTAAAAGGTCCCTACATCCCAAAAAATTTGCAATCCCTATATTCCCTATCTTTCTACACGGGAAAAATTGTCGCGCCTTACATTGTTGATGATCTATTGCAAAATCCCTTTGAGTGATTGGGTATGGGTATATTTACCTTATTTCAAAATTTTGAAAGAATCCAAAGATTCAAACGTCTAGCGTCAATTTTGTCTCTCTCTCTCTCTTTTTCTAAATGTGTATTTCTTTCGCCCGGGTTGTTCATCGTCCGGTTTTGTAATTCACCGCTTCTGCAACAAACATTTTCATTTGCGTAAAAAAAAAGAAGAAAGAAAGAAAGAAAAGCCATCGTTTTTAAAATTTACCACTTCTGCAAAAAATATTTTCATTTGCGTAAAAAAAAGAAGAAAGAAAGAAAAGCCATCGTTTTTGAAATTTACCGCTTGTGCAACAAACATTTTCATTTGCATAAAAAAAAAAAAAAAAGAAGAAAGAAAAGCCATCGTTTTGCGTAAAAAAAAGAAGAAAGAAAGAAAAGCCATCGTTTTTGAAATTTACCGCTTCTGCAACAAACATTTTCATTTGCGTAAAAAAAAAAGAAGAAAGAAAGAAAAGCCATCGTTTTTGAAATTTACCACTTGTGCAACAAACATTTTCATTTGCATAAAAAAATGAAGAAAGAAAGAAAGAAAAGCCATCGTTTTTGTAATTTACCGCTTCTGCAACAAACATTTTCATTTGCGTAAAAAAAAGAAGAAAGAAAGAAAGAAAAGCCATCGTTTTTGAAATTTACCACTTGTGCAACAAACATTTTCATTTGCGTAAAAAAAAGAAAAAAAGAAAAGAAAAAAAAGCCATCGTTTTTGAATCACCCACTTGAGGGGAGTTGAAATCAGACAGCCTAGAGTACCGCGTACCAACGAGGCGATTCAATTCATTCATTCATTCATTTTTGTTTTTCCGAGATTCATCCACGAGGGAGGGCGCGTCGTGTCGAGTCCGTTGATCCGATTAGGTGGTGTCCGCGCGCGTGGATTCCTCCACCTACCCCCATAAGATAGACGCATGCCATCCGGCACAGCAAGGACGGAGGGACCCCTCACTGCCCGAGGACGGACGATGGACGACGGACCTGGGGAGCAAGCTAATAGCAAATGAATGCTTTCTTTTGAGTCCAACACGAGGCCCCCGAGATGCGAGGGTAAGGGAGCCGACCCATTTCCGGCCACTTAAGCAATTTCGCATATTTGGAGTGCTGTTTTCTTGAGTGGAGAAATTTTTCCCATGTACAGAAATAGAGTTTAGAAGGGTTCTATGTTTTTTTTCAGAATTTTACTTTCTCAAAACATAATTACTATGAATTTTTTAGTTGAAGATTTTGTTCGACATATTCTTGCTATGTAGGTTTTCCTATTTTCAACCATGGGTTCGTTGCAAAATCAACCAAGACTGCAGCCAATCATAATATGCCACGACTGTATTGGAGATTGTTCCATAATTAATGTCTTGCTTTCTTGTGCTAATTGAAAAGAGTGTAGTCTATATGATAGGGATGGGTCCCTTGTCAGGAATCGATTGCCTCCCTTAAAGCCCCCCCTCTGAGAGGGGTTATCTCCAACTCACCCCCCTTTGAGATCGTAGAGTCCCCCGGAGATGGTAAGGTAGTTTATCCATTTCCAACCACTTAAGTAATTATGCATATTTGGAGCATAAGTTTTTTGAGTTCGGAATTTTTCCCATGTACAAAAATAGAGTTTGGAAGGATTGTATATTTTTTTCCATAATTTTATATTATACAAAATATGACTATTATGAATTTTTTTTAGTGGAAGAATCTTTTTGACTTGTGATGGTGATGTAGACCTTTCAATTTTTGACCACAAACTTGATTGCAAAATCGACCAAGGGTTGGTTGCAATATTGGTAGCCTTACAACCAATCATGATGCGCCACAACCGCTCCTCGAACTCCACCACAACTTCACAAAAAGAAAGCACACAACTTTATGAAAAGAAAGCAACCTATAAGGTAGAGCTACCCATTACCACACAGATTTGCTATCTAGGTACTTTGAAGAAGCTATTTGCGAACTCTCATATTTTCCAGAGATTGAATTGTTTGAGAGAAGTCAATTGCAAAATGAATGAAGACATTCCGACAAGAATTGAATTTTTTGTAATTTTTCAAAGTTGGAATGTTAAACTGTAAGTAGACCCTTGTTGAAGCATGACCAGATCCCTATTGAAGCATATGACTAGATCCCTGTTGAAACATATGACCAGATTCCTATTGAAACATATGACCAGATCCTTGTTGAAGCGTGAACTGATGTATCTGTTCCCCAAGTGCATTGCCATCATGATAAAGAATTAATAAGATTGTGGTAAGAGCATCGCCACCCATCGACGCCAAAGGAGGCCAGCCCGGACTAGGCCATGGCCAGCTTCAAAAACTTCTCCCACTACTTCCCAAGGAAAGCAATAAATGAGCCCGGCCCTGCTCAAATAAGTGGTCAAACCTCCATCCTACCAGTCCCGCTCATCTCTTCTATTCTTGTTGTCTAACAATGTTTTTGGCTCTCTTTTCGAAAAGTGTGATAACGATAGCAAGTCCCACCAATAAGAAGTCTTGACATGTTTTCTTTTTCATCTTTTATTGAAACAAATAAATTAGAACTTGTCTTGCGGGGTTGTCTTCCCAAGAATGGGTGGCATGTTTGTGGGAAAGAAGGATCCATGGAGCTGCAAGGCACTAGCCAACCCATTTCCCAGACCACAATTCCTGGGAATGGGTGGCGATGCTCTAATAGACGGGCCAGTGACAGAAATGGGAGTAACCTATAGGTGGCAAAATTGGGTAAATGGTGGTATTGGGCAATTCCACCTTAAGATTGGAAATTGGGTGATGGATGGAAATGAGGTGATGGATGGAAATGGGATGATGGATGGAAATGAGATAATGGATGGAAATGAGATAATGGATGGAAATGGGATGATAGATGGAAATGGGATGATGGATGGAAATGGGGTGATGGATGGAAATGGGATGATGGATGAAAATAGGGTGATGGATGGAAATGGGATGATGGATGGAAATAGGGTAATGGATGGAAATGGGATGATGAATGAAAATGGGATGATGGATGAAAATGGAATGATGGATGGAAATGAGGTGATGGATGAAAGTGGGATGATGGATGGAAATGGGGTGATGGATGGAAATGAGGTGATGGATGGAAATGAGGTGATGGATGGAAATGGGGTGATGGATGGAAATCAGATAATGGATGAAAATCAGATAATGGATGAAAATGGGGTGATGGATGGAAATGGGTCCGCTATTCTAAAGCCCCCCCTCCCAAAGAGGTGTCCCAATTCTCTTGCGATGGACAGCCGTGCTGCTGCCATATGAGCTATAAGCCAAAGGCCAGAACTAAGTTACCAAGGTTGGAAGACTTTTGTGTCTGCAAGTACGAGCATCCCATGGGGGGACTTGGACTCCGCGCTGATTGGGAAGCCACAATTACAGCCCGCCCAAGGGGCTTTGTGTGCCGCTTCCTTCCTTTTAGTTAGAGCGTGGCCACCCTTCCTCGCCAAACTTGGCACGCTCAAATTTTCCATCTAATTTTGAAGAGCCCTCCCGTCAATTTCCTTGTCTGCCACCCTTGCTCACCAAACATGACCTACGGATAACCGAGTGACTGTTCAGCAAAAAGAATAAAACTCTAGGTCCAGATGAAACAGGCAAGTGGCATGAAAATAGGGATGGTCACACCTTCTCTAAACTGCCAAAAGTTGTACGAAGTAGGAGAAGTGGTAGAATGGAAATGAGAGCCAATTTAGGGAATTGTTTTACATGAAGAAGGTGTAGCCCCACCCTATAATTGTGTTTACCTGCAAAGAAGGATTCACACTGTGATTTTTCCAATATTTTCTCTCCACGTAGAGGGTAAATCTAGTGTCGATCCTACTTTGGAAACCACACATGCATATTGATGAAGAATGAGGTACTATAGTGATAGGGTTGAAGTATTGTAGCGACTAGGTGAAAATAATATGTGGATTAGTGGCAAAAAAATTTAGAATGACCATTTTCAACCTTCAAAGAATGGAACCTTTGCAAGCTAATGAGTGCCACGTCCTTGTTCTCTAAAGATTGAGAATGGAGTAAAGAAGGTGTGACTTCCTCTAATATTGTGTGAGGACCATAATACTTTTTGTCCACATTTGAAGAGTGTCAAACCTTTAGTGTGTAAAGGGGGGCACCTTCTAAAATGCCACTTTTTGTTGTTGTGCTTAGTTACTATTAAATTTTCATATTTTCTTGTTGGCAAGTGAAAAGAGGCTCCAATGCATTAAAGAACAAGGCATTTGGATATTGTATGCAATAGTTATAAAGGGTCAAAGTGTTATGGGGGGAGAGGTTCTAAACTTAATTCTTCCACATGGGTACATATTGATTTTGGAGATGTATTCAAAGTGGTGATGTCGGTTTTGGTTTAGTGGCGCATTTTCAGAATCCCACCTTAGTTGTAGTGTAGGTTTGGCACAAAAGTTATTCTAATAATCTTGCTAATAATCAATGCCAATATTTTGGGGGAAATTATTTTTATTAAAGAAACTTTACATAGGGAATTTTTTCCATCATAAATATATTTTTGTAATCATTTGAAGATGTTTTCTTTTAGGAAATAAATATTCAACAAGGATGTATCAACCTTGTCCATCACTTGTAGTACATGATTAATTTTTTCAATAAAAAAAAATGGATGTTGGGGGTACAATAAATAGGTTAAAATGAGGCATGGCAAAGAATATTGAGGTGACTACACCTAAAATTGTTTGTGTAAATATTAGTGTATGTTTCTAATTATTATTTTATCTTTATTAGAGGGGGGATTTGGAGGGGGATTGAAAGAAGACTCTAAATTTTGTGAATTTTAATTTCTTTAACATTGTATGAAAAGCTATGAATTTCAATGTCCTAATTATTGATGTATTCAAGGAAATAACATGTGGTTTGGGATAACAATATCTCTCTATATACCAAATCTCAATTCGAATGGATGTAAAAAACAATTTGTCGAAAAAAAAAGGGAATGAATAAAATTAATCAAATGACATGATAATCATTCAAAATTTGAAAAGATGATCCACATGGCAGTTTTGGGCATGTGCATCTTACATTAGTAGACAAAATTTTACATGCATTGAAGAGAATTATGTCCCAAAACATGTTTTGAGCATTTTCAATGAAAGAAATGACCTTCATAAGGTATGAACAACCATCATGATCAACTCTATTTAAATATCAACATTTAAATGATGAAAATAAATGATGAAAGAAAATGGGCTACATAGACTAAAAGGAAAAAATGACCCATAAATTTGAGTGGTAGTAAGGCTTCTTGTTGTCATTTCCTAGCCCTTGCTTCCACTAGTGTCACGATGTAAATGCACTATTTTGGTGTTTATTAATTGCATTCTTTTCGATATTTGTGTACACTTGAATTATGATCACCCTTATTTGTCCATTATCAATACTTTGGTAAGATGAACTTAAAAAGTGAATGTCACTACATTTTAGGACATACAATAAGGATGCTTTATTTTCTCTTTCATACACATCCTCTTTTAAGAACACATGTACCCATGCTTGTTAAATCTAATGTGCTCAGAATTTACATCTATTTTGGAAGAGTCCTCATAGTTCTTATTTTTTATCCTTGCTCATCCAATACGACCCATGAATAATCAAGTGACCACTCATTAAGTAAAATAAAGGATAAAGGTACCTAAATTTAGGATGAACAATGGCTTGAAGGGCCATTGCTCAAAGCACACTAGGATTGAGTGTCAAGTAAATATTAAGAAGGGCTTTGAATACATTTTTTTTCCTTTGAAAATATACGATGGATTCATAAAAATAAAGAAGGCAAAGATAGGCAATCAGTCTAGGTCACTCAACTAGGTCAACTTAAGAATGAGATTGATTCTTCACCCACATTTGAGGAACGTTAGTCAGCCTCTTAGGGCCTCCTTACAAATATTAGTCATTGGAAGAATCACACAATAAGTGCTACAAGGAAAAATAAGCATCGCACTTTCATGTGGCCCTGGTGGATGGGGAGGGAAACAATGAAAAAATTTCACAAGTATTAGGTTCACTAGTCTCTACCAATGAGGTTGTCCATTGGTATCAGTGAAACTCCAACTCCTTCTTTCCCGCATGTCCACCCCAGTAAGACAATTGGTGGAGCCACTTTTATCTTTTTTGCTTGAATTAGTTGTATACTTGCCCACCAATGCGAGCTTGTAAGGAGGCCCTTAGTGTATATCGGTGGGGATGCTCCAATTGTATATTTACTCATTAGGTGAGCATATAAGGAGGCCCTTAGCATGCATGAGTGGGGATGCTCCAATTGTATATTTGTCCATTGAGCAAGCACGTAAAGAGGCCCTTAGTAGTGCACAGGTGGAGATGCTCCAATTGCTACGAAAAGCGTTCACTTGCTTCTAGTCCAAATTCCAATGCGTTTTTTTTTTCTAAATTATAATAAGTGGCAATTATAGATGCATATCATACTCCTTATAAAAAAAGCATTTACTTACTTTTCGTTCAAATTTCAATTCATTTTTTTTCTTTTCTAAATTATAATAAGTGGCAATTATGGGTGCATATCATCAGTTCCCCTTCATGGGTTTCAGTGCAAATAACTTAGTTGGTGAGTGCTCAATTCCCCATAATGGAAAAAGTTGTTTCAGAAGGGTCTCCAAGATATGCCATAGATTTTTGTACAAAGCAAAGGCATGGACCAGCATCTTCGGAACACTGCGTCCCACTTGATTTGGCTGCAGAATCCAAAAAAAAAAATGGCATTACTTTTTTCATTTTTTCTTTGACTCTTTTTGCTACACCTCCGTAGTAACTTCAATTAACCCCTAAAGTCCTATTCTCCCCTCAAGTTGACAAAATGGATTTTGGGTAAGCTCCTATGGTCTCAGTAAGGTAAAGCAGCCCATTGTGGTCAGAATTTGGAGTCTGCCCTCATGTCACTGCTGAAATTTTTCAAATTTTTTCCCATGTAAGGACAAGTGTGAAAAATAGTGAGAGCAATTGAAATTCTATTTTTCAGACAATGTATGAATTTGTTATGAATTTTTGAACTGATCTATCCAAAAGAGTCAGTAGGCTACCTGATAACCAACAAAAACTATATCTAATGTGTTCATCTTAATCACCTAAAGCAGTCACAATAATTTCTAATGTGGAAGGCCCTGAAAAAGTCACATTCTACCATGATGGCTTGAAAAACTGTCATGGGGTCGTTAGGTGTCCCCTATGGGTCATCTGACCGCAATGGGATGTTTTACCTTATTTGTTGTGATTCTCTGAATTTTTTTTGAGAAGATAGAAAAACATGTTAGTTCTCTGAAGATACAATCTTTTAAAATTTCAATTGGTGCTTGGGAGCAAAAATTATGGCACAAAAAGTCCAAATTTTAGTTTGGTGGATAGAAAAAAAAACCTCAAAAAAACATGAAATAATTTTTTTTTTAAACTATTTTTGTATAGATTGTATTTTTATTTACACGAGAAGCTTTGATTCATTCCATTTGGATTTGCTATGCAAAAGTTGTGAACAATCTTATTTTTCAGGCAATTAAAGCTTCTTCTTAAAAAATAACTTGTAGGAATCATTTTTTAACTCAATTTTCAGATTATTAAAAGAAATGTTTCACAAGGTTCAGATCTCTTACTAGAACAATCTCATAGTTGAGATTAGTGTGTTTCAATTCCATCTTAAATCTATTAATGGTTTAGTTTTCCCTTCAATTTTGAACCTATTTCTACTTTGAAATTTTTTAATGAATGGAAACTAAGTGTGTGTTTGTTTTTTGAATTTTTTTTCCTAGGCTCTCAACTCAATTCTTCATCATATAAAATTAGAAATTCAAAATCAATAGAGGAAAAATTTTAAATTAAAAAGGTTCAAAGCCAAAAAACATAGTTGAGCAAGGTGCAAAAAAAAACTTGTTTCTTTCACTTTAAATGCAAATATCTTACAATCTACATAGACGAGGTTTTTGAAATATCTTCCACACTTTTTTACATTAGTCTATTATAAGATCTTGTAATAAGATATGCAGAAAAAATATTTTAGTTTTTAAAACCTTTTTGCTATAGGTATAGTAGTTTAAAGTATTTTTTTATGGAAAAAAGGCATTGGGACTTTAGAGATTAAGTTATGTCATATAAACCTACAAACAAGGGAAATTTTCATTATAATTGTATTAAAAATGCAAATGTCAACATCACCAAACACAAATTATACTCACTGAATTATCAAACTAAATAGAGAAGATTGGATAAGGTAGTGTGCTCTAAAAGTGACCATTTAAGAGTTGATTGTCTTTTAGGGAAAGTTAAACTCCCTAAAACAATTTCCAATAAAGTTTTGTAGGAAGCAAAATAGAATTGGCATCCAACCCAAGTTGTTTCATATTTTTTTGAATTTTTTTTGAATTAGTTACAAAATTTTGAAATTGAAATGCAATTGTTACTAAAAGTGACCACCTCTTGAAATGTATATTTTTTGGTACATCAAAAAAATCAAAATGTACCTTTGTGTCATGATCGCTTTTAAAATAGACTACCTTATATATATTTCCAACTTATTGGGAATTGCTGGAGATGATGGTTAAGAAGCGCATCCCTTCTAAAAAGATAATATCAAATATTTGAGAGTATCCACATCCTTTCTTGCCAAACTTGGCACGCTCAAATTTTCCATGTAAATTTGAAGAACCTTCAATTTTCTTGTCCCTCACCCTTGTTCACCAAGTATAGCCTATGAATAGTCAAGTGACCATTCATCAAGTAGAATAAAAGAAGTGACCAAGATAATCATGTCTTTTACCAATCAAATTTTTTATCTATCTAGTTACTTTGGAAAATCTTTTTGTCAATTCATATATTTTTCAAAGATTGAGAAGTTTGAGAGAAGCCATTTGTACATAGAATCAATGAATTTCAACAAGAAATTATTTTTTAATTATTTTTCAAAGTCTATTGGGACTAAATAGGTAAAGTGTATTGTCATGATAATAAAGGGTTTCTAAGATTGTGGTAATGGATGGATGAATAATACAAATGGGAGGGCCCAATTGATGTCGGTGAATTGTGGGACTCATTTTATTACAAGAAGGGTTTAGTGAACAAATGACCAAAGTCAAGGGCAAGTCTTAAAGACAATTATTAAGCCCCTTCTCTTCTGTAAGCTTACTAAAGAGCATCCTTAATCAAGACATCTACATTTCTCATTAAAGTAGATGTTCATTCCACCTTCAAATTCAAAGAATTCCATGACACTTTCTATATGTGCTTGGTATACAATTAGGCGCCCAATCATAAATGCTATAATTTGAAAACGTAAGATAAGATTCCTTTATAAGTTGCAATCTAATACAAGAATCCATTTCAACTTGGTCTTAGAGCATTCCTAATGTTCTTGTAAACTTTGGCCCTCTATATTGATGAAAAGTGGCCTTCCAAACTAATTGGCATTTGAGACATATACAAAAACCCATACGGTGCAATTCAAGTTTGCAACACCTCATTCCACAAAAGGAATATGGATGAAGGTAAGACGGTCATTTTTATAGTGAAAGAGAGTCAATTTATAATCATGACAATCATTTTGCCTTGTCTTTTCCTTTACAAGGCTTGCCAAAGAGAGCCCATACAATGTAGTAGTTATCAAAGTTCATTGGGCTTGAGGGAATGGTGTGTGATAGCTACGGGTAGAAGATTAATTTCTTCACAAAACTTACCAAACCTTCACATCGGTGCACCATGCAACTATTTGAAGGACCATAACGAATGCTCTTAAAAAGGTGAATTAAGGGACTTTGCACACTCATTAATAGTGACCCTTAATCTTTAAACTCATTCTAAACGAGTCTATTCTTAAAATTGTTCTCACAAGTCCTTTTTGTTTACTTTATGAGAAAGTGCTAGGATTGCAATTGCTTAAAATTTGGTGAAGCGTTTAATTTCTACATTTATCCATCTTTTGGACCAAAAAATACTTTTCAATCATATTCATGCACTTTTTCATCCAAATTTGGCAGCTTCATCCACATTTCTAATAGAAAAGGAAAATTTTTGGCAAAGAAAGTTTATTTTTTTGGCGAAAAGTAGAAATTTATTTTGATATGGTGCAATCTTGCCCCCACGGTGAAAAAAACACCAGGGACCGGTTCTCACCCACTCTGTAGAGTGCCCGGCTGTTTAGAGTGTTCGATTGGGGATGCTCAAAACAGCACTGAGTTTTAACTTCTTTCCCGGTATTTTGTTTTCCGCCCGGTATCGTTGAAAGCGGCAGTGAGTGAGTGAGCCGTGGTGCGCGTAGCAGGGAGCGCCACATGCTTCGTGTCTGCCAACGATTCACACTGACCGACGCGCAGACTGAAGCGGTATATTCCAAGTGAAAAAACAAAGTAAGAAAAAGCAGGATTCCACAGTAGATCCGCAGTGCGACAACCACTGTAATAATTCTCACTGGTGAAAAGGAAAAAACTGAACGCTGGAAGAAGCGAGAGCATGGATTGCGCTCCACTCTTGCCAGATGGAGTGCCCCATGCCCACCTCGTCAGATGTCCCAACACGGTTTGACAGACACTGTACGTCCGTTGAAAATCCGAAGGGATCATTCCTCCAACGTCAAATTCCAGCAAGTACTCCGTCCGCTTGTACAGTAATAAGTTACCCGTAACTTACCCAGTGGAGTGAAGCCAGGAACTCATTCAGATCCTCCACCTCCGTCACTGATTCCCCCAAGAGAAAACTATAAAAGAAAGAAGACTCATCAGTCATCACCCAGCTGAAATCATGGCTCCGTCACTTCACACGGCGTGCAGTTTCACGGGAAGAATCTAGACTACTAATAAAAAAAAACCTAAACTATTGATAGAATAGAATCATGCTGGTAGTAGTAATTCTGGTAGCGAAAGCAGGCAGTGGTCGGTATGGGGAAATCGCATGGAAGCGGTCCCGAAGCCAGCTACAGTAGAGAGAGGGAGAGAGAGAGTAGGGTACAATACTACAAAAAGACTTCCAACTGCCAGTCGGTGCTCTTGATCCGTCAGTGATGCGAGGAGCCCTGATTTCGTTGCGCAATTTGAGCAGCCGAACTGGGAAACATGACGCGACTGGGACAAGCCTTCTTCTCTGGGATGGACCAGAAAGGGCATCTGCTTGCGTAGCAGAACGGCAGATTCCGGTAATAAAAACGGACTGATGTGTCATTCACGCGGCGTGACAATCGAGGTCTTGGAATATTGGCCGTATAGTTTAATTGTGTGTACTCGCCAAAATCATGGGAGCGGATCAGCCGAAGATTCTTTGCTTCCTTTTTTGACTCCTGGCCCATTGGTGGTTGCAGTAGGTCTACAGTAATCAGCTTCCACAGCCGGCCCCACTCTTTTCACGCCCCAGCAGGCACATCCACTGCAGCCAGGCCATCAGCTTCCCTCCGTCCGTCGTCGGTTATCATAACTTATTAATTTTTCCGCCTCGGGACTTCCGAAACGCTTCGTCAACTAACGTATGAAGTTAAACGTTAGCCGATCGCAGCCAGCCAGCCAGCCAGGTTAACTCCCTTTGTTTGGCATGCAGAGCAATCCGTCCTCGGTTTCCGAAACAGAAAAGAAAAGATTTGAACGTCGGGGATCCGTCGATCATCGATTTTGAGTTAAGATAAGCTTAATCCAGGTCAGGCCGGCATCCCGGCCAGTGAAGTACCAACTAATGGTCTCGGTTTGAATAAAAGGGGAGCAGATGGACGGACAGACAGACGGACGGACGGACGGATCGATAAGTAGAAATCCGTAGCAGGGGCGATTGGAATCTGCTGGCACCAAAAGTCAGGATTGACTTCAAGCAGTGCGGGTCCGGCACCCGAAATGTAGCAAGAATAATCCGACGCCAGCAAAAGGCAGGAAAAAGAAAGGCAAAGGAAGGCCATGGAAGGAAGGAAGCGTGGAAGCTGGTAGTGGGAAGTGCCGGTCACGCGGTTTGCTGATGGCAGAAGGCGCAGGTCATGTCGTGAAAGCGCGTAGTTTGAATGTGCACGTCTGTTGCTCTTCCTCAGGATCATTATTGGGGATCATATGGGCACCATTAGCGTCGCGTCCGAGGCCATGATTCGTTTGGGGTCAGTTGCGAAAGGCACCCGGAATCTGCATGCCCCCCTTCCCCCCAACAGAAAGGAAAACAAGAAGAATCCTCTCATTGAATAATAATAATAATGTTCACCCCCGCCCTTTGAAATGTTCCGCCCCACACAAATCAATCAAGCTGGCCGATTGCAATGCCGGTGCTGGGAATGTCGCCATAGCAACCAGCCAACGCAGGGTGAGCGAACCTGGAGATGAACCTTCGATCACCACAGCGGAATAGTCCTGTCCCGTGTAAAACCACTCAGGAAGACGATCAATTTCGCCGTAAACCATGCAGGAATACTTATATTTTTCCAAGGCCTCATTTCCTTTTCTTTCCAACTCTTAACATTGCTGGACATCGCTGGGGATTTCTGGGCATTTCTGATCATATCTTCAGGGACGGATTGTCGATTGTTGTCCAGTATGATTCCAGCGTGCGCCGCACGCTGCATCCCCAGCCAGAAGCCCCAGCCTGTGGGAACCCGACAATTCGCAACTGGCATGATGGCCTTCCAACGACGGATTGATCCCCGTTGATTAATAATATTAATCAATTAGGTTAAAGGATGGGTGCCGGTGGAGATCGATTCGTGGAGATGGATGGGGATCTGGGCGTTGAAAGGAAACCAGTGAGGTGTCACTAGGAGAGATAGCGCTCGCTTTCCGTTGCATCGTCAACTGCAATTATGGTGCGGCTGGTCGCCGGCCGGCCCTGATGAGTGGGAAGGAAATCGTCAAGGGTGGCTGCACCTGGCCGCCATGCCCCCGGCCCGCGCGCACCAACTGCACCGAAGGTCAGTAACTTAAACCTAATCCCGCTAGCTGGCTGGCTATGGATGCCATCACTCCACTGGCGCTGCAAAAGAGACGGGAATCATCCGTCCCAAAACCATGCACAGATCTGGGAGATTCAAAGTAAAACAATGGTACCTGCGCCTCATGGTAAGTTACCTAAGCCAGCCAGCCAGCCAGCCAGCCAGCGAGCCAGCCAGTGTCGATTGATCTCGTCTCCCCCAAATAGAAATGGTACGATTTTTTTTCCCACGAAACTGTTACTATAATCCTCCGCCCTCGCTCATTGAACGAATCGTATAATTTGACGACAATCTGAGGACGCACTCAGCTTCTATTTCTTCCTGTACTGTACCCACATGTCACGACTCGACAAGATGTGAGGAATGCATTCTTGGGCATGGCCCCCGCCCCGGACCATCATGCAACAACAATCTTTTTCTTTTCTGTTTTTTCCCACACATGTCGCAAGGGCATCGAGCATGGTAACTTTCGGCCTTGCCAAGCCAAGACACAGAGTTGCTTGGCTTGGGGGAGAGACGCACTGACGAGTGTGAAATAGTATTTTTCAAGCTCCTTGCAGTGTCATACTTACCTGTGGATTTCACACGCGCTTGCCATGTGGAGCCTGCAATCTTCACGGCCTGGAATGCACTCCGTACTTAGCTCATACAGTACTAGGCCTTGCTTTTCTTTCTGCCTTCTTCTTCTCCCCCCCCCTTTTTTTTTTCTTCTTTGAACTGAATCGAATGAAAAGTCTACAGTACTGCTGTGCCTTGCTTTCCTTGCACTTCGGAATCGTCCCTTCGGGATTCCTCATGAATCAAAGTTTATCCCAGGATCCGTCCGTTTGCACTTCGGAATCATCCCTTCGAGACTCCTCATGAAAGTTTGTACCAGGATCCATTTGCACTTCGGAATCATCTCCTCGAGATTCCTCACGAAAGTTTATCCGCTTCCACTTCAGAATCATCTCCTCGAGATTCCTCATGGAAGTTTTATCCCCGGATCCGCTTCCACTTCGGAATCATCCCCTCGAGATTCCTCACCAGAGTTTTTTTTAACGGGATCCGCTTCCCAACTTGCTGGCCCTGCCCCCATCACCGCCACGGTATCATTTTTTAGATTCTCAAGTTTGTACCGGGATCCTTTTTTTCCACTTGCTGGCCTGCCCCCATCACCGCCAAAGCATGGTTTTTATATTCGCTCCCTGCAAAGCCCCCATCGCCGCTCCATGACGGACGGACTCCATCATGGTTCCAGCCAGGCTAAACTTAACTTAAACTTATAACTTACCAGCTCCGCTCCTGCTGCTGCTGCTGCTTCTGCTCCTGCAGAGGATTATTCTCCCTGCTAGGGCATCTCGATTCTACAGTGCAGGTCCTCCCGTTTGAAATAGTAAGTCATAATCCTCCGCGTTCCGTCTTGTTGCTGCCTGTCTTTTCAGGTGCGTCATAGGGCGGGCAGCAACTTGGGACGGATGCTGAGAAGTTCAGGCTGCTGGCTGCTGCTGCTGCTGACGATGCCCTAATAAGTAGCTTAACTTAGCTTCGCTTTCATCAGAGTTTCCGTAGCCAGTGGTGTTGCTGGTGGTGATTCTTAGTAGCAAGGTAAGGTAAGGTAAGGCAGGTAAGGTAAGGTACAGCAGCACTGGAGTGGAGTGGAGTGGAGTGGAGTGGGGGGGCCCTGCCTGCCTGCCTGCCTGCCTGCAATCCTGCATTGCATTGAAGAAGTTTGTGGAAGATAACGCGTGGTGGGAATTGAAAGAAGTTCCGTTCAGTTGGTGATGCTGGAATTACGTTGCCAATGGGCTGTAAAAGGTCGTGGAGCGGCATCCTCCAGGCAAGTACTGTGAATGTTTGACAATCGGGGGAGCTGCCTGAGTGAGTGAGTGGCCTTCCCCACCCCTCCGCCTGTGGAAAAGAGAGCACATAATTCAACTCCACATGCCTGCAGTAGGTGGAGACCTGCTGGAGATAAAGGAGAGGACTAGACGGCAGGCAGCATGTACCTCACGTTCTAGATGCTGGCGAGCTGGAACACCCCCAAATCTCCGTGCTAAGTAGACACTGAAACACCCAAAAATTCAATGTGTGTCAGGGAAAAAAAGAAGAAAAAAGGAACTTTTTAAAAAAAAAAAAGTCTCCATGGCACTGACTGTAGTTACTTTTACTTAGCAAATGCTCTTTTTTTCCATTGAGGGTGGGTGGGTTGTAGTAGGCGAAGAAGGAAAAAGAATTACAAACTAACCTAGATATGAAGTCTAGGTAGCGTTGGTGGTGAGGGTGGGAGCAAATTTCCACTCTTGGGGGTGGTTGCATTACTCCCCAAAAGGATTTGGTGCTTGCACCAATTCAAGAAAAAGATATTTGTGAAGAAACTTGACTTCTATCAAAGAGTACTTGATATAGACGTCCCTTTGAGTTGTGGGTAGCTTGGCGTGGGTGGCGTATATTGTGTGTTTCCAAAGCAAGGTGAAGCACCTTATGAAGATTAGCCCTTAAAGGACATTTCATGTTTGGATTGGGTAAAACTTCATTAGATTTCTACATTAAAAATGTAAATTTTAAAATTTTGATATTTTTTTTCATGTAGTAACATATGTCTAGAGCTTAATCTCTTTTTTTATAATTGAAAACATCAAAACTGAATTTTATGTGATTTTAAAAAGAAATTTCCTTGTTAAAATCATAGTAATTACAAAAATGCTTAAGATAGTATGAAATTTTGAAGGAAAATGGAAATAATAGTGATAAAATGTATGGTATAATTGATGTACTCCTTGAGATTACACCAAGAGAAATTTGATACAAAAACATTTTAAATGGTGTATTTTGAACTTTCAAGAAGCTATCTTGAAAGTGTCACAAAAATTACAATTTTAATAGTTTTGAAAAAAGTTACCAAGTTTCAAAACATTATTGGTATATAGACAACATTTCAAACTAAGGTTTACAAGGATTTCATCCATACTCCTCATCAATTTTTACCTATTTTGCAAGCAAAAATTATTGTTTCCAACAATCATATTAAGGCTATAATGGCAAAGTTTTGAAGGTGAGACTTGAGTTTCAAAAACAAAAAATTTGAAACTAGTATAAGGGGAAAAAACACAATTTGGATACATTAGAGAAATTTTGGACTCTCCTAGGGGTTACCAAAGGTTTGACAAGGGCAACTATTTCTAGAGCCCCAAGGAGCTAGTGAAAGGACTAGATCTTTGACAAAAAAAAAAGATTCCCCTTGTGTGAATATTAGGAATGAAATGAAGTATATCTCAATTTCCTATTCTCATTTGAATATAAAATTAAAGTCTCCACAAGTTCTCCTTCAATAAACTACTTGTGTACCAATTTTTTGACAATTGGTAGTACAACGATTAACAAAAACAAGGGAAAAATTCCTATGTAAACAAAATGAAAGTTAATGCTAGGGTCCATTTTGGCTCAGATTCTAAACAACCCTCTGGAGAGTCAAATTTTTTTCTCTAATGCTTCTTAATTTATCTCATCAATTCACATGGCATTGTAATTCACTAAAATCTCACTTTTTCACAAAGTGAAAATTTAGTAAAGACACTAGTTTTGTGCCCTCACTACACTAAAGTTGGTAAATAGTGTTGAATGATAATTAGTGTTGTTCCCTGTTTTTTACCCCCAACAAAATAATGGCACTAAACTCCTGCTGTCAAACTCTAACCCTTTCCCTCCGGTTGTCAAATGTTCTAACACTAACCTTGCAAATCACAGTTAGTGTCATTGCTAACAATTAGTGTAGCCAACACTATTTACCAATTTTAGTGTAGTAAGTAAAATAAGTTAGTTCAGAGCTATAATTGTCCAAGCGTTGAAGGTATCAAATGGAATTTGGGGTCCGTTGCGATTATGGACTCTCAGCTCCTCTTGACTGCAATTTGGTCCACCGATTCTGACGCTGAAGAAGACATTCGAGACTTTCAAAGAGCTGCAGCCAGACTGCGATTTCATTATATTTTATGTATGCAAGAATGGCCACTTCCAATGTGGAAAGTCTTGGTTGCCGCCGCTTTTACTCTACCCGAATTGATTCCATTTCTGCGAACGTGAATTTGACGACGGATTCCAATTGCCATGCAAATGAAGAAGATGGTTTGAAATGCGCTTCCGTCCGGCATCGATCTGATACTGAGAAATATTCTGCTGTTAAGTTAAGCTTCAGTTAGCTGCTCTTGCACGCCATGAGCGTAGCATCCGTGTTACTGACTTACCTCAGTCAAACAACGTGCCTGAGACAGTCTGGTACCTTATGAAGTTTCTACCAATTTTACTTTCTACAGGACGGGGGTGGGTGTGAATGCCTGGAGCTTAGAACTAACACTGCTCAACTTACGACATTTGGACCAAAACGCGTCACAAACACCTAGATATTTACTACGCGAGATGTACACAATCAATGACAGTCTAGGAAAGCCTGCTGTTGATTTTTTGGTACACCTAGAGAGAGTACTTTGAACATCTTTTAACCTATTTATAATGTCTTGGGACCCTCTTTCAGTTGCCAATAAGTTCCAGTAAAGAGATTTTATGTCTGATTAGTGACGATTCTAGGTGAGCATCCCTTCCCAACTGAACTGACGCGGAAAAGGCTCGTTTGCAGTTTTCACCGTCAGTTCTCTTCAGAACCCAGACCCAGGGCGGGGGCCAGTAAGTTCCCTTCTGAAGACCACTCAAACCCGAACCGAAAGTTCATCGTGATGCAACAGAGAATCCATCGTGACGCAACAGAGAATCCGTCCAATTCTATTATTACGAGATGAATGAAAACAGTTAGTTGAAAGCTGTTGTCCAGCCAGCCATGCCTGAGGGGAGGGAGGGGAGGGTATCATTCTCATGGAACAAAGGTGGGTGACGCAAGGTGTCCGTGGTGCAAATCAGGAAAGAATCAGGCGATAAAGGGAGATAATGCGAAGCATCCTCTGGTCGTCGCGTAAAGAAACCCAATATCAAATTCTTTATTAGAATGAAAGTATGAAATCCATGGTTTTAAAAAGGGGAGTTTCAATTGGGGCTGTGGGAAAAAGCTCACGGAAAAGCCTGAAACTCGAAAGGACGTTATTCGTTTGCAGCCAGATAAGGCGGAGGCGAGGCGGGGGGCAGTTTTTTCTGTTGGCGCTGCCAATAGCCAAGCTTCAGAGAATCCTGGCTTGGAGATGGGAAGAGTGAGGAAGAACATTCCTCCGTCACTCGGCGGAAGGACCATTCAATTCTCTTCCACCCACTCACCCCCCAACTGGCGGGTCGGGCTACCGGTCATGTAGCTGGTCAGGAAAAATCCTTTTTTCTAAATTGACAAGATTCACAGTCAAGAAACACCGAAATTTCAAACTGGAAGAAAAAAAAGAAGAGAGAGAGAGAGAGAGAACGTGGAGCTCACGAGCACCGAAATTTCCATGTGCGAACTCCGCGTTTCCTGGCTTGACTCATTCCCGTCGCAATGCAAACGGTAAAAGTGAGTACGGTAATGAAATTATTGAGAGAAATTTGAAGTCGGAGGAGTCAGCAATTCCGTCGACGCTCACTAACTTACGACAGTTCCCCAAATTGCCTGCCGGCACGTTCATTTGCCGTCGACTGGGAATGGTGGGACATCGTGCCCACCGTCAACTGTACAGGGCACTGGGAATAGCAGTCAGTACGTGTCCCTACACTAATTACCATATTTTTGAGCTGAAGGAACTGAAGCGGGTTTTTTTTTCCCTTTCTTTCTGTGGAAGTGGCTGGTTTCTATTAAGGTGGGTACCCCCAAAACTGAACCGCCACTTTTTGCTTCTGTGCTTAGTTTCCTATTATTAGAATGGTGAAATTTTCTGTATTTTATTGTTGGTACTTGGAAGGAGGTTCCAATGCACTAAAGAACATAACATTTGGATACCTTATGCAAAAGTTACGAAGGAACAAAGTTTGGTTCTCAAATAGTTTATTTCACATAGGTATGTAACTGATTTCTGGGAGAGGTAGATAGAGTGAAGATGGTTTTGGGGTAAGTGGCACATTTGGAGATGCCCACCTTAGACAAAGAAGAAGAAAAAGAAAAAGAATATCCAAGTTCCTAACGGACCAAGGTCTTTTTTCACAAAAAAATGCTAAAAATTGCCATTTCTATTGCAAAAAGTTTTTAAAAATTGAAAATTGAATTTTTTGCACATCTAACTATAGGATCTTACACCTAACTAGTATGACAATTTTTTTTGTACTTTGCAAGACTAGATTATTTGACTTTGAACTTTCCTAACTTACCCCCTACATGCCCAAGGCACCGTATTTTGGTGCCAACAATACTTTGAAGTTTAATAAAACCTAACCAAGTTGTTATTTTTAATAATTTATATTTTTGAAAAATTCTTTTTGAAATCTAATTTAGCATCCAAAATGTAATTTTGAAAATGACTTGATTATGATTTTTTCTACTCAAGATTTTGTGCAAGGGTGTCCAATCTTAACTTATCCCAATGTTGAGGGCTCTTAGAAATTAACTTCTAATACACTAGATCTCGGGAAAAGTATCACATTAGAAAATTCATTTTTTAAAATTGTAGAGTAGATTTTGAAAAGACATAAATTGATTGGGGTTATAACTGTTAGGTCCTTTATTCTCGTATTTTTTTGGTGACCAAATTTTAAGATTTGACATGTTAAATAACATTAAAAGTCTTCCAATGATTTTTGCAATTTTAACACATTCATGGTCAAACATTATAATCTTTCAATCCATAATTGATATTGTTATGTTTTCTTTTCCTATGTGATCTCTAATATGTCTAGTTTGAATTCTTATGGTTACAATTCAAAAAAATTGATACAATTTATCAAAATGTTAGCTTTCTGTTCAATTTAAAACAAATTTCAAGAAGCTCAAAAAAGGCCTTGGGTATTTAGGGGGTAAATATTTTGCACTACAAAGTTTCGAGGTTTAAATCTTTAAGGTGGAGAATTGAGTTGACGGTCTAGAAAAAATTGAAAAAAACTTAATTTTCATTCTTTAACAAATTATTAAATAGAAGTAGGTACAAGATAGAAGGAAAATCTAAATAAATAATATGGCTAGAATGGAATTAAAATGCACTAATGCCAATAGTGAGATTGATCTAGCAAGAAAAGTAAACCATGTGGAACTTTTTTTTTTTTTAAATTATAAAAATTGCATTCAAAAATGAATTCTACAAGAGATTTTTTCAAGAATTAGTTTAGATTGCCCCAAAAATGAGATTATTCATAACTTTCACATCACTTATCCAAATGAATTGAATCAAAGCTTTCCATTTAGACAAAAAATTATGAATTCCTTTTTGCTTCTTGGTCTCCCTTGTTTTGAGCTTATTTGTTTATAAATTTTGTTCCCAAGCACCAATTGAAAAAAATTCCCACAAAGATAATTAATTTTACTATCTTCAAAAAATATTCAAAAAATCATGACAAAAATTGACACCATAGGTACCTACCCAAAATCCAATATGTCCCATAAAGAAACAATGGTCCTTTAGGAATTAAGAAGAAGAGGAAGAAAGGATTATAAGCTAATGTGGATTCCAATTTAAAGTAGAAAAGAATTACAAGCTAACATAAATCTCAAATTGAAGAAAAAAGAACTACAAGCTAACATGGATTTGAAGTTGAAGGAAATTTTGCATTTTAGAGAAAATAAGGAGAAACAATCAACTAGGGTCCCTATACTAATTACATATTGATTTTTACATATTCATGTCTATAGATTTAGAGTACCCTACATCAAGTTTGGTTTTATTATAAATTAATTGAAAAAAGTAGGTGTTGAATGTTATGAATTATAGTCGTTTGAAAGTGCAAAAATTATCAATGATAATCCTAAATCATCAACTAAATTCAAGCAATTTAACATTCAACTTCACTATGGTCAAGGACTATTATAGATTTTTTTTCATTTTATTCTATATGTGCAAAAAGACATAGATTCTTTAATCACTAAAGGATTTTATTTTCAAATTTTGAACCATGGATGCATTTGAAATAGAATAGATCCCTTGAGAAGCCCTCAAACATTTGTCAAGCAAGGCTATATTATAAAGGCTATGTGGTCAATGATGAATACAATTTCTTTGATACATTTATGTCTCTCTTTTGTAAGTGTATTTCAAAGCTTTCCATAATCCTTTATTCTATTAAATTGTTCTATATACTAATGGATTTATTTTAAAAAAAACTTGTAAAGCTATTGTACACCATGATGAAAATAGATGAAGACCATCATATAGTACATAGTAACCATAGTTACACTAATACATATTACAAATACTATTAAGCTAGGTAAATTGTCCAATTTAATCAATTAGAATTTAAAAAAATTTGCACTATTGGTCTCAAGTTAAGCAAAATAAAAGTGTATTGTCAAATTTAGAGCATTGTTACAAATTTTCTAAGTGAGTGGATGTGACCCACCTAAAATTTGTTATGATTATAAAAGTGATTAGCAATAGGAAAAAGTTCCATTATTTTTTTATAAAATTCATTTGAAAGAGTTGGGGGGCTCCCTAGAGGACTCTTTAACGGTCCATTCTTTTCCCTAATGAATACAAACATGTCTAAAGCACAATAAAATATTTTTCGTAAATATTCTATGATTTGACCTCCTAAAGACTAGGCGTTCAAGTTTTGAAGAACAAATGAACACAAACACATTCCTAACACACAAAAATGTGTTTTTTCATTTGTCAATTTTTTCATGATTCTTGTGTTAGTTCTTTAACATTTGTACAATAAACATTCTAAAGAATTTGATTTGAAAATATTCTATAATTCAAAAGGACCTCAAAAAGTAGCTTTTTAGTTTAATTACTAAAAGCTCAAGGCCTTTTTTTCATCAAATTCTACTCAAAACTATGATTAGATTATAGCATTTTGAACTCAAAAGAATTATTTCCAAATATTATTCTAAGTTGAATTTTATGATAGTTCTACAAAGGTTTAGAAGTTTGGACTACCTACTAATCTTTAACTCCTAAAGTTTCAAGGCCAGTTTTCTGTCAAAAATGACTCAAAACTGCTAGTTCTATTGTGTTCATCCCAAAAAACAAAAAATGTATTTTTTAGAATCTAACTATGTGATCTTGTACTTCACTTGTTACAAATCATGTGGTAAAACTTCATAAAGTTTTGCTATACAGATTGGAAGATATTAGCATTCAAAGTTAGAAAAAATTATTATTTTTGAACATTGGCTTGTAATTTTAGATGACTCTGATGACCATTTGTGACGAAATTTTGCACTATAGACTTTAAAATTTATTTATTTTTGCACTGAAAAATTGAGTTGAAAGTCTAGGAATCTTTTTAGAAATGCACTTGATTTTTTTTCTTTAAAAAATTGTTAAATAGAAGTAGGTGCAAGATCGAAAGAAAAACTAAATTGTCAATAGCCCAAAGATGGGATTGAAACACTATAATCTCAATGGTGAGATTGTTTTAGCAAAAAACTTAACTTTCTTAAACAATTTTTTTGAAAAAATGTGAAACTTGCATTAAAAAATGAATCCACATTGCGCTTATTTGTCCTTTTTGAATAGCACAAACAAAATTAGGTGTTCTTGTCAATTTCAAGCTGCCATTACAATTATCTATTTTGTAACCAATAAGTGTGCAACTCCTTTGAGAAGAAGACATCTCACTTTCCAACACGTAGAGACCAATATGCATATTGGCGCTCTTCAATGAATTTTGATCAAATGGTCTCCAAGTCTTTTAACAAGCTCTGTATTCCATCATGGAAAGTAGTATTTGTACACAAAGTTGAGAAGTTGTACACAAAATTGTGCATGAAGTCAATTTTGGTTGAATATTCATGAAATTTGATATAAGATGTGAAAATATACCCCTTTTTAGGATTGAAATTTCTCTCTAATCAAGTGCCCAAGTCCATTAGAAGAGATAGTTGTCTAAAGAGTATTAGAGAATATTTGGCCCCTATGGAGGGTCATTGACTTTTGACCAATGAACAAATCTAGGGGGGAATTTTTAAAATTTTTTTTGAAGTCCCTAGTCTTACAAGGGACACTATGTAATTACTTGGGCCTGTCATTTTTAAAATTTTAAAAATAATTTCTTCTATAATTGCACATTTTCATGCAATCAAACAACCCTAAGGTCTAGATTTCTTCTAATGATAACCACATGTAGTGCAAAAATTTATTTCTAAGAGTTAAAGTCTCCTTGCCTCGTTAGGCAAGGTTAGAAAAAAAATACTATTTCTTATAATTTCAAACATTGTAATCTTTCAATTTGTGTAGTCAAAGTTTTTGGAATTTTTTCTACACATTCCCATAGTAGTATTCACATTCTGGTATAAATTTGGATGGTTGAATATTTAAGAAAATCATATTTTTTTATTGCCTTTAAAATTGGCATTTTTTTAATAATGTTTGTCAAATGTACTTCGATATTTAGTGATTAAAGGACCCAATTACTCATTGTATATGTGTCATATAAATAATTGATGGTCTAATCATAAAATTGTCTTATTTTAAATGTAAGAGGCTAAATTCTATCACAATTAAAGTTAAATATATAAATCCATTTAAATTTAGTCTCAAAAGGTGCTTCAAAGGTCCCATTACAATGAAGAAATATGAAAATTTCACTTAATAAGCATCTTGGCAAAAGAAACTACTTCAAACTAATTTTCATCTATTTTGTTGGATAGTGCCTTGTTATAATCTTCAAAACAAAAAACTCATTGGTCAATGCATTTGTATTTTGTATTGGAATAAAACTTAAATGGGATAATTTATAGGCATTCTTTTGTATTTAGGAAAAATAATTAAAATTGATAATGGATAATGGGTCCACTAGATAGAATCTCAAATTCAATTAGGGGACATTGTTGGCACAAAGACAAATGAAAATCATTCATTTTCAATATTATTGTATTATCTCTAGATTTTCAAGGTTTTGAAACTTAAAGAAACCTTAAAGTGTTCTACAAATGCATATTTCAATCATAAACCCAAAACCATTTACTCTTGCATTTACTAAAAGCTTTATTACTTTGCAACGTTATTATGCCATGTGAAAAGTTAGAGATATTTCACGAGGATGGTTTGAGGTATAACCAACTTGTTTGAAACACTTAAAGAGATGCCTACTTCACATCATTGGAACAGAGAGAAAATGGGTGCTTCATTAACTTTGGAAGGACATCAAGGACATTTTGTGGGTTTTGGATGGTCAATTAAGCTTTGTGCATATTGAAAAATGGATGATTTAATGGATGATTTTCATCCAATTTTTTTGTATGCATCTTTATTGAAGTTGTATCCACACCATTGATTTGAGTTTAAGACATTATAGATTTTATTTTATATGGGTAGTCTATCACAAAATGGAACATTGTCTAGTTTATTTCAATACTTTAAGTGTTTTTCTCTAAAAATTTGATTTTGACATTCAAAATGATTTCTTTGGCTTTGAAAAAAATTAACAAAATGAAGCTTTTGAATTGTACTTTATACTCCACTTTGAAATTTTGAAAAATTCCTTGAAATACATATTTTAGTGAAGTTTGAATTTGAGGATCTAAGCCCACAATTTTAAATATGGAGTGATTGACTCAAATTTTATTTTCATACTACAATGTTCTACACTATAATGTACTTCTAATCTGAAAATTTTAGAATTGAGACTTATCAAATACTTTGTACTTAATATGAACTTTCTTCATTTTCTTCTTCAAATAAATCATGGTAATTGAAATTTCCCCCAAAAAATTTAAATTTCTTATGAGAAATATTAGACACGTGATTTCATCTCTAAAGAAATTTAAAAAAAATTAAAAATCACTCCCTAATAGTAAAGAAAATGGAGGTGAGATATAACAATTATTTGTAAAGTGGTTTTGAGTTTGAAGCTAAATTGAAGTTGTGGTCCCCAACAATAAATTCATTGTAGTCCACCACTTCATCATGAATTAAGCTTTAAACTCATGGTTCTTATTCAAGGTTATAATCCCTAGTCCCACACATTGCATGGCATAGTTCTCATTCAAAGTTTTCAATCCCTAGTCCCACATGTTGCATGGCCGCTCTTGACTTTTCATCGGTGGAAACAAAAGTAGTAGGATAAAACTCACAAAAGTTCCATTTTGAACCCCAAAAGGAGTTTGATCCCAAGTTATTTGTTTCTTGCTATTTTGAGGGGAAGAAACCCCTATTTTCTCTCACTTCTATTATGATTCCCTCTAAAGTAAAGTGAGGAACTTTCAAGTTCATTATCTCTTCAAGGACAGACTTTGCGACCGTGGAAATCATCCCTTTAATTACCATGTGAACCATTTGCTTACAAAATTGCAAAAGCACACATTAGAAGTCAAACTACTATAGAAAACCTCCCTAGTGACCATGGAAATCATCCTTTTAGTTACCGCGTGAATCATTTGCTTACAAAATTGCAAAAGCACACATTAGAAGTCAAACTACTATAGAAAACCTCCCCAGTGACCATGGAAATCATCCTTTTAGTTACCGCGTGAATCATTTGCTTACAAAATTGCAAAAGCACACATTAGAAGTCAAACTACTACAAAAAAACATCCCCTTTTTACAACAAAATTCCAAGAATGAATAGTTGCACTTCTGAGCGCTTCTAGAATGATTCTCTATCATCCATAGGAGAAAAAAAACGTCCTCCTCAAGTTTAAGGGTTTTAAAGACATTATAATTCAAGTGACATGCACAGCATGCAAGTGTTGCATGGCAAGATCAGATATGTTTATTCATCCCCTGCAGTGGATATCCGACGGATGCCGGGTGACTCAGAGCCGACAGATGGAAGGCTCTCCACTCCCCAGAAAAGAATAGAACAATGCGCGCCCATGTCATCGATCAAAGCAAAGCAGTCATCACTGCACCCCCATTCACCTGGGATGACCACCACCAAGTGAGGATCTGAAGCTGATGAGGCGTCGAGTTTCTTGTGGCCCTTAAATTTTTGCAATGAAATGAAACTGTTCATCAATTGTGTCCGTCCGTCACAAGAAGAAGAAGAAGAAGAACTGCACTGCGTTCTTTCCAAGCAGAAGAAGAAGAAGACGACGACGACGGCGACGACGAAGATCTGAAGCTGATCGATGATCGATCCGTCCGGACCCTTCCTGTGGATTTCCATCCATCCCACACGGTCCTGGTCCTCCGTGGCTCCGTCGTCCTGGTGCGCTTCATGAATGTCTGGATGCTACCAGCGCCACTCCCAAATAAGCTTATTAAGCCGCCGCAGATTCTAATCTTATCGTCCGTCCGGACTCCGGACCTCTCCTTTGCCGGCCCTCCCCAATCTGTCATCAATGGGGGAGTAGAAAACTAGAAATCAGCAGAATCCTATCGATCGACGCTCCTCCGTCCGGACGATCCAAAGGCGCTTTATTTATTGTATGATCGTATTATATTACAGTATATTGTATATTTTGAAGCACATGAAAGTTCATTGTGGGGGGAACGAGTGACTTAAAACTTAAACAATCAGTAAGTTACTCCCCTCCCTCCCTCCGAGTCCAAGTGCAGGCCGGTGAAAGACCCACGCGGCCTTCCCACGGCACGGCACGGCACCCCACCCCACCCGCAGCTCGCGCGGGGGTGCAACTGTGCAAGCGAGCATCAGTCCGCCGCACCTCGGTATCTAGCTAAGATAGACTACCTAAGTTAAGGAAAGGAACGCGAATCTCGCTCCCAGCGCCTCCCTCCTTGAGAGCTGATGCTAATCTGGGACAGCATCCGCATCAATGAAGCCCTGAGCCCTGGCCAGTGAGACACCGGCACACAACAGCTGACGACGCAGCTGACTTGGGCACAGAAAACAACTGTTCACTTTTCGGAGTAAAGTCTTTGTTTAATACTCCGGAAAACGCTGCAGAATATTTTTGAAAACAAAATGAGAAACGGAATTTCATCACCCCTGCAGAAAACATTGAAATTTTTTTCATTCGTAGCGTGTGATAAAATTTGCAAATTCTGAATTCATATTCGCAATCAGAGACCCCGAATTAGTCTGGAGTTGTAAGTTGTGAAGTAAAAAAATATAGCCCTGTGTTTTACCCCTGCAGAAAACATTGAAATTTTTTATTGGTAGCGTATGATAAAATTTGCATATTCTAAATTCATATTTGCAATTAGAGACCCCAAATTAGTTTGGAAATGAGAGGAAGTACAAAATATAGCCCCGTGTTTTACCCCTGCAGAAAACATTGAAAATTTTCATTCGTAGCATAATTATGATCAAATTTGCAACGTTGAAATTTTTTATTCGTAGCATATGATAAAATTTGTAACATTGAAATTTTTTATTTGTAGCATATGATAAAATTTGCAACATTGAAATTTTTTATTTGTAGCACATGATAAAATTTGCAACATTGAAAATTTTTATTCGTAGTGTGTGATAAAATTTGCAAATTCTGAATTCATATTTGCAATCAGAGACCCCAAATTAGTTGTGAGATGTAAGGAATTACAAAATATAAGTGGCACAATTTTTACATTTATTGTTTGATGGGGCAATATATGGGGCAATCCTCCTTGCCTAGGCCAAAAGACATGCAGGACACTAAAACCATCCCACAAAGTGAATCGAGTAAGGTGAACTTGTATAAATTTTACCTTAGGGGAAAACATATGGTTTAAAAAAAAAATTCATGCATTAAAAAATTTGCAAGTTTTGAATTCATACTTACAACCAGAGACTTTGAATTAGCTAGAAGAGAAGTAGAATGTATCTTGAACATGGCACAAAATAGGGGGCAAGATTTTACTTTTACAATAGAACTTGCGTTTTCACCTTGTTGGTTCCATTTTGTACAATGAATTTTTGCGTCTTGCAAAATACATCTTGTTTAACATTTTAGTTGTAAGAAGATGGACGAGCCACTTTTTGTTTGAACAATGGGAAAAAGATTACAATAAAATCATATTGTGAATTGGCTTTTAACCCCTAAATGTCTAGAGTCTTATCTAAAATTGACGATTTGGTTGTAGATTTTGAGTTTTAGATTCCATCCATAAGTTTGATTCACCAATGCTATCACCAATGTTTTTTTATAAATTTTGAAAAAGAAATTTTAGAATTCCTTCTAAATTCAATTACAAACAAAATATTGTCATTTTTTGAGTAAAATTTGTTGGAATGCATTTGAAATGAAGTACTCTTGACATAGTGGTTCGTTTTTGCAAATCTAGTTTTGAACTAGAGTCAATGCAATTTGGGCTTAGTCAACCACTTGACATACTTCTACATTTGTAATTTTAGAAAAATATGTACTCTAGTAACACCAAATCCAACCATTAGATAGGAGAACAATTTGATAAAGTATCTTCACAAATTGGGATGACTTTCATTCAAGTTGTAATGAGAATGAAACTTGAGTTCAATTTGCTAGTCATCCAGAAATTGGATGTTGGGGTGCTTAGGGGTTCAAAAACTAATTTGTGACTAGTAATGATATTATTTTTGTGTGAAACAAATGGACAATTCCTATTAATGGCAATGATACTTTCATTTGGAGAGAGAAATGGAAGAGACTAATAAAAAGGAGGAGGTTCTAAAATCAAGCAAGCTCTTCAAGCGTTTGGAAAGCATCCTTATAAGACAACATAGGTACATTCCTCTTTCTTCAATCAATATACCAACTATTTACATTTCAAGAGTGTTTTGTTTTTTTTGAAATAACAATTTAAATTAACAACAAGAAGAGAAGTACAATTAGTGTAGATCATGCAAATGGTTCAATCTAGGTGGAAGTCTAAGAGACAAGTACTGCTTAGGCTTGTGGAAGCTACGAAAGTTGAAATTAAAACTTCACCAAGTGTCTTGGAAATCTTGACAAATAATTTTCTATAGATCCTCACTAAAGCATTGAAAATGGGAGGAGTGTCTCGATTGGGCAATGCTAGCAAAGATGGTGTCACACTTGATAGACATACATGGTAGATGATTTTAATGATCATTGTTTTCATCTTCAAAAATTCGTAATTAATTCCTTGAAGGTCCAAAAAATATGAAATGACCTAGTTTAAATGCCAATTTCATTTTTTTTTACTAATAAAATATTTTAACGGAATTTTATTTCCTTGAAAAATAGGATCAACTCTTAAAAGCATACTTTTGGGACCTCTTACTTCATGAGAGATTGGGAAGAATAGAAACGGTTGGGGAGGATATATGTGTGACAAAAAGTGTAATTTAGTTCATCATTTCATTCACAAAGTGCACTTACTCAAAGTCTTTAATTCTATAAAGACAAGATTTATTACTAAGTTACCTTGTCAAAAAATGATCTAATTTATACGTCAATAGGTACATTCTTTATTTCTATACTGATTTAAAAAATCATCCATTGGTCACTTTGGGATTGTGTAGCATTTTATGATTAATGAATGTTGCAATTTTGCAATTAGGCTATTTTTTTATTAATTTATTTTGTGTTTGGGATGGCAATAATGAAAAAAGGATTCAATTAGAAAAAAAGAATACAAAGAAGTCTAAGGCAAGAATAATTTAATGTACAAGCAAGGGGAAGGGCTTAAAGTCTATATTTTAGTATCCAAAAACAGTGGAAAGCGAATTCAACATTCTTTGCTAAATAATAATTAAATCCCTAAAGGATCTTTTGTCCACTCGAGGGACATGTGAGATTTTGGGTAGGGTTGTATGATCTCAATTTTTGGCTAGATTTTTTGAAACTTTTTTCTGAAGATAAAAAATATATATTAGCTTTATGTAAACATCATTTTTATTTCAATTGTGCATAGGAGCAAAAGTTATGCAACACTAGGTTCAAAATGAAGTTCATCAAGTAGAACAAAGAAAAATTCAAAATCTCAAATTAAATTCTTTTAAAAAAAAATTCTTGTAGAAAACATTTTCATGTGTATGGAAAGATGCAATTCATTCTATTCAAATCAACTCTCAAATCAATTCTTTGACTCAAAAAAATTAAAATTAAAAATCCACACTTCAAAAGTTTGAAGTTAAGAAAATTCAAAGCCATAAAATCTAGTGTGGCATTGTGCAAGAGAAGACATTGTATTCACTTTCAACACATATATCTTGCAATTTTGCGTGGTCAAAGTTTTAAAAATTTCTCCCATATAATTTTGTACTAGTTCAATCTAAGATCCTATGGTTAGATATGCAAAAGGATTATTAAAAAACACAAATTGTAACAACATTAACAATTATGAGTGTTTTTTGACAAACAAAGGATCTTAATTCTCCTGGGGATAATTTGACAAAAAAATAAAAATATTATGCCAATATTGTGCATATTGATTTTTTGTCTATACAAAAAAATTACAAAAAATAAAACAAAAATGTTGGTATCTAATTGTAGAATAATTGAAAACACGAGCTTGTGGAACTTCCCAAATTGATTAAAATAGAAATACCTATTTGTGATAACTTAAAATTTTCAACTTGTAGGATATGGGAAATTCATTGAGAAATTGAGCTTAATGTATGTAAACATAAGGATGAGGAAGAATGCTAAAAAAAACGATTTTTTCCTTCCAAAAGTGAATATTTTATTCAATTTAAATGTGGATTTTTCATTTGGACCCATTTTAGTTTTATAGAATCACCTATTATAGCTAACTTTAGTACTTCTTTTAAGCATGGAGGAAAAAAAGATGAGTGGATGAGAAGATACAAACAAAAAATCTTTTTCGGTAAATAGTGCATTCAACTATTGTCCATAATAAGTCAACTTAAAAAGCCATTGCAAGGAGGTTGTCTAAAATAGGTATTCAATCTACCATTGCAATGAATTTTTAGAATCATACTTACTTTCACAATAATTGAATGTTTTTCTAGTATTGCAATTAAACAATTCATCTAAAGCGGGGACCCTCGAAAATGCCACTTTTGGCCATTTAACCTTATTATTATTACTAGATTGGTCAAATTTTCATATTTTCTTCTTGGCTAGTGAAAGAAGGTTCTAATGCATTCAAGATGGAACATTTGAATACCGTATGTGAAAGCTACAAAGGGTCAAAGTTATTTTTGTAGAAGTTTTAAAATTGTTTCTTCCACATAGATACATAATGATTTTGAAGATGTACATGAAGTGATGATGGTGGTTTTTGGTTAGTAACACATTTGAGGTATGCACTTTATAGTTGCATTCCATGATGAAAAGAGTTGAAAAAAAACCCATTGGGGACACCCCAAATGATTTGAGTAGCACAAACTTATTGTAAGTTTATCCTGAATTGATTTTTGCATGCCTCCAAAGACCTAAAGCTAGTTGAGTTGGTCACATGGGTCTTCTAGTAGGTCTTTTCTCCAATCTATATAACTAAACATTTGTATTGTAGTACCTTTTCTAATTGCATGTCCTATCTACACCTCACCAACATATCACCATCATTCTAACTTGTACAAGTGCAAATAAGTAAAGGGACCCAATTGAGCAAGAAATAAATGATGGATTGGGTATCGTGAAAATAGTTTTTTAATATAAAAGGGTTTCAAAGTATGAAATTTTTTGTAATAAGACTCTACAGTATTGGACAAAACCATTAAATGGTTGAATGGTTGGATCTTGATCAACCATGCTCAATTGAGTGTTATATCAAAAGTTTTTAGAATACTAAAATCCCCCTCCACGTTGTAAAAAATGAAATGTTTTCCTTCATCCAACGATGGAAAGGAGGTAACATGTACTCGAATGGGAATCATTGAGGTTACAAGCATGCATATGGTACCTTAGTGAACATTCAATCATTCAACTATAATGGTTGGATTACCATAATGGTTTATGCCAATGGCTTTTCCTACTCGCTTCCTTTGAGGCATGCACACTTGGAATTGTTACAAATTATGATTAAGCATAGTTATTACTATCAATCCTTCAAGGCCCAACAACTTTTTGATAATTGAGGTTTTCAATAAATTGTCCCACTTTGATATTTTTTTGCACATAGATGTGCTTGAAATTTTTAAATTTAATTGTACAAAAGTGAAGACTACTTTGTCTAGTGTGCATAAAATTATTTGTGGAAAATTTTGACCATTCAATTTTTAGACTATAACAATTTTGAATGATCAACTTCTTAAGTAAAAAATCAGCTTTGAGGGAAAATAAATTATCCCCCCCCAAAAAAAAAAATTGTATTGGAAACTAAGGCAAACGTAGTATTTTTAAAAATAAAAAACTTTCTCAAATTTGTACATGTTTTCAAAAAAAAGGAGTAGAAAGCCAAATTAGACCATATTAGATCCTATAAAATCTTTAAAAATTTATATATACATCAATTTTTGAAATTTAACTACTAAGATTATTACCATGTTTTGGGGAATATCTTCAAAAAATTTGAAATCATTCTAATTATTTTGTATCCTTAATCTCACTTGATTGAAGATTTTATTTTAAAAATTTCTAAAAATACAAATGTGAAAAAATTCCTCCAAACCCAATTTATTTGTGTAGAATAAAAAATATAAATTTCCAAAAAAATGTTTTTTTTCCATCCCTACTATTCCTTTCATTAGAAAAACACTATGTTTGCTCCCTTCTTCTATTAGACTACATTTCCTAAATAAAATTTTAAATTATTCTCACATTCAAGTTTTGAAAATTGGAAAATGCAATAAGTATGTAAACTTGTTACTCTACAAGATTCTAGTTTAAAAAATATTGAGATTTGTTTCATCCTATCGAGAATTTGCCATTGAAATTTTGAAGAGGACACATTGTGTTCTCTTGGTCCTTTAGGGGTTAAACACACATTATTATTAATATTATTATTTAAATGTTAAAAAAAAAGTGTGCATTAAAAGAAAAGAGAGGGATTATTTTTTGATCCTATAAACAAATGAAAAAGGATTTCAATATACTTTAGCATGGATTATTTGGACATTGTATGAACAAGTTAAGTATTTTCAAAGTATTGTCTCTAAGTGTACCAAATACATGTAGAATCTCTCTTAGTGCATCCCTTCTTAATGCATAACTCTCAATTATGGAGTTTGTAGGTGGGTCCAATTTGAAGCACATTCATTAAAAAGTGGTGTTGAAAGTTGATATCTATAAGATGGACATTATTACATCTCCCTGAATGCATAAACCTCTTTTGATGCATAGTCCCACCACTATGCACCAAAAAAGGTTCTACCTATACCCAAACTATGCTTTCAAAGACTTTCATGTTTTGATTGTGTTGCATCTTGTATGTAGGAAAAATGACACATTTAGTCCAAATATAGGTGTCATATTTGGAGCAATATTGATTATATCAATAGTTGAAGTTGTAAGGTAAAAGGTTCTAAAAGCGCATAGATCCTAAAACCACCGACTTCCTCAAATGTACACTATTTATACATGTTGCTTTTCCATAGCCTTCAACAATGTACTAACAATGTACATTTTAGGAGGTGGGCAATTTTAGAGCCTTGTGTCATTTCAACTTCAAAATTTCATAACTAATTCCACAAAGCTCCAATAAACACGAAACGACTTGGGTTAGATGTCAAATCCACTTGTCTTTCAAGGAAAACTTATTGAGAAATATTTTGAGAAGATTCACCTCCCAAAATTTCAGTTTCAGCTCTTAGGTGGGCGATTTATGGGCCTTCTACCTTAGTGATGATTTTTTTTTTTTGGGGGGGGGGAGAGGTGACCAGGTGAAAAAGAGGGGGAGACCTTGGCGATGATTTCCACCATTGCCTTGGATTGCCAATCACGCCTCATATTTGAAGCCTTGATATTTAGTCCGCATGAATACCATAATGGGTGCCCCCACTCAATTGCTCCTCCCCTTCCTACCGTGGGAGCTGGTAATCTGCTCCTCCATGCCGAAAGCCCTCCGTCTGTGTCCATCAATGCACTTCTGACAGCACGCGTACATTTCTATCCACGACTCATCACCACCCTCCGTCTCTTTACACCTGAAAGCGGCCACCTTCCGGTCAGAAACTGATGAACCCGGCCAGGGCCGTGATCGTTGTGGATTAGAGTGATCATTCCTCTTTCAATGGGTGCTCGATGCATTGAATCTTGCACTTGCAATCGTGTCCCCAAACGAGGAGAACACGGAACTTGAAGATAACGAAACGAAGCAGGCAGGCACGCAGGCAGGCAGCTTGAAGTGGAGCCAGTGATTCAAGCTCCCACAGTGCGTAACATAACTTCAGTTATTGTAGGCCAGCATGACAGCAAGTTCTTTTTGGAAAGAGAAAAAAAAAGTGAGTGATGCAGCAACGCCATTCAGTTGTTCATAACTTGAATCTGTAGAATTCCCATGTACAGTACTGTACAGTCTCCTCACTTAGCTGTTGATTAACTTATTCTGCTCGATCTCTCCTAATGAACTCGATTCCCTTGAGAAGAGATGCTCACGACCGCATTAATAATAAATTCGGCCTACCGTAATAATGTCGACTTTGTTGAATTCCGGTTTGTGCAGTCTGCCAGATCACCCCACCCTCGTCACTCGGGTCTCGGGTCCCACTTTCAGTTAGTTGCAGCCGCTTTGAATGAAGTTGCATTCACTAGCTTGATGACATTGTCGTCGTCAGCAGAAGCAGCCGTTAGTAGCGCTTCTGGATTTCAATCTTAGTGTTAAAAAATAAAGGAAGAATTAATTAAAGAAGTGAAGCTGGGTGGTCAAACGAACAAAACCCCAATTCTCGATCCGTGGGTCGTCACGGCCGTTTCGTGGGCAAGCTAGCTAGCTAGTTTATACCTCGCTTTCATTTCCTCCCTACAAGTGAGGAGAGATCCCGAAGCTGCTTTTATGCTTTTCGGGGGGAGGGCGGGTGGGTTGTTTAAAAGGAACGGGCCTCGTCTACAGCAGCTTTTGAAATGCAAACTTGATCAAGAAGGGGAGTGTCGACCTTGTCCATCTAACCCAATAGAGAATTTGGCATCAATAATTGCATGAACACACAATGCCGGCCGCCCGATCGATCTCTGACGCGGTACGGTACTGATCGATCGTGGTATTATTAATAAATGGTGGACATCAAATTGTGAGGCGAGATGTGTGACTGTGCAGGTTGAAGCTAGTTAAGAACAGTCCTTCAAGGAGCTTCTTGAATGAATTTCAGGAAAGGGAAGCCAACGATCGATGAGCACCTGGTTGGAGGTGCATGCGGCATCTAGTTCTGCATATCTATGATAGCATGAGCATCTTCGCAAAGAGAAAGAGGGGATTCGAATTCGATCAGGAGGCACATTCTATATATGCGTTGGGTGGTCACGATGATCCTCGTGGAGAGCTAGACAGTGATGCCCATCTTGCATGCAAATCGAGGGATTTTTTTTATTGATAGATTCTTGACACACAACGCAAAGAAACTTCTGTCAGTCATTGCAAGGATGAATTGAGTTAAGCTTACAGGAAAAGAACCCGGCCAGCCGAAGCAACGGCCTCGATCGAGAGGCTAGCAAGCCAAAACAAAGAACAGAAATCGAAGTTAGGGATTGGCAAGGCGGCGCTGCTGCTGCGCCAGCATCTGCAGTATTGGCTTCAAATTCACTGTTTGGGCGTTCAGTCGCATTGGGAAGGTAGCTTTCCTGTGGCAGAGCTTCATCTTGACGCAGTCTACAGCTTCTACTAGCTCCTTCGCTACAACCGAGCTTTTACTAGATATGAATTCGTTAAGATTCTTAATAGGATTGCGCACCCATGATCCGTAACTTATTGCAATTTTGAGGCAATTAACCCTTTTAACACCTCAATCCTTTTTTGAATTTTTGCACATTTTTGCATATATCTTTGTACAGAAATACCATTTACCGCAATTTCATGAAATTGGAAGGTCATTATCTTTTCAAGATTCAAGTGTTACATTGGATGAATGAGAAGTTTGTTGAACAAAACAGTGCTTGCAAGCCTTCTGTTCATTGTCTAGAATATGGATGTCACACCACATAAGGGTTAACCCTTCAAAGGACCAAGGTGCAAAAAAACCCTGTCGTAAAAGCCACATGGTGAGTTTGTAGTCCTTTATTTTTATTTTGAAACAAATGAAAAAGGAATTTAAAAAAAATTAAAACACATGGATAATTTCCATTGATAAGAAAAAATAGTATAAGGAACCAAAGGACCATGTCTATGGCGGAAGCATTTTTTCATAATGAAAGAGGATTTCATTGTAAGGGGGAAAGAATATAAGCCCATTAGCCCCATGTGGGATGGTGGATTTGTAGTTCTTTTGGGGGTAAACAAAAAACTGACTGGAATTTGGCAAATGGAATAAAGTAACTTAACCCTAAAGGTTTTTGACTATGTTTTTACCAAAACACTCTAAAATTGCCATTTCTAGTACAAATACCAAATTTTAGAAGAAAAAACATTTTTGAAAACATGTAACTATAGGATTTTGTAGTACACTTGTTTGAAAAGATGTGGAAAAGATTTCAAAAATTTCCACCATGTAGACTGCAAGATATTAATGTTTGAAGTGGCAAAAATCTTTCTTTTCGTCCTTGTGAAAACCTGGATAGTTGTACTTCACAAGGTCACATTTCTATAGGAAAATGTCCAAAATGGTGGTAATTCTTTGGATTCATTCTTTGTGGCAAGTTGACTATGTGCTTGAAATTTTTTAGATCATTTGGAATTGTACAACATATAAGGGAAAAACAGTAAGTAGAAAGAAGTAGAAAATAATTTAAAATGCTAAATTGTTAACAATTTATTTATGAAATTGAAGAATGTTAATTCTAATGGTTTCAATGTTGTAATAAACAATCTACACCTCATGTTTCTATTTTTTTCCAAAAATTATTCACAAACTAAAACTCCTCATAACTTTCATTTCATGAATCCAAATGGAATGATTCAAAGCTTTCCATGTATATGTAAATCTAGAGAACTGATTTCAAATTCTTATTTAAGAAAAAAGTGAAATTTAAAGAATTTTTTTTGTTGCCCAATCATGCTGCTTGCAATTTGCTAAAAACTATATATCATACAATAACTTTTGAATCATGAAGTCAAAAGTTATGAAAATTCACGGGGGGTGCACTACAAAGGAAGTTCATGGGTGAGGAGTGACCAAACCCTAACTACCCATTTCTACTTTTCCTAATTACTTTCTAATAAACTATAATTTCAACCTACAATTTTGAGCTCTGTTTAACAATGTCTATAGGTTTCTATTGCCAAAAATTTCAATCCTAAATAACATGTGATACATTATCTAGAAAGGATTGAAAAATAAACTAAAATGGCATGTTTTTCAACTAAAATATTTATAGAGATCACATGAAGATGACTATTGTATCAATATCTAGCCAAAATAAACTTTCAGTAGAAAGCTATGTTATAGAATTTTTTTTTTCATTTTTCAAATTTTTTTTTCTTTTATAATATAAGGGTGTGAAAGTTATTTTTAGCTTTATAGTGTATCTTTTTTCTTCTAAAATTTGTAACTAATTATTATTAACATAAAAAATACCAATAATTCACAACATAAACTTTCAAAGTAGGAAAATTTATTCATATATTTTTTTAGAAAAAAAATAAAATTTTAGGATGTAATATAGGGGGGCTAAAATTTGGTCGCTTCTCACCGGGTTGTTCCTCCACTTGTTCTTGACAAGGATACCCAAAGTGTGTAATTCCTTGGCTTATTATGCTAGATTGCTTTGGTTGTAGTATAATGTCAATCCAACTACAACCCTTGAAGGCTACATATTTTCAAAAAAAAAAGAGCCAACAAATATTTCTTCTACGAATATTTTCATTAGAACACAAGGAGGTTCAAGAGTCTCAATTACAACAATACCCAAAATTCAAAAGAAATGCGCCCTTCTTGTATAGTAACAACAAATATTTATATAGTGTCAAATGTTGAGAAATTAGTACCAGCAAATATTTTTATAGTGTCAAATGTCGGAGAAATTATTTAGTGTGGGCCACCCTAAATTCACTATTTAGTGTAGATAGCGTGATCCAAAGTTCCTCCAGTCTGAGTCCCATTTGCACTCACCCTCTCTCCACGGCACGCCTCCGTCTTCCGTTTGTCCCCACTCCCCACCTGCCTGCCTGCACACAAGAGTCCAAAGCAGGGATTTCCTCCTGTAGCTGCCTGCAGATTCTTCATTGTCCTGTACTGGGGAGATATAACTGCCATGCATCAATACCTCACACACACAATCTCCTCATTCAATTCAAACCGGCCGGCTCCGTCACAGTAATCCAAAGCGCACAACTTAAAAACTAGGTTATAAAACTGGGAGTAGAACAGGTGAGCAGCAAGTTTTGTGCCATAATAAAAAAAAGGAGGCGTAACTCCTCATTTATGTGGCGGAATCGAACTCTATCAGCAGCAGCAGGCGTTGTAGTCTGTAGCAGTTGTGCCTTTTCGCTAGCGGATCGGATTCTTTGACAAGATGCTGGAACTAGTCCGTCCTGGCTACCATCTTAACTTAAATCTGCTGCAAAGTTACACCCCAGAAAAAGGAAAAAAGAATAAAAAAAAAGAAACAGAAAGAATGCTACTTACTGTACTGTACAGGCTATCGATCGGTCAGTCGTCACGGATGCCAGAAGAATAGTATTAAAAAACAGCAACATGTCGTCAGGGGGGTTGCCTTGCATGATCCCTTACTGCAAATGCAAGCTTTAGGTTCTCTGTAATTTAGTAATATGACGAAACAAGTGTTGTAATGTCATGTGCTTCCAAAGAAAACAAGAGCAAAAAAACAAGTGTTATGATTTTGATGCTTTTTATGGAAGCTTTTACTTACACAGGAAGTCCACTCTGGTCCAGTCGTTTTCCCGTCTTGGGCTTGCCCATGATCAAGGTTTTTGTCAACCCGGATCTGCCTCAGTCCCCTTCCAGATCTGGATCTCCGTCCCCCCATGCCGATTGAACCTCGTTCTGATGGTTGCCCAGTCTGTCAAAAGAACAATTAAATTTTCTGGAAACGTGATTTACTCTTTCAAGTTGAGTGTGCCTGATAGTACCTGTTTTTAAGAAAAAAAATTATTTTTAATTTTAATGCCTTTTGAAGCAACGACGACGGAGTTGAGTGAGTGTTGGTCGTACCTTAACTTACCCTTGTTTGGAACAGTTACGCCTCAATGAAGTCATGTGGGGTCGAGAAACGGTGCCGGCTCAACTACCTCTTATTTTTACCTACTTCTAGATTTAGGATCCTTCACTGTTCGGGACAAATGCATGCTGGGGCACGTTGATCACGACGGTGGGACTGGCATGTTCTCAGTAGTGCTGATTGAAGAAAAAAAAAGAGAAAAGAAAAAAGCTGTCGTTGCTTTGATTTACTGTACATAAAAGAAAATTCATTTTTTTTTTGAAGCTCGATTGGTTCTGTAACTTCGTCACTGTTTGACAGCAATCTTTGCCGTGTTCTGCTCTCATTTGCCGCCATGATTTCTTCAAAGGGAAGGGAGGGAGAATTGAAGAATCCGAGTGGGTTTGAACAGTTCAATCAACCGACAATTAGTGGGACTGTTGAAGCTGGACCAATTCTCTGGTTGGTGGGATAGATGATAGATTAAATTATTTCATATTCAGGGGCTCAGAGAATGGCATGCACCTCAATAGTATCTGCACACTCTCAAACACGTTCAGTGAAGTTCTGTAATCGTTAGCAATGAAAGACGTTAAGATATGTTTCCCCTATCAATGGAAATTGACCATTTGTTTAAAAAAAAACACAAAAGACATTAAGATATATAATTCCGGAAAGGAGCAGATCATCACTATTAAGCATTGATAACTTTGCAGCTGGGAGCGTTCCTATCCTGATGGCGGGCACTTCAAGATTGAAAGTCCTCTGCAGTGAAACTGTCTTTCATTTGCACAAAACAAACCAACAATCCAACAAGCAAAAACAAAAAAGAGAGAAAACAAGAACACAATGACGAAAGTTGGTTGTTTTAAGTTAGTGGAAAGTAGTCTTTAAAGGTTGAATCCCAAGATAAGATAAGATAAGATAAAAGATAAGAGGTGCAAAACATGTGAGGGTCCATCAATCTGTCGTTTAGAGTGTGAAACGAACTCGGTATTTGTCAATAAATATACTCCTCATGAAGGTGGGATAGAATGAATGAGGGCCATGCAACGGCACAAACAAGTGTGTTTTGCGCGTGAATGACGGAGCCACAGGAACCAAGCCACATACACTAAGAATGTTCAGCAATAACTTATCATTTGGGTGGTTCTCGATTCGCAAATTGCAGTCTCAAGCGCTGTTTCTTGCGTTGGCAAATTCCTTGTGTGGAAAGAAAAGCCTGCATTATTAGTGACACATGACATCAACATTTATAGACAGGCGAACACGAGGCAATTGCATAATAATTCACATTTGATACTTGATTGCTTCTGCCCTTTTGAATCACATGATATCTATCTTCACTTTTACAGACCATGAACTGAGCGATGCATCTGCGTCAATAATCAATGTACAGTACATGCTCATGTCCAACAGATATATATATATACTCTAAACCCTAAACCCTAATTTCTCACCTTGCCTTAATAGTGGTGATTCTGCAAGATTGAGAATTCAGTTGAAGCACGCAGTTTATATGTAGACAGCATGATAGTAGTGGATTCCCCATTCCATTCATTTTCTTCTTGTGAAAGCCAGAAAGCCATTTCCTTGGCATTTCAAAAAGTGCCAATTTGGCTGCAAGAGGCCTCAGCTGTGTGCAAAGGTACTCAGAACATACTTGAGATGGCACCTTATGAGGTCAGTGCAAACGAAGAGTTATGAGAATCGTAGCAACTCAAAGCAAATCGAGCAAAATTAAAGGATTGACATACGAAGACAATGGTTCATAAGGCTTGCAGAACTTACAATTGTTCAGATTGAGCTCAACTTGCGAAACAAGAAATCAGGATGCCAATTCAGAGTGTGGTCAACAAGAACGTTACACACGTCTCTCACATGAAAATGACAGCAGTCCTCCTTGAGGGGGAGTGGAGAAAGTCATGACAAACCTTGCAGATGAAGAGACCACCACGACATTATGGTCGGGAACAGAATAGCAAGTAATTACTTCTTCAACAAGATAACTTCGACAGAGATATTCGTAAACATTTCAGCCTGAGCAACCTGGGAAACAATCAGTAATTTAGTACACATCCCAGCACCTAAACAATATAGGAATGCTGGAACACCCCGAATCTAAACCCTAACCCTAACCCTAATCCCAACCCCGAAGCCCGTTCGATCAGTTCGCGATCTGTTTGAAGGTTGAAATTCGTGGTCATTTGAGGTTGAAATTCGCAGCTGATCATCGATTTAAGGTCTTCAGAATTGGTGGATTGGACATGAATTGCGGTATAGATATGTAGCTTTTTTTAATGAATTTCAAATTGATAGAAAATTCAGGACACAACATCTGCCGATAAGCCGGCTACTTCTGAAGAAAACAGCAAATACTATCGAAAACATCGGGGTACCGAAACGGGATGCACAAACCTTAGGACTCTTGTTAAACAATCGATCTCTCCGAATGCACGAACTTCTCGATCAGCTTCCATGCCCAATTCTGCGCACACATCCACATTGAGAGCATACAAAGATTGACGAGAGAATTCAGAGGAATTTCTGAACCCTAATTATTTCGCCACCTCAGTTTATACTCCATAATATTATACTCTACTCTACATCAACGAGCGATACCCTTGAAGATAAGCAGAGAAGTTCAACCTATCAGCATCGTCACTTCTGTTACGCCCCATGCTGCTTCGGCCACTTGTCAATTCTTTTGACGAACCACTTTTCTCCACAAAAAATCTCTTTAACCACCACTAGAAACTCGTCATCTAAGCGGACTATAACTCGCCACGGGAGATTGCTTTTTCACATTGTCGTTTCCAGCCATTGCACTATGCAATTGTTGTGTAATTTATTTCAAACAGACGCTGCAGTTTTGGATTGTTCTGTTTCATCAGATTACGAAGGGAGCATCATCGGCACATACCAAAACACAATTTGAAGAGTTTGGATCTTTAAGTCGCCATGGCCACATGCCGGGTTGGTGTGAAGATTGCTCCAGATTTGGGGAGCGCAACAAGAGGACATGTTGCACGAATCCAAACCCTGGGAACTCCCTCAAGTGTTTTAATCTCTCGAAGTTTGAATGTCAAGTGCAATCGTCAGAATTGTGTTTCTGGTCTGAGGAATAGTCCGCAGGGCATGTCCGTCAGGGCAATTACAGAGGTCGCTTCAGAAGAAGGTTATGAGGGTTCAGTAAGTGCGGAAGAGATGCTTCGCAAGGCCGATTCGTACTTTGCCACCGATACCAGACCGGTTATCCTGTTTGATGGTACGAATTCGCACCTTGCCCTTCGCACTGAAACCCTAATTTGTTTCAAGATGATACCAGCGATGGAACGGAATTGACCACATGTTTGACGTCTTGGTGATTTTCATGTTTCTGGTTCTGAGAACTATTCAGTGGACCATTGTCAGCATATGCTCTAATCAAACCCTAGTCGCCCGTCTTCAAGGGTTTTCGTTGGATCCCTTTGCTGAATTTGGGCATGTTCGTGAATGAAGTGTCTCTGTGTGAGATTGTCATGAACATCAGAGTATCTCCTCGTGTTTCACAATTAGGGTCTGCAATTCTGTCAACGATGCCAACGTGTTGTGCACATGGGAACTGACAGAGAGAGGGTGAGTCTGACCAGGTGTCTGCAATTTTTGCAACGCGGGTGTCAACTTTGTGCTCGACAACGATCCCGAGGGGTACGAGCTCTCCTTGCCATTTGTGTTCAATCTCCAGTTTGGTGCAATTAGGGTTTTGACTTTGGCAATGCAATGTCCCTAAAACTCACGATTGCAGTAGGTGCTTGTCATTTAGAAATCTTTCCTGGAACGCCTCTACAATGAGATGAGATCGAACTCACAGACCTATGATGTTTGGGACATTGATTCGGACTGCATATTGTTGCATCATGTGTTTTGCAACAAATAGAAGGACTTCAGGATGATGATGTTGGACTAGTGGTGATCATCTTGTAGGCGGCTAAGGATGGCAGCGTTGCAAAGTGAGGCAGGCAAGGCACTTCTTCTGCGATCTGGTCGCTCTTCAGATGATATATCAAGCTTAGTCCTCGTCGAGAAGGACGGGTAATTAAAGCTCTTTTTTTCTTTTCTTCCTTCTTCGTGTTTTTGAACCATGTCATCTCAAATTTCTAAGGTCAACTCTCTGATCTCTCCATCTTGGGACCAGCATCCCCATTGTGCGATGCTTTCTACATTTAAGCGTAACCAGGTTGTTCCGTGGAGATTGTCACGTGAATCACTATATTCGTTAATATGGTGAAGTTCAAGAGATCAACTGTATTTCCAAATCTGTATCAGTCCTAGTATGAACAGCTTTTGGTACTCAATGGTCACAATCTTGGCGCTTTGAAAGACGCCATTTGAACGAATACGACCATATGTGATGTTTTATCATGTGTTTCTTTTGCTTTTGTGTTGGGATATCTCAGATCATATATCAAATCCGAGGGAGTCCTACGAACAGCAAAGTATCTTGGAAATTTACTTCCTCCACTCGGTAGCTTTGGCCTCCTACTCCCTCTGTGAGTGCACACTTGCCGAATGCATCCTCGGAGCTTTGTGTTCCATTCCGTTTTTAAAACTATTTCTAGTTGTGTCTAGCTACTGAATTGATGATTCTGTGGAAGAGAGTGTCTGTAACGTGCAATGTGCTCAACCCTCTCCTGCGATGCTGTTGTGAAGAACTGAATTTGTCATTCTTGGATGTATGGTGGTGTGTGTTGGGGAATTCTCGAGCAGTTTTTTCAGGGATTTTGTGTACGACAACGTGGCTGACAACCGCTACTCTATCTTCGGTAGGAGAAACGTATGCCGTGTTTCAGATGAACGCTTCAATGACCGCTTTGTGATGTAACTGTTCAACAAACAACAGGTGTCTTGTCCCTCTTGTACCACTACTGCATCGATCATTATCCCCGACTGGAACCGAGGAGTGGGTGTACTACTTTTTCTTATTTTGCTTCTGGGCACTAAACTTGTTAGAGATTCTATGCGAAACCAATCAAGATGTTGATCAATTTAGAACAGTTGTTGTAAGCTTTGTAGCATGTGCATATTATCTAGTCGCTTTCAGTAATACTATCAATACCTAGTACTACTCCCATTCAAAGAACTAAGTTGACAATTTCGTCCTGTTGGTGGAGGGTGGTAGCACAGGTACCGTGATGTAAACAATTTCTTCCTTTTCAATTTAATTTTTTGTGTGTGCGGTTGCGTCCTTTGGAGGGATTAACTTAGTTGGGTGCCTGAGTATTTGCAAGATTTGTTTGAGGTTTTGCATTGAAATGAAACTAGATCGACAGGGAGTGTGAGGAAGTTATTCAAGTATGAGGTTAACTTCTTCAAAAAGAGAGCCGGTGCTACAACAGCAATGCCTCTCATTTCTTAGCTGCTTGTTTTTGTGAAGTACTATGAGTAGTTGGTCTTTATGTTCTAGTTTGTGTACGTCAGTGTATACTTGAAAGTTTTGGGTTTAGGCTTTGGAGCAATGCTTGACTAAAAGCACCAAACCTTATGGAGGATTCTTAACCCCTAAAGGACCTTAAAGGACCGTTTGTCTCAGTAGGGGACATTTTGGGTACAGGTAGGTTCCCATTGTCTCAATTTTGAGGTTGTGTAGTTTGCCAAGAGCGTCGTGGTCATATAATTTTTGTTTCAATTGGATGCCAAATGGAAATGTTATGGACAGTTTTTGGCAATTCAGGAGCATGTTGGGCAGCAGAAATTGCTTTGACTTCAAAGTGGGCAGGAAACTTGTGGTCATATAATTTTTGTTTCAATTGGATGCCAAATGGAAAAGTTATGGACAGTTTTTGGCAATTCAGGGGCATGTTGGGCAGCAGAAATTGCTTTGACTTCAAAGTGGGCAGGAAACTTGGGCAATAGGCCCTGCCAATAGGTGGGTAGTGGGTGAAGGCCTGGCACCCCTCCCCCATACATCCACAAAAAGCATCTACATGGGGAATTAAAATAAGCTTTAGTACTAGGCACCAAGGTCCTGGCAGGAAGTTTGTGGTGTACTCGAACCAGCCAAATAAAACATCAAAAATATGTTAAGATGAATTGTCAAGAATCTTGAGAGTCCTTTTAACCATATACCAATGTCGTCTAACCTTTTGCCTTCAATGATTTTGATGGCCCAAGGAATTGCTTCAATGATGTTTGTGTTGGAGATGTCATTTTTATATTGAAATCAATTGTCCACTATGAATCCTCAAAGGGTATGGGATAATTTGAAAATGAGAGTTGTCTATTCATTGTCAAAATATTATAATTATGTATGATATAGAATTTCAAACCTCATTTAGTTATAGTAGAATAACTTCTTTTTTTTAAACTTTGAACTATAAAAGTTGGGAAATCTATCTAACTTTCCTCTCCAAAAATCCGTTTGATATTTGTAACCTCCAATTAAAAGTTACAGATAAAATTTAAAGAGGATGTTTGAAAACATCAAAAAAATGTCCTTTCCAACTCCTCTCTAAAATTTGTCCATAACTTTTGATTGGAGGCTAGAAATCTCAAACGGATTTTTGGAGAGGAAACTTGGATAGATTTCCCAACTTCTTTTAATTCAAAGTTTTTTGAAATTTTTTATTCTACTATGACTAAATGAAGTCTAAAACTTTACTTCAAATTATATTCCTACTTTAATTTAACTTAACTATGAGCTCCTACTAATTTTAATTTATGTATCCCACATTGTTTGTTTCATCTTCTACCACCCTATGTGTCTAAGTAAAGAGCTAATCTAAACTCAAAAAGAGCCAAAAAGCCCATTTTGGACTTTTAGAGAACTTAAGCAAGCTCTATTGACTTCATAATTTGAATTTTTGCATGAATTTTTTAGGATGGGTATTTTTCATCATAATCTATGAGTGAAGCTTTGTTTCATGCCATTTTGATAAATATTGCAAAAATTGGAGGAGGGGGGTTGATTTCAATGTCCCATGGAAAGTAAAAAATATATTCTAAAAAATAACTATTATTTTTTTGAAATTATATAGATTGATATTAAAAAAAAGTTTTATTTTGTGGGCAATGAAGGTAGAAAAAACATATGAAGTCATTTTTTGCTCTCAATTTTGGAAATTTTCAAATAAAAATAAAAATGAAGGATATAAATTTTTTACTAGAACATTTTCACCATTGGGATTAGCAATTTTCAAATTCTTCCAAAAATTATTAGGATATTAGTTATATCTTTCATTCTATAACACCTTCCACTTTACAATTTTTTGAAAAATTGAATGTCAAAGTTTTTTTGGTTAAATTTTTTAATATATATTTTCAAACCATTTTCCAAATTAATTGACTAAAATGCACAAGTTATAGGACATGCTTGTTTTTTCCTAGAAATGTTGAAGATAAAACTTCACCTTTTGGAAGGAGTAGAAAAGCTTACATTTTGAAGTTTAGGCACAATGAACTTGCAATTGGTGGGGATATTCACTCAAAATTTGGGAAAAATGTACTTGAACAAGTTAACGCAAACATCCTATGGTTGGTTTTGTTAAAAAATAAATATTGATGAAGATTTTGTCCTTGCTTTGGGAACAAGCATTGTGAAGTGGTTTTGGGCCTCTAAACACAATGGTCCTTGAGGAGTTAATTGAATAACTCTTTAATCATAGGTGGCTTTTTCAATGAAGTGTAATAATATAAATGTTGAGGTCTTTAATTTCAATGAACTAGATGCTATTTTGATGAAAGTTTTATGTGAAATTTGAATGTTTTATTGATATTGACTTAGTTTGGAGTTGTGACTTGCTACCAAGGTACCAACTTTTGTACTTCATTTTTGTGAGACATTTCAATGCGCGTATTTGTAGTTATTGATTTGAAATTGTGTGGATGAAATGATGTGAAAGGGATGAAATGATGTGAAATATTCCACATCATTCTCTTTGGAGGAGGCGATACCATTGAATACTACTGAATGTTATGGGCTTGGATGGCTTGCATATTTCATATCTCGAGAAGAATGCAATTTGACGGTTCATGTCTTTATAAGTTTGCATGTCATTTGTTGTATATGTACATGACACATGGAGGAAAACAATCCAATTTTGACAAAAGCCAACCAAAAGAAAAATGAAAGAAACAACACCATGTGGACAAAGATAATGTAGTATGTTGTTTTTAGGAGCTAATTGGCTATTAGGGGAAGATAAATCCTTGAATCAACTTTCAATAAGTTTTCATAGAAAGAAAAACGGAATTGGCATATAATCCAAGTCGTTTCATATTTTTTTGACCTTTGTGGAATTAGTTACGAATTTTTGAAGTTGATAGAGAAGTAACTGGATAAAAACACTTGATCGATGGAATGCATTGTAGGTGGATGATGTGGTGAGGTGGAGGTCCCATGCAATGGAATATAGTAGGGAACATACCAGGAACGTAGGGAAACATATTGGGTCCCATTTTTTTTCATTGCCCACTAGACTTTGGCTCAATGTGGTCTTTTAAATTCAATGGAAATGAGAGATTTTGGTTTTTTTCTAATTTTTTTTGGGGAAGTTTATCAAAGATAAATTAATGTTATAATCCACCATTGGGATTTTTGAGTCTTGAAATTATGAGGTAGAAAACTTGTTAGCAAAAAAAGATAGTAGATTGTCATTTCTCTAGACATTGTGTCATTGCAAGATTTTTTTGGATGTGTTCCACAAATTCTTTTTTAGTGAAATTTGGTGTACATATATCTAGCATTACCTTCATTATGTTATGTTGTTAATTTCAAAGTCCTTAATGCAAAAAAATTCCACAAATGGCGGTCAAAGGCAGCTGAAATTGTAGGGCAGAGTTCAAAAAAACTTTTCTTCCAGCTTTGAATGCTCATATCTTCCAATCCGTACGGTCAAATTTGATGAAATTTTTACTACGTGTTCTCAAACAAGTAAAGTACTAGATCCTACAGTTACATTTTTCTTAAAGCATAATTTTTGGTTTTCTTAGGTGAACGCAGCAGAAGTGGTAGTTTTGAGTAGTTTTTGACATAAAACACCCTCGGGCTTTAGGGATTAATAAAAACATGTGCGGAAAAGATATTCCATCCTTGAATTCAACATAAATAATATAATAGATTTGACTTTATTTAAATATAAAAAATATGACTTGATATGAAATTTCACAATTTTGAATTTGGAAGTTTATTTTAGACATTCTAGAATCGAATTACAAATATGACTATGTAACTTTAGTAACAACTTAATTTTGCATGAAATATCATTCTCTTGATAAATGAATGATTGTATAGATGAAGCTATTGAGAAAATTCTTCTAATTTCAAACACTATAATCTATCAATCCACAAGGTTGAAATTTCTAAAAAAATTCCAAACATTCCCATAGTAGTTTAGTACAAATTTGTGTGGGAATTTTTTTTTAAATAATTAATTCACTTTTTGAAGTTCTAATCTAAAAAATGGAATTTCTTACAATTCATGAGAGAAATGTCCTCTAGTCCTTTAGAGATTAAGATCAAACTATCAAGATAACTATCACTAATTCTAGAAAGACGTGGACCCCCATGACTAAGGTAGTTACCAAAATATTCTGATTATTGAACCAATAGTTGCATTCTTTCTTTCTACCATTGACAATGAAGTCATCTATTGGATCTTGTAGGTCTATGACGCCCTTACATGATCAATGCAAGGTCATACCAGCACTCCTATATCTTTTTCTCCAAAAAAATAAGGTTTGATATATGCTTAAAATAGAAATATTTCTCAATATTTTTTTAATATAATTTTTTTAATCTTCAAAAATATGATTGAAAAAATTGGCATTTACTTTAGAATTGTTGAATCCCACTAAAAATGATTATTAGTATAATATCAAAGATGCAAAGACTAGAAAATAATCCTAGGTAAATCATTCTTTGTTATTTAAAGTATACACCTAAGTTAAGAGGATATTTGATGTGGGGCTATTTACCTTGATTATTGCATTTATTAACCCCTAAAGGACCATTCCCTTCAAAGAGGCAAGTAGAATTTCAAGCAAGTCTCATTTTTCGTCCTGATTTTTTGAAGTTTTTTTTAAATATATAAAAAATTATTAGCTTTGTGGAAATATAATTTTTTTTCATTCAGTGCCTAGGAACAAAAATTATACTCAAAATAGTAGAGAGGAAGGGGGAAGGGGGAAGGGGAAGGGAAGAAGGGGTAGCAAAAAATATTTCAAAATTTTGAATTTTTGAATTTTTATTTATTTTTCTCATAGATTATATTTTTGTCTACATGGAAAGCTTTCATTCACTCCATTTGGATTTGTTATGAAAAAGTTATGAACAATCTTGTTTTTTAGGGCAATTAGAGCATCTCCTTGAAAAAATATCTTTGTAGGATTCATTTTTGAATGCAGTTTTTACAATTTAAAAAAAAAATCCACATGGTTCAATTTGCTTGTTGGAACAATCTCACTATTGAGATTAGTGCATTTCTATTCTATTTTAAAGATAGTAATCATTTAGATTTTCCTTCTATCTCGTACCTATTTCTAATTAACAATTTTTTAAAGTACAAACATCAAGTCTTTTGAATTTTTTTCTCCCTAGACTCTCAACTCAGTTCTCCACCATAAAGATTTAAAGCTCAAAACTTTGTAGTGCAAAAAATTAAAGTTAAGACAATTCAAAGTCAAATATTATAGTCATGCAATGAGCTAAAAATCTTGTTTATTCACTTTGAACGTTCGGAACTTGCAATCTATGAGGTCTAAATTTTTGAAATTTTTTCCACACATTATCATACTAGTTAGGTGTAAGTATGGTTAGATGTGCAATAAAAATAATAATTTTCAAAATGTTTTACTCTTTGCTATAGAAATAGCAATTTTGAGTGTTTTTTGGCAAATAAAAGGTCTTGGTCCTTTAGGGGTTAAGATGATTGTATTTTTATATTAAAGACTATGAGGGGCATCTTTCTTATACCCTATAGTTTTTATAAATTCATTCATGCACTTTCTTAAATAGGGCTATCTTACATATAAAATTTAAGTGTCGTATTTTTTCCCACCCACACCCTTCTTTACAAATTTTTCCTTCCTTCTAATACATATGTATATAGGATATACACCATGAAACCAACAACCATTTGAATTCAAGTGCCATTGACCAAGTGGTAGTTTTTAACCCCTAAAGGCAAATTATTCATTAAACAAACGATTGAAAATCCAGATAGGTTTGTCTGGAGTCAATTTTTGTTAAATGTTCATGAAATTTTGATACAAGATTTGCACATGTACCCCTATAATGGGAATATAATTTCTTTTGCCAATCGGGTGCCCAAATTAAAAATTATGTTGCCCAAATTTTTTTAGCAATCTAGGCAAATTTTGACATCTCATACAAAAATGTTCATCAACTATTGAAATTTGGCATTTATGTAACTAATAACATATGGCATGCAATTGAAAATAAAATTTAGTCTCAATTCACATTCTAAGAGGAGTCAAACTTTATTAGCTATATTGGAATAGTGTCAAGAAAAAACAATTTTTTAACCTCCAACCCTATTATCTTGTTATATGTGAATTCAAAGCTCTTGAAATTTTTTCCCACATATTCCAATGTTTGTCTCTAATTTTTTAACATTTGTAATTTAATTTAAGAATTTCCTCATTGCATGTTGATTAAGAGTAAGCTAGACTTCATATTTTCTTCTAAAATTTTTCACGAGTGAATCTAACATCATATACTTATGAATTATAAAAAAATTTACTTTTGTGTAGAGTAAAAAATTTCTTTCAAGAGGACTTGAAGTCTACTGACTATTGACCCTAGAATGAAAAATAGTTTATATCCTCACTAATCTTTCAATCCATATGGTCAAATGGATGAAATTTTTTGACACATTGCCTTAACAATTTGATACATTTGTGCGGTTAAATGTTTTTAAAATTATTATTATTATTTTGGATGTTCCATCAAAAATTAATAGTTTTGGATTTTTCCTCTTCCACAACACCTTCTAGCCTCTAGGGATTAATAACATTGAACAATTTAGAATCCCTATTGAAACTATCTTGTGAACATCTTATTAAATATGAGTGTGATCAACATATATGGCTTCAAAGATTGGAGTCAAATGAACTATAAATTCTATCCTCATATTGTACAATTTTCAATTCATTGAATCCACTAAGGTAGACCTCTCCATTCATGCAATGTGACAATTTTTGTCACTTTTGGTTAATGTCTTACATTTTCACTTAATTTTTTATATATATACACCACTAGTACCATGGCATAATTTCACCCAATTTCATTGTAGATTTTTGGACTATGTCCATCTTATCATCCATATGAAATTACCAAGGGGAAGACACTGTCCACGTTTTAGCAACCCACGTGCGGCGGAAAAAGTAATATATGTAATACATCTTAAAATTTATTTTAAAAAAAATTATGGATAGATTTTACTACTTTAAAAGTTTATGTTTTGAATTATTGATGTTTTTTTTATGCTAATAGTAATTAGTTATAAATTTTTAAAGAAAAAATATACACCATAAAGCTGAAAATAACTTTCACACCTCTATATTATATAAGAAAAAAAAATTGAAAAAGGAAAAAGAAATTCTATAGAATAGCTTTCTATTGAAAGTTTATTTTGGTTGAATATTGATGCAATAGTCATCTTCATGTGAGCTCTATAAATATTTTAGTTGGAGAACATGCCATTTTTGTTCATTTTTCAACCCTTTCTAGACAATATATCTTATGTTATTTGGAATTGAAATTTTTGTCAATAGAAACCTTTAGTCATTGTTAAACAAAGCTCAAAATTTTAGGATGAAATTATAGTTTATTCAAAAGTAAACAGGGGGTCAAAAAATCACTCCTCCACACGTGGGTACCTCAAATGTAGTGAGAGTGTCCTCCCCGTGGAAATTACTTGTCCACATCTATACTCATCATACTATGAAAAATTTGCATGTCTCAACAATAATTTAGCTAATTTACTAATAAAATATCTACTATATGATATTTGTATACTTCCTAATTTATATATATCAAAGTATGTAGCATTTCATAGACCTTATATTAGCCCTACATGTTATGTAAAATTTTCCTACTTCAAACTAAATGGACCTTAATTTAAACTACAAATTTTCCAAGAATCATAGTGATCTCCTAAAAATAATAATAGATACAAAGATAGAGAAAAAAACACAATATTGACCTCTATATAAATCTTAGACTTTTTAGCTATTCCAAACTTATCCTAAAAATCATAAAAGTCACCTTTTCTATGTTGGAATGACAACAAGGCATGATTTCATGGAATCTTAATTCATTGGGTTGTCTTCTTCCTAAATTGAGTTATAGGTCCCACCCTTTGAAATTACTTTCTAACTATCTACAATAAACTATTAATGTGTGGATTTTTTATATACTCATATGCAAATCAAAGGTATAAAATAGAGATCTTCATATCTACATTTGAATCATATTTGGGTGGAAAGACAAGAAAAAGAAGACAAATGGAAGTGCACATGTTTTAGACTATCATCTCAATAACACTCCAAATTACAAAAAGATATAGCACTTTGACACTAGGTACTTCACTAGCATTTACTTTGAAAACAACATAAAACTTACTACGGGGTAGATTTTAAATGTTGGAGCTTCTAACTTAAAAAAATATTGAAGTTATTGTACCATCACTTTTTTAAAGCATATTGTGTTAAAATTGTTGTATAGTACATTGTAATAATCTATAGTACATAGTTTGTAAATCTACACAAAGGTAGTCTAAAAGAGAGGCGAGGAACTTGCATAAGGAGTTTCTATTTTCCATCTTCAAATAGAAAAAATAATTAACATCTCATTTTGGATTGTATATGTATATAATTAGTTTTCTTTTGAGATAGAAGCTTTTGTTATATTATAACATGAACCCTAAACTTTAAAACTAGTCTATTTATTAGCAAATTTTGTAAGATTTTAGAACCCTAAACCACTTCATTTGTAAATGCATAAGTAAAATTTAGCAAATATAAGCCAACTTGTGGAGGTTTCAATTTCTATGTTTTTTCTCCTATTGTACATGTATGACTCATTTATATAATTTGTTTGTATGAATTGTTTGATATATATATATATATATATATATATATATATATATATATATATATATATATATATATATATATATATATATATAAATAATATGTATTATTTGTGTGGATTTTGTTCAATAATAGTTAGAGTATACAATGTTGTATACTTGTATTGATCAATCCTAAAACGTGTATAAATTTTGGAATTATAGTAGGTACATGTTTAAATGCCTCAAATTTAAATTTTAACTATCTAGAATATAGGAAAATAAATGGAAAAAAAAAGTAGAAAAGAATAGGGACATATTTATTGTAAAATAATAGCTAAATATCCCCCATAATATAAAAAAATGATGCATGTATATATGAATTACAGGGTACAATGAAACACTTGGAACTTTGACAACACAAGTGTATACATGTATAAATGAGTTCAATTATTTTTATGAAAAAGCTCAAAGATTAAATTTATATGTGTAGATCAAGTGAGGTAAGTACACCTAAAATTAGCAAAATAATCAATTCAACAAATTTGCATTATTATATTGAATTTTTTTTGGTGGAGTTGTTGTATAGAAGTCAATATTGTGTTGTACATCTTTCCAATTAGAAAAATCTTCTAAAAGCTATAATAATAATTTTTTGAATGAATTGGCCAATGAAACTTATTCAAACTTTGTAATATAAATATTCCTCGATAATAATTAGATTTTACTAGTTGAATTTAGTGCTATTCCATTTTTTTACCTCATGTATGATATGCAATAATTTCTTCATTGTATCTAGAATCATTTGTAAGTGATATCCATACAATAATATACAATCATTACATTGTTTGAGACATTTTTTATGTAAGTACAAAAAACTTGAAGATCATTTGATATAATCTAGCATCTAAGAAGTTGTCATTTTATGATAGTAGTATCATTGTCAAAAGTTATTGATGAAATGTGAAAGCATAATGGCAAATATATATTTAATTATTTGTTAGCGGTTTCTTAAGATGGTATTCGTATAAAAAAATTGTAATATCAGTTTAACAATGTCTATAATTATGAAAATTCTTTAAAGATTATTTAGAATTGACAAAAAAATTCTATATCATTGATTGAATCAAAAGCCTTTAAATTCCATTTATACAAGTATCAAATGTATTTTTCAAGTTGTGAATTTAGGTCAAATTTCAATATTTTCAGTTAAATTTTAATATTTTTAATGAAGGAGGGTTGATAAGGTATGTAGTTTATTTTATAGTATTGAAATGATACTATTAAAATTTGTTTTAACACGTTTAGAAAAAGATTTAGAACCAAGTATAATTGCTTGCAACCTTTGAGACTCATCAACTTTCTAACTATCATTGCATTTTGCTTCATTTTTATAAAAGTAAATGTACAAATGTGTCAAGCTTACACTCCTCAATATACATTGATTCAACTCCTTAATAAATATTTTTTTCATTTATATTTGTCATACTCTACCAATGTCCATGGATGTAAATAGGTTCATCACTTTATAACATCTTTGGTGATGATTTGTGCACATGAGACATAATTTTTATAACACAACCACACCCAAGGACAAAATTGCATAGCATGAGGGTAGAAAATCATTGTAAGTGAGTATGTTGTAGTTGTTTTTGTTTTCATTTGTTTTGAAAGGCGGGGTGATTAAGATGATTTGTTGTGATAGCGATAGTGATTTTATTTTCAATACTTTTCCTCAACCTCAAATTATTCATGTTTTCTTAATGTCATAACATTGCCAAAAATATAGAACATACATGTATCTACTTCATATATATGTTTAGCATCCATAATTGATATTCCTATTCCTATTTGTACTAGTATTTCTATTTGTATTCATTTATGAATGTCTTTGAAATTGATTTCCTTCACTTATTTTTAGAGGGGATGGTGGTTAAACCATGTAGGATGCAACCTCCCCATGACTAAGGTAAGCCCCCAAAGGCTTTGATTATTAGACTTGTAGGTGCATTTTTTCTTTCGACATCAAACAATGAAGTCATCCATCAGACACTTTAATTAGTCCCTCTACATTAATGCAAGGACATTGAAGTGGTCATTAAAGGTCTATGCCCTACATCTTTGTCTCCCCTGACCAAGGATAAAATATAAAAAACTTATCTCTATTTTTTGTGGTTGCTTAGCAAGGCTTCTTTTTTTTCATTTTTAAAAAAGTGCCAAAGTGGCAATACAAAATGTTCTAGTGGCGCTCCAAATTTCAACATTCATCCACATATTGGATAGAAAATACCACATTAGCACATATCACATGTCTATAATTCAATTTCTATCCAAAATCTAAAGATCTCTTCCAAGATTTTTCTTAAAAATTCAAAGTTGTTTGGCGATTTCATCTGAGCTTTTTGGGCAATTTTCAGCCAGATTATTTTTTTCTGATGCAATCTAGCACCAAAAAGCCAAAAAAAAAAGTCCCTACCATGCTCAGTAGCGTCCACCATTCTTCACCTTAGTCTCCTATTGTGTTCATAACCTCTTCTATTGTATTCATAACCTCACCTATTGTGTTCACAACCTCACCTAGCTAATTTGGGGTCTCTGATTCCAAATTTCAATCCCAAATTACCAGATTTTTTTTTCATGGGTGGCAAATTTTTTTTTTAAATTAAAAAAAATTCCAATGTTTTCCCTAGGGTAAAATCGCATGACCACTTTTTACGTGGGTTATTACCGTCCCCCCTGACAATTTTCGAGTAGGTAGTCAAGTCAATCCCCTCTGCAGTCAGGTCTGAGCAATAAATCCCTTCTCCATCATTGCTGTCCATGGTGGAGTGTAACTCACGCTAGGTACTAGTAACTTACTAGTAACTTACGCGTGTGGTAACGTCGTGACTAGCGACTGGCAATGTCCTCTGCACCATCATCACTGGGCAAGGGAGCTACAGCTGCATTTGGGAACGAAATGGGAACGAAATGGGAACGAAAGTAAGCCCCCCTTTTTTGGGTCAAATTGCACCATTTCAAAAATAAGTTTTTATTCTTTTCGCCAGAAATGTCCCATTTCTATTTAAAATGTGGATGAAGTCTTCAAATTCGGATGAAAAAGTGCATGAATATGATTGAATAGTGGTTTTCGGTCCAAAAGATGGATGGATGTAGAAATACAAGGCTTCACCAAATTTTAAGTGATCGCCATCATGGCACTTTTTCAAAAAGTAGAAAAAGAAAGGCCTGCTTAAGATGTTGTGACACAATTGAAACATTTGTTGACCTTACTCCATTGAAGTCACTTTACATTGATATCACTATTACATAAGAAAAGAAAAAAAGGAAATTTCTTAATACTCTCATAGGTTGAGTTGGGATTAGTCAAACTAGTGACTATTGTACTTGGTGGTCAAGGTCAACCAAAAATATTTTGTAAAAATAGATGGTGTAATTGTTGGGATGTTGTTATTTAGAAAATTATATATCCAAAGAATTATATATATATATATATATATATATATATATATATATATAATGCACTCAACTATCGTACACTTTGTAATTGTGCATCATGTGTACTCCTAGAACTTCTTGTATTGTATACAAATATGATTGAGCAACTCCTTGATAATCCCTAGAGGACCAAACTTTTTTTTGTTAATATAACAATTTGGAACAATTCACTAAGAACGGAATTTTTCTTTTCTTTTCTTTGACATTTTCACATATTAAGTTGTAGTTGAAAAGTAGCTTGAAATGCTCAGCAATTTTCATAGTACATGTTTAAAAATTTATTGTATGATATGTATTTTTTTGTTGCTCTCTGGATAGCTTAGATTAAAAATGATTTTTTATATATGTGGAAAGCTTTGAATCATTTCATTTTGATTGACAAGATGAAAAATATGAGGAGTTTTAGTTTGTTTGGAGTTATGAAATCTTTACCCTAAAATAAACTTTGAAGTCCCTTATATAACTCAATTTTTTAATATTTTGAAAAAAGTAAAAACATTGGATATAGATTGTTTATTCCAATAATTACAACCATCATGATTGGCAATTTTCAATTCTATAATTAAATTCTTAATAAATTAGCATTTCAAATCATTCTCTACATTTTTTACTTATTGTTTTCTTTCAAGAGTGAATTTGAAAATATTTTTATTGAAACTTTTTACATTTATTTTCCAACTTATTCCTTCAACATATTATAGAGAGTAACAAGTTGTAGGTTCTACACATTTGTGTAAAAAGTTTGAAAGATGAAACCTAACCATTCAAGAAGATTAAAAAATACTTCTTTTTGAAATCCCAACGTCATGATCCTGTAATTGGTAAGGTTTCTTATTTTGAATTTTAGGGGGGTACTCTAACAAGTTAACTAGCATCATGATCTTGCAATTGGTAGGGGTTCTTGTTTTGAATTTTAGGGGGGTGGACTCTAACAAGTTAACTACATGATCTTATAGTTTAATTTGTTAATGAATAAATATAGATGATTTAGCCTTGCTTTAGATTTGAGTACTTTGGAGCAATTTTAGGTTTAGAAACATTGATTGCTTTAGGGGTTGATATCAAATTGAGAGCAAATGTGTAAATACATTTAGAGGTTCATTTGTCAAGAAATGATGCAATTTAACTAGGTTGTTGCATATATATAAGGTACATTTCTATCCTTGGCATTTGTAAGTGTTGAAATCATTAGTCCATATTCACATGTGTTTCTTCATATGAAGAAGTTAAAAGAAAACTTTTGTTACAATTATAGGTAGGAAACTGCCATAAAATTCAACATACATCAAATTGTGACATTATTACGGGTATTAATAATGAATTGTTTTTCAATTAAGGTTTTGATTTTTAAGAAAAAAAATGCAAGTCTTTTAATATCAAAATAATAAGGAATTTTTTTTATTGAGTTTCAAACTTTCAATCAAATCAATTTTCAGTTATTTAACCCGTGAAGGCCCAAGGCCATTTTTTTTTGTCAAAAACCACTCAAAATTGCCATTTTTGTTGCATTTGTTCAAAAAAACAATTTTTTTGAATCTAATTGTGGGATCTTGTACTACACTTGTTTGAGATTACATGGTAAAAATTTCATGAAGTTTGACCATACATATTGAGAAAGATTAGCATTCAAGATTTTTTTAAATACTAGCTTGCAATTTCAAATGACTTTCACCACCATTTGTGAAAAAAAGTGTACCATGGACTTTGAATTAATTTTTCTTTGTTGAAGAGTTGAGTTGAAAGTCTAGGAAAAAATTTCAAAACACACACACTTGATTTTCATTCTTTGAAAAATTGTCGAGTAGAAGTAGGTCCAAGATTAATAGAAAAACTAAATCATTATTTATAAGATGGGATTGAAACACAATATTCCCAATGGTGAGATTGTTTTAGCCAACAAACTTAACATTGTCAACCTTTTTTCTTAAATTTTAAAAATTGCATTAAAAAATGAATCCTATAAGTTACTTTTTCAAAGGTTGCCAAAAGCCTTTGCCTATGTATTATTCACATAGTCCTTATAAATTCTACAAGGAGTAGAAGATTTGTTTTTTTCACATCACTAATTCAAATGTAATGAATCAAAACTTCACATGTAGACAAAAATAAAATTTATAAGAAAAAAAATTTTAATTTTAAATTTTTATGAATTTATTTTTCTACTTGCCAAATGAGAAAATTTCAAAAAAATTCACTAAAAATTGAGTTCGTAGGAACTTGGCCAAATTCCATTTTTTTTCTTGAGATGACAATGGACCTATAGGGATTAAGGATGTGTGGAGTTAAAATAAAATAAAATTCAATTGGTTCTTCAATCAATTTTAAAACTGCTGCTTTAGAATTTAGCTTTTAGTATTTAATCCTTAGAGGTTAAAGGATAGTTTTTTGACTTTTCAACTATAAAGATGTGTAAAGTTGTACTATGTAGAATAATATGTAGAATAATTAAACAATAATGGTATAGTAAAGTTGGATACTATAATGTGTAGATAATATCTATACAATTGGATTTACTATTATAAACAAACAATATTTATTAATGTTTTTTGAAATAAAAGAGTCCTATAAATTTGATTATCATTTAAATAGAAATAATTTCTATTTTCATATTGTTTAGAATAAGAACTCAAAAAATAGAAAAATGTATGTCATGGGGGATAAGGTGGTTGTCTTTGTTGCTCCCATTTGAAGGGTCATCAAGTGGGACTTCAAAGGGGTATCCTCCAAAGGGAGAATGCACTGATCTTACTATTTTGCCAAAGACAAATTCTAGACCTTGTCAAAAGACAAGTCTCAAATCATGTTTACTAAAGAGTGACACAAACTATTGAAAAGAAAGAGGGCTATTGCAAGAAACAATTGTACTATTTTTTGTTACAAATTCTTGGTTGATTGGGTTCAATTTTAGTGCATGATTGTTGGAATTCTATTTGGGTGGCTATAATATTCTTATGCAAGAAGTACATTATTTCTACCATATTATTTTGGTACTTTTTATAAATAGAATGATTTTGGAATTGTACATCGAAGATCTATTATACCTAGCATTGGGAGGATTTTAAGTAGTTTCGATTGCATTTTGGGGTGGGATGTACAACCCAAAAATTTAAAGACTTTCTTCATAATCCCTACATCCTTTCATATAGAAGTTTTAAAAAAAAATAGGCATCACAAATGACTTAATTACATTCCTATTTGAAGAAGTATCAAATTCAAAGGTTTTGGTGGTTCATGAATAAGTGCAAATTGAACAATTTTTTTTTGTCTCATGCCTTTGTAGAGAAATTTACAACAATGGCTACAAATTCTTTTTCATAAATAATAGCACCATTTTTTCAAATAAATTTTCAATTAGAGCATGTTGTTTCTATAGAAATTGCAACTTTTCCACCACAATAAGACTAGAGTGCAATTCTAAGTGCATCAAATTATTTAGTTGGATCCATTAGAGATGTCTTGGAAAAGAGGAAGGATGAAAATGGATTTGATCTATTTTCATGGATAAATGCAAAAGAAGCACATACCTAAACTGTAAAAAATCAATGAGCAAAAGGACAATTTAGATTTTTTGACACAACCACAAAATAGTATCTAAGGTAGTCATAGTATTGATTATCCTAATTTCTAGAAATAAAAAACACAACACTTAACCCCCAAAGGTCTAAGGCCATTTTTCTATGAAAAATCACTCAAAATTGTCCCTATTGCTTATTCATCAAAAAAATTCAACAAAACAGTTTTTTTGAAAATCTAATTGTAGGATCCTATATTAGACTTGTAGAAGAAGTGCTAAATTTTTTGTAACATTTGACTATATGGATTGAAAGATATTATCATTTGAAAGGAAAGTTTTTTTTCACATTGTGTGCGACAATTTTAGATGCCTTTGACCATTGATTGTGGCAAATTTTTGCACTACAGATTTTGAACTTAAAAATCTATTATACTCAACGTGATGTTAGTCATGTCTCCAAAAAAATTCAAGACAAAAAGATCTTGCAATGCAACAATGTCCAAGAGTTTACAATGCACAACATAATTTTTCAAGCATATTTTCCACTACATAATTTTGAAACTTGGAAATCCAAACAATTTATTGAAAGATATACTAAAGCTTTTCAATATTTCAATTTTATTTTTAGGAAAAAAGCAAATCCTCTACTTTCTAGAGAATTTGGAAAGGCAATGTAAATAATACATAGGTATAAAGGCTTTGGGCAACCTTCGGAAAATGGGTTCACATGCATTCCTAATTTGTTTCTGGCCTATTCTCTCCATTAAGAACTATGAGCTTGACCTCTGTCATCCACCTTCCTTGAGGGCATCCACATGGTGGTCATGCCAAGAAGGGGTTTCAAGTGAAGTATAACATGTGTTGAAATTTCATTGCTTGAATTTAAACTATGAAAAATTTAAATTTGAATCCATTGAGAACCATCTCACATTGTTTCTAAAGCATTTTTAACTTATTTTGAATTTTTAGTAGTGAAACAAAGCTTTTTATATCCATATGGGGTGGTAGGAGGTAGAACAATTGATGTGGGCTATGTAAATTAGAATTAGTAGGAGCTCAATTGCTTATTAAGTCAGAAGTAGAAATTGTATTTAAAGTAAAATTTCAAACCTCATTTAGGCATTGTAGAATAACCTTTTACAAAAAAATTTAAGTAAGAAAAGTTGATAAACAAGATAACTTTCATCTTCAATTTTTTTTGAAATTTCGAGCCTCCAATCAAAAGTTACGGATAAATTTCAGATAAGGGTTGGAAGGGAATTTTTTTGGATATTTTCAAGCATCATCTCTAAATTTTGTCTATAACTTCATCTTCAAAGTATTCCATACCCTTTGACAATTCATGATGGACAATGGATTTCATTATAAAAACAACCTTGATCCACTTTAGCGTTTCACTAGTTGCCAGTGAAGTAAATTCTACATTTTGCTAATAAGTATTTCCTAGATGGCAAATTTGTCAAATGACATTAGTACTTCTTGCTTATTTGTAGATTTAATTCTCAAATCTTAGAATTTTTGTCATTAGACCATGGCATGAATTTTAGGGGCTTTGACATGTTGGAGGGTTGGCCAATGGTCCTAGTCTTCATGCATTGTCCAACTTTGCTTTCATCCTTTTGACTAATGCCAACCTATGCATTTGCCTTTGGCCTCAATCAACCAAATATTAGTAGCCCAGGTTGCCCCTTGAGTTGAAATTTGCCTAATCCTCCCATAACTTCTTCACCTGCCATCGGATTGAAACACAAACTATATAATCACAAAGCTCTTGCAAAACCACATATCCTTAAAAAGTTTCAAAAAATTCAAGTAAAAATTCTGCTTATAGGAACCTATCCAAACTCCAAATTTTTTCCTGAGGGGACAATGGGCCTCTAGGATTTAATACAAGTATTTCTCGCAATGACTCAACCATTTTTAAACTTGCCACACTTCAATCATGAGTCCTTCTAAATGATGTCCAAAGAGGATGACAAACATATTGAGCAAACTCAAATATCATGAGAAATGACAAAGAGGTTGTGCATGCTAAGAGGGTGTCCATCAAGGGTCTCTTTAGATCAACAACTAGGTAGAAGTATGTCTAGCCTTGAACCTTGTAGTTGGTGAAGCAAAAAGCAAACACGAGATTCAATTGGAACCTCTTTATTTTTTATGTTTTATTATGTTTGAATTGTTTGGTCTTATGCAAATAGTGCATGAGCTTGGAAATAGGTGCAATAGGCACGACAAACAAGACATTTTGAACACCTGGGGCAATTAGATGTTGGAGACATTGGATTGTCCTTTGACAAAAGCTAATAAATTATCAAACACTTCTATTAATGGATGCATGGGATTGCATTGTATAAGATACAATTTTTGAAATAGGATGTCATGGATCTTGTTGATTGTGTGCCCTTGACAAGGATGAGGAAGGGATGTACTTTTTTAGTAAGCATGAACTACATGTCCTTATAGAGCTTTAAGAATGGAAACAAAATAACGGTTAGTTAGACATCTAGTATAAGGATTTGTTTAATGTGTGAATTGGTCACAACAATGATAAAATATGGTTGGCTAGTCTTTTAAAGATTCGCTTGGAGAAAATAAGTTTTTTTTACTATATTTATAGCTGCTTTTGAATCATATGGGACTTATACGACTAGCGCTACACTAGAAAACAACAAAGCTAGTATGTGAGCCTAGAAATGTGAACCTACAAGCCTTGAGCCTATATATAAGTAGGTACTCTACAACTATTGAAGGTGCCTATAACACATATATCTATAACATAAGTACCCTGTAATTATAGAAAGTGCTTATAACATATACAATTATAATATAGGCACCTACAATATAAATATTCTATAATCATGGAAGGTGCCTATATCATAGGTACGTATAATATAGGAGCCTAAGTTTCTAGATTCATGGGTTCAAGATCCTAGGCTCACATCATAGCAACTGTGCGCTAGAGAGTTATAGTTAGTATAAACAAGTCGTTTTTAAAAACATGGTTGTAACTACTAATTTAACTTATATGAAATTTATTTTGCATTTAAGACAATTCTTGTGTGCATCTGTGTGCAAAGTTCAATTGTATGTAGGATTAAAAAATTGAGATCACAATTGCGTTCTTAGAATTGATTAAGGCCCCTTAACCTTAGTATTATTCTTGTACTACCACAATCTTTGATATTTTGCATGTCAAATGTCGTTTGCAAAATCAAGCCACTTCTATTACATCAATCTTCCACCTTAGACTTGTTTTTGATAATTCACTGTTATAAATGTTCCTTTATACAATAGGTCACTTTTATATTGTAAGTCCTTGCCCTTGGTGTTATCCTTGTACAACTTTTTGTCTTTTTCTATCAAAAAATAAGGGCTATGTTTTTAAAAGTTGGTTTTAAATGTAATGATCTTAGTTACATTATTCACCATAGATATTCACTTGCATGGCTTAATTATATTGTGGGTTTCTTACTTTCTAAATTCTTTTATGAAGCTCTAGAAATTAGTTTACTACATCAAAATGTCAAATTTTAGTCACTGCAAAAGAACCAAATTCCATATACATCACATTGTTTTTTAAGGTGTGATCTTCCATACAATATTCAAATATTTTAACCCTATTTAAATGTTTTCTTTTTAACTTCTAATTCTTGAGTCTACATAAAATTTGTATTATCCAAATTTTTAAATTTCTACAATAAAAAAACTATTGCTCTTATTCTAGTTTTATATTTTTCACATGGTAAGCACTTTCCACCTCTTTTGTATTGAATTCAAGTTAATTCTTCATATACTAGAACTAGTCATTTAGATGTTTGTTTTTTGTTTTTTATATTTGTAATGCCTAAAGCACTTGTGCATGAAAATTCATAAGTCTCTTTTATAGTGAGGTAGAATAATCCATTCCAGTCAAGAAACCATTTCAGATTTAGAAAATGATTCTATTACAAGTTTTTCTTTCAATAATGAATTTTGGGCCATAATCAATGTCTTAGGTAATAGTAATAGAATGATTAGTGACCTCAATATATAAGAACTTTTAACTTTTAGAATATATTCCTTGTAGAAAGTGACTTTTTAATGCCTTCCATGTTAGAAAACATTGTGACTATTTTAGACGAGTAAGATGAGCATTATGAATACATTTTTTTTGTTGGTTTGGGATAGTCTAAAGATTTTTTGAGGCAAAAGACTTCAAAAATTCATAAAAAATTCATATTTTGTCAAAAGATAGTTTCAATTGCTCTTGCCATTTCTCACATTTCTATTTATGTAGGTAAGAAACTAAAAAAAAATTCAACAATGGCATGAGGACAAATGCCTAATTCTAACCACAATGTCTTACCTTAATCTATATCATTGTGAGGATGGTTCAACACATAATCACTAAACTATAACTAGAGATTTGTGTGTTTGTTTTTCAATTTGTATGTTTGTAATAATAATGTACTAATGAATGAAAATTTTTGGGCTTTTTATATTAATCTTTATAATAGGATTGATTGTGATTGTGAGGATGGTTCAACACATAATTACTATACCATATTTGTCCCTATACACCATAGTTGCTATGTTGCAATGAAACATGATTTCATGAGGTTTCATATTTGACATAATTACTGGCTCATTAAAAATATTCAAATCAAGTTAGAATTCTTCAATTGTATATTATATTTATAAAATTTTCTTTTAAATGAAAAATAATATTAAAAAATATTTTGAGAGAGTGATGAAGATTATAAAGCAAAAATCATGGATTTTTTGGATTTTTTTGGCAAAAGCTATATTAGTTGCCCTTGAGGCCAACACCCCATTTTATTTGCTCATCAAAAGTTCATGATGATCATTTGACATATGTGTCTTTTCCAAGAACTTTTTTCAATGCTATGATAATTGCAATAGTTTCCACTTAATTTGAAGATAATACTAATATTTTTATAAAGTTTAGAGGGAATTTCATTAAAATGGTGCCATTCCGCAACTTTGGCATTTTTGACAGTTTAGAACATGTGGTTTAGAATGTATAGTAATTTTAGATGGTTGAAATCTATATTTGTCCAAGATGGCAATTTAGCATTTTATACCACGTGGTCTAAAATCTACACTAGTTCTAAATGCCTAAAATGTATACTAATTCATAATGTCACTTTTATGTTTTAGATTGTACACTTTGAAAATGACATATGGAATATGTTATTTTGTTGAAAATGCCTATGTTTTAAAAACTAATTCACTAAAATTGAATCTCTAAATTAATTAATCCCTAAAGGATTAAAAGGCATTTTTTAGCAACATAGCAATTTTTAGCAACTCACTACAAATAGATTTTTTTTCTTTGAAATTTTTACATAGCATGTACCCAAGAGTAGCTTTAAGGCCCAACAATTTTCATATCTTTTGTTTACATGGTTTAAAAGTTATTGTATGGTATGCAATTTTCAACATTTAGTGGGCAACCTGAGTAGCAAAAAAACTTCTTTAAAAATCGCTTTTAAAAAAAATTGAAATTGTCTCTCTAGATTTGTATACGCATGGGAAGCTTTGAATCATTCCATTTTGATTAATAAGATAAAAGTTACAAGGATTTTTAGTTGTAGGTAGTGTACAAGTAGTTATGAAATCTCTACTCTAAATTATACTTTGAAGTCCTTTATTTAACTCAATTTTCAATATTTTTAGAAAAAAAATAAAAACATTAGGTGTACATTGTTTATTACAACATTAATGTTGTAATTCCAATGGTTGGCATTATTTTTTCAATTCCATAAATAAATGATTAACAATTTAGTATTTTGATTAATCATTCACTACTTCTTTCTACTTATTATTTTTTCTTATATATTGTACAATTTTGAATGATCTAAAATTTTTCAAACATGTAGCTAGCTTGCCATGAAGAATGAATTCAAAGAATCACCACCATTTTGTTTTTCATATTGATGTAACCTTCTAAGGTGTAGTTGCCCAGTTTTTCACAAGGACAAAAAAGGATTTTTGTCACTTCAAAAGATAATACATTAGATGAGATTTCAACCCTCTAGAGGCTTGTGTGTTCCCAGCAGTTCCCAAATTGTGAAAACTGCCCTACAGAGGGCCGTGGTCGAGAGACTCCCACGTCTAAAAAAAATCAACTTTTTTCTTCATTTCAAGATTGTAATTAATTTTTTTTGTTGGGAACAGCTATTCACCAGAATTTGCGGGGGGGGACCAACGTCGGGAACGGGCTTGAAACGGCTCTCCTAGACCCAGAAATCATCTAATGTCTTGCAATCTACACGGTGGAACTTTTCAAAAAAAATTCCACATCTTCTAAAACCAGCATACTACAAAATTATATGGTTGCATGAGTCTATATTTTTTTTTTCTAAAATTTGATACTTGTATTAGAAATGGCAATTTTGGAGTGTTTTTAGTGAAAATATAGTAAAAAACTTGTAGGGATTAACTATTAGAATTAAAAAAATACTGAATTTATTTAAGTATTTAGCTTTAATCTCTATTTCATAATGGAAGAGGTGATTGGAACCATTTGTTTGTCACATCAAATCTTAAAGTATAATTTTGAGATAATTCAAAGCATTTTAATTTTTCAATTTAAAATAACAATTTAAGTACATTTTTGAAACCTCTGTTGTTATATGATGTCTATATCACATAATGCACAATTCTCATGCAATAAATATCATAAACTAAAGCTTTGTTGTTTTTTATACAAAAAATAAATAAATTTAATCTTCAAAAGGATTTTTTTCATCAAAATCAACTTTAAATTATGATTTCTAAAGCAAAAATTTAAAATTTAAATTTTTTTTATATTTGTAATTATAGGACCTTGATCTAATTTAGTATAAAAAAGTGTACAAGAAATCTCAAAAAGTTTGATCTTGTAGTTTGTATCCTAATGATTTTTTTTACTTTGCCTAACTTGATAATAAGACTTTGGATCCTTTTAGTTTTACATTTTAAATTTAATTTTAAAAATTACATTACATTGAAATATTGAATTGAAAATTTGAAAATTATTAAAAACTGTTGACATTTTTTCTTTAAGACTTTGTTACATGAAAGTAGATTCAAGAAGTAACACTACTAGAAAGTAGTGATTAATCGAACAAAATTTTAACGATTGTCTATCGTTTTGGACACTATTGAATATGAATTTCAACAATCAACAAGTTTTTGTTCAAATGAGATTTATGTTTTGTTGATTTGGATACTACGAGGTGTGAAATTTTTAAAACTAGTATATATTGAAATCTTTTAGAATCTTTCAAAATCCTTTTGAAATCTTTTGGAATTTTTTTGATTTTTTTTGGAATTTAAAGGGAAACTTTGGGAAAATTGAAAAAATCTTTTTAAAATCTTAGGGAATCTTTGGAAAGAAATTTGGCTTCTCAAATAATCTTAGAAAAATTTAAGGAATCTTTTGGAATTTCTTTCAAAGTTTGAATACATGGGTTGAATTTTAATTAAACTATTTGAATCCAATAATAAAATCCAATAAATAAATTTGATTAAATTATAATTTGACTAAAAATAAAATTTGAATCCATTTTCAACTGAATTTTTTTTAGATTATAATCTAATTATATTGTAAAGTTATACTTTGATTAATTCATATTTCTATTGCGAAATGTAATATAATAAGTCCAATAAGTTTTAGAATTTTTTTGGTTGCTTCTTTTGATAATTTTGATAGTATAACTTTTCTAAGAGAACTTTTGAAATATTCTCATTCTCATTTTGCATATGATTAGAATTCTAAATTTTGAATAAAAAATACTCAAAATTCACAGTAGTATACATTTCAAACTCTAAAATATTTGATTCAAAGTTCCAAACTATATATTTAGATCTAATTTTTTTCAACATTTGACTTCAAAATTATACAATATTCAAGTACTAAATTTTGTACTATTCAACTTTAAATACATAGTTCTAAATTCAAAAACAATTATTCAAATTGAACTATAGAAATTAGAACCATTTAAAAGTTTAATTCTAAAATTTTAATTATTCAAATTTTGAGTTTTGAACTATAAATAAAAAAATTAAATTTGAAATTTAGCCAAAATACTTTCTAATAAAATGCTTGCCAATAAATCTAAATACCCTAGAAAAACTTGAAATTTTACTTAAAAAACAAGACTTCAATGCAAATATTTTCCAACATCTTTTTTTGAAAAATGGACAAAGTATGAAAGAAAAAATGGCCTTCAGAGTACAAATTTTTTTTATTAGACTTTATAGTGGGGGTGCAAGACTTTGTAAAGGGTATTGTATCATGGAAATGTTTTTTTGAACTTAATTATTCACAATTTAATGTTTTTTAGGCTCAAAAGACTTTAGTGGCAATTTTAACATAGTAAAATAACTTTTTTCAGAAAACTTTGAACTAAGAAAAGTTGTATAGTCAAGTTAACTTTCATCTCCAAAAATTCATTTGAGATTTTGAGCCTTAAATCAAAAGTTAAGAGCAAAGTTTAGAGAGGGGTTGAATAGGACATTCTTTGGGACATTTCCAAACATCCTCTCTGAATTATGTTCATAACTTTTGATTGAAGTTCCAAAATTTCAAACATAATTTTAGAAATGAAAATTAGCTTGATTTTACAACTTTTTCAGTTCAAAGCTTTTAAAAAACAATTGTTTTACTATGCCAAAATGGCCTCCAAAGTCTCCATAATTTATAAAAAAACAAAAAAATACTAGAGAAACTAGTTAAATAAAATTCTACTCTTGTTGTACACATGTAATGATGATGTGGTATAATGGTAAGATTCTTGGACCTCAAATATGAGGTACAAAGATCAAACCTCATGGGTGGCGCCCACTTGTGTGGTGGGTTGTTTAGGTGGCTTTGCCCGCATGGTGGGCAAGTAGTAGAAAAAAAAATTGATTTTTCAAGTTTCCTGGATATTCAGGTAGTTGAAAAAAATTAATTTTCTGAGCAGAAAAAAAATTTGACAATTTTTTTTCAAATTTGACCAAAACAACATAACATATCAATAATTTTGAATGTAATTTTGACCAGTACAACGCGACAAAAATAATAGATGTAAACAACAGTTTTCAATTGTTTTAATTGAAGATTTTTCTATTTGTGAAAAGAAAAACTTAATTGTTGATAGTTGTAAGATGGAATTGAATCACCCAAATTCCACCACTAAGATTGTTCTAGTAATAAAACAATACCATTAATGAACCCTTTTATTTGGAAAATTGTAAAAATTAAATTCAAAATTAAATTCAATACGTTAATTTTTCTTAAGTTGACTACCTAAAAAATAATTTGTTTTATAATTTTATCATCACTAATTCAAATAGAATGAATTAAACTTTTTTTTGGTAGACAAAAATGTACTTTATTATAAAATATTTTTTTGAATTAAAATTACTGGTAGGGGGGGTCGTTTTGAATTTACTAAGACATAAATTTAACATCTTGGCACAAATTTTAATTTTAATTATAGTCTCCAAAAGCCTCTATGTAAATGAATATTTAAATTTGGAGCACCACTATAACATTTTCTATTGACACTTTGACACTTCATTAAAAAGAAAAACAAACAAACTAGTTGCATGACACTAAACTATAGAGATAGGACTACAAGATGCATTCATACCCAATACACTATGCCACGTGTCATGCGCTTGTAGGATTGTACTTTTAATTCATCAATGTTGACAATCCCGCTAAATCCTTGCCTATTGATGCTTGCAAGTCGTGTATTTTTCCGATGTATTCATTTGATGGCTTATTAAAGGCATCTGCCTCTTGATGTCAAGTTTCATAGATTTGTACTTGGACTATTGACAACATTCGATGATCTTTGCTTGTTGACCAAGTGATTTTTTGTTGAAAAGCAATGGTTTTTTAGGAGAATCTTTGCAATGGATGAAATTGCTAATTTGCTACCAAATCTTAAGACATATTACTATATTTTGGATGAACATACATTATTTTGGATGAATAAATGGAATTTCATCCATAGATTGTAAGTTTCATCCATTTCTACATATATAAATAGCTTCATTCTTTGAGTGATTATCGCTTTTTGCATTACCTAAAATAAATGAAAAAAATATTTTGATGTTGATGCTTGTGAGTCATGCACTTTTACAACTCATTGATGCCATGTAAAAGGCACCTACTTCTTGATGTCAAGTCTTGACTAAAGGATATGTCAGTTACACGCCCATCACAAACATTGACATCAAATAACAATCCAACGGTTTGTTGTGTAGGGTCTTCACAATAGTATACATTGTAGATTTTGCATCTTGCCCGAGACATCAGGTTACATTGTCTTGATAATGAGGACACATGTGCAAAACTACATCAATAAAGGAAGGTTTGTGCCGTTTTCTAATGCCAACACAACCAACCATTTTCTTGGCTAGGAACCAATATTATAGAGGCTTGGTGCCAGCACTTGGACGCCACATTCAACATGTTGTATGACACCAAACTACAAAGGTGGAGCTATAAGGTGCATTGATATCCAATACACTATGCCACATGTCATGCTTTCATAAATTTGTACTTACAATTCATCAATGATGACTACATCCATTGAATCCTTGTTTATTGACACTTACAGGCCATGCACTTTTACTACTCTTTGGTGCCATATAAAAGGCACCAACTTCTTGATGTCAAATCTCATAAGCTTGTATTTGCAAGTCCATTAATGTTGACAGCACCTATTGGGTCCTTGCTTATTGACACTTTTGAGATGTATACTTTTTATAACTCGTTGATGTCATGTAAAAGGCATCTACCTCTTAATGTCAAGTTTTGACTGACTAAAAAAATGTTACATGCCGATCATAGATACCTCTAAGGTACATTGACCAATTGTTTATTGTGTAGCCTCTTCGCAATAGCATACATTGTGGGTTCCACATCACACCCGAGACATTGGCTTTCATCATCTTGATGATGAGGACGTATGTGCAAAACTACATCAATGAAGGGAGATTTGTGCATTTTCCTAATGCCAACGCAACCATTCAATCTTTTAGGAACCACCACAGTTTTCAATACCAAAACCAAAATAATTTAATTTAAAATTTTAAAACCAAAATAATTTAATTGTAAATATCAAAAAAAAAAATACTAGAGACATTAAAAATTGATACTAATGAAGTTTTAAAAGGCAAATTAAAAAATTAAATCTAAAGACTCAAATTTTTGAATTTTTCACTTTAAGAGACCCGTGGTTCTTTTGGGGCACAAAAAATAGTTTGAGCAAGTTTCTTTAATCTCTATTTTTTGCATGGTTTTTTTAATTTAAAGATGAAAATACAAATTAGCTTTTGGTGAGTATCATTTAAATTTAAATTTGTGTCAAGAAGCCAAATTCATGTCTCTCTAAGTTGACACAACCCTAATAATAATTTGAACTAAAATAAATTTTATTTTTTAACCTTTGAAGGACGTGCCCCCCATGGCTAAGGACGTCATTGAAATGCTTGGATTATTGAACTAATATGTGCATTCTTTATTTTAACATTGAACAATCAAGTCATCCATTGGCCACTTTTTGGCATTGACGTTGTTTAAAGGTTAAATAGTAGGATATGTTTTTATCTACTAGAAAAGGTTTGATGTATTCATTCTAATATTTGAATTAGTAACCACAAAATTATAGAATAAATTGTTTTCTAGGCAAGCAATTTATAATAAAATTCAATGTATTGAATTTGTTTATAAACTTAGTTTTCACAATATTCTAAATAAAAAGATTCATTAGTGGTATTTTTTTATTACTCTAGAGCAATTTCAATGTTTAAATTTTTGTGGTTCAATTCCATTTTTTAACAATCAAACATTTAGTTTTTCTTTCCTTCTTGAAATTTACTTTTATATAACAAAGTTTCTATAGAAAAATGCCAATCTTTTTAATAATTCTGTTTCAAATCTTCAATCCAACCTAATGTAACAAAATTTAAAATTTAAAAATTTAAAACTGAGAGGATCCTAAACCTTATAATCAAGCTAGTTGGGCAAGGCACAAAGAAAAACATTTTGTGCAAACTATGAGGGCAAACTTTTTGAAATTTCTTACCCACTACCGATAATCTAGAGCAAGGTTCTACAATTAAATATATGTAAAAAAACAAAATTCTTAAATTTTTACTCTCTAATTTGGAAATGATAGTTTAAAGTGGATTTTGATGGAAAAAAAATTGGGGGGGAGATAAAATTGGTTGTCATTTCTAGTGTAGAAAACAATAATGCATTAATTTACACTAAAAGATATTTATTGCATGAGAAGTTGGATTGTGCATAATGTAATATAGACACCATATAACAAGAGAGTTTTCAAAGATGTACTTAAATTATTATTTTAAATTGAATCAAATATTTTAAATTATCTAAAAATTATGACTTTTGTTAAGATTTAATATGAAGTCTTAAACAAATAGTTTCAATTGCCTCTTCCATTATAAGAAAAATAAATCCAACCTTGCCGTTTACATTTGTGTTTCTTAGGCCTTCAATGATTTTGATTTCTAAAGATTTTTGTAGGATTTTACCTACAAATAAATATAGAAGAAAATATTATCTTAATCACTATATTATAAAAAATTATTTTTTGGGAAGAGCTACTAAATTTTTTTGTTATATTTATATATATAAAAAACTTTTGAAAAAAATCTATATACTGAAAGTTTTATAAGTATACATAAGTCGAGTGTGCAAAGTGCATAAAAAGCTTTATCTAAAATCCATATTGTAACTTAAATTTTATATTATTATTTAATATTAAAATGTACAATCTAAAAAAATTCAATTTGAATTCAATTGTTGTGCCTTGCACTATTAATACTAACTTGCATTAATTTTAGAGCTATATAAATATACAAGGCACATTATCATGGTAACTAGTTTATAATATTTTAAATAAAATTGGTCTTTATTATTTTAATATTATATTTATCATTGTGATTGTCATTCAACTTTGCATGAAAGACCAAAGCAATAGCTAGGTAAAACAACAAATTTGATTAATCTACCTACAAACCCTTTAACTCATGTTCTAAAGTGTTTACTTTTTAGCCAAAAAAATGATCTTAAAGGGTAGTCCCACTTAATCACATAAGAGTAATCATGATTCAAATATAATATCCACATTTTACTCTCAATTTCATCTAAGGGTTTATACTAATTAAACTATGTTCATGCAAAATTATTCAAATTCATGTGAGGGGGCTTGTTTTGTTCATACTTTTTATTTATAAATTTATAAATTTTAGTAAGCATATTAAAATAATCAAAATATTTTCATTTTATTAGGTGTAATTTCATGTTTCTATTCCTTTGAATAATGTTAGTTATATGTCAATAAAAGTAAAATTTTCAAGATTAGAAGATACAATAGAATGAAAATTGGACATAATAGATCAATTAGTGATTGGAAAGGAATGTTGTAGATGTAGAAAGCCAAGTGAATGTAATTTTGAAATATTATGGTAAATTTCTATACAACTCAATTTTTAAAGGTTTCATTTAAATGATCTTTTGTTATACATAAGAAGTTCTCTTCTACTTACCTATTGAAATTGATCAAGATTCTTATCTTAATTGTTTATAATATTTGCAACATGAATTTTGTAACACAAGTGGGCTATAGCGGTATATATTGAATATAAAATAAGATAATAGATGCCCAAAAGGTATCTTTCACAAAGTGATAAGCTATAGTGAAGATACTTCTTTAGCGAGTTTTATCTTAAGTGTTATATCTTCAACATGTATTATTGTGTTTAAGGTACAATTTTCAAAATTATTTTGAAAACACACATTAAAATTTAAAATACAAAAATATGTTCAATTTAATTATTGCTTATTTATATATTATTTAAATCCAATATGAGAGATTTTTACGTGAGAATTCACTACATATAGGTTTGATTTTGATAATTAATTAATAAGAATCATATTATTTCATTCCCTTTATCTCGTAATATTAGTCTTTTTATGTTGTATTAAAGTTATAAAAATTAGATAATTTATTTAATTCACATAATATTAAAATGATTCTATAATAAATAAGCTGTTTGTCATTACAATTCAAAAATGATAATAACTTTTCTATTAATAAAAATGAATGAATGATAACAAAATATAGTACTCCTACCTTAGAAAATGTGTTAAACAAATTGTATTTTCACAATGGATTATTTAACTATGGAAACCAATAAAGTGTAAGTGATTATGAAATTCAATAATTTGGAAGAAATATACATATAAGACTAACAATTTATTTTGGCCAACATTGACCCAATTGTCTTCAAATTAATATAAAAATATCAACTTTTAGAATTATTTTATCTACAAATTGGATGATAACTTGCACTTCTTGAACTTTACATTATTTGTTGCTCACAAATGAGATTAAATCCTTTTTAATGTTAAAATTGTGTTTGAATTACATTGCTACAATAAACTACCCGTTGTATTTTGGGACGAATAAACAAAAAGAACAAATATTATAAAAATCATAGTGTAAATGATATCATTTAGAAGGAATTTTTAAATTTTAGTTCACAAATTCATCATCAAATATTATTTAGTGCAAAGATATATTCTTTATATAATTATCTAAAGATTAAAGTCAACAACTTTTATCAAATTGTCATCAACAAATGATTGTTTTATCCTACAATTTGCAATAAATTTTTGTATTTTTAGAAATCCAAAGTATTAGTTTTATACACCCAAATAAGTTCAATATTTTTAAAATTCTAATAGTTAATTAGTTTAAAAATTCATTTTTAATAAATTCATTTAAATAACTTTATGAAAATATTAGTATATTTTTCAAGAGTGGAAACTATTGCAATTATCATAGCATTGACAAAAGTTTTTGGGAAAAGACACATATGTCAGATGATCATCATGAACTTTTGATGAGCAATAGGAATGGGATGTTAGCCTCAAGGCAACTAATATAGCTTTTGCCAAAAAAATCCATGATTTTTGCATTGTCTTCTTTATTGCTCTTTCAAAATATTTTAAAATATTTTTTGCATTTAAAAGCAAATTTTGTAAATAGTAATCATGTCAAATATGAAACCTCATGAAATCATATTTCATTGCAACATAGCAATAATGGTGAGTGAATTATATATATAGGGATAAATATGATTTGGTGATTATGTGTTGAACCACCCTCACAATCACAATCAACTCTATTATAAAGATTACTATTAAAAAAGTAAAAAAATTCATGCATAAGTGCTTTAGTCATTACAAATGTACACATCAAAAAACAAACAAACAAATGCATAGTTGTGGTGTATGAAAGATTAGCTTGAATTCCAATGTAAAAGTGGAAGAAAGTGTGTACCATGTGAAAACCATAATTGAAGAATAAGGGCAATAGTTTTGTTCATTGTAGAAATTAAAAAGTTTGAAAAACACAAATTTTTTGTAGAAGTTAAAAAGAAAATATTTGAATATTGTATAGAGAATCACATCTCAAAAGACAATGTAATGTATATGAAATTTGATTCGTTTGGACTGACTAGAATTTGATGTATATGATGTAATAAACTAATTTCTAGAACTTCATAAAAGAATTTAGAAAGTAAGAAACCCACAATATAATTAAACCATGCAAATGGATATTTATGGTGAATAATGTAATTAAGGTCATTACATTTATAACTGACCTTTCCAAAATGTAGCCCTTATTTTCTTGATAGAAATTGAACATGCAAAATAAACAAAATTGTGAACAATACGAAGACAACTTCAACTTAAAGATGGAGGACTTATATAATAGAATTGACTTCATTTTAGAAAGAACGTTTTCTATGCAAAATATCTAAGAAGTTGAGTGGTGCAATGACTACAATAAAGTAGAGATTGATAATACAAAAATGATTGCTTTATAAGGGAACCATCTCTTTTGGTACAATTTCTTTCATTTTTAACTCTTCTATTAACATGTCAATGTTGTGAATGTATTTTCTCATTATACACCAAATGAATTTTGGATTCACTTAGGATACACATGAATGCTCTTCATCAAATACACAATTCATATTTAATTAGTTGGAACATTAACCCTGAAATGAATGAGGAGAGATTTGGGGACTTTAATCAGTTTTAGGCATGCAATTGTCATCTCAATTCTTTTTTATCCTACAATTGATCTTTGTACATAGATACACACAATAATTGTCTTGAATGCAAAACAAATTTCATATACTTTGGATTGGTGGATACGAAAATTATGTTTAAATTAGTCTTTTTGTTCTCATCATGGATAAGTTGGGCAACATGCAAATTTTTTTATATTTGAATTCTTTTTTCTTGGATTTTTTTCATGGATTTTCAATTTAATTTCAAAATAGATCATTAATTTGTAGAAGTTGTGGGATTCACATTTTTTTTCAGAATAAAATTTCAAAGATGAACTTCACAAATATTATAGAAAATCTATCTTTGAAGTAAATATTTAAATATCAATGAGTTTTTTCACTTTGAAATTTTGGACAATATATTTCAATTGAGTTAGCTAGATTGTAGTGGGATTCTAAAAATCAATCAAATTAGAATATTTTTTTAAACCAAAAATACATTTTATCTCATTAGCCTACAATTGCTTAGTCAAACTTCGTACAAAGTAGTGTTCTAAAAAACTTACAATATGACACACGTTCTCCTAATAACAATTAAAAGATATATATTTTCTTAAACTTGATAGTGGCCTCCATGAGAAATGAAAATATCCAATATGGGCTTTCTAATCATATAGGGGTAAAAATTGAGCAACCCCGTCTTTTTTAGGTTCAAAAGTCTTTGCCAACATGTAAAAAAATCTCCAACATTCTCTTTTGTATATTTGCAGTAGTACAAAACTTATTTGTTTTATAGTGTAATAATCATATTAAGATAGGTGCATTTACCTTAAAAAAGCTACAACTTACTCATCTCAATTTGCTTCATAACATTGTACAATCAAATAATAGTCCCCCCTGCTAGGAAGGTATTATACATTGCTAGATCCCTACGAGGGACTTATCAGTGAATTAAAGAAATTAGGTTTGGCTGACAAACCATATAAGACAATTTTGTTGCCCCTTTTGAAGGATGCAAAAAGGACCCTTGCTTCATTAGTAAACAATGTTACCTTTGAGTCAAGAATTTGAAAACAAAAAATATTCTAACTCTATCCACAAAACATCTTGCTCCACCTAGAAAATATTATAAAGTAGGGGGCACAATATCCATCCATTAAATTCGTTCGTTCGTTCGTTCGTTCGTTTTGTTTGTTACATTGAGATCTCTTGAACCATGCATCTTTGGTTGTGTATTTGGTACCGTTGGGAAGTTCTTTGTGAAAGGGGGTGCACAGGCTTTGTTTCATGGCATTTGAACCTACAAGGTGAAAGTCATTTATTTATTTAAAGTTTTTATGAATTAAAAAATCAGAAAATTACTTTTACTTTACTTTTATTACTATGTGGCACAGGGCACACTGGAAGTTATTATTATATATACACTTCGGGGGGGGGGGGGGGGTTACAGAATACTAAAAGTACATTTTCGGGTAGGCACGTCGTCACCTAAATTAATCGTTCCACAGAACCGGATCCCCCTGTTTGCGGACGTGAACTGCCGCGCCGCCCATCCGCGTCCGTCCCTGTCCCCATCCGTCCGCGTCCGTCTCCTGCCGTCGAGAAACGTGTACCGTAGATGCTTGCTCTCCCTCCATCAAGGGCCAGAAACGCTGGCGGCCTGAGTGCTCCCCCTTGCCTGTCGTTTGCACAGGTCCTCCTAAGTTGGGTTGGTGCCCAGCATCACGTTTTGCTTCCCTTCTCGGCGAGATCATGGAGGCATTGCACGGATTGCTGCTGCTGCTGCTCTCGGGCTTCCTTACCCCCTTTGGCTTTCGTTGATTGATTTGCTTTTCTCACCCCCCACGCACAAATCTGCGTCTTGCGAGGCGTCGGGGAGCACCACGACCTGAATTTTACGAGAGCTTCAGGTAAAGTTTTGGGGAAGCTTGCGCGGATTATTGAAAAGCTTGCGTGTTCAAGCGATTTGGTGCAGTGGAGGAATGAATTTCTTGCATTCTCGTTCTTTTCGGTAAACAATTTCAGGCGATTTTGGCTTCCCTGCTTTTTTCTGTGTTTATACCGATTTTTGGTGTTGCGACTTGGGACGTGTTTTGTGATGTTTCTTCTTTGCTTATCTTCGGGATGGATTTTCAGGGGAGTCGTTCTTAGTTGTATTGGGTCTGGCGCAATTGTACTTTTTAAGGGGGAAATAGGGATGTATCTTCGAATTTTTTGGGAAAGAAAAGCGTGGTAAGGGGGAGTGTATTCTTGGTGAAAGAGAAAGGCTTTTGTAGTGTCGGGATTTCGCTCTTAAGAGTGTGATGATACTGAGGAAGCATAAGCTAGGAGCATTTGACGAGCGTTTGTGTGGGATGACGAGTTCTTCCCCCTTGCCGAGGCGGACTCTGGCGTAAGGAAATACGTGTCGTAGAAGAGGAGGCGAGACGACTTTGTGATCAGATGTTTTTTCTCAAGATCTGGTAGAGAGGGATCATTGGCAGGAGTGGGCTTTGGTTTAGAAACTTTTGATTGGCGCATTGCGTGACGTGCGTTCTTTGCCATCTTCTTACCCCTCATTTCTTATTGCTCCTAGTTTTATAGGATTGATTAAGAGCGCGAGAATAGATTTTGAACCTGGGATTAGTATAGGGCGTTTTTTTCCTTTCAGTGATGGATCTTTGAGGGACTCAAAGAGGCTTGAAGGAAGATTCTTCCTATTCATTCGCAGACTTTTTTTTATGTAACGATCGAATTGAGGGAAAAATCAGTCTGCAGGATTATCGTATTCCTGACCAATACTCTGTGCCAAACAAGTTGCCTTCCTTGTCGTCCGTCCCCATTTTGCTTATTGAATTGCAAGCGTGTCTTAAACGCAAGCTCTTTTGTTCTACAGGGGGTAGTTAATGTGACGTGGAACCTTGAAGGATGGATATCCCGGTGGCGATGCTAGAGGCTACAGAGGACGGGAGCGAGACCAGACCTGAAGGGTCTCCTGCAGCAGCTAGCAAGCCTAGTGTTGATGATCGAATGGTCTACAAGCTGGTCAAGGTACACAATCCAGTCGTTACCCTTTTAAATACCTTCTTTGTAGGATTTTGTGTTTTATTAATGAAAAGCAGAATTTAATCACGAAATGAATGACTCTCTGGTTAAGCTCCTCAGGACCAAGTAGATTGGCATACATGGTTTTGCTTGAACTTGCCATTCCTTTTACTGGGTGCACACATTCGAGGAGTCCTATACCGGGACATTGGAAACTCAATGTCTTTTCTCGTAATCGCGTGTTCTAAATATTGGCTCGTAATGAAAACGTCGTAGATCTCAGAATATTAGCTTTATTTAATCAGGGGGTCGCTTATTTTAGCGTTTCTCCTGTCATGCTTCCTGTTCCTGATTCGTAGCTGTGGAGATTGAGAATCTGGGATATTGACACGGTCATATTGATCAATGATTGATTTCAAGCCATTTTCGTATTACTGTCATATCTAGCTCAATACACTGAAGCTCCCAGTGTTCTTTTTTACAGTTTTTTTTCAAATGCTTGGATTTGGATTTTTCGAGGTAGTTGCAAAGGTTTTAGTTCCAGTTTTCTTATATTCTTCGAAAAGGCTTGTTCTTGCAGGTTGGAGATGATGGCTCAGTTCTTCCAGCTACTGAGGATGAGGTTTTCCAGTCCTTGGTTAGTGGTTCCGGCAATGGCCTTTCCTCCTTCCAGCCCGACGGCAGCGATGCAGGTGAAGACGACGAAGATGAGGAGGAGGACGAGGACGAGGACGAAGGAAATGAGTTTGAAACAGATGAAGAGGAGCAAGAAGAGAGGAACCACAATAGTAAGACCTTGCACTCTAGGTCTAGGAAGAGTCTACAAGGGTTGTCAATTGACTTCCTTCTCTCAATGCATTTACAGCGAGAGCATGACCAAATCGGATGGTTTCATTTTATTGAGAAGTGAATGTGCTTTAGTATCATGTCGACTACTTCATTTAGGTAGCTCGAAGTTACGATTTGTTGCCGTCCGTGTATGGTGTATTTCTGTATTGAATCGACCATTTTTAAACGCTTTGCATAGGAGCTCAAGTTTGGCTGTTGCCTGTACCTGATACACTTCAGCTTCTATCTGTCTTTCCATTAGACTCACTGTTTTCTGTATGTGCTTACTGAGCTGAATTTGTTGCAACTGTCGTGTGTCAGTTCCCTTGCAGGATCTTGCTGCCGAACGACAGAAGCTGAGAGCCCGGCTTCAGGTATCTATCAAGCCACCATTTTGAGTATTTTGCACTAAATTTTTTAGGATGATGTGGCTAAAAGATTAGGGTAGTGGCTTTGAATCTCAGAAGCTCCCCCTACCCTGTTTTGCTTTTGAAGTTTCTTGTCTGGCGGGTATGCTCATGAGGGTTATCTCGCATCCAATGCTGAGGGCCCTTGTAAGCTCAAAACGCGGCATTCAAAGAATGCTTAGGCTTCATGAGTCGCGTTAGTCTTAAGGTAGGATCATTTTGAACCGAGCAAATTTGTCTGATAACCATTATTGTGTGCCGGGGAGTGCTCATTTTTTAATCATATGATTGCAACTATGATTGCAACGGGAAATCCAAGAACGTTATCTTTGAATACAATATGCAAAGTTATAATTGGACAAACATGAGTTTGGTGTATTTTCTTAAACCGTGCCCTAAATCCTATGTCCACGCTTTGAACAGTGTGCAACAAACATCTACATATCCTCTGGTTTGTTTAGGGCTTGCATTTGGCAACATTCTGGGAATTGGGTGATCCTACCGTATTCAATTATCAAGTAAGCTTTAGCAGCTTTGTATCATACAGGAGTCGACATTTACCGCGCTAGCTCTTTATTAGCGATACAGTTTAGGCGTGGGAAGGATTGGTCGACCCAAGTGGAGAGAGAGAAGGACATCAGGAAACCCTCTTGTGTAGGTTTGAGGGTTCTAGCCTTTTTTCCCAGCTTGCGTCTGAACTTCGCCAGTGGTTGTGTGTGTAGGTGCTGGATTCCAGGATTTTAAATGAGGAGCAGCAACTTCTGGCTGCTGCGGAAAGAGATGCAGCAGGGAATGAGCTTGGTCACGATGACAACATCTCGCCCTACTTGAGTGCTGGTGACGGAAGTGGAGACAAGAGACATCGCCGGCCTAATCCGAAGTACTTTGACTTCGAGGCTGGAGATGAAGCTGGGGATGATGCTGGTGAAGGAGGACAACCAGCTCTGAGTTCAAGCAGCGGAGAACCCATGGTGACCCCCACAAAAGAAACTGCTGCCATGTCGCCACGAGTGGCTTCTGGATGGGGATCCCACCGCAGTTTTGTGCGGTCTGCGAGCACTCACAGGGCTAGAACTGCAGTTACACAGAAGCCCTTCACACGGACCGCCACCAAAGTGGCTTCGCCAGCATCATTAACTCCTGGTATGAGCAGTGCTCCTCATGACGACGTGTCCCTGGACAATCTCTCCATCCGAGAGCTTCACGAGGCATTTCGCGCAACTTACGGACGCGAAACCTCTGTGAAAGACAAGCATTGGCTGAAGCGTCAAATCTCTTCTGGGTGGTTGAGACAGCGGGATGCTGCCTTCAAGTCTCAAGTTCCAAGCCGACTGAAAACTAGGTTGGATCAAGGCAGTCAGGCTGAGCAGCCCCTTCCTTCAGTGAACCCCTCTAGTGTGGGAGCCATCGAGAGAGATGCTGCCAATGACGCCAATGCGCAGGGAGCCCATGGGGCCGATTTCCAAAAGGGTTCGGCGTGGAATGGGCTGGAGGGTAAAGGCTCTCAACATGGAATGACTACTCCAGCCTCTGTGTCCACCAGTGGTAGATTTGATGTCTTTAATACTGGAAGCTTAAATAGTTCAGGTGCTGCTCGTGGTCAAATAGCCATCTACGGCGAGGTAGTCAATACTGGTGTGTCCCTTTCACCTTCTTTGCGTTGCTCTGGACTAGTAGAAGAAATTTCTGCATAGGTTGCTGTATTGTTCTCTCTTTTCCCTGTTAACCACAACATCAGTCATGTATCTCACACAAGATGCTACGTGGTCTCCTGCAGGAGAGCCAGTTGGTGGGAAGAGGCAGCGAAAGCCGAACCGGAAATATATTGAAGAGGAGGCCGAGGGAGCTGCTGGCGGTGCTGACATTAGGTCACCGTATGGGGATTCCGAAGGAAATGGCCCGGACTCCTCCGCAGCCTTCTCTTGGAGAACAGTGGAAACAGATGGTCCAGCCGATATGACGTTTGGACGACACGGCACCCTCAGAGGGTCCACTTTGCGGAATGCTTCCAGCAAGAATATGTCCGCAGCTCAGCGACCCAAACTTGCCGGTGGTATCTCGGTATGAATGTGTTTTTTCTGTTATTTGATTTCAAAGTGGCTTCAATTACGTGATTGGGAAGTTTTTGTTTGGGTTGGAATGTCTCTTCTGGTAGGTCGTCGACTCTATCCAATAAGATTCTCTCCTGGGAATCAGAATCGTTTTGCTCCTCATGGAGCAAAACTGTCCATTCCGTCGTGATTTATTTCTCCTTGCTCACGTTGTCGTAGAGATGTTTTGTGCGTTAATAGAGTCCGGGGTGATAGTATTTCTGGCAGATTAGACTGATGAAACTCATATTTTCTTGGGATGTCGCATACAGAAGCGCAAGGTCGAAGGTAGAGCTGCAAAGCTTGTGAAATTGGCTCACTCTGCCCGAGGTGCACGGCCAGACATTGAAGGGACAGTACGCAAGGTTAAATTTTTTCCACCTATCACAGATGTTATATGGTAGCCAAATCTTGGGCTGCCTGGGTGTTTCTTTCCATTTTTTCCTTTTTTGTACTGGAGAGATGTTCCGTTGAGAGAGAGATGTTCTCAATTGGGTAGGGATTATGAGAGCACCAAGCATTCACCAGAGTTTGTCTTGACGACAGCTCGTAATTTTGGATAAACGGTGTATTATCGCTGAACGTGTCAAAGGTTTTCTGTTCAGGATGAGTTGAATGGAGGAGCTGGGGACCGAGCGTCAGTTTTACTGCCAGTTGTGCCATTTGATCCTTCATCAATCTTGCAACCCTTGCCTCTAGATAGCAGACCCGAACATGAACAGCCCATTGCAACTGTGCCCACTGCCAATGGTGGAACACGGCGGAAACACCACAGGCCGTGGACTTTGCGGGAAGTCATGACGTTGGTCGAGGGGGTTGCACGCTGTGGTGGGGGGAAATGGGCCGATATCAAGAAGCTAGCTTTTTCCAATGTCGGGTATAGGACTGCCGTTGATTTGAAGGTTAGTCTTCTTAGTTGGCGGTCACTGCCAGACTACCGTTCTCCCAGAAGGCCTTTTGTATGTTCAATACTTTGGTCTGTATAGTTGCGTGTGATCGTAATCTCGATCTCTTTATTTTTGGGTGGAATGGTGCTTGTGAAGTCATCTCTAAATAGATTGGGCAACCAAAGTGAGCAACGCAGGTGTGAGATTCAACTTGAAGCAGAGAGTGTTCCCTTCCAAGAGAATCCAGAAATTCGTTCCTCAGGGTACAGTAGCAGATGTATAATCGATCGCTGTTTATGTCTTGCAGGATAAGTGGCGGAACCTCTTACGAGCCAGTCGGGCTCAGCTACACCCAGCCAAGCAGGTGAATGTTTTTTCTTAGCTCTGTTTTTCTGGAAATAACTAGGGTGTGACTATTTGCTACAGGCATCTGGTAGTGAGATAAGTTTCTAAATTGGGACTTGCAATTTTTGAATGCAGTTTTGAGGTCATACGGGGACTTTCTTTTGTTAAAAGTTTTTTTGACCGACAATGCAATGTTCTTCACTGACTCTTGTACTTATATTTTGACCCATCTGAATTATATGTTTCAGAACGTGATCAACTGAATTAGTCATATTACCATGAACTCGACAGTTTGCTGATATCATGTGGTGGATTGTTTGCAGGGAGAGAGGAAAAAGCAGTTCACGGCTGCCATCCCTGCGCCAATATTAGCTCGAGTTCGTGAGTTGGCTGCACTTCAGAATCAGATCTCTCCGACGGCAGGGTCTGGTAGCAGCACAAGCCGTAGTGGCCGGACTGTACATAGAAAGTAGGTCGTTGCAAATCTGCTTTGACTGTTTCTTTGCCTGAACTTGCGTTATTTTCAGTTATTGCAGCAGCAGAATCATCCTTATCCCTTCTGGCTGACCCGTCTCCCCAGATCCCCATGGTCATGAACTCGTAATATTCTTGACCTCCGGCTGTCTTGTCCCTTCTCCTTCGACTCTGCATCTCATCTCATCTCATCCCCCTCCAGACAGACAGACAGCAACTGGGATGACCCAGAATGGTTGAGTGATGCCTTCCTTTCAAGGTCGCTGGCACAGATAGGGCCTCCCCTTGTCACTCCAGGGTTAGCCCTTTGTAAGAATTTGTACTCAGATCAGGTTTTGGGAGGAAGTACTTATTGCCCTCTGTAATTTTGTATTTGAGTTTAGTATGAAATCCACCTGTGGGTGGTCATCAAAGTTTTGGTCGTCTTCCTGTCTGTTTGAGTAGGGAAAGCTGCAATCCAGTTTAAACTTGTTATGTACTTCTCTGCGCTTTATCTTCATTCAAAGAAGTCGGCCATAGTTTGTTATAATCAACGATGTTGATCAGGACCATAATGATGATGATGATGTCATGGTGACCCTAAGCAGTGCGTAAAATTGACAGCTTCCAAGTGTTTGGAAGGTACGCTCCTCCCTTTCTTGGTTTTCAAAGTGACGCTCTGGTTTTCAAATATGGCAACCTGCTAAATTTTTTACCTGAACCCTTGATTCCATTTCAAATTTTCAATCACAGACTAAATACTGCAACAGCAAGAATGGAATCAGCAAAAATGGAATCAACGTACTCTGAATCCTCATGTAGACATGTAAGTTACAGGAGTCTAATGATTTTGCTTGGCAAGTGAAGCAGCAACCAGTCAACATAATTGAATATGAACTGCGTTAGCTTTTGATAGCACAAAATCCAGCCAAGGACTTTGTACTTTGGTTCTGTGTTCCGTTTTCTTTTTATCAATGGAAATTGTCCATGTGTCTCAAGAAATAAAAAATTTAATTTTAAATTTAAAAGTAGCACAAAACTGTTTATTTGTACTTGTTTTGTGTTCATGGATTGTATTGGAAATTTTGCTGTAGCAATTTCTCACGAAGTCTCTATTATGAACTAAGGTAAGACAGCCCATTGCGGTCAAATGACCCATTGTGGTCGCCTAAGAAATGACCCATTGTGGTTTTTTTCCAGGATGTGGGATGTGGGCAACAATGCATGTCTTACATGACAGCAATGCAGTGAACACTGACCTCATTAGGAACTTCTGAGTTTTCAGTGTGAAGTCCATTGTAAAAATTGACTTTTTTTGCCTTCTGTAATAGAAATTATTTTGACTGCATTAGGCAGTGAGATGAGCATTACAGATTCAGATTTTAGTGGTCTTAAGGTAGTCTACAGACTCCTTTGGGCTCAATGCTTCAGAAATTTCTAGCAAATTCATACTTTGTCAAAAAAAAATTAATTTCAATTGCACTTGCTATTTCTCACACTTGTACTATTGTAAGAAGAAAATTGAAAAATTTCAGCAACAAGATGGTGCCAAACTCCTCATTCTGACCACAATGGGCTGGTTTACCTTAGTTCTACATTTGGAAGCAATTGATTGACAAATACACACCACATGTACTATCTTTTAATCCCACTTTTTAAACAAAAAGTTCGTATTAGAGTTTTCATGTAAAATGACAAAATTCACTCACTTTTTGTCCTTCAATGAACTATAAGAGAACAAAAATTAATATTGAGACATTGAAAAGTGAACCCATATAACCTAGTTTTGTGTTAAAATTTTCAAGCTATTCTTAAACATACTTAAATCAATAATTAAATATTTTAGACAAACAATCAAATAAAGTTCAATGCACTTAACTTATAAATGACAAGTATTTGACTAGCATAATGTATTGAATGACATTTGACTAAGACAAAAAACATTTGGCATTAGGACAAAGTTTTGAGCTAAATATTTCCCAAAGCATCTTTTGTCCAATTGCATCCCCTATGTATACTTGTCCAAGATTTTTGGGTTAAGAAGTTATGTGTGTTGACAAAGGACACAATTGGAAAGGGTATACTTTGGATATACTCGGTAGCTAATAATTGAGAATGAGATTAGGAGAAAGGTGATGGCAATTAACCACAAAATGATGGTTATTCGAATGAAGACCTAGAAGTTTTTGTGCATGAGTACTTGGTTGTTACAAAAATACAATACAAAAAACAAACACATAATACTCCAAATGTGGTGTATGATAGATTGGCTTGAATTCCAATTAAAAGTGGTGGAAAATACATACCATAGCTTCCTAGCACCTAAGATAATTTTTTTCCTACAAATTAATTAAAGTGCAAAAAAAAATTAGGTAACCCCCAAAATAAGATATTAAGCCCCTAAAGGTTTTTTTTGTAGTATAGTGGTTTTGGATAGCTCACTACAAACAAAAATTCTCTTTTTTTTCTTTGACATTTGCACACAACATTTGCCCAAGGGGGAGCTTTATGGCACAACAATTTTCATAACTTTTGACTACAAGGTTAAATAGTTATTACATGATATATATAGTTTTCATTGCTCGGTGGGCAGTCTAGGTAGCTAAACAAAAATCACCTTTTTGAGAAATAAAAATTTGATCTTGGTTTCCTAGATTTATATATAGTAGAAAGCTTTGAATAATTCCATTTTGATTAACAAGAAGAAAGTTATGAGGAGTTTTAGTGTGTAGGTAGTTACAAAATCTCTACTCTAAAATAAACTTTGAAGTCCTTTATTTAACTCAGTTTTCAATATTTTGTGAAAAAAATAAAAACATTGGATGTAGATTGTTTATTCCAACATTACAACCATTGAAATTGACATTTTTGAATTCTATAACTAAATTCTTAATAATTTAATATTTTAATAAATCATACTCTATTTCTTTCTACCTGATTTTTTTCAAGCATAAATGTCAAATATTTTTTGTTTGAATTTTTTTTAAAGTATTCTATTCACATAACAAATGACGGGTCTGAAAACAATGGGAAGATGGAGAAATAAGACGGTATGGAAAGTCATTGGAGGCCACTTATTTCTTCAACATATTATTGAGAGTAATAAGTTGTAAGATCTACGCATTTTTGTGTAAAAAGTTTGAAAGATGAAATCTAACAATTTAGAAAATATTAGCTTCTTTTTGAAATCCAAGTGTCATGATCTCGCAATTTGTAAGGTTTTTTATTTTGAAATTTTAGGAGGGTGTACTCTAACAAGTTAGCAAAAAGATCCTATGGTTGAATTTGTTAATGAATAGATATAGATGAAGATTTTGGCCTTGTTTTCGATTTAAGTGCTTTGAAGCAATTTTAAACCTAAAAACATTGAATACTTTTAAGGGCTAAATTAGGTTGTTTTAAAATACAATTAAAATAATTTAGGCATTCATTGAAGTTGTTCTTACAATTTTTCTTGGGGGATGCACTCCTCCTTTTTTTGATGTTAACGTGCAAACAAAACTTTTGACCCCTATATACTTTTTGAATTTTAAATAAAATTAAATGGAAAAATATGAATAGATTTTTCTACTTTGAAAGTTTATGTTTTGAATTATTGATATTTTTATTTGTTAATAATAATTAGTTATAAATTTTTGAAGTAAAAAGATACACTATAGAACTGAAAAAAAACTTTCACATCCCTATATTATATAAGAAAAAATTGTCTAAAAAATGAACAAAAAATTCCTTTAAATAATTCTTTATTGAAATCTCATTTTGAGTTAAATATTGATGCAAGGTCATCTAATTATGTTCTCTAAAAATATTTGAGTTAAAAAAAACATGCCATTTTAGTGCATTTTTAACCTCTTCTAGAAATCATTCCATATTTTATTAGAGTTTGAAATTTTGGAAGTAGAATCCTATAGTCATTAGTAAACAATGCTCAAAATTTGAAGTTAAAGTTATAGTTTATTAGAAACCACGTGTTTGCACGTGGTTTGTTGTAGTAGAACTAAGTGTACCTCCTGAGCAATTTTTGGATGGTTGCTAGTACTTTCATCTAAGGTGGTTGCATTTAACTAAATCCTTATCTTGACCTCCAAACTCTAAATTCTCTACCTTGTATGTTAGGATTTGTTGTATGTGAAACATATGTTTTTGTTTGTGAAAGCCATTGCTTTAAAATGGTCAAAGTGGTAAGGCAAAAAATTTAGTAATGTGTGTTAATAGTTATTGATAGAGAAAAGATGCAAGATTGTATGAAGCAAGTTGAATTTTTATGAATTAGACAACACACACACACACACACACAGATATCTATATATCTATATATTTTTTTGGAACAAAGTAGGTCAATAATTTCCTAGAAATTTAGGTATCCTTTTAATTATTTATTTTGTGCCTGAGTTGCTAGGAAGCTACAATACTTTGTGAAAACCATAAAAGTGAAATAAAGCTATGTTTTTGTTGATTTTAGAAATAAAAACAAAGTTCAAAAATGACAAATTTTATGTAGATATAAGAATTAGAAGTCAAATGGAAGCAAACACATTAATAGGATTAAAAGATCCTAATATTGTATGGATGACCATACACACCAAAACTGTATTATAGATATGGACCTTAACTAGAATTTGACATTTTGATGTAATAAAATGATTTCTAGAACTTCATAAATGAATTTAGAAATTTACAAAACCACAATAGTCTTAACCATCCAAATGTATATTTGTAGTGAATAATATAACTAAAACAATTAAAATACATCTAAAATTGACCTTTCATGAATGTGGACCTTTATTTTTTTGATAGCAATTGAACATGTAAAATATCCCGAATGGTAAGGAGTAGAATAACATTAAGGTGGAGGATTGAAAATATGAAAGTGACATGCTATATAAGGGACATATTCACACACTACTAGAAAATTTAGTTTTTCTATTGATTTGGTCACGTTGATCTGATCAAAATCTGACAAAATCTTTCTATCAGATTTTGACCGGATCAACGTGACCAAAACAACAGAAAAACTAAATTTTCTAGTAGTGACATGCAAAGTATCTAACATGGTGAGCAATACAAATATAATTAATTGAAGTCATTACTTTGGGAATAATGTAACTAATGACATTTAAAACTAACTTTTTTTAATTAAATGTAGCCCTTTTTAAAAAATAGAAATTGAACATGCAAAATATCCAAATGGTGACCAATACAAGGACAACTCTAAGGTATAGGATTGATATAATAAAAGTGACCTAATTTTTAAAAGGACATTTTACATGCAAAATATCTAAGACTATGAGTGCTACAAGGCTAATATAGAGGATTGATATAATAGAAGCAACTTGATTTTAAAATGGATGTTTTATAAACAAAATGTCTAAGACAATGAGTAATATAAGGACAATACCAAGAGCAAGGATTGTCAGTATGGAAGTCACCTATTTTATAAACAAACATTTTATAGGCAAAATATCTAAGAAGGTACGTGGTACAAGGACTATAGTAAATTAGAAAATTGACAAAGGAGAAGTAATTGCTTTATTATAACTAATAAGGGAATACTATTTTGGTATAATTTCTTTCATTTTAGATTCTTGTATTGACAACATGTGAATATTAATTGCGAATGTATTCTCTTAGTATACAATAAATGAATTTTGAAATCAATTAGGGTATATGTAAAGGCTCCTCATCAAAATATATAAGTCTCTCCTCCTTTGAAAATTCATATTTAATTAGTTGGGACTTTAATTTCTAAATGAATGAAGAATAATTTTTGGACTTTAATCAATTGTAGGCACGCAATTGTGATCTCAATTTTTTTTTATCTACAATTGAATTTTGCACATAAATGCACACAAAGATGCATTTTATATAATTTGGATTAGTGGTTACAAAATTATGTCCAAAATAGTCTTTTAGTTCTCAATATGGGAAGATCATGCCACAAGATAAACATTTTATATTTGAGGTTTTTTTCCTCAAAGTTCAAGGTAATTATCTTATTATCAACAAGGTTACTCACTTTGAAATTTTAACACCACATTTCAATGAGTAATCAACTGCACAATGTTGCTTTTGGATTAAATTTTTTTACTTAATCAAAATAGTAATTTGTCTCTACCTCGATTGAGACCAAAAATATATATTACTTCATAATTTTATAATCTCTTAGTTAGTCAAACTAGATACAAATCAGTGTGTTAGAAAACTAGAAAAACAATACACATTCTCATAAAAACATTTTTGAAAAACAAATTATTTTTTACTTTACAATGGTGCGTCCAAAGAATGGAAAAGTCAATATAAGCTTCCCAATCATTTACAGATTAAAGTATACCACGCATAGTTTGTAAAAAAATACATCTATGTTCTATGCAATCCCTTTTTTTGGCTCCATGGTGCCAAATCACATCATTTCAAAATAACTTTGTTTTTTCGGTGGTCAAAAAGTAGTATTTTTTCATTGATCTCCTTTCTTTTTTTTCAAAATATAGATGGAATTGCCAATCTAAATGAAAAAGCACATGATAAACCATGCTTGACCTTACTTGGAAGATTTCAAATGTTGTTTCATTAATCCTTAAGTGCTCCAAAGTCCATATTGTGTATGATGAACAAAGTGCTTTATTTGTCCAAATAAGTTCTCCTTCACCTAAAACAATACTTGAATCTTAAAAAAAAAATCTTTAACCAATTTGATGAAATTGAGGTAAATAACATAATTGTTCAAAGATATAAACAAAAAAGAATAGAATTATAGAAAAAAATTTGAACGTTGAAGTGCTAACCCCTAAGAGAGTTGGTATCCACTATCTAAATTATAAATGTTTTTTAAGAGTTTACTTCCGAAGCAATGAGAAATAAATGAAGTACATCCAAGTATGTTGGAAAAAACAATTTTTGTCTCTTTTTCAACAATGCTTAGTACTTTGATCACTTAATTGCTTCATGATAACTAGTGTGCCTTGTGCTGTTGCCACAACCAAAATATAAATAAATAAAAGTAATTTTCTAATTTTTAAAATCATAAAAAACTTTGAAAATAAAAAATTCAATAACTTTCACATTGTAGGACCAAACGCCATGTTGTAAAGCTCGTGCACCCTTCCATACAGTGAGCTCTGTGAAGATACCAAAAACGTGACCCGGGATGCACAGGTCTGAAGATCTCAATGTACCAAGCAAAACAAAACAGCCTAACTTAAGGTATGGATTGTGCAAGGTTCAGAATGAGGTAGGGCGGAAAATGAAAACTTGCAAAAATGAAGATTTGTTGTCTGAATTCTACTCATATCATAATTTATTTTGCCAAAACCCTTCAAAATCTACATCCGCCTGACTCTTAGGGGTTAAGCATTTCACCCGTTGCCCACTTGAACACAAACCTCACTTCCCCTTCCACTGCGTCGCTCTTCGCCACCTTCCCTGGCCCCTGTTGCACAATTGCTAGCTAATGTGCGTCCGATCCAGGTATGTAATGCTGAAGCCTCTGTTGTTTTGGTGAAACAGGTCGTTCACGACGTTTTCTGAATTTTTTGTGTTTCAATCCATGCCAAGATTGCCGCCCCTCATTCGACTGTGTGTGGTGCTCTCGGAAGCTCGATCGCAACTCGCCCTTAGAAGTTTAGGTGTAATATTAGGTTTAGGCATTGGTTGAGATTTCTCAGCGTATTCATGGTTGGAAATAACACGCTCAATTCGGCCGATGGATGTCGAGGGACTGTGTATTGAAGCTCCAATGTGGCCCCCCTTGGTCTTCACAATTTCTGATTGTGCATATTCTGCTTCTTTTTTCCAAATTTCCTCTTCTGCACTCACTGAGCTGGTCCATTTTGTAATGTTGTGCTCCAATCCATACAAAGATTGGCGCCTTTCATTTGTGTGACTCTGTGTGGCGCTCTTTTGAAGCTCGCAACTCACCTTTTGCAGCCCTGAGAGATTTAGGTTTAGGTTTAGGCGAAGGGTCCTTCCTGCGTTGGGATGGGATTTCTCTGCGTATTCATGGAATGCGTTCACATGCTCAATTTGGCCAACGGATGTCAAGGGCCGGCGTACTGAAGCTCCAATGTGACCTCCTTATGTGACCTCCTGGCTCTTAGGAGTTTTCGAATTGTCCAAATTCTGCTTCCTTTTTCGAAATTTCCTGTTCCACATTTGGTGAGTTGGTCCATTTCTTTATTTTTGGCTCTTCATGGTCGTCAATTCCATATGAGCCAAAAAATTCAGGGCAATGCATCGGGTTGGTTGATGACTATTGTGAAGCGTTGTTCTTGTCAGTCCTTAGCTCTAGCCTATCCTGTCAAATACTGGAATGCTGTTGCTGAGCAGTGACTTGGAATGTCTGTGTGTGTTCGACTGAATGTTACGGTTTGTGGAGGAGGATCAGTGACTTGGATTTGGATTTGTTGTCTGATCTGAACGGCGAATGATTTTGTAGGTTCCAATGGTAATGACCGTGAATTCTGCGGGAATGGCGCTCTTCTCACCTTCCGTTCAAATTGGCATTGCTATGAGGAGCCCTGTTGCATCTTTATGTCAATGGAGACCCTGCGGTGCACAGTTATCGTTATCCTCCAGCTACTTGACTAGCCCTTCCGCATTTAGAATTAGTTCTGTGCAGCATGAGAGCTTCAGCCCCCTCAGGAAGTGCCCCGAGATGCTGTCAATCAAATGCACAGCTACAGCCACGGACACACTGCCGCAAGGGGCTACAGAAGTGGACGCGTCTTACATACGGATGTGTGTGGAGCTTGCGAAGGAAGCTGCTGGCAAAACGTCGCCGAACCCCATTGTGGGTTGCGTGATTGTCAAGGATGGTACGATTGTTGGTCGAGGGTTTCATCCCAAGGCTGGGGAACCCCACGCTGAGGTTACAACTCCCATGTCGCCTTCTTTTTAGCCTTCTCTTTCCCTCTTATTGAGAGTGGCATCACAGAGCCTTTTCAGAAAATAGTAGTATTGACAGAGGTTTTGTCAATTTTGATGTTGTAGCTTTTGTTGCCGCAATCTGATTCACAACAAGGCTCTTACCTTGCCTTGAACTACGAACTCTGTTTTTTCAAGTTTAAATTCGAATATATAACGCCCCTCGGAGTTTTGTGCTGAAGTTCTGCTGCGACTTGTGCAGGTGTTTGCCTTGCGAGAAGCTGGGCATTTAGCAAAAGGTGCAACAGCATATGTGAGCCTGGAGCCGTGCAATCACCATGGTCGCACCCCACCCTGTAGTCAGGCATTCGTGAAAGCCAAACTAAAGCGTGTAGTTGTGGGCGTTGTTGATCCAAACCCTCAAGTTGCAGGTGAACTCGGTGGAACTCTCACTTTGTCGTTCAAAAAGCTCGTAGTACATACATATGAAGATAGAACTGCAAGTTGCGACTTAACTTTACTTTTATTGAATCACGATCAGTTTGCTTGATCAGTGCTGGAATTAAGTTACTCCATATGATCAGGAGTCTATGGACTCTAAAGTGACTTGAGCTCTATGGGACTGAGATAGCTGTAAGGCCGAAGGACTGAACCTATAGTCGGTGCACAATAAGCCTCATAAGTTCCTGGATACATATTTAGTCCTGCATATTCTATGATATGTAGAAGACACCTAGGTAATTTATTAGCACCTGTATTTTGGTGGAAGAAGGAGATACACTTTTGTGCGAACAACTGAGTATCTCCCGTCCATGGTCAGGTGATGAGTTGCAACTCTCAATACTTCTTTAAAGATGATTTTGTTATGATGTGTTACAGGAAAAGGCATCAACACATTACGGAGTGCAGGAATAGAGGTTGTGGAGGGTGTGGAAGAAACTCTCTGTCGTAACGCGAATGAAGTTTTCATCCACGGGATGCTCACTGGTCAGCCGTTCGTCACTCTTAGGTGTGAACTCCTCTTTCTTCCCTCGATTTCTAGTAATGTCATCTCATATTTGAAGATACGAGCTTGCTTTCAATTCCACATCCATTGATTGAAAACTATTGTGATCCATTTTTCATTCCATGGCAATCGATTTGGTGCCTGTAAAAATTATCCTGTGACAACCACCTACTCATGAGTGATCGATGGAAGCTGCTCAGCTGCTTTTCATCTTTTAAGTCATTCACTCACCTTTTCTGTCAGGTATTCCATGTCAATGGACGGTGGTTTTTTGGGAAACATAGGGTTGAGCAACGCACAAGGTGGCCTATACAGTAAGTTGCTACAAGAGAATGATGCTGTCGTTGTTACAGAAGCGGCTGTCTATGATGATCCAATTCTCCTGTCGTCTGAGCCAGGCGCCACGCAACCTCTTCGTGTCATCATCGCCAGGTCTGTTTGTACAGAGGCGTCGTCATGTCGTGATTTTCTTCTCTCATCTTTCTGTTCCAGTTTTTCTACCAACTGATGAAATCTATTTTTATATGGATGGATTTATGCATGGATTGGATTGAAGTGTCTCTTTTCTCCTCGAGGTTTTTTTGTGTTCCTTTGCCCAACCGTGTCTTCTCTTAACATTGTGGGGAAAATAATTCCATTTGGTCAGGTCTCTTGATCTCCCAGTGGAATCGAAAGTTTTCGACACTTCCGCTGCGAAGACACTGGTGTTGGCTGATCAGCAAGCATACATTGAGAGCACCCAGTCAATGAAAGCAGAAGGGAAATCACTGATAGACAGATTACAAGCCCAGGGTGTGGACGTGGTGATGATGAAAGACTTAACCTTGGAGCACGTACTGAACGTGTGTTACCATCGTGGAGCGACCTCGGTCCTTCTAGATTCCAGGGGTCCAGTGTTTTCAGGCCTTGAAAACTTCCTCGGCCAGCAGGCAGTGAAAGAAGCGGCGGCTCAAAAAATTGTGGTCCAGGTGGCTCCTATTTTCCTGGGAGAGAATCGAACGGAACCAGGCTTCCGCATGGACGACGATCTAATCAAGCTGGAGAGGGTGTCGAGTTACATGGTAGGTCAGGACGTTGTTATTGCAGGCTATTTCCCACAACCTTGAATTAGTTGCGACTTTCCTTGTATATGTACACTTCTTGTATAGTGTCGTATCCTGTAATTATTGTCTAGCTATTGTTGTCACTTATTATGATGCTAGCTCTATTGCTACTACCGTAAGTCTTTTACCAAGCCGGATCACTCATTTGTTTTGTCCATGTACTCCAAGAAAGTGACAACAATTATTGACTAATGAGTTGGCTGAGAACAGAAAAATTAGTCTACCTATGAAATCTGGAGTAAATTTTGGTGCAGAGACTTGGTCATTGCTAATGTAACTGTACTAGGATTGTCATGACCAAGCATGCTGCAAATGTGATGTCAATTGAGATACGATCACAACATGTTTCTATGCAGGCTGGCTGAATGTCATAGTATCTCTGAAATGGCTTGAATTATGTGTCTGCTCAGGATTCATACTTACACTCTGGGTGTTGGTAGAACATCTATAAAGTGAACTTTTGTAAGCTAATATCATCTCTAAAGTGATATTATTCCTTCTGTCCCAGTCTGGATGCATTGAAGAGTACAAAGTGAGTTAAAAAACAAAAACAAAAAAACTTTCATTAGATTTGGAATCCAAATGTTGCTTTAGTGAATGTGACTTCCAAACATCTTCAAATGTAATTAATGCTGCAGCCTTCTCTAAAGCAATAACCTCTCTAGTGTAATATTCTCCTTGGGTCCTGGGGCTATTGCCTTGTGGAAGTTGTACTATACAAGTTTAGTGGTACACAAGAGGTGGTCCATAACTTATATACAAATTGGCAGCTGATTGTACTGGAATTCTGGAAACGCTTGCCTGAAATGAATGCTGCATTTTGGGGAAACTTGTTGGGAACAAAAACTCATGGGGAAGGTTTTTGGAGTTTTTTTTAGTGGGACAGAGGGAGTACTTTGTTTACATTTAAGCTTGGGTCACAAATGATAAGGTAGGAATACCCATAACCAGGGAGTACTTTGTTTACATTTAAGCTTGGGTCACAAATGATAAGGTAGGAATACCCATAACCAATCACAAATGATAAGGTAGGGACACCATAACCAGCCGCCACTGAGGTACTGGCCTGAAATTGGCACCCTAAAAAATAAGCATTTTTAAGTTGGATCACACAGGAATAAAACTTTTTTTTTCTTTTTTCTTTTTTCTCTTGAAACACATGGATAATTTTCACACAGGAATAAAACTTTGAGCTTTCATTACTTTTGCATATAGTTTTCAGATAGAGTAATACATTCGTTTGTGTATGTTGCTGAACCTTTTTCATTTATTAACAGGATCATGTAAGAATTCCGGACCAGGCATGCTAAGTACCAAAGTTGCAATTTTGGTTGTCCCTACCTAAAATGCTCAGAATCCATGACATTAGGGATAGCCACACCTCCTCCAAGAAGCAAATTTTCTTGAAGAATGTGAACTTGGTGAGAGAAAAGAGGAGCCAATGGGGAGTTGTTGTGCAAGAAGAAGGTGTGACACCCCTTTTGATGTGAGCAATTATATGATTTTTGGGAGAGAACCAACTAGGTTTACTATCATAAATGCTCGCACCCAACGTGGAACGCAAGTGGCACAAAGAAGCTGTGACCCCCCTTTTGATGTGAGCAATTATATGGTTTTTTAGGAGGGAACCAACTAGATTTACTATCATAAATGCTCGCAGCCAGCATGTTACGCAAGTGGCACAAGTAGCATAGAAGTCGGATTTAACTTAGGGGGTAACAAAGTGGACATGTATAATTAGGTAAGGTGAAAGTGACGTACAAAAGACTGAAACATTTTCCAAAGAATTTTTTTTCCAACCCATTTTCTTCACCTCTAGAGGAGAAGAATGGCCCTTCAAAATCCTTAGAGGATGAAAGCTTTGCAAGCCACGGATAGCCACACAAATAGCACTACATCTCAATTTTTAGATAGTTGAACTTGGGATGAAGAAGGTGTGACTATGCCTATTGTTAACCAACTCAAGGGGTCCTTTTACTCCTTCAGTGTGGCAACTTCCTAGTCTACTAAAATTATTGTTAGCTTTGAGTATTCACAAATCTGCTTGGCCAATTCAACTAGCTCACTTATGAACCCAACCAACAATACACAATATGGCCAACTAATGTCTTTCTTCAAATTATACCAAATTCTCTCCCAGGCATCTAGAGAAGGGTTATCTCCATCCTCCAAGGTAGAATGATCCAAGCTAGTTAAGAATGTTATATATAGATGGAAGCTACTTGTGAAGAAGTTTGAATAGAACCATTTTTAGAAAACAAGTCAATGTTATGTGGCTTTATAAACGCAAATCTTAGAAGTATAGGGCTACTTGTTCTATTAGGGAGGGTGTACAAGTAATGTCACTTGCAAATGCTTTTTGGGTTGGAAATTAGCTATTAATGCAACCTCTACTAATTTAAAGTAGTGCAACTTTGGTAAATTAGTGTCACTCTTATTAATAGGACAAAGTAGTATAAATTGGTGCCCATGTAGGCTTTTAGTACTAAACTCTACCAAACAAAACCTCCAAGATATATTTAGATCATCTTGGATTAAAACATACACATAACTTGTAAATGTAATGCTTTGATGTTTTTAGGTCCAAAATTGCTTAAAACCCAAAGCAAGGCAAAAATCTTCATCTATATTTATTCATTAATATATCCAACTATAGAATTCTTTAGTTAACTTGTTCAAGTACACCCTCCTAAAATTTTAGAATAAGAAACCTTACCAATTGCAAGATCATGACACTTGAATTTCAAAAACAGGTATTTTCAATTCTTCCCAAATGGTTAGGTTTCATCTTTCAAACTTCTTATACAAAAATGTGTACAACTTGTTACTCTCTATGATATGTTGAAGAAATATTCATGCTAGAAAAAAAATTTAAATAAAAAGAAATAGAGTATCATGTAAAATATTAAATTGTTAAAAATTTAGTTATGGAATTAAAAAATGCCAATTCCAATAATCATTTTGTCTTAATTTTGTAATAATCAATCTACATCCAATGTTTTTTTGTTTTTTTTCATAAGGATTGAAAATTGAATTAAATAAAAGACTTTAAAGTTTATTTTAGAATAGAAATTCTATAACTACCTATAAATTAAAACTCCTCATAACTTTCATCTCATTAATGAAAATGGAATGATTCAAAGTTTTCCAAATATACATAAATCTAGAAAACCAATTTCAAACAGGGTTGTCATAACAGGCGAATTGGACCAGATGGGCAAACCGGACCGGACGGACGGACGGTCTGAACGGCTTTAATTTTGAGAGTTTTGCACCTTGACGATCCCGTCCGCGCCCTAACCGCGCCCTGACGATTCTGTCCACGCCCTGACGATTCCGTCCACGCCCTGACGATTCCGTCCACGCCCTGACGATTCCGTCCACGCCTTGACGATCCCATCCACGCCTTGACGATCCCGTCCGCGCCCCGACTACAACGTCCACGCCCTGTCGGGCGAATCGAACGGACGGGCAAACTGGACGGACAGGCTAACCAGACATCCATCCACTATGAAAACCCTGATTTCAAATTTTTACCTTTTAAAAAAGTGTTTTTTTAGTTGTCTGGGTTGCTTGTCCAGAAATAAAAATTACATGTCATACAATAATTTTTTAACCATGTAGTCAAAAGTTATGAAAATTGTTGTGCCTTAAGGTTACTCCTTAGGCACATGCTGTGTGAAATTTTCATTGGAAAAAAATAAAAATTTCATTTGTAGTGTTGTCCCAAATTTTTAAGTTGCCAAAAAAATGTTGTTTGGACCTTTAGGGGTTAAAGGACAACTTCACAACCTACATTTATAGTAGTTAACTACTAAAGCAAACATTGTTTTTCTAGTTACCAATTAGAGATATCCTTCAGATATATCTATTAAAGACTAGATATTTCTAGGAGGTTCTTGAGCATTATGGGACATAATGCCAAGTCTAATAGTTCATCACAAACTTCCATATCTATACTTTTTGCAACTTTGAGGGTACAGAAAGAGAAAGGCATTGTGACTTACAATGCTTTTTTCACTCTCCAATGAAACAGTAACAAATCTACCTCAAAAATTGAACTTGGCATTGTATAGTATAAATAAAGTGCAAGGAGTATAACTTTGTATAACGAGGCAATGGTCCTCCTCATGCATGAAAGGTATTATGCCTCTCTTGATGCATGTAAGTCACCTACCAATGAGTTCAAGGATTGGCATTCATTGGAATGAAGTGCCATACAAGATAGTTTTATTCAGTTTAGGTGTCCCTTTTTCAAGGATGCAAGAAAGCCCCTTGCCTCATTGATAAACAATGTTATGAGGGTACAAAATTCAAAACCCTCCACCCAATTGCATTCCGAGCCTACAATTGGTGAAAATCCCCCCCCCCCCAAACATCGAGCTCTGCACAAATCACTCATTTGAATACTCAATCCTTGAAGAACATTGCAGACGTTTACTATCTGATGGATGATAGAGAATCCTTCTATGCAAGACAAAAGTACACATGTTCATCAGTCCTTGGAATTTGGTGTTGAAAAAGGTCTTGCACAATAGTTTGACCTCCAATGAACACTTTTTTTTATTTTTATTTTTTTTAAGCAAATGATTCATGCAGAGAGTACCCAAAAAGGATGATTTCCATGGTGACCAGACCAATCCTTACACAGCCTTAACGGATGACTATCAATACCTTTTTCCGAGAGCAGGACTGATAGCTTGAAAACCCCGCCAGGACCGGACCGACTCTCTCGAATTGAAAATAGAGTTCCAATTCTTATTAGTATGTGTTGGAGTGAGACTGCAATTATTGACTGATATGGCACCCCGTGTTGCAATTAAAAAATTAAAAAAAAAAGCAGTGACTTCTTTTTGACAAAACATTGACTGAGGCTCCCAGGCCCTTCTAGTTTAACTTTAAAAATCTGTCACCCCAGCTGGAGGTACCTTAAGTATGGTACAACAACACTCACACTGACTCCACTTTTTTTTTTTTTTTTTTAAAAGTTTTTTTTTTAAGGAAACAAATGGAACGCTGACTCCCTTTTGAATCTGAAAAATATGCACATGCAATGACAGATATAAGTTAAAGGAGTGAAAGGCCCTTTATAGTACATCCTGAAATGGAGACCCAATGAAACAAAGATATTGGTCATGTGCTTGTCTTGAATGAATGGGGAGCTCACTTGTGACGTCTAGAAATTGGTGCATGTGGGATATCCAGATCATTACATGAACCTTCCGTGGACGACAAAATTAAAATTAAAATTAAAATTAAATTATACATATATATATATATATATATATATATATATATATATATATATATATATATATATATATATATATATATATATTTATTGGCTTTGTCTAAAGGAAAAAGACTATAGCATCAACTAAGGTGAGTACACCTAAAAGCGCCACAAATTGGTTTGTGGCTTTTGTGAAGGCTGAATGGTGACTAGTCCATGTAGAAAATCAAAGAGATGTGTTCATGAGGAAGAGATGCACAATCAATTTAGTCATTGTGGCATCTATGAGAGTACAGTAGGCTTGCAAAGTTTTGCATGTAGGGTGACTTAAAGAGCTCATAGACTACATTAGAAAAAAGCATGGCCATGCCCAATATGGCCGTCATAGGATGTCACAAGGAACAGAAATGCTCAGCCATTGTGCCATTAAAAAAGAAAAAAAATAAAGAAGTTTCGGGAATAAAGAAGTAGCAGAAGAAACTACCAAAGTGTAACACCATCCTCTCATCAGTGACATTTAACTCATCATCCTCTAAAATGCTTTAGCTGTCACTTAAAGACTCTTAATGATATCCGTAATTTGACATGAACTCTCTCATAAAAACCCTGACATCTTCTAAAACTGCCTATGTAAATGAATGACCATTCTTTGTATATGCCAAAGCCATTTTAGTGCCTTTTCTAGCTGGCGCTTTTACACACAAGGCGATTTTGGGTGTACCCACCTTATGGTTTCTGAATTTGAGTTTCCAAATCCTATTTAAGAGAACAGGTCTAGAAATCGTCTACCTGAGAGAGCTGAAATGGAATTTTGGGGACGTGAAGGTTCTTGAAATTATTTTCAGTGAGTTTTCCTTGAAAGACAAGTGGAATTCGCATCTAACCCAAGTCGTTTCATACTTTTTGGAGCTTTGTGGAATTAGTTTTGAAATTTTGAAGCTGAAATGGCATAAAGCTCTAAAATCGTCTACCTCCTAAAATATATATTGTTTGTACATTGATGAAGGCTATAAAAAAGCAACATGTACACATAGAGTACATTTTGAAGATGTGGGCAGCTTTAGAGTCTAGGTGATTTAAGAGCTTGTTACCTTACATCCTAAGGTAGATTAGTCAATTACCACACTTTTTCTAGGTGCTTTGGAGAAGCTATTTGTGAGCTTCCATATTTTTTAGAGATGAAAAGTTTGAGAGAAGTCAACTACAAAAGAATGAAGACAGTCTAATAAGAAGTGAATTTTTTGTGATTTTTCAAAGCTAAAATGTTAAAGTGTGAATAGACACTTGGTAAAGCATGGGGTGATGTGTCCACTTCCCAAGTCCATTGCCATCATGACAAAGAGTTGCTAAGATTGTGGTAATGGATGGACTACTAATGCAAATGGAAGGATCTTGCACGTTGCCAAATTAGGTGATATTGGAAAATTCTACCACAATCATCCACACAACTACGATCATCCTACACAACGTGGTTAAGTTGGGATTTAGTTGGAGTGGGGATGTTAGGGGTTCAATTAATCACTAAATTAATATTTTCATTTACCTAGTATATAGCCTTATGGTTAAACCATTCTTGTTTGGGTTACTGGAGATATATTTTTTTCTTCGGGGAGGGGTAAATGAAATCATCATTCATTGCAAACACCAAACAAGCAACATCCAACCTAGGTCATGAGCAACCCATCAAAAACTAGCAATAAAAGGTACATATGTAATCTGGACTTGTTAGATTTTGAAGAAGCGGTTTTCCAATGGTCTGACAAGCGGGTCCTTGTGGAAATCATTTGTTTTGATACCATGTGAATCATTTGCCTAACCCTTAATCCATTAAGGACCGTGGTTGATTTTGGAAGTGGGCAAGACCTTTTTTGATTTTAAGGACATCATGATAAAAAAAATACCAAACCGCAATGAATTTGGGAGATCTATCCATACCAATTGAAGTCCATTGGAATGCTTGGGGCTCGACAATAAATTTTGTGGCATTTGAACATCTTGATTTAGATATTATAATGCATCTCTGTGTATTTTTAGCCCATATGTTGTTGGTTTTTTCAACCCCCTAAAGTACACTCTAGTACATAATTTCCTGATTTTTATCCCAATACATTCATTTCCAAATTCCTCACACCTATCCCCTTTCAATCCAACTCCAAATTCTTTATCAAATGTTGGCTAAAAAGGAAAAAGTGTCAATTTCGACCAAAAAGTGATTGACCAGACCTTAATGGGTTAAAGGATGGATTGGTGAACGTGAAAATCATCCCTTTGGTTATTGTGTGAATCATTTGCTTATTGAGTGAATCAAAATTAGGACACAAGGACTTCTACTAAAGTTGCACAAGTTGATAAGGAGATTTTTAAAAAGTAATAAACTATCAACCCTCAACATGTGCTCAAAGTGCACTACCTTTGCACAAGTGCAAAGAACAATTTTTTTCCCCTTGAAGATGAAAATGGTTGAGAAAATATAAAATTTTATGCTTTAGAAATAAACTACTCATATACATATTTATAAGTGTGGGATTGAAGTGCCGTGTAATGTGCAATAGAACTTCAAAAGAATTTGATAAGAAATTTTACATTTCACTAGAATTTCACATCTTGATTTTCTTCATTGAAAATATTCATTTTTAGCATGTATCAATGTACTAAAGTTACTGTCATTATTCTTTTTGTCAAACAATATGGTTTCTTTTCACTATTCCTTGTCCTTGAGCTCAATGCCAATCCTCCTTTAATTTCTTTTTAGATATGTCAACTTGTCTTTATAATTATTTCACCTATTGGAGTTCATAAATGATAACATCCAAAGCTACTACATAATGTTATTATTGAAGACTCAACTAGTCACAAAACAAATTAACAACCTTGCTACGAATCTACTGAAGATAATCAAAACTTAAAAAAAAAAATTTATCTTCCTCAAAATAGTAGTCAAATTCTCAAAGTATGGGGAATTTCATTAGAATGACAATTATTCCGTGAAAATGACACAAAGGAAAACTGCAAAATGGAAGAAATTCATAGAAACATTGCACGGGGTGAAGAAACATAGGAATTGTATTGCAATTTGGACTTGTTGGGGACAAAATTAACACATCTATGAGGTTGACATGCTAAGAAGCGTTGACGTAGGTGCTCATTACTTGAGTAAATGGCATGTGAAATATCGCCATTTTAATGAAATTCCCCATAAGTGACAATTAATTCTCTTTTTCTTACAACGCTAGTTAGACATTCGTGTTGGAGGAGGAGAATCAAACTAAACCATCTTCCCAACAATGTTGCAGCCACAGTCAATTTCCATTGAGTTGAATTTCTTCAAGCGCATGAGAAATTGAGGGAAGAGCGTGGAATCAGAACCAGTTTGTGCGAATCCGTTTGGACGGACGAGAGTTAACGGAGGGAGGGCGAAGGCCGGCAAAAATGGGACGACACATGCAGGAGAACTCCCAAATGACATCTTCTGTATGGAATATTCAAGTTGCTGAGAGATTCCGTAGTCGTCGATCGATGTTCAGGGACGATAGAATACGATTGACTGGGATTCACAAGGAATATACAGTGTGTTCATTGGCTGGATTTCTCCTGTAGGAGAAGCCGTTTGAATGTGTGCAGGGCCATGATATACAGTACGTGACCAATGTTAATGCCGATGCTCCAGAGGCCAGGCTCCATTCGTAACGCACGCAGTACGATGCAGTAGTACTGTGATGTGATCGGAGGGAGGCTTGAATTGGTGAACGTGATCGAGTTTGTTTCTTTGTCGATCACATTGGACAACAATTCAGTTGTCGGGAATCATCGATCTCGGTCCCTACGATTCTCAATGAAAGCCTAGCTAGCTAGGAATGGGGAAAGCAGGCAGGCAGGCGTCGCTTGGACCGACTGACTTCTCGATCTCAACCCTGGCCAGTGGCAATATGCGCCGAAATCCACCTGGCCGTGCGTCAGGCTGGTTCCCTCCAGGGATTGGTCCTGCTGGAATCACGCCTGCTGGGAGAGTCGATCAGACGAGTACGAACGACCAAGCTCGCAGCTGGATCATCACTCCAGCATCACATGGTCACATCCTATATTATTTTCTTCAAATCACGGGCTTGCATATCTGGTACCGTGTATCTGGTATGTTCAAAACGGAGTACAGAGAGTGTCACGATTTCATTCACCATGTTCTCTAATGGTTGGTGTTTTTCCGTTCATCGAATCTCTTCCTCCAAAATCCTATTGTAATGACATCTTTGTAGCTTGCTGCTTACTACCTTGTAGCAATTGCTTTGGTGACGCAACGAGGTGCTGTTGCAACAGTAAAACGACTACGGAGTAGTATGAATATACCAGTATGCTGGCCAACCTTCCACCCGGTATTTCCATGCCAAACTAGTGGTACATAAGTGTGTATATGTATATGGGTTTATATTCGTCATGAAATACTTTGTAGCCTTGAAGCGTGAATGCACAACTTATCCATCCAAGAGGGGGTAGGTCAGGAGTACTGTACACTAAAAACTGTATTTCGTGGCATCCGTTGCCCACGCGCGCGGGCAATTCTGCACATTACTAGGCATGTGATTCTGGGTGTGGGCCAAGGTACCCAACCGATGGATGTGGTCCATTCTACAAGGTTGAACCAGTCTGCCACAAGGGCAAGTTACTTATTGCTCCTCTCGATTACCGTTCTTATAGAACCAAGCCCACCAACTTCCAATGCACCAGCTTCACTGACTGTCTTCACCCCTTCGCATTCTTCAATCTGTGCCCGGCCTTCTTCGCTCCTCCTCCTTGGTTGGCATTCTCGCGTGCGCTCGATCCTTATATATATTGTTGAAGCCATAGTTGGTTTTCAGTCTGATAGCTAGAATCTTCATGAATGCAATCCCAGTTGCGGAACTGGAGCGGGCTAGCCTTGATCCGATCGAGATCGATCGATCGCCAGGTGAAGATCGATCAGAGTTGGTTTTGCAGCTCATTGATCCAGCTTTCAGGAGAAGGCTCAGGTGACGGTGGAATTGATACAGGTTAGTGGAGGTTTGCACATGTGCAAGGGAATGAGGTTGAATGGATTAATGAGGTTGGTCGACTCGTCTGTGGTGCAGATGGTGCCCGAGATGGTGCAGATAAGCTCGGGACACTCGGGAGGGGGGGGGAGTGATGAAGATGAAGAAGACGAAGCAGAAGCAGCAGCAGCAGCAGCAGCAGCAGAAGTTGTTAGTCAGATGGCTTGATCCTCTCCCTCAATGGCTTCCAACAACAGGCACGCGGCGTTGGTTTTGCCAACACAAACACAGGGCCCGTCTCAGGTGCTGGAAGCCTCTGGGGGTGACGAGTAAGCAGCCTGTCGTCCGCCGGAGTGATTTCGCGTTCGATCATCCCATCGATCCCAACTTCCACCCTCCACAGCTTGAGTTCCATCAGCTAGCTTGCTAGCTAGTAGGTCATGTGTTGAATATTGAATGTTTGCTAAGGCGATCAAGAAGCCTGTAAATGTCTGCTTCCGTGCCAACTTGTATTTGCTCTCACGGAGTGCGTCTACCAATTCTGTGTCGACAATGCAAATCAAAGATATAAAAGTTTCCATACTTTCTCCAGATATCTAGTCGCCAATATAATCACAATTCATATCACTCCAGCAGAATCCCAGTTTCCTTTAGAATGAAGAAACTTGCTTCCAATACATTCGGGGGCCATTTACACTAAACTAACGCATCCAGTTACTAGCCCCTGCAAGCACAGCAACTGGCTTGCAAACCTCGGCGACGTTGGCAAGTCACACAAGTGAGGCATTGCAATTGGGCCTACAGTCTCTTACAGATTCGTGAGCTGGCTTCCACCATCACCGTCCACGCCTACCAGCTCAAGCCCCAGAGCATGGCAGTCACAACGAAAAGTCATGTCACTGTGCCAGTGACTTAGTCCGGACATGAGACAGAAAGTGAGTGAATCATGTCTTCACCCCCGTACTAGTACGCCACATCAACGGACACTTTCGAAAAAGCAAAGAATATGTACCGGAACACTCAAAAGAAAGGTGCAGAGTTCACATATCTCATGATATAACCGAATAAAATTCACACATGAATTCAATCATAGTTGTGAATCATTAAAGGCAACTTACAGAACTTCCCATCTGGGACTTGTCCTATTGGTTTAGTTACGTGATGTACGCAACAAGTACCGGTATCTAGATACAACTGCCGAGCTTTTTACCAGTGTGAAAAGAATGATGTAGCAAAGTGTGTTCACTACCAGCTTCGGAGCCGTTGTCTCTTCTGCTGGGTCATCATCGCAATGCAGCAGTTACGTCAATACTTGTAACTCGGCACACCAAGCAAATTGATGAAGGGCTTCATCCGTTACGCTGACGAAAATTAGTGGAGTCGCGGTGTCCTGCTGAGCTGAACAACTGCATTGGAGATGAGTGTTGTCGCAGAATTGGATACTGACGGCCACTATAGTATGAACCGGGGAAAATGTGTTAACTTCGGAAGTAGCACGGGCCACTTGCTAAGAGTTCTCAAAATTTAACTGCAAACCAAAGTTGCAACTGCTACCAAAGACAAGGCTAACCCCTCTACAACGGCATGAATCTCTCATTTAACAGCTATACACAAAATATCCAGATGAGAGTGAATGAATTCCTTCTCTTCCAGGACTCCTCGTGATCATACCCGTTTGGCGAGCCTGAGCAATAATCACACAGCAGGCTTTTCATTGGTCACCAAGCTTGTCCCTGTGGGGACAAAATCCTTGTCCGCCTTCCAAGCTGATGCAGTGAATAGGGGTTGCTCCATCCAACCAAGGGTTAAGGTGCCATTCTCTTCCGTTAAAGTGTAACCATCTGAATCAAACATGCGGAGAAGAATCTGTGCCTGCGTTTGGGCACTGTCTTCGAGAGGTACACTGACGAAGCCCGCTTGGCTCAGAAGGGTGCGCCACCTTGAAATTTCTTCATGCCTTTCCACCCTTTCAGGTCCCTCACAAGACAGAATGTTGCGAATCTCACGAGCAAAAAGTTGCTCTACCTGTACACGGGCACTGCTCTCTCTCGCAAGACTAGCTTCGAGAGAATCGAAAATTGCAGAATAGTATTGTAAGGACTCCAAGAACCTGCCTTCAAAATGGGGACTATTGTGACTCCCTTCTTGCTCCACTATAGCCACCACCTTGGGTTTTGTGCTCCCGATCAGGTTCAAGAAATCTTTAATGTTGTCCCCTGAATCGTACAACATCCGATGAAGCTGAGAGATGCAATTGACCGCCACTGCTTCATTTTCCTTCACATGCAGCATCCACAATCGCACATCCTCGAGCCTGTCTATAACCACGTGAAAGGCAAAAGGAATGTTGAACTCATCAGCGAATTCTGCTAGCCGATCCCCTGTCTCCAGAAGATCTTCCTTGCAATCGCCAATTCCTGTTAAATACACACCGTGCCTTAGTATCAAGAGCTGGACACCCTGTCACTGCCTAAAAGTTAACCAGTCAAGCATTAGCTAGAGTCCTATCAGAACCAAGTTTCAGGATGATATAATGGCATTCAGTGGTTACACGGACAAACGATAATATGGGAATTCATTTGCATGAGAACGCTATGAGAATAACTTCTCAATCTTCGCGTACACAACTTCAATCAAAGGAACTCCATTCGGCTACACCGAATTGTCCTACTAGTGAGGAAGAGAAATTAGCGTCACCTAGAAAATTAGTGTCAAAACAATTTTCTTTTTTTTTAGATTGACTCAATACAGTTATATTCAACCTGCACTGATTCAAAATAGTGCAACGCTGGTAAATTAGTGTCAGAAGCACTACCGGGACAGATCAGTGTAGTGCGCAAATTATGAGAAGGACACCCTGCAGAAATTAGGCACATTAACGAACTCCCCTGCTAAAGTACCGTGTAAAGAACAGGCAGGAACCACGTGGGAGTGAGTTTCTGAAGCATCTACCCGTCTTCAGACCTTACAGGACTACAAAAACCGAGGAAACCTGATCAAGGAAAAAATTGTACGGAAGTCAATATAACCTAATCAGGCTTCCTGCTAGCATACATCCCCCGTATAAAGCAAGGATAACAAACCGTCGGCCCAAGAAGGCTCTCACTGTCTGACCTAAAATGACGTGATTGAACTAGCTGTCTGTCCCCAAGAGTTAGATTTTGAACACATTTGCCCCAGAATGCAGGATGATTGCATAGATGATTAATCGAGGGAGCTCCAGGTAAAGTCACCTCGTCCATGATCCTATATGTCCCCTACAAAGCTGGTGCCTTTCCACTAGCACTCTAGAATTGGGAATTCACCACGCACAATCTCTGGAGAGGAAGACAACGAAGGAAAGCAAACTGACAAGTACATATAAATCCAAACCCTATCATGATTTCATACCTGTGATACGGATATGTGACGGGGGACCACATTCCCGCGCAGCCAAACTCTGGAACAATGCGGGCCACTGAAGGCCCTGCTTGACATCAAAATCAATCACATGCACGCGGTCCGCGCCGTCAAACGCCTGTAAAATGATGTCGTTCGCCGTGAAATGCGCGAACTTCGTATAGGGCACGACATGGTTAAGCAAATGAAACGCCGTCTGCAGCTCCTCTTCATTCAGACTCGAATCGATAGGTAGCGGCTGGTATATGTGTGGCCACAGATGTGCAACTCGGCAAGCCAATCCTTCCGTGAAATAAGCCGCAACTCGCTGCATTGCAGTCCCTTCTGGAGAGGCCAGCTCCCCCAGTTTTTGCAGCAGATGATTGACCAGGCTCAAGCTTTGAGTGGAAACTGCCTCCGCACAGGCAATGAGAAGCGTGACGAGCTCATGGCCAACTACCGCAGGGGAGTTTTGCGCGTCGTCGACATCACCATCACCGCCTCCACGCGGTGTGTCACCCGGACTCTCAACCTGGAGATACTCCAAGCCACTGCATCCCGGATTATCGTCGCCCGTGTAATCGCTCGGGCAGGGCGAGCCGTAGCCGCGTTGGAAAGCCAGGAAGTGAGGAGAGCACGAATCCACGCCGGGAGTAAAAGGCGTGGTGCATTCCTCAGTCTCTTGAGTGGAGTCGTCGCCGTTCTGCAAATCCTCAAGTAACGACGCCATCCATTGCTTCGCCCGAAGGTTATGCTGGTTTGACGTCGTGGTAGCCGCTTCCCACTCGTCCAAGCTCGATGTCGCCTGAATGAAACTTTGCGACGCGATAAGCTCCTCCTCACTGGGCACTACCTTCTGCGTCGTGATGGAAGTCGGGTAGCCAAGATCAGGCGTCCAGGTGGTGGTCTTCGCAAGGCTAGGGTACTGACCTCCTGGGAGCGATACGCAACCCTCGAAGTTGAGCACGCGCGGGGCGGAGCTCACCGCGACGGGCACAGGCGCCACGTTATTATCCAAAAAAGACTCCCGGAAGCGACGCGGCAGAGTCGCGCGAATGGTAGGCAATTGGTGTTGCAAGGGACTGATGGTTAGGTCGAGCACAGAGCGCGGCTCCGACATAGGCAAACATTTCTTCACCTCGATCCCCTGCTGTATGGGAGTTGACGGCGCAGTTTGCCCGTAATGTTGCGGAGTGGAGGGTGCCGTTTGCGGGTAATGCTGCCGTGTGGGAGTACCAGGGCACAACGGACTATTGCTTGTGTGGAAAAACGCACCAGACTGCTCCACCTGCTGATCTTCCACACTCCTCCAGGAGGTCTCCCCGTCCGTCTGGTCAGGCCACGGAGCTCTCCGGAAGCTCGGCGAGCCCGCCATATCAACAGTGTTACACAACTGCTCCGTCCTCCGCTGAGAATCCAGCCCCTTCTTCATCACGAACTTCCCTGGTGACAAGACGCGATTGCGATGGGACGGGCTCCCGGAGAGTCCTGATGTTGGCGTACCAGGCGGAGGGCCTCCACCGTGAGGACTGCCGACATTGCGACCGTGCGGGGAAGGACTGAGTGATCTCCCCTCGGGGCGACGCGTCCGGACCGCGGGGAGGCGGAACACCTCGTCCAGCTCCCCGGTGAACAACATCGAGACCTAATTCTCGTCTGCCAAGCTCCCACCAAAGTTTTGACCACAACAATCGCGACCTCAAAACCGTTCTCCAACCACAATCTAAACCTCAAAATCACAACAATGGCTCCGCCAGAGTAGAAATTCCGCGCCTCTCATCGATTCCAGAACGTGGGAACCACTGCTGCTCCATGCGAATACGGGCAATGCTGCCACGGGAAACCAAGTTAAAAGAGCTTGCGAGAAAAGCTCTCTTCTTCGGCCAATAAATTACTCTGTAAGTTAGTGATGCAATTGAAGCTCCAGACAGTGTGGGGAGAGAGAAGAGGAGGATTCAAACTGGGCGAAAGAGCGCCCTGCGCATTGCAACTGCGTCCTGTGCGTCGTAGTCTTTGCTTCGTGTCGTGTGTCCCGCGTGTCTTCCGGGTCTGGCCGTTGCACTCTGACGGACGGAGGGAGTCCAGCTCAGTCTGCCACCTCGGCTCTTTCCGTGTGCCAGCTTTCACATGGCACCTACAAGGTAGGTTAAGAGGGTATTGAAATATAGGTTAAAAGTCACTAGAAATTATGTTTTTTTTACTTTGTGTAAAACTACATAGAAGAGAGGCAATTATTAGTTTTTTTTTTGCATTCTTCAACTTTCTTTAGCTTGAATTGCCAATGGATAAAGGTTGATTTTCAGTTATTGTGTGGATATAGGTGCTTAAGTTGCCTAAACAACTAAGCTAGTGTGTGGATATAGGTGTCACTATCACCTTAAGTTGCCTAAACAACTAGGTTAGTGTGTGGATATAGGTGTCACTATCACCTTAAGTTGCCTAAACAACTAGGTTAGTGTATGGATATAGGTGTCACTATCACCTTAAGTTGCCTAAACAACTAGGCTAGTGTGTGGATATAGGTGTCACTATCACCTTAAGTTGCCTAAACAACTAGGCTAGTGTGTGGATATAGTTGCTATTGTCACATCAAGTTGGGTGAATAATTAGGCCAATGTATAGATGTAGATGCCACTATCACATTCAATTAGATGAACTACTAGGCTAGTGTCCTATTAGGATGATGCCAAGCTCATGTACAATTATGTGCTCTAATATCTCCAAAACTAATCATTAGAAGTTGATCAGGCTTTGAATTTTGGTACATATAGTTCAAGTTGCAAACTAAAAACTATCAAATTATATTTAGTAGAGCAATGTAGTGGTAATAGTACAATGTTTAGTACATTTGATGTGATACAAATAGATAATTCAAGTCTTCAATGTTAGTTGGTATCCCATCAGTTCATTACAATTGGTTGTTTTTACTAAATTTTACTATCGATAGTCAATTGCATGTATAATAATAGTATATTTAGTAGTTAGATTTTGAATGACCTCATTTGAACATTGGTTACTTATTTACAAGTGCTTGTAAGCTATAAACTTTTTGCCTCTATAATGGCTATTTGTTATCATATCAACTAATTATATTTTTTTAATTTTTACCATACCCTAATCTTTAACCAATTTTTACTTTAAACAAATCCAAAACAAAACCCTAGCCCATTTCATAACCTTAAACTCCCATATGCAATTTGACTTTCTTACAACCTAATGTAAGGTAACAATATTTAAAATCACTTGAATGAAGGTTTGAGCACAACTTCTATTATTGAATTGAAATTTTTTTTTATTAGATCTTGTTGGTAGTTAAAATGACTCAATTCTAGATTCTTTGTTTGAGTACATTATTCATATGGGTATATCCAAAATTTATCTTTGACTCTCATGTATAGAACATGTTCATTTTAGGTTAGAAACACTACAAGAGAAAGGGGTGTTTTAAGTAGTGTCCTAGACATCAAGTCTTTTAAGTAACGTCTTTTAAGTAAGTTTTTAAGTAAAATATTACTAAAAAGACAATCTTTTTAGTAAAATTTTACTTAAAAACTTACTTAAAAGACATGATGTCGAGGACACTACTTAAAACACCCCTTTCTCTTGTAGTGAAAGAGTTGTCAGTTTTGAAAACAAATAACAATTGTTTTCATTCAGCTTAATGAAATTATAATTAATTAGATTTGCATTGTGACAACATGGTGCTAAATGTATTAAAATGGATTGAAAAGTGATAATTTTCTGAATTCAATTAATATAACAATGTGACTTGCAAACATTGCAAAAGGTTCATTCTTTATTCTTCAATTTAAAGCAACAATATTGAAAATCATATAGAGAATTGATATAGCCAAATTTACATCAAAATGGACAGAAATAGTCACTACAATAGATAACCATATATTTTTGCTTTGACCATCTATAATTAATCTATTTAGAATTAGGTATGGATTGAATTATAGGATACAACATTAGATTACAGGTTTAAAATAAGATGTAACCTTCAATTTAGAAAGAAAGAAATCTAATGTGATTAGATTATCTTGTTGTCATTCTCCCAAAAATACAATTTGAATAAAAAAATCCAAATGCAATTTAGAATTAGAAACAAACTAAGTATAAAAAGATGATGCCTTTCATAATTTTTAGGATAATTTTAATGCCATTAGGCTTTTCAAATTAAAAAATTGGCATTATAAGCAATAGAAATGGTATAACATTTTTACTATAGAATTTGGTTGTGAAGATCAACCTCTTCTACCAAATATTTAATTTTCTTAAAAAAATGAATTTTGATGGATACTAAATTTTTTTTAGATTTTTTTTCATTAAATAAATTCTCCAAAATTTTTGGTTTCTACTTATATATATCTTCCCTAACCATTGAGCATGTTACTCTAACTTGTTATACATGCACATTCAATTAAGTTTGCTAATTTGTTGAGAAATTTTACACTGACCTTTGTTTTTTTTATTTTTGCACAATTTTTCGTATCACCTCAATATAATCAAAGGATAAATCTATTGTCTAAAATTCCATTAAAGGTAGAAAGAGGCCTAGAGAAGGTTGTGACTTTTGCACTCAAAGAAACATTGTCCAAAGAAAATTTATACATGTCCACAAGTAAAAAAAAGACCATCCTACATGATTGATCATTGGCCATGTAGAGTGAACATGTTGACATTTCTATTTTCCACCATCATCTTCAAAGAATGAACGCCATTCAAGTGTTCAACTTTAGATTGGTCAATATTAAGCACTGTAACTTGTGAAATTGGAAGGTGACGGAGTATTGGAGTAGAGAAATTGCAAAATTGAAAGATTGACCAGTCTTTGATGCCATGATGCTTGACCTTGTTAGTGATTAGAAAACAAGATTTTTGAAATTGAAAAATATGCTAAAAAATGTGCTTGAATGGAAAAGGATTAGAGCATTTGTTGTTCTTGAGTCAAAGATGGAGGTGATCTTCATGTATTATTCAAGTTTTGCAATAGTAATTCTAAACCTCAACGTCATTTTCTTCAATTAATCATCTACGTACCATCTAATTCTCAGTAATTAATTTTTTTTATAATTCTAGGTATTTCTAGATTGATTAATCTTATGAGAGATTGTCACATTGATAATCTTTTCATTCCATTAATCAATGTGATTTCCCCAATTGAAAAAATCAAGCAGAAGCTTACAAGTTCTATAGTCTAGAATTAGATACAATTTTTTTATACAATGTAACTTTACATAGTTCTTAGTGACTCTTCTATTATTGTGAGAAGCGCTTGGCAATAGAATAGAATGCACTTGATGCAATGCTTGTGTCACACTTCTATCTTCTTGAGGTGCCCGAAGTGCTTTAGTGGGTAAGGGGGACCTTAGAGATGACTTCCCAAACCTTGCAAGAGTTTAAAAAGGGAGAAATGAGTGATTCTAGAAAACAGGACGCAATAGCATCCTAAATTTAAAGGGCATGATGGTGTATCATACATGCTTGGAAAGTCCTTCAAAAGACGCATTCAATTATTTATAAAAATATATAATTTGAACTAGTCGGTTAGAAGTTATGGCTGTTCAAAGTTGACAATGTCTCAATGGTACAAGGACACTTAAGGGCTACAAGTGAGAGGTTCCTAATGAATCCTTCATAGAAATATAGCATGTAGCATATCATTGAAAAGCCAATAATTCAAGAAAGTTGGAATGATAAGATTTATGAGGTTCTAAGCTATAAGTCCAAAGTTATGGCCAAAAAAAGGGTTGTTGTGAAGGCATGATGTCACTCCTAGTGAACCCAAATTTTTGGAGGGCCATAACTTTGTGAGAACTTGTCCAAATGAGCCAAGTGAGTAGTCTATCGGCATGTACTCATTATTCAAATATCCAAAATGGATTTGCATGTGAGATTTAGAGCTTTGGCTACAAAGTTATGCTTTTTGGAAGTTCAAAAGTCTAAATAGGGTTGTAATTTGGTGATTTCAATTGAAAATGGGTGGTCTTGTAATACCAAAGTGGATTTTGGAAGTCCCTTTGATCTACTAGGGGGGTTGTCAAATGTCATAGAAAGTACTATACGAGGAGTTGGTCTCCCTCTTCCCTCCTTTTTGAAGCCTTAGTGAGTCTTAATGATTCAAAATTAATGATGCAACTTCACTACTAGGTCCAAAGTACCATGGGACATTTATATGTATGTCCCGTGAAATTGATTGGATGGAGTCCTACTCCATGCCAGGTCATTTCCAATGAGTTATGAGTTACAATTAGTTACAATGCAAAAAGAAAAAATACACATTCAATAGACTTAAGATAGAGTGGGGTGATATTCAAAGGCAGTTAACACTGGTGGAGAGTAGTGCCTTCACTGAGTGTTTGAACATCAATGGAAATTCCACCTCATGTCACCAAGTGACATGCCTAATGTCATATGTGGAGTGTGTGTTTAAAGTCCGAAATATTAGGATTTAGTAACATGAGTTGGAAAATGGGAACTAATCTTGTAGGTGCATGATATATGCAGTGTTAGTGAGTTGTGATTCAAGTGACATTGAAATAAAAACATAGTAAATCTATCAAGTTGTGAAAGGCCTCTAAAGGTTGTTTGAAGTTGTAAGGTGTTACTAGAGTTGCGACACAATGTTTATCAATAGTAAACACTATTATAACTTAAAGCTTTTAATTTATACTTAATTTATTGGCTATCATTGACTATGGCAATGACTTGACATCGACTCTGCTATTTGAGTTTGAGTTTCTAAATGCTATCTACTATTGTATTTACATTACGAGATGACGTGATCTATAGTTATATTACAGAAAGTGGTTGAACTATTGGAATGAAGGATATAGGATCTCACCAAGTAGATCCCTAACATGTATTTGACATAGTGGAATAGATATCTATAATTAGGTTTTGGAGATTTGGAGGGTTCTTACTTGTTGTATAGGATTTTGAAATTTGAAAAATTTATATTTAGTTTTTGAAGGTTGAGAGTTTTATTTGATAGTATCATTATACCTCCTTAAGAGACAACGATGAGCATCAAATCTTTCTAGAGGTTAGTAAAGTTAGTAGCAAGGTCTTTGTAGAAAGAAGAGATTTGTGTAAAATGACCAAATTGAATCAAGTTGGACAAGTTGAATTACAAAAGCATTGTTGTTGTAGTTCTTAATGCTCTCATTAGGTATATAAGCTAGACCTCAAATCCTAAAATTGTATGATTTGTGAATCTTACTGTAATAATCTCAAACATATGTGGTAGGCAAGAAATGCATGAAGGAAGAAGATTTGGCCAAAGTTTTATGGGTCTACCTCAAGTAATTCAGACGTACACTACAATTGTTGGAAGAAGAGATACTTGTCATTCTCAATGCTTTCATCAAGTTTGTAAGTTGAACCTCAAATTCTAAAATAATATGACTTTTTGGATGCACTATTGCAAAGTTTATTGCAATTTTCTAAAACATATATGGGAGGCAAGAAGTGCATAAAGGAAAAAAATTTGACCAAAGTTTTTATAGCTAGAGACCATAGATCCATACTATAATCATCTAAATAAGTTCAAAGGCCTTGTTAGCACAAATTAAAAGATTAGAAGATGAATTATCTAAAAGAAGGTAAGGAATTAAGTTACAAGTAACTATAAGATGATTTTTTTTATATAATTTTGATGATTACTAAGGTAGAAGATGTTATAAACTATCCAATTAAGTATGTTTTTAAATGCGTCATTTTCTTATTAATTGTATGTAAATATCTATAATTTGTCATATATTAATCACTGAAAGAGTTGTAATACATCTTCTCGTCTTGTTGTTTGAAGATTCAACCCTCAAAAGTGACCCAATTTTTTTTTATCATCCTACTTTAGGAATTGATGCAGTCACTATAAAAAACCTAAGTTTTTGCCTGCGTTTGACCACTAACATATGATATTCAATAAAATATGAAGATGTTGTCATGTATAAAGAGATTTGCCTTGAGAAATCACGGGGATTTTGGTTGTGACCAAAAATGGTTTAGGAACAAAAAAAACATTGTCATAAACAAATCTTTAATCTTGAACGTCGAATCTTTTACATCGTTGTGAAATTGCTCTCTGTTGGCCTATCTTATACAACTTTGTAGGAATCAAAGTTCAAGGTAAGGATAAAAAACCACATGATACCGAATGGATAGAACCAACAATATACCACAAGATGCCATTGATGAAAATGGCTTCTAAACTTTCAAATTCTCAGTGACCAACTTTAATTAAATTCAACTTCACTGTGAGAACAAGCAAGTCTTGACTATGTCGGCCATTAACCCCACTTTGTCACTACGACACAAAATGATATTAAGCATTGGTTTAATCCAAACCGTTTGCAATAACAAAGGTTTACAATGAAAAACAAGTGACAAACAATTCTTCCTTCAACTCGAACTCTAAGTCTTTAACTCCAAGTCCCCAATTCCAATTCTAAAGTTGAATTTCAGATGAATGCTACCATTGCTTCAAAATTCCAAATGAAATGAGTAATAGCTTTTTGAAAAGCTAATACAATTCTTTACTTTTTTTAAATTACAATTCATTTTAATACTCTATCCATCATTTATGGCCGCTTGAAGTCTTGGCCTTTAAGGCAGCAAACCCTTTTTTACTCCTATTTTCACAACTCACTCATATAAACTCCAAATTGAACAAATAATATTTTATAAAAAGCTAATATCATTTTCCATACTTTCTCAAAGCTTCATAGCAAAGAAACCCAAATTTGTTTGTCTTTTATGGTCATTCAAAAATCTTTGCCCTTTCTTATAAGAGGCAATAGACCTTCCTTCACTCAAATTAGCACAACTTTTAAATGTCAACTTTGAATCAAGCAAGTGAGGGCTTTTAGAAAACACAACATTATGATACTCAATTTCTTAGATTTTTATTTTAAAACTCTTTATATACTACACACTATAGCCCTCCAAACATTCAAATCCTTACAAGGCTCATTTATTTTTGAAGAAAAATCTCTTTAAAGTTCACCTAAAATACAAACTATTATCATCTTTCCCTTCTACAATTAAAATCACACTATATAATTTTTACAAAATACTTCAAGTATAAAAATGAGGTTTAATATCAAATAAATGCTTTTTAGAAGTAAAAAATTAGAGTTTCTAGATAATCCTCACTCCATCTATAAAAACTTTAGAATGCATTTGACAATCGCAGCAATATAATTTATATGATTTGCTTTTATTAAAGGATTGATTGACCCTTCTAACCATTGTTGGTGGCTACAACTTCCTTGGATAGGCTTCACATACAATAGTATTGATCATTGTTTAGATCTTCAAAATATACTTTAAATGTCACTTTATGTTTATCGGATTCAATACATTCAACTTGCAACAAAATCACTAACGCTCTAGCATCCCACTAAAAGTTCTTGTGCCACCGTTGGCAAGTAAAGAGGTCCTTCTTTGAGAAAACACTGAGTTTCTGGCTACAACCAGATTTAATTTAGGACATGAGGAAAAGTAATAATAAAAATGATAAGCATTACTATTTCAAAACAAATATAAGTGTCGTTTGCTATAAGAAATCTCGTATAGAATAAAATATGCAATATTTTACATATAAATAAATATATACATAACATATACAATTTTTGTATAAACAATGCATGTAATCTCGTATCAATATTTGTATAATATACATAAATATAATATCTCAATATTCATATATATCATGTATAAATATAATATATTCTACTTATATAATATAAATAAATAAAATACATAAATATTTATATAAAATCATATATAAATACTATAAAATCGTATACCAAATCATATAAGTTGTGTATAAAAACTCAAATCCTTGAAAATCTTCTTGAAAATATAATTAAACTTTGAATGAGTACCAAAATTGCATATAAACTCCAAACCAAATGTACCTTAGCTTTTTAGAAAGATAATAAAATAAAATAAAAATAAAATCCTCCAAATTTCATAAGTAAAAAAGATGTTGTCCATATTTCATAGTTTGTTAAAGATTACTCCTTCACTTTTAAAGGCAATTGTACACTCTTCTACTTTGAAGAATGTCTTGGTCTCATAAAAACTCCAAATATTTTGTGCCATAACCTATTAAAAAGCTATATCCAACATCTATGTTTTTTTTTTCAGAAATCAACTTCAAAAACTAAAAAACATGTTTTATAATCTTTGCCAAAGTTGAAACATCCTCAAAATCTTAGATTTGAGTGGTAGCTCTTCACCTTTTCACTCTAATAACCATAACTTTTTCATCTCAATTCCAAATTAAGAAAAATTTAGATTTATAGATAGAAAACAACTTTATACACAATACTCTCAAATATCAAAATCAAAAACACTACAACCAAACTTCTATAAGCCCTCAAAACTATTGTCCTCAAATTTTGTTGGTAACTAACCCTTCCTCACTTCATTAAGCATAACTCTTAAATCTCAACTCCAAATTGAATGTACCATACATTTTGGAATACAAAAAAGTAAAAAAAAATATTCTCACAAAGTTTCATTGAAATCCATAGTATACACAAAATGTTCTTCTTCTTTAAAAACACACATTTCTTAAAATATGCAATGAAAACGGAGGGTGAACACCCCAACTCCTTATTCTACTTCAAGAGCCACATCAACCCATACTTAATCCACATGGGCACTAAATCCCTATTGGATACCCCTTTTGATTTTTCCACAACCTTATCTACTCTTTTCATTTATCCAAAAAATAACTAAAGTTCATTAAAAGATTGGCTATCTCCATCTTCCTTTTTGTTAACTTTCCATATTCAAATTAAGATTTGAAAATATTTTTAAATATAAAAACAAAAAAACTAAGGCTTATTAGATGTTCATTAAAGATTAAAAAAATAAAGCTCAAAAAGAATATCACTCCATTTGCAAGAAATTGAAGATGCGCCTGATAGTGGTAGCAACATAGTCTATACAATTGACCTTTGTTAAAAGATTAACCATCCCTTTTAACTATCATTGGTGACCACAACTTCCTTATATAGGTTTGACCATACAATGATACCAATTGCCATTCAAACCCTCAAAACAGCCTTCAAATGTTACTTCTTCGTTGCTAGATTCATCACACCCAACTTGTAATAGAATAACCAATGCTTGAGTGTTGTATAAAGATTTCCGTTTCATTGCTACTTCATACGAGGTTGTTTCGGCGGTCGAGAAGGCCTAGCTTCTTCTTGCGGGTGCTCATTTATTGGTGTAAGACTAAGTGACAATTGGGGTTGATTTAACAATTGCGACAAAGAAACTCAAATCCATTCTCTAGTTGAAGCTCTTCATCTTAAGACTCAAAAAATCCTTTCAATTCAACATATTGAATCTATAATAAAACACAAAGCAAACTACATCAATTCAATGAAGCTATAGGGTGATTTTCTTTTCTTTATAGTTTGTCTTATTATATCAGAGAGAAGTGTTACCTTGAAGCTACTTTGAATGATGTCATTTTTTATTATATTATTAATATAATAAAAAATATATTCAAGTAACATATAAACATATGTTTTACATAATGTTTGCATTTACAATGTGACACCGTTGTTCTATACAAGGTTATTACAACATTTGAGAAAACTCAATTTCATTTTATGAATGCTTGTGTGGTGATACAAAATCCTGTAGCAAAAAAACCTCATTTGGCAGTTGCAACAATAAAAATTCAAATTCAATCTCTGGTTAAGGCTCTTTATTTTGAGACTAAAAAATCCCTCTAATTCAATATTCTAAATTTAAAGTGAAAAATAAATAACACTACTTCAATTTGATGAAGCTCTTAAGTGAATTCCTCTTTTTATATAGATGACTTGCACTTCAATGAGAAGGCGTCACTTTGAAGCTACTCAACATAATACAAAATATATATTTCTACACTATGTATGTATGTACAACATGACAATGTTAAAAAAAATAGGTTCGAAAAGGTAAATTTTTATAGACATTGTGGAGAATATTGGCACATTATTATAAAAACAAGTTGATGTTATCATTGACATTGACGTTTTATTTGATATAATTGAAGACATCATGATGTTTTTTGGATTGTCCAGAAAAAACATAGACTTCCACGTCAACAAACAAATTCATTTTTAATTGAGTATAAGTTAGTGAAAATTACTACGGTTTAAGATAAAAGGTTGATCAAATGTAAAAAATTTAGGGGAAGGGTAATCACATGGCATGTTGTATTAAGAAAAATGAAATGAACGGATGTACATCATGGATGAAATGAAAAGGTCTTTATACAAGTGAAGTGGTAGGAGGTGCAACAATCTATGTGGGATATGTAAAGAAAGAAATTTGTTCAATATTAAATGTCTGAAATAATGTTCTCCTGTCAAATGAGTCTAAAATAACAAGAAAATGTCTAAAACTACGTTCACATGTTTTGCAATCAAGCTTCACATTAAAATTATTACATATCCTCTATTTAGAAAAATGATGGATTTAAATAGAAATACATCTTTTCCACCCTTCACTCTTACTAACTTTCAATGAAAGAATTCCTTCATTTTACCATCAATTTTTTTTGTAGTAGATGATAAGTTTTCTTTTATTCTTGTTGAATTCAACATTTTTTTGTTTTATTTTATTTTAAATAATTATCTTTTGTTGGCCCTACCATATTGATACAATATGCACCAATTAATGTTTCAAAAACATTTAGATGTTTAAGTTGACATCTCAAAAAACAATATTAAAATTTTGAAATGGCATAAAAATGTGCTAACTAAATATGCTATGTCACCCTCATTGGTTACCATGTCACTCTTCTGCCACCACGTCAAATGCAATGTCAAGTGTTATGTCATAGATGGGCTAGATTAAAAAAATCCTACATGGCTCTCTTTGCCCGCGTAGTGTTTACATGGCATCCACGTGTTGCACTATGGAGAGCTTGGAAGACCACATTTTTGCAATGTTAAAGGAAAAACAACGTGTGTTTTTACAAATTTTGGTATGTTTTGGCCTGTCAATTATAATGAATTTTAAGAGACATTTACGCGAATCCCTTCCATGTCAAATTGAATGCCAAGACTTGTTTCCTTAGACATAAAAAAACGTTTTTACAAATTTTGGTATGTTTTCGCTTGTCAATTATAATGAATTTTAAGAGACATTTTCGCGGATCCCTTCCATGTCAAATTGAATGCCAAGACTTGTTTCCTTAGACATAAAAAAACGTTATTTCCTTATAGTGAGTAGTTGGTATTGATCTACATCTTTTTCAGAGATCTAGATCTGGTACATCACAAGGGTAATATCCTTTGTTAATTGGTTCAAGAGTCTTTTTGTTTTATTTTAAACTATCTATTTTGTTATTATGCCAATTTGAACTTCAAAGAAGTTTGATGTTGTCAGTGTTGGAGTGTCTAGAAAATTGATAGGACTAATACAAAATTTAGAACATTTATTTGTAAGTAGATGGAGATAGATGTTGTTAAATTGGTCTTAGGAATTCAAATCATTCCTTAATGGATAGTATGCAGAGCTTTAAACGACCAAATAAACTTTTTTGGCTCAAACTAAATGCTACAATGATAATCATGCAACGGTTCTATAAAGTTGTATTCCAATTGCATTGCCTCACTTTTATTGTGATGGTAAGGAGGTTTTCATCAATGGTAGTTAGTTGAAGTGGGGATGTGAGGTCTGACTTGGCAGACCCTTGACATGTACTTATTTTTCCGAAGTTTAGATTTTGGAGATTTTGGGAGTTTTGCCAACCGTATAGGGTTCTTGCTTGTTCAATTAAATCAAGAGATGGTGTAGGGTTTGAAAAAAATGAGGCAAAACTTTGTTGTTGTCGAGAGATGGTCGTTGGTAATTTGCAACAACTGTCTATGTCGTTATTGTTGCATTTGGACGAGCTTGGAATTTGATTGAGGTTAAGTGAATTTTGTATTTGTAGGTGAGCTATTTTATTTGGAGAAGCACAAGCTCGTAAGTATATTGATGGATCGAACCATTGTGAATTTTCATCGACAAATATTTTGCTCTATTTTTTTCTCTTTTTGAATATATTCACATTGCATATAATGACTTTAAGGTTCAATTGCTCTTGAATCCTATTCTTCAAGGATTCTACACTGAAATGTAGCGCACTTTATCAATTGTATCTAGTCAAAGGTGAAGTGGTACGACGTTTGATCCCTTGGACACTAGTAGACATGGTTGCCATACTAGACAAGTTACTATTCATTTTTCGTCCTGTAGGACGAGTTACTATTCATCAAATGTACTTGAAAGGTACATTTGATGAATAGTAACACGTCCTACAGGACAAGAAATGAATAGTAACTTGTCCAGTATGACAACCATGCTAGTAGAAAAACAATGACCACCATAATAAAAAATTGACAAAAAAGTGTTGATGTTATTTGTATCAATGGTCGTGTTATCTTGGACAATACCTAACAAAAAATTGTTGTTCATTTTATTATGGTGGTCAAGTCAAAAAAATAATAGTATTAATTGATTTATAAATTAGTTCAATGAATGGCCACCACCTAACAAGCCAAAAATCAACCCAATACAAATCACCACATAAGCAAAAAACGACACATAGATAGGACTATAAATTAGACTTTATAATTTAATTAAAAAAAAGTTAAACTTTATAATTTATTAAGAAGAAAGAAGACCAATTTCTTGTAACTTGAAGATTGGTGATAGAAGAGAAGACAAGACAAGCTCTTTATACAATGGGGTGGTAAAAAATAGAACAAACCATTGTGAATTAAGACTATGCGTGATTCACATATTCCATATAGTTTGTTTGACCTTTTATTACTCCATTTGTATAAAGAGCTTGTCTTCTCCTCACTCATGGCACCAAAGTCACATCTCTTTTATCACCAATGAATGAAAGGTATGTCTTCTTAACAAAAAAATATTAACTTTTTTGTTGATTTGGACATTGTACTATCTAAATCAACAAAAAATTATTAAATTTTTGTTGATTTGAATACCATTTTCTAGTAGTAAGATATCAAAGTTGTTCAAACTTTTGGGTGTATTTTAGACTCTAAAATTAGGTATTGCAGATATTTGTATATTTGTGTATATGTATTGTAACAATTTTGTACAATTTGTGGAAAATTTTGTATTTGATATCTTTAACATGGCAAAATTAGATGAGAAATTGAAATGCTATAATCTCCGACGCAATACACATTACAAATATAATTACAAGTATAATGTAAGAGATTGTCATTTAAAACAATGTTTAGCAATGAAAAAAATACAAAACAAAAAAACACAATCAAAGCACAAGAAAATGAAGATATACATGAAATCAAAAAGGCATTCTTCTACCATGCACTTCCCACTCTCTGTCTACCGCCAACGTTATCATCTAATTTTTCCATTGTCCACATCTACTTTAAAATAGTCTCTCCACGTAAACTAGCATCTTATGTGGATATCATATATAAAATCTCAACTTTACTTAGTAAACTAGAATCTTCATTATAATATAAAAAAGATCTTTTAGGGATTTGTTGTAAAAAATCTCACCTAATCTAAAATATGAGACATGTAAACTATATAAGTCTAATAAGTCTAACCTATGTAACTCTAATATGTCTATTTATCTAAGTTTAAAATATCATGCATATCCATGACCATTGCCGAATCATGTTGAATTGGTGATGTGACTCTTGAACTACCTCTCTTCTATGAAGAAGAAGGGTTGCAAAACATACTTTTCATTACTTTGTCAAATTGTACAAAATCCACTGATCCAAATCCACTTGCACAAGTTCAAAAATGTCTCTGTTAGATTGAATGGCCAATAGACAATGCACCCTCAAAGGTGCAAAATGAAATCTAAGTTTTGAAACAAACAACCTTCATCCAAAACTTAAATGTCGAGAAAATTGAATTAGCCTTACCTATAGAATGTTGTCGAGCATGTTGCTTAGTCTAAATACTACAATAAGGACCTTCATTGAGGTAGATGAATCTTCCTCTCTCTTTAATGCGTTCTTCTTCTCATTAGCAAATGCAACCCTAATTAAATTAATGAAGAGTTGTAATCAGTACAGAACGCAACGATTCTATACATTATATCAAAACTGTCATCACTAAGACAATAAATTCATCAACATATGCATGCTAGGTGAATAACCTCACTCATTTGATTATGGTAGGAATCCAACCATTTTGAAAAAAAGTGCACCATGAATGTGCCTTACATTATCACTCATTTACACTTATGCATTTTTAATTTGGCCTCAGCTCACTTGAAGCTATCTATAGAGCACACAATTTTAACGTAGTTCCATTCTCAAGTGTTTAGCACCTGAAGGAGCAATAGGGCGAGGCCATTCCTTTGTTTGTTTCACCTCTAATCGTCCAATATTAAATTAAAGAGCATAAGCAACTAAAAGCTCTACAACTCTCTTTGTAATAACTAGAGCCTCCAATAAGGAATTGTTGGCCAATCTACTCGATCCATGCAAACTAGTACATGTGACTTCTCTAACAGCAAAAAGTCCTTTGATCGAAGTTTCTTTGATAGGAAGGTTTTTGTCAACCCAAGCCACGGGATGAAATTGCACGATTGTACAAAATTATAAAATGCTTAAAGTATATAGAACATAAACAAAAAATTGATTTAAAAAATATTACAAAATTCAACAATATAGATTCATCTTTCATTACAAACAATGTTATACAAAATCAAATACAAACTAAAATAGTTGAAGAAGCTAATCTTCAAATTATTTCAATGACATTAAAACAAGAAAATGATTCAAGTGTCAACAAGAGAGAGTAAAAAAACAAAATCAATCAAATTTCAAAACATTTAAAAATCACAAATTAAAAAATAAAAAAATATATTTCTACTAATAAATCACTAAATAAAATAAAAAAATAAAAAAACCAAGAAAGACACTAAATCTCTATCAATAATGGAAAAATATTTTATTAATTTTAATGAAAAAATAAATGATGTACCAATTTTTGTATGTTTTATAAGTCAAAGATTAAATTTTTTGAAACTTTGTATTTGATTAACACTTATATTGCAAGAAACAACAAAATCTATACTATAATATGATTTTACCTTATTTTTAAATGAGTCATTATATGTTTGCAATCAATATTTAAATGAATAATCCCTAAGCGCCCAACTCAAATTCACTAAATCCAAACCCTATGGAACTAATTCCTCTTAAAATACCATTCAAAATGAGATCCACAAAATATTGACAGTAGTGATTGGTAGTGGAGAAAGGTTCAAAGGTGCATGGAAATGAACTAATGATTGACCATATTGTTTGAAAGATAATAGCAGTCAAACAAGGACAACCTTCCAAGTCAAAGAGGCCACATTTTGGCCTGTGGGGCACTTAGGGGTTAAGAAAAATAAAATCCCATTATATTTTGCACCTAAAATATATAGAGAGGGAGAAATTTGATTATACCATCTATCAAGTGACTTTAGTTACTATTTTAGAAAAAAGATTGATTTGACCATAGCAAGCTTTTGCACAAATTTATAAACTATATCTGTGTAGTTAATATAAAATGCATGGGAGTGTTATAAATGTTTTAGCAAGTATTGATAAAACACAATCAATCTTTTCTCATTTACTTAAAGGTGGTGGTATAATAGGGGTTCTTCTAAAATGCCATTTAGTATACAAATCTTTTTTTATGTATGGAAATGTATATCCTAATGTGATTATGTTAGCAATCAAAGATTTGTTGAATATTCTATTGTATAGAAATTTAAATGGTCAAATTCATCGTTTAGAGAATAGTTTGTTTGTAATACATTTCCAAACAAAAATTGAAAGTGATATTTTTGAAGATGACATTACAAACCAAAATAATTTTGAAGAAGAAACAGAAGATGTTTGTATAGAAACAACAATGCATAATTTTTTTGATTTTAAAATTATACAAGACTATGATAAAAGATCGATGATTTCACCTACTAAAAATGGTTTATCTACTGCACCTAGTGAACAATACCATTTTGTAGGAATCTTCCAAGATAAACATAGCATAGGATTTAATTTTCCAACCTTTTTTTTGGTCATCTTCAAAATGAAAAAATATATAGTAATTTCTCTTATTATAAAATAGTAAAATAGGAACTGTTGTATAAAAGTCATGATTTTGCTACAAATATTCAAAATATTTTTTTCAAGGCGATTAAGATTTGTATTGGAAAAGTTAAAAATTCTAGTTGGATTCAAATTAGAAAAGTAAAGTTAAATGGAAGAGCTTTAATGGTTGTTGATGTTATTAAAGAGTCTAATTTAGATTGAGATTTAGATAAACTTTTACAATCATACATTAAATTTTGTGATTTAGAAAAATTACACACATCACTTGATTACATAGAGGAACTATAGAAAAGTTCATTTGCAATGATAAGACAATTAGGTTGTCCAACATTTTTCATACCTTGACAAGTGCAAAGCATCTATAAACACCTCTAATACAAGCTTTGTACAAATTAAACGTGAAACATTTAATTTTACCTAATTTCAATTCTCTTGAATCTATTCATATAACAAAACTAATAAGGTCCAATTCAATAATATGTGCACTATTCTATAATAATCACACTACAACATTTCAAAAATTAATTAAAAAAAACTTTGATTATAGGTGAAAAAATAGATTTCTTTTTTATTATCAAATTTCAACATAGAGGTAGCAAACATGAACATGTGATAATATGGATTAAAAATGCACCAAAATATAAAGTAAATTCTAATGAAGAAATTTATTGCTTTTGTTGACAAACATATTGCATCAAACAAATCATTTCTTCTTTTCCCATTACAAGAAGCTCAAACTCACAAGCATTCAAAAACGTATAAAAAAAAGGACAACCAATATATAGATTTCAGACCTCTCATTGTCAAAACACAGGAATTGTGTTTGAAGTTGAATTTCAAACTTCATTTAGGCATAGTAAAATAAATTTTTTCAGAAGCTTTGAATAAAAAAAGGTGGAAAATCAAGTTAACTTTCACCTTCAAAAAACTGTTTGAGATTTTGAGCCTCCAATCAAAAGTTATGGACAAATTTCAAAGAGGGGTTGGAAAGGACATTTTTAAAATTTTGACAATTTCAAACATCCTCTCTGAAATTTGTTTATAACTTTTGATTGGAGACTTGAAATCTCAAACGGATTTTTGAAGGTGAAAGTTAACTTGATTTTACACCTTTTTTTTGTTCAAAATTTTTGAAAAAAGTTATTTTATTATGCCTAAATGAGGTCTGAAATTCAACTTCAAACACAATTCCTGCGTTTTGACAATGAGAGGTCTTACTACCGTAATGGTCATTTATACATCTCATATGGTTTATCTTACCCCTATCACCCCTATTGTATAAAGAGCTTGACTTCTTTCCTTCCCAACCTCAAAGGTAATTGATATTCAAAGTTCAATTCCTTAATGCATTTAAGTATTTTGAATATAATGTTAATTTTTTTTTAAATTAGACTTTAAAGTGAAGAATCTTCTTTGTGAATTTAATTAAATATTTGGCATCAATGTATTAGATGCTAACATGGTAGTCTTGCCTAGGTGGCCCTCTTGTGATGATATAGCACTTGCCACATGTTAGTTAACATTCTTTTGCTACAAAATCAACAAATTTTTGTTAAGAAATCAACACTTTTTTTGTTCAAAATTGCCCAAATTAATACGTCCAAATCAACAAAAAAAATCAAGTGACACTTTTTTATTGAGTTTTGTTAATTTGGTCACTGTTTTTTTCTACTAGTGCAAAAACAGTTGAAGGTTAAGAAAAGTAATGATAATTCAATGCAATGTCTCCTTTGCTTAATAGCACTATACACCCAAATTGAAACCATAATACGTTATGGTATATACAATTTTCTAAGTATCTTAACAATTTAATGGACAATTTGATAGGTATAAATCCCCAATTGTCTAGATATTACTTGCAAAACTTTGAACTAATCAATCTAGATTTGAATCATATTTCAAATTTGTATTTACTAATTATTAACGAGAGTTTATCAAGAATTCAACAAGAATTCAAATTGGTACAAGTATTTCTCAATGCTTTTGAAACATCATGTCATGACTTTCTCAACGTATACAAATCATCCTAGTGTGACATTTTCAACATTTTGATTGAGTGTAACACAAATTGTATTGCCATGCTCATATCAGCTACTATAAAAAGTTGACAAGAATCCAAATTGGTGCAAATACTTTACATCTTGGAACAATCAGCACCTCTACATGCATAACCTTCCAATTGAATCCACAAACAAATTATACTACAAGCTGTAGTTAAGAATCTATAGGGAATTTGTGAAGAGTTTTAAAATTTTGGTTAAATACCTCGTTTTCTATAGTGATAGTGGTGTTACAATGTTAACAATAGGCTATTACCCGGGTAGGAAGATTTTCTATAGTTTTGGCCAATAGATGGATGGGATTCAAGGGGATTAGATGGATGAATTCTATTGTGTTGGCAGTTGAGGTGGTTGGCTATGGTGTTCAGGTGAAGTTCCGTGGGGAAAGTCAATTGTTCTTAGTCTGGAGAGAGCCACACTACAAGAGAAAGGGGTGTTTTAAGTAGTGTCCTAGACATCATGTCTTTTAAGTAACATCTTTTAAGTAAGTTTTTAAGTAAACTTTTACTAAAAAGACTGTCTTTTTAGTAAAAGTTTACTTAAAAACTTACTTAAAAGACGTGATGTTTAGGACACTACTTAAAACACCCCTTTCTCTTGTAGTGCCAGGTCTCCTGCGGCGGTGCAGTCGGCAGTGTGAGTGTGATGGATAGTTGTGAGTGTTTGTGAATTCAGTGGGTGGAGTTCATTTTCTATAGTGCTAGTGATTGGTTTTAGTTATGCTGGATCAATAGATATTACAGAGTGGAGTTGGACAGAAGTGAGGATCAATTGTAAAAGTCTATGTTGGAATATAATGCGGAATTTATTATTATATAGTGCGGTGTTCAAATGTGTGGAGATTGTGTGTGTATTTTTGGATGTGATTATGCAATTGGAATTCTTGCTATTGTTGCGTGTGTTTCTGTGCTGAATATTGAGTCTATAGATTTAATTCCGTGAGGAATTTCTATGGATGTGATTGGATGTGAATGTCTGTGTACATGGATTTTAATTGTTTTTATCAATGGTGTATGTGACCATCTGAGTGGTGTGTTAAACTATGGGTGTAACTAATTGTGAGAAATTCTATTGTTATTGCTGTGATTGCATGCTTGGTTGTGCGTGAGTTTAATTGTATTATCAACAGTCGATGGATTGAATGCATGGGAATGTCAATTATGTGTGATTTGGATACTATTGAATGTTTTAATGGTTTGAACTGATTGTTAATCTATAGAGGCAATGAAGTTAATTGTTTATGAAGAGAGAGATTTTGGAATTATAAATCAATAGAATTGAAAGAATAAGGGAGGCATAAAAAACGGAGAAAATATATCCTGCAATGAGCAATTGGTCGATGTGAACACATAAACAAAGAATCAATTGGAGATGTTGGTTGCTGAGCGAGGAGATCAATAGAAGACTATACCAATGCGGTTGGTGAGGCTGACATAGGAGTGAGCAGACAAAGCTCAATCAATAGATTTACATGCAATTGATAAGTTTTCAACCTTGGTTATAAATATAATAAGCGCGGCTTTATCCATTGTTTGAGTTAATGTGGAATATTTCCCCCTTTCCTTCAATTGTGCACAACTTGGGTTAATAGATTGCCTTAGGAATTACCTATTGTAAACCATACCTCCCTGCGAACGAACTCGTAACTATAGGAATTTCTCAATAGTTAAATCTATAGTAAATTCCAATCTACACAAGCTATGAGATGAGTTCAAAGAGAGAATGATTTTATAAGAAATAAAATATGGTCAAATCTTGAGGAGACACGCCTCACTTGCACCCATGATTGAAAAACAAACAAATAGTTAGTTCTAGATCATATGCAAGGTGTCTACAACATGTCTCTAAGTTATTATCTAGGCCAAAGATTAGGTTATATAAACATTAGGCAAATATGGTCACATAAAGAATATGCAAATGTTGAATTTAGACATAGAATTTCAACAAGAACGACAGAAATCCATCTACATTTGAGCTACTCTCTTATCGATACAATTTAGCAACTACCTTTATAGACATCATGGTATTCATGGTGACAAGAAAACATCAAGGCACTATTGCACAAGCTTTGAATCAAGAGACACTCTAAGAAGCACATAATGCGTTGTAGTGTTGAGTGACTCGGTCATGCAAAGGACATTCCTGCCTAAGGGGTGATTCCTAAAGTAGCAAGTCAACATCAATCTATTGTATAACGCATGAAGGTCATGTGGGCATCGGTCACTCACCTTTGAGATTGATATCCGAATACAATATCTGTCGAAGTGTTTATCTGTACAAGAAAACAGAGGTATGGTGTTTGGATGGATATTGTAATAGATATTTTAAGGTCTTTGTTGCTTGTAATGCATCACTTGTTCTATAGCTATTGTGGGTCATAAACTATTCTTGTGTATTTCCTAAGGAAATTTTGTTCATGATAAGTCCATAACTCCTAAAGTCATGAAAAGGTGCATTATGCAATGCATTACCTATACAAAGATGAGAGAGAGAATCACATGTAAGACATTAAACAAATCAAGATTTAGAACATCATACTTTTTGAAATGTTGATTTAATGAATGAATTATAATTTTTCAAATTACTTCACAATCTAAATGAAGATCAAAGAGCAATTTACAATAATCTCATGTACAGACTTCACTCTATTAAACGTGTTCAAAACAATTTTTGGGGTGAACTAGGTGGTTATAGTTTGTAGTAATTTTTATCAAGTGCCTATTGTTAGAGATAAATGGATCTTTCAAAAATTAAATAATGGACTAAACTCTTTAGCCCCTAGTTTTGGTATGCATGTATACAATGTTACAAAATAATTACTATGATGCGATAAAACAATCCAATATTTATTGACATACTAAATAGGTTTCAAAAAACATATCACACCATTGCAGATGTTAACATGATCGATTCATTATGCTTGAAACCAATTCCAAATGATTCCACTATTCCACATTTGTTTTATATGAATAAAGACACAAAGGCATATAACATAAAAGTTTTTGATTGAGTTAAAGGACCTATATATCATTCAATAACAATTGATATTTGGTATCCTTTTTTATTTGTGTCATTTGAAATTCCCAATGATTATAGCAAAACTGTTGGATTACATATGATAATAAAAGTAAAAAAAGACATGCTAGATAGTAGAACTTTGTGCAAGGAATTATGCTACACACATCATAGTTGAAAATTATATATATATATATATGTATATTTAATTTTATTAGATTTGATATTTGAGGTCCTTACATTTCTATTCCGCTATTGAAATAATTTGAACAAATCAATTTTCAACTTTATTTTAATTTTAAAAGCACGATAATAATTAATTGTTTATTGCTACTAATCAAGTGTCCAACGTATTATGAAAACTATCAATTAAAACATCCAAAATCTATGTCTTAGAATCTTCAAAAAATCAATTAGGAGAATTTAGACTAGTAATTGCTCTAAGATTCAAATGAGATTCAAAATAATTCATTTTAGTATTGTATAGAATTTTTATATATTATTACTAAAGAAATAAATATTTTTTCATTGCTTCACGTTTTGTTGCATAGATTGATAAATATTGTTTTGTATTTCATTTTCATTTTTTTTCAATATTAATTTTTGTTCTAATAAGACATTCATTTATTATTTTTTTCATTATTTATTTTTGTTTAAATTTATTTTTGTTTAATTTTCCTACTATCAATATTATTGTTCACCTAATACAAAGCCTCATGGTCACACCATTCTTGTTGAACTGTGAATAAATTTGCAATTTTACTCATTTATCCAATTGTTGGGATTTTTACATGCATACAACTACTTTCTCTCTGAAGATATTTTTATACTTAGTAATTTAGTAATCAACTATAAACCTAAAAACTATTACCATCAAAATAGCTTTAAGCTTTTCCACAAGACTCACAAAACAATTGCTTCAAGCACACACACCATACACAACACTTAAAGCATATACAATTTATTATCACAATTTAATTGAAGTTAATACACAAACCTTTGTTTAAAACAAACAACCACAACATTTCCTCACACCCTCAAATTTACACACAACAATCAAATAATCACTAAATAACAATGTTACTCCTAGAATTGCTTTAAAGCCCATTTTATTCAATTAGTGCTTTAAGCATATACAATCTATATATTGCTTAAAGCTTATACAATCAACTACAACAATTTAACCAAAACCATCACACAACAATACATCAACTTTAAGCAAGAATAACAATGCTTTCTCTTATGGGTTATCACACATAACACTAAAATGCCCAATCATTGGGACTTATACAACAATTTGAAAATATTTGCTCAAAGCTTCATTATCCAAAGAATATCAAAACAAGTACACTACTTGTTTGAGAACATGTGGTAAAAATTTCATGAAGTTTCACCATATAGATTGAGAGATATTAGCATTCAAAGTTTATTTTTATTTTTATCTTTTAACATAAGCTTGCAATTTTAGATGATTTTGACCACTAGTTGTAAAATTCTTTTGCACTATGGACTTTGAATTTAAAATTTTTTGTGTTGAAGAACTGAGTTGAAAGTCTAGGAATTTTTTTTTAAAAAGCAACACCTAATTTTTATTCTTTAAAAAATTGTTAAGAAGAAATAGATTCAAGATTGAAAGAGAAACTAAATTTTTATTAACTCTAAGATGGGATTGAAACACAATAATCCCAATGGTGAGTTCTTTCAAAAAGCAAACTTAACCTTGCCAATTTTTTTTGAAAGATTGAGAAAGTTGCATTCAAAAATGAACTCAATAAGTTCTTTTTTCAAGAAAATGCTTGAATTGCTTGAAAAACAAGATTGTTCATAATTTTCACATCACTAATTCAAATGGAATGAATCAAAGATTCATATATAGAAAAATATGATCTATAAGAAAAAAAAAACTTAATTTAATTTCAAGTTTTTGTGGATTTATTTTTATATTTGTCAAATGAAAATTTGGACTTTTGTATTATAATTTTTGCTCCCAAGCACCAATTGAAATAAAAATTATATTTCTACAAAGCTAATAAGTTTTCTCTATCTTATGAAATTTTTTTGAAATTTTTTACTAAAAATTGAGTTCATAGGACCCAACCCAAAATCCATTTTATTCCTTAAGGACACAATGGGCCTTTAGAATCAGTAAGCACTTTTAGAATCAACGGTGCTAGTATGTGAGCCCAAGAATGCGAGCTTGTGAGCATTGAACCTACAATATAGGTACCTATAATATAGATACCACACACTATAGAAGGTGAATGTATCATAAACACCTATTATATGGGTACTTGTAACATATATACCTTATAATCATAGATGTTTTTTCTAGTATATACACTCGTATATACACCTATAACATAGGTGTGTAGTATTTTAGGCTTGTGGGCTCACACTCCTGTGCTCATATAATAGCAAATCTCCTCTTAGAATCCCAAGGTAATTATTCAAATCAATTGACATAAAAGCTTCTATTATCACATATTTCTAAAATCCAAGTATAATATAGAGTCTGTTCACACATCAAACATCAAAATAGAAAGAAATGTTTATTAGCAATATTTCACACTCGCATATATATATTTGCACATGCAAATGAATTCTAAATGTCCAAGGCCTTTTTGAGCTTCTTGGTGTTGTTCAAAACTAAACAAAAGGTTGAGGTTTTGACAAGTGCTATTATTTATTTTAAAATTGAAATCATATAACTCTAATCTAGACATGTTATACATCATTAATTAAAAGAAAGTATGATATTATTGCATTTGGATTGAAAGATTACAATGAGGGAGTCAAAGACTCTTACAAAGTCTTGAAGTGAATTGAAGTCTTTCAATCTTCTTCTTTTTACATGTCAAATCTATAATTGTGATCATGAAAAAAAGAATTAAAGAACAAACTATGCATAACTACAATCAATCCATCACTTCTCAAAATTTTCTTTAGAATTTTTCAAATTGAAATATCAATTTGATTTTCTCTCCAAAAGTTAATGCATTTGATGCTCATCCCAAATAGTCCTGCTTAAATATTAGGAAATTAAGATTTGCAATGCACCTTCTATAACATCTTAAATAGTAAACTTATAAATTCTTTCTACCAAATTAGATTTGGTATGCTAATTATAGACCTTAGAGTGTATTCTAGTAAAAAATAAATACTAAAAATAATACTTTGATATGATTTTATTTAACTTCAAAGGTTTCTAGAAACTTGAATATGTTTTTTTAGACATTCAAAGGGTTAATTCTTCCCACCACCTCGAGGGGGGCACATTTGGTATTGTGTTACAAATAGGGTTAGTTACCTTAATAGTCAAAACCACTTCTACATAATAATTTTGTAGGGTTAAAGGACTTCAATCAAAGGTTAGGTGGATTAGTAAAGATACCTCTATCAAAGTTCACTTGGACTAGTGTGCTATTGCCACAATATATAAAAGAAGGTAAAATCTATTTTTTTTATTTTTTTATTCATAATTTTTTTGAAATTCAATATCATTTTTTGTTATAGAATCAACTAATACAATACGTAGTTTGTGCACCCTTCCTTGCCAAGGACTTTTTGACAATACCAAACATGTAACCAAGGGATGCATGGTCTAGTAGATTTCACTATAACAAACAAACAAAACAAAAAATAGCTTGACTTAGATTCCAACTTTATAAGATTTCAACTTGAAAATCTATACCTTAAATGAGTTTGTATGTTTGTTACAGTGAGATCTCCTAGATCGTGCGTCCTTCAATCACATTCTTGGTACTTCTCCAAAATTTTGTGCAAGGAAGGATGCATGGGCTTTGTTTTGTGGTCTTTGAATCTATGGTGTGAAAGATATTGAATTTTGAAGTTTTTACGAATTAAAAAAAATTTAAAAAATTACTTTTATTTTTATTTTGGCAATGGCAATGGTACAAATTCATAACTAAGTCCATAACACACACACAACTAGAAAATAAAAAGAAGTTGGTTTGGTGTGACTTCAATTCATCCTTGAGAAATTTTTTCCTAAGGAACAATTTGCCACCAATCCAAAGGTGGGTCGTAGGTGGGCAAGGTTTTTTTTGGCTTTCTAGTGCCAAATTGCACCCAAAAAAAATTGGCTAAAAAATGGCAAAAAAAATATGAATTTTTTTGCCATATAACTTCAAATTCAAAGAAAATCTTGTATGAAATTGCCAAATTGTGGATGAAAATATAATTAGAGACATGTGATAAAGTAAACTACCCCATTCCAGACCAAATGGGAGCAAGCCTATTATGGGCTAAAATGTGGTAGTGGTGTACATTTCAGAATCTGTTTGTACATCCTACCATATTTTAGCTCACAATGGGCTTGCTCCCCATTTGGGATAGTTTACCTTATGTGTGAATGTGATATTTTCTATCCAATATTTGGATGAATGCTTAAAATTTGGAGCTCCTCTACAACATTTTTCATCACCTCTTTGTTGGTACTTCATAAAAAAATGAAAAAAAAAAAAAAAAAAAACTGTAAAAAAAAACACCCCCCTGTAAAAAAAAAACCAACCCTCCACAGTTCATAATGCATCTGGCAATTGAAATAATTGACCCCCCAAATCCTAAAATGTCCCAAACCCTGGAAGCAAAGCGCGCACCGCCAGCCGAGAGATCCACCCCCTCACATCTCCGAAACAGCGCAGATCAAGAATCTAGGAAATCTCCAAATCTACGAAACATGAAGAAATCCACCCCAGACGCCTCGCCTGCTTTTTCTGGCGTCCCAGGCGTGGGTTCAGGAGAGAGCCAGAAGGTCGCCTGTCCTTGACCTGTTGTTGCAGGAGTTTCTCAGAGGAACCCATCTTCAGCCACCTCCAGGCGAAGCTCTTCAGCCAGAGGTTCCAACTGTGCTCCCCATCTTCTCTCCATTTCTGGTTGGGGTAAGCATTCAGCTGTGCACTCTCAGTAGTCAAGTTGTTGTTTTGCATCCTGTAGCTCTTTATTAAGTGAGTAGCTTCGAGGTTTCTAGTAGAGCTTGAAGCCCGTGTCGGTTTTTGTGTTTGGCGGCTGGATCGTTCGTCGTTCTTCGGAAGGTCCTCTTTTGATTTGATTTGGTGTTTTGAGCTTGGAGGGGGCTCAGTTTGCTTGGACTTTGGTACTCCTGCTGCATTTGTTGCCAGCTCTTAATGTAGGTGGTGGAGTGCTTGACTCGGTCTTCCTGATTTTCGGGCTCATGCCTTGCACCGTATGATGATTTGATCGTTGGGGGTTCTTCGGTAGTGGGAGCTTGCGGAGCTTGTGGGCAGCTTGCATGGAGCTTTTTGTGGAGTTTGCGTTGGTTGTGAATCTCGCGTTGGTTGTGTTTCGTTGCTGGTGTAAGGTTACGACTTGGAGTTTCTAAGCTGGTTGCTTGTTGTCGGTGCTTTCCTGGTCCGTCTTTGACTGTCGTATGGCGTATTGTCAAGTTTTTTGCGTCGAGGTACGAGGTGATCTGCTTGGAGGTTGAGTTGCGACTATGGGATTGAGTTTATGGTTTAGCTCCTCTGGTGAGCGCATTGTGTTGTACACGGTTGGGCTTGTGATGGTGGTCGTGTCGGTTTTGATATTCGCCAACGTTGTTTTGTCTTCGCGTTTTGTGGCTTTTGTGGCGTGACCCAATTTTTGGTGATGTTGCCTACACTCTCGAGTGTGGACGTAGTTGTCTTGAACTTGTTTTTTCAGTCTTGGATGTCCGGCATCAGTTCAGGATCTGGCCTGGGGCTTTGTCGATTGTATGTGTGGATCTGCCACTGACATGTTCTTTCATGAGTCTGTAGCTCCTCTATGCTATTCGAATGAAGCTTTCGTTATTGGTGTTGGTTCCTTATGGGAACTTTGTGATGGCGTGTGGCAGGTGTTGTCGATTTCATGTAACGTGGGACCTCATTGGTAGCGTGCAAAGATCCATGCAGAGGTACCTCTTTTTGCTAGTGTTTTTTTGAAGTCAAAGTAATGTCAATAGGGGCGAAGTCGTCTTCCGAGGTTGCCTGCAGCTGGAAGAGTTTTCGTTTGAGTACGATTTCTGCCTAGGGGCTTGAAGTTTTTCTTGCATCTCAGCAAGAAAGCTTATGTGTTTCCAGTATCAGCAGTTGTCTGATCGCTGCATCTGGACTAGATATCATTCATAGTTGAGAGGAGCATTTTAGGGCTACAATTCTCGAACATGATCTCAGATCGAGTCTTTTAGGGTTAACAGATTACGATCTCTCCGCAGTGAGTTTCACGTGACTGTACTCTTTGAGGATTAACAACTGACAGGGGTTCGGTTCACTCAATCCTTTTCATATTGAATATCTCATAACGTCATTCTAGAATATCCTGTACGTACACTTGCGATACTATCATCGACTGTAGCAACCTTGCCAAATGTTCAAAGTACGTCACAATCAAAAAGTTTGGAACCCTTGCAGCAAGCCCACGTTCCTTTCTCAAACTCCGATCTTCTTAGCTCTTCTGATCGACATTATGGGGTACTGGCAAGCAGCTGGTTGAGAATGTACAGCATTGTCTTGTATGACTTCTATTTGATTTGTATATAACGTGCAGTTTGTGCTTAATGCAGATAAGCGAGTGGCAGTCACAATGTTTAAAGACACAAGGGGCGGGGGCGGCGCTTTTGCCACGGAGCGTTCGTTCCGCCTGGTGCCGCTTGTGGTCGTGGTTGCCATACTATGCAGCATTTCATTCTACCTGGGTAACCTCTACAACTCCGAGAAGGTAACCCTAGTTGACCAGATCAAGGCCGAAGAGCAGGTTTCAGAGAAGTCTGGAGACTGTCTGCAGAATCTCAAGGTCGAACCCTTCCCGGAATGTAATATCACATTGCAAGACCACACTCCCTGTACCGATCCCAAGGTGAACACCGCAAACTGTTTTTTGTAAAATCGAAAGTTGCAGTATTATTGTATTATCTTCTTCCTTATTCAGGGTTTGAAAGTACTACAAACCCTGAATCATGTTTACATGCATTCATCACAAAAGACTTCCCCACTAGCCTTGCAAACTCAGTTAATAGGCATTCGATTAACCCTACTGAGTTCTTGTTAAGTTAGTGCAATGCTAATAGTGTTAACTCGATCTTTATGTCATTTTATTGCCGGTGGCACTAACTTGATTGAGAGTAACTTGCTGAATATATAATTTTGTCAATGTCATGGGAGTTATCTTTTGAGGCGTTTTTGTTCGTAACTTATACCCAAGACTGGTAACGGAAGCTGTGACTTCATGTAGACTTCGATTCTATTCTCAGCCCACTAGGTTTTAAATCCATTTGTGAAACTTTTGCATTTGCATTGAAATCCTCTCGTAACTGAGTTTTAATGGTGGTTGGGTGTCACCAGAGATGGGGAAAATTCGACAAGCATCGTATGGCTTTTAGGGAGCGTCACTGCCCTCCACGCCCTGAGCGGCTGCAGTGTCTCATTCCTCCACCGTCGGGCTACAAAGTTCCCATTCCTTGGCCCAAAAGCCGCGATGAATGCTGGTACAGGTATGGTCATAAGAAAAGAAATTTCAAGTTTCATGAAACGTGTCGAGCTCTCAGGCTTGAATAGAACAATTTCGGATTTGAATTCTCATTGCCTACCTTCGCAATCGTTTGAAGCTGGTTAGATTGCTGTGTGAGATCGATGTCCCTGAATTTTGAGTGCCATCTTCAATCTAAGAAAGTGAATCTGTTTTTTTTGTTTTCTTTTGTTGCAGAAATGTTCCATATGAGTGGATTAACAAAATCAAGTCCAACCAGAACTGGTTGAAGAAGCAGGGCGAGAAGTTTTTCTTCCCTGGTGGAGGCACCATGTTCCCTAATGGTGTGGGTGAATACATTGATTACATGGAGGAGATCATTCCCGGAATGAAAGATGGGTCTGTTAGAACTGCTTTGGACACTGGCTGTGGGGTGAGTTCCTGCATTAGGTTTTTAAGATTTATGTTTTTTTTTTTATGATTTTAATTTTTTTCTATCTTTTGAATTTGCATGTGCCGATTCTTCGTTTTCTTGTGCTGAGGACTCCAAACTATTTGAATCAACAAATGTTGGGATAGTCTAGTCATTGTACTTCAGTAGCTCATGTCTGAAATACTTTTATATTATTCTAACACAGCTTAGTCAATTGGATCTTGACGTGTGGAACATATTTTCGGAGAACAATAATGTTGTGATTACTGTGCATGCAGGTAGCTAGTTGGGGAGGGGAATTGTTGAACAGAAACATCTTAACCATGTCTCTTGCTCCTCGAGACAATCACGAAGCTCAAGTGCAATTTGCTTTAGAGCGTGGAATTCCAGCAATGCTTGGAGTGATTTCGACACAACGACTGCCATATCCTGCTAATGCTTTTGACATGGCTCACTGTTCCAGATGTCTTATCCCCTGGACTGAATTCGGTAAGTTAGTTTTGTTTCCTCTGTCCTCGCATTCATTCAGTTGCTTGCTCTTTCATGGAAAGTGCTCATTTTCAAGACGAAAGAACTGTTTTGGAGGAGTTCGGGAATGATGCTTAGTTCATGGTTTTTGCTCGTCAGGTGGGGTATACCTACTGGAAGTTGACCGAGTTCTTCGCCCTGGAGGCTTCTGGGTTCTGTCTGGACCACCTATCAATTACGAGAAGTATTGGAAGGGGTGGGAGACCACTGTAGAGAAAGAGAAAGCATTGCAGGATAAAATCATCGACTTGGTGACGAGGATGTGCTGGAAGATGTATGCAAAGAAAGGGGATCTAGCTGTGTGGCAGAAACCTTTCGACAATAGCTGCTATGAAGAACGTGCTGAGGAAACGTACCCGCCAGTATGTGATGACGCTATTGAGCCGGATGCCGCCTGGTACGCACACAAGCCCTAAACCCTAAACCCCTTAAATCCCTAAACCTGGAACCTGGAACCTGGATATCTTCATTTTCTCTATTGTATGAGCTAACTGCCCTTTTGCCTCTTCCCAGGTACGTGCCCATGCGACCATGCGTCGTCCCTCAGCATACAGGCATGAAGGGTATTGCTGTTGGCAAAATTGCCAAGTGGCCAGAGAGGCTGAACGCTCCCTCAGACAGGCTGAAACTTGTCAACAGGAAAGTGCATCAATTTAAAGAAGACACAAAAGTATGGCAGGACAGAGTCTCCCACTACAAGAACCTGTGGGCCGACTTGAACTCGAAGCAGATCCGAAACGTGATGGACATGTACACGGAATTCGGAGGTTTCGCAACTGCTCTCACCAATTCGGATGTCTGGGTCATGAATGTGGTTTCCTCCTACTCGGCCAACACACTGGGGATTGTCTACGACCGAGGCTTGATTGGCGCAGTGCATGACTGGTACTGTTCCTCAAAACCTAATTCTCATCTAATTTTATTACATGTTGTGTACACTCAGGTTTCGAGCTACACACAATGTTGTAGGGTTTCATGTTTTTTCACATACCAATACAGTTGCCTTTTGTTGAGAGGGGTTTCACTTGCTGAATTGTATATTTGTAGTTTGTTTTCCCTTCTATTGGGAGAGAGAACACTTGCTTGGAAGATCTTTGGTCGAAGTACTCATATTATTTCGTTTGTGGCAGGTGCGAGGCATTCTCCACGTATCCTAGAACATACGACTGGCTCCATGTTTCCGGTCTTTTTACTGCTGAGAGTCACAGGTTTGATAATCGTCCTCTATTTTTCATTTTTCCCTTCCGCTTCCAGAATTTGGCTTCTGTAGCATGCTGCTTATTTTGCGGATCTTTAGCATGTTGCTTATGTAGCACATATTTCTGATCTGCAGGTGTGAGATGAAAGATGTCCTGCTGGAAATGGATCGCATCCTGAGACCGGAGGGCATTGTAGTCCTGCGTGATGCTTTGAACTTTAGGGAGAGAGCCAAGACCCTGGGAGAGGCGATGCGATGGACGTGCTCCAGCCACGACACCGAGCTGGGTCCTGCAGACACAGATGGGCTTCTGTTCTGCAAGAAAACGTTCTGGGCGTCCAAAGAGGCAACAAGCGATTAAACCCACCAGTCAGCCAGCCAGCCAGCCAGCATTCTCTGCTTCGGTGTCTTAGATCATGCTTTCGTGTGCGCGTATTGATCATGCAGGAAATATTCTTGCAACACAAGGTGGCATGACGAACTCTCTGTGGAAGGAGAGACTCGTTTCGTAGGGGTTTTAGGTTCAGGGTTTAAGCCGGACGACCCTGATGAGATTTGTTGAGGAGCTTGTGCTTTTTGTAATCAGTGACCTTCCTCTTTAGTGCTGTTGGGTTGCAATCACTTTGGGCCGTTTTGGGGTGTTGGCTATGAAGATTTATGGCAAGATTTATCAAAATTGATGGCAAGATGTCGAGATATATCAGAACCGCCACTTTTTCTACTGTGCATATTTACTATTATCAGACTGCTCAAATTTTCATTGATTTTCTTGTTGGCAAAGGCAAGTGAATAGGAGGTTCCAACGCACCAAAGAAAGTGGCATTTCGATATTGTATGCAAAAGTTATGAATGGTTAAAGGTTTTTTTTGGTAGAATTGTTTCTTCAATGTACTTACATGTTGATATTGGAGATGTATGCAAGATGATGGAAATCATCTTTTTTGGTACCATGTGAATCACTTGATTAGGAAAATTCAAGAGCATCCTTTGGAGGTCAAATTACTGTAGAAGACCATTTGATTAGAAAAATCCAAGAGCATTCATTGAAGGTCAAATTATTGTAAAAGATCAAGTTTTTTTTTTTCACATAAAATCACAGTCTGGGAAGTTCTATAGGAAAATCGGTGGATTTTTGGCATATTTTCACCTTCCTTGGGTTTTTTGAAATCTGCCTGAAAGTGTGCCGAAAGGCTCAAAGCCATTTTGGGTATGAAAACATCCTTGCTTTTCAAGCCTTATAAGTCTATAACTTGCTAAGGTATGAAAATCTCAACCGTATAATCTTGCAGTGTACATATTGTAGATGATGTGGATCAAATTTGGAGTCATTTGACTACATGGATTGAAAGATTATAATGTTTTAGTGTTGCTTTGTTTTGCTTTTGAAGGAGGTTCATTTGCATATTGCAATTTCCCTAGCAAGATTAGCAAGATGGACAAGGGATTCAGCCTTTTGAAATTGCACGGATCCAAGAAAAGGTCCATGCAATTTTAGGAGGATGGTTAGTATGACATGTCCACAATTAGTAAGGTAGGAGGTTCATAAATGGACCTTTTAAGGGATGAAATTGAATTTTGGAAAGGTGAAACATCTTGAAATATTTTTTTAGTAAATTTTCCTTGAAAGACAAGTAGAATAGACATTTAACCCAAGTCGTTTCATGCTTTTTGGAGCTTTGTGGAATTAGTTATGAAATTTTGAAGTTCAAATGGCATAGGGCTTTAAAGTCGCCCACCTCCTAAAATGTACATTGTTTGTACATTGCTGAAGGCTATAAAAAAGCATGTACAAATAGTGTACATTTAAAGAGGTGAGCCATTTTAGAGCCTTAGCACTTTTAGAAACTTCTACCTTATTACATGCCAATTTTTCCATTTAATTGACAACAACAATGCTCCCTCTATGACTTGTAATTAAAAAACAATCACACCATTTAATTTGTGTCAAAAAAAATAAAAAATAAAAAAAATCATTTGTTAGTGAAGGATTGTGCTTAACCTATAGTTGTTTTAATTAATGATAAATTCTTCATACTCTTCCCTTCAAGATTGTAGTGAGTACTAGCCTAATCAAGTTGATAAAATCATGTAGTAATTTAGTTTAGAATGGACTTCTTATATTCCCAAGCAGAAATTTTAATGGATCGATTGGAGAGTTTAATTTTGAGGAGTTGTCACAAGTGAATGGGCAACAACCTGAGCTTGTGTGAGTGTGAGTGACCTTGGGTTTGGACACTAGGGTAGGTCACCCATTCACCTAGGTATTAAAGGGCCTCTATAAAAAAAATCCAACATATTTAGTTGTAACCTAGCTGATTGCTGCCAATCCTTTATTCCAAATGGTAATTTTCCTTCATAATCTCACAAAGACCGGCCTAATTGCCGGATTTTTTTCTCAATCCAGTCCATTTCTGAAAAGCACCTTCTTTTGTCCGGAACCTCATCCTAAACTTTTCTATCTCATTTGGAAATTCTCAAAAACATTTGGCTAGCTTGTAACTAAATGCCGGTACTCCTTGTTCATTGTACAAAATTTCCAACTTGAAAATCTAACACTATTTTTCTATAAAAAGAGATTCTTTGTCATCTATTGGACACTTGGTGTTTGGCATTCTTCTAGGATTAACCCTTTGAAGGATGTGACCTCCTAAGTCCAAAGTAGTCATCAAAATACTTTGATTATTGGACCAATAGGTGCATTCTTTGTTTCTATAGTGAATAATGTAATCATCCATAGGATACTTTTCGTCCTTAGCAACCTTCAAGGATTCATAAAGAATGTAAACTTTGGTTGGGTTTAGAAAGATTGCAAAACTTTTTAGTCTATTTTCTTGGAGAAGTATACAAAAGTTCTATTGAACATATCTTAATTTATATTTTGAGTTTTTATGGAAGTAGTTAAATTTTGGAAAGATATAAGGAGTGTTGTAAGTATATCCTTGCTATTTTGAAATGTTTATAATTGTTACATTAAAAACTTCAACATTTAGAATATCAACCACATTGGAGCAAAGTGTGGCATAAATCTGAATTCCTAAAAGATGTTGGGTTCCTTTGGTCAGTATGTTACTATGTGGTGGTTGTACATTGTTGGCATTGAGTGGTGAACCCAAGCATCTCCACTTTATATCTTAGTTGCCAAGACAACATGGATGATACTATCCTCTATAGGTTTCATCACTGCACCCAAATTCAACATGCCTGGAAATTTGGCCTTTTTGTCTTGTATCTTGCTCTACATATACCTTTAGTTGCAAGTAGTTGGCTAGCATTTATATGGCAGCAATGCCTTCTTGGTTCTAAGTTACCTAGGTAGTTGAAGAAAAGAACTACGATGTGGACTCTTTTGGGGGGGTCGGTTATTTGGATGGCATGGTTAGACAAAAATGCTATTTGCTTCAACAACTTTGCATGGTTGGTTCAAAAATTGGAGCAAGTGCTTTGGGAGGCTTTCATTGACTACACTCATACGGTCTAGTTTAAGTCTACTAAACTTTGTGCATTGTACCCCGATAAAGCAGGGCCCTTTTTCAACCTTCAGATGACTTGGAAACTTAGTCATCCAAAGATGAAGGTATTTCCTAGGTTGCGTTGGATTTTTGTTGAGTTGAAATGGGTGACTTGGCCTTGATCCTTTGAGTTTAGGCTCGGTTGTTTATTTCTCTTCAACTAATTGTTAGTTTTGACTCTTCTTCTCTTGCCTTAGTTGTTTTTTCAAATATTGAATTAAAGTTGCTTTAGTTTTGAGATTTGATTGTTGAAAATGAATTTTTTTGTTGGGGTCTATATCCTCTAATCTTGTGTTCTATTTTCTTTCATCAATGGGAATTTTCCATGTGTTTCAAGGAAAAAAAACCTTCAACATTTACATGCTTTAGAGGATACTTTTGGATAGGGCTTATTCAAGCATCCCTTTACTTATAAATCATGATATGTTCCTTTCCTTCAATTTTCATTTTAGATTGCATTTAGATTTTTACTGAAATGATAAAAAAATATGAATGGAATGACAAAAAAATTAGTACTCCCTCCATCCTAAAAAGATTGTTTACTTTGAATGCCATGTTTTTTTAAGGTTGTTTTGAGTAGGTCAAAAAACACTTCTTTGTGACTAATTTTATTAGGTTGCAATGAATATATGCAATGTTCTTTATTGAGTCTAGTAATATAAAATTTAAAAACTTTTTTAATTATATATTTTTATCATATGGTTAATGAAATTGGCTCAAAAAAATATCAAGAAAATTTTAGAATATTAATTTGGGATGGAAGGAGTATTAAATAATGGCCATAAACAAATTAGCTATGTGTTGAACATCCATTGATGCTTCTCACTTTATACTTTTAAAAATAAGATGTTGTGACTAGAGAATCTTGTTTGAATAAGTTCATATAGATTACTAGAAATTCAATTATTTTATTATTTTAAATTTTAATTATGATGAGTCTTTCATAATAATTGAATGAATATGAGATGTAGAATTAAACTCAATATTTATATAATTTATGTAAACTTATTAAATAGAAGATTTTATAGTCTAATATCTTGTTCTATACAATTTAGAGTAAAAATAAATCATATAAATGCTAAGTATACATTTTTTTTGAAGATCATTATTGACTATGATATAAATCTCCCAAACTATATAAAGTGAATTCTATCTAGCAATAGATGACACTCTTGACTATGGAGTTTAGGGTTGTTCTATTGTGGTACTACAATATGAATCATTTGCAATACAGTGACCCACAATTCATAGCCAAACTTGCATTCAAGAATTTTTATAGTGAAAAGAACCTTGATGAAAGGGAAGCAAAGGGTCCAAAATCTTGAAGTTCAAGAATTTTACAAGTAACTTAGTGATTGGCACTGTAAAGAATAATCTTCAATTTTTCAATGGTTATCCCTTACATCCTCAAATTTGGAATGATTTTTAAGTTTTTAATTAACTTTAAGAAATTTATTTAGGTTGTAACTTAAAACATTACTTCACAAAGCTCAACTTTATTTGCTAATTCTAGAAAGAAACTTAAGGTTTAAGTGGACGATTAGTTCCAGATGGACGGAATAGTAGAATGAACGAATGTTGTTACCTGCCACCATTGACTCCGACGAGATTCATCGACGATCATTCGCCGGAGAGCGTCACTGCGCACCTCCGTTTCTCGATGGATCAATGAGCTTTCGCCAACTGGAAAAAGTCGTGCACAGTCAGCCTATCATCCATTTTCTCAACGTTTTTCATCCGTCTCCGTCAGTCTGTCCTTTTCACACTTCTTTTTAAATCTACTTCGTGAAGCTCAAACTTCCGATCGCATATGCTTGCGATCGTGTTTCTCCAAGACCGAGGTCGCACCAAAGTTGCAGCAGATCATCTCTCACAGTGAAGAAGACGGAGACGGAAATTCTTCATTAGTTAGGGTTTTGCTGCCGTAGCCACTCACTCTGTTTTGTTGCACATTTTTTGGTTATGGTGGAACCGACAGTTCGGCGTCGCAGCAGCACGAAGCCTGCTGCTGCTGCCTCGCCTCACCAGCAGGACCCTGCTGCTGGGATCGATGACGATGACGATCGAAATGCGCCCGCGCTCTCCATCAAGTGGCGGAAGCTCGCCGTGCTCGCCGTTCTCGTGCTCTCGCCCTACCTGCTGCTGCTCTATTTTCTTCCCATCGACTCTGGCCTTCTGCGTTCCATCCTTATTAACCTCGCCATGAGTGTGGCGGGCTTTGGCGGTACAATTCTGCTCATTCCCGTCGCCTCCAAGTACGTGCTCCGGCGGAACATGTTTGGATATGATATCAACAAGCGCGGCTCGGCTGGCGGGAAGGTTAAAGTGTAAGCTCCATTTCATATGCCTCATTCGGAGGAGAATTTTCACTTTAAAGAATAGCGAATGGAATTTTAATTGCAGAAATGTTCAATTGTTTACTTGGACTGGTGTATGGTACTGCTGGAATTGGATTTGAGCTTTCTTAGTACCTTTTCTTCGTTGGAGTCTCGATTTGTATTAAGATTTTTTTGTTTGCTTGTTCTTGTTTTTTTTGTCCGGTGTTGTTTAGTGTTGTTGAACTGAGCGGATGAGTCGTGAAATGGTGGATGGATTTTGCAGACCTGAGTCGCTGGGACTGGTGACGGGCATTGTGTTTTTGGTGGTGGCAATTCTGTTTCAGCATTTCATCTTCAGTCAGGAGAATAACGTCGCCGATCGTTGCCCGCCTGAAAACGCTGTATGCGATTATTTCCAGCCTTTCTTGCGGTAATTTATTCTTTTAGGATTTTTATCAAGTAGTTCCATCTGGGACATGTATCCAGTTCTCCTGAACTCTTGCGGGCCAAGATGCAGCTCTGTTTGTAGGTTCAGAGGGTGGATACGTGCATGATTCAGGCTTAGGAATCGCCGATCTTGATGTTTTAGGACTTCCATCTCTATTTTTAGTTTGACCCGGTCCTTGGGAACAACTTGAAGCAAGCCAGTGGCATAATTCTCACCTGGAAAAAATTGTCGGCAAGAGCGCTTGAACGTTTGTGAATTATTAAGTTAGTCGTGCGAATAGTATTATTTTGGAGACGAATTCAGCAGATTCACTGGAAACGTACTGTGAAAAGTTGCTGAATAGTCTTATACTTAGCGATCTGTCTTAGCGAAGTTTGAAATATGCCTCCTTATAATTTTCCTATAAGGCTTGATAAATGGTATTTTGAAATGTTTGTGCTTACCTTAGTGAGAATTTGTGGTCGGGTATGGCAGTGGCTCACGGAGTACTATGCAGCACTGGCCAGCATTTGCTTCATGCTCTTCTTGGGCTTCGTTGATGACGTTTTAGACATTCCATGGCGTGTGTAAGTACCTACTTTGTCGTTGACCTGAGCAGTATAAACAATAACTGTCTCGAGTTTTTGGTGAATTTTGATGTCATTCACTTGTGTGAAAGTGAGAGAAAACAGTTGGTGAGGTTTATTTTCCGGTACGTCAGGCCATTCATTGTTTCTGTTGATTTATGTTCTTCGATTTAGTCATTTCTTTAGATTGTCGGCGTTGTGGTAAACAGTGTTACTCATAATAGATAGGTGTTCCTACTTGCAGCAAATTGTTACTCCCATCAATTGCAGCCCTGCCCTTGTTAATGGCGTATGCTGGGAGAACCAATATTGTCATTCCAAAACCTCTGCGCTCCACTCTGGGTCTCACGGAGCTCGACCTGGGTAAATATTGATTTGATTCTGTTTGTAAATGGTATTTCTTCCTTAATTTTTTTCACGCATAATATCCCTTGTGTTCCTGTGGCGTTACTTGAATGTCGCTGTGGTCGTACTTGGTTTTGGAGATTCGCGTCTATATCCTTTGGCAAACTAACCGAGCACAGTTATCGATGCCTTCCCTGGGATTTTTTCTGATGGAAACCATCGGTTTTCTATTGCTTGCAGGTTGGGTGTATAAGCTGTACATGGGACTGCTGGCTGTCTTCTGCACCAACTCTGTCAACATTTTGGCTGGAGTGAATGGCCTGGAAGTCGGTCAAACTGTTGTCATATCTTGTGCGGTAAGCCTTTCTGCACTGTTTCAGCATGGTGTTTTAATATTACACTTGCTATCATGCGGGTCAAGGCCAAGAGTTAACAAATTCCATGCGTGGTGGAGCCAATGAATACTCCCTTCTCTTATAGTGGTGCAACGGTTGCATGGATCATCAACGTTAGACGTGGGATTTGCATCAGTTACTACAGTGGGCATATAGATTGTTGACTTGATGTCATCCTTTATTTTGCAGGTGCTAGTACACAATGTGATGCAGATATCACGCAGTGAAGAGACCAGACAAGCTCATGCCTTCTCCGTGTATCTTATGCAACCACTTGTCGCTACCTCCCTTGGATTACTGGCATTTAACTGGTGAGTGATAGTTATTGTCGTGGTCAACTTTGCTTATTCCACGATGAGGTCTACCGTAAAATAATTTTGTAGGGCCGTTTAATGTGATGAGTTTTTCTTCTTCACCATTAACTGGGTAAACCCTCATAGTCGGAGGTGACCAATCTGGTAGGGATAGGATGTGAAAGAGCATGATGTGGAATGTTTTGGTGCCAAAACTTAAGAACAACCTATTGCGTATGTAGTGAGTTTCTTATGAACCTTGAATTGAATTGAATTGAATTGAATATGAAGGAGACGTAATCCCATGTTTCTATTACTCTGAGAACTTATTTTGGTCACAACTTTTCTTCATTTAGTAAATTTCGTACTAAATGCATCTGAAAGAATCTTTGATTCTTTTTTAAGTGTTTGGTGCAAAGTTTAAGACCACTTTTTACGAAAAGTTAAGTCAACGACAGTAGAGCTTTATTCCATTTTATCTGTAAATGTGAAAAGTTTATTAAATTTTTCACATTCTAAATGGAAACCCTTTATTCTAACAAATCTTATAGCACTATGAGACCTCTGCATTGCTTGAGGGCTAATTGTGTGGACATTAACTGACGGATTACTGAAAATCCTTTGCAGGTATCCATCTTCAGTTTTCGTTGGTGACACGTACACCTACTTTTCAGGAATGGCTATGGCAGTGGTTGGCATTCTTGGTCACTTCAGGTGATTCCATCATTTCTATCATCAGTATAAATTACCTCTATGAAGTTCCGTACTGTTGCATGTCTTTCAGGTACAGGATGTATATGCACTGCTTATACGGTAGTTAGGGACTGATTTTATACTTTTATGTCTGTACAGTGAGACATTGTTGTTATTCTTCTTGCCTCAAATTCTCAACTTTCTATACTCCATTCCTCAGGTAAGTTTTTTGGGGCTTGCTGATGTTCATTCTGAAAAGTTGATGGTCCTTCATTCATGTTTTCGATATTCGCGAAGGCGTCCGTTGTGCCTGGATTATCCACTAAATGCATTAACATCTCCAGTGTTGGTTCAAGATTTTTAACGTTTACATGTTATGTGCCTATGAATTGTGATCAGTTATTCAAGTTCGTGCCTTGCCCACGTCATCGATTACCTACGTAAGTCACTCAAAAAATTATAAAGACATTAGCGCATGTTCTATTTTGAAGCTCCACAAACCTCTTGAAGGGTTTTCATATTTGGCATCTGCGCATGACTTTCTTGACTCCCTTTTTATTTGGATGCTACCTGCATTACGATATCTTACTCCTTGTTGGATTCCGCAGCTTTGATCCACATACACGACTGCTGACCGGCAGTAATGACATGAACCTGGTCAATCTCTTCCTGCGCTGGTTTGGTCGTTGCACTGAGCAACAACTCTGTATACGGTTGTTAGCTTTTCAGGTATGAGAATGTGAACTTTGCTCGCCTTCCAAATTTGTTTTCACGAGCCCAAGTTTCAGAGGTAGAAGTAGATTCTCTGTAAGACGGTGAAGGGGATATGAACTCACAATGAGCATATGTGCAGGTACTGTCATGTGCACTCTGCTTTGGACTTCGATACCTGATGGCGGGCTGGTACAAATGAGGGAAACATTCTGGACTTGATTGTAATATGGCGGATGACTTTGTAAGGACAAGCTTGTACACAGACTCACTACTGTAAACCTCAGCTGTTTGATCAGCTACAGAATTTTCAAAACATTACTCGAAGAGGTACATGATACCTTCATCTCTGGATGTCTCTTCTTGGAAGTTCTTTCTGGCGTCATCGCTGATCTTGGAATGCTGTAAATTTCTTGTTACCTGCGAACCAGCTCCACAACGGATTATACCTTGGCAACAGTCACTTATATATACTTACTGCACCCCGGGTTTCACTGTATGAGTGATAACATTAACCCTTTAAAGGACTAGCCGGTCACTGGAAATCATCTGTTTGGGTTCCATGTGAATTGTTGGCTTAAAAAAATGAAAAAGCACTCATTGCTGGATAAACTACTGTTAGAAGACCTTCCCTTTTCACACAAAATTTGAAGGATAAATAGTAGCACTTTTCTCCTACATGGAGAGATTCTTTATGATTTTGAATAATAAGAAACAAATTCAAAGTCTTTAGTGTGTCTTATATTTGGATATTTTCAAAGTAAAATCCGAAGGCAACAAGGCCTTTTAAATTTTATGATTCTTAATTTTCAACTTTTATATGGGGTTATGTATGTATTTTGCAATTCCAAGAGATTTCAAATGATTGTGTTATAATGTCTATTTTCTATAAGAAAATTTCAATCAAAGATAATTAAAATTTGATAAAAATTAAAGAATATATATAATGATTTTTTATTTATTTAAGATACATTGGAACAAATATAAATTATGCCAAACATCTAAAATGATTTTAGACACAATTTTCATGTGAAATTTCACCATTAAGTTTGATATATAAAACTTTAACTTGAAATAAGACATTGATTTATTACAATTGGATTTCTAACAAACTTGAATTAGTGAATTTGGTCTTTACATTAGTGAATTTGGTCATGGCTAATCAAAATTAGACTTTGAAACCTACAAATTTTGTGTTAAGGGTTCAATTTCTATGAATGCTAATAACTTTAAGGTTCAAAGTTCAAAATTGAGTAGCTATAGTGTTTTCATTTGAGATCCAAGTTCATTGATTCAATCTTGGATGAAAATTTGTCAAATCTAATTTCTATTCCATTTTATAAACTTCAAAATTCCAATAATTGAATGATTTGTTGTACTTGGAGGTTTTATGACAAGGCAAATATGTTTTTAGGTTGAAGGCTTTATTTTAAAGATTATATCTTGTAAAGGTACTAACCCATAAATGCATAAGACCATTTCAATATTTGTAAAGTATGATTTAAAGAAAACAAACCTCCAAAGTTTTTATAAGTTTTCCGAACTTTGTTTGATTGTTAAGTTAATGATTGACTTTATGTCATTACATGTATAAAATTTATATTGTAAATAAACCATGTAAGTTAACCAATAGCACATCAATGTGCAAAAAATATTTAAATACTAAATCATTAATTAATAGAAGCACATGAATTTTTTAACAAAACAAAAATATACTACGACTTCCAAACACCTTGGGCAACTTTTTGCCTAATAATAAATTAAAGTGAAAAAAATAGTTAGGTAGCTGAAATAGTAATATACTAAAATTTGTGAGTCTAAAATATATAAAAATAAATTATGCATTCATCTCACATATTTTTAAAATTTTGGATGGTTGTTGCTATTTTCATCTAAGACAACCACATTCATCTAAATCCTTGTTTTGACCTTCAAATCTTGAACTCTTTATCTTGTGTATTAGGGTTTGTTGTGCATGAGAGATATGTTTTGTTTGTGAGATATGTTTATAGGATATGTTTTGATTGTTTGTTTGACATATGAAAGCTTTGAATCATTCCATTTTGATTAATGAGATGAAGGTTATGAGGAGTTTAGTCAACTGTAGGCAATTTTGGAATTTTTAGTCTAAAATAAACTTTGAAGTCCTTTATTTAATTCAATTTTCGATATTTTTGAAAAAATAAAATTGTAGAATATAGATTGTTTATTACAACATTACAACCATTGTGATTGGCATTTTTCAATTCCATAACACAATTCTTAACAATTTAGTATTTTAAATCATTTAAATTTTTTTTCTATGTATTATTTTTTTCAAGCATGAATATATAATATTTTTTATTGAAATTTTCTATATTTATTCCCAATTTATCTTTCCAACATATTATGGAGATTTACAAATTGTAGGATCTACACATTTTTGTATAAAAAGTTTGAAAGATGAAATCTAATCATATAGGAAGAATTGAAAATACTTCCTTTTAACAATCCAAGCATCATAATCTTGCAATTGGTAGGGTTTCTTATTTTGAAATTTTAAAAGGGTGTACTTTAACAAATTAACCAAAGGATTCTATGATTGGATTTGTTAAAAATTAAATATAGATGAAGATTTTAGCCTTGCTTTAAAGACTAATATTCAATTGAGCCTCTAAACATGAAAGAACTTTAGGAGTTACTTTGGTAATGGTACATAAATGATATAGATGATGTAGATTGTACAACAATGTCTAAAAATTTGAGCCAAACAAAACAACATCCACAATTTTATATTATTAATGGATTTATCATTCAATCATTTTATAATGATAAACAAAACTCAGTATAGATTTGAAATTTTTTAATTCAAAAAACCATACCATAAGCATCAATGGGCAAAGTCCAAAAGTATATATACAAAAGTTGTAGTGTGTAACATGTAATACATTATTATAGATGTTTGCAAAAAAAATTAGTTGTGACTTGAAAGAAAAATTATTTTCATAGTTAGCCATGTTTAAAACTTGGTTTTGTACACCATAATTTGGAATTACTTTATATTTTGTCAATTTTTTTTTATACCTCCAAATAACTTTTTGTGCCTTAGCATGTTGGTACACATCATTTCAAGTTGTTTGCACAAAAATTGAAGTTGACATTTATAGGATTCAAAATATTTATAATTTGACAAATATACAAATGATGTTGGTTCTCACAATATTTAAATATTTTTTGGGGATTGAAAGCATGGAATTGCAATAGCTACTATAGAGAAAGTATACTAAGTTGCAATATAAATCACTATCATATTTTAATGCCCTTGCATTTGAAATATTTGTTGAATAGGACAATGTGTTCAACTTGTATTTTAGAGTTGTATGATGTATTTCAATGTTATACTTAGTCCAATTGGTTTTGCTTCAAATGGTGCATCACCTAAAAAGACAATCTTCCTAACCTAATGATAAAAATTGTGAAAATGTAATGAAGACTTTGTTGGATATTTACTTCCATTTTTTGAACATTTAATGTGTACATGGTTTCAATCTTTCATCAATTAATGGACCACTAAAAATAATATTTTGCATCACTCAATATTTAAGAACAAAAAAACTATTTCACAAAGTGAAGTACAAAATTAATCTTAACCTTCAAACTTTCTTGCCCTTCAATATATTGTAGCCACCAACAAGTTTAAGCTCTAAGCATTCAATTTATAGAAATAGAGTACATACCTCTAATTACAAATTGCCATCATAGCCTCAAAAATAATCCAAATCACAAACCATAAAGTGCATTGGAAAGAAAATCAAGTCTACCTTACTAATAAATTAAGCTTTACAAAAAAAACTTGTAAAATTATATATAAATTTAGCATTTTTTGACAAACTATCTATTATCTAGTGCTACCACCATTAGCTTTGGTTACAACCTTCATGTTGTACAACATGCTAGCAAGGAGAACTTTAGCCATCTTTTAAGACACTTCTATCCATGACCTTTGAATGGTTTTGACTAATTCATTTGTATTATATAGTAGCACCTCATTTTGGACAAGGTCTTTTACAATCTTCCATAATTTTTTGAAGGGATTTAAGTCAAGAGAGTTAATTTGAGAGCTGTGAAAGCTTTCTCATGCCATGCACTTGCCTCCAATCACTTGATTCCTTACTATAGAGTACTAAAGTGCCATCTTCCATGAGTATAAATGTCTCAAGGTAATTGTAGAGAAAGTAGAAGCTACTCAATTGACTTCATAGATTACATCAACAAAATTCATACCTCTACATCTATTGGGTGGCATTATAATGAGAAGTCACTTATCAAAACCAATTAGTGAATGCACCTCATACTATTGTTGATGAACAACCAAATTTAAAAGATGGAATTCAATAATTCCAAGAAAAGTATATGTGTGACTTTTGCCACACCTTCACTTGCCTCAATCTTTTTCTAGTTTTGGCCATCCATATCACATTCTTCCAATCAAATGTTGTCCAATATTCTTTGACAAATGCCAACCTCTCCACCTTGCACTTTTAGCTAAGAAATGTCTTCATTATTGCAACTCGGTTACAAAATCCAATACTCTTCATCACCTTCCTTAATTTGGTGGAACAAAACCATCACATGCATTTGTTCTCTAATCATGGCAAGTAGTAGACATCAATTCTAAAGAAGAATATGGCAAAGCTTCCTCTTATTATGTATATTGAGCTTGGGAGGCCTATCACTTGACTTTAATGATTGTAATATTCTACAATCTTGAAAATTCTTCCAAACTATAAAGATTGTAGATTGCATCATTCCTAATACTATTACAATACAATGGGTTGTCATGCCACTAGTATGGCCTCGCTCAATAATCTAGTCTTCATAGTTCTAAAACACACCTTACACCACCACTAAAATCAAAATCAAAACACCTACTATTTCACAAATTCACAAACTTTCAAAACTACTAATACCTCTAGAATGCCTTCAATAACTAGGTGTTGGTAAAAAGACAATCTAATCTCATCAACAAACCATTTAAACTCAAAATCAAAGCACCACCTATTATTGAATTGAATGAGTTTTTGTCCTAGTTAGAAGTTGTTATATCCACTAGAACCCTACATAAACAATTATCACTACCAATACTACCATTTGTGCCAAATATCATCATAATACTAAAATCATAACTCCCTCTGTAATATCACAAATGCTATCATTAATATTAGGGGCTCATGCTTACTATGCTACATATTCATTGTATCACATATTAGTAAAATTTTGATATATTTGAATAGAATGCATAATAATGATTTCAATAAGTCTTTAAAATAATTATTTTAAATATTTTATAAAAATATTTTCAATCATGCATACATAAAAATTGTATTTTCACACAATGTAATATTACAGAAATAAAGTAGCAGTTTGCAATCACTTTTGTAATATCACTTTTTACAAAGGGTGGTATTATAGAAATAATATAGTCGTTGCAATTGAGGTGATATTAAAGAGGATCAATATGGTGATATTATAGAGGTAGCAAATCCATTGCTTCTCTTGGCTTTACACTTCTTTGCACTTATGCTTTTGTAAGCTTTGAGATTCATGATTTTAATTTTCTATTGCTACTACCAAATGATTTTAAGAAATTTATTCAATTGAAGCAATTTTGGATTCCACAACAATTAAGCTGTTTACAAAGTTTTTGAGATTTATAAGTTTTTCTTTTCAATTCTTCAATTTGAGTTGCCATTTTTTGTAACAATGAAGTCAAATTTTTAATGCATTTTAATGTATGTGTATCTTTTATAGTATTTACGATTGCATATGTTTCATTCATCATTCAATAAATTTCTATTGTACATTTCAATATATGTTTACTTATAAAAAAATTATACAAAGATTTTAGTCATTTTTTAAGATTTATTGAAATTTTTGTTCTACATTCTATCTAATACATAAAAATTCTAATAAAATTCTAATGATGAATGTGTAGCATAGCAAGTGCCAACCACTAGTTACTAGCTAAAGAAATAAAACCTAAAATACAAACAATACATTACAAAGATTGACTCTAAAAGTGCACCTAAGGTAGAAGCACCAATTGTCAACCACACCCAATGCCCAACCTATAAGGTGTACTATTTCCAACCTAGAACTCAAACTTGAAATGTTTTTTTTTAATCCTTTTCAAGGTTGGGACTAATATGGTTATGACACATGTCTAAAACAATAAGCGAGAAAATAGGAAGTAATGAACAAGAAAGTAGTTCTTCAATGATCAAAATTACAATACTCTAAACATTAACTATGGAGTTGAGAATACTTTTTGACTCCCAAAATTCACTAGAACTTTAAATCCAGGAATAAAATTCTGAAAAACTAAGAATCCCCATATTTCCTATCTTCCTACATGGGAAAAATATTTCTACCACCTCATACTCCTCACCATTTGGTCAAAATTCACTAGTACTTATACCTTACCAAAACACGAACAATGTATCCACAAGTTACCACATTGTTTAACCCAAGCTTTTGCATTGAGAGGTGGTTGAAGCTCTATATATGAAGCTCAAATTGACAAAAATCTGAATTGTGTTAGCACAAGAAGCATTGACATTACACTCACAATGTAGAAGCTACAAACACAACTTCAAGTGCAATCAATACAATTTGATTTTTCTGAGACAAGTGCCTTGAACTAACATCTAAATAACGCCTAGAATGTAGGTAACTCGTTTTTTAAAATAATTTCATGAAGTTTAGAGGTTTGAAGTGGGAGATATGATCAATCGAAGTTGCACATCATTCATTTTCATGTGGCACTCAAAGTTCGAAAATTTGAACTTGTTGGTGGGTGCTGTACACTGTAAACATTACTATCTGAATTCAGACTTGGAACTCTCAACTTGGTGTGAAGCACTATTGCTTAATGAGATTTAAAGATTGAATCAGGAGTTGAACCTAGTCTGATCCGGCCCTTGATATCAAATGACTCACCAAACAAAATAATGAATACCAGAAGCATCTGCCTAGAGAGGGGGAATTATATGATAAAGAGGTGAAGATAGGATGTACAGATCGTGAAAACCTAGAATGAATTACACTCGTGTCAGGAATCATCTCCACTATCATCTTCATCACTGAAATAACCTGCTTTCTTTTTGGGTCCCTGCAGCAAATAAATAAGGTTTAGATGCGTATTTGACAACCATTTCAACACATAAGTTAAAGTTAAAACGTTGATGAAGATATATCTAAGCATACCTTCAATCCACGAGAAGTTGTGGCATTCTTCTGAGACCCGTTGCCATCTGCTGCGGAGACCACACCCCTGCAAACAAGATCATACATGAGATAAAGAGACTGCATAGGAGACATCAAGTTGTTAGTACAGGGAGAGAAATCTGCTCGATCAGTACGACAATGAAGGCGAAAAAAACATCCTACATCTAACTTCAAGGACCCTAAATTGGTTTGCAATGTCCGTAGCAATGCCACATGACGAAAAAATTTCATCTGAGTCTGAATTTCACCGGATAGGATCAATCACCACAGGGTATAATACACCTTCTCACAATTAGCAAGCCAATGTGCAGTAAACTGGATAATGTAGGAAGCAAATTCGCAATGTCTGATATTTCTAGAAACCAGGTAGTGGAAACTTACGTGAATGCTACAGCAGATGCCCAACCATCATCCTCAAACTGGGTTTCATCGACCTCCTCATCACTTCACACACGACCATCATGCAAAACTTATCAGGAAAAGAGCTACGTCGAGATCAATGGTAAATATATGTAGTCAAAATTGCACATACATCCACCTTGTTCTTAATATTCACGAGGTGATCTTCAGCCCACATCATGTTAATACACGGAACAAAAACTTCAAATCAGTTGCTAAAATCTGGTAGATCTTCGCCACTGATCAGGAGTTTGAACGAAATTCAAGGGTGACACTGGGTTACAGAAAACCTCGAGTGACACTCAAGTTAGTGAACAACTCCTCGACTGCTTTGGCTTCACCTCTGATTATTTGGTAATCACAACACCGCCTTGTCAAGAAATTAATTACATAGAAAAGTCACAAATTGGCTTGACAAACATACCTCTCATTCTGCTCTCTTCCAGATCCACCATCATGCCTTGGCTGTTCTACTCGCTTTCTTTTGACCACCGGTCGTTCCCTTGGACCTAACTGGTGTGGCAGACACAGAAGGTGAGATACACTGCGAACAAGCATTCTTGAAATCGGTCACAAAGAGATGAGAAAATGCGAAATCAAGGTGTGTTAGCTAACTAAGACTGCACAGCAAGCTGGTTATTACTATCTACACCAGATGTGGAAAAATTTACAAACCTGAGTAAATAATATGAACCATCACTCATTATCATTACTAAATATTTTTAGTTTTAAAAAAAAAAATACGTTCACAGCCACACATCAGTTCAAAATCCTACCAGATTCTTAGGACATTCGTATGAAAGGTGACCTCCTTCTCCACATTCATAGCATCGGCTCTTATCCTTGTAATCCTACAACCAGTCGCACGAAACTCTTAATTTTCACTAAAAACACTTTCCATACTGCAAACAATTGATTAAACTTTTCAAAAGTATCCTACTAATAAAGCATGTGATTGCATAGAAGTATTTTTCAGAGTTGTACAGCAGATAGATATTCATTTAAAACAAAGGCTGAAGATATTCGAGAAAGGGTCGGGTTTTTACCCGGCGTCTGATGAACTCCTTGGCTCGACCATTGTCTTCAGCAATAGCCACCTTCAGTGTCCTTTTGTTCAGTATTTTCCCATTCATCGTCTTCACCTGCATCACCCCTACAGCATCAAGTTTCAAAGTCAAACAAAAAGACGAAGGCAACTCACAGGCAAGACCTTAAGATTTGCACATCATCAATTAATGATGTCCGAAATCTAACAAGTATGCAATAGGAACGTGGTGCAAAAAATATTCATTTAAAAAATGACGTTTGCATAAATCACCGGTTCTAATACGTTAATGCGCACAGCGATCATTCTGAATTTCTTGCGACACGTTTTATAGAGGCATAGAAAATAGTGATTCCAGTAGCTTACCGCCTTATGAGCGTCCTCACGCGCGGTAAACAAGATAAATGCCACGCCTTTGCTTTCTCTTGATTTTCTGTCTTTCATGATTGTAACCCTGCAAGTACGACCAAGAGAAACTCTGAGTGAAAGGTCGATGGGATCTGTACGTTTCTAAGAGTCTAACAGGCGATCAAGGGTAAGTAACTATTGAGTCTGTTTGGCACAAATCTAGATATTGAGAACAAAGCACACAGACTTGAAGCTCAGCGAGGGCAGCAGCCTCGACCCCTACGTTACCTACAGCGAGCATGAATCTCACTCATACTTCAGAATCTCGTATCTGAATAACTCTCATATCAAATGTTGAGCACCCACTGAATTCGTATGAACACGAACCCGTGACATTTTGTCTCGCAAAATTGAGCTCAATTTGAACAAGAAAGAGCTCCTCAAGCCAATGAACCATTGTCTCCATACGTGAGAGTATGTCAGACGATTGATTTCGCTTGATTTGGTCTGATCCAGCATGACAATCCGGCACTGTGTAGAGGAGGTTAACCCTAGTGGAGACCAAAGTAAAGAGAAGAGTAAACAATGGTATAGAAGCGCAGCATAGGAATTACCTACATACAGGCTTTCTCGGGGTTAGGGATTGCGTCCATGAGAAAGAGGCACCCGCGTGGACTCCGGTTGAAATGTTGCAGCAACAGAATACTCTACTACAACTAACAAAAACAATTTCTGGTGACAGAGGGGAGGATTTGTTCTACATCAGAAGCCTTCAATACAGGCTTTCCCGAGGGTTAGGGTTTACGTCGAGGAGAAACAAAGAAAGAGGCAATCGCGTGAACTCGAGCTGAAAATGTTGCAGCAACACCAGAATAAGAATAAGGACGATTGGCGGTACCGGAGGAAGAACTTACTTGCCGATCTTGCCGAAGGTACTGAAGATGGTGTGGAGGTCGTTGTTGGTGAGCGTGAAGTCGAGATTGCTCACATAAACGGTGGACTTGGAAGGCACCAAACCGCCGCTACCGCGGCGCGGGGGATGGGAGGAGGTCGGGTCATCGTCGTCTTCAATGATGCCGCGGACGCCCCGCGAGGGCTTGGGCGTGGACATGGCGATGGTGGAGCAATTCGCAACAACACAACAATGTTGGTTGCTGTAAATCGAGGGGCAGGCTACATGCAATTCGCAAATGGACTAATCCATGAAGGTGGAGTCTAGAAAAAGGGGCTTCGAGAAAATTGCAGGTAACTCTTTCGCAAATTTCTTAGTGCTCTGTCTCGCAGTACTGTACTGTACACGAAAGGAAGAAGAAGGAGAACTCTGGTCTTCTTGTAAGGAAAGACTCTTCCATAAAAAAAACGAGCCTAGGAAAGTGACTTTAGGGAGTTTTTTGGAGCTTCACCAATTGTCCTGCATTTGTCACTACACTAACGATGGTATTTAGTGCTATGTTACTAATAGTGTTACCTAGCCTTTTACCCCACACACTCTAAATTTCAAGTAGTTTGTATATAGAATTGGTGACATTAAAATTGCCTTCCTCGCCTTCCCCTCCCTCGCTCCTCCTTCACTCCTTGTAATTTAATGAAATAATATGTAACAGTAAATATAAACTTGTAAAAAATTTATATCTAGTAATTGACAATTAGTGTCTATGTTGAAATTTAGTATGGTAACATTAAGAAAATTGTTGACATTTAGTGTTATGCTTCGTAATTAGTATTGCCAACACTATTTACCATCGTTAGTGTAGTGTGTCATGTGTTGTTGCTATAGTAAAAATAAAATAAAAATAATTTTCTAATTTTTTAATTTCAAAAATTTCAAAAATCAATAACTTTCACATCATGAGTCGGAACACCACAAAACAAAACCTATGCATCCTTCCTTGATGAAAGCTTTTTGACGATACTAAGAATGCAATCGGGCATGAACGGTCTACAAGATCTTAACGTAACAAATAAAACAAAAAAATAAACAACCATGACCATATTAGATATATTGAGACTTTTTTTTGTTTTGATTATTATTTTTATAAATGAATTTATAATATCTAACATTCTGTCTCAAAATCTGCAAATAAATAATAAAGAGATAAAGCGGTTTATCTTTGAGTCAAAGATAAAAATGGATGGATTTTGAACTCTAAAAGCAAATGACCATGTTCTAAACATCATTTTGGTATACAGAGGTACATTTTGCTTTCTTCAATGTACCAATAGTGTACATTTTCAAGAAGTGGTTGCTTCTAATGACCATTGCATTTGAACTTCAAAATTTCATAACAAATTCAACAAAGGTCCAAAAAATATGAAATGCCTTGGATTAGATGCCAATTTCATTTTTCTTCCTAAAAAAATTTATTGAACATTGTTTCAAGGAATTTAGCTTCTCCCTAAATGCCTAAGCCTTTCTAAGTGTGTTTTTCCTACAAAAAAAGAGTATAGGCTTATAGTTATTCCCAATAAAACAAATTGTTGTTGTTTCAAAACCTAACCATATAGATGTTGAAGAGCTTGCTTATTAGTGTGAATATGAGTTTTGAATGTGAAATTTGTGAGATTATATCAAGAGAAGTAAATGTATCATATTTTTAATATGCTGTTCTATTCTACAATGATTGAGAAATTTGCATTGAAGAGTTTTTTGGGATTGGGGGTGACATGAACTACTAGAAATTGTGTTAGCACACTAAAATGCAATTCCAAAAAACTTAGATTCAAAATGAAGAGCTATCAAATACATTATATTATCCACTATGCAATTGCTAAAATACAATTTAAGGAAAAAATAGAAATTGTAAATAACTCCAAATCAACACTTGCATGTTTAAATTTTCAATGGTGAAAATTATGAAAATACTTTTCACTTTCTATTAGGACCATTTTCAAAGCAAATGGATAAGTACAATTTTTAAGATCTCAAATTAAGTGAATTGTCAAGCTTACTCAAAGCTAGGAGATCAAGTAAAATTTGCAAGCCTCACTCTTCTACTAATGGTACATATATGCCTTTGAGGACCTCTCAAAAATCAAATATTTATCTTTTTCAATGAAAAATAAAAGCTTCCAATAGTTGTCCTTCAATATCGTCCATAATTTTTTTTAAATAGTCAAAGGAATTTAATTGCCCAACCTAAAACAAGTTTAAAATTTTAGAATGACTATATATGGTTAATTAGGTAGTTAGGAGTTGAAAGCATACTACCTTTTACTTTACTTATTAGGGGGTGTTGGAGTTGAAAGTTAGAGAGAGGTTGAACTTTAGGTTTTAAAAAAGAAACCCTATTTTTGAAGCCAACTACCCTACATTGCCAAAAAACAAGAAGTTCTAAGGTTTTTGAAAATGCTACTTGAGGGAATGGATTTTGGAAAATCTCTAGAATTTACAAAGTATCTTTTTAAGTATAGTTGTGCTTGAACGTGGAGAAACATTAAAGAGACAAAAATTTTAGGTCAAAAATTTTCATGCATGAAAGGGGGTTATAGTCACCTTGTAGATTTTCACTACCGAAGCGCCATGTGTAATAACCAATAACATATTCTTCTCCTTCAACTTTCTAATTCTAACACCGTCTACTATTTTTTAATACTGTAGTTGAAAATTTCAAGCTTTTCTTTTTGTGACTTTTTTCTTCTATTAGTTGATAATGCACTAGCTAACTACCATTTGGCCCCAATTTTTTAGTGTAGGAAAATATAACATTCTTGGAATTTGGAATTGAGTATTCTTTGCTTCTCATGCATTGCAATTGGCCATGCATTTCCACATGCATTGTAGGTCATTATACATGGAGTTATTCAATATACAATCCTATTGTAAAAAATCCCCTAACTTCTTATTCAAGAATGTTATGAGTTGCTTTGACAACGAAGGATTTATGCAAACTAATAAGCTCATAATATAAACAATTAAAATTATATTTTTTTGACATATTCTAAATTTTTATAAATTTTTGTACTGCAATGCTCAAATTTTCTAAAAGAGACCTTGGTCCTTCTAAAATCAATATAAAGTGCAACCATATTGGTCATATTTGTCACCTAAAACTACCACAACATTGTGGCCTAAAATAGTCAAAAGATAGAAATTTCTATGGTGTTTACTAGATCTGATCATTATTATCTACCCAAACTTTGATTATAACTACTATTCATCCAATTGTGGCCCCAATCTTAGTTATTAAAAAATGATGGCTATAAATGAAATGCACAACAATGATGGGCCCATTCTAAGCAACTCAGAATGAATAAAATATTGGAATTGGATCTTTTTATCTTATTTTTTAAGTACTTGATTTATCTTATTTTCTAATATATCTATATCAATGACTCATATAGGATTTTTTTCCATTGATTTAATGCTTCCCAAGATGAAACAATGCCAAAAAATTGTCAAGTATTGTAAACCTCTTAAATAAAGGATGGTTTAGTAATTCTTTTTTATATGCAAGATCTATGGAATCAAATCAAAACTTTAAATTTCATCATAGACTAGTTCTAATATCCCCAAAGGTTGTTCCAACAATAAACAAGATTGTAATAATAGTAAAAGTCCATGTCACGATCCTACTAACACCTTACAACTTCAAACAACTTTTAAAGGCCCTTCACAGCTTAATGGGCTTACCACACTTCACTTTCAATATCACTTGAATTACAACTCACTAACATTGCACATGCTATGCATCCACAACATTAATTTCCATTTCCAACTCATATTACCAAGTCCTAATCCCTAGGACTACTAACACACACTCCACATATGGCACCAGACATATCACTTGGTGATATGGGGCAGAACTTCCATTGATGTTCAAGTGCTTAGTGGAGGCACTATTCCCCATCAGTGCTAACCACCTTTGAAATATCACCCCACTTCATACTAGGCCCATTGTATATTTGCTACTTTCACATCATAACTAATCAAGATTCATAACTAAGAACACATCCGAAATGGCCTAGCAAGGAGTAGGATTCCATTCAACTAGTATTGTAGGACACACACAAGTATTCCACAGTGCCTTAAACCCAGTGGTGAAGTCACATCACCAATCTTAAATCACCAAGACTCACCAAGGCTCCAAGAGAGAGTAAAGAGGGAGACCAATCCCTCTTATAGTATTTTTTGTGGGATTCACCAAACTCCTCCTTGTGGTTCAAAGGAACTTCTAAAACCCACATTGGTTTTAGAAGACCATCCATTTCCAACCAAAATCACCAAGTTACAACCTTATTTGAACTCCAAAACTTCCAAACAACACAACTTTGCAGTTAAAGCTTCAAATCCCACATGCAAGTCCATTTTGGATATTTATGCAACAAGTAGATGCCTATAGACTACTCACTTGTCTCATTTGAACAAGTACTCACAAAGTTACGGCTCTCCAAAAATTCAGACTCACCAAAAGCAATGTCATGTCTTCATCACAGTTCTTTTCTTGGTCATAACTTGGGGCTTATAGCTTAGAACCTTGTAGTGTTTGTCAATCTAGCTTCTTCGTGTTCTTAGCTTCCCAATGATAAGATACATGCCATATTTCCATAAAGGATTTATTGAAAACATTTCACTCCTAACTCTTAAGTGTCCTGGTACCACTAAGACATCATCAACCTTTAAATGGCCATAATTTCTAACCAACTAGTCTAAATTACACATTCTTTAAATGGTTAAAAGCGTTTTCTCAAAGGCTTTCCAAACATGTAAGATATTCTACCATTCTATTCTAATCTAAGGTGTTATTGTACCCTATTTGTTTGGGAGTCACTCATTTCTTCCTTCTTAAACTTTTACAAGGCTTGGGAAGTCACCCCTATAGTCCCCCTTACTCACTAAGATACATTGGGCACCCCAAGGAGATAAGGATATAACAATCTAGGTAGTTTACAGTAGACAATAAAAAAAAGTAAATGAAAGACAATGCTTTAAATCTAGACTTCTAAATACTAAGATCAAAAACAAAATTTTGAATTATTTTTTATAATACTATAAATGGCAAGAAAAAGGAATAAATTAGGACATGAATATTATAATTGATGATAGTAGAAATTGGAGTTACAAATTGCAAGTTCTACAAGTGTAAAAAATTGTGTTGTAGTCAACATAAAATGTAGAAAACATCATCTGGTTTTTGTTGACTACAATGTAGTTTTCTACTAGTGTTTGCAAAATTAAAAGTATAAATATGGTTCTCATAGTGGGATGGTCACCCATAGCAATGAAGAAGATGTTTAAACAACGCATATGAAACATTAGAGAGGAATACAAGAACAAGAACCATAGGACAAACTTTTAAAAGACTGGAGGAAAAACAAACATGTACTTGAAGTAGAGTTGGGCAAGGAAATAGTGGATGCAATCGATTGCTATGAAATATTTGAACTCTCCTAGTCTTGATGTTGATATTCTGCTCACACTAATTACATTTATCTTGACAAGTAATCGTGGATCGTCCAAAACTTGAACCTCTGTGCTAATGTGATTCAAGAGAGTAGGAAAGATGTGTAGAAGCTTTTGAAGGAGAGGAAGGAATGGAGTTTTCTGCAAAGATAGGAAAACTACAATGTCTTAAACAACTACTAGATTTTGTAATTAATGCCTAAGAAGTCCAACTTCCATAGTAATCTTATCGTCCATAGCAATGTAATAGTAGAAAATCTATGTGTCCATTTCCTAATAAAAATTAGTGTAAAACACTAACATTGAAATGTGGGGATGGATGGGACACCCTAAACCCCTAAATTCAAGTGCAACAATGTTTACATTCATATTGTAGTCTAAAACCTTAGAAATTAGGACAAAGATAGGGAGACATGCCCTTAAACATAAATGGCATGGCTATGGTCATGGCATGCTAATTGCATTCCATGATAGGGGCATGGATGTCAAGAGATGAATGGATGGATGTGTGACATTGATCACATATAGACAATAAAATATACCAAATGAATCCCAAACATTGATGTAGTGAAACATTGCGATATAAGTTATAATGGGACAGGCAGATTCATTTACCCACCAAGTTAAATGAACCCAAGGTATTATTATGTATCACAAATAAAAACACAAGTGATAATGAGAATTGTGATTTTTTAAATTTGAGGTTATATTGATGACACTTCAATAGACACCTAAGTAAGTCGGCCCCTCCAAAATGCGCCACTAATCCTAAACCGTCATCTTCACTCTATGTACATCTCCAAAATCAATTATATAAGGTAAGCTACCCTATTCCAGACCAAAATGGGAGTAAGTCCATTGTGGGCTAAATTATGTTAGTAATCTACTAACATAATTTTGCCCACAATGGGCTTGGTCCCATTGGGTCTCGAATGGGGTAGGTTTACCTTACGTACCTACATGAAACAAATTGTTTCAAACCAAACTTTGTTCCTTAATAACTTTTGTATACGGTATCCAAATGTCGCATTCTTTGGTGCGTTAAAACCTCCTCTTCCTTCCCAATAAAAAAAATACAAACATTTCACCAGTATAACAATAATAAGTATAATAATAGTAACTAGGCACAGTAGCCAAAAGTGGCGGTTTGGGGGGTACCCACCTTATTTCTCGACGAACGGATTGAGTTAGTTTTCCTCACGTGTGAGGAATCCTTGGCCACTTGGTGGTGACCCAGCCAGGCAGGCAAAGCAATTGGACGCCGGGGCTGCGGAGAACGAAGATGCTCGTCTTCTTCCCCGCCCCGCGAGTCCGCAAGCGTCGGTGTTGTTTGTGTAGCTTCTTCGTCTCTCGCAGGAAGTTCGTCCCGCCTGCAATCCCCCTTCCCTTTCCCTTCTCTTCATCGCCTGCTAGAACTTAGTTTTCTCCTCTGCCCTCGCTTGCTGCTTTCTCGCGCTCGCGCTCTGTTTTTTTCTTCTCTTGCCTTTCCTTTCCCTGCGCTCGTCTTCACCACCATGAGGTGGCACCGCGGGCAGCAGCTCTGGCTGGCGCTTGCATCCGTCATCCCCGGATGGCTGGTCTACAAGCGCTTGGTGTCTCCCCCGTACGCGGCGCTCATGCTGGTATTTCTCTACTTCTTGTCCAAGCGCCACGCGTATCTGGTGCAGCGCCAGTTCGAGCGGGAGCAACAAGAGCGCAAGGTGCGCGAAGCCGAGGAGAAGCAGCGCCTGGCGGCTTTGCCGAAGCGCAAGCGACGCGATGCGGAACGCGCCAAGCGGCGACAACAGAACGAGGAGGAGGAGGAGAAGGAGGAGGAGAAGGAGGACAACTCCGGGAGTGATACAAAGGACGAGTAGGCGCCGAATCTCTTGCTAATTTGATTTCTCGAAATTCCTGCTTTCTTCGCCCCCTAGGCACTTGTGACCTTGACCGATCTTTTTCAAGACTGGAAAATTAGGGTGTCTGGCTCCGGTAGGCAAAGAGTGGACGATGAATCATGAGCCGGAAGCTAGTTTAGGAAGTAGATCGGGCGGAAAGAAAGCGCGGCAATCTAGAATGCGGGCGCGCCTAGTGAAGAAAACTTGAATGTTAGGTGTGGGATGAGAGACGAAGAATTGCTCCTGTTAGCACTGACCTGAGTTCCTGAGCAGTGTTAGAATCCAATGACATACTGTTAGAATTATCCAATGTTTTAATGACAGACCAACACTTGAACGGATGCTTCGGTGGACTACATCCTCGTGTAGCCATTGAATAAGATTCTAGGGTGGACTTTCGGATTGGTGACGATTATGAGTGTTTATTTTTTTAATCGCAATGGAATTCATACTCTAAATTCTTGGTCTCTTTATTTATCTTGAACTTTGAATCTTCCTTTCTTTAGACTGATTCCTTGGGAAGTCATTACAATATAGTATTCGTTAGTTTGGTATTGACAGCAAATGCGTTACTCTTCGCCTCAAGTCAATGGCACGCCTACTTTTACAACACTGGGGCAGCTTCAATAAACCCAAACCTTTTACGGTGTCCAAGGTTCTTCAAATTGTTTCTCATTTTTGTAAGTGGGTTTAACCTTTCTAATTTTATTTTCTATAAACTCTTGCCTGGACATTGTAATGAATATCAAAACAATTGCCACAATTTCTCCTTATCTTCAATTGACTGGATTATTGAATTTTTTTGATGATATAAGGTGTATTGTAAGAATCAAGGTGAATTAGAACAGTTTTCAGTCTTATCACAATTATATGCACTTTCTTGCGACATGGCTATATTCCAATAATTGAATGAACTCTTGTACTTTGACTATCTCCTCGAAAAAGACAATCCCTGCCTACACACAAATCATAAACATTAACAGTACATAAACATGGTTTTTGCGGTGAATTGAAACTCGAGAGGTGGTGTTGTCAGAGGGTTGAGTGCATCGCACTTTAATTGCTTGCTTAATACATAGATTGGAGCTGAAAGTTCATAGCAAATTTTTTTTTTATAAAATACACAAAAATTTGGTGTTTTTTTATAGTTTGTACACAAAGTAAAACATTTAGTTTTAACAACTTATGATGTGCTCTGGGGTTTCCAAATATACTTGTCCCAAATTAAATTCGAGATTCACTCTTCATAAGTTGATGGACAACAACTAAAGCTAGTTCAAACATCCTAAAGCAAAAGAATCCACAGATTCTACATTCCATAGACTTTAAAGCAATTCAATCCCTACGATGGGAATTGAAATGCAAACTTTATCCAACCAAAGGCAAAGAATTCAACCCACAATTGTACAAAAGTTGTTACTAATAAATCCTTTGTTGAGAATTTCATGGATTTGAATCATAGGACATTGTTGGAATTGAATACATAGGACATCAATGGACATTACTACACCAACACTACTTGGAGAATGATCAAAATTAATACCACTAGAGCAATTCCAAAAAGGGAAAAAAATTGTCGATTTTGCCATTTGTTTTGAACATGCATTGCTTCATTGTTGACTTCCATTCTTTCACACCTAGTGAGATTTAGTAGAAGCTACAATAACTACACAATCCTTTGAAAATAGGAAATATTCTTGCACTAATCTAACCATTTTTAGGAAACCCTGGATTTATTTTAGGACAAAGGTAGTAAATTCAAAATTGGCTCTTCACAACTTAATGGACAACAACTAAAGCTAGTTTAAACTACTAAAGCAAAAGAATCCACAGATACCATGCTCCAAAGACTATATAGCAATTTGATCCCTACAAAAGGAATTGAAATACAACCTCCAATCAACCTAAGGCAAAGAGTTCAATCCATAACTATACAAAAACATCTACTAACAAATCTCTTGTTGAGAATTTCCTAGGCTTGAATCACAAGACATTGTCAAAATTGAATACAAAGGATTTCAATGGATATCACTACACCAACATTGCTTGAAGAATAATAAAAATTATTACCATTGAAGCAAGACAAAAATTTGTTGATTTCACCACCTATTTTCACCATCACTATCGACTTCCATTTCTTCACCCCTAGTAGAGTTTAGTAGAAGCTACAATAACTACACAATCCTTTGAAAATAGGAACTAATCATGCACTAATCTAGCCATTTCTAAGAAACCCTAGATACAGAAGGAGTATTTGATATGAATTTTCATTACTTTTTATTCAAGTATTCATGGTAATTTCAAATCCAAAAAATCTGATGTTGTGAGTTGTCACTTCATCACCCAGATGTTGGCAAGTATCTATACACAGGCAGAAGTACTAAATTCTAATATTGGCTACAAACTGGTTTGACTAACAATCGTTCAACATCACGGTAATTGGAAATGAAGGGATGGAGGACAAAACTCTTTTATGGTCTATGGCAAATAAGGAGTCTAAGACAACATACATCTTTCAATCTAGAACCGACCAGATGCATAGAGTTGAGGCAGAATAGCCATGACTGGTTGGAATGAACTAGAAAGTGGAACAATTGAAACTGCTCGTAGGTGCTGCCCATAGCCGCCCTTTGGAGGTCGCAACACTAATGACAGCATCTCACCTTCTAGCACCTTGCCTGCCATCTCCACTGCATCACGAATAGACATAGTTACATGGTGAACACGTATATATGCAAACAACGAAGGAGAATTGCCAACCCCTCAGCTTCACACGAGTCAGCACCTCGGATACTCGAGCTCGCCTAGTATTCTAATCTCATACTTAGCCCCCAAATCTTCTCGTAACTTCTATAATAGAAGCCAGCAATCCAATGAAAATAATATACACCAACCAATAACGACAACAATAATGTCAGTTTCTGAATGCATTCTCACTAACCTGCGGAGACATTCTGTGAGAGGAACCGAAGAAAATCGTCAGCAGAGCAGCCGAACAAAATCCGAGCTGCTCGATCAAAAACCACCACCACGATGGCGCATTGGTCTGTTACAATTGACATCTGCCAGAGGAAATAGGTACATTACTTCGAAGAGAACTTCCCTAGCTAGTTGCAGGGCAAGGAAGATTTAAGTAATTCTTTATTCGGCAAATAGATTGCAGATAGTTTAGTACAAGTTGAGGGATTCAATTTACCAGCAATTTGTACAAGTGCTTGGTTATCGGTGAAGCTGGATTTCGTGGCCGTCGTCTGCATCTCACACAAGGGTGAATATTCTGATCATGGCCACTGATTTCCGCTGGTAACACTTGTTCGCAAGACCCACATACTCTGTAACTGCCGAGAAAAACTTGTAGTCAATTTTCCGTGCAACAAACTTGCATTGGCATCATTAGTGCACTTGCAAAGATAATCAAACGGCGCACTGTGAGGTCTTCCAGAACTCAAAACGTCTACAACTTCTTTTAATAAATAGCTGCATGGAGGGCTATAATAAAATTCAACATCACAAAGAAATATCCATACCAGTATGAGTATGAGAGTAAGGTAGAGGTATCTAATTGCGACACGTCCCTAAATGCAATACCCTAAAATCTTGTACGATGGATGAGTTATACTGATTTTGAAAATGCAGACCACCTCAGCATCAGAACTTGTGATGGTTTTAGGTAAGGTACCGGTACAATTTTGAAAAAAATATTTGAATTTTGCATATGGTATCCAACTAACACATTCTTCGGCATTAGAATTAATCCTCTTTTCATTTGCTTACGATAATATACAAAAATTTCATTTGTTCTGATAATAGTGAACCTGCCCTCAGCGCTTCTTTTAAGTGGTTACCTTATGATACCAAATCTGAAATTGAAGGATACAGATTGATTCCGATAATCAAGAAAACGAGCTTAATTAGATAAAAATAAAACAGAGACCGTAAACAAAGAAGGATCAAAAGATCTACAAATTTTCACATTTCAAAACCTAAGGTGAAATGCCTAAACATGAGAATCGTACACTTCGAAGACAAAACTCCAAAAACTGCACGAAAAAGAAGGTGTTCATACCAAATCGACGAAGGATCAAAAGCAACAATGGAGCAAAGAGGTACATGAATGTCCGCCATAGCTGCTCCGCTTCTCTGCCTCAACCTCTTAAAATGGAAGATAATCTCGAACCCAGTAAAGTCTCGAAACCTCCATGGCTTATTCACATGTCCGAATTCTGAGGACACCTCCGAACAACTGATGGCAAAAAATCTGCGAGCCTCAAGACACCGCACCAATCGGATTATTCCTCACTCGATGTTGAATACTTCAATTAAAGCGGGATAAACTCAAACCCTCTGACAACGACCCCTCTCCTGAGTTTCAATTTCACCGCACAAACCATGTAAATGGCAATTGAGCACAAACTGTCACTTCGAGGGGATAGTGACAAACTGTCAAAAACTGATTCTCCACACTGCAAATGTGAAAGTATCAATCTCTAACCAATACTGAAAGCAATATCGCAGTGATCTTCATCCATTTAATGAAAAGATGATACTTCACCTTCCTCACTCTGCAACCCCAAGGCTGCAACCCCAATTACTTGCATGGATAGTCACAAAGTTATAGAACTCACATTATCAAGTGTGTTTTTGGCTTCCTGCGCTGTGACCGCAAAGGGTACCAGTAACTAAACCTAGATGGTAGACAAAGTTCACAGCGAAAGAGAAACAGAGGTAGACTTCAAATTCACAAAGAGGAAGAGCTCAACGACATTCCACAAAACAGAAAAAAATTAGAGAAGATCTTCCATCAGACAGTCTCCAGGATAACTGATCAATTGGCGTTCAAATTACTATGCATTCTGCATCGTTTCACCCGCCACCACGGCGTTGCCAACGGCAAGACCCCAAAATGACGAATACTGATCGAAATGCTAACCTAATAGCCTCAATTCTGCGAATCCTACTCTGTTCTCTACTCCAATGTCCAACAAACTCAATCAGCTACTCTGAAATTGAACCAAAATTCATCACCACTTCAGATTAATCTATTCTGCAACATGATGGAACCCTAAACCCTAAACCCTAAACCTCCTCGGAGTTTCAATTCATAATCGCAGCTCAGGATTTCCGCCAATAAGACTTGCAAGAATTTTCTAAAGGATTACCGTGCGCTTTTACTAACAGCCCTAATTCAGCCCTAATTTAGCTCCCGAGTCCAAAACTGCCAATACTAAATAGAAATGAGAGGAAGAGTAAAACCTCAGTCTTCACTTTGGTTCGTTCCTGCCCTGGCTCTTCTTGTTCGAAATGAAATCTGCAGCTGAAGGAACAACAAAAACCATACGGTCGAACGAGGTGCAAGAGATACTGCTCAATCCCAGACCACTTGGAGGACGAATTCGCCCTGTTCGTCTCGCAGGGTAGAATTCAGCTCACAGTTTCTCGTGAAGTCGACCTTGATGTGCAACCACGCATCGCTGACATTCCCAGGACTCCGACAATCAGTCACATTCCTCGGGGCCAGGGTGAACTGACCCCCTCATTGCCCCATTTTAACCCTGGAGAAAACGCTGTGGAATTTTTTATCTGCAATCAGATGAATTTTTTTTGCAAATTCTGAATTTAGATTTGCAATCAGCGGCCCCAAATTAGCTAGGGCTGAAGTAGAAAAATAAAAAATCATGGCAAAAAATAGGGAGCTTTTTTCACAATTAACCCTGGTCGGGGCAATGAGGGGGTCAGTTCTCCCTGGCCCATTCCTCAGGGCCAAAAGATTTTAGCTAGTAAAATAGAGGTTACCCTTCATATTTACCCTAAACAGTGCTACGCACCTCATTACTAAAGCTATGTGCCTCATTACTATAGCTATGTGAATGGCTCTGCTACACTAGGGTTTAGGTGTTACAATATAATTATAAACATTTCATTTTCAAGGAGAATTTTGTACAAGAGAAGGGGTTGCCCATGGCCAATTCTAGTTTGTAAGTGGTCATGAAGCGAGCCCGTAGGGCGAGCCCTATGACCATGCACAAGTCAGAATCGGTTATAGGTAGCCCTTTCTCAAGTATTAAAAGCAGATAAAGGCTCATTCATGGTACTTTTTTTCTGCTCATTTGGTACTATTTTTGTGCTCCCTATTTCTACACTTCTGACACTCCCAATTTCTATGGTCCTATTGCTCCCTGTTTCCAAATAATATACGGAGTATGTATACAGGATATGTATATGGCAGAATCGGCCTCTGAGTGAGGCAGAATCAGCCATAGAGGCAGAATTGGCCTCAAAAAGGGCCAATTCTACCAAATAAAGGTCCTGTGGAAACGCCCAAATGAGCCTTATCTGCTTTTAACGGGGTGGGGGGGATTGAATTTGGGCATGGGCAAAAATTTGCCTAGGTGGGCTATAAGGCGGAAACCCCAATTTCCCTGGGACTTAGTGCTAAAGGGAGAAGCCTTCCATTCCAAAGTTAAACCACTCATACATATACTCACTAAACTCTAATGACAATCTTGAACGTCTTTTGAGATGGCAGGTATCAACAAGATTGGTCCTTTTGGAAGATCAACAACATTTGAGGGATTTCTTTTTCCTTCTCAAATCCAACAATGCTTCAATGTTTGATTTTGGAAAGAAAAAAAATATGATTGATAACATGGGAGTAGTTTCACTTTTTCCATTTTCCATTTAATGGTGAGGGATTTATAAGGGAAGAAGGTAGGGTTGCTTGTCAATTTGGAGGAGATACGGTAGATTTTATCACAAAAAAATTTCTATTTTCAATTTTATCAATCTCTAGTAATTTATAGTGGAAGTAGTGTTTTTGCTTGCAAATGGAAATGAGGCAATGCTACATACAATACTAGGCAACTACAAAGGGAATGTTTGATTTTAATGTAACTAGATCAAAAAGTGTTCAAATAAGCATGTAAGTATGGTTTTTATTATTGAGTTGCTTTTGGTTGTGTTAAATCTTGATGGCAATTGAAAGAAGGTTTTAGATTCTCTTAGTTTTGGAGACTACATGAGTAACCTATGTCTTTCAATGTACTAATTGATAAATCCTCCACTCATATTCACATGGTATACATTTTAGATAGATTTATAGGCATTGATTTTATAGTAAGTTGCAATGAATAATATATGTACTTAACATAATCCAAAAGCAAAAACTAGGTTTGACAATGCATTGGATTCACAATCTTAAAGAGACAATTTAGGTGTAAATAATGTCTATGGAATAAAATTGGAGCTAGACACAAAATAAGGTCCTTCTATCTTACAACCTTATGCAAGGAGGTGATCTCATTCCATTCATCTTTAGCCCCATGACATGAACCTCCAAGCACAAAGGTATGTACACCTATAAGTTACATTGCCCAATATGTGACATCCAGACCAAAAAAACGTCACAAAAAATAAGATATTGATTATACAAAATGTACACAATCAAAACATGAAAAGTATATGAGAGTCCCATGTTGTTTTGGGTACATGTAGAGACAGTACAGTGCATGCTGAAGTTTGTTGTAATCAAATGTGATTACAATAAAAATAACTTATGTTCAATAATAGCAACTACACTAAGTGGAATTAATGAGATGATTATAGCTACACATACCTTAATTTCCAAGAGAGGATTTTCTTCTTCATGGCTGACGTCTTTCATGTCTCACATAGGATGCCCGAAGAAAAGTAATTTTTTTGCTTTTTCCAACGCCTGCTACCACCTGTGATGATTAGCATTTGATTCATCCTTTTCCATCCACCACCCAATCTCGCTCGCTACTGTGCATTCATAAGTTCAAGTTTATCATCCTGTGGGAAGTCTAATTAGAATGGGGACAAAAATTTACATCACAAGAATCAGTCAACAGCATTTCATGCGAGCTCCTCAAGACAGCTACAAAACATAGAAGACCAGAGAGAGAAAGAGATAAGAAGCACAACAGCACGAGATCTCAACGAAACCATGAAGGCAATACTAGCCGCAAACGCAAAGAGTTACAAGCGCGGCAGGTTACATATATTTGGCGCAATCCCACCGTCGTGCACCATTTGAATAGCACTGCTCTAAAGTCATGATACAAGGGCGCCTAAAGAACAATTCAACAGTAGATCCTCCCTCCCTCCAATCTCCTCTCTCTACAATCCCAGGGGCATAGCTAGCTAAACTTTACAGAGAGATCTGCGAGCAGAATCCACTGAGTCCACACTTTCTCTACAAGTCCTGCACAAACAGTCCTCTCAACCAACGACAGACTGAGCAAACAAAGAACCCAAGGCTCCAGAATCATAAATTCAATTTGATGCGTTCGGACCACTTGGGCAGATCGGAGTAGATTCTGTCCCCGCCGACTTGTTCCCCCGTACATCCAGCAGCCACCCTGAGAATGTCCTCAATCAAGGCGAAGTTCCCCATGATGTCCACGTGACTGCCACTCTGCGTGCCACGACCCTCCAGCAAGTTGGCGGGCGGAGCGTGCTTATACTCTCGGACGTAACTGGGGCTCCCACCAGGATTGAACCGCGTTTTGCCTTTCCAGGGCGTATGGCAGAGGTAGCCTGCACTCAGAGCCGGCACCGTCTCATCTCCATCTACGAACTGCACACCTCCTTTCAAACAACCCTCCGAGTCTCCATCTGCCGCTGTGTCTATACGGAAGGGAATGTAGCAGTTGTCGGTGGAAGGGGATACTTTGTAAATGTACGACCTCTCGGTGGGGATGCCCACGCCGTAGAGACAGTAGACCTCCGTGTCTGGCGCGTTGGGTAACCTGCATTATCGCCCATGTCAGTAACCAGGAATAACACACATTTGCGTGCTTCACTTCCGGAGCTAGGATGGAGGATACATGCTAGAGTAATATACGGCTTGTATTATAGCTCAGAAAAGAATCTGGAGCACTAATTGATTGAAGAATTAGCTTACTTTTGAAGAAATTCATTCCATTGCTAGGCATGCAATAATTGTGAAAACATGCTGACAAAGGACTGGATGAAAGGAAATCAAGCAAGCAGCTATGCTACGGCAGCTTCGGCACACTGTAGTATGGGTTCACGTTTCAAGAGGCAACCTACTCAGACTTTCTCACAATACTGAGGATGTAATGCGAGATCTCATCCCCTTCGGTCCGGAGCAATCAGATGTAATATGAGCTCAAGATTACACAGAAAGAGAATCTGGATTCCATTTCTGTTCATAGATTGCAAGGGCGCCCAGGGAGTCACTCAAGAATGTCATGACAGAGTGTTCTGCAGGGTTTAGAAACTCACGTGGTTTGCAGGGGATTTGCCCAATATCGGTAATGCTGGTACTTTTTGTCACTAAGATCATCAGCAATATCAAAACTCCAGTTTTCTTCGCCACGAGTCATAAGTTTAGGAGCCACCTTCCTCAAGACTTCAACAATATCATCGGCATTCAAAACTTCACGGCTAGCTATGTCTTCCACAACGTCCCAAGTGAGGTCCTGATACTCAGTCCACACATCACCACAGGCTGTGGTGTTCCGCAAAGACGAGTTTGTCGGTGGCTGCGCAGACAACAGATTGCACTATCGTATCAAACCTCACACCTCCAAAATCAGCTCAAGGACAATACGAACGTGGAATGGAATTAGAAAAAGATTAGCCCTTATGCTACAGATACTTCGTGTCAGGTTGAACTACCCAGGTCTATAAGATCAAGCAGGTCTCTTTCCAAACACATTGAAAACTGGGCAATTTAAACCCTTCAACAGTAGACTGCAAGGGGCTAGTCGTAACTGTCTTAACCCCAAATAGAAATGTACTGTTTACATTTACATAAGCCTCTTTCCATATAATCCTCAGATTTATCCTCACAAATTTCAAAAACCTTATTCAACAATCTTAGAATGCCACTACTCCTATAACCACATGTCACAATCACTAGACACAAATTCCTTGGAATTATGGACCCCAACATACTACTATTACTTTTAACACATGTCTTATTTTCACTATGCACCATAAATTTAAACATTTAAAACCCATGCTTATACTCTCCCCTTGGGTAGAAAGATTAAACTTACAAAATTAACTTTATACAAAAAGGAGAGAGAGGTACCTTGACTTCCATCCTTCGGTTCCGAATAACTTCCTCGGATAGCGATGCAGCCTCTTTTCCAAAAGCAACCATCCGACCGTAATGTGCAGAAGGTTTCCCATGTACCCCGAGCTGCAACCCATCGTCAGTTTCCTTTTTCACATTCCCGTCTTCACTACTATTGGCAACGACTTTCTTTGTTGAGCAATCGTAGCCTTCTTCTGGTGACCAAGAAGCATCCCCCCAAATGGTGCTGCCTCCCTTGGGGAGCATGGACAAGCAAGAATCCCAGGTGCGTGTCACCTTCATTATGTACTGAAGCGTCTGAAGCCCAAATATGTCGTTGTCTAAAACCCCAGGCGCAATGGCCCTGTTCGAACAGAAAAAGTAAGGAGGTTTGGATTAAATTGTGACAACCATAATCCTTTCTAAGAGTCGCTTCAGATTGCACAGGTCTAAGCAAAAAGTTTAAGATAACAAGAATTCCCACATCTTGATCCGACGAAAAATTGATTTCATTCATTTTACCTCGTCTTGTTCGAAGTCGATTTTACACTCACTGATTTATCCTGTTAGTGAGTGACACTAATTCATAAAAGACACAGTGATATATTTGAATAAGTGCAGGCTGAAGTATATACTTTACTGAACTGGTTTACAAATCCTCAAAGTACATCGCAGAAACAAGGCATAAGAAGGACCAGTGAGTAGAAGTACCTTGCAACGGCAATATCCTTGGCTTCCGCAGAGAAGAGACCTGCGAAAGCTTTGGGCACACCCAAAAAGGGACCTGCGATGTTCATTGTTGCTCTGATGTGACGAGCTACCCAATCAGGTCCACCTCCACCCCCCATGGGTGCCGGAGTCTCAACCCATTTTAGAAAGTGCAAGAAATAAAGAGAGCCCATAGAGTGTGGTATTACCACCGCTTTATAACCACTCGTCTCTACCATGGCCTCTATTTGATATTTCAACCTGGTCAGAGACTGGTCCCGTACCTGGCCAGCATACCACACACGATTAGGTCAGTGACAACCCAGGACACGACAAATTGGATTATGTACTAGCCTGTGGTAGACAAATGAAATTCTAAGAAATCTCCTCCAAGCGCTCGTCTTAAACCGTCTAACATCAACACATTCTTCAGAGAGGTTGCCTTATTAAGACTTTCAGGACAATTAGAGTTTCAATGATGTTTGAATATCATTTATTGGGAGATGACCAAAAAATAGGTCGAGACATCCCCATTTATTCCACTGAAATTGTTGTTAAGGCTCATTTTTGGAGACCTTGCAAGTATGCTCAATCAGGTGCCTAGTGCAGAATCATTGGGAAGTCTCATCATGCTGATAGTGCTTTCCAAAGATCACTGTCCCTACGATGTTGTTGAAAAAGTCAAATGTTCCGCCAAAAATGGTTTCTCTCAGGTTACAGTCATCTAAATGTAAAATAAACGGGATGTGAGGTTGAAAAAGTACAGTATGCACAAATGCTGCCAAAAAAAATCCATAAAAGCTATAGGTAGTAGTGAAAAAAGAAACCTCCGTGTTTTGGAAAGTCAGTCGCCAGTCGTAAGCAGCCATGTACATGGTCTTCTCCTCATAGCCAATGCCTGCCAGATTCTCAATCAGTACTGCCCATACGAAGTAGCCCGGAGCGAAGTAATCCGCCGCAACCAGACCAGACACTGGTCGCACTCTAATTCCTTCAGGATCTAACCCAGTCTCATTGTCAAGCGACATATGCTCCATCCAGCACTTTGGCCTGCCATCACCAAGTCCACTCCGTCAATTCTGCTCATGCCCAAGCAAGCCTCTCCACTACACTCAATCCTTGTTAATCTCACCACCTGGAGTATCAAATTTTTCACTGTGACATTGAGTAATAACTATGCTACAGTCAATGAGAGTGTGGCGAGAGCGCAGGATATTCTAGAATTCCATTGAAGAGAAGGTCGTAATACAAAGGTTCGAGTGTCCATGACTAAACGTACAGTTTCACACCTCAAACTCTTGTAACAAATTCTTGAACCAAATTCAAAAATCAGAACGTGAATTCCAATAGGTAGTGCCTTGTGTACTAAACCCTAACCAGCCCTTCTTCCCTCACCTGCGATAAATCTCCCCAAAGGTTCCCCCCCAGAGCCGTTTACGGAACAATCCATCCGCGCAAGGTTTGCCTCCCCAAAGCTCCAAGCCGCCCGTAACAATTCCCGGCACAAAAACCACGGGATGCTTCACTGACAGCCCTTCTTTCTTCAGCGTCACGCCAGGGGGATCCGGCAACGGCCCCGTGATTCTTTCCGTTACGTACTGCGGAAGAGAATGCGGCAATGCATTGTACAGTACGACCAGAATCCACCAAAACACACACACACAACCCACTAACCAACAACAAGAATCGATACAATTCCAAGCAGAAGACTTGGACTTCTTCTTCTTCTTTTGGGTTTTCTGGTGGTGCTGCTTCTCAGCCTTGGAGCTATCACTATCCGATTCTTTGGGTTTCGATTTCTCCTCCTTGGGAGGGGCATCCTCATCGGAGGGTCCGTGCTTGGAGGCGCCCTTACGACGATTCATGGAGACAAAGCGCGAGTCCACCTAATTCACGAATCCCGTAGCTGGAGAGAGCAGCAGAAGCTCACAAGCTAGAAAAAACAACCCATGCTCGAGGCAAACCCTAAGAACTAAGAAAGAATGGGAGCGAGATGGGTGGTGGGGACCCTACAATCTCTCACGTGCACCACACAAAAGCTCGATTAAGCGCCGCACGAAACCATCACTACCATCATCATCTTCTGGAAGCTGCAGCACAGGTCGAGGTGGTTCTAGAACTTGTAAATTAGATGAAAGGTGGCGTGTGTGTGGCGATGGAAAGCAGCGACTGTAATTCGTCTGCGAGAGTGGGATTGGCTTGCAGGAGAGTGGATGTGAGCGAAGCTAACGTGAAGTTTTTGCTTGGCAATCAAGATGCGCCAGAGCGAAGAGGTGGTGGTGGTGACGGCGGGGGCAGTCGCGCGCGGGCGAGTCACACGCGGCCACCATCGCCGCGACTGGAACGGAAACTCCCCACCACAGACGTTGCGTCCAGTTTGGAGAAGGCGTGACCGCTCGTTGCTTGCCTTTTTGCTTCAGTTCATTGAGATGGTCAATGTTTTTAATTCTATGGTAACTACATAAGTTACACCTAAAAGCGTCCGAATAAGCAATTCAATTCATCATGTTTATGATTAATGTATTGAAATTTTATTTTAAGGGCCACTTTGGTAGTCAAAAGGGGAGTCTAGAGTCTCTTAAAATGCATTTTTTGGACTCCGTATGAAGAAACCATGGATTTTCAAAGTGCTGAAAATAGCGGAGTCTCCAAGAACTACCCCTAGACTCTCATGAATAGTGTCAGTATATTTTAAACAAGAATCTATAGCGGGGTCATTTTAGAAAGGGGTTGAAATTAGGTGTTGTTATTTGAGAGCAACATGCACCCTGAAACATAGATCAGTCAAAACAATCATCGTTTTTCTTGATGCGCACCCATCATCACTTGATACGCACCCATCGTCATCATGACTATTCAGAATGGCACATTTAGGTTTGGACCTAAAAGATGTACTCTAGGAAACTAAATAAGGTAGGAACATTTATTTGCAACACTTTTTTTTTGTCCTATTATTTTACCATTGGTCAAACACCCACAAAATTTGATGAGATTATTAGCAAACTCAAGAAAAATGTAATTCAAGTAGTTCTCTAATTTTCCAATGCTCAAGTACCATCTTACATATTCTCAAAGTTGAGATTATATAATACCCTATATGTAATATTATACTCACCTTGAATGAACAATCACCTTTAAAGCACAAAATGTCTCACTTTTCATTGATTGCTTCAAAAAACTCTTCATCCTTCATTGGTTGCTTTATGTAGTTTTGAATTAAGGAAGTGTTGGTTTAAAGTCATTTTAATTTTGGGGTATTGGTAAACAAAAGGTGCTGCAATTAATATAGGTGTTTGTACCTTATTAATGCTACATAATGTACACAATTAGAACGTGATAGTGGAGAGATCCCAATGACTATTTTGGATGTATTTGTAATTAATACTTTTAAATGCCATACTTTATTTTTACAATGTCCAAATCAAATAATGCATGCTAAATTATAAGACATTGATATGACTTTTGTTGCAAGATTTTTACTTTTGTAGATGCAACTTTCATGTAAACTTCATATGATTTGAACTTTTGACAACTTCTTAAGACTTTCCATTTAAGAAGTCTTTTTATTTTTTTGACTTTTGGATTTAGGTTTGAAAAAAGTTTATAAATTTTTTTGTAAATTGGAATTTTTTAAAATTTATTACTTAAAGAAAGTTATTAAGAAATCCATATGAATTGAAGCTCAAATGAAAATTGCACCTCAATAAGTATTGAAGTTTATACACCTAAAATTACATAAATATGACAAGAGGGCCTTTGTGTTTAATAGTAATAAGTATACTTAGTTGCTATTAGTGTCAATTATGGATATATAGTCCTTGGTAGGTGTGATGAATCCTTTTGTAATTAGTGCATTTCTAATAAGTCCTCGTGATGTTGTTATATGACATTTACATATGACTTTGGATGTATAAACTTCAATGTGGTACTTGATGCAATAATTTAAAGAAGCTTTTAGCACCATTTTTTTAAATAAAATTCCAAAAGTTTTATAAATTGTAAATATTTTATTTTTTAAGGAAAAATTATATCTTGGAAGGGTGGTCTCTCTCTTTGCTCCCCAATGGCGCCATAGTGAACTATAGTAGCCACGGGTGGTGAAGTCAGTGATGGAGCCTCACCATTGCCTATTTGTTACTATGGAGTGCTCTTGTGTACTCTTTAATACTAGTTAGATGGTATCCCATTCTATGATAGGTTGTGATGTGAGTCTCAATTAGTGAGTCCCAAGGTGAGGTTGCTTGGGCGTAGTGGGGAGTTGGATAATGTTCAAAGGTGGTCAACGTTGGTGGTGAGTAGAACCACAACCTTATGCTTGGACATCAATAGAAGTTCCACCTCATATCATCAAATAATATACTTGGTGCAATCTTATGTGAGTTAAGTAATGGGAGACATTGGGAACATAGACCCCACAATTAGAGTTGGAACTTAACATTGCGGGTGTGTGGCATGTGTAGTGTTAAAAAATCATGACCTTTGGTATCACTAGAAATAAAATGCCGCCGAAGCACTTTACATGAACTTCAAGAGATGAGTGTCACCATAAGCGGTGTAACTCCTATGCTATTATGAAGTTTTTTCCCCTTATATTACTACCTTTTTATCTTGTTCCATTTATCCCTCACTTGTTAGTAAAAGATTTTGAGGTTTATAGCTAAGGACCAATTTATAGAGGGAGAAAGTAGAACCATTTTCGAAGAAAGAAGAAAGGGGAGGAAAAAAGGGAGGAACCTTTACCAAGATCATTTTGCTCCTATGGAAAAAATCCCACAAAAGAAGAAAAAGGGAAAGAAGTGCAATACTCACTACCAAATGCAAACAATATCAAAATCCACCAATGTGAGAATAGAAGAAGAAATGGAAATGACTTCTTTTATACATAAATTTTTGTGATATAAGCTCTTAGGTCTAGGTTGAGTATTTCTAGGTTTGGATTTTGTAACTTTAGATTTAGGTTTGGTAGCTCTATGTTTGTATTTGGTAATTTTAGGTATGGATTTGGTAACTCATTCAGTTTTAATTGGTTTGGCAACAACAAGAGAGGATGCCCTTGTTGCCTTGTATTTTACCCTTGGAAAATACACTAGAATTTTTTATTTGCCACCCACTATAAAATTTGCAAATTTTGAATTCATATTATTTTGCAATTAGAAGCTCAATGTTAGCTATGACAAGTGAAAAAAATACAAAATGTATATGGCACAAAGTAAGGTAGCCGACCTCTTTCTAACTAGCCACCTATTTTTATTAGTTAGGCTTCTTTGTTTCTCATCAATTGTGGTTGAGGTGACAGCTCATGTGGTTAGGTGATAGTTAATGCAATACAAATGTTGGGGAGGTGTACATTGAAAGCATACAATGATCACAAGATGTACATTGGAAACCACAATTATCACCTACAATGAAGCATGGGCGATTTTGTAATTAGCTTATAGTTGGAAATATGGTGACTTATATAACGAGAATAGATTGAGTAGAATCTTCACAAAATAAATTCACAGTAATTTGATTTTTGAAGAAAATAATGTAAAAAAATATGAAACCCATTTAAAATCTATTTTTCTAAATGGGAAAAATTTTCCCTACACCATACCCATGTTGCAAATATGCTAAATTGCTTAAGTAATTAGAAAGGAGTCAGCTACCTTGGGAGGCAATTTCCCTTGGATGGGGCAATAAGGGGGTCAATCCTCCCTGGCCGTCTAGCAACACATTGATGAATACTATAGTGACCAACCTTTTTTTTTAACTTTTAGAAAAAGTACCAAGATGGAAAGTTTGGTAAAGCATTATATTTCTACATTCATTCATCTTTTGAACCAAAAAACACTTTACAATGATATTCATGCACTTTTTCATCCAAATTTGACGATTTCATCCACATTTCTAATACAAGTGGGAAATTTTTGGCGAAATAAGATAACTTTTTTCTGGCCAAAAGTAGAAATTTATTTATTTTGAAATGGTAGACACAAGGACACAAGGGCTGGTAGTGACTACACTAATGATGATAAATAGTATTGGCAACACTAATCACAAAGCATAACACTAATTGTCAACAATCCGGTTAATGTTACCAACACTAAATGTCAACATAGACGCTATTTGTCAACTATTGAGTATAAATTTTTTACAAGTTTACATTTAGTGTTACCTAACTATTTCATCAAAATGCAAAGAAAAACGTATGAACCCAAGAAACCTATGACGTGCTCAAAAAAGTTACTGCTCAGAAAAGTGAATACAACACTAAATGCCAACTAATTGAAGTTTAGAGTGACCGGGGTAAAAATCCAGGTAACACTAATCACAACATAACACTATTTATCATCATTAGTGTAGTGAGTGGCAAGGTGAAAAGGGGGTCGAGGTGTGAAACGAGCAGGTCGACAGAGCTCCGCCGGCGAAGCAGGCTCCCTGCTGCTGCTCCCCGTGTGCGCAGCGCTGTTGTAGAATTGTGCTCATCGCGCCATCGCCCTAGTTTCCTGTTTCTCCATATCTGCGTTTGCCGTGTTTAGTTCTCTTTTTGGAAAACAGGATTGTTGTTCTTCTTCTTCTTCTTAGGGTTTAATCGGTTTCTAAATTCGCGCTCCATGGCTGATGCCCCGCCTCAATCATCTGGCCCAGAGGACACTCTCGCGTCGGTGCAGCGAGCTTTAGCGTTGCTCCACCAGCTTCAGTGTTCCGTTTCCGGTTTCCAGCTTCCCTCCCAGCTCGTCCTTCTCGAGCGCTTGTAAGTTCTCTCCATACACTCCTCCTGGGGTTTGACTCCTGTTGGAATTATAGTCGGTCTCCTATTGTGATTGATCCTGTTTTCCGAATTGCTGCAATTTCGTTTAATCGCAGTGTGTTTGTTTCTACTTTTTGGAATTGCAGGAATGGGCTGGTGACTGAGCTTGGAAATATGCATTCAGCTGCACAAGATTGTCATATTCAGATTCCTACGGAAGTTTTGAAGTACGTGGACAGATCATTGCCTGAATTGATAGCTGTTTAGCTCGCAAGTTGTTAAGAATCTAGGCGATATGATGCCCCTCCTAGATACACAGTAATCGCATATGGTGATAAATAATTATTTAGATTCAAAACCCTGTGCATATCGTTTAGGTTTTGGTTGAATTGCCAGTTAGTATGACGAGGAATGTATTACGGAAACTGAAACTTGATATTTCTTCACGTCGCTTAGGATTCTATGCTGGAACGGAGAGTGGGGAAGGTCGTGATTTACTTGGTCCTGATACAGAAATTCAACCTGTTTTTTTTATAACGGTGTGTGCTGGGTGGTCCTAAATTAATGGCTTTTTTTGTTTTTCGTTTTTTCTTTTCGCATTTTTTTAGTACTGATTTGTTTCTCAAAGATGCTTAGCTTTTAGCTGTGTACGTGAAAGTTGTCAGATCGAAAATTTAAGTTGCACAGATCGTTCTTGCATGCTGATTCATCAACCTTTGGGTCCGGAGGCTCTCTTTTCTTTTGTTTTTTCTGATTTTTGAAGAGGTGGTCGAGACTCCTTCACCATATTGTTTTGGAATCACTGTTCTGGAACCTTTGTGCGGTTGATTTACTCAATTGTGAAGTTACAATTCTGTAGACCCTTTTAAATTAAATGGCATTTATATAAGTGTCCTGATCCATGATTGCATTTGTGGATTGTTGACCATGAGCAGTTTCATCGATGAAGGACGCAACCCTGATGAATTCACAAAGCAACTACTTAATGGTTGTGTCCAACAGAATCAGGCATCAAAGGGCAAGGTGGATTCCTTCAAGGTAAGCTGATAACCATTGAATATTATTTAGCAGCGATTCAAGAATGCTAGTGGTCCGCCCACTTTTTCGTAAATCAGCGAGATATTGGCGGTTAGTTGATTAGATATCTTTACTAAAAGGTCCACTGTGAATCCTGAGTTTCCAGGTACTACGAAAGCATCTGCTGGAACAAGTGGAGGAAGTATTTCCAGTCGAAACTGAGGCATATCGAGAGATACGCAGTCAATCATCTCTTGTGAGTACAGTGTCTTCTGCTTTGTGCTTATAACCACCATTTTGATTATAAGATTTTTCTCCTGACACTAAGTTTGGACAGTTCACAACGTCTATCTTATGATGTGTTCCATGATTCTTATGATGTTGCAGAATGTGCTGTAATTCCTTATCAATGCTGCTAATTTTCTATTCGAAGCTGTCTGGGTCTGTTATATGTACCGGTATACCTCACATAGAGAAACTGTTTTCCTATGGTATTGGTATGCCCTTGCGGATTTTCTATTGAACTTGAGTTGGGGGGTTCCGAGATTCACAATTCTATTATAAGTCTTATTTTTCAGATCTTCCTGGTTGGGCATGTCAATAAAAATTGCAGTTATTTTGGTACCCCTAAAAATGAATTGGGGACGATGATTTGCGCTTCAAAACTAGGGAAGAAGTGTGCAACTTTTAATATTTTGACTTTCATGATCACTAGCAGTTGACTTTCTTGAACTTTGGTCGCAGGAGTCACGAAGGGCAACTCACACAGGGAATGCGCTTTCCAATGGTGATGTGAAACTGAAAATTGAGCACTAATGTTCTTTACTTTTGGTCACTGGTAACTGTTACAAGTCAGAAATTCGAAATTACTGCAGGAACAGCATTTATTTGTGGAGCGTTCTAGTTCATTCTTATTTCAGGACGAGGGCAAGAAGAAGAATGTCATCAGAATACCCTGTTGTCTACAGGATAGGTGGGTTACAAATACCATTCTATTGTCCCGTGCACACGGTTGAACTTGTTGCGACACTAAACACTCCACACCTGACAAATATAAACAGAACACGTTTGAGGGATGCATAATTGATATTAGAAAAGTTCAATGTTTTAAGGATACTTGGTACTAGTAGTGTTTACAAACAGTGAACATGACATCGAAAGCATATCCCTGAACAATTGTCACTTGTTTTCCACTGTCCTTTTGTTTTGCCATGTTGACACATCATTTAGTTTCTAAGATGAGTTGTCATTTGCAGTGGAAACTGCGACAGCCGTAGGAGATTCGAAAATGATCATCTAGCATCATCGAAATCGTTCTTATTATATATCCCTTGGGAGCTCAAATGCACTAGGGTACTATAAATGAACATTTTCCTTGAGTCAGACCACTTGATTTTGCTTGTTTGCACAAATTGGAACAGATGTTTGAAATAAGATGCACGCAAGTATGAAATCATTAACCAAATGTCATATTAATGTAGTTTTTGTTTCGTGAGTAATTGTTTTGTCATTGAACAGTTATGAGATGTAATATTCTTTTTCTCAACCAGATGATACTATTATCATTATATTAGTTCACTCCCGAGGAATGTTGCATCCGTTGGGTCACAGTTGATTGCTGCGCATTCGATGGTGTTAAGAGCGTATTGTTTTGTGGTTTATCTGCAGGTCTGATATTGCCTAATGTGCACCTATTCTTGTGATGGTTGTATAAGAATCTTGTTATGTAGACCTTCCTCTAACCCTTAAAGATGGGCCTATGACTGAAAATCATCCCTTTTGCATTGTGTAAATATTGGTTTAAAAAAATCTTAAAGCACACATTGGAAGTCAAACTACTATATAAGATCTTTCCTTTTCATGTGAAATTTTGAGGATGAATAGTTGCATTTTTTTCTTGTATATAAGGATTCTTTGTCATTCATTGACTAAAAAATGATTGCAAAGTTGTTTAAGGATTAATAGTATTTTTGGTTTGGGAACTTTAGTGGTTTATGGGTTTTTTTTGACTTGTCTCGATTTATTTTAGAAAAAAGAAGCAATTGCTTAAACAAATATTTTGAGAAATAATCTTTCCTCCATGAAATTTTATAATTATCAATTAAGGTTAAAATTGTGCACTTGAAATATGCAAATCAAGCATTGTAGATACAAGGGCAAGTTTTCAAAGGCTATCTTATAACATTGGCTTCCTTTCCAAACTTCCTTACAAAGCTTTTAGAGGCTATCTTACAACATTGGCTTCCTTTCCAAACTTCCTTACAAAGCTTTTAGAGGCTATCTTACAACACTGGCTCCCTTTCCAAACTTCCTTACAAAGCTTTTAGAGGCTATCTTACAACACTAGCTCCTTTTCCAAACTTCCTTACAAAGCTTCTAAAGGCTATCTTATAACATTGGCTCCCTTTACAAACTTCCTTACAAAGCTTCTAAAGGCTATCTTACAACACTAGCTCCCTTCCAAACTTCCTTACATTCACTATAAGGTATTGTGCTCATGAAGCATCCCTTTAAAGGTTGGTTGACCTTATCGATGGATTTAAGATGCATAAAAGTATTTTCTCTTATTTTTCACTTGAAGAGAAATTGATGTGAAATCTAGTTTCATAATTTTTAGAGCATTTATGAATTACTTATGAATTTCCAAAGAATTCTGCCAAACACCTATTCTTGATCATAGGCCTTGCAGACCCCGCATACACAATTTGAATAAAGATAACACAAGATTCTAAAATGAAACCATTACTAAACTTAAATAGACCCTAGATTCTCTAATTAACATCCATAAGGGCAATTCTCATTTTGAAAAAATTCAATGGAATGTACACTTAGTTTGAAATGGACCCACCCTAACTCTTATTCCATCCATTGACGAAGCATGAACCAATATCTCACAAATTTTAGTAAGCTCACACATTATCAACAATCCATTCAATGTAGCTTTTGTCAATGCAATGCTTGAAAAGCTCTTCCTCCAGTCTGGAGCCAATACATTCACTAAGAGCAATTGAAAATCCAGTAAAGTTTAAATAAACCTAGTAATTCTTACAAGGATCCTACGATTGTATGTTTTTTTCATGTGGCAATATAACTATGGAAAGCCCATATTCCACGCTACGGTATACATATCGCCCATATGTATAATAAAAACCATTTGGATATGATAATAGTAACAGTACAGTAGTACCATGGTGTAGCAGGCGAAATGCGAAAGTAAGATTGTAAGAAGACGACTCCAGGCTCATCTCCATGGAAGGCGCCTGTAGACTTTCTATCAACAATGCATAGACTTTCTATCAACAATGCATAGACTTTCTATCAACAAAAACATACAACACTAGTTAACTGCAATGGTCGGCCCAGAAGACAGAAATTTGGGTGTACTGTACCATCTGGGTGCAGACCAAACGACCCTACAGAATCCTCACGCCATCATGTAAAGCGAAGGGCAGAGACCGGCACATTGGCAGCAAGCGCAACCTTGTCAATTGTAGCAGGAGCGCTCATGGAGCACCACGAGTTGTCCCCCCATTGCTCTTTTGCCGATGCTACTGCTTGACGGATTGCAAAAAGGGCACTGTAACGCCAACATCTTGAATTAGTCGATCTCCCTTACCATGTAATAACCCAGCTCAATCACTCAATGTCAAAGGAAAATCCAACTGCTACACATTTCCGTGCAATTACTGTGGACCATGATAAATCTAAAAATTGTGGTTTGCGTGAGTTCAGAATCTTCATATTGTGAAGAAATCTTCAGTCTTAAAGATATTTCAATGCACAGTATAATTGAAGCACCCCCAGTAATTGCATGGAAAAGTGTAGGGAAATGCCCAAGATAATTAACTTGAACTTGTAGGTGAGATTCTTTAACAATTTATCCTATTAGTGAGGGGGCACAATTAGTGTCGCTGCAAAATTTATGTTCATTTTTAGGAGGAAAGTGTCTCAATACGGTAATATTTCAGCCTGCACTAAATTTAAATAAATTACAAATAATGTGACCGATAATTTAGTGTCACACGCACTTAATATGTTCCAATCAATGAAGTCAAATTTGAGGGGTTTAACCAATTTTTTACTTAAAAAATCAATGGGATAACCGAAGTGAAAATTACCTGCACGCAAGGCCGTAGGGAGGCTCTCCAGAAAACTGCACTCATTCAACATATACTATGTCAGATATTATCCCCAATCCTCATGCTCTTGAACCCTCAATTCAAATGCCAAAGTTAGACTGTGCAAGTTCACATAAGCTTTGACATCAACAAACATCAAAGATGAATCGTAGAACCCAATACATGGCAGTCATTAGTTCCCTGAAAACAAGTGAAGTACAACGAAACAAGGGCTTCAGTTGAAATTTTCAAGAACTCTTAGACATCATAAAGAGAATTTTCTTCAAAATTCATGATCTTCCTATGTATCATGGAGAAGCCTCCCTATGATCACTGAGAGACCATAAGGAGACCTCGCGTGAATTGTGGGAAGGTTCTCCTTATAATATCTAAAAAGTTCGCCAATCACTCTAATTCTATTAGGACCTTGATACTGATTCTTTGTTGTATCTTTGATGAAAATAACAATTCGTGTGTTGTATGGAAGTGCAAGTTGGTGCTCAACTTCCTAGAGTAAAAAAGTAAAGTCTTACCTTAGACCGCAAGAAACCAGACGGATTATCACTATTGGGCAACAAAGCAGCACGGAAGTCGTGGGGTATGTCCTTGGAAGATGGAATTTTGTAATCCCAAGTACTATCCGTAATAAGCTGCATCACTCACAAGAAACAGAAGAAAAAATTAAACAATAGTTGACCATCCTTATGTTTGGAATACTGATGGTGTGCCCCATGTACACCCATACTCTATAATATCACCTATACTATCACAAAACCTATGGAACGGATGTACCCAATTCAGAACTCAGCTTCCACTCTCATTATCATACTCTATAATGTCACAAGAATTTCCATAAAAATGTGACAAGGTGTTGAACAAGTCTAGACCACCTCTGGAATCCAGTGACCCGAAATACTTTACTGGCGATTTTACATGCAACCCTATTCGACTGTCACAATGTTACAAAAGTCTATATCGTGTGCATTTTGGGCGCCCAGGCTGAGCAATCACATTAAAGAGGTTTGGGAGTACAAACTATATTTTCCAATCCTCAGAAATTCTGCAATGGTATGTGCACTAACTTTCTTAAAGTGTCGATAACGTGTCGATAACGTTTTTATCCCACAAGTTCAAGCAAACAAACAAACAAGAAATAGTCGAACCTTGCCATTGTCGCTATTGAATCGATATTCTTCAGACAAGTAAAACCCAAGTCCTTGAACAAAGGCGCCTTGTACCTGTCATAACAGTTCAAGATAGCACCCTCAGTGTGAAATCTACATTTTCATAAACTTCGTCAAAAACGAAATTTCTGAACTCACATAATTTCTTCACATGTTGAATTGACCTCCAAGAGAGAATTTTAGACATACTTTCAACATCTCCAAAGATCCTCAATTAGGTTCATAAAGTTATAAATATAACTTCCGGTTAATCTAATAGGACATTTAAATCAATATTACTAAGATGTCAAATTAATAACAAGTTCATGTTCCCAATCACCTTTGGTATGCTGAAACCTTGCTGGAGATTAGACTACAAGTCAATGAGGATGAGTACGACTAGCTTGATCTCTAATAAAAGGCATTCTGGGAATAGAGTGAAGGAGAACAGGAATCGAAGTATGTTTTCACTACGTTCTTTGGTCCATGTTCCACCCACTGCAGTATTGCTCGTCTTTAAGGTATTCGCAACAATCCGACTTGGAAGGGTAACTACCTCGAACTCCAAAGAAATGATAGTTGGGTAGCTAGCCAGGTCACATGTTGACTTAATGTTAACTCTATTGTTACCAATGGAATAACAAGTTTATGTCGATGATGGTAACATCACATTGAAATCAGTTTGAGATCATTGGCATTAGACTCACACTACATATAAAATTACATGAGAACTATATAAATCTAATGTCAATTAATTTAACATTAATAACTTTGCAAGTCTAATTAAAGGGGAGTCTATCGTGGTGAATGTATCGAAGAGATAGAGAAACTCACCTGTCCAATGTCAACAGCAGGGTTCAAGCTCTTTCCACAATCCAGTAAAAGATCACATCTTAAAATTCGTGTGTCCCCTGAAACATTCAAGTTCAAAACTTATTGAATTTAGAATTCTACAATTTTATGATATAGAAGACAAAAATCGTGATAAAGGCCCAAGTATATATCCTTGAAACTCCGTCCACAATAAAAGGAATTCTCACGAACCATTCACACCAATAAGTGCTCAGTAAAGGTTCGACAAGAAAGCAGATGCAAACGCTGATATTGGTATTCAAACAACTAAAACCTGTGTCACAAAAGAGTGCGACACAAATTCGTCCAAAACAACTCAGGAAATGACACGTAAAAGCATAGTCATCTAGAATGATCAATTGAAATTTATGAAATACACTGCAAAACATTATAAATAAACTTGGAACGGTTGGAATTGAAACCTGTCAAAACGTCCACTTCAGCTTCACAACAACCTGCTCCAAAAGATACATATCTGAAGACAGACATTGAGAAGTTACGACAAAACTTCGGTTCCAAACTTATGCTCAAGAGTATAATATGAATAGTACCCTACCCTAAGGCATAAGGGTATAATAATGGCCACTGACCCAAAATCGAGAACCTAAAATCTTAGATAATAAGTATATATTAATGAGGAGGATGTAGACCTCCTCAACATCTGTATTACAGTATTAGTGTTGGTTTTCGATCATCAACCAACAAAACTTTAAACCTCAATAACTTTTGCATGCAGTATCCAAATAACACATTATTTGATTCATTGAAATCCTCTTTCAATTTCTGACAAGAACATCTAAAATTTGTTCAATAAAATAATAAGAACCATGCTCATCGCAAAAAGTGGGTTTCCCTACTTACAACATGCCTTATGAAACTCGAAATAAGGAGTAGATATTGGTGTCACTTACTGAAATGGGCCACGTTTGCCAGCTGCAGGGTAAATACGCCCACGAGCTTGAAGATCAACACCATTGTCTACTCCTGATTGGACGAGATCACGCCACATTGGTTTCCCTTTCGGTGTTGTCAGCATCTTGCTTGTCACTTGTAGCCGGGAGACAAGTTTCTCGCATGCTAGCTGGAGATGTAAACAGAATTAGACCTCACGTTCATAATCTCACAAATTCTGAAAGTTGGTAGTTGAGATACAGCACAAATAATCATTAGACTTGTTTTTAGTTAGAGGTTTCGGTTCTGAAACCTACAGTAATCAAGCTTTACATATCATCTGTTGAAGCCCACTGGATCAGTATAAAGATTCTTCTTCTTTGACATCAATAATCATATTTAACTAATTGATTCTTTGATTCTTTGAATGAGAAACAAAAAATTTAATCCCGAACATTCGATAATTTTTCTGACTTTCTATGGTTTGGAACAGCCTACTGCCAAATTAGAGGATTTACACGTTAAATAATATCCAAAAATGATTCAACACCAACCTGAACAGTCATTGCAGCGAGTTCTGAGGTCACCGAGCCTCCGGATTCAGCACAGTTATTGGCAACCAGTGTTGTGACGGTGTTCACTCGGATATGGACCAAATCTAGTCCACCTTTCACCAAGGTCCCCAAAGTCATAGCTGCAACCTGTCAAACAAAAAAGTAGGGTAAATAATCATAAGCTGTAATTGTCCAATCGCAAATAAATGGTTAATACTGGCTAGAAAGATAATTATTCCCAGAAAATATATCCTAGCACAAAAGTTTATGATAATAGTTGAAATAGCACTACTTATTAAACAAGTCTAAGATGTTTTTTTGTGTTTCATATTCATCGGTCAATCGGTTACAGTTAACGAACCCATCACAATAGTATTAAAAACAAATACTCGTCAAATGCCCCTAGGTGATCAATCTAGGTCATTCTAGAATTTAATAGCTTAAATAGTGATAAGATGAGAAGTTCTGCCAATACTTGGGTAATATTTGGAGGTTCGGGCCAAGTTAATTTGAGACTAAATCATTTCAGGTTAGTTGAAGGTCAGATTGAAAGATGCTAGAGATAGGCTGAGCTGCAAATGAGCTCAATGTATGCAGAGATTGAGGGGTTGAACTTATATTCTTCACACACGAATACTGGCAGCTGAATACTGACAACCTACTAAACCCATACGAAGCTGTTGACCCTCAGAATTTACTAAATTGTAAATTCAATACTCGCAGTAGTATACTAGCAGAACAAAGATCATGAGAAGAGTGTCTACCTGTGCAACTTTGATATCAAGACCCTGTCCCATTTCACATCCTGAATTATTTATGCTTACACTCCCGTCGGGATAAACATTAACAAGAGCGATGTGGTTTTGAGCTTCCCAGAATGCATTAAACTTCACCGGTACCATAGAAATACCACGTTTGACGAACTGGTTTGCAGAATTGAATTCCTTAATGTCTTGAAGACGGCTTTCATAGCTGCTAGATTCCTGTTAGATACAACACCACATAACAACATTGCACATGAATGCTGAGAAAATTACCTTTAAAGGCATAGAACTAGGCTCAAAGTGATTTTTTTAAGACCCTTGAGGCCCACGAGGATCATCCGCCCTTAGATGTATGATTTACCCGACACCTGCTTTGGTCTAATGTAAATGTTTTCTATATGACAGTTGAATTAGCAAAATTCCTTCACATCCATTAATTAACACACAAACCATACTGTAAAATTAGATCTTTGTGATCAACTATCTTTTAATATCACAGGTTCGTGATACTTAATCAATATATAATTATCAAGTCTAGAGAGCATAGTACACTGTGACTCGATTATCTAGAGTTTTCATTGGATTATTGCAACGTATTATTTCTGAAATTGAATGTTATATAAGATAAGAAAAGAAAAGATCTCCATCAGTAATGTGAAAGACAAGTGGGAGCCAAAGGGTTAAATTGTCACCTTAACAGCACTGAATATTTCCTTGGCATTGCAGAAATCGAGTTTCTGCCCACTGGGGGTGGTGTCACCAGGCTTATACATATTAACCTCACGTACAACATCCACTGGCATTTGAAGTACAGATGCCACATGCTCCATCATTGTCTCAATCATGAAGACGGTCTCTACAAACACTACATAACCCAGACACACAACTCCTCTGTCAATATACAATTACCTGGATGTAGATGAGAATACACTACACTAATAGATTTAATTTCACTATTCTCTCCTAACTTTTCATGATCATTCTCAAAACATTGTAGACTTCCTGCAATTGAGGGCTGGTTGAATAACTAAGTTTCTCAAGAATGAAATAACCGTAAAGAGGTTTTCTAACAATATGCAACCAGATCAGCTTCGATTAAAAAAATGCAAGGATATATAGAACAATGGATGATGGTTATCCAAATGAAAAATGAATTAAAGTGCGTTTATACCTTCAAGTAGCTCAAAATTTTCCCGGGACATAGTATAATATAAGTAAAGATAAACATGTAAAATTCCAAACTAGACAGACGGCTCACTTTGCAAGTGAAGTAAATTGTGAAGAGTCACAACTATCACAGAAGGTGGCATGGAAAACTTCAAATTTAAGCACATGCATCTAAACCCCCCAATATGACAAATTGTAATGTGAGGTGGGGATTTACCAGGGCCTCGCATATAAGTACATGCGGGAAGATTGGTGCGCGCAATTTTCCCCTTGATATCCCAGTGAGGAATGTTATAAGTATTGTCGATGAATGAAACTATCGAGAACATTTCAGGATTTTCAAAATCAAAATGAGCACCCTGCCACAATAAACATCGCGAGAAACATAATTCAAACAATGAGCAGATGGTAGAAGTAAATAAATTCTAAAAAGCCCTTGATTGAATCCAATTGTGCACGACGCTATATAGTACAGACAAACAGAAAAATCACTCTTTGATATACATATATAATAGTTTTCAAAACGCAATAAGTATATTGTAACAAATTTGGATAGAAAAAGACACAGATAGGAATTTGGACTAACATGATTGTTCAAAATGTTTAAATCCAAAGCCAAAATGCGGCCATCTTTGTTGACGCCTATCTTATAGTCACACCTGTAGGGACTCCGTGCTCCAACACCCTACATCACATCCAGCATCAAGGACATCCATTGATCAGCACGATTATAAGTTGCATTCACACTGAACACCAAAACGAAACATCCGCAAAATAGAACTACATTCTCAACTAATACGAAAGCCTGTGGTTGTACGGAAACCTCAGATCTCAACCGTGTGTTTGAGAGTACTAATCTAACTCTGATACTCACGTACAGTATCATGCAGATGTGACGACTTCCATAAGTTCCACAGTGCGTATTGAAAGGCATAATAAACAAAAAGCCAAACATAAATCACTCATTTCATTTAAATCCCGATGGTCTAAAAAGAGAATTCATCATATACACAAATAGGTTATATCATATTAACTAACAAACCTGCATGTTGGTAGCCATATCAAGAACAAGGCGGACAGGCCTCTTTAGCTTGTCAGCAGCCAAGGAACATGCCATGGCATGGCATGAGGAACGATTGAGTTTTGATCCATAAGCACCCCCAAGCCTTTTAACGTTTACCTGCACATTTCTCACATAATTTTAACAACTAAAAGAAAGACATGTCATAGTTAAAATTTTTAATTGATCATGCTGTGAAAAATATATTCCAAAGGGGGCTGTACTAACATCTCCAGAGTCAGTGAAGAACATTGCATGTGGTGATCAAAAAGTAATTTAATTGACATAAGAAAGTACCCACGTGAGCTACTCAAAAGTGCTAAAAAGAACATGGTTCCCCTTTTGGATGTTCGTCGCGTTTAGAAGCTAATATTACGAGCATGCTTCAAAAAACGGTACTTCAGAGACATTTTTTCTTACAGTGATCTTGTGCTGAGGTCGATTGAGAGCAACCCCCACACAATGTTGGACCTGCAACACCAATCCTACAAGGTTAGGTGGAAATGAGCGGTAGGATGTATATCACACAGAACATATTTTCATGCACCATGTAGAACAAGCAATTAACGTAATTTTCTAGGCCGGTCCTTGCTAACCACTAGACACAAACCTGAGCTGGATTTTGTGTAGATGAGAAGACTTCCATGGTGCCATCCTCTCCAGGAATGCATAAAGCTCGCTGTGTTTCTAGATGATTATGATACTGATGACCCGTGGTCACCTGATGAACACCACAAGTTATCCAGTCAGCCATTAGCTCAATTCACTTCTCGAAAATTGATGCATAATACACTGCTACAAAATCCATTGCATTGCTGATCAAATTGATTGGACCCCAAAGAGAGTGCTAGACAATGCACAAACCTAGACATCTCTCACAAACACAACTATGCAAAAAACTGTGTAAATAATAGAATGGAACGGCGAATAGAGTGGGCGAGTTACTAAAGACATTCACTCTTTTTCTGTACCTGGACAAATATAAAGTTCTTCCTTCGATAAGGAAGAATGAAGCATAAGACTTGTGCACTTTGATCAATGCGTTTAGATAAACCCAAAGAAAAGAAGTAGAATAGTCAAACCTAAACAGCTTGACAATGATTGAACAAAAAATCTCAACCTACAAACAGATTGTTAAGACACAAAAGGAAATTTCTAGACGGGAAAGAGGAACTAGCAACTCACCTGTCCTTCAATAGTAACATCAGCCTTCTGAAAGCCAAGCATCGTATTGCCTGCAGAAATAAAGTAGACATGACCAACCCAATTCATCTATTCAGCAACATGAACCAACTTAAATACTGTAAACTACCAAGCCGCAAAGATGATAAAACTGTTAAAAGACGGAAAATCTCTACAGAACAGACGAGACAACATTCTATAGAGAAGTCAACGTTGTTAAATGCAAAACACTCAAACCAAGAAGGGCAGCTCCTTAGCATACCCTAATGTGCAAGTATTCCTGGTTCAGAAAACCACATGAGACATAAAAAAAATATAGAAAATTAGATTACACAACTTCATAATCGCGTACCCTGCTGCCAGTCAACCCCTCGGTCTTGAAAAAAGGAACCAGCAGCAATAGCATCCTCAAAAGTCAATATGGGTTTCCGAATATCAGCATAATCAACCTTCACAAGTTTTGCTGCGTTATCTGCCGCTCTCTGAGGCCACAAAAAACAAAAGTGTAACTATGGGTCAAATTAATGTTTCAAAATGTTGGCATAATTTGAAAATGATGATCAAAGATGCTAATTTCGTTCTATGTAAAAAAATGGTGACACTAATGACGTTCCTCGCTAAAAAATTGACAACAACTTCCACTGATACACGCATGAACATAATTGTACAACTTCGTAAATTTTATTCAGAAGTAAAAAAACATAATGGTGGAAAAGTTTCACAAGCCAAAAAAACATCAAACCGAGAGTCGCACCTTTGAATCTGCAACGATGAGACCAAGAGGATGGCCAAAGTACAGCACCCGGTCCGTGGCAAAGACTTCCTCGTACTCACTGTTGCACAATGTAAGAACTAGATTGTTAGTTAGAAAATAGGGCGTTCTCAACATCATCAAAGATCTGCTCTAATGAATTACTTCATATGATGCCACATCAAAATCACACTTAGAATCACAAGTACCTCACTAAGTTGCAATATCCGTCAGCTTTTAGAGTGGCTGCAGAAATGAAAGTGACAACACCCTTCATCGCAAGAGCTTCGGAAGAGTCGATTGACTTGATCACCGCATTGGCAACATTGGCAGTCACGTACGTGGCAAACAACCCACCACCTACAACTATATCATCCATATATTGCGCTTCTCCAGTAGCCTGATCAGCCCCACATCATTTTAGTCTTACTATAGAGGTCACAGTATACCAAAGCCAAGATCGTGAAGTGTCACATTTGGTACTATCCTAATGCTATTGCTAATTCTCAAAACTGAGGACCCACATAGACTCAAACATCCAAGTGTAAGTAGGAAACACCAGACATGCGTCAAATGCGTCTATTGGCAGACATTTCATACAACTATACAACCACCACCTCGAACAAACCAACAACTTAAATACGTAACAATTGACAGCATTTGGAGAGCAAGAACCTGAATTCCAGATGACAATTTGGGAAGTGGTAATGATACAGGATACTCTGATGAATCGCCCTGCCACGTACAATATTCACTCCTAAGTCAATTAAACATATTTTGCTGAGACGTGAACAAAAGCAATACATTGAAATGTTAACCTAATTACTAGCATCAGACCAAGCACGGGGATTGAAGCAAAGGGACCAAACAGATTGAAGTCTAGCAATGATTGTACCTTATCATAATTGACCTCACCGGTGGAAATGGGTCGCACATACTGCACGAGGCAACTCTAAACTTAGTGACAATAATGCAGCAAAATAAAAGCTTTCAAATTCCAAAAAAATTGACTGAACTTGATTCTCCGCAAGACACGGAGTCACCCACTTAATAATTCAGATTCCTAATTACCTCAAAACTTGATATTCAAACTAGTAATTAATGACACTTGTAATTCGTATGACATTCAAAAATTAGAAACGCATGTTCAATGCCATGATGAAGGACATGTCCAGAAAAAAAAAATACCACACTTTGAAAGGTCACGGTTTGCAACCAAAAATATATATTATAGTGAGTAGTAATAAAGCTACCTCAGTGATTGCAGAACGCACGGGATCTGGAACTGCATCTTTGGGTAAAAGAGATAGCAGAGCCTTGTACAAAAATGCTCCCAACAAAGTGGAACGATATGCAGCTCGCTCCGAAGAAGGATCTAGAATCAGCTCCTTCTTTAGAATTTCAAGTGCTTTGCCATACACCTGTTTCAAATATTCAACTAAGGGCGTTACCACACTAAAGTGGAGGCATGAAGCACCCGTTCCGCTGGACTCAGTCTACATACCACGAATAATACATAAAAAGGTTCCTTTCCTCCATTTCATAGACTTCCCTGTCCTGTAGAACACAGGCTTCATCATTGCCATGTCACCTTTATACCACACATGATACCAGAATCATGACCAAATAGAAAAGGACTCCCCAAGCTAAAGTTCTTCCCATTGCTCTTTTCTCGTAGCCACTTGGTCATATAATAACCCTATGACATAGATCAATGAAATGTATTTAATTCAAGACCTTTCCTCCATTTTCCCTCTAGTGTGGTAATCCTCTAACGTCTCCATGAAATCAATTTGTAATTCACTCAGAGAGAAGAATAAACCAATGTCTCAGAATTTCAAATTTGCAGACATCTCTGAACATCTTCCATCTGAACATTAGGCTACTATAAAATTACCTTTTGATCCGAGATAGACCTGCCCTTAAGAAAGTCCTCGGTTTTTTTTGCTCGTTGTGGATACTTCCGCACTCCACCGTACACAATGACTGGGTTGCCTTCAATAATGCCTGGAAAGCCTGCAACTTGTTAGCCAAACCTACAATCTCCATAATTCCTAAACTTGCACTATCGGTCGTTGTCATAAGCCAGGCTTGTATGAACCACGTCAATCCTCAACGATAATGTTGACTTGATACATTTATTCGTAACAAAGGAAAACAGCACTTTCTCAGGGGAACTGCAGATTACGTGTCCACTACTGCTAAAGTTAATATCCACAACCAAGGACTAAATATATCAACACACAGGCAAGGATATCGCATCAGTACAACGAGCTCCCTTTAAAATAACAAGCAGAGTCGATACTTTCGAACTTCACACTACATAGAACTCCAAGAGGCTTCAGGATAAATCTTTAGTGCATACCAGAAGCATTTGAAACATAAAACCGTTCAGGCACTAGTAGAGAACCCGACCCCGAGGTATTCCAGAAAACCTAACCACTTTACGACTGGTAGAATTTTCGGTAGAAACAGCCTTAAATGGTAGGGGTCAACACAGCTAGGTTTCTTCAAATATCTTCTCGGGGTTTTCTACGAGTGAGGGTCCAATACATTCAGATATCTCTTTTATTTTCATTTTGGTTCAACAACAATGATTTAAGCCAATCCATAGCAATACTAAGAAAAATAGCACTAAGATTACTTTTGATACGTGATAAACACAATAAGAACACATTCAACTTACCAAGTTCAAAATTTAAGCAGCCTACCTTTCGAAGTGTTCACTTCCATTTTAAATCCTGCATTGCACAAAGCGTGTGCATTCACTCGTCGTAGAGCAACTTTATATGTTGATACACGGGTATTTTTACCAAGAATAGGAACCACAATTTCCAGAACCACTAGGCCGTCCAAAGATGTGCTGAACAACTCCTCCAAGCTTAAAACGCACTCATAACCATTGTTATACGCAGATCCCACTTTGACTTTTGTTTCCACTGCCATTAAGATAGTAGCCACATCCGATACGAAATCCCCATGCTGATGCGTCATTATCAGGTTCCCTGCGACACTGCCTCTGTTGCGTACTTGGTCATGAGCCACCTGCCAGAGAAATCATTAGGTGTGAGACTTTTCTGCTACATGTCTTCTTAGCTTTTAAATTCCTATCTAAGGGCCACTTGAGGTCATTCTCCATACAGGATCAAAGAGGAAAGACAAAATTCATAGCGAAATTTGACTTGTATCAATGGCAGAGCCCGAAGTTTAAGATTAATTAGTGCAGCAATTTGGCCAGTTCTAATTTGGGAAACTATTAAAGTGCCCAGCCTCACCTAAATAAAACATGAAATTTTCGGTATTATCTTCACTAATTACATACTACAGTCTACATGAGCAACTTTGAATTTCCTCACTCCAGGAGAGTGCATCTAAACGCAGCAGATCAGCAAACCTAAGCTCACCCAAGCAAGAAAACAATGATTAAATGATACAATAATGTGATGATGACGCACATACTATGAGCATATTACGATCTGAGTAACGTTCTAATCATGACACCATATGATCAAAATTCTCAATCCCAAATTCTTCAAAAAATCAAATTATAACGTCTTAGCACAAACTGCAAATAAGCATAGTGGGTTTTTTATACACTAATTCCCTGTTCTCATTTCAGGGTTGTTTTTGAATGACAGTTTGATAAATCAATGAAGAAACAGGGTTTTAACCCTTATCAGACAAAGGATACACGATTTCTAAACAACCATTCTAATTGATCATACTGTGGAAAGCATACTCTAAATAGAGAGAATCTTTACATCATGTGATTGAGTGAAGAGCACTGCATGTGTTGGTTAAAAAGTAATAATAATTTGAACAAATAAAAATCCTTATATAAACTCTTCAAAACTGCTAAGAAAAAAATCGGGCCTTATCGTCCTTAAAGAGTTGAGTAAAAAGCAATCACAGATGGAATAATAGATTCATCACAATAAGCATCATGAAAAGCAATAACATGAAGGCTTCCGAACTTAATGTGGACAATCCTGTTTGTAATCATAGATGAAAATTGAATCATCTACATGAATCATGAAGAAGACTCTCTTAATGATGCCGTTCAAGAGTTCCTGAAACAATCTAATTTCAACTAATCACAGTTTCAACCAGCATACATCGTTTCATAGATGACGCACATTGAAGCAAAATTATTATAGTAATAATAGTATACTAGTCCTCTTTCCGATTGAAATTAAATTGTAGCCAAATAAAATCCTGCAAAAGCGTCAATAGTTTATCACGTACTTCATGAACCCAAACTAATCATATAATCTAACTCCTCTTGCTAGAAAGATAAACAAAAAGAAGGAATGAATGAGAAGATCAAGGTGCGGAAGTGGTTATGAATATACATACTCGCTTCAGATGTTTAAGAAGCGGCTCGTAACTTGGAGAGAGGTCTTTATGTACATCCAAAAGGTTCATAAACTCGGTTATAGTCACTGCACCTCCAATAGTAATGCCGTTGTTCCCAACCGAGACTTTTGTCAGATCCGGGATCTCAGAAATATCTACAAGGAAATCTGTGGGAGGCGGCTCATAGACGCCAGTTGAAGTGTTGCCTCTCACAATCCGCACTTTCTCTCCTTTGTTTTTGGCTGTGCGAAGAAGGGTATACAAATCCTGAAGGGAGCCCAATCTCGCCCATGTGACACCTTCCTTAGAGAACATCAAGGTCGGACGCCTCTCAATGCAAGGCTTGCTCTTGCCAAGCTCCTCAATGTCGCCTTGACAACCAGCTTCAGAAGCGCAAGAGGAACCATTGCTACAATGACGGCTCTCATTGATGGCCCCTTTTGCAAATGTTTGGAACCCGTCAAGGATAGGACGGTAACCTGTGCATCTGCATTAGAGAAACAACCCCAAACAACTCAAGTTTCTTCAGCATGACGGTCTTCATCTTCTGCACAACGCTAAGTAGTTATCACAGGAGTTTCACATGAAAGTCCAGCTAAACCCATACTGTACAGGTGCAGTAGAATCGAAAAGCAAAGTGATTCAGTCTAAAGTTTTCCTAGGAAGTTCCCCTAATAAGAAGTCGCAACAGACAAGCATTGTGGATCCACTTCTCAGTGATTCAGTAATTAGTAAATTATTGCTGTAAACTTTTCAGCTTGTCATTCTCAGTTGGCAGCAAAGCGGCATTTACTCTCACTCTCTTTCTCAAGTCCAGGCCAAAGTCACTGGCGCACAGACATGACTTTGTGGGGCTAGCGTTGGGAGACCCTGGACAATGATAATGGAAGCCAGCTCACAAATCTGCAGCCCCAATCCTGCAGTCCTCACTTGTGTGACTTGCAAAATATCCAAGGTTTGACGCCACAACGCTCAACTTCAGACCTTCCGTCAGCTGCCTCTAAAATCTCCAAAATTTCATCCAGAGAACCAAAGCTACAAAGATGCATGAACAATGGGAGAAACCTGCACAAGTTGCCATCCAGTTGATCCTCCACTTGCTGAGCGGTCGGCTGCGCATTGCCATTCACCAAACCATACATGCTCATGACCTGCAACTCCCACCTCTCTTTCAGACACCGCCGGCAATCCCGCAATCAGCCCTAACCAAGAAAGCACGCCGAAATCGAGAAGAGAAGAGAATACTCACAATTCCAGGAGTGCAGAAGCCGCATTGCGTGCCATGGTGATCAACAATGGCCGATTGCACGGGATGCAACCCCCGCTGCACGCTCCCCACGCCTTCCACGGTGGTGACATGCTTGCCATCCACTGCACACAGGGGAACCAAGCACGAATTGACCGGAGAAGAAGAAGCGGAGGAGGAAGAAGGCGCCAACAACACCGTGCAAGAGCCGCATCCGCCTTGGAGGCACGTCAATTGCAGACCCCGGAGATTAAGGTCAGAGCGCAAGAACTCGCCCAAGGAAGAGCGGGGATCCGGGTGCGGCACCTCCACAAGCTGGCCATTCACATGAAAGCGCAACGAGTGCGAAAGCCCTGGCATCTTCACAAAACCCGACAGTAGCTCATAGACTGAGGAAGAATTGCCAAGAACTGGAATAGACCGACGGAGAAGCACAAGAACCAGAAAAGGGAAACTAAAGAAGAAAAGCGATGGCAGAGTACGAGACTTGTGTGTTCATTTTCGAAGACGACGGCGATTTAGAGGAATGTGACTTCAAATTACGAGGGGCTAAGCTTAACTTATTCAGATGAGATTGTTGCCCTCAAAATTGCGGAACATTGGAATAGGAAACCGAAGACGAAGAAAATTCTTGTGAATGGAATTGTGTCATGTGACACTGCGAATGCGGAGAAGACGAAAGGGAGAAAGCCGACAACGATCGGGGAAGGTGCAAAGCGCAAAAACAGGCTCAATTTGGAAACTCGTGAGGGGGTTGAGGAAAGCGTGACAAGCGAGTGACGGTGCCCACGGCCACGGACTTCCTACAGTACACTGCTGGGGCTATGGCGGTGGCGCTTTGGGGCTTTTTCTTCTAATGAGCAAGATCCGGTATAAGTGTGCCAGCCACGCCTGACGAGTGTACATGGAGTACGGACTCGTTACAGCAAGGACGGACCGGTGACCGTGGAAATCATCCATTCTGGTACCGTGTGAATCATGGAGTGGTTTGAAAAATATCCCAAAGTATTCATTGGAGGTCAAACTGAAGATAAAACAGCCCATTGTGGTCAGAATTTGGAGTTTGGCCTCACGCTACTGTTGAAATTTTTTCAATTTTATTCCCACTTAAGGAAAAGTGTGAGAAACAGTGAGAGCAATTGAAATTATGTTTTTTTTAGACAAAGTATGAATTTGCTAGGAATTTTTGAAGTGTTCAATGCATCATGGCTCAAAAGAATCTGTAAACTACCCCAAAACCAACTAAATCTGAATCCATAATACTCATCTTACTACCTGATGTAGTCACAATATTTTCTATCATAGAAGGCCTAAATTACAATGAATTTCACACTGAAAAGTTAGAAGTTCTTAATGAGGTCAGTGTTCACTCCATTACTATCATGTAAGACATGCGTTGTGGCCCACATCTCACATAATGAAAAAAACCCACAATGGATCATTTCCTAGGTGCCTGCAATGGATTTTTTTAGCTTACTAGCCAGCAAACCTCCCCTTTTCACACAAAATTTAGAAGATGAAGAGCTGCACTTCTATCTCATATAAGGTAGGAGGTTCATAAATGGATGATCAAAGGGTTAGAACTGAATTTTGGAGAGGTGAAATGTCTTGAAATATTTTTCAATAAATTTTTCTTGAAAGGCAAGTGGAATTGACATCTAACCCAAGTCGTTTCATATATTTTGGAGCTTTGTGGAATTAGTTACAAATTTTTGATGTTGAAAAAAAGTGGTCAATAGTGGTCATCAAAAGCAACCATCTCCTGAAAATGTACAAGGTTGGTACATTGAAGAAAGCAAAATGTACATCTTAGTCATGTTTGCTTTTCATGCCTGGTTGGAAGTCAAGCCTCCTATCTTAGAAGGATTCTTTGTCATTTGTCGGCCAAAACGTGGTTGTAGCTTGTGTTTATAGGCTAAACTAACAAAATGATTGGTTTGTCTCATTGGCATTGTTGAAAAATTTTAATTTTTTTCCACACATAAATACAAATGTGAAAATTGAAGAGAGTAATTGAAATTTAATTTTTTTGACAAAGTATGAATTTGATATGACTTTTTGAAGTGGACTGTCCAATTGGCCCAAAAGAGTTTTTGGATTGATCTAAAATCAACAAAAATTGTATCCATAATGATCATCTTAGTCAACTAAAGTAATTACAATATTTTTGTAACATAAAAGCTACAACATGAAATCCTAGAAAAGGCAACTCTAGTGATGAATATACACTTACAAGGGGGAAGTTCTTGTTGCAATTACTAATCACTCCATTACCATCATCCAAGACATTGATTGTAGCCACTAATTCAATTTAATACAGCCTAAATCTCATTTATTGAAAAAAATTTGTTATGAAATGATGCAAGACTTTAATGGGTCACTCTCTAGATGTCTATGATGGATCTTCTACGTGTCGTAGGCTAGTTTACTTTAATAGTCCACAAGCAAGCATTCTTTGGAGCTAGCACTAAACCTTGAAGAAAATGCAAGAAAAAATTATTAATAGTTGATGATAAATTTTGGAATTTTGAATTCATAATTAGAATCCAAGACTATCAACAAGGGTGAAAAACAATGTATTTAGTTTGGGTATTCTATCATAAGAAAACAACCTACTTTAGACCTCAATGACAAGAGTATAGGAAATAGAGAGGACTATTGTATTTAGCCAATTAAATCCAAGTGAGGATGGGTTTAGGAAATATTTTTTATTATAATAAAATATGAAATATAAAAATAAAAATAAAAATAAAAATAATATAAGTTGGTGTCTTTATTATACAAACAATCACCAAATGAATAATATGGCTCCAAACAAAAAATTTACATGAATGGAGAGGTCATAAACATGACAAACTAGATGCATGTTTGAATGGCCTAAAATAGGACTAGGACTGCATATTCTACCTTCTATAGATTAAACTAATTAAAAATAATTCAAGAATTAAATATTTATTTCCAGATGATCAAATTTTAAAAATTTGAATTAGTGGTTCTAATTTAGCTAGGAAATAGGAGTAATCATTGAAAGGGATTTGAGGGCTTGAAAGGACCATTTTAGGCCTATTCCCTAAGCTACGAATGCATCAGATTATTTTAATAATTTAAAAAAAAAATTAAATTTTAAAATTTAAAATTTTAAAAATTATTAAAATATTAAAAATTATTTTTAAAATAATATTTTTTAAAAATTAATTAATTAATTAATATTATTTCACACAGCCATGTCAAATTATTGATTTGGCAGAATTCCCAAAGTTTCTTGCAATCCAAGAACTCACAATCTTCTTTTGCCTTAAAACTTCCATTAATGTTCCACTCTTCTATGAAGAATTACAAATATAACCACTATAAAATAGGGACAATTTTTCACATTTATCTGCCATGGTGAAAAATTGGAGTTTTTGCACCTAAGTTATTCAATTCAATGTGATTATATAGGGAGGCATACCAAAGTAATGTGAGCACATGCCTATTAGTAGTTGGCAGTCCCCACTATAGCATAAGTTTCCACATGATATTCCAAGGGTTTTAGTGGAGTTTCATACAACATAGACACCAACATCCAAAAAGAAAAAAAAAAAATTTACGCATAAACTCATTCAAAATTCTTTTGTGTCAATAATTTAGCAAAAGAGGTAGTATGATCTTGCATACTTTTTTTTCTTTGAACTAGACTATAAGGCTTTGAATCTTTTTAATTTATATATTTTTATATAGATTTTGAACTAAAAAAATATTTATGTTGAAGAATTGAGTTGAGAGTGTGAGAATTTTTTTCAAAAAACATACATTTGATGTTAAATAGAAGTAGGTAAGAGATAGAATAAAATTTAAATCTCAACAAGAGTGGAATTGAAACACTTTAATCCCAAAGGTGAGATTGAAAATAATTCGATACAAATGCATACTTTGAAAGTACAAAATATAACTCTAGTTTGATTCTCATACTAAGGAGAAATTTGAGTTGTAGTGGTCTAATGCTTCACAATTGTACAAAGGAATTTGCAAGAGCCTTCTTACAAAGGCCAAGTTGCCAAGTCATGAAAGGGATTAAGCTTCATTTATCATTCATTATATTGTAAAATTTTGATCTCTTTTTTGAAACTAGTATGTTGGTAGATATGATTGATATCATTTAGATCAATACCTATCAACAAAATATCTATACATAAAATGCACAATTCTCAATCAAAAATATTGATAACTATTAATTCTTCATGGAAATAGGGAAGGAATGGAGAAGGCACAACAATCCTTTGAATAAGATTCATTAATGCATCAAGAATGGTCAAATTCAACTTTGAATGTACAAATTCAACTTTGAATGTACAACACTTTTATCGGATTTTGACCAAATAAAATTTAAATATTTAGATCGATCAACATTTCTTTATCAACTCTATTCTAAGTCATTTTACTTATCATTTCGAACTTTTGGACAAATGATATAAACAACTTTGGGCTAAGTATTTCAAATTGAATTACATTTTCGAATATCAATACAATACATACAAACTTGAATTCCCAAATCATGTAGACCCCTTGAAATCATGCTAAGATTATGAATGAACACTTATTTCCTAGCCTGGTAGAATTTGAATAAACAAATACAATAATATCATTCCAATTTCATTGCAATGAGTAGTTGGCACTATAGTACTTGCACTATTAAATTTGGAAGAAAATCACTATTTTGCACCATAAAAACATTCAATCATATTTTGAAGAAAAACAAGTCTTGAGCATTGGAAGACAACAATCCAAACTAATCTTCACACAAGTTATGGCGTTTTAAGAATTAACGCCACTCACGCAGTCTTTCAATTCACACATCATGCAAGTGCTTGTCCCTACCCACGATCACTTGCAGATCATTTCCCTCACAAAAAATCTAGGATAGATCGCAAATGATACACTTCAGTACAAACAGGGGCCGCCTCTTTGCATCCAATTCAGTGATACGGTCATCACTAGACTTGGAAACATCTCCCAGAGCAACTCGTGCCAGTTTCCATTAGCTAGAAACAACGAAGATCAACCAGGAGAAGACCGTGCAGAACTTACATCACAAAAGCAGCGGCATTCGATAGCAAGCTTTGCAAAATCAATGGGGAAGCCAATAGGACTGAAACCCAGAGAGAGGAGCGTCGGGACTGCAACGTGGGGGAATGGAAGCCGAAGACGACGGTCACGGCGAGAGGGGCGAGTGCATCCCAAGGTCACTCGCTGGGCACAAGAGGAGTACAAGAGTAGCAGCTTGCCCTACTTCATCAAGATCATCAACACCACTTCGAATTGCAACCATGGCAGCAACCTTGTAAGCTCCGGATCGTCAATCTGCAAGGAAAAATTCAATCATGTGCATAATTCTCAAGGGAAATTCAAGTTGTTGCCAGGTTGTTAGCCCGGTTGTTAGACTCGTAGTCTCGGGTCTGTCCACTGACGTTGCTGGAGCTTTTTGACTGCAGAAGATCCCGGGAGCGTTTGCACGAGAGTACTGCAGGAAGATGGACAAGGAGGTGAGCTTGGAGAATGCAGTGGACGGGAGAACATGGAGAGTGGCCTTCCGGGTGCCTGACGAGTTTCTAGTGTGGACGCAAGGCTGGCCAGAGTTTGCCTTCCAATACGACCTGCAACCGGGTCACATCCTGGTCTTCGTCTTGGTCGCTCATTCCCGTTTCCGTTTCACTCTCTTCAACGACCACGGCTGCCAGATCATTCACCCCGCCTTCTCTCCTTCCAGTTCTCCCAAAACCTACTCCCGGAGACTGCAAAGTGGAAAACTGAAGGGAGCCACAGCATTGAAGTCTCGTGCAGCACCGTGGAAATCCAGAGCACATGCTGACGATGATAATCACCATATTTGTATCCAAATGGGTCTTTCATGTGCAATGCATCACAGTGTAAACCCCAAGAGCCGAGATGTGAAACAAATACTGGAGCAGAATGAGGAACCTGGATCAGCTGGACTTGAGTCCACTCGTGTGAACACTGGGCCACTCCAGGAAGAGAGAATGCTATCTGTGATCACTGGCCAAAGTGCTGGAAATCTCCTTGATGATGTACCAGTTCCAAACGCCCATGTGAATCCCATTTCATTCGTCTTCCTTTCCAAGCGAAGGGATGTCATGCCTGTTGAGAGGCGAGCAGCTAGACGGGCTGCCTCCCGCTACAGCCGGATACTCAGCAACCCTAACTCAATGACGGTGTTGAGGCCTTCTCACGTTTACAAAGACTTCGATTGCATGGTAAGAATTATCAGAGATTTTCCCTTGTCAAGTTCTAGACCTAATTCCTACAATGCAGACGTAGATGTGATGCTACAAAAGCCTCCCACATTTCAGTCTCTCACTGGTGGATCAAGCTTGCATACTAACTTCCTAATTGTGTTGCTCTCACAGCAGCGTCCGGGGTCAGTTTTTGCTTCTATTTTAACCTAGAAAGCTGAAAATCAAGTAGTTTTTTCATCAATTAAGGATGCACTGACGGTCCGATTCTCCCTCAACCCTGTCTCATAGGAAATACCACGAAGACTACTCCTTGCGCTGTCCGGGAGTGCAGCTGCGGTGTCTCCCCACTCTTGTTCTGTACTGACGCTGATTGACTCAACGGGACGGTCATGGGAAATGCAATGGAATGCCCGTGGACGACACCGCCTGACTCTGCTTCCCAAGGATTGGGCCCTGTTTGCAGTCCACCATTTTCTGGAGGAGGGGGACGCTTGTGTTTTTGAGACTACAGATGGTGAAGCTCTCACTATCCTTGTTCGCATCTTCCGTGTTGTGGCCATCCCCAGTGGTCTCCGGGTAGACGATGTCCTCACTCACTATTCGGTAGAGCTTGCGTCTTGATGGGACAGGAGTAAAACCCGGCGGGCAGACCCAGTGTGCGTGCTATGTGAAAAGTAACGAAGTCCTATCCCAGGTATATCACCTTTACGATCTCACCCTCTGTTCCAGCTTCGAGCCCAGCTGTCTGTTTTACCTTTCATTCAGCTTTTCTCAGTTGAATGCTAGAACACGCACACATACATATATTAAACGTTTTTCTAAATATTTGAACTCACATGACATGTATATTTTGTCGATATGTAAATCAGTAAATTAGCACGCACAGTAGTGAGCAGTATATTTGGTGTGAAAGTGTCTAGAATGATTCTCGGAAGGATAAACTTTGTAAAAACTTGGCAGAGACATAAATGACAAACCTGATTTGAGATACTAGTGGGATTCGGTAGCCACTCCTTGTTGGACAAAACTTGACAAGTGGAGTACTTGCATTCTTCAACGCCTCTTCCAACATTGGAAGTTGTCACTCACCTCAAGCAGGTGGGAAATGGTTTTCAGTGCTGAAGGCTCATCTTCATGTTTTAAGTTTAAATACTCATCTTCGAGCTTTCAACAGTGAGATTTCATTTTCCTATATTAAGAGAATACCCACCACTATTGCGCCCCTCATAAAGATACTTCTATTCCAAGGTTAGAAGCACTCAATGTTGAACATTTTGTTTCGAACACTACTCTGAATCCCACTACTGGATGTAATAAAGAATTTCGTCCCCACGTTCAGGCTACAGGACAAACCCCAAAACAAATAATCCTAGATAACAAGTGCGTGAAAATGTGAGCATTCAACATTCCATTGGAGTCAATAAAATGCATTCCATTAATTGGTACATTTCATCAATGATTAGATGTGATATTGAACAACCATGAACGAACTTGCAAAAATAATAAAAGTTCTATGATACACTTTGAACTTTGGTTCAATAACCGTCATGCGTGTGCTCGGTCTACAAACCTGGCTCCATCTAAGAAATTCTCAGCTACGGGGACTCAAAACCAATGGAAAAGCCTCTCAGAATAAACGGTTCAGTGCTTTCTGCAGCACTAACGTCTTGCTCTTGTGGAGAAACAGTAGGTTCTCGGGGTCCTCGTACCTTTACAACAGGAAATGATTTGTCAATGTCAAAAATGGAGAGAGTCTCAGACTCATGCAGTGCCGCCCGCCACAAGTTGCGTAGTGGGAGCACCAAGTCTTTCCTGCTCTACGGTCAGCTCGTTATCACCGTCGTCGGATTCGCCATTGCCATCTGATAGTCGGTTCTCCTCAGTATTGTTGGTCAAGGGTTGAGGTTGAACTGAAGGAAGAGAACCATCAGCTGGAGCTGGAGCTGGACCAAGCCTGGATTTCTTCAGCTTCTTGCCCTCCTTCTTCTTCTGGCGAAGTGCTCGCTTCTTAGCAGTTCGTTCCTCCGCTTCACGTAGTCGCTCTTCTCGCCGCTGATGAAACTCTCGCTCTGCCATTCTCTTCTGGTAATCAATTTCCATGCGGTGTACTCGGTCTTGCTCTCTCCTCCGCATTTGTCGATACTGCTCACATCAAAATCAATACGTAATTTTCAGAAAAAACACTCCATTCTTCAGTCCTCAGCAGAAAAAAACAAAGCACCAGCATGGATAACGCAAGTGCAGTCTTCGAACTGTTTTTTACTATATAGGACCTGGAGGATGAATCCTCCAATCTCAATGATGTGAAGACACTGAATTCCAGCTTCGAAGCACTTCACAAATCAGAAGACCCGTAGAGTGGAGCAACTAGGGTTTGTGATAAGGCCTAGAACATTTGGACGTGTACGGTGTAGGCCGTCCAACTTAGAGTCTAATCGAAAATTAAGAAGACGTGCCCTAGGGGTTTATTTCATTGACTTTTAATAATTCAAATTACACTACAATCCTCTATACGACAGAGGTTTTCTAAATCGTACAGAACACCGGGTCAGCACAGGCGGTCCTCTATACTGCTCCTGATATCAGTCTTTGTATTTGCAAATGAAATCGATCACCATATACCTAACATCCATGTCTCGAAATCATATTGTGACCATTGGCCCAGCACCTCGACTACTCGTCACACATTGTTCTTTTCTGCAGTCCTAAAATAACCTAATAAACGAAAAAACAAACAGATAAGGTAAAACCCTAAAACAATATTACTCTTGGAACCAGTCTTTGTATTTGCAAATAAAATTGATCACCAGACACTTAACATCCATGTCTCCAATCATATTATGACCACTGCCCCAGAACCTCGATAACTCGTCAACCATTATTCATTTCTGCAGTCCTAAAATACCACCCACCCACCCCCCAAAAAAAGAAAAAGATAAAACCTCTAAAACCTATTCTGAAAACCGAGGTTCCAACCTGATGAAAATCTCCAGACCCGGACCCAGCGGAGCTTCCTGACGTGTTGCTGATGCGCACCGGCACTTGCTCACTAATCCGCCGCAGCTTGACCTCCAAATCCTCATCGTCCAGAGGCTTGATTGCGCTCTCCCCACCTTTGTACTCTACAATCGCCCCACTTGCACCTACGGCCGGTACCAAAGTCCCGGAGCCGTAGTTTTTGTTATGGTTGGCGCTTTCCCCTTCCGGAAGCGCCACAATCTGCATGTTTCCATCGGTGTGCATCTGCGAAGTCGAGTTCTTTAGCATCGCCTCCGAAACCTCGGGAGCACTCGGCCTCAAATACTGTCAAGAAAAGAACGGAAAGTTTCGCAGAGTCAACAAAGAACAAGTACTGCTGCTGCTGCTCCCTAAGCTTCCCATCGGCTGAAATTGAAACAATCTGCGAGGACACGATGCAAAGCGCAAACTGGAGCTGTCGTCGAACACCCTGTTCTTGGGTCGTGCTTGGGAGAGCCCCGATGCCCGCCCAAGACCAGCCCCAAGAGACATATCGGTGTATCAATCGATGTATGGACGGGTAATAGCTTCAAATTCAGAACTACCGAAATATAGTGCTTTTTTCGATAAATTTTTCGACAGAATTTCGCATCGAAATCTTTTGCAAGAAAACTTTTAATTTAATTTTTTTTTTACACTTTCAGGAGTTTCAAACCTCATATGTCAAAAAAATGAAATGTAAAAAAAGAATGAAAAGAAGAGTGTAAAAAAGAATAAAGAAGTTAGCAAATTTTATTTGTAATAACTCTACAAAAGCAACAAGAGCCAAAATCAAAACCAATTTGGTTGTGGATTTGGTTGTGAATTTTAAATTGAAGGACATTATTTTTTATCCTATTTTTAATACTCGTTTCTACTTTTTTTTTACATTTTTTATTATAGAAAGATTAATTTTTTCTTAATATTACAAGATGTCTTAAAGGCTTTAGTTCAACAATGTTTGGGGCACATTTTGAGTGGAAGTGAACAATTAATGCTTGAAACCTCCATTCAATTCTCTCAGCTTTGAAAAAAAGTGCTTATCTTATCCACCAAGGCGAGCAACTCTACCAAGTACTAAATCTTCTTCCACACAATAATAACAACAACGACACTTGTCCTAAGACCATCATGAATACACAGATTATTCAGATAGTTTGATCACTAAAATTTTAAGGATATGATTTCTCTCACAAATTATACCTACACTAAATAGTGAAATTAGATTGCTTGAACAATTAGGTTGCCTTACTCATGCCTTACTTAGGAGAGTTGCCTCGTGACTCACCACTCGTCCAGATGGAGGCACAAGCAATTCTCTAAACCCGAGTCATGAACCAATGCACCAACCTATGCAACAGACATGGTTCCTACATTATTGCATCCATCTACAGTAATTGTATATATTTATATAGTGTGGAATGTCGAGAATTTAGTGTGGGGCAACCTAATTTCACTATTTAGTGTAAGTACCATGAAGGTGGAGATTCTATTTGCTTTTGCATACTAGGAAGCTTCCAAATTGTAGGATAATACAACCATTTGCATGAATGAAGATCCTCTAAACCAGAGGACCCCCTATTTTGACGTGCTGAAGCTTTACCGTCCTGGTGGAGATGCTCACTCCTCCGGCAGCGGGCCCCGTCAAAGGATTTTAAATCTCCAACTGAAAAAAAGAGAGACAGAGCTTCAACGCTTTGGCTTTAGCTTGGCTTGGGGGAAGTCCATAATGATCACCTCCCAGCGCCCGCGGTGTCTGTTTGTCCGCGACCGAGCGCCACCCGCGGCCGCATCCCCCATCATAGAACTCGCACGACGCATTCATCATTTGCGCCTCCCCTTCTCCTTCAGTTTGCTACTGCTCGCTTTGGCTATGGCGAAGCAAGTCCCTTACCCCGCCATGGCCACCTAATGCCGCTCCCTGTCTTTGGCCATCCGCAATTTTCCTTTTTCTGAACCAAGGAGGAGCATATCAGATCCGTTAGGAGGGGGTGGCGCCAGGGTTAGCAGGTGTGACGGGAGATGGAGGACTTCGCCAACATTTTGCACCGCGACTATGGCTTGAAGCCGGGCGGCAAGAGCGCGCCCATGTCCGGAGGAGGCCACAGTCGAGCTGGATCGTCGGGCGGGCCGGGCATGGGCCAACGCTCGGGATCGGCGTCAAGGTTGGCGAACGACGACGTCTTCAGCGGAGTTTTTAACTCGTCGTCGTCGGGCAACGGTGGCACTGTCAGGTGTGTGTATTGGTCGCTCTTCGAGATGTAGACTTTTGGCGGTTTTGGATGACTGATTTGGATCGCGTCTTTCTGGCCCTCGGAGGGGAGTAGGTCGTTGTCGTGCCCTGCAGTGACGCTGACCTGAAGCCATTGCATCACGTAATTGCTAACTTGTCGGGATCCTTGACATCGAAAATCCGCGCGTGAATAAGACATTCCTCTTAGGAATTGATTACAGTGAGCCTCACAATTAGTAATTTGTTCGGGATCTGGTGTAAGAAGGTTGTATGGGATCAGGTCGTTGAGGAGTGAGGTGCTACGCGGTAGGGTTTACCTGTTACAGTAGCTTGCGGATTTTTCATTTCTTTTGAAGGAACCCTAAATCCCTCGTTCTGAGCGGGGGTGTGAGTTTAACGGAACTACTGCGTGCTCAGGAGCCGTATTCGATTTATTGTAACCTGTGTGATAGTGAAGGCAGGTTTCGTTTATGCTACCTGTAATGCAATTTTCACCGTGATTGTATTGCACGAAAGTGAAGTTATTGACAAATTTATAGCCTAAAGGAATCGTACTTGCTGGTGGAACATTTTGTTTCCTGTACGCTTGTAAAAATCCTCCAGTCAAATCCCGGCGCTTTCTCCAAATTGAGATTGTCGGGAAAAGCTTAATGTCGCACCGTTTCTGAAGTTTTCTTCTCTCTACTGACGTTGCTTCCTGCCCCTCTCTGCATCCGTCCCCTTACACTCTTTTTCATCATAGGGTCAGTCCATGAAGGCATTTTGGAGGTCCAAACAGTGCTGGAATTGCTTTAGTGACAGTCTTATCGTCTCCTAGCCAGGCCAAATTTTGGTAGCGTTCTTGACGTTCTTTTCATCAAGTTTTGCTCGTCTTCATAGGATTCTCAAACACCGGATTGGTGAAAGATGTCATATTAACTCGGCTTTTACGATGAGAGTTATATAAGTCTATTCTATCCGTGGATTCGACACTGGATAGAATAGACCTAATCTGTAGGACTCGGCAGAGATCAATGTGGTCTGGCTGGAATGTGCGACAGGATGGGCACTATCGTTTTCAGATACTCCATTAAATCTTACTCTTCAGATATGATATTTTCTAGAGTGCACAAGAATGGCGTGGACTTCGTGTTCAAGCCAGCTCTGAAGTGCATTTTAATTGAATCACGAGTTCAGAAAGCTCCACTCCGAATACTTTCAGAGAAATTAAAGAGCTGTGTGTCAAGGGTATAAAAGTGGAAAGTTCCGTTGTTTTAGTCTTCACCGCTTACCTGCTTCTAGGCTTGCAATACTTAACCATGGGTCTCTTAGAATTGTCCTCCACTTCGATTAACTAAGAGTCCTAACATCTTCATATACGAGGTTTCTTAAACTTCTCTATCAGCAACGCATAAATCAGGCAGTTGCAACTGATCATTCAGTGTTTAGACGTAGTATCACGCAGTATGTATGCATTTCGTACGACAGCATTCTGAGTCTGGAGTGGCATGTTGCAAATGAGCAGAAGCAATAGCTCAGGAGCTATCTATGACGATGTTTTCGGCGGGCCTCCGACCGGAGGCAGGTCGTCCGGCAACGACGCCTTCGGTGACCTCTTGGGAGGGTTCAGTGCTTCCGGATCCAGGCCGCCGCCCAGCCAGAACACGTTTACTGAGGATTTGTTGGGAGGATTCGGCGCATCCAAGCCACGGCAATCCGCGGCTCACGTATCTTCCAGCTCTTTGGACGACATTTTCTCTGGCAGTCTGAGTCAACCACGAACGTCATCGCACAACAGTTTCGTGAACCACGACGACGATCCGTTCGGTTCATTCGGCGCAGCCAAGCCCGAGCCCAAGGTGACGCAGTCTCAGACGCTGTTTGACGACGATTGGAACTTCGGGTTATCGAAATCCAAGTCTGCGTCGAGAGGAGCCCCATTGCCTGCTTCGATGGTCGGCGACCTGCTGGGAGGGTTTTCGAGCTCTGCAGGTCGATCGAAGAAGCCGTCTCCGTTTCAATCTCCGCAGTCTAGCCCTCCTCGACCCAAGCCTTCTGAGCCCGTGTTCGACGAGTTTCTTCCTGGATTCGGCGGTGGCGAACCGGGCAAGCCGAAGGACGCAGACGCCATGCGTGGCATTCCGATCATCAGCACGGACGATGCCGACGTCTTCGGCAGCATCCCGCGCTCGACGTCGGCCGCTACGCCGGATCCATTCGTGGACATTCCCGGCGCGAAGTCCAGCGCGGAAGGCGATCCGTCTCGAGGGATCCCCAGGGTTGCGTCGTTGGATGCGGATGAGATGCGTGGCATCCCGCCTCTGAGTTCGTCTCCGATCCCGGATGACGACCCGTTCTCGTCGGGTGCCGAGTTGGATCCTTTTGCCCACATCATTGCGGATTCCGTTCCTCCCCCTGCCGACCCTTCTTATGCGGACCCACTGGACGTTTTCGATTTGCCTCCTGCTTCTTCTGCTTCGTCTGTTAATGCGGGCGTGGAGGGATCGAGTGGTCCGTTCAGTAACGGGAGTGAATCGTACGATCCTTTCGACGCATTTCCTCGTCCTTCTCCCGTGGCGACGGCGAAGCAGAAGGAGGATCCTCCTCCGAGTCGGTCTGGATCCGCGTCGGAGGGTCGCGGAGGTGTCTCTCAAGGTTCTGGCCCGTGGGATGAGAAGCCTTCTTCTCGGCGTGGCTTCGGCGGCGTTCCCTTCAACGTGGACCTGAACGAAGCTCCGGAAGTCCCATCCCCGACTTACCCGTCGGGAGCAGCATACGACGACCGAACGGAGCCGGAGTCGAACGGGTTCGCGTCGAAGGTGGATGACGAGCCTAAGTTCGACGACCCGTCTGTGTCTGGTGTGGAGGAGGGTCGGCGTAAGCACGATACGGACAAGGTGCCTGTGGACATTTTCGAGGAGAGGTGGTTGACCGTGGACGACGTGAAGCTGTTGACGGTTCCGTCGGCGTCCCGTCCCCCTTCCCGTGCTCCTCCGAGGCCTGGTTTCGAGAAGCGTAGGAGTTCTCGGCGTGACAGTGTGGGCGAGAGAAGCCGGGGTAGGCCTGAGGAGTTGCCTGCGTACCGGAGCAGCCGATCGAACGGGTCGGAGGAGGCTGAACTGTCCCGCGAGCGTTCCGCTGCTCGAGAGCGCGAGGCGGCGTTGGTCCAGAAGGAGCGCGAGGAAGCCGAGCGAGAGCGAGCGGCTCGTCAGCGTGAACGAGCCGAGCGTCAGCGAGAACGGGCGAGGGAGAGGGATCGTGCAAGAGAGCAGGAGGCGGCGAGGAGCGTGGACGCGGTGAGGGAGAGGGGCGATAGCCGAACTCACTCTTCGAACGGTCGAGATGACGAGGGGTCCGAAAGGACCCGTCGAGCCGCCGAGCGAGTTGCCGTGGAAGCCCAGCAGCGGATGGAGAAGGCAGCGGCCGAGAGGGCCATCGCGGAAGCTCGCGAGCGTGCGGAGAAGTCTGCATTGAGTCGAGATGACGAGGGGTCCGAAAGGGCCCGGCGAGCCGGCGAGCGCGCTGCCGTGGAAGCCCAGCAGCGGATGGAGAAGGCAGCGGCCGAGAGGGCCATCGCGGAAGCACGCGAGCGTGCGGAGAAGTCTGCATTGGCGCGAGCCGCGGCGGCTCGTGAGCTTGCTCGTGAGAAGGAGCAGCGCGAGAAGAAGCAGAGGGAGAGGGAGGAGCGCGAGCGTCGCGATCGCGAGGAGCGTTCCCAAAGAGATCGTGCGAAAGAAGAACGTGAGCGTGAGCGTGCCCGCCGCGAGAGGGAGGAGCGTGAGCGTGAACGTCGTGAGAAGGAGGAGAGGGAGAAGGAGAGAGAGCGAGATCGCGAGCGCGACCGGAGGAGGGAGAGGGAACGCGGTGCGGCCGAGCAGTCCCGAGCGCCGAGCGCGAGCAGTCGTGCGACGAGCGAACCGCGGCAGCGTCCCCCGACGAATCAGGCTGCCGCCGCTCCTTCCGGCGTGGACGTTCGTCGTCCGTCGGCTGCGAACCCTGTGTACTCTTCGACGGGCAGTTCGCCTGCGTTCAGTCCGGCCCCGAGGAGACCTCAGGCTTCGGTGAAGGCCGTGGACGATTGGACGACTTTGCTGACGCAGACTGCGCCGACGGGTGACGAATTCCAAGACATCCCCGGCGAGACTCCTGAGCGGAGGAAGCTCCGTCTGGAGCGTCATCAGAAGACGATCGAGCGTGCGCAGCAGGCGCTGAAGGAGAAGAACGACCGCGACAAGGCCCAGCTGATGGAGCAGGCGGAGCGCAGCCGTGCTTCCGGGAACCTGGATGCGGAGATCCGTCGTTGGTCTACTGGGAAGGAGGGGAACCTGCGCGCTCTTTTGTCTTCTTTGCATTTGGTGTTGTGGCCGGAGACGAACTGGAAGCCTTTGTCTTTGACGGACTTGATCCAGGGCGTTTCCGTGAAGAAGGCTTATCAGCGCGCGATCCTGTGCGTCCACCCGGACAAGGTGCAGCAGAAGGGAGCGACGGTGCAGCAGAAGTACATCGCGGAGAAGGTTTTCGATCTTCTGAAGGAGGCTTTCGCGAAGTTCAACTCGTCTGAATTATATTGAGTCCGCGCGTTTGAAGGAGGACGAATCATCTCAGGGTGGCTGGGCTGGAGTGTCTGCGGTCCGGTTGGGTTTGGGTCTTTTCCCTGGTATATATAGAATTGGAGAGATGGTAGATTTGGCCTTCCCTCCCTGGCTGTGGAGCTCCTACTTGAGTCATTCACGCGGTCTTGGTTTTGGGCTTGGTGCGTGAGGATCCTGACGGTGAGTGCAGGTTGGAATGATGCGTCGTCCATGCAGTCCCTGGGATGGTTGCGCGTGGTTTCGGAAGTGCGTTGGCCCCTCTAGTGTAGGCTTTCCTTTCCATCCCCGTGTTGGATGTTGATTCTTGAGCCCTTTTCGGGTTGCGGTGAGCAAGGTGTTTGTGAGACCGTACACTGTCGAGCTTTCTTCCTGTTCATAAATTTAGGTAGCATGAGTGAGGTTTTGTAACCTAGCATTGGTTCCCAATGGTTGCTAGAGCGGCAGCGCTTGTTGGAGGTGGTCTTCGGTTGTCCGTTTTACTGTAGAGAGGGGGGAAGGTTCGACCACGTCCATTTTCATGGCACTGGAATGATCTGGTTGGATCCATTCTCCGGTGGGAGTGGAATGTACGTGGTGGCACAATTAGCGACGTGTATGTATGAACGATTTATTGTAATATGTGGATCTCCGCGGTCCATTCTCGGTATTGGCTGTGTGCATCGTTGGCGAGGCTTGATGGGTGTTGGTTGGGTCGCGTCTCGAGTAGTGTGTGGAGTCTCGGGCAGTGCAGTGCATGCGGAATTGTTTTCTGTTAGTCTGGTTTCTCTGGTGCTTTGCGTAGGCAGTGTGTCTGAATCGATGATCCTCGTGAAGTCTCCCAGTTTGAGTTTCGGGTTTCGGCAACTTGCAGTTGTGCTGAAGTGACGAATGCTCCCCAATCATGCCGTGTGGTATTATGGCGTGGAGGTGCAGTGAACTGAATGTACCCTGTCTTTTGACGTAACAGAAGGTCGCATGTAGTCTTCCCGTCGAGAAAGTCGGAACGTTTCTTCGCCGTGAAAGCCTCAACTGGAAAACCAGGTCGTTTTAGCCACATCCGTGTGTCCATTTGTGAAAGTCGCCGATGGTATCTGCAGCCTTTTTCCTCTTCGGGAGAGGGACGTGGAGCATGGTTTCAAGGGTTATGGAGGCCTATTCCATCAAGTTCGTTTTCCTGGAGTACGTTTCCGGTGTCCTCTTTGTTTCCAAACCAAACCCCGAATGGCTACGCGAGTTTATTTTCCAGACGAAGGTCCAAATAATTGGTGGCCTACGAATCTCGCCTCTCGGCAACTGAAGGACCGTCTCCTTTCTGATTCCCAAAGCATCGAGTCACCGATTCTGACCTCCTCGGGAGAGTTCCTGGGCGTCACGAAGAGTGCATTTTCTCCTTGCAAGCTTTAATTTCCCGGCCAACACTGTGCTTGATTTCCATCATGGGGGACTTGAACCCCGACCTCACAGTGGCCCTGCCCAGCGCAGCATGACGTCCCACCCACCCTCCCCCAACCAACTTGGTCCATGTTGAGTCAATGTGTCCAGAAACACACCAGCTAGCTCGAGATCGCAGTTTGCTGGCTCTCCTTCATCACACCATCTCTGTCAAGCCTCCTTGGCTCCACTGCTTGTACGAATCGACAAACATGCTTAACTGAACTCTTGAAGAGAAGAATTCTCCAAAGACTTGAAAATCATCGGCTGGTTCCAAAAGAATGAAACCATCCGTACACAGGCCGCGCTACCCAGTTCCCAAGAAATCAAGGGTATTTGTACGAAAAATGGTTGTGGTGGTTGTATCACCAGCGCTGGTGTTGTGGTGGCGGCGGTGGCGGTGGCGGTGGCGGCTGTGGTCTCGGTTGCTGGGGCAGGCAGCCACCACCAGGAAACTGCTTGGGATTGAACCATGGGTTCTTAGTGCCATCTAGTTCATCCCCGCTTCCATATCCGCTCCTTCCGCCCATCTCTCCCAAGTGCCCTGGTCTGTGACATCATTGCAAAACGTCAAATGAATACACCTTCCTTGCATCACCAGAAATTCACAGTCGGCACTACTTTTTCTCTGACGAGCAGCTACAAACGCAAAGTCCAGACGTACCATCTCGACCTAGTTTCGACCAGGAGCTAGCTTAATGCGTGCTAGCTGAATGCCACAACTCCTTTGGGCGCTCGCCATGACTGACTCGCATCAATACGGACAACGACAGTACGTCCGCCACGTCGCACTTCGCCACTGACAAGCAATGCAAGTAAGAAATCTGCGGGAAGACATAAGTAACCTGAGATTGAATTGCGCCCTCCGGTGCGGCCTGTGAAACGATCCCAACGTAGCCAAGATCAGCTGATTGTGTAAGAGATTGGTAACAACACAATGCGCTGTCTGGAACTCTGATGATCGAGGTGCAAAGACTTAGCTAGAGACCCTGAGGCTGCAACACTTGAGTACGAGAAGGCGAGCGAGAAAGGGTTGAACGTTATGCCTCGTACCCTGGATCGAAGGCTCGATATATTGCATGGACCCAGGCTTTGGGCACTCGTTGCCAAACGCGGTGACCACCGACCCAGCCGGTGGCTTACTGGAGGTAACTGCCGTACCCACTCACGGTGGTTGGCATTCATGCGGCAATATATTAATCTTTTAAAGCGGCGGCATGGCTAGTTTCTCGAAGAGTCCAGAACTTACTCGGCTTTCTTTCCTGTCTTGAGTGCATGAATCGGCCGACCCAGCCGGCGGTGGGCTGAAGGTAAGTTTCGCTGGACGTGCATGTGGTGCATGTCTGTTCCATTTGCACAGACAGGATTCAATGCCCATGGATGATGGATGACGTCCGACCTGAAAAAAATTCATTCATTGCGATGATGTGGGTGGGTCTCATAAAATACTAGTACTTGAATCATTAAAGAATAATAAAGATAAACTTTAATAACAACCTTTAGGCTAGAATTTAGCCCTTCAGTCAATCAACCAATTTTTGAAGTGAACTTTGGGATTTCTATATTGACATATGTAGCCAGGGTTCACTTTGCGAGTGTGGGATGTCTCTTGAGGCACTACAACTACGTTGTGGTGAAATGAAGTGACGACGAAAATGGTGGAATGTAGCTAAGATAAAGATATTGGAATTTCAAATTGAGCCACAAGACTAAAAGAATTGAAGGCTGTAGACAATGTCTTTTTAATTGAGGGAGTTCAATGGATTTGGAAAGAACCAATGGGAACCTTTTACATGGTCCATTTTACATCTATAAGGGCTAGATCTTTGGAGCTTTGATATTGATAAATATAGAGCTCAAGGTTGACTATCGGTCAACATACATCTCCAAAGTCCAACAGAATGAATTCAAATTTGCCAAGATTTCTATGTAAATTGAAGCACAGAGAATCTAGGGATACATTGTGGGTACTTGTATGGTACAACATTAGAAAATTGTTTTCTATGTACAATAAATTATTCTTCTTGCAAGTTTGTTACCCCACATATGCATTGCCATTCTTTGAAAACAATTTCCGATTGTTAACCATCTCTACAATAGAGGTGCCACTGTGGTTGGTGTAAGAAATCTCAAAGAAAAACCTCTTCATAGACAAGAAGCATTGTACAAAATACATGCATCATATGTATAAATTAAGCATTGAACAATGATTGTGTACATTGTTGCAACAATAGAAAGAAACGACTCATCTTCCTAAGTCACCTCACATTGCAAATGTACATCAACAACTAGAAAATACTTCAATCATAGTCCACAATTCAAGAACCTAGTATTAGTGATAATTTCTCTTCTATACTCAATTACAAAGTATACCAATAGAAAAAAATTTGGGCCTCTCGAAGGCCGCTTTATAAGACACAAAGCAGGATTTGAGCTGATTTAATTTGTATTTTTTAAGAAAAAAGGGATTTTATTCACCTATTTTCACTCAATTGGTATGCTAAAGCCTAAACAAATGTAATTGGATAATTATGATAGCCTCTAGCAACTAAAAAATAGATGAATAGTATGTGGTATATCTGATATCAATTTGAGAGCTACAATAATTAAATCAAACAATTGCAATAGTGGGTGAAATCAATCAATTGCAATAAATTTCTTTTCTAAATTCCTATAGTTGCATGTGTTAATGTTTATAATGATGTTATATTTGCTTTTGGTACTTTAGAAATATAAATTTGAATTGAACCTATATTTTTCAATGGATACACTTTGCTTATAGCAAAGCTTTGTACAGTGGGGTACCAATCAAAATGTCGTTTTCGAATTCATAGTGAGAAAAATTTCAATACTACCAACTTTGAAGGCCTCCCAAGAGCTCAAAAATTGGTATATTACCACGAAATTTTTACCACAGCATCATCTTTAAGTTAATTATATGCATGCCAAATTTCAAGGCCAAAAAATTTACCAAAAAAAAGTTATTCAAAATCTACAAACATTGGTAGCTGTGAAATTGTTTTCACTGTTGCCAACTTTGACAGCCTTCCAAAGATTAAATTATTTTTTTTTTGCCATGAAAATCTTGGAACAAAAACCTCTTTATGTTAATAACATATGATAAAAATTTCAAGGCCAAAATATTAATACAAGAAAAGATATTAACAATCTACCAACAAGTGTCGTTTTGAGAAACAATTGTGAAATCCGTTTCACTACTTCAACTTTGACACCTTCCCAAGGGCTGAAAAATTGCTTATTTACTATGAAATTTTTTCCACAAAGTGATATCTATGTTAATAACATTTCTGTATTCAAAATCTACCAACATGTGTAGCTGTGAAAAACCATTTCACTACTTTCAACTAGCGATTTTACTTATTTACCATGAATTTTTTTGCACAAGATTCTCTCTATGCTAATAATATGTGTGCCAAATTTGAAGGTCAAAAGATTTACACAAAAAAAGAAATTCACAATCTACCAACATGTGTAGTTGTGAGAAACAATGGGGGAAACCATTTCATCGCTATTAACTTTGACACCTTTCCAATAGTTGAGAAATTGTTTATTTACCATGAAACTTTTGGCAAAATATGCTCTTATATTAACAACATTCATGCCAAATTTCAAGGTCAAAAAATTTATACAAAAAAAATATTTACAATCTATCAATGTGTATGTCCTTCATTTGCCTCAATCATTGTTTGTAACCTAGAGGGCATAGAATGACATAGTTGAAGGAGCTTTGTACCATTGATGAACCTCCACTCTCTTTCAATAACTACCTTCAAGTCATCTAAATTTTTTGGACATATTGGGCCATGTTGTTTAGCATCTTCAAAATCTTCCAAAGGTTCTCAATTGGATTGAGATTGGGAGAATTTGTAGGCCAATCGAGCTTTTCCAAGAGGTGTGTTTGTCTCCATTCTTCACATAGTTTGCTACAATGGACAGGTGCGCCATCTTCCATGAGCAATCCATGTGGCACTCTACTCATAAAATGAAGCAACTTGCCATTGTAGACCACTTCAACAAAATCCTTAGCGGATCGTCTATCTTTGGACATAAAAAGAAGTTGTGACTTTTGCCCTCTAGCAAATGCATCCCAAATCATCAAAGAAGTTCTCCCACTCTTAAAAGTTGAACTATACAACTTGATGAATAGCGCTCATATGCATTTCTCCAAACATGAACTTGTCTAGAATTTTTTCCAACTTCAAAGGTAGACTCATTTGTCTAAACAACTCTCTCCCATTTTTTTACACTCCATCCACAATACTTTTGAGCAAATGCCAATCGTTGAGACATGTGACAAGGTGTCATGAAAGTTTTTTTAACTACAATTCGGTTGAAAATGTCACTCTCATGTAAGGCCCTTTGAATAGTCGATCTAGACACTTGAATAGAACATATATTAGTGATCTCAAAGAGTGTCGAGCGACGATGAGTTTTTGAGACATGTATAATAGCACGGACATCTCTATCACTAAACTTTTTAGCATGATTTCTACCACAAGGTTTGCACTTATAGGTTCTATATATCTTCTCGAAATTTCTTCACTACCCTCTGAACTATTCTAACATGGGCTCCAACAATAGCTGCAATATCAACTCCTATCTTCCCTGCCTCATTCAAACCTACTATGTGAGCACAAGTTTCATCTGAAATAGCCATCACTCAGTGACTATGATCTAGCCTTCACTTAATTATCATGATCCAGTCTCATTTACTAAGCACATATATAACCTCACTCAGTCATCAAAAACAAATCTCACATACCCTCATTCACTCACCATGATCCAACCTTATTCACCACATGTATAACCTCACTCAGTTATAAAAAAACCTCACATACCCTCAAACACTCACCATCATTTAGCCTCACAGCCTTCACTCATTTACCAGACCTCACTAGTCATCACATGTAAGTTATAACCTCACTCACTCTTAAATAAAATCTCATATACCTCCATATATCCTTAGTCACTCATCCCATGCCTCATCCACTTAGTTATCACATAGCCTAGACTTGCTCAGTTAACTCATCTTTCATGCACTCAATCACTTAGGTTCACAAAGTTTCAATCCTCTGTTTAGAAAATAATCACCCATCATTTGCTTCTCTCATCATCCCACATCCCACCTCCTATAATGCTCTATTGTAAATGCAAGCATTCTTATTGAGAGGAAAAAGCTTCTTCATACGTGTATGGTTTCCAATTTTTAAACAAGTGCATTCTTTGAGATGTGACAAGTGCACACAACTAGATTTGGCTATCCTTGATTTTATTGAGAAGCATTTATGATAAGAGATTGCATCATCTAGAGAATTTCAATCTAGAGGCATGAGTGTCTCACATATTCAACAATTTCAATGTCTTTAATAAAATGTATCTTACAACTACATACATTGGTAGATTGTAAATATTTTTTTTGTATAAATTTTTGACCTTGAAATTTGGCATGAATGTTGTTAATATAAGAGCATATTTTGCCAAAAGTTTCATGGTAAATAAACAATTTCTAACTATTGGGAAGGTGTCAAAGTTAATAGCGATGAAATGGTTTCCCCCATTGTTTCTCACAACTACACATGTTGGTAGATTGTGAATTTCTTTTTTTGTGTAAATCTTTTGACCTTCAAATTTGGCACACATATTATTAGCATAGAGAGAATCTTGTGCAAAAAAATTCATGGTAAATAAGTAAAATCGCTAGTTGAAAGTAGTGAAATGGTTTTTCACAGCTACACATGTTGGTAGATTTTGAATACAAAAATGTTATTAACATAGATATCACTTTGTGGAAAAAATTTCATAGTAAATAAGCAATTTTTCAGCCCTTGGGAAGGTGTCAAAGTTGAAGTAGTGAAACGGATTTCACAATTGTTTCTCAAAACGACACTTGTTGGTAGATTGTTAATATCTTTTCTTGTATTAATATTTTGGCCTTGAAATTTTTATCATATGTTATTAACATAAAGAGGTTTTTGTTCCAAGAATTTCATGGCAAAAAAAAAATAATTTAATCTTTGGAAGGCTGTCAAAGTTGGCAACAGTGAAAACAATTTCATAGCTACTAATGTTTGTAGATTTTGAATAACTTTTTTTTGGTAAATTTTTTGGCCTTGAAATTTGGCATGCATATAATTAACTTAAAGATGATGCTGTGGTAAAAATTTCGTGGTAATATACCAATTTTTGAGCTCTTGGGAGGCCTTCAAAGTTGGTAGTATTGAAATTTTTCTCACTGCGAATTCGAAAACAACATTTTGATTGGTACCCCACTGTACAATTCCAAATGATTTTGAAAATTGTGAAGAATGTAGTCAACTTGCCTTGAAGAATGAATCCAAAGAATAACCACCATTTTGGACATTTTTTCAAAATGATCTGACCTTAAGAAGTGCAGCTGCCCAATTTTTTGCAAGGATAAAAAAAGAACTTTGTTACTTCAAATGCTAATATCTTGCAGTCTATACAGTGAAAATTTTGGTAATTTATTCTATATATTCTCAAAGCAAAGTAATATAAGATCTTACGATTATATGTATCAAAAATGATTTCTATAAAAAAATTGATACTTGTACTAGATATATTATAAACCCACGGTCATAGGGTGGTGAAATCCATGGTTATAGGGTGGGGACCCCACGATTATAGGTCAAACACTAGAAGAAAAACGTGTCCGCCACAACCGGCCGTTCTGCGACTAGTGTCCTATGCAACTATCCTGCGACTGAAATCCTCTCTATTTGCACCAAATTTAATTTAATTGTTTTATATTATTGTTTTTATCGCAAAGCAGTCAATCTATAGTTGTAAAAATGACTAGGAAACAACTAGAGAAAAATTGCAACTATAAAATGACCAAAGTTATTTCTTAGTCATTTTCTAGTTGTTTCCTAGTTGCTTTCTAGTTGTTTCCTAGTTGCTTTCTAGTTGTACTTTAGTTGTATGGCAAATTTCATTAAAATGGTAGCATTCTATATTTCTCTGTGCAATTTTTCAATCTGCGGGGTTTCAATTGCAAAATGACATCTAAGACTAATATAGATTATGTACATCTAGAACATTTATAGATTTCAAAAATCTAGGATTCATAGAGATTTTAGACTACGGGATTTTAAAAAATTAGTAAAAATCTAGATTTTAGATATCTAGGACTTTTATAGATTTTATAAATCTAGGATGGATATAGATTTCAGATTGCACAGTCTAAACTGTTAAAAGTGCCAAATAATGGAATGTCTCCATTTTAATGAAATTGCCCATTTGGTTTTTAGTCATTTTACACTCCTAGAAAATTTAGCTATTTTGTTGATTTGACTGTATAGATTTGTTTCACTTATCTACTAAAAATTGAGTTTTGTAGTAGTAAAACTAGTTGTTTCCTAGTCACTTTTAAGTCATACATTAGTTGTCTTAGTTGCTTCCTAGTCATTGTTAAGTCATACATTAGTTGTTTCTTAGTTGTTTTTCAATATCTTAGTTGCTTCTTAGTCATTTTTTAGTATCTCAGTTGTCTCATATCTATTGTCAAGAGTACCTTAAAGTTGGACATATAAGACTTGTAAGCTATTGTTGTCTTATGCAATGAATTGTGTTGGTAGAATTCTAAGATTTCTACAGTTTGTAGATTTCTAGAATATTTAGAATTCTATAGAATACAAAATTCTACAACCAATAGAATTTTTTTTTAAATTGAAAATTAAGAAATTTTAAAATCTATAAAATTGTAAAGTTTCCTAAACTAATGAAATCTATTAAATACCAATTTTTGAATTTTTGAAATCTAGGAAGAAGGTAGTTCAAAAGTTCTGAAATCTAGAAAAAGGTAGATTTGAAATTCTAAAATCTTGAAAAAAGTAGATCTGAAATTTAGAAATCTAGAAAAAAAAGTAGATTTAAAATCCTAAAATCTAGAAAAAGGTAGATTTGGAATTTTGAAATCTACAAATCATCAAGACTAGTGTTTTAATAATCTACAAATTTACAAGTTGCAAACAAGTTGCAAATGAGTCACAGACAAGGTGTATTGCTACAAACGTTTCCTAGATTCTAGAGTGTCCACTGCGACTACAAAATTCCAAATTATCACTAGTTGCAATCCAGTCGCAAATGTCCGATGCAACTGAAAAACCAGTTGCGTAGCGTAGTCGCAGAACCCCCTTTTTTCTTCTAGTGAAAAGTATGGAGAAGGGCTCTTCTCTCCCATCTTAAAATGTTAGAAACCCTAATTTTCTTTATCAGTTTCTTGATTTTGTGAGTTTCTTGAATTTGTGAGTTTCTTCAGCTTGTGAGCTTTCTGAGTTTGTGAGTTTTGTGAGTTTGTGAGTTTCATGAGTTTGTGAGTTCCGAGTTTTTGAGTTGTGAGTTTCTAAGTTTCCGAGTTTCCAAGTTTTCAAGTTGTGAGTTGTGAGTTTCCAAGCTTTGACTTGTGAGTTTCCAAATTTCAAGCGCTGTAAGCAGTTTACAAAAAGACTTCATTAAAAGTTTGTTTCGTTGTAGAAAATCACAACGGTTTCAAGTATTTAGTTTATAGTGCCAGCAACGTGCAACGGGTAATTTCTAAACGTATTAAGCTCTTTTGGTATGTATTCAATTGCCTTAGTGGGCATTAACTATGTTGAGTGAGGTGAGGGGCCTTAGGGTTTGTTAGTTTGAATTCCATTTCTAATCTTGCTTTTTGGTGCACGACTGCACGGCTACAATAGTCTGAGTAGATTTTGTTTTGTGTGTATATTGTTGTTTGTATATACATTGTTGCTTATTTGTACATCGATTTGTGTGTACGTTGGTGGATTTGGCATTTAATTGTGTGTTTTCATTTTGATTAAGTGAGTTTCATAATGCAGATCTTTAGTTAGTGTTCAATAGTCAAGTACTGTGTTGAGTGGATTTCAGTTTGTATGCACATCGGTTTGGTGATTGTGTGCACATCAGTTTGTGTGTACATCGATTTAGGTGGGTGTGCTACGGAGGTCATTAGGGTTTGGCATTTTTGCTTGTGTGAGTTTTATAATCTGCATCCTTAGTGAGCGTATGTGGTTTTATAATCTGCATCGTTGGTTTGAAATTCTATTTTTAATTCTAATATATTTGGTTCTTTATTTCTGCATTTTAGATTGTTGGGATTCAAAATTTGGAAGTCTATTTCATCTTCAAAGTACAGTCGCGAGCACCCACGACAATTGCATTGTTATTCATGATTGCATTTCCAACCTCATGAACTACTCGGATAACCAGGTAAACAACTTGTATCCTTATATTTAAATTTCAATAGAATGTGGAAGTAGTGGTCCCAGCTTGCTTCTCTGAAGTGTCCAAAAATTTAACTCGATCATAGTTTAACTCGAACCATATAGAATTCTAGATGACTTTAATTTGACTCAAGTCAAAAGCGTCCCACAAAAATGAGGACATTTAACTTGGATTGAGTTAAAATTTTAACAACGGAGGACATGGAGATCCCAAACAAGGTTTTAACTCGGTTCAAGTTAAAACGCCATCACCAACTCGGGATAATTAACTTGAACCGAGTGAAAACCTCTGTACTAGGAGAACAAAAGTCAACTTGGTTCGAGATAAACCATGCGAAGCTTTTGAAAGATAGACATGCCAAGGTCACCATCAAGTGAACATTTAACTTGACTTGAGTTAAATGTGCCTTCGGACATCTACACTAAATTCCAAAAACATCTCTAGTAAATGACTTCGTACAAGAAATGCAAGGATGGCGTAGAAAATGGTCGCTTTCCCCAAAAGCATTTAACTCAAGTCGAGTTAAAGTCTCGTCTGTAGCATAATGAGGGACTCATTCCAATAACAGAACCACGATAAAAGAACCAAAAAAATCATAGCTCAATAATTCAATATGAACAATATCACTACTAGAAGAATCACTAGTCGGTTTAACTCGGATCAAGTTAAACCACTACCAGCGAGATGACAAGGTACACCACTGAAAAATTCAAAGGGGAATTATCTCCACGTTGTAATCAAAATAAATGCCAATCAATGAAAAAGAAAAAACTATCGGGTGGGAATGCAACTGTAGAGGTTGTACTCACAGAGTAGTTGAGTTTAACTCGGACCAAGTTAAGTGAGACGAAAAACAACTGACTGTCATGAAGCCCTCAGTACATAATTGTACCTTCTGCGTAGCTATGGATAGATAATGCAATCCCCATACAATAGCACTAGGAGAATGTTTTTAACCCCGGGGGGTGCACTACAAAGGAAGTTCATGGATGAGGAGCGACCAAATTTTGGACCCCCTATATTATATCCTAAAATTTTATTTTTTTTCTTAAAAAAAAATATGAATAGGTTTTCCTACTTTGAAAGTTTATGTTTTGAATCATTGGTATTTTTTATGTTAATAATAATTAGTTACAAATTTTAGAAGAAAAAAGATACACTATAAAGCTAAAAATAATTTTCACACCCCTATATTATGTAAGAAAAAAAATTGAAAAATGAAAAAAAATTCTATAAAATAGTTTTCTATTGAAAGTATATTTTGGCTAAATATTGATACAATAGTCATCTTCATGTGATCTCTATAAATATTTTAGTTGAAAAACATGCGATTTTAGTTCATTTTTCAATCTTTTCCAGACAATATATCACATGTTATTTAGGATTGAAATTTTTGGCAATAGAAGCCTATAGACATTGTTAAACAAAGCTCAAAATTGTAGGTTGAAATTATAGTTTATTAAAAAGTAATTAAACAAAGTAGAAATAGGTAGTTAAGGTTTGGTTGCTCCTCACCCATGAACTTTCTTTGTAGTGCACCCCCTAAGTTTTTAACTCGACTCGAATTAAACGTTGCTACATGACATTTTGCAGATATGGAATCTCAAGTCAGAGGGCTCGAGGTCTGCTTGAAGCGATTCAAAATTTCTGACGACAATAAGGAGGAATACGGGGAACCCGACATGTTGGGCGAATGTTGGAAGTGGAAGGATCCAAAAAAGGTCAACTACTAGACTCTTGCCCTCGTCCCCATGAACAAGAACTTGTCATTCAGGACAAAGTACAAGAAGGTCGAGGATAACCTGCCAATGACTCTCATAGAGGTTGTCCGGGAGGTTACAACTGGTCTGAATGGTCTAATCTTTGTATGTTGCAAGACGGTTGATCTAAACCAAACCGACGAGTACGTCTTCTCCTATGTAGTCAATAGCGGGAAGATATCATTCTCTGTATCCGCGTACTATCAGACATTGTAAAATACGGACTACTAGGAGCTGCATAAGGATATTGAGTTGCACCTAAAGGCAAATCAGTGGAAGGCAAAGGATGGGGGGCCACTACAATCAGTTATGTTGGCATCCAAGGTGAATGTGTTCATCAAGGGATTTGACCACATGAAGTTGTCATTGGAAAATAAATCTCAACGAATGAAGCCGATTACCTCACCAGAGATTACAGCGGTCAGGGCGGAAGCCAAAGATCTCTCGTCATGGCCACACTTGAGACTAGAAGAAGCCACACTCGCTTGAAGCAAACAAAGAGATTTAGTCATGGTGATCCATCGGGGATGCCACCCATGGCTCCACAAACTCGAAGCAAGAAGAAATTGGGCAAGAACTTGTTGGTGCCCGAAAATAGCCTTGCCTCGGAGATTGTAGACATTCCGCAAGACCTTGGCGACAATGTGAAGGAAATCGACTATGAGGAGGCCTACCAATCATATTTCGACTATTGGTCTGCGTGCACGGATTTGTACATTCCCACAATAGAATCGAAATTTAAGATTTCAATAGAGCAACTGGAGAAGCCGCCTCAGAATCTTAACATCCATGAGATGGAAGAGTAGGGAGTGATGAAGACTCTTAACTTCCTTCTGAATATGCTAGACCTAGACAAGAAGATGAGACTTTGCGCATATCCCCAAGCGGTGACGAAGAAGCCAAAGGAGTTTGGAGAAGTGTAGGCAGGAAAATTCTGGATGGTCAATGGGCAGCACTACGTAGTGGCCTCAAAAAAAATTCAGGAGATGTCCGGCATCCCCGAAGACAAGAAGACGAAATTCAAGACATGGGAATGCTTCATCGTCTAGAACAAAGATGATAGTATCATCCGTAAAATCTCGGCGTACTACCATCATGTCAATTATTTCCAAAATTTCATGTTGACGTAGGCGACAAACATTCTCGTGTCCAAGTACGTCTAGACAAACATGGGGAGTCCAGTGCCACCAAGGGAGCCCACGGAGTTGGGGAAGATGCTGTCCACTGAAAAGAAGTCTAAGACAGACAAAAACAATTAGAGGCTGTTTGCGGTAAGTGCAGCCACTTTAATTCGGTTTGAGTTAACATAGATAGATTTAGTGTTGTCCATTCATATCTACAATTGATCTCGCATCGAGTTAAGGTTCTATAGTGACCTAACTGATTCTGTCACATTGATTCTGTAGGAATTCAAGACTGCCATCAAGCTGAGGTTCTCAATGATCGACATCAAAAAGAACCAAGGCTTCATGGGGAAGAAGAACCAAAGAGACATTGACATCCACAACGAGATCAAGCTAATAACAACTTCTTAGGATGTTTATGATCTCTAGGCTGAAGTCATAGCCAACCAATCCCAGGGGGAGTTCATTGACCCGGATTCCTTAATGAAGTTCAAGGACTGTAAGGACTGGAACTTAGTCAAGGATGATGTCATGCCCTGAGAGTTCTTCAAGTGGATTGGAAACATCATTGAGAAGGACCTCAAGAGACTCGCCCTGCATTTGTTGAATATGAGGCCTTGATAAGTCGACGAACATATGGGCACCCGAAGGTTACCATGAAGGCCCCAAAGTCAGTGCTCATTGATTGCTACATCGCTAAGGATTGGCTCGAGAGGACAAAGAAGAAAGCTATTGTTCGGATCCAACTTCACCACCTAGATCCGAAGCTGAAACTATTCGATAACGATGGAAACTCCACGAGGAAGGCTTGGAAGGACTTCAAGCGTGCATATAACGTCAACAAGGCCACCAAGAACACGCTCTTGATAGGGCCAAGAGAGACCTTCTTTAGCTAGTCTAAGTTGTCCGTCAACAAGAAGAAGACCCTTGAGGAACTTTCTCCTATTGCAAAGGAGTTCTTTAAGGTCTTCTTGGAGAGCAAGGGGAGGTTCGTCAAGCCGGAGGCAAGGGCGTAGGCCCTACAAAAAAAAATGACGACAAGCTCGGGGATTGGGATGCCAATGTGTGGGACAATTTTGTGAGATCTCGAATCAAAATGGCAATTATAGACTTCATGAACATCTTGGGCATCGTCCACAAGGGCGCAGGTGGAACTGATGCTTTCTATTTCAACAAGTTCATATCTGTTCTTGAAGATGATCAGAATACTCAGCTCACCGATCTAGAGGTATGGCTATAGATAGCAGGAGAGAATGAGGTCGAGTTAGAACTCTAAGGGTTCATCAGGACGTCTAAGTTTGGAAAGGCCTACTCCGTACACTACGTGGATTATCTTCCGTCCCATTTTGAGCCCATTGGAGACATCCCAGAGAGGAGCAATCGTGCAAAGGATCCGGTTTAGCTTTTCTTTCTAGTGAAGAACGGGACAAAAATTAAGAATTGCCAAATTCCAAAGAGATTCACTGTCCCCACAAAATCCCACTACAACACGAAGAGGTAGATCCTTGAGGTGGAATACATGATCTATGATACTGAACTCCAAATGGAGTTCTATTTGAGCGTGTTGGACCTATTTTTGTCACCAAGGGACAAAATTCTGACATTTTTCGTGGGAGGAAAAGCTACATATGCTGCATGGGTAAGTCGATTTTTTAGATGATTTTATATGGAGGTCCACAAAAATTGTCTATAGAACTCCCTCCCTTAACTCAAGTTGAGTTTAACTTCCCGTTTTATCTAATCTTCTACTTATCTTGTCATTAGATCACTTTCTTTTTGGTGACAACCTCATGTAAGATCATTTACTAGATGATTTTGTATGGATGTTCACAAGAAATGTTTGTAAAACTCCTTCCTTTTAACTCGAGTCAAGTTAAAGGTTCTATTCTAGCTAAACTTCTTCCTATCTTGCAGATGCTGTCATTAGATCACTTTGTTGTAGGAGACAACCTCAAGAAAGAAGAATTCCTCACATTGTGCATGGAGTCGGAGAATATGGATAAGGATGACTTTTTTGAATCCACATACTTCATGGACGAGCAGGAGTTCAAGGAAAATAGAACAAGAAGAGCAACGATTTCGCGTAGAAGAGAAGCATCGATCTTCGCAAAGGGGAAGGAGCCTATAGATAAGGATTTTGAAATTCTAGATCGGGATCCGGGAAAGGATCCATGGACCTCGTTGATAACACTAAGGATGTTGTGAGGCATTGGATCAATCCAGTTGAGGTTGCACTAGAATTCTTTCCAGAGGCAGGTGGGGGAATGCTGTCGCATGAGCGTGGAGCATAGAGCGTAGAGCGTAGAGCGTGGAATTTACACTAATTTTTTTGGTGAAAAAAAGTTGAAAAATTTAGGAAACCTATTGTCGTGTACATGTGAAGACCTAAAACTGTGTAGAATGTAAAGATTCTAGGTATGAAGTTAAAGTAAAGTAAACAAATTAAAAGAGTACAAACTGTAAGCATAGGGTTTTCATTTAAGAATTCTTTGTAAATTTTAATAGACATAATGAAAGTAATATACATATGTATATTTCTATTAAAATGTATTAAAATATTTTCTATAATTGCTCTATCAAATATTCTCTCATTCAGAAAAACGAAAGAAAATCAATCATCAAATTGTTGAAAGGCACATTTATAAAGAAATGTATGCTATTTAAAGAGAATTTAAGGTTATATTTAAAAATCAGTTTGTGTAAAAAACAATTTGGAATTCACAAATGTAGAACCAATCTTGTAATAATCATATTCACTTGGAGATTTGATTTTTGGATAGTAAATATCAATTTGTCCACAATGTAATCGAAAAAGATTGGGAAAAATAGACTTTCAAAATCCATGAACATCAAGTTCAAGTACATATAATTCCAAAACTTACTAGTTGAAGTAATTACTCCACACTATATAAGGGTGATACTTTTGCAATCAAAAGAACTAACAATGAACATCTTTAAAATCCAAAAACAGACAACACGATTGGATTCAAATAGGAAAAAATTATTTTAAGCATTTTTAAGATATAAAATAAGTTAGGATTTAAAGATCAAAAAATTATTATATCTGTTTATATAGATATATCTACAACTTGAAATATAGTAGCAAATCTACATTCAAAATGTAAAGGGCAAGAAGACAGATAAAAACATAACATACGGTGGCCCTTTTAGTCTCACCGATAGGTGTAAAGTATGAAAATGTATACACATGTGAAGAAAGTGATAAAAATCACAGTCTGTATACTACTTATATCTTGTAAAAGAGTGAGAGCTACTATTGTCAGTATCACTATCTCCTGCATCATTATCACAATCTGCTGCATCATCAATAAACTGAAGAACTCTTCGATCTCCACGAAAACCATAAGACCTAGGAACAACATGAGGTGCCCTCACAAGTTCATTTGCTAATTCTTCAGCATAGACCGGCAATACAAATGGCTTGAGAGGGCTCTTCATGAATTCCTTCCACAAGGGTTGGAGAATAGAGCTCTCTATTGGAGATTCAGTCATCCTTGAGCTGCACAAAACCAGAGAATAAAGATTATAAGAGCAAGGTTGTAAAGGGAACAAGAAGAAACAATGTACAAATGATATGTAAGGATTGTGCACAAATAAATACAAAACTTACTTACAGAATAAATTAGTTGCTTCAACTGCCGGTAGTTCAGAATCTGAATCTTCAGAATCATCAGAGCTACTAGTGTCATCTTCCAAACGTGGCTTTTTGGCGATTGGGCTCTCTATTTCAATGATAAGTGGTTGCAAAAGAGCATTGAAAATCAATGCATCTTCCTCAAATGCTATTACATGGCGACCGGTTCTACGACAGGCATGAATTGCAGAACCTGAAATAAAAGAAGTTCAGAAATCCTCAAAAATATATTGTATCAAATTAATCTTCATATATATATATCATCAATAGAAAAACTCAACAAATGATATCTATATAAAAATTACAATAGTTAAGGGAATCAGAATCAAACATAGGAAGCCAAAAAATGATATATATCTATATAAACTACAGAAGTTTTAGGATTTTGAATCTAACATAGCTACTTAAAGAATGTCATAGACAAACCTGTAGCTGCAATACAATCGAACACCACATTGCCAGGTAAAGAACAAGATTCAATTAGAATTTGCATCAGCCCAAGGTCTTTTTCCCGTGGTCCACGCCAAGGAATATTATCATGCATCAGTTGTGACTCCTTAGTCACAACATTGTGAAGCACATCATCAGAGTCAACATGAATTCCCAGAGCATCCAGATTTGGCACCGATTGAAGGATAAAGCGCGAAGGTGATATGTTTGGATAGCTCCTTACCAGCAACTGAATGCCAAATAAAAGTGTCTGCATTGAACAAGGCCAAGAAATTTACATATCGTATGAAAAATCAATCACTACCAATAAAAGCAATGTACTAAATCAATGAAAGAAAAAGAAAATGTAGAGTACCATTTTTGAAGAGTCTTTCGGATTTGTCAGTTGAAGACGATTTATACCAATCCATTTGCGATACACTTTAAAGTGAAATGCCCGACAGAAGCTTTTCAATTCCAGTTTCACTTGGGCAGAATCGGAATGAAAAATAAGAAAACCTCCATCATCATGCAAATGACTATTTGCAAAATCAAAAGATGCCTTCAAACACTGTGAATGAAGGTTGTTCCACAATGGAACAACTGATGGAGGATTAGACACCCTAGGTACAGGCAAACCCTCTGGAATGTCTAAAATCATTAGATCTATAGCTCGAGATTGTGAAACAACACCCTTAAACAATCTATCCTTGTTTCCTTTATGCTGCAATACAACATTATATAATTAGAAAGAAATTCAAACATCCAAAAAAACATAATAAAGACTTAGAGTCACAGCTTCATATACAAGAATTGCATAGAGAATTACCTTGTCAAGAAAAGCCAGAAGATCAGTCCAGCCCGAAGGAAATACACCATGATTGATTCGATGAGTGAAAAGTAAATGAAGGGAGCCATTGAAAATGTATGCATCCAATCCTGTAGTATCCACATCCGCCACGGCTGAAGTTGGCATATTTCCAAGAGAAAGCTTGGAAATACTAAGGTCGATGGATGAAGAATCACGCTTGCGAGTACCTCTACCCAAAGAAGAAGAGGATGTCTGAGTTCCTTCCCCTCCAGAAGTACCAATGCCATGAAGATTTTTTGGGGCTTTGCCTGTAGCTTTAATAGAAGCTACAGCCTCAGCTGCCATTGCTTTTACATCAGCAAGCAATGATGCTCTGGAGACTTTCTCAGCCTTCTTCTGTTTCTCTCTTGCCTTTCGAGCTTCAGCCTTCTCAGCAGCTCTTTGCATTTGTTTAACGGCTTTTGCTTTCTCTTTCTCATTCATATGAGAAAGATCCAAAGCAGCGTCATGATGAGTAGCATCTTCATCATCAATTGTAATAGGGTGATCACTGCCACCCAACACCTTCTCTGCTTGGAGAATACTTTGCAACTTTGTTTCTTCCTCAGAAGGACAGAAACCACCTCCACAATCTAAATACCAACAGCCGGAGTTCAAATGCAAGACTCCCCATGAACGAATCAAACCAGTGGAATACATGCAATGGTCCACCGATGCCTTGTCAACCCACAATGTGAGGAACCCTGGAAGCTCTGATTGTTGCACAGCTCCTTTTGGCAACAATTCAAACATGATATATCTGAAATGCCCCCATCCAACAATCATTAGAGTTAGAAATAGAAAATATAGAATCAAAATCATAATAAATAAATAAAAAATACAAATAAAAAAGTTACCTGAAAAGTACCCGTCTTACAATTCGAGAAGTAAAAGAATAGGACCCAAATGCTTTGGTCCTTGAATATGCTTCTTTCCCCCTAAACAAAGAAGAGAACCCATGGATCCAAAGACGAGTTCGCCAAAATTCTATGAAGTCCGTTGGAGATAGTGGTGGATTATTAGAGTCTGGTTGAACTTTGAGTCCTTCATCTTTCTGGACCATCTCAAATTCAACCCTAAATGCTTCCTCCAACTACAACAAATAAAAAGAAATGAGGTAAATAACGTGTTTGTAAGAAGATCGGTTAACTGGTTTTAATAAAAATGATTGAAATAAAAGTAGAATGAGGTGATAAATACTTACAGAAGCCCAGAAACAGGCTTTATTTAGCCATGATTCAAAATCCTTATCAGAGAAGGGTTTGCTTGGAAAATGAGTAGCCTGCCTAGTCAATGCCCCAGAGTTCCACCACCGCAAACATTGGACCTTGAATGAAGTTGGAGCCACAGATGTTGCTAGAAGTTGGAGCTTGTCCAATGTCATCTCTGGTTTGGAATTCTTGCTCCAATGCATGGTAATCTTGAAGAAAAACAGAAAATCAAATGAACAATATGAACCACACATTATAACAAAGGAATTATAAAATTCAAAGTTGCCTCTCCTAAGCATCAAAGATAAAACATAGAAAGGAGAATAATATACAAATATACCTCAGACAAGAAATCATCACCGAGTGCAGGATTTGAAACTGCCAAAAGCTTAGAGAATTGGCCTTGATAGCTTTTTGCCTTTGCTTTAGCTGCTGATAGCATGGCAGTTGTGATCTCCTCATCAGACTTTCTTATGGAAGGATCTTCTTCCGACAATTTGCGTACCGCCTCATCTGCAGCATCGGCAATTTCTTGTTGCAAGAAAAGAGATGTTTATTAGCTCAATGCAGTTCAAGTAAAATCAAACAAACAAGTACACCTTACAATGCATACAGGAAGTTATAGGAAACACTCACCTTCCATATCAATGAAATGAAAACATCCGCTGTTAAGGGATACCATGCCTTTCTGCTTGTATGAGCTTTTAAGCATTTTTTATATTCCCATTTAGGGAGAATATCGTTAAAAGTCTCCAACTTTTGCATTCCAGTTGAACGGATTCTATGCAAAGTGTGCACAAGATTGGTCTTGACATGGCTGTTTTCAGTAGATTTGAATTCCAACAATCATTAAATTAGTCATGGGCAATGAAGTTGTTTGCGATGAAACAATTTGAAAAAATGATAAATTTCAAATCCAAAATCCAAAAGAACATACTTGTTAATATCATGCATAGTATGAAGAAGTAACCTAGTCTTGCCCGCAGTATCCAAACAGATACTATCAACAGAATAGTGCCATCAGGGATTGTCCTTGTACATTCTCTCAATCAACCCAGTCAATGCAAGAAACCTATGGTTTCCATCGCAAATAAAGAACATCCTACCAACCAAATGCTGAAGGTGCTTGTGCTGTTGAAGTTTGGCATCAAATTTCTCACTTTCGATTTTCCAAAGAGGGCTCATACGGGATTTCTCTTCATCTGATAAAGTGTGAACCTCTCCATTCTCGTTGCAGATGGACACATAAAAGACACTAGCACCAGGTCGGTATCCATGAGCAAAATCCACTTCTAGCCTCTTGATATCTGAATCCAAACAAGGACGCACAATGGGCATTGGAATCATTCGACATAGTGGAATGAGAAGGCGGGAATCCTCTTTAGGTGACATTCTCATTGCTTCGATACAATCGATTGAGTTCACTTTCTGTGTCAACCGAAGTTCGTCTTCATTTTGCTTGCACTCTTGAACATCAAGGTCAGAATCTCTATCTTGAACTGCTTCTTGGGAAGGGCTTGCAATATCGAAGTCCATCTCTAGAACCTGCTACACATTTCCAAGTACACTATATTAGACTATGTCCACAATCACAAGCATGAAGTATAAAAGATCAGCTTGATTGAGAATGATCCACCGACCTGACTATTAGAGACTCCTTCAGAGGTCCCTTCACCTTGAGAACGCGTAACACTCCGCCGCCCTTCCATTTGATCAAAACAACAAATGCTCCCAAAGTCCTGAAAGTAGTCTACAATAGATTGCACCATTTCAGAAGCCATTAAATAAATTGAGACTAAAATGGAAGTCAATTACTTTTATATCAGTCAAGTCTGATGTGAAAAAGAAGAATTTGGTCAAAGATGTTTGTTGTTGTCAATCAATGGGTTACAAATTTATGGAATTGAATTCCAAGACACGATCATGTACCTCATATTATTGAGTAAATCATCCCTAAGATCGAGTAGAAAAATCACAATTAAGATCAGACCTTGCAATTGTTGAAGAAGGATTATACAAGAAAAACAAAATTTCTAAATAACTTCAATCTTGACCCAGGTATGCAGTCAGCTGGATTTGGGGCCCTGGGCTACGTCCGTCGGTGCCGACAGGCCTAGTTGACCGATGATTGGCAGCTGTGGCAATCACAAAACAATGACAAGCATGAGAACTCTCCACCCATACCACACAATTTTCAGCTGCCAAGTCCGTGGTCACCAAGGCCCGTCAGTGCCGACAACCAATGGCTTTTGATCCGCTGCAGCTGAAATTCAATCAAACGTTTCCATATTTTTACAAACGATGTTAATTTCCGCTACATTGATAAGTGACAGCTCAACACTTGACCTATTCTAGATTGAAATCAACAATGACAATGAACGTGGCCAATAGTTCCTTAACAATACCAAATTGTTAGCCAATTTTCTGCAGGATGTATTTGAGAGCTCTTCTTGGTTGCTGGATCACTAGAAACCCACTTACAGCTCACTTGGGCTGATTGTTCTAGAATTATTGCATGTATTGTCAAGGAATGGAGACTTGAAGAGCCAATTCTACTTGCTCTTTTTAATACACAGATGAAGTACAATACTTACATACTCTCTACATACATTTCATACTAATCTGATTGATCTCCAGAACGAACACACACTAGCAACTGGTTGGTTTAATTATTTGTTTGTCAGCACTTGGGAAACACATACTTAATTGAAAGGGGTATAGAGTTGAGGCTTATCCAAAACCCTTGGAGAAAATCCCTTTACATAAGCTTACATCATTAAGTAATTTGAATCACTGCAGCAATGCAATTGGTTTGGGTCATCTGCCTTGAAACTCATCAAAGCCAATGCATTTTTCAAAGATGGATCTACCAATAAATCCGCCCGTATCACACACATTCACAGAGAATACAAGAATGAAGACACATACTGTTTTTGATGTCTTCCCTAAAAACCGAACCTAGCCTCAATGACTTTGATCTAAGCAGCCAAGGATCTAATCTGATGTGGTCTAACTACTCTACACTTGTCGCCAGGAGAAGTGTCAATTCGGGAGAACAGAGCTGAAGTCTGCAGCCGAGGGATAGTGTCGCCCCAACTTTGAGAGTGACGAAATTATACAATCGCACAACCACAAGTCTGAAGCACAAATCACACAATCATTCAACTCGATCAGAAAACACGCACCTGCGAATCTGGACGAAGCTGCTGAATGTGAAGAACTCGTGAAGGCTTCCAAACTTCCTGTCATATCAAACCAAAATTCAATCAGCTGGTCTAAGGGCAGCTGCGCGTGAACTTGATGATCACAACCTGAAGGGCAGTTGTGCGTGAACTTGATGATTACAACGTAACCTTGGACCCTATTCCTCGACTGAATTATACCTCGACCAGTCAAACGGTTTAGGGTGTACAGTTGTGATTCCACAGCTTCTCATATAAATGCATACGAACCCTGATCATCTACAATCACCATCTCAGTTCATGCCTTCCGCACTGACTGTCTGGATGGACTGGAATTCCGAGGACTATATTTGGAACCTGAACTTTCTCATCCTCATCAATATCAGCTCCTTCAAGTTCACGTGCAGATTCAACCAGTCTTAGCTCATGACAGTTCTGGCTCCCTCCACACCGCAAATTTGATCATCATCGACGTACCCACGGCTGCTTCGCAGATATGCAAGGAGTTCAGCTCACAGGCACGTTTAGGTCTGTATCGTTCCACGTAGATTCATTGATATCGGGACGTCATTCAATCAAGAGCCTTTTGAAGAAATGTACGTTGTGACAATGCATCAAGCACTGACCTGCCTTGGTGAGTAGCGAGAAGCCTGTCGGCACCGACGACTAACTCGAAGTTCACCGAGACCGTCGTCGGCGTAACTGCAGCTTGCACTATAGATCATCGAGACCGTCGTCGGCGTAACTGCAGCTGCGCCGCAACGAAATCTTCCCGCTGTCGGCACCGACGATTAACTCGAAGCGCACCCACAGCAGCAGCAACTGAACGTGTCGAATACCTAATCGATCAAGTAACCCTAAAATTTGCGTAGCAGGCAGCAGATGGACTCTCCAAGCAAAAACATACGTGCTTAGCGCATGCACAAAGCGGGACCAGGAGGCGCAGATAGTTAACCTAAGAAAATGGCAATGATGGCTGGCCAAGAGCGCAAACTGGAAGGAGAAGTTGCACACGTGATAATCGTGACGGAGTGCAAACTGGAAGGAGAAGTTGCGGTGGGTCCGAACAGGAGCGCAGAAGGAGCGGTGGGTCCGAATTAGGTATCACCAATAGGCAGTAGCCAGAAGCTTCTGGGCACGTGGAAAAAAATTCTAATGATGAATTTGAAAGCCACCTGAAGTTTACCTTACGAAAAAAATCTTTAGTTCCTCTTCAATGAGGGATTAGGAAAATATTTAAGAGGAGGTATAAACTTAAATTAGGTCACCCAATTACACTAACTTCTCAAGTCGTGAAAGTAAAAATATCCATTTGATCAAACTTCTAATTTCGTGGTCATGAGTGCCAAATGATAATTACTGTAGATTAATGTAGATTACAAGCAATGGCCAAACAACCACAAACAATGAGTGAGTCAAATGGTTAAGTTAAGCAAGACGAAGTTCAAAATTATGTTAAATGCATGCACTCATGGTTTTAATCCACTGACGTTTTAAACAACTTGGCTGGGTTTCAATGTGTATATCCTAATAAATTGGCAGTTTCACGAAGATGAATATTAAACTGTGACAAAGAAGAAAATTTTGAAATTACTGAATGAGTTTTATAATTGCATTATGAATGTTACACTCTATATTCTAAGTTAGCTTTTAAAAACTCACACCAATCAAATATGTTGAGGAAACCATCTACTCTATAATAATCTTGATCTGAGCCTCATCATTGATATACGAAAACGGAATGCATACAACTATGACTATAAGCTTTTCATACCTCTTCCCGCTGATAGTACGAATCGGTGACGCCGTGATCCTCTGGAACTTCCACCACTGTTTCTAATGGCAACTTTGTTTGTGACAACGACTTGGATGGCGACTTCCCTGCTTCTGTGATATCTACTTCTGTAAATACGAGCTCCTTTGAAAGACTAGAAAGGACACTCGAACTAATAGCTTTGCGCAGCCTGTGCTCTTTGGATCGATGAAGAGCTTTCCTTGTGGAGAAACGAGAGATGGATCTTCTCTTCCTCTTCAGTCTCTCAGGTGAAGGAGAAAAAGGATTATCTCCATCCATTTGTGTAAAACTAAGTCCGACTTCCCTCAAAATGCAAGATTGGAATGGTGGTTAGGCATATATATACAATTGTAATTGTTTTTATTTATTATTTCCGGCCTAAGAATTCTTTGCCAAGGTACTTGAAACGTACACTTCAAAATCTTAATTTGAATAGTTTCATCATTAATTTCCCTTAGCAGTTCTATACAGCTCATAATTTATGTAATTTAAGTTGGTTGTCAGAACTTGCATTGTTTAGGTAATGCTTACATAGTCCTTGATTTTGAACTCCTGACATGAAGTTGGAATTGATTTCAAATATATACTATGATACTCCGTTTTCAAATTGCGTACAATTTTCATTAAATAAAGTGCCATACTATGATTCTTTATTGCCCGTCACATGACTGGGTAGTGAATTTCTATGGATGCTTCTGCCCACTTCCGTATTAGGTGGATTTTAAAAATGACATCTACAAATTATCCTCATTTACACTGACTACCATTTTACCCCTCCATTTAACTATTTGTAAAGACAATTAGCATTTCCCTCATAATGAATTGTTCAGGTACTTTTGGCGGACCTGCACATGATAACTTTTTACCATTACATTTATGACTTTCATAACTCTTATCGGTGCAATGGCATCTCATTCTATTTTGGCCACGCTTAGCTGTAAAGCTATGATGTTTTCATCATCTTAGATATCTTTTGTTTGCTACAATCCTGTTACGGGCTTGCAATACATGCTTTCTTGCAATGGAGTGAAGTGTCGATGGTTTTCATATAATCAAAAGTAGGTTTCCATGAGCGTCAACATGTCTTCTGATTCTGTTGCGTTTGTAAGGGCTCTAGGAGAGTCAATCCCCATGACATTTCCAGTTGGTGCATCAGGCTATGCTGTAGTCACTACTTTTCGTTTGGGTATCCGGTTTTCGTTGTCTGAGGAGTCTATACATATTGATGAAGAGGTCTTCGATAGTGCGAGTGGTGATTTGATTCATACGGTGGGTCAAGAACCTTCACTTGACAGCCCTTGCAAGCAATGGCATTTGCATCTAGGGAAGTTTTTAGTGTATGGATTACGTGATACAGTTCTAGGAGCATTTTCGACACATGGTACAACGAAAATCTCTAGCACATCCATTCAGCCGACACCTTTGTCAACGAGGATCAAAATAGAGCCCGGAATAGATGTCATTACATTGGACAGCGATGATTCAGATACTTCATCACCACCACCTGTGGCCATGAAAAATACTTCAGATCCTTTGCTAGATGTCAATACTATGCCATCTGTGCCTTCTATAGTAGTCGATAATAGACTGATGTCTGCCAAAGGTCAGTCTATTATACCTTGTCTTCAAAAGCTTTGCTTCACCAAGGGATCACGGAATCCTTTTAAAAAGGTTAATTATGATGTAATTGATGTACACACTGTTGATTTTGTTCCCTCCGTTTTCAATGGAGACGTCATTTTCGAGTTACCGGCCCTTCAAGATTCCACTATGCACTTACAAGCAAAGCTTATGAGTGGAATGGAGAAGCGCTATGACGGGCATGTGTGGACAAACACACATACCACAAACATCAAAAACGTTGATGGGTTGACATTCCGTTTAGCTTCATGTGTGGGTCATCTTCGTTGTGAGAATATCAATTGCAACTACCTTACACGAGTTCACCGAACTACATCAGTTAACGAATCTGAATGGGATGGATGTTCTCCTTTGCCATTCCAAATTGGAATTAACCCTCCGTCTGGTTCAACAATTGTATGCAAGGTCTGTAGCACTATACCATCTTGTGTTGCAACTTGCCCTGCCAAAATATATTATGTGATTGGCAGCAAGGATATGAGACGAGCTTGTGCTCACTTTGGTGTCCATGAACATCCTGTAAAAGATGGAGATTGTCGCGATTCCAGGGAGAAAATTCGGTCTTTGATTTGTGATCAAGTGGAGCGAACCCCATCTGCAACAAACTCTTCAATCGTGCTCGAGGCAAGCAAAGAATTATTAGGAGGATTACTTCTTCGACCTGAGGGAGCTGCCTCCGAACAGTTTGGAATTACTGACCTTCTTCCTATGCTTGAGAAGTGCAAGTATATGAGTTCACCTAGCATCAGAAATGAGGTTACTACATTCAAGTATTTCCGAAGGTTTGGAATTATGGATAGCATTACTAAACTGAGAGGATGCAGTAATTGGGCTTTTGTCCAAGAGAACAAGTTCCCGGGTCAAGGATCGGACTCTGATAAGGTTTTCATCTTCAAAATGTCAGAGTTGGATCCAGGTAGTGGTGTTGATTTGGTTACTCGCATGCAACCTGGTGGTGACCTTCAAGATGCTTGGATAATGTTTGATCATGTCAAACGAGTGAAGAATTGGACAACAATGGCTTGTCATGTTTATGACCCACATTTCTGTCGTGTGTTGACTATTGCGGTTTGTGACATGCAATCTGAAGATGTTATTGCCCAATGCACATTCTGGAAGAATTTGAATGCTGTAATGTCAAGGCATGATATTGCCTTGCCATATTTTAAAGGCTTCATGGCGGACTCTGCTATGGCAAACTGGAATGCGGTACAAATTGTCTATGGTGGTGGAGATGCATCAATTCCTATGTTCAATCGTGAACGTACTTGCCTCTTCCACTGGACTCAGTCTATGGAAAAGCACACGAAGGCAGACATTCGAGTTGACCTTCAAGATCAACATCGCAAATTGTGCAAGCAGTATAAGAATGCGGAGTCATCATCTGAGTCCGACATTCGTTTTCATGCCATTCGTTCATGGTGGTACTCTTCTGGAGCAGCAACTGGGGAAGCGCTCCGCTGGCTCGAATTGTGGTTAGCATTTTGGCATTTCCGGTTTCGACAATGGGGAGGATTTCTGGTGAGCTCATATGTCCTTCATATTTCCATGTAGGCCATTTTACTGAACGGATCACATGTGAAATATTTGTTCTTTCTCAATATATTTTATTCTGATCTATAGGGCTTGTTTAGAATGTATTTAGTTTTTTTTTATTACTATTTTAATGTCCAATGCTGTTTGATATAGGATCTTCCACCTGAACAGCTTGCTGAGATGCCATCTTGCAACCTTGCCGAGACAATCCACAACAAATGGAAGCAACAGTCAGGGAATCGAGGGAATGACTTGTACGTTGCTACAGTTGATGACTATGTTAGGGCATTTATGCAAATGGCTCGATACTATCAATTTCTGAAAGGATCCAACCCAGGGACTGGGCCCGGAAAAGAGGAACTACTACTTCGAGTTGCTCAAAGGTATGCCCAACGCACTGGAAATCCAAAAAGTCTTAATGATGCCATGGCCAAAGTCCCAGGGGTAGGGGAATATTGCACAAGGGACCCACATTTTGAAGGTGAAGAGATTTTTGGGTCTCAAAAGAGAGACAGTAACTTGCCTCCAGGTTCTGAGCACGATTCGCACCGACCTGACACAGTCAATTTCTCCAGACCTCGTCTGAGGAAAAGGTCCATCCAGGCAAGTTCTTCAAAATCTCCTTTGGATGCTGTATGTGAGGAACATGTATTTGATGCTGATGAAGGAGACACAGAAATAGAAATGTCTGATGGTCCAATCAAACTATCAACCTCTGAGAAGGCATTTCATGTTACAAGTATTCAAGAATCAGCTTGTGATGAGTTACAGTGGCATATAGCCCGATTATCGAAGAACTCTGCAAAGGCATGTTTTGCCTTGCAAGCATTGACAAGAAAGAAATGCATTGCTAAAATTGTTCAAGGCAATAAAGGAACTCCAGCACCAACCTATACTGGTAGCATGGAGAATTACAAGAAGAACAAGATTGAGAAGATGCAATTTTTCTTCTACAATGACGACATTGCACGGTGTGTGAAGGGTTCAAAACGAAAATGGGTCCTTTCTAAACCAGAGATACCGGAGATTTGGCCAGTGAAGTTTGGAACCAATCTTACGCAAAAATATATGCGCGAGCTTCAAAACGCAGGGTTTCGTCTTCCTCAACGTGTTGCAATCTTTCCAAAGAGATTATTCGGAGACAACAAACTACCGAATGATGTGTCCGGCTTTGAGATTCCAGCATTTCCTATAGAGCACTCAAGTACAAGGTCTGGGAAGAAAATTCGGCGGAATCCAAATGTTCCTACGACAAAACAAGGAAACAATTGTGCGTCCGCCCTTACTCTGAAGGCATTTGTTCGACAGGTAACTATAATACCACATCCTGGTTTTGGTTGCATTATAATGCTCAACTCAGGTGTACCGCCTAATAGTGAAGAATACATACTTACTATAGGTTCATTTCCTGAATGCACTTGCCCTAATTTCAAGGAAATGTCAACAAAGGCACTTGGAAAAAGAGGACAGTGGGCTAATTGCAAGCATTTGTATTTCATATTTGTTGTCATATGCCAGCTTGATGCAGAAGTAGATGTCTTTATTCATGCTCCAAGCTTCAGCTTTAATGAAGTGAAACATGTTCTTGAGAGCGGCATTTTGAAGTGCAAGAACAAGTGATAAGTTCTGGAAATTAGTGATAGTAATATCGTGGTTGTGATTGGTGAAGTCATAGACCACAAATACTGTATTACATTCTAATTTCTCTTATATATACAATGAGACAAAAGGGCCACTGCTTGATTTTTACACCCTTGTTTTTGTGCATGATGAATTCAACTGTTTTCTACTTTTTTTTCTTTGTCGAAATGTATTTTAATATCTCTAAAAGCGTTTGTGCTATGAAGAATTACGTGTTATAGATATAAGAAGAAGTAGTTTATTGAAATACCCTATCTGAATTTGTACAAATGCATTACATCTTGAACATTTGCATATTTGAAATTGTAAATTTTTAGACAAATATGGTAAATTCTCTAACAGTTCTTTCACAAGAATGTGAATAAAAAATATGAATTATGCTACTTGGAGGGTTTAGCCTTTGATTCAGACCTTAAACCATTAAATATTTGTGCCAACCATTTTTCTGCACGGTCTTAGAAAACCCTAAATTCCACGGTCATAGGTATTCAAGTTCAAAATTTTTTTAAAAAAAACTAGAAATGCTCTTCATGAATCTATCAATTTCTATCACTGAAAGTAATATTCAGCTGAAAATTTCATTCAAGCTCAAGTTTCTACGCTCCACGCTCTGCGCTCGTATACTAGCTTCGTTGGAGGCAGGTACTGGATCGGTTGTGGCTCTAGAGAGCAGCGACATGAGGGGGTCATCTGGTTCATCTACCCAAAATCAGATGCCAACCTCGCGTCCGTGGAGGGAACAGAAGAGGAAACGAGCCCCTCCAACACCATTGGTTTTAGTTGATTAGCAATGGATCTTGAACCCAATTGAGAAGAACAATGAAGAACAAACTAGAGCATGGGCGGAGGAATGCGAAGCGCAGAGGGAGGAAATGAAGCGGGTCCGTCTGGATACACAGGATATGATGAGGGAGTTCATGGCATCTATGATCGTCACCATATCCAATGTGGCGGCGAATACCTTCAATGCACTATTGTATGCAAGGCATCATCCGTCTATGGCAAGTGATGCAGGGGTCGATGCTCCAACCCAGATTGTCGATGAGGAGGCCGCAAAGCAGGACTCACACTACTAGAAAATTTCGTTTTTATGTTGTTTTGGTCGCGTTGATCCGGTCAAAATCTGACTGAAATCTGTTGAAATCAACAAATTTCAGTCAGATTTTGACCGGATCAACGCGACCAAAACAACAGAAAAACGAAATTTTCTAGTAGTGTCAATGGATGGAAGAGGGGCTGAGTAGCTATAGCCGGTGTTCCTCCAAGTTGTTCCCTATGACTTTCTCAACCCCTTTTTTAATTCAATTCAAGTTAAAGCTTCTTCCGTTGATTTGTAGTTAGAAGAATACAGTTATTGATAGATAGGCTCAGTTTCCATAGGCCATTGTATACATTGTAGCATTTACTCTCGCATTGAAACAGTGTAATAAAATTGTTCTCTTATATGTCATTTTTTGGTGTGAATTTCGCAGTCTCAAAAATAGTGTCTGTGAAAATCCTTCCTGTCCACATTTTGTGCGATGCTATTGTGATCGATGTGATTGAGCCTCGTGTGGTGGATCTAGATCTAGAGACGTGTCTTCCATCTCCCCAAGTGGAGAGGGATGATCAGGATGTTCTTCAATTCCAGGAAGGCATGCTCGACGAGGCGCCTTCTGCGATGGAAGCTTCTTTAGAGGAGGACAAGGGGGAGGAACCCAAGGTGTCATCCTTAGTTCCATTGGCAGAAGTACTGGTATGTTCTTTGTGATGTGTATATTAGTATACATCTCGTAGTATTTGTCTGACCCATGTTTCCCAAATCTTTTTTTTCTTTGATTGATGTGGTCAATAGTCTAATAGGCATGTCTATAATATTCGCATCATCGGCTGCATTAACTTAATTTGCATTGTGTCTCTGTTCGTCATGAGCATGGTAGTAGTGAGAAAAGTCCAATGGAAGGGCAAATTCGTAGTCCGTTCACGTCCAAGTCGGCAGAAAAATGGCTAAATGTCATCCTAGATCTGAATGAGCTACTCTACATTTGTGACGTTGTGAGGTATCACATTAAGGAAAGGAGATTCTGCTCCCTCGGTTAGGTAGTTCCTAGAGTGAAGGACGTCACGATGAAAATGAGCAGGGTCACTATTTAACCTCCCGTGAAGAGGTTCCTGCGTGAGCTATCCTCCATTGCAAACGTCATGGTATGGAGCTCAATGTCTAGATTGTTTGCCTAGAACATTTCCGACTACCTTTTCTGTAGCTTAAACCCTCCCATGTATGTCCTAGGTCAAGAACAATGTAGTGTCATAAAACGCAATGGGAGAGATGGGAAGCTAGTCAACTTCAGGTTTCTAGGGTCCAGCAAGGATCTGTACTTGAAACCATTAGAGAAATTGTACAATTTGGAGGATTCAATCTTCACTATGGATAACACTATTATAGTGGACGACAGTCCGGATAAGCACTTCATGAACTATCCAACAAGTATCTTGCTCTTTCATTTGTAGTTGTGGGAACCTTAAATCCAACCTTAAAGTTTTTAGAAAGATTTGATGACATAATGGGTTCATCTAGCTAAATTTTTTTTTGTTTTTACTATTAGAAATAGAAGGAATAGAAGATAAAATTGGAACCGGATAAATAGAAAACCTTAACTACATAATGGAGTAAATGGTCACTCCTGAAATACGGAATCGGAACTTCAATATCCAGGAACGAAATTGGATTTAGGCAGTATTTAGATAGACAGTACGCAACCGGAACTGAAAACCGGTGTCATGTTGAGAGCAGTTTGCTCTAGAAAATCACAGGGATTCTGGCTGCAACTAGATATGGCTTAGCAATGAAAGATTTCGGAGGACAACAAAATTTATTGTCGTTCATGAATTCTTAAACTTGGTCTTCAAATCTTGTATACGATAGTAAAATCTTTTAGTCTTTTATCTTCAAACTCTTCCCCATTGACCTATCCTGTGGTGGCTCTATAAGAGTAAGGGTAAGGATAAGGTGATAAAAATCCACAACTTTAGATGGATAAACCGGGACAGCCAAAACACGAGTTGACCATCCAAAGGATTGGCTCCTAAATTTCCAACCCATGGTGATCAGGAAGCGCCTTTCACCAATAGGAACAACAAATAAGATTGACCATGTGGGTGATCAATCCCACTTTGTCGCAACAAACATAAAACGGGGCTAATACTAGATATCCACAAAGCCCACAATTGGTTTACGATGTTGAAAAGAAAACAACAAGTCTCCAAAATTGGCTAGGAATAACAATAGAAAGACAACGGGCCTCCAAATCCAACTAGGAGTAACAAGTCATAAGCTACAACACACGAATTTTCAATCTTTATGTCTTCAAACTTCAATTTGAACTTCAAATCTTCTTTTCAAAACTTCACCCTAACTCTAGATCTAAAGTTGAACTTTAAATGAACACAACTGTTGTTTTACAGCTTCAAATGGAATGAATGATAGCTTTTTGGAAAGATAATACAATTTTATACACTTCCTCCAAATTTCAACTTATTCCAACACTCTGAACAATTTCTATGGCCGTCCAAAGTTTCAGCCCTTAAAATTGAGGGCAGCAGACCTTTCTTCACTCCTACACTCACAACTCATTCATGAATGCTCAAATCATATTGAATGATAGCTTTTTAGAAGGCTAGCAAAATTTCCCACACCTTCTCTAAAATTCAAATAAAACTAAAACTTTGTCCATCTTTCATGGCCACTCAAAGTTTCGGCCTCTAAAATCAAGGGCATTAGACCCTCCTTCACTTCCACACTCACAACTCATTCATAAATGCTCCAAATTGAATGCATCATAACTTCACAGAAAGCTAACAACATTTTCTACACTCCCTCAAAATTTCATTGCAAAAAAAAGACCTGTCTGTCTTCTATGGTTGATTGAAGCCTCAGCCTTTCTTCATAGGAGGCAACAAACCTTTTTCACTTCTACACTCACAACTCATTTATAAATGTTCCAAATTGAATGTATGATAGCTTCACAGAAAGCTAACAACATTTCTTACACTCCTTAAAAGTTTCATTGCAAACAAAAAACCTGTTTGTCTTCTATGGTTGGTCGCAGTCTTCGCCCTCTTCATAGGAGGCAACAGACCTCCCTCCATTCAAACAAGCTTTTTCTTTTGAATGCTAAGTCCAAATCAAATAAGTGATATCAATTTAAAAACAAGACATCATGATGCGCAACTCCTCCAATTTTCATACCAAAATTTTCAAAAATTCACACACTATGGCTCTCCAAACATTTCGGTTCTCCTTTTAACTACCACGAGAGAGAAGATGTCTAGTCCACCTTTATCTCTACCTTATTAACAACTCCCTACCACACAAAACAAGAGGACAACAGTCCATCTTGCTCTTAAAGCTAATTTACAACTATTGGTCTTCAAATTTGACCTTACAATTATTTCTTTATCTTTAACTTAGAAGGAAAATCACTTCAGAATTCACTTAGAAGGCAAATTAATTTCATCCTTTCCTTTTACAATTATAACCAAACAAAATAATTTCTATAAAATACTTCAAATACGGATTTAAGTGCTAACATCAAAATAATGTCTATTAGAGGTAAAAAAAATTAGAATTTCAAGACAATCTTTGTCTTGAGGCTCAAAAAAATCCCTCTTGTTCGACATTCTAAAACTAAAGTGAAAAAATAAACAACAATACTTTAATTCAATGCAGCTTTTATGTGGATTCTCTTTCTTATACAAATGACTTACATCTCCATGAGAAGGCGTCACCTTGAAGCTACTTGTATAACATACAATACGTATTTTTATACTATGTACATATGTACAATACAATATTCACTACCTCTAAACCTGCACATCCTCCGGTATGTGCCAAGTTTAATGATCATCTTCATTCAAAGTAATGTTGTTCTCTTCTTCTTCTTGATCACTATCTTGTGTTTGTTGAGTAGGTAGGAAATGAAGAAAATCTTCATTGTGAACCTCGCTATTTCTTCTTCGAAATACTTTTATAAGTTTTCCCGCGATTGGAATCCTAAATGAAGTTCCATCTAGCTCTTGAAGTGAATATGTGGCATTTTTATGAACTGTAACCACCACATATGGTCCAAACCAACGTCAGGAAAATTTTCTCACAGTACTTTGTTGATATTCTAATGTGCTATCAAATACAAATATCCAATTGCCTTCTTTGATTTTTTTAGTCCTCAATCGATGAGTTCTATCAAATCTCTCTTTGTTGTTCAATCTAGCAACTTTCAACTTCTCCAAAGCTATTTGATGATCCTCGAGCAATCTTTGAAGCTATTAAATACGGAGCTCAAGTAGTCTTTTTGTATTGATATCTTCCCATGATAGAAATATCCATGAAGGAATAGACTCCTCTCCAGGTAATATTAGGTTTGTAACCATGCATAAGTTCTATAGGCATATAACGGGTAACAGTACTATGTGTGGTTCTGTCAACCCATAGAGCAAATGGAAGTAGCTTAGGCCATATATTAGGCCTACCTCTACAAGCTTTAACCCAAGCGTGAATGATAGAAGGATGTTCTCTCTCAGTTTTACCATTCGCTTCTGGATTATAAGCTGTTGTCAACCTCAATTGTATACCATTTCGTCCGAAAAATTCTCTTGCTTCTACTACATTCAATTCTCCTTTGTTTTCCTTCATTCCACCAATACTTCCATATCAGCTAAAGATATCTTCAAATATAAAGCGACAAACATTTTTCGTTGTTTTGGTTCGAAGAGCCCTTCCCTCTACGACGTTTGAAAGCTCTTCTCTTGCTAAAACAAGATATTTCATGCCCCATATACTCAATGGCATGGCAACTAGATCAATCATCCATCAAAAATGAATGGAAGGAGGATACATAGGATGAAGCTCATCTCTATGCCGAATTTTTTATTGTAATTGGCACACAATACATGAAGCTACAAATTCTTCAACTTCTTTGTACAACCCCTTCCACCAATAGCGTTCTTTGATTTTCGTATATGTTACCCAAATTCCTCTGTAACCAGCCCAAAAAGTATCATGAAATTCCTCAAGAACTTTGGTTTTGGTCTCAGAGTCACCAACTACTCTCAATGGCATCTCATCAACCCTTTTTGCCCTCTTCCACAAAAACCCATCTTGCAATAGGTACCCATAGGACTGATGTCTAATGTCCTTAAAAGTTTTGTCCATCCACCCTTCTTGCCTCTTTAAAGTACTTAAGTAGAGCCCAATCTCTTTCAACCTTCCCTCGTATAATTCTTCTTTGAATGGCAAGATTCCATCTGTAGAACTTTCTTCTTCTGTGGCCAAAATATAGCCACCATCAAAGAACTCTTCACTTCCTTCATAAGCCATCATATCTTCTTCATGATAGTATTTGGCTCTTGATAACATGTCCACCATTGAATTCTCTTTCCCAGCAGTATGTATCAATACTGGATTTAAAGACTTGATGTATGCTATCCATCGAAGCATGGCAATATCCGATGAAGAACAATTAGCTATCATGCCAAGTAAGGATAAGAAATTAGTTTCTAATACAACATTGGTTCCACTTAAGTAATTTCTCTTTGCCTTTAGCGCTGTAAGCGCACCCCAAAGTTCTCTTTTTACTTGTGGATAAGCTGTCTGCCTTTCTGTAAGGGTCTTTGCTCCAAAATGGATGACAAATCTTCTTCCTTCTACATCATCTTGCCCAACAGCCCATCCAATCAGGGTTGTCGTGGACGTGCGTCCGCAGCGAAATTGCGTCCAAAATCGGATGTCCTGACGTCCGCCCGTTCGGACCCTGTGGACGCAGACGGACGGTCCTCGGTCACTGTCCTGCGGGCGGGCGAGCGGACGGGCGGACGAATTGGCGGACGGGCAGGTGGACGGACGGCCGTTTTTATTGGCGGACGGGCAGACGGGCCAGCGGACGGATGGGCGGACGGGCGGACGCTGCGAACGGTTCAAGGGCCAAGGGGTTTAGGGAGTCTGGGAGTGATCGACTGAGAGAATGAGGGTTTGTAACTTTGCATTTTGTAATTTTGCATGATTTTCAGTTTGTTTTAGGGTTCTTCTTACATATTTGTGAGTTTTGGCGCTTCAGAAATTTTTACGTGCTACACACTTGAAATTGAGAACAAAAAATAACATAATGAAGATTTCTTCAATATCACTTGGAACAAAATCCCCCCAAAATGATAGTTTCATTAATTTTTTCAAGATAATTTGGCAACTTTGTACTACTATGAAATGCTCCGAGAACTAATAAATCTTAGCTATTCATCTCTCTAAATCGTAAGCATTTGAGCACCAAGTTCTGTAAATGTTCTTCATTCAAATCCTTTCTAAATTTGAATGCCTAGGGGTGGTAATCACTATCTCCTTTCACCTCTGCCCCGCTATTGTACTCTCTTGATTGGAATTCATCATCTTCATCACTCATGGTGTTCTCTTCATTGTCTGATGAAAGTGTTTGAGTTTCCCCTCTTTTCTCTTGTACTGTTGAAGATACACGAGCTTTCTTAGGCTTGCCCATCATCTGCTCGTTCTTTGCTTTCATCAAGGTTTGTCCTACATGTTCACGAAGGCGATCAACCGCTTTTCCTTTTCTCAACGGAAGTTCTAGAATAGACGGACGCTTATCAAGGGGGGGTTTTCCTGCATTCACTTTCTTCGTTGGAGAGATAGCAAACGGCTCCATTACTTGTTTGTTCTTTGCTTTAGAGGGTTCTTCCATCATCATTGCCATCCCTGCCTTTCTCCCTTCTTCAGTGAATGCCTCTATAGCATTTGAAGATTCCAGTGTCGGGTCTGCTAGCCTTGTTGAAGATGCTGGTAGGCGGTTTCCTTGCTTCTTTAACATTGAGGCCAACGTCTCATCTTCCTCGTCATCGATGAATGAAGAAATCTGCAATCTTCGATTTTCAGTACGTTCTATTTCTTTCGAAATGATGGAAGCTCGTGTCGGACGTTGAGAACTTCCTGAACCCACCAAAGTAATGCTTACACTATTAAATAGTGAGCGTGCACCTATTGGAGGAATGCTACGCGGTGGACGTACAAAACTTGTCATGTTTTCCTTTGTGCCTTGGCCACTGTGAAGCAAGTTCGGACTTCCACATTCTATCAAACGCGAACGTACATTGTCTTGTGTCCCACTCGCTTCATGGTTTAGGCTACTTGGTTCCCCGTTGCTTTTGCTTGCCAATCCTCCTAGAGACTCCACGCTTATCTTGTCCACATTCATTTGCTCGCGGTCCTCAACGTTGTCATTCTTTTCTAGTTGGTCCACCACTATGGATGGAGACCTACCGCTTCCAATTACTTCATCTATTTCGGAAGTTCCAGCATTGGATGCTATGGTTCCATTAGAAGCCAGGACTTGGACATTTGCGTCCTCTTCGTTTAGATTGAGGACCTTGTCACTACTTAGAAATCGGTTTCCATCTACAAACCTTGCTATGGAAGGTACGCCTTCGTCGTTTCCACAATCATTATCGTCCATTGGAAAGTCGTACTCGTCTCGGTCATTGTTGCCCATATCATCATCATCCATATTTACTCTTCCAAACGGTTCACCTCCAAAATTGTATGTGTTGCCATCAAAATCTTCTTCTTCATTGAATATTGGGTCGTACCAATTTGCTTCTTGTCCATGTGCTTCATTCCCATCCACACGAACACCTTCTTCTTCATCTTCGCTGCTCTCGTCATCTTCGTTTGGTCCCTCCGATTCTTCTGAATCTACATTTTCAAGGTACCACTTCTTCTCATCCCTCTCCTTGGATGCGGCCAACACTCTTGAATTAGTGTACACATACACCAAATCCGCAGCTCTCTTTGTTCTCAACTTATTCCGAGATTTGTTGTGAACAAAAGAATAGCTACTCCAATTCCGTTCACATGAAGATGAAGATATCGGTTGGCCCAATATTCTCCTTGCAATTGGAGCAATGAGCTTCCCACATGCGCCTTCAAAATCCCACCAAGCGTGTGCCGATAATTTTTGTTCACTTGGATCTAACATGTTGTGGAAGGGAGGCTCCCTATGTCGAAACGCTATGAATTCCTTGACGACGTCCGCGTAGTCCGTAGGTTTACATATTCGCATGAGAACACGCTTACATGCCTCGGTGGCCTCTGAATCGTCGGCTAGTTCTTTATCGTGCAAAAGATAGGGATTCAAAAGAGCTCCTGCATATTGGAGATCGGTCTCTACCATTTCCCATCTAGCGTTGAACGCCTCCTTCAATGGTTTGGCAAATTCGAGGCTCAATAGAAAAGGCGGATTTTCTAATCCCCCCACATGCGACCGTATCTTCCTCATAATATGCAAAACTTTCCCTGAACATGGCGTCTTTGCATCTAAATCACGAAGGCCATACACAACAACGCCCATCAACTGCACAAAATTCGTGCAACGCCTCCAGAAATGCTCATTGTTTATTATCTTCTTTGTACACTGAGACTTTGTACGGTTCTTCTTTTTCTTGTCATCCAACGTCCTCACATATTGTTCCCAACGTGGATCTGTCACACTCTGTTGAAGTGCTCCCTTCACTTTCAACAAGCGTTCAAGCGCAATGAAATTTGAAGCAAATCTTGTTTCGCTGTCGTGTTGTAAATAGGTGTGGTGTTTAAAAACTACGAAAAGAACTCTTTAGAACGTCAATGGAGTATAAGGATTGAGTTAGAAAAGGTGGGGTCGTGGAGAAATCCACGGTTTGGGTTTTGTACTACATCTTGTCGCTTAGCTCAGGGGAAGTAGGAGGCTGGCTGGCTGGTTATTTCCTGCCTTCACTAGCGGTGCCAAGTTGCCGCTGCTCAGATTGATTCAACGGGCCCGATGGTATTCGAACCCGGAACCAGTCGACAACTAACGGGGACTTCAACAACCAGCCAAGTCCGCAACTTGGCGTTGATTGTTAGCCCCACAACGGTTTTATACCGTTGATGGTTGCATCGTGTGGTATCAGATGAACGAAGCAGTGTACCTTGATCCATTTCTACATAGGTTTTCTTTTGAGACAAAAACATATACCTATAAATATTTGACTTGGGATTGGTTAGTTGGAATTAGCTTCTCAATGAAGCTATTAGTTTTGTATAAAGGGAATGGGTTACATTCCTTGGTTTAGAAGAACCTGTTTAGGCTTTGATTTTGGATTCAGTTATTTGTAGTGATGGATTCGCAGAATCTTGAGGATTGGGAGCTACCATTATCTCAACCGCTGTTTGATCCTGATTTGCCTTCTACTTCAAGACGTCGTGTACGCGATGAAGTTGAGCCTTCTGAGCGTTGTGTTCAACCGCGAACAGATCCAGACCCAAGTAATTTTCAATTTGCAGCTGCAAGTATTCAACTTGATACCAGGGCCTTGGTTATTGTTTTGGAGGCTGAATCTACGCTTTCTGGAGATCATCAAATGATATTTGAAGGACGTTTTGAGAATAACGCTGAAAGGCAGATGGTTAGTCGCATTTCAAGTGAAGTTGGGCATCGCCTTTGGCTTCAAGGGCAACTCAGTCATTTGAGTAGTCAACGGAGGGCTAGTTTCATTTCCGAAGTAGTTCTTCAAATCCTTGAGTTTTTACATGTTTAGTCATTTATTTCCTCTTAAAATACCTTTAAGAGCGGTTGATTTGTAATCCAGTGTTTTTTTTATGTTGAGTTTAGAGGAACCTTAACTTGTTCTAAAGTTCCTACAATAAGTTGTGAGAAGGGTTTTTTTTCCTACTTGGTTTTCCCCTTCTAGTTGAATTTCTAAGATTTTAGTAAATGAATAGAAGATGTAGTGGAGATAAGAGGGAGTAGTACCTCAACCAATGGGCTTCTAGATGCCTTATGGGTCAAGTCATGGGCTGATGTGGTCCTTAGGAGAGGAGATAAGGAAGGAGGGAGCTTCCTCCTCCATCTCTTCTTTTTTTTGTGTGTTGTTATGGAAAAAGAAAAAAGTTTTTGCATACTGTGATTTTCGAGCGACTAAGGCTTTGTGTAGGAGACGAATTTTGATTTGAGATTTGGCAGAGTTGCACACCTTGTTCTTGCGCTTCTTTTGGCACTAGTTTCACTTGATTTGGAGTTGTTATGAGAAAGTTATGAGTAAAAGAGTGAGGGAAGGTCTGCTGCTATCCGATTAGAGAAGTGGAGACTTCGAGCCTCTCCTACAGACTCAATATTTCTTGTATTCAAGTGAAATTTAGAGGAAGTGTAGGTCTTATTGTTAGCTTTTCAAAAAGCTATCACACTTGTAAATTGAGTTTGTGAAACAAAAGTTATAGACAGAAATGTGAAGGAGTGATAGGAAGAAGGAGATGAAGTTAGAGACCGTTTCTACAAACTTTAGTTTTGAATTTGGAGTGTCATAGAACTTAGGTAGGGTGGAATTTGGAATTGAACATTTGGTGTAGAGTTTTAAGGCAAGTTAGGATTCCAACCTTTCAAGTTTCAAGAGTTTTAGAGTATTATTGAACATTTTGTGGCCGAAACTAGCACATGTACATTCAGTTGCCAAGCAAATTTGAAGTGCTTAAGTTTGGGGTGCTATAGAAGGAGGAGTATTTGGAATTTTGAGTTCAGTTTTGGAGGAGATCTTTATGATACTTTAAGCTTTTCAAAGACTCAAATATCAAGCAATTTGGAGCGTTTTTGAGCATTTTATGTCTTACAAGGTGTATGCATGTTCGGTTGCCAAGGGATTTTGGAGCACCAACTTTGAAAGACTATAACTTATGACTTGTAAGTTCGATTCTGTTGAAATTTGGAGGAAGAGTAGATGGTGTTGTTAGCTTTTCAAAAACTTATAACACACTTCATTTGAGATTATGATGTGTTTGGAGCATCCATTTTAGTGTTGCTGCTTTCTTCAAGAGTTTCAAGGCTTGCGGTTTTGATTCCTACTTCATTTAGAACCACACAAACACTTGTATTAATATTTATACGGTGTATATACGGTCTATTATATACGTATTCTACATATTCATATACACATATTTATACGTATATACGTACACGAATTTTATGCGTATTTTATACTTGTATTGTACGACTATACGTACACGACTTTTATACATATTGTATATTTGGTATAAAGACGTTTGTATTTGAATACAAGTATTTCTACCTATACTTGTATACATACTCTTGCGTATTCAAGATTATTCTTTTACCTTGATGGTTCATCCATTTATTTACGGACAGCTTTAGTTCCCTCCACTTGAAGTATTATCATCTATTGTATTCTCTTAGTTTGGTGTTATAAATCAAAGACCTGACTTTGTTTTCACTTGCTCCCAAACCTAATCACTTCTAGTTGCAGCAAAAAACCCTGTGTTTCCCCTAAGCAAACTCTTATTACCCGACATTTGGTGCTTCCACTGAGAGAGCTAAGGGGCTACTAGTTTTGGTTTTGGTAATGGGAGAGAGTGGAGGAGATTCTGGTCCTGGACCTGGTGGTACCAGGAATGATATGGAGAGGGTGCTTGGTGCTCTTGAGATGTTCATGGAGCATCAAAGAGTACAACCCATTGATACTTATGGGTCTACCAAGGCTCTCAAGGGCGTTGTTGATAAGATTGGGAGGTTTGATGGGAAAGATATTACGAAGTTTTTAAAGGTGTATCTATGTGAGATGGAGGTGCATCTGGTTTCCGAAAACCGGATGATTCAGACTTTTGGTCTTGCTGTTGTGCCGGAGATTCGTGAGAGAATTCGAGAGATTATATTGGATGGTGCTGTTGAGACATGGACTATTTTTGAAGAAAGATTGAGGGATGAGTTTTTTGAAGAGGATTCTGAAAGGATGACTAAAAGATCCTTTTTAGACTGGGTGGAAGGGCAACCTGGTAAAGATATGGGCCCAAATGAATTGCTTCGGGACTTCGAGAAGAAATATAATCAACTACCTATGGCAGAGAAGCACCTTCTAGATGCCAGGAAGGCAGAGCTGTTTCTTCAAGCAGCTGATGATCTCTTGGAAGACAGACTTCTTATTCTTCTTGGAGATCGGACTACTGAAGGAGGTTTTACAAATGATTGGAGGAGGGTTGAAGAGACTGTTGGTCTATTAGCCAAGCAACGACGAGTGAAAGGGAGAGGTTCTACTTTACAAGTGGTGCAGTCACCTCACACAGTCACGAAGGAACGTAAGGTATCATTTGCGCCATCAAACTCTCCATCTACTCTAAAGTCTATAAAACCAGTAAGTGAGGAAACCCTTGAAGAGCTTATCAAGGGTTTCAAAGAACTCAAGGTGGAAGTGACTGAGTTGAGAAAGGCACAAGCTTCTGGTTCTTCTCCTTCATCTGATAGTGGGAGGAAATATGTGAAGAGGTGTGTATTTTGCGATCATGTGATCAAAGAAGGTGAAGAGCACAGACTTCGTGATTGCAAGGAGCTTGATGAGACTATTAAGAAGGGAATTGTGTATTTCAAAGATGGCAAGCTTCATGATGCGGCAGTGGATTTACCTTTGTCTACTAACTTTGGCAAAGGAGGTATGAAGAAGCTTTTGGAAGATAAGGTGGGAAAATCTAGTACTTTGCTCGCAGAAGAGGCAACGAGTTACAGTATTGGAATTGATCGTTGTCTGGCGGTTAATGCTTCTAAAATTATGGATGTAGAGATAATGAAAAGAGGAGCACATGCTATTAGGAGAGCCACTGGGTGGGAAGACTTAGTTGATGCCACCAGTATTAGAGCGTTTTTGGGTGAAGTACAAGGTGACAATGAACAACATGAAGTCTCAGTTGAAGAGAAGAGAGGGAGGGTTGGTGAGGATAATAATGAAGAGCCAACATCTAAGAGAAGACCTCAAGGGCAAGCTAAGGCTCCTACAGAAGAGAGGCGTAAGGTTACTACGCGGGCAAAGACACCTAACCCTGCCTTTATACATCCTGGAGATGCACCGCTTCCTGATAGTGATTGGGGTCAGTCAAGTGGCAAGGAGAAGGAAAGAGAGAAGGAGACTTCTATCAAGACCAAGGCAAAGGGACCTGCTTATAAGCTCCAATCTGATATTGAAACTTCTATTGATTTAAAGGGAGTTTTGGAGGAGAGAATTCTTGATGCAAAAATTGAGTTTACACTCAGAGAAGCTCTTGGTATTGCAAAGAAGGATTTTCATGAGTTGATTATTGATATTATCAAGAGGAAGAGGCAAATGACGGCTGAGACAGTTATGGTGGAGGCTTTGGATACGCATGTCACTGAAGAAGAAGAAACGGAGATTGGAGAAGTATTTGCTCTGATGGTTGAATCAAACAAGGAGGAGCAAGATGTTGTATTTAATGGAAGAGAGGAAGTGGAAGAAGGTCTTGATCTGACTCTTGATGAACATGAGATTTTGCATATATTTATTAATGATTGTGCAAGTGAAATGGAAGGAGGTGTTGTTGCGGCAAAGAGTCTTGTAGTGAATGATGGTACTATGGCCAAGAGTTTAGAAGGGGTGAGCAACTTTGAGACCAAGGTTGGGTCAATGGAGCGTATTATAAAAACGAAAGAGATGAAAGATAATATGGTCTCAATGGTGTTGTGCGAAGAGAGACTTCAAATGGAGGCCAATACCTTTGATTGTGCCATTGATTCATCAATGGACAGGGAGGATGGAGAAAAGTCAGAATTCTTTCAACCATTTTGGGCAAGGGCTACTACAGAAACGCGGGTGAGGCTTGGAGACCATGACGAATTAATTTTGGCCCTTGTAGACCATGGTTCAGAGATTAATATTATGTCTCGACAGGTCTATGAGAAGGGCAAATGGCCAATTGATATCCATCATGGTTGGGTGATGAGAGCGGCCAATAACGGTCGCAGTCAGTTATACGGAGCTTGTCCATCAATTCGTGCTAGGATTGGAGATGTGGAAGTGGAGCAGAATTTCTTTGTATCAAATCAAGGAGCATATCCAGTTATACTAGGCCAACCATATATTACCGCCTCAAGAATGGAGACCAAAGTATTGGATGATGGATCTCATTATGCACGAATTCGAAGTCTTGATGGTAAAAAGTCTGTTCAATTCTTGACAGTGAAGCCTGAGAATGAAAGGCATCGACTTCAACTCAGAGAAGGGCCATTGAAATTTCGCTCTCATGACTTTGAGGATTTCTAGAGAGCACGCGCGGAGTATGGGGGTCCGCGGGTGCACATGAATCTAGAAGTCTAAAATTCCCCGGTGTACATACTATTGAGAGTGGAATTTTGGGTATGACAGAGTGTGGGTTTGTGCGGTTTGTGTGTATTGGAGATTTAGACCGTATATATAAGAAGGTTGTGAGAAAAATGGAGAATAATTTGAGGAGTATGAACTTACTTTTGGACGAAGAAAGCATTCATGGAGTCTATGAAGAGAAAGGTATGACGGATAATGTAATGCAATTTTTGAAGACATTGGAAATGTATGGAATGGAGGGTGATACTATTGACGTTGTGATCAGCATACATTCGCAAACATTATATGATGAAATCTTCAAGGCGATGTCATTATTTGATGAATGTGGGAGCTATGGATTGAAAAAGGAAGTTGCTGTATATACAAAGTACAAAACAGTGGCGAAGAAGGTGAAGCCAGTAGCGACACAATTACCATCGGATATTGATAAGCATATTAGACAAGCGGAGAAAGAGCCAAGTCTTAGAGGTTTGAAGAAGATTGGTCATGTATTTACGGAGGAAACATTAGCAAGTCTCAAGATTGGAGGAGATGGATTTTTATTGGAGTTGGAGAGAAAGAAATTTCGAGACATGCTTTCTACTCATGGAAAGGCATTTGCTTCTTCATCAGATGAAATCGGATGTGTGCATCCAAGTGTGGTTGCACCAATGGTTATATTCACAGTTCCGCATGTGCCATGGGATTTGAAACCTATACCGGTTCCACGAGCTTTGCTCCCCAAGTTGATTGAATTATTGAAAGAGAAGGTGCGCATGGGGATACTAGAGCCTTCGATGGCTCCATATTCTAATCGATGGTTTACTGTGCCTAAAAAGTCTGGAGCATTGCGATTTATTCAAGATATGCAGCCAGCTAACAAGGTAACCATACGAAACAAAGGATCGGGGCCTATTGTTGATGAAGTAGCAGAAGCGTTTGCGGGGCATGCTATTTACTCTATTGGAGATTTGTATTCGGGTTATGATCAATTCCAACTTGCATTTGAGAGTAGGGATTTGACAACTATGAAAACTCCACTTGGGTTGGTTAGAATGTGTACATTGCCTCAAGGTGCTACCAATTCGGTAGCACATATGCAGAATGCTATGAATCAAATTTTGAAGGAGTTTGTACCACACAAAACTATACCGTTTATAGATGACATTCCTATTAAAGGATGTGAAGAGGCAAACAGAGATTGTAGTATTCAAAATGATGGATGTAGAACATTTGTGAGTGAGCACATTAGAGATGTAGACAACATCTTGAGCAGATTAGAAGAGGTGAATCTAACTCTTTCTATTGAAAAATCTAGATTTGGAACCAATGAGATTTTGGTTGTTGGACACCAATGTGGATGGTATGGGAGGAAACCTAACCCTGAAAAAGTAGATGCTATTGGCAAGATGAAGGCTTGTAGCAATACTACTGAAGTAAGGAGGTTTCTAGGAGCATGTGTCTTTTATCAGATTTGGATACCACATTTTGCTCATATATCAGAAGCCCTTTATAAGCTATTGAGAAAAAAGAACAAGTTTGTTTGGAAACATGAGCAAGATTTGGCAATGAAAGAATTGAAGAACATCTTGCAGTCGCCGCCAATTTTGAAGCAGGTTGAATATGAAAGTGGAAGACCGGTGATTGTAACAGTTGACACAAGTCCAATAGCCATAGGGTGGGCTGTTGGCCAAAATGATGCAGAAGGAAATCGATTTGCTATCCGGTTTGGAGCAAGGATACTTACTGAGCGTCAAAGAGCTTATCCACAAGTTAAGAGGGAGCTTTGGGGTGTGCTTACAGCTTTGAAAGCAGAAAGAAATTATATCATTGGTGCTGATGTTGTATTGGAGACGGACTGTTTACCTCTTTTGGGTATGATTTCTAATTGCAATTCACCAGATATTGCAATGCTTCGATGGATAGCGTACATCAAGTCATTGAATCCAATTTTAAAGCACATTACGGGCAAGATGAACCCTGTGGCGGATATGTTGTCAAGAGCCAAATACTTTGATGAAGAAGAAATAATGAGTTATGAAAAAGATGAAGATATTGAAGATGAAGGTTATGTATTGGCTACAGACATACAGAGTGGGGTTAATGAAGCATTGCCATTCAGAGAAGAGCTTTACAACGGAAGATTAAGGGATATTGGATTCTATATAAGTACTTTGGAGAGGCAAGAAGGATGGACGGACAAAGCTTTCAAAGACATCCGACATCAATCTTATGGGTATCTTTTGCAAGATGGTTTTTTATGGAAGAAGGCAAAGAGAACTGATGGGTTGCCATTAAGAGTGATTGATGATTTTGAAACTAAAAACCAAGTGCTTCGAGAGTTTCATGATGCTCTTTGGGCTGGTCATAGAGGAATTTGGGCCACTTATACTAAGATCAAAGAGCGGTATTGGTGGAAGGGTTTATATAAAGATGTGGAGGAGTTTGTTGCTTCATGTGTTACATGTCAACTTCAATCAAAGATTCGATATAGAGATGAGTTACATCCTACTTATCCTCCTTCTATCCATTTTCAGTGGGTGATTGATTTGGTTATAATGCCACCTGGAGTTTGGGGTATGAGATATCTTGTTTTGGCAAGAGAAGAGCTTTCAAATTTTGTTGAGGGAAGAGCGTTGAGAACCAAAACCACTGAAGCAGTTTGCCGGTTTATACTTGAAGATATTTTCAGTCGATATGGGAGTATTGGTCAGATGAGAGCTGATAGAGGAGAATTGGATGTTGTTGAAGCGCGAAATTTCTTTGAGAGATATGGAGTGAAGTTGAGATTAACAACTGCTTACAATCCCGAGGCCAATGGCAAGAGTGAAAGGGGTCATCCTCCTATTATTCATGCATTGGTTAAGGCTTGTAAAGGGAAGGCCAATATATGGCCTAAACTACTTCCGTTTTCTTTGTGGGCTGATAGAACCACTCATAGTACAGTTACAGGTTATATGCCCATTGAACTTATGCATGGACACAAGCCTATGATGCCTGGAGAAGAGTCTATTCCAACTTGGGTGTTTCTATCTTGGGAGGATAATATTACAAGAGAGAGGTTATTGGAGATCCGTATTCAACAGCTTGGAAGATTGCCAGAGGATATGGAGATTGCACTTGAGAGACTCAAAGTTGCTAGGCTTGGGAATAAGGAAAGATTTGATAAAACTCATCGTTTAAGAATAAAGGAGATTGAAGAAGGAGATTGGGTATTGATGTTCGATAGTACATTGGAGAATCAACATAGTACGGTGAAGAAGTTTTCACGAAGATGGTTTGGGCCTTATGTTGTTATGAAGAAGAATGGAAACGCCACTTATACACTCCGTGAGTTAGATGGTACTATGTTGAGAATTCCAGTAGCAGGTAAACGAATCAAAGCATTTCGAAGGAGAGATGGGAGATTTGATTCAAATGACTTGCATTTGATTTTCAATCCACAAATGGCACAAAAAGATATTGGAGATGATGATGATGTTTATCTTGGGGATGATCATAGATAACCTTGGCACATACCAGAGGATGTGCAGGTTTAGAAGGGGTGAATGTCGTGTTGTAAATAGGTGTGGTGTTTAAAAACTACGAAAAGAACTCTTTAGAACGTCAATGGAGTATAAGGATTGAGTTAGAAAAGGTGGGGTCATGGAGAAATCCACGGTTTGGGTTTTGTACTACATCTTGTCGCTTAGCTCAGGGGAAGTAGGAGGCTGGCTGGCTGGTTATTTCCTGCCTTCACTAGCGGTGCCAAGTTGCCGCTGCTCAGATTGATTCAACGGGCCCGATGGTATTCGAACCCGGAACCAGTCGACAACTAACGGGGACTTCAACAACCAGCCAAGTCCGCAACTTGGCGTTGATTGTTAGCCCCACAACGGTTTTATACCGTTGATGGTTGCATCGTGTGGTATCAGATGAACGAAGCAGTGTACCTTGATCCATTTCTACATAGGTTTTCTTTTGAGACAAAAACATATACCTATAAATATTTGACTTGGGATTGGTTAGTTGGAATTAGCTTCTCAATGAAGCTATTAGTTTTGTATAAAGGGAATGGGTTACATTCCTTGGTTTAGAAGAACCTGTTTAGGCTTTGATTTTGGATTCAGTTATTTGTAGTGATGGATTCGCAGAATCTTGAGGATTGGGAGCTACCATTATCTCAACCGCTGTTTGATCCTGATTTGCCTTCTACTTCAAGACGTCGTGTACGCGATGAAGTTGAGCCTTCTGAGCGTTGTGTTCAACCGCGAACAGATCCAGACCCAAGTAATTTTCAATTTGCAGCTGCAAGTATTCAACTTGATACCAGGGCCTTGGTTATTGTTTTGGAGGCTGAATCTACGCTTTCTGGAGATCATCAAATGATATTTGAAGGACGTTTTGAGAATAACGCTGAAAGGCAGATGGTTAGTCGCATTTCAAGTGAAGTTGGGCATCGCCTTTGGCTTCAAGGGCAACTCAGTCATTTGAGTAGTCAACGGAGGGCTAGTTTCATTTCCGAAGTAGTTCTTCAAATCCTTGAGTTTTTACATGTTTAGTCATTTATTTCCTCTTAAAATACCTTTAAGAGCGGTTGATTTGTAATCCAGTGTTTTTTTTATGTTGAGTTTAGAGGAACCTTAACTTGTTCTAAAGTTCCTACAATAAGTTGTGAGAAGGGTTTTTTTTCCTACTTGGTTTTTCCCTTCTAGTTGAATTTCTAAGATTTTAGTAAATGAATAGAAGATGTAGTGGAGATAAGAGGGAGTAGTACCTCAACCAATGGGCTTCTAGATGCCTTATGGGTCAAGTCATGGGCTGATGTGGTCCTTAGGAGAGGAGATAAGGAAGGAGGGAGCTTCCTCCTCCATCTCTTTTTTTTTTTGTGTGTTGTTATGGAAAAAGAAAAAAGTTTTTGCATACTGTGATTTTCGAGCGACTAAGACTTTGTGTAGGAGACGAATTTTGATTTGAGATTTGGCAGAGTTGCACACCTTGTTCTTGCGCTTCTTTTGGCACTAGTTTCACTTGATTTGGAGTTGTTATGAGAAAGTTATGAGTAAAAGAGTGAGGGAAGGTCTGCTGCTATCCGATTAGAGAAGTGGAGACTTCGAGCCTCTCCTACAGACTCAATATTTCTTGTATTCAAGTGAAATTTAGAGGAAGTGTAGGTCTTATTGTTAGCTTTTCAAAAAGCTATCACACTTGTAAATTGAGTTTGTGAAACAAAAGTTATAGACAGAAATGTGAAGGAGTGATAGGAAGAAGGAGATGAAGTTAGAGACCGTTTCTACAAACTTTAGTTTTGAATTTGGAGTGTCATAGAACTTAGGTAGGGTGGAATTTGGAATTGAACATTTGGTGTAGAGTTTTAAGGCAAGTTAGGATTCCAACCTTTCAAGTTTCAAGAGTTTTAGAGTATTATTGAACATTTTGTGGCCGAAACTAGCACATGTACATTCAGTTGCCAAGCAAATTTGAAGTGCTTAAGTTTGGGGTGCTATAGAAGGAGGAGTATTTGGAATTTTGAGTTCAGTTTTGGAGGAGATCTTTATGATACTTTAAGCTTTTCAAAGACTCAAATATCAAGCAATTTGGAGCGTTTTTGAGCATTTTATGTCTTACAAGGTGTATGCATGTTCGGTTGCCAAGGGATTTTGGAGCACCAACTTTGAAAGACTATAACTTATGACTTGTAAGTTCGATTCTGTTGAAATTTGGAGGAAGAGTAGATGGTGTTGTTAGCTTTTCAAAAACTTATAACACACTTCATTTGAGATTATGATGTGTTTGGAGCATCCATTTTAGTGTTGCTGCTTTCTTCAAGAGTTTCAAGGCTTGCGGTTTTGATTCCTACTTCATTTAGAACCACACAAACACTTGTATTAATATTTATACGGTGTATATACGGTCTATTATATACGTATTCTACATATTCATATACACATATTTATACGTATATACGTACACGAATTTTATGCGTATTTTATACTTGTATTGTACGACTATACGTACACGACTTTTATACATATTGTATATTTGGTATAAAGACGTTTGTATTTGAATACAAGTATTTCTACCTATACTTGTATACATACTCTTGCGTATTCAAGATTATTCTTTTACCTTGATGGTTCATCCATTTATTTACGGACAGCTTTAGTTCCCTCCACTTGAAGTATTATCATCTATTGTATTCTCTTAGTTTGGTGTTATAAATCAAAGACCTGACTTTGTTTTCACTTGCTCCCAAACCTAATCACTTCTAGTTGCAGCAAAAAACCCTGTGTTTCCCCTAAGCAAACTCTTATTACCCGACATCGCCTGGCATCAATAAGCTGTGCTCTTTTTCGTATGAACGAAATATTGCAAGCGACATGTGCTTCTTTCTAAAAAACGTAAGAACCATACGAGCTTTGGCCACGACATCTGCCACCCATGCTTCCTTCCCCCAATCTTTTAGCAACAAATTCAAGGCGTGCACCACACAACCTTGAAAAGAAATGTGAGGATATTTGTCTTTTATGATTCTACATGCTCGAGGGTTTACAGGAGCATTGTCCGTTGTTATTTGCACCACATTATGCGGACCCACCTCCTGTATGAATTTGTTCAAAATAGAGGCCAAGTACTCTGCGTTTTTTACGAACCCACTTGTGTCCACCGATCCCAAAAATTGCTCCCCTGCAGAAGATACAAGCATACAATTCACCAATGGCCGATTTGTAACCGAACTCCATCCATCAATAGACAAGGTTGCTCCAAACTTTCTGATACTATCCTCAGTCCTCTTCTGCAACTTTAGCTTGACATCTTCTTTCGCTTCTTCTAGTAATTTGGTTCGTAGAGCGTTGTACGATGGTGGGTTGTATGGCTTACCAAACTCAGCTGTTTTCTTCACTGCTTCTTTGAAGGCCTCACTTCGAGCTACCGCAAATGGTATGTTGGCTGAATAGAAGAAATTGGCCCACAACGCATTCAAATTGCGTCTATCAGCTTGTTCAAACCCATCTACTAGCCGACTTTGTCTTCGGGGCCGATCGATGGAAGAGGGTGGAGTTGGACATTGTTCACTTGATGTTTCCACACTTTGATGTACCCTTGAAGACGCACGATGAATTTCAGACGGCGCTGCACACGAGTCCTCTTGTGTTGAACGTGAAAAATCCCTTCCATTTGAGGCATTGCTTGCAACCCTCCCTATGTTTTCACCATCTACATTGTCAAGGGCCAATCTTCGTGGAAATAACCCATTACAACCGGCAAAAAGAGTTCGAATTGACGAAGTCAATTTTGGACATATGCTTACCCCCCTGTCGCGAACACCGTCTTTGCCTTCATATCCAAGGTGGCTCAACATGCGACACTTCCGATTTGCAAACACCAAGTCACATGCCTTGCACTATACTTTACCACTTGATGGAACAACATACCAACCGGAAAAATCCTTACTCATTGTGGAAAGCTCCGTTCAAGTTCAAGTCCAAGTTCAAGTTCCAATCTTGTCTTCAGTTCCAAATGTTTAGGTTCAAATCACCATGTTACATGTATCAAATATAGTTTGTAAGCAAAGCCTTGGAAACCAAAGCCCCCCTGTCCACTGAACTATGCATTACCAAGCAAGGGACACAAAGATTGCAGCTCCTAGCCCTTGGAAATCTTAGCGTTCAGTTTCTCAGAAGTGCTTGTAAATGCCTTCTTCCTTGCTCTTATACTCCTAATTTGTTGAATGTTCTATGCCTTAAAAGTAACCGTTGCCAACGGTCAGAAAACCCGGCGGACGGGGTAGGCGGATAGGGCGGACGGATGGTTGGTCGGGTTGGTCAAGGCGGACGGCCAGTAGGACGGGGCGGATGGGTGGGCGGACGGGTCGGTCGGATGGGCGGGCGGGTCGGACGGGTCAGACGGGTTGGACGGGCGGGCAGGCGGGTCGGACGGGTCAGATGGGCGGTTGTGCGGACAGGGCGGTTTTAGCCTTTTAGGGTGGTCAATTTTACTTAGTTACTTCTTTACTTCGAACTTTTGGGCTCTTGGTTCAGTTGGTTGCATTCCATCCTAGGGATAACTAGATTACGAAAGTAGTAGAAAACAAGTGTTAAGTACTACAACAAAATTCTCAATCAAAGACACAATTCACTAAAAATTGGGCATAACATGCACATTTCAATAAAACTTAGTCCAAGAAAATGAATTTTATGATAAAAACATTATATATATATATATATATATATATATATATATATATATTCAAATAAATAAATAATTACTTGCAACATGTTTTTCTTCACTACATGTATATGCAATACAAAAAAGTCATGATGGACATGGTGGGCCACGTACAATACTACTAGTCATAAAAAAAATGAAGCCCACACTACATAATTATATCCTGAGTGCCATTAAAATACGACTACATAGGAAATTAAACATTTCACAATTACTTCAACACACTATTATCTTCTTCGGCATCACAAGATGTCCCCTCCCTCGCCATGAGTCTTCTACTTGTTCGACGAGGCACCGGTTGCGGACTATTTCCATGGCTGCTCCCTCCGCGGCTAGCTTGTACTTGCATGTCAACCCTCTCAAATTGTCGTTTGGTTTCCGGAGAGTGGTCATCTTCCTCTTCAATCTTCCGTTTATTCTTCTTTTTCGGAGACAGCTCTACTTCGTGGGCCTTCAAAGCCCTCACAGCACAATCTATGTCATCCATCAGTTGTTTTATCATTTCATCCTCGCTTTTCATCATCCAAGTTTGTTCGCCTCCCTCTCCTAGATACTTCCTCCACTTGGTTATAATGTCCTTCATGTTCATGTCAAATGCCCTTGCAACGTCTTCCATCTTATGCTTTGTAGATGATTTACCGTTTAGGTCCACCACAGAACGAACTCTTGCTGCTTCTTCCAACTTCGACAAAATGAGGGCCCGCCCTATCAAATCCGTATTGTAGCCCGCAAATTGCTTTATGACTTTTGGATCACGCTCAACCTCCACCAAGAGGTCATTTGAACCCTCTCTCTTCCATTCCTTCTCGGGAATTCGAAAGAACTTTTGGTGCTGTGTGCTCCAATGTCCGCCCATGCTGCGACAGAACAACTCTCGAGCCTCGCTGTTCTTAATCTCGAAGGCACGCAACTCAACCTCCACGTCAGACGTCATCCAAAAGAATTTATCTTTGGTGGGAAATGGGCCATCGCATAGCTCATATATTTGTGATCGAGCATCCCACTTCATTGGTTTCCCCCAATACAAACAGTTCTGAAATTTGTATAGTTCTTGGTCAAGATCCCTAGCATTTCATACAGCCTTGGACTCAGAGGAATACGGCATTCGGGACAACGGCGTTGAAATTCCGCCGATCTTTGAATGCAAAACACATGGAATGTATGGCGACACTGTCCCAATGCTATAGCTCCTTCGGGCCCAAAACAACCTTGGCAAAGAGAACAATGACCCTCCAAGATGGGAGTATTTGGAAAATTTCCTAGCACAAGCTCCTTCTCATGTTGCTGGAAGTGAGCTGACAACGTGCTATAAGGGACCCATCCTTCCTCCGCTTCCAAAGTCCAATCAATGTTCTCCGTATCATAGGTCTTTCCGTGGTTTAGCCGCTCATACATCCTATCCATGTTCCCCCAAACCGTAAGTTTTAAATCAGGGTCCTTTCTTTCCTCCTCCAACTTCTCCACAAAACGCTCATAAGAACTCTTGACATTCTCGTATGCTGTGTCTGATTGCAATGCATACCTCAAGAGCCCGTTCATGAGTCCGGATGATACTGAGGAATGATCTTGTAGTTGTCGCGCCCACATCATCCACCGTAAATCCGCATTTTCCTTTGGAAGGATTTCACTTAGTACCCCTACTTCCATCATTCGTTTCATTGTTGATTCGGCCTCATTCTTTCCTCGAACTGCCAAGTCCAATTGATGCCTTAACTCTTCAACTTCCGGATTTTGTGATTGCATGGAAGCATCTTCAAATGAGGGGAAAACTATGAATTTTGGACTCGGAATGCGCTGTCGGAGTTCTACGGTCCCATCCTCAGCTTTGCCCTCGTCAAGAGGAAGAGATAGTTGATTGCTCTCTTGTGTTGGTTCACTTGCCTCTAATAGCCCTATTTCGCCAGGCGATTGTTGACCTGCCTTCTCGTTCTGTAATGTCCACAATGTTTTGCGATGCTCTTCTAACATCTCTTTGCATGTCTTCAACTCCAACACCAACTTCTCATTCATAGCCTTGAGATTCTCATTCATGGCCTTCAAATTGTCATTCGTTCGCTTCAAAGTCTTGTTATTTTTCTTGACACTCTCATAGTCATTACCCAAGGGCTTCAAGTTTGGAGTCGGCCTCCAATACAACGTGTTGTATTTGCTCTCCAATATCTCATACTTTGCCTTGAGGTCATCATGATCTTCTTTGGAGTAACGCACCTCCTTCAACTCCAAATTCTACTGTTCCAAAATTTTTTTATGCTTAAGGTCTTCCAACTTCTCGTCTTGTAGTTTGTCCGCAAACTCGACAAACTTTCTGAAAGCCAAAGCACCATGAAGAACGGATGGTGTCATTTTCGTAAATGTATCAGTTATTTGCGCAAGAGCAGGCGTCAATACAACCACAACTCTAGCTGTACATGATAGAGAATACGCCGTTCTAAATATCTCGCCAAATCCTGATGTTGAATTGCCTGAAGTGGAGCTGCGTCCTTCATTTGTAGTGCCACCTTCATTAGGATTTCCTCCTACATGCTCAGGGCCACCTTCGTTTATAGTGCTCCCTTCATTTCCGCCATTTGTTGCTTCTCTCTGAATTTCAAATTGATTCCATCGGAAGGAACACTGCAACAAGTTCTCCATCTCTTCTAGTGGAGGCATCTTTTGTAGAGTCTTGAGATCCTCTGGGCCCAACAAAGCTAGCAACGGATGATCTTAGATAATCGGGGTCTCTTTGTCGTTGTTTACAGCAGCCTCGTCTTGAGAGTCCATCCTTACATCTGTTGGTTGAGTTGGATGCTCTTCATTTTGGTTTGGTGAAGTCCGAATTGCATTTTCAGGTCTAGACAGTAGGCTTGGTTTTTTCCTTGATTTAGGAGACGGAGGGACATAGAACATGATGTCTTGTGTTGTGTCTGCTAAAAACCGGTCAATACAAGCGTGAGCCTCCTTCACGTCTTGAAGGTCTTCTCTATCTTCAATGTCTTTTATAGGATCCTCTTCTTGGTGCTTCTGTGACATCGATGTAGATCCATGTTCTGTTGGCCAAGGGAGCTTCATTGCAACGTTGCTTTCTGGCACCCCTTCTAACACGTTTTGTGTAGGGTTCAAATCTGTCGGTAGAGTCAAAAACACCTCTCCCTCCACATCGTCCACAAGACAAGTGCTTCCTTTTGTGGGGTCCCCCATACAAACCGGTTCTATCGCCATTTTCTTTCCATTCAGCACTTCCGTTGTCGTGCTGTAAATACATGCACTGTATAGAATACATATATAATATATGTATTAGAAGATTCTTGTTTCGGAGGAGAAATTTACTGATGACGCTTCCGTTAGCTTCAAGGTGACGCTTGTTAGCAATGGAATTGTGTTTAAGGTGAAAACCTTAAACAAACTTCATTAGTTCGACGTATTCTTTTGGGTTTTAGAGTTTATGTTTAGATTTAGAGTTCGATATTAAAATGTCGAACTGGAGGGTTTTTATGGAGTCACAAGATGTAGAGTCTGATCTGGAGGCAGAGCTAGAGCTTTCTTTGTCACAGCTACCTCGTCAGCCATCTCAGCTAGCGATTTCTACACCTTTGCCTACCTCTGTCATAGATGAGGCTGGACCTTCTCGTCCGTTAAAGAAACCTCGTCTGGATCGTAGGTGGCATGGAAATCTTGATAGAGACGCCCGTGTCTTGGTGATCCTACTTCAAGTAGGATGTGTTGAGGCTGGTACGCATGATGTGATGTTTGAAGCAAGCTACGAGGGCTTAAATGAAGACCAGTATTTTTATATGAGGAGGCCAGATATAGAAGGTACTGGCCATCAACGTTGGTTGAAAGGACCAGTGAATCCTTTAACCAAGGCTAAACATGCAGATTACGTGGCCAACACTATCAAGCGCATCCTCAAGTTCTTGCAGATGGAGTAGCGTTCTTCATCGACTTCAGTTTTTACCTCCACTGGTTGTTAGTTGGAGTTTAGCTTATAATATATATTTTTTATGGTTCATTTGTATGTTAGAAATAAAAGAATGGGGGTTTAGAAGAAAATTACCACCTAGTTTGACCTTAAAGGTTCATTGGCTTTAAAGATGAATAGGAACTTACCTTTGGGTGTTTTTCTTGGGCCAATGGTTGTGTGGGGGTCCATGTGAGGTGTACATAGGCTGATCCTACTCACCTTAGGGGTCTAGATGATAGGTGGGCATCTTCTTGCTCCTCCAAGTCGGGTTTTATGTGGTGGAAAGTTAGAGTTGTTTTGGGGAAGGTTGTTAGGAGTATGTGGGTGAAGAGCCGAATGTTTGTTCAGCAAGAACTCTTGTTGTATGAGGAATTTGTTAATGAAAATTTGAAGGTTTCTTTCTTATAAAATTGCGCTTCTATGGACACCTTTCTTGATTGATTTGGAGTTGTGAGTGAAGAGTTACAAGCATGTGAGTGGAGGAGGGTCTGCTGCCACCCATCGAAGAGGAGCAGAGGTTCGGGCGATCACCACAGTTTGTGATTTCATCTTCTCTCTTTGAAATTTTCAAGCACTGTAAGGGTTTTTCTTAGCTTTCTATAGACATATGACTCGAAGCATTTGAAGTTGTGAGTCAAAAGTTATGTGTTGTCAAATTATAAGGAGTCTGCTGCCTTTCAAATGAGAAGGCCGAGACTTTGCTTGATCATAACTTTTGAACAATTGTTTAAAATGTTTTGAGATTTAAGGTGAAGTTAGTTTGAAATCTTAGCTCTTTGAAAAGCTATAGTACTTGTGATTTGAACAAAAATTGAAGGAGTTATGAGAGTTTGAGATAGGAGAGGTCTACTGCCTTTCAATAGAGAAGGCCGAGACTTTGATTGTCCATAACTTTTGGACAGTATCTTAGATTCATTTGAAAATTTTAAGGTATTTGTATTATGTTGTTAACTTTTCAAAATGCTATAGCACTTAGAATTTGAGTGTGTAGAACATCTATAGTACTAGTTTGAAGACAGCGGCCATTTACAAAAGTTTCTTTTGAAACTATTTGGAGTTTCTTCAAGTTTTTGGGTGAAGAAAGACTCCAAGACTCAAAGCTTTGGAGATTTGAAGAACCTTGGAGGTGTTGTATATGTTGTGGCTTGTGGTTCGACAGGATTGTTTTCATTTGTTATTCTAAGCCAGTTTTGGAGGCTAGTTGCAATTTCAATTTCAGCTTTGTGAAACTGTTGCGAGCCATGGTTATCCAGTAAGCGCTCCATTTTGTGTTTGTGGCGACGAAGTGGGGTTAATGGCCCACATGGTCGATCTTTTATGTTGTTCCCACCGGTGAAAGGCGCTTCCTGGTCATCGTGGGTTTGAAGTTTAGGAGCCCATCATCCGGACGGCCACTCGTGTTGGCCGTCCCGTTTTACCCGTCCCAGAACTTGTTTCTTATCACACACCCTTACCTTGGCCCTTTAGAGCCACCTCAGGATAGGCCAATAAGGACGTGATAGAAGATTGAAGATTGAAGACAAGAAGGTTGAAAACAGAAGACGGAAGATTTGACTGAACTCCCTAGCAGACTATTCACAGTTGCAGCCAGATACTTCGTGTATTCTCAAAGCGCTCCCCTCTCAACACGACACTGTACGACGCACTTGGATTTCAAGAGGGATCTGAATTGATTCCACAGCATCCTCTAATGCTTTCTTTTTTTTACTTGCTTCAGGAAGTTGCGCCTTCGGAACAAACATATCAGGGATATGTTTCTGACGTCTGCCAATCGCAAGTGGCAATGTCGCTATCGTAGGATACGTACTCCAATCTACTTGACGGCCTAGTATGAGTTCAGCGTAAACCATGCCTGCCAAGCTGTAGTTAATTTTGCCCTTGCTCATAGCCTTCTCCGGAAATAAGGCCTTCCACACCTCCATCGAACGGTGCACAAAATGATCATTGAGGCAATTCAATGGTTTAAAACAATATTCACGGGTGTGAAGAGGGTGACATTCTCGAGGCCACAACTTCCCAATGTGATACATTTTCACGTATTTGCGGCACAATTTAGAGGTCCAATACTCCACATCATCTTTTTCCCAACCCGTCTCAGCCTTGATGTTGACGTCATCCAAAATGTCAAACCGTAACTTATGACCAACGCCCTTCGGCTTTGACTTCTTCTTGCCTTCAGTTGTAGCACTACTTGCCCCCGCCATGATTGCTTAAGTGTCGAGTACTCACTTGCAATTTTAGAATGGAAATTTCCAATATATAATCCCCGTTCTCTCAAAATATATAATGTGCTTCACTGTCTCCAAATGTATGTAAGTAACCAAGGACCAAAATCCAATGTAGTATGATCAAAATATGACCCCCACTCTTCACCACATAGGAACAACTAGCGCGTGAAGCAATAGTAGCACATCCGACATGGCAGTGATTCCCAAATGGAAGAGTGAAAGTGAGGAAATGTGTGTTGGCCGTCCACCAATATACCCGTCCACTCCCAGACCTAAAAGAGGCCCGGGACCGGACCTATCCCGGACCACACGGACGTGGCCCGAGCCGGCGGACGGGCAGACGGAGCTGCCCCGTCCGCCGACGAAGCGGATGGCCGGCTCGGCCGTCCAGGTCCGCCCGGCGGACGGGCGGACAAAGCTGCCTCGTCTGTCGATGAAGCGGACGACCCAACTGCGTCTGACCGCCCCGTCCGCCCCATCCGCCTAGCCCATCACCTATTATTTCGAGGCGTCCAAATTTTTTCCAATTTGGCATGAAACCTAGGATTCTTCTCGTCCGCCTTTACTTACTGTCAGTTTTTTTGGATCAATTAAAGTTTCAGCATCCTATGCTTTTCTCATTAACCCAGAAAATAAGAAATAGACAAGTTATAATCAGATTTTAAATAATCATTTAGAGTTCTTTGAAGTTTACAGTGAGACCCTAAACCTTAGAACCCTAGAACCCTAAAACCCTAAAACCCTCAACTCTTAGTCTTCTACATTTCAGATTACGCCATTGTTTTGAGCAAATTGTAAATTTGTAATATTCATTTGAAATTGTATGCATACAAATTTCAAATAGATATAAAGGATATTATTTTTTTATTTATTTTTTCATCATGTAGGATATTTCAAAGGGAAAGAAAAAAACAAAAACATGATCAATATTAGTGATGAAGTGAAATGTTATAATTCCCAATTGACCAAATTGAGATGGTGCTACAATCACAACAATTACTTCAAGGGGTTTGGTTTTGGTTCTAGTTTTGAACCTCATGGACAATTTCCATTGACTTCAAGGTGTTTTGTACATATGGACTTATAGAGAAGCCAAAAATGTATATAACTTATGCATGTCACACACTACAACGCCATGTTTGTACTATATTTTGTAATGCCCTTTTTTGATTAGGATTGTTTTAAAAGTAAGGGTATACAAAGAGTGTAAGACTTCACAACATTTTTGAAATTAGTAGAACTATAAAATTCCTTACTCATTGTAAAAAGCATTATAATCTTCTAATCCATAAAAGATATGTTTTTGTGTTTTTTGTTTTTGTTTTTGATTTTTTTTGTTATATATATATATATTTTTTTCTTTTTTTTTTTTCTTTTTTTTTCTTTTTTTTTCTTTTTCTTTTTTTTTTTTTTTCTTTTTTTCTTTTTTAGATTAAAATTCTGGTTTTTCTCCATGAATTTTAAACTTCTACCGCTTTTTCCACATTTAGAATATAACTACTTATAACATAGTTATATAAATCATTGTGGAAAAATGGGGAATGTTTTCATTATTATTTTAAGAATTTTTATACTAATGAAAATGAGTGTGTAGCACCACATTACACTTGCTAGAACTAGCAGTCTGCACAAAGGCTAATACCCTGATGATGCTTTCACTCACACATGACTTCAATGTGCACCTCCGGGTCTCATATCATAGTCATATATACAAAATTTATCAATAAAGAATGACGGCGCTCTAGGGACTGTGCCTTAATTGGAATGGAGTTAAGTCTAAGCTGGACTACGAACGGTCTGTTGGTTCACAGTGCTAGTAAAATTGCCGCGTAGCTGGCTACCTCCCTGTCTTTTTTAAAAAAAAATTGAAAATGACCAGCATTATACATGCGTCTTCTTGCCTCTAATCCACTCAAAGGCAATATTGGTATTGAGTTAGCTTCATTCACTGAAGCATTGTGAGTATAGCTGCGTAGACTTTCTGCAATGGTGTTAGGTTCCCAGATTAGCGGCCAACAGGTGGTGCCTTCTTGATGTTCATTCCGCAAACATATTCATGCCATTGTTTTATTATTTTGATAGAATTGGAGATTTATTTCTCAGGTGAATAACGATAACAAGTTGTGGTAATGTGTAGACACCTCGTACACGTCAAGTGGCATACTAACAGTCTGCTATTTGGCATGGGTACAGGTGAGGATTACCACCTCTTGGGGAATTTTTTCGAAAAATTCCAAACACTCAATCTTATTGGTGTATGAAAGACACTTATTGCGGCAATTTACATTGCTCAAATCCATCATTATGTTTATGCTTTGTTTGGAATATGAATATGTTTGTGTTACAAGAGTACAATTGCATTTTTTTAGTGAAAAAGTTGTTAGTATCACAGGGATCGATCTTTGTTGCGACAAAGGTCTGGTTCACGATACATGACAGTGATAGCAGAGTAACTTGAGCTAGTTCAGTGTATCTCTGTGACACACTGTGATATACATAGTCACTGAGTTATTTTCAAACACTGAAGATCGTTTTAAGTTTCCAATGTTTTTGTTGTAGTTGGTTGTGTTTAGACTAACAGACCAACTTGTTCATGTGCAAACAATGCTCTGATTACTTCTATGAAAAGTATCACTATTGTCTAGTTCAAATACTGATCTGAACTTGCTATGGTCTCCAGCATCTAGCCATATGGCTCAGAAGCACATTGGGAGTTGGACATGCTATGTAGATTTAGTTGGGTCCATGGGTTATATTATCTCTCTTTAATCACATGAATGATTTCATGTGTTATTATAAATACTTGTGTTAAAATATAGACTACAGCTAGTATGATTCTCGAAAGCAAAGCAAAATCTACCTTGAATCAATCAAGGAAGTATCGAAAACACATTTTTTTTCTTAGAGAATTTGCAACGTGAAGCAATAAAAAAAATTTAGTTTCTATTTGTATAATGTATAAGTTCTTCTTTTATCTAAGGCTAGGTTTATACTGTGCCTAAGGCTGGATGAAAGTCCATCCGGATTTGCCTTCGATCCATTCTTCAATCCGGCCCCAGTTTTTTCCATCCGGCCCTACTTAATCTAAAGTCTAAACCCCTTGGGCCGGATTTTCAATTCATGTGCTCTTCAATTTTATCCAGGCTCAATTAAAAAACGTCAATAAAAATATGCATGTTTATCTTTTATTTCTTTTTTAATTAAAAAACAAAGATTTTTTTCTTTTGTTTCATTTTTCTTTTTGTTTCTATACATTTTATTTCTAAAATACAAAAAGAAGTTTATTTATTGATTACTTAAAAATAAAATAAAAATTTAATATTTTGGTTTTTCTCTTATATAGAATATGCATTTGTAATCAACATGTTTAATGCTAAAACATAGGTACTTTATTGTAGTCACTTAGATGATTTTCCTTTAAAATTAAATAAAGTAAATCCATAAGGGAGTTGCTCTAAGAACACCCGTGCTCTAAGAGTGATCATGACGGAGAGATACATTTTGCTTTAGTGAATGTACTAGCACATTTTAGGACATGGTCACTTTTAATGACCGTTGCCTTTCAACTTATTCGCCCTCCATAACTAATTACAGAATGATTTAAAAAATATGAAGGAAATCAAGTCACCAAAAAAATATGAGGATGAAGGGCCTAACGTGCATTTCAAAATCTACTCTACAATTTTTTAAATGAATCTTTAATGTGGTTTTTTCTCCAAGAGTTAGTGTATTTGAGGCTCATTTCCAAAAGCCCTCAACACTATGAAAGTCAAGTTTGTGATGGAAACTCTTGTACAAAATCTTGAATAAGAAAATCATAATCAATCATTTTGAAAATTGGATTTTTGATGCTAAAGTTAGATTTAAAATAAACTTATATATATATATATATATAAACTACTAAGAATAGCAACTTGGTTAAGTATTATTAGATTTAGAATCTCTATTCTCATAGATAATTTTCTTTCTTATTTAGTATTTAGGAAGCTTTAATTCATTTAATTAAGATTTGTTATGAGATTTCAATTTGTTTTCATCAATTTTTTTTGAGATTTCAACTTATGTCCTGTTATAAATTCTGAAAATTTCACTACATGCCATATTTATTTTATTTTTTAATTAATTTTTAATGAATCTGACCCAAGCATAGGGTATTCCAAGTGATGAATTTCAATGTGTATAAGAACGGCCCGTTCGTCGTCCGCTCGTCCGCCGTCCGCCGTCCACCTGTCCGCCCATCCGCCGTCCGCCGTCCGTTGTCCGTCCTCCCGTCCGCTGTCCGTCCGACAGTCCGCCGCTCGCTGTCTGTCCGCCGCGCGGTCAGAGCGTCCGTCCACGGGCTCCGTCCGATGCAGTCATCCGCAGTCCGTCGAGGCCATGCGATTGGACGCGCCAGGGCATATTGCCCGTCCGATCTGGCGGTCAGCCCGTCCGCTCGTCGGATTTGGGCAGTGATGTCAGCATCGGCGGACGGTATAAAGAAAGGCGCGGACGGCCCATTCCGCGCAGTTGTTTCCCTTGCGGAGTGGGCAAATCCAGCGCCAATTGGTATCTGTGAGCCCCTTCTGACTTGGAGCGTGAACAACTGTGAATGAATTAACTTAATTTTTTGTAATCTCTTCATCACCTTCTCAATTATAGAAATTGTAAACTTCTCACTCAAATATTGCATTCGGTGCGGAAAAGAAGGATTACCATGGCTCCAAAAGGATTTTCCAATCCGCTGAAGAAGAGTACAAAGGAAAAATCACAAGACATGGATTGGGACGCCTACTTCAACCACTTTTGTGTGGCTGAAGAGGGATGGCAATACGAGCCCAAAGCAGTATGGACTTGCACAACGTGCCGAGAGTATGTGAAAATGTCACACATTGCGAAACTCTGGCCAATAGATAATACAGTTGTATTAGAGAGACAAGTGAGACGGTGGGAAGGTCCCATGAACACTTGCAAGAGTGAACATTTCAAGCAGAGATACGAGGAGATTTGGGCATCTTGCGGTCTAGGTGCTTCCAAACCAAATATCATGAACTATTCCACCATGGCAATGATTTGGGTGGAGATTGTACTCCAGAAAGATGTGGATTGGCGTACGGTGCCTGCAAAGGACAAGAAGACCAAATTGAGCTGTGACAAAGCGGTGATAGACACCAATTGGGTTGGCCCAAGCGATTGCATGCCGGAGTGGTCTAATCGGGGTCAATTTGGATTTTCTCCAGAACCATTGCCAGATGCAGAGGACAATGATGATGATGACGAAGAAGACTTACCACCTCCACCTCCACTTCCACAAAGGCACGTACATCGAGAAGAGCGCGAAGACTTGGACTTCCAAAATCAATTGCGAGAGGCAACAAGAAATAGTATTTTGGATCAAGGTCGCCCGCGTCAACAACGGTCACCACCTCGTCATGATCGTGATGTGCGTTGCCCGCAATATGGAGGAGGAAGTTTGCATTTTAGCCCTGGCCCCCACGATGACTTCCAAAACATACGAGGAAGCCATGGAAGCACAAGGTTCACGGACTACGGTGGATCTCAATATGGTGGGTCGCAATTCTATCCGGGGACGGGAGGGTCAGACTCATATGGGCCTCGTGGAAGCTCATACTACACCGGCTCAAGCAAACGAGGGACAAGAGGGTCCGAGGCAAATGCATCACCTCCTCCACCTTCACCATTTGGGGGTCCATACTTCTCCGATTACGGACAAGGAGGAGGGTCTGGCGAATATGGGCGATGTGGTGGCTTCGGTCCCACACCCGAAGGTCGAAATGACGATAGTAGTTCGGATTCAGAATAGAGTATAATGTAGTTTAACTATTTAAGGGTAGAGTAGAAGATGTCTTTTAACTTATTCGGAGGTTATGGATTTACTATTATTGTTTAAATGTATTTTGGTGACCACTTTTGTGACCATTAGTGGTCAATGATGTCACTATTTAAAACTTTGAACATGCACATCTATTGAACATGTTTAGTTGTAGTATCAAAAATTCTTCTTGGAAATGCTTGACAGTGTTTTTTCTTTTTTAGATTTAGTGCAAGGGTACCGAATGCAATGTTGACTTTCTGTATTCTTTATCTGCTCTTGGAAGTTGGAAATGAGATTGAAATGCAATTAGTTCTGGAGAATAAATTAGAATCCAAATTCATTTGGAAGAATTGTATAATAGTATTGTGGATTTTGATTAGCCCTAATGTAATTGAGCTTATACACATTAAGCCTTCCAATTTTTTGTGTCACGAAGTTCATAGGTTTGACTTGCAAGAAATATTTGAACTCTTTTTTGCAATTTGAACACCCTCATAGGTAAACATTATAATTTTTAACTCCATAAGGGATATTGTTGTGCTTTCTTTTTTTCCATAATGTCTAGCATGTCTAGTTTGAATTTGTATGGTTAAAAACTCGAAATTCCAAGAAAATGATAAATGTAATGAAAATATTGACATTTCTTTAGAAGTAAAAATTTCAAGAAATTGAAGGAAGTTGAGAAGAAGCCTTGGGTCTATTTTTTTAATTATTAGGCATTCAAATGCCCAAATGCCCAATTCCTACCAAACAAGAAGACCTACATGAAGCTTATTGAATGAAAAGGGGAAAAAATCACCCTAAAAATGAGACGGTAGAAATGAAGCGGACGATCTAAAAATCGTCCCCTCTGGACCATCTGATCACGCAGACTGTCCGTCCGCCCGATCGGACGGGCCAGAGGGGGCGCACGGCCACCCCGTCCGCCCGATCGGACGGCCTCTGTACGACCGTGCGGACCGGACGAGGCGTCCACCAACCCTAGACCGTCCGATCGGACGGCCAGGAAGAGGCGGACGGCCAGTCCGTCCGCCCGATCGGACGGCCTCCGTCCGCTGTAGGACTGGAATGAGGCCGTCCGCCTCATATAAGACAAGCGGACGGACCGTCCGCTCTCACTTTTGCCTTCCCCCTTGCATGCAAGAGAGAGCGGAGAGCTGGTAGTTTGACCTCCAATGGCTCCTTTCTTTGGGTGGGTAAGAGTCTAATATTTGGGGTAACTCTTGCCAAATTTTTTATAAAACTTTGACGTTCATCATTCTACCGGGTTATCAACATGCCGAAGGCGAAGAAGGCTTCCAAGGAGCCGAAGGGAAAAGAAGAAGCCCCCTCTATTCAGTGGACAAGGGAGAATCCCTCGGAGAGTTGCAAAGCATTCTTAATCGAATTGATTGTGAAGTTTTATGAGACAAAGACTACAGTGTCTCTTGACACTAAATATGTGCGATATGAAGAGGACTGCATCGAGAAATTCTTCGTGGATATGAGGCAGAGGATGTTGGACGCCTTGCATGTACCGTAGTGGATTGATGAAACGGAGAAGAAGAATTTCCCCAAATTTCTTGACAGCAAGGTGCATGATGCATTATGGAATGCTTCAGTCATTTTGGATAAATATTGGAGGAAGAAATGCGAAAATGATGAAGCCTTCGAGCATGTCATTATGAAAGCGGATTTATTCACCAAAAGGTGCCAACCATTTAAGAGGAGGCAGAATAGAGCAGGGTCAATTGGTTGGTGGACGAGCAAGCCTAGAATGGACCAAGCACAAAATACACATCGCCTTCTAATAGCCCTTCCGGAAACGGCCACAGTGATTCCCGTAAATAACAAAATCATGCGGGGTGGCTATGCTACAATTCGGAGAGTGCAAATAGAAGGATGTGCAGAGATTCATCCATCATGGGAGTTTGTAGCAAAGATGTCTCTCCAAGAAGGTGAACGACCTGCTTTTGTAAAGATGGAATACAATATTGAGACTATGGCAGCAAGGATTCCGCATGCTGGAGTGATACGTTTTTTTGCAGTGCATTCCAAAAAGAATGAAGGATACTCATTCTGGTGGAACGGCGGTACATTGCGTGAAATGATGCGTCAGGATGACGACTATCCAGACAACATAGCCCTTCGAGTGCTGTATGAGTCGCGTATAACAGAAGAAGAAATCATTGCTGCTAAAAATCTGAAGCGATTTAGAGCCAAACGCGTGGAGCTTGCATGGGCATTACTACACATCATGAATGCGGTGCACACCGCTGGACATCTCTACAATGACATTTCTCCGGACAACATCATGTTTCATTTTCCTGAAGATGAGTCCCGGGTTTACATTGGAGTTTGTGATTGGGGGATGACTACAGTGTCGAGCGAGCCCATGAAGTCGTTGTATACATTCACATCAACAGCTGAAAAGGACGAAGCTATAAAGAGGAGGTGGTGGGTGGATCCCAATATTACTTATGTACACGGAAGAGATGCGGATGTGCAAAACATCCCTTCTCTTTCCATGCAATTTGAGCAATATGCTGTTGCTAAATTAGCTGAACGGATCAATAGGCAGTGCATGTCGGAGGCGTATCACAAGTTGCAACGTGAATCAAGTAGCTCACATGTCAAGTACCTCCATCCACAATTTGCACAGGTGTTTGATACTTACTTGAAGCGCGTTCAGAACAAAGAGAGTACTTTGGCACAAGTCATCTTCCATTTTAGTACTTCATTCAACTGGCCTATTCCGGATGAACACTTCCGTGGTTCATATTGAAGTTCAAGAATAGTTCATATAAGTATATAGGCTGGTAGTATGCATAGATGCCAAGTAGTATGTATGCGAATTACATAGTTGCATAGCATATGTGCACCATTTTGATTTTTTAAGACCAATGAATGCCAATGTAGTTGGACTTTTATGTGCCTTTGTAATTGACGAGGATATTTTAATTGATAAGGATTTTTAAAGTGTGTGAATTGTCCCTATCTTTTGTCATTGTTGGTTTGCAATTTTGCATAGAAAAGTCTAAAACCCTGCAATTACGGAAATTGTGATTTTTTAAGTTGGTATTTGCAAGATTGGGAAGTTTTTGTTTTAAATTGTATGGTCTTCCAATTCTTCAATTTGCCATGTATGGTTGAAGATATTCAATTGGACAATGTATTATGTGTAATTGTAAATTGTCTTCTAGATTCTAGAAGCATGGTTTTTTGTTTGGTATCAATGGTGTCTTGTTAATTTTTTGAATGCAACGGGTTTGTCGGCTTCATTAAGATGTTAAAAAAAAATAGTAATTACCCCCTAAATGCTTGAGGTACCAAAATATTAAATATGGTGTTTGCAAAACTTAGAAGTTCAGTAAAACCTAACTATTTTTCATCATTTTAGTGAGGTAATAGTTTTGGAAAATTCTTTTTGAAGTCTACTTTTGGCTCCAGAAGTCCGATCTTGCAATTAAAGGATAATGATTTTTCTGAAAGAGATATTATGCAAGGGTACCTTGTGCAATCTTGACTTTTCTTTTGTGTTAAGAGCTTTTGGAAATGAGCCTCAAATACAGTAGATCTTGGAGGAAAATTCATATTGGAAATTCATATTAAAAAATTATAGAGTAAATTTTGCAAAGCTGTAAATTGATTGGGCAAGTTTGGCCCATTAACCTCATATTCTTTGGGTCCCCAACATTTTAGATTTGCCTTGCCAAAAAGGCTTCAACTTTTTTTTGCGATTTTAACAGCATCATTGTCAAATGTTATAATCTTTCACTCTACAAGTGATATTGTTGTGCTTTCTTTTCCTATGCAATCTCTAACAAGTCTAGTTTGAATTTGTATGGTTACAATTCCAAAAAAATTGATACATCTTACCAAAATGTGAGCTCTTTGTTCAATTTAGAGCAAATTAAAGGAAGTTTAAATTTGAAAATAAGGCTTCGGCATGTAGGGGTTACAACATCCTATGGTTATTTGGATGATTGAATTTGTTTGAACCATCAACCATTGTTTTCTTGGGCCAATTGAAGGCCCAAATGCCTAAAAAAAATGGACTACACCAAATCTATAGGTTAAATTTGAAGAAAAATTGGATGATAATGCCAAATTGCTCGAATTTGAAAGAAAAAAAATTGTTAGAAATTGCGCACATCAAATGTAACTCATCTAAATATGTCGATGAAAAGATAATTCTATCCAAAATATAAATGAATACTAAAAAATTTAGTAACATTATTTTGTCATATATTGCCACTTTAGCAATTCTCCAAAAATTGGAAAAAAACCCATGGTTTCATCCCTACACCGAAGTTTACCCCATTTTCCGCCAGATGCCCCGATCGGACGACCCCACACCGACCCGTCTGCCCCGTCCGCCTCCCCATCCAGCTCCCATCTAGCTCCCCGTCCGCCCTCCCCGTCCGCCCTCCCGTCCAGCTCCCCGTCTGCCCTCCCCGTCCGCCCTCCCGTCTAGCTCCCCGTCCGCCCTCCCGTCCGGCTCCCCGTCCGCCCTCCTGTCCGCCTCCCGTCCGCCCCGTCCACCTCCCCGTCCGCTGGACGGTCAGAACGTCCTATGTCGGCGGACGTTCGAGAACCGGCGGACGTAGACGCTGGACGTCCGAACGTCCGGACGTCCATGTAACCCTGCATCCAATGGCTATTGAACTTGTGTCAACAATCACAATCATCGGTCTTCCACTCTCATAATCAACCTATTTTAGAACCGGTGGTGACTTCAAAACTTTCTTCAATTCTTCCATTATCAAATCTTGTTCAATCTTCCACACAAACTTATTCTTTTTTCTCAACAGTTTATAAAGAGGCTTTGATATGTAAGCAAAATGGGATATCCAAATTTGTTAGAAGACACAAACTCCAAGAAACCTCCTTACTTCAGTGATATTGTTGCATACCTTCATTTTTCCAATAGCATCCACTTTTTTAGGGTTTGATTTTCGTCCATACCATCCACACAAATGTCCAACCACCAAAATTTCATCAATCCTGAATTTTGACTTTTCTATAGAAAGAATCAAGTCAAATTCTTCAAGTTTCTCCATGATTTTGTGTACATCACTGATATGATCATTTACAAACATTCTGCAGCCATTATTTTTAAGAGTCAAGTCTGATAATCTCCTCGCAACCTTTAATTGGAATATCATCCACAAAAGGTATAGTCTTCTCAGATACAAAATCTCATAAAATTTGATTCATGGCATTTTGCATATGTGCCACTGAGTTTGTAACACCTTGAAGCAATGTATACATTCTAACCAATTCAAGTGGAGTCTTCATAGTTGTCAAATCTCTACTCTCAGCAGCTAATTGAAATTGATTATAATCAAAATATAGATCCCCAATGGAGTAAATGGCATGCTCCGCAAATGCTTCTACCACTTCATCAACAATAGGTCCAAAACCTTTGTTCCTGATTGTCACCTTATTGGCTGGTATATATCTTGAATGAACCTCAATGCTCCGGATTTCTTTGGCACTGTGAACCAACAATTGGAATATAGAGCCATTGAAGGTTCAAGAATACCCATGCACATCTTCTCTTTAAGAAGTTCAACCAATTTGGGAAGTAATGCTCATGGTAGTGGTATTGGTTTCAAATCACATGGCACATGTGGTACGATAAAAATAACCATTGGCGCGATTGTACTCGGATGTACACAACCAATCTCATCAGATGAAGAAGCAAAGACTTTTCCATGTTTGGAGAGCATTTTTTGGAACCTCTTTCTCTCCGGTTCAGTTAAGAAATCATCTCCTCTTATCTTCAGATTTGCCAATGTCTCCTCTGTAAATTTGTGTTCAATTTTTCTTGATTCTCTAAGACCCAGCTCCTTCTCTACCTGTTTGATATGTTTGTCTGTATTAAAAGGTAGTTGAGTTGCTACTGCACTACTAGAAAATTTCGTTTTTCTGTTGTTTCGGTCGCGTTGATCCGGTCAAAATCTGACAGAAATCTGTTGGTTTCAACAGATTTCTGTCAGATTTTGACCGGATCAATGCGACCGAAACAACAGAAAAACGAAATTTTCTAGTAGTGCTGGCTTAACCTTTTTGGCCACCGTCTTCTTTTAATATCCCAAATATATATACTCATCATCTAAAATCACTTCCATCTTTTTTAGTCTTTTCTCCATCTTTTTTGTAACCCTTTTATATATAGGGTTTAGGTTCTTCACATTTGTGAAACTCACAGAACCACACTCCTTGATACTCAAAAATCTATTCCCAATACTATGTATTGTACATAGGTTCTCAAGTAAATTCATGTCCTCCAATGTAAAGTGACCACTTCTCATAAATGTCACATACTTTTTGACCATCCATGTGGGATTATATTTCTTATCTTTGCCTTCAACAATTTATCTTTGAAAGGAGGGGACTTAAGTTCTCAAAATGACCATTTTGTCTCATTTTAATGAATATGGCCTTCAACAATGAAGTCTATCCTTTTGCCAAAGGACATCTTGCAGTGGTATACAAAGGCAAACGAGAAACTTTGTAGAGTTCTAAAGGTATAAGCAATGGAAGATCACAACTAGTCCTTGCACTTTTGGGATCAAGATGGAGCTGTAGTTGTCAAAATATATTGTAGAGAATGCCAAAGTCTTATTGAGGAAAGTACTAGCAAGTACAACAAGAATACCATATCCAATTTGTTTTCCAATTTTTGGAAAAGTTATTTAATCAATCTAGGGCACATTCGTAACTACTGCTAGCAAAAAAGATTGTAGTTTGAGAACCACCCCTACTTTAGCAACACAAAAAACAATCCTATGGAAGTGACCACTATTGACCACAAAAGGATGGTCAAAGACATCATTGAAATTCTTTCCATTGTAAATGAGTCCACTGACTTTTGGAAGCCCACATTTGACATTTGAGGTGATCCAAACAACCCTATTATGAAATTGTACTAGTTCAAGGCAAAATGCCTCGTCTGTCTCAAGGAGTTGTTCTAATTGTGTCCTCTGAAATGTAATTTAGAGGCTAATTTGATGAATCATGTATATTGGGTGGTGCACATTAAAAGCTTGGAGGATTTGTAGTGCCAAAAAGATGGATCAATGTTGTCCACCAGCAAAAAAAGGTGTTCTAGTCAAACTTTGACATCTAGTAGTCAATCAAGCTAGATACACATACACAACTTCTTCAAGCATTTCAAAAGTGAAATTCACTCATATAACATGACCTATATATATATTTGTTGGGGTTTAAAAGGCCCTTAGTATATTTATGTTGGTAAGTCTTACGAGATTGATGCTTTATTATTTGACTCTCATCCTAGCTAATTGGGGCATCATGAGCCTCATTTAGAAATGTCTTTCACTCTAGGAGGTGAGGTTGTGATTGTAAAGGGAGATTTCAAGCATAGGTCGTGTAGAAGATTATTGATGTTAATTGAATTGTTTCTGAATTTAACATGCTCAATGTGTGAATCTATTGTTTTTGAATCCGACTTTATATTACATGTAGTCTTTCAAGAGCATGTAGTAGAAAAAAGTGGATCCAGGGATACATTGAAGTACAAATAAGCAAATTGGTTACTTGTCTATATTAGAACTAACTACCCATTTCTAAATACTATCTCAAGGACATAGACTAGAGCAGATGCAACATTGATCAACAAAGGCTAGACTCTTTCAACGAAAATGTATGGAGGTTGTTTTCTTTAAATTTTGGTGGTCTAAATGATAATACTACTAAGTTGGTAAACCAAAAAGGGTGTCCAATTCATCCTAAAAAAACACATTGGCATTTTTTGAAGTGTGGCCTAGGTCTACAAACATGCTAAATTGACTTATGGAATTGTTGGTCTAGTCCCTATTATCTTTGCACAGGACAAAACTAAGGTAAAGGATAGGATTGCATGGGATCACTATTTGGACATGTTAGTCAGATTTTGTGGCCCAAAAGGTAATCACAGATGCGCCTCAAATTACAAGTTAGTTGTGGGCATAGGGGACTCTACATACAATAACATTGTAGATGGCTTCCATACTAATTGCTAGGGAACTTTTGCGAGGATTATTATAGTAAATCCCCTCCATTGTAGTTTGCCTCAACTAGTCTTTGTTGTCACTTGCAATTGCTTTGATGCATCGTGGGTGAAGCAACAATGGCAGAGAATCAAAGATCTACAGGAGTGTGAAAGCAAGGTGGGTTCCATCATCAAGCACACAAGTGAGGGAGGATAGCCAAAAAAGATAGTTGATGTTGAACAACTACAAGAGTATTGCAGGAGTGCGCTTGACTATCGATTGGGAGGGTTGGTTACTTATAGTGTCAATTGATGAACAATGAAGTGTAGATGGCCTTCATGACTAGAATTGGATTCACAATGGGAAGAAGTTAATCAACCCGTTGGACTCCCTAGTAAAAACATTGCAATTTGAAGAAGATGGAGTTTTTCATACACATCTAGGAATGATTTACAATAAGTACATTTTCAATGAATATAGATTGAAATTTGAAGATGTTCACCACGAGGACCGCCAAAATTAGGCATTAGTGCAATAAATGTGTCAAAGGAAAACTCAAGAATGTTTGGCAACAATGCAAACCTCGGTAAAGGTGCACCATGTGCGCACCCTCGACACGAAGATGTATTTGCAAATGTGTAGTGATTACATTTCTATTTTAGTATTTTTTCTTTCCAAATTCTTAATATTTGAAGTAGGATCACACTTGTAGCTAAGGTTTCATTTTTCTTTAGGTTGTGGAAGTTGTGGTTTACACATGGAAATCATGCAATAGAAAATAACTTTGTAAGATTCAGAACCTTTAAAAACTTTGTGAGTCACCAATATTTCCTTGATGTAGAGCTCTCCTACCACTTTGTAGTACTTTTGGTGAAGCACTTTCAGGATACATACCCACATCTATTAGTCCCTCTTCACCTCACTAGGAGCAATAGTTGCAAAAAAAAATTCTCAAAAATTAGAGGAATGAATGGCATAGAGCATTCTTACGATTTCCATGACCTTGTGAACACTACTAACACTTTGAATTGTTTGTCTAGCATGGAGTACGATGACAATGGTCTAGAATTTGGTCAAATCCACAATAAAGTACAAAACATTTGGTCTACTCTACATCCATTATGTGAGGGGGAAGTTGAAGCTAACTTAGGAGACTACTTTGTGATTGCAACAAACATAAAAATCCAAGCAACCGTGAAAGAAGGTTTGAAAGAAGCACATGCCATGCTTCGAATTTTGAATATGGTACCATCCAATCAAGCTTTAGCTGCCAATAAGCTATGGTTTGTGGCCCCATGGAAGTTGGAGAAAAAAGACCCTTCCCACTTGACTTACCAACCGCCACAAACCCCAAGACCAAGATTGAATGGAGATGCCAAATGTGGACACTCGAGATTGCAAAACTATAGCAAATTTGAAGTAGGATAAAGGAAATGCTCATCTCACTGCCTAATGCAGTCAAAATATTTTCTATTGCAGAAGGCCAAGAAAGTCAATTTTTACAATGGACTTCACACTGAAAACTCAGAAGTTCCTAATGAAGTCAGTGTTCACTCCATTGCTGTCATGTAAAGCATGCATTGTTGCTCACATCCCACATCCTAAAAAAATCCACAATGGATCATTTCTTAGGCGACTGCAATGGATCATTTGACCACAATGGGCTATCCTACCTTATTAGTTTACCATTGATATCGATATTCTTGGCTATTAATTTGCAATTCTACTTAAAATATATATTTTTTCTAAAATATTGACTAGGAATTTGAAAAAATGAATTTGCAACCATAGAGTGTTGATTTTCTAATTTTAAAATGACACAATAAAAAGACATGCACCATGATGTTCAATACAATAATAAAAACTTGAAGAGATTTCTAAAAAAATTAAAATTAGTTGCATTTGATGTGAATTGTTATACTTTTTATTTTAAATTTCATGTTAATAAATGTTATTTCATAAAAATTTCAAAATAATGTGAAATTCTTACAACTAACTTGATTCTTTTTCTTGAATTCAAATTACTATGAGTTTTGAAAGCCAAAAGTCAACCTAAACCCATACCCAAAAAATGCACATAATCTTATCTCTACAAAATAAATACAAAAAATCACAATTACAAGTACTTGCAAAATAAAGTTTAAAGAAATAACTATAGGCTTAGCCTTTGAAGGTTGAAAGTCTCTATGAACTCATTATGCAACATTGAACTTATTATGTTGAACTTTGGAAGTGTATGATGACCCATAGTTGGCATTGAATTCTATATTTGTCAATACAAAAGTTCTAAAGATGAGTGAAAAATGGACCCTTTAGTCATTCATATTTTTTTTAATCAAAATTCAAATTCAAATTTTTACGGACTTTATTTCAAAATTTAATATATGACCTCAAAAAATTCCATTGGTTTCTTCAACTTTTATTATATTACTTGTAAACTTCTTCAATTGGCAATGTCACATAAGATTCTTTGTGGGCTTCAACTTTAGTCAAATAGTCGAGAAACTTCCAAATATCATTATTTTTGTCATGGCTTATATGTAACCATTTTCTTAGACATCACTTTAAATAAACCCCATAGACAGAAAGTGTTCCTCACAATTGCTAATACAAAAATCCCATTAGTAAGCTCAAAAACCTTTCAACTTTCATATTTTCATTTTTTTAATGTGGCCTTGGTTAACTTTCACAAATTAATTGAAGTCCAAAGGTTCTCATTGGTTCTTTCCAAAATCCATTGAACTCCCTCAATTGAAAAGACATTGTCTACAGCCTTCAATTCTTTTAGTCTTGTGGCTCAATTTGAAATTCCAATATCTTTATCTTGGCTACATTCCACCATTTTCGTCATCACTTCATTTCACCACAACGTAGTTGTAGTGCCTCAAGAGACATCCCACACTCGCAAAGTGAACCCTACATATGTCAATATAGAAATCCCAAAGTTCACTTCAAAAATTGGTTGATTGACTGAAGGGCTAAATTCTAGCCTAAAGGTTGTTATTAAAGTTTATCTTTATTATTCTTTAACGATTCAATTACTAGTATTTTATGAGACCCACCCACATCATCGCAATGAATGAATTTTTTTCAGGTCGGACGTCATCCATCATCCATGGGCATTGAATCCTGTCTGTGCAAATGGAACAGACATGCACCACATGCACGTCCAGCGAAACTTACCTTCAGCCCACCGCCGGCTGGGTCGGCCGATTCATGCACTCGAGACAGGAAAGAAAGCCGAGTAAGTTCTGGACTCTTCGAGAAACTAGCCATGCCGCCGCTTTAATATATTAATATATTGCCGCATGAATGCCAACCACCGTGGGTACGGCAGTTACCTCCAGTTAGCCACCGGCTGGGTCGGTGGTCACCGCGTTTGCCAACGAGTGCCAAAAGCCTGGGTCCATGCAATATATCGAGCCTTCGATCCAGGGTACGAGGCATAACGTTCAACCCTTTCTCGCTCGCCTTCTCGTACTCAAGTGTTGCAGCCTCAGGGTCTCTAGCTAAGTCTTTGCACCTCAATCATCAGAGTTCCAGACAGCGCATTAATGTGTTGTTACCAATCTCTTACACAATCAGCTGATCTTGGCTACGTTGGGATCGTTTCACAGGCCGCACCGGAGGGCGCAATTCAATCTCAGGTTACTTATGTCTTCCCGCAGATTTCTTACTTGCATTGCTTGTCAGTGGCGAAGTGCGACGTGGCGGACGCACTGTCGTTGTCCGTATTGATGCGAGTCAGTCATGGCGAGCGCCCAAAGGAGTTGTGGCATTCAGCTAGCACGCATTAAGCTAGCTCCTGGTCGAAACTAGGTCGAGATGGTACGTCTGGACTTTGCGTTTGTAGCTGCTCGTCAGAGAAAAAGTAGTGCCGACTGTGAATTTCTGGTGATGCAAGGAAGGTGTATTCATTTGACGTTTTGCAATGATGTCACAGACCAGGGCACTTGGGAGAGATGGGCGGAAGGAGCGGATATGGAAGCGGGGATGAACTAGATGGCACTAAGAACCCATGGTTCAATCCCAAGCAGTTTCCTGGTGGTGGCTGCCTGCCCCAGCAACCGAGACCACAGCCGCCACCGCCACCGCCACCGCCGCCACCACAACACCAGCGCTGGTGATACAACCACCACAACCATTTTTCGTACAAATACCCTTGATTTCTTGGGAACTGGGTAGCGCGGCCTGTGTACGGATGGTTTCATTCTTTTGGAACCAGCCGATGATTTTCAAGTCTTTGGAGAATTCTTCTCTTCAAGAGTTCAGTTAAGCATGTTTGTCGATTCGTACAAGCAGTGGAGCCAAGGAGGCTTGACAGAGATGGTGTGATGAAGGAGAGCCAGCAAACTGCGATCTCGAGCTAGCTGGTGTGTTTCTGGACACATTGACTCAACATGGACCAAGTTGGTTGGGGGAGGGTGGGTGGGACGTCATGCTGCGCTGGGCAGGGCCACTGTGAGGTCGGGGTTCAAGTCCCCCATGATGGAAATCAAGCACAGTGTTGGCCGGGAAATTAAAGCTTGCAAGGAGAAAATGCACTCTTCGTGACGCCCAGGAACTCTCCCGAGGAGGTCAGAATCGGTGACTCGATGCTTTGGGAATCAGAAAGGAGACGGTCCTTCAGTTGCCGAGAGGCGAGATTCGTAGGCCACCAATTATTTGGACCTTCGTCTGGAAAATAAACTCGCGTAGCCATTCGGGGTTTGGTTTGGAAACAAAGAGGACACCGGAAACGTACTCCAGGAAAACGAACTTGATGGAATAGGCCTCCATAACCCTTGAAACCATGCTCCACGTCGCTCTCCCGAGGAGAAAAAAGGCTGCAGATACCATCGGCGACTTTCACAAATGGACACACGGATGTGGCTAAAACGACCTGGTTTTCCAGTTGAGGCTTTCACGGCGAAGAAACGTTCCGACTTTCTCGACGGGAAGACTACATGCGACCTTCTGTTACGTCAAAAGACAGGGTACATTCAGTTCACTGCACCTCCACGCCATAATACCACACGGCATGATTGGGGAGCATTCGTCACTTCAGCACAACTGCAAGTTCCTGAAACCCGAAACCCAAACTGGGAGACTTCACGAGGATCGTCGATTCACACCCACTGCCTACGCAAAGCACCAGAGAAACCAGACTAACAGAAAACAATTCCGCATGCACTGCACTGCCCGAGACTCCACACAGTACTCGAGACGCGACCCAACCAACACCCATCAAGCCTCGCCAACAATGCACACAGCCAATACCGAGAATGGACCGCGGAGATCCACATATTACAATAAATCGTTCATACATACACGTCGCTAATTGTGCCACCACGTACATTCCACTCCCACCGGAGAATGGATCCAACCAGATCATTCCAGTGCCATGAAAATGGACGTGGTCGAACCTTCCCCCCTCTCTACAGTAAAACGGACAACCGAAGACCACCTCCAACAAGCGCTGCCGCTCTAGCAACCATTGGGAACCAATGCTAGGTTACAAAACCTCACTCATGCTACCTAAATTTATGAACAGGAAGAAAGCTCGACAGTGTACGGTCTCACAAACACCTTGCTCACCGCAACCCGAAAAGGGCTCAAGAATCAACATCCAACACGGGGATGGAAAGGAAAGCCTACACTAGAGGGGCCAACGCACTTCCGAAACCACGCGCAACCATCCCAGGGACTGCATGGACGACGCATCATTCCAACCTGCACTCACCGTCAGGATCCTCACGCACCAAGCCCAAAACCAAGACCGCGTGAAAGACTCAAGTAGGAGCTCCACAGCCAGGCAGGGAAGGCCAAATCTACCATCTCTCCAATTCTATATATACCAGGGAAAAGACCCAAACCCAGCCGGACCGCAGACACTCCAGCCCAGCCACCCTGAGATGATTCGTCCTCCTTCAAACGCGCGGACTCAATATAATTCAGACGAGTTGAACTTCGCGAAAGCCTCCTTCAGAAGATCGAAAACCTTCTCCGCGATGTACTTCTGCTGCACCGTCGCTCCCTTCTGCTGCACCTTGTCCGGGTGGACGCACAGGATCGCGCGCTGATAAGCCTTCTTCACGGAAACGCCCTGGATCAAGTCCGTCAAAGACAAAGGCTTCCAATTCGTCTCCGGCCACAACACCAAATGCAAAGAAGACAAAAGAGCGCGCAGGTTTCCCTCCTTCCCCGTCGACCAACGACGGATCTCCGCATCCAAGTTCCCGGAAGCACGGCTGCGCTCCGCCTGCTCCATCAGCTGGGCCTTGTCGCGGTCGTTCTTCTCCTTCAGCGCCTGCTGCGCACGCTCGATCGTCTTCTGATGACGCTCCAGACGGAGCTTCCTCCGCTCAGGAGTCTCGCCGGGGATGTCTTGGAATTCGTCACCCGTCGGCGCAGTCTGCGTCAGCAAATCCATCCAATCGTCCACGGCCTTCACCGAAGCCTGAGGTCTCCTCGGGGCCGGACTGAACGCAGGCGAACTGCCCGTCGAAGAGTACACAGGGTTCGTAGCCGACGGACGACGAACGTCCACGCCGGAAGGAGCGGCGGCAGCCTGATTCGTCGGGGGACGCTGCCGCGGTTCGCTCGTCGCACGACTGCTCGCGCTCGGCGCTCGGGACTGCTCGGCCGCACCGCGTTCCCTCTCCCTCCTCCGGTCGCGCTCGCGATCTCGCTCTCTCTCCTTCTCCCTCTCCTCCTTCTCACGACGTTCACGCTCACGCTCCTCCCTCTCGCGGCGGGCACGCTCACGCTCACGTTCTTCTTTCGCACGATCTCTTCGGGAACGCTCCTCGCGATCGCGACGCTCGCGCTCCTCCCTCTCCCTCTGCTCCTTCTCGCGCTGCTCCTTCTCACGAGCAAGCTCACGAGCCGCCGCGGCTCGCGCCAATGCAGACTTCTCCGCACGCTCGCGTGCTTCCGCGATGGCCCTCTCGGCCGCTGCCTTCTCCATCCGCTGCTGGGCTTCCACGGCAGCGCGCTCGGCGGCTCGACGGGCCCTTTCGGAACCCTCGTCATCTCGACTCAATGCAGACTTCTCCGCACGCTCGCGAGCTTCCGCGATGGCCCTCTCGGCCGCTGCCTTCTCCATCCGCTGCTGGGCTTCCACGGCAACTCGCTCGGCGGCTCGACGGGTCCTTTCGGACCCCTCGTCATCTCGACCGTTCGAAGAGTGAGTTCGGCTATCGCCCCTCTCCCTCACCGCGTCCACGCTCCTCGCCGCCTCCTGCTCTCTTGCACGATCCCTCTCCCTCGCCCGTTCTCGCTGACGCTCGGCTCGTTCACGCTGACGAGCCGCTCGCTCTCGCTCGGCTTCCTCGCGCTCCTTCTGGACCAACGCCGCCTCGCGCTCTCGAGCAGCGGAACGCTCGCGGGACAGTTCAGCCTCCTCCGACCCGTTCGATCGGCTGCTCCGGTACGCAGGCAACTCCTCAGGCCTACCCCGGCTTCTCTCGCCCACACTGTCACGCCGAGAACTCCTACGCTTCTCGAAACCAGGCCTCGGAGGAGCACGGGAAGGGGGACGGGACGCCGACGGAACCGTCAACAGCTTCACGTCGTCCACGGTCAACCACCTCTCCTCGAAAATGTCCACAGGCACCTTGTCCGTATCGTGCTTACGCCGACCCTCCTCCACACCAGACACAGACGGGTCGTCGAACTTAGGCTCGTCATCCACCTTCGACGCGAACCCGTTCGACTCCGGCTCCGTTCGGTCGTCGTATGCTGCTCCCGACGGGTAAGTCGGGGATGGGACTTCCGGAGCTTCGTTCAGGTCCACGTTGAAGGGAACGCCGCCGAAGCCACGCCGAGAAGAAGGCTTCTCATCCCACGGGCCAGAACCTTGAGAGACACCTCCGCGACCCTCCGACGCGGATCCAGACCGACTCGGAGGAGGATCCTCCTTCTGCTTCGCCGTCGCCACGGGAGAAGGACGAGGAAATGCGTCGAAAGGATCGTACGATTCACTCCCGTTACTGAACGGACCACTCGATCCCTCCACGCCCGCATTAACAGACGAAGCAGAAGAAGCAGGAGGCAAATCGAAAACGTCCAGTGGGTCCGCATAAGAAGGGTCGGCAGGGGGAGGAACGGAATCCGCAATGATGTGGGCAAAAGGATCCAACTCGGCACCCGACGAGAACGGGTCGTCATCCGGGATCGGAGACGAACTCAGAGGCGGGATGCCACGCATCTCATCCGCATCCAACGACGCAACCCTGGGGATCCCTCGAGACGGATCGCCTTCCGCGCTGGACTTCGCGCCGGGAATGTCCACGAATGGATCCGGCGTAGCGGCCGACGTCGAGCGCGGGATGCTGCCGAAGACGTCGGCATCGTCCGTGCTGATGATCGGAATGCCACGCATGGCGTCTGCGTCCTTCGGCTTGCCCGGTTCGCCACCGCCGAATCCAGGAAGAAACTCGTCGAACACGGGCTCAGAAGGCTTGGCTCGAGGAGGACTAGACTGCGGAGATTGAAACGGAGACGGCTTCTTCGATCGACCTGCAGAGCTCGAAAACCCTCCCAGCAGGTCGCCGTCCATCGAAGCATGCACCGGGGCTCCTCTCGACGCAGACTTGGATTTCGATAACCCGAAGTTCCAATCGTCGTCAAACAGCGTCTGAGACTGCGTCACCTTGGGCTCGGGCTTGGCTGCGCCGAATGAACCGAACGGATCGTCGTCGTGGTTCACGAAACTGTTGTGCGATGACGTTCGTGGTTGACTCAGACTGCCAGAGAAAATGTCGTCCAAAGAGCTGGAAGATACGTGAGCCGCGGATTGCCGTGGCTTGGATGCGCCGAATCCTCCCAACAAATCCTCAGTAAACGTGTTCTGGCTGGGCGGCGGCCTGGATCCGGAAGCACTGAACCCTCCCAAGAGGTCACCGAAGGCGTCGTTGCCGGACGACCTGCCTCCGGTCGGAGGCCCGCCGAAAACATCGTCATAGATAGCTCCTGAGCTATTGCTTCTGCTCATTTGCAACATGCCACTTCAGACTCAGAATGCTGTCGTACGAAATGCATACATACTGCGTGATACTACGTCTAAACACTGAATGATCAGTTGCACTGATATCATCGGTGAGTGAACCATCAACTGATATCATCTGAACCGGAACATACTAGTTGTGTAGCTTCCACTCTCTTCTTTGATTTCTCGGGAACAGGTCGGTTGGAGTTTTGCATATTCATGAACTGCCTAAAATGTTCGAGAGCTGTCATGGCAGCCCAGGGTTACACCAAGCACCTAGCCGAGCCATTCTATGTGCATGTAAATTGTAACATACGGTTTGTCTTAGCTTGGTTGACAAGAGAAACGTATGTTGTGTTACAAATCCGACAGATTAGGTCTTTGAATCAAGTGTGGAATCCACGGGAGAAGAAACCTTACTGTCATCGTTCAGGGTGAGCTAACAGGGCACATTTCAACACGGCAATGTCGGGAAATCCTAGGAGGAAAATCAACAGTAGGAGAAATGAGCGTCCTGAATGCGATCATACTTAGGGCTAGCAACTATATCATGACAATCTTATGACCTCAGATTCGGATTTATTACATTTCTTCGCCCACAATGCCTTGACAATCAGATATTGCAATGTTGTCAAAATAGGGCACAAGAAGAAGAATGATTGGTTCTAAATGACAGCAGCGGAAATCCAAGTTGCCAATGTTACTATTGACGTCAAGCTCTTTACACGAGGACACTCTATTTCCAGATAGGTTTTAAACTGACATTACTGAAGGAAGTGACCTGAAACAGACAATACAGACTGTCTAATAACAGGGTCAATTCGAAATATAAGTTCGGAACGACTCGCGTGGAGAAAATCATAAATTATAACTTGCTCTAATAATTACTAGGGAGAAGATTATTTTCGTGTCCGAATATTCCTCAATAAACAGAGTACAAAATATATGCTTGTTACCTTACAGGCACCTATTTGCAAAGCCTACCTATATGAGACACCCTAAATCTTGCATAATGAATCCATTTTCATTTCAAGACTGTACACTGCGTCAACATCAGAACTTGTGCCGGTTATAGGTTATCCACCAATACAACGTCGAACCACGGCACCCAAATAATGCATTCTCGAGTGCATTGGAAATTTTCCTTGATTTGCAACCAAGAATGCTTAAGAAAACTGATCATTCTCTAAACAGTATATCAGTTCCAAAGTGCTTCAATTGTGACTACCTTACTGCCATTATACTCGACTTATTACCCAAAATACTCGCCCCCGAGGAGGAATTAGGGTTCATTCGAAACAAAGAAAAGTCGCACTGACAACTCAACGGATTGGTTCACATTCACTAGATCACTAGGAATATCCGATCCCAAGACAAAACCACCGCATCGCAAGCTTTCTTTCACGAAACCCCCGTACGACCCCGTCAATTCCTTCACCGACGCTTACATCCAACCCCTAATTATTGCACCACACCGCGAATCCTCCACATCCAAAATTTCCACCAGCTGACAACTCCAAATGCCCACATCTCTCTACACACGTGCGCTCCACCGCTTTCGCGAAAGCAACCCCCAACTCACTCTCCACAGATTCAGGGTTCCAACACATCCAAAACACACACACACACACACACGTACACACCTGCCGTTGACGGGCGGCGAGTTGAAAACGTTGCTGAAGATGTCGTCATTCGGCAGTCGCGACGCCGATCCGGAGCGCGGGCCCATCCCTGCCCCACCCGACGACGATCCAGCTCGGCTGTGGCTGCTGCCTCCGGACATCGGCGAGCTCTTACCGCCTGGTTTGAGCCCGTAGTCGCGGTGCAAAATGTTGGCGAAGTCCTCCATCGCAGCAGCCGATCTGCCGCCGCTCCCTCCCTCCAAACCCTGAAACCAAAAACGTGGTCACAAACTCGGTCTGTCGGGATGGCTACTACTACCTAATCAGAACGGGAAAAAGGAATCGGAAACCTCTCACTCACTCCATGAAACATGAGCTCTAAAGCAAAAAAGGGAGAGGAAGAAAAACTGAAGGAAGAAGAGAGAGACCGAGACAGAGTCAGAGGGAGAGAGAGAGGGAGAGGGAGGCCATATCCATAGCCAGGCAAAGACGGAAGGAAGAATGCCGCGTCTGGACGCGACTGAATGCACGACGACTCCGTATGTTATTGCTACCATTCGTGTGAATTTCATTTTTTTTCCTTTTCTTTTTTAAACGAATGAAAACTTTTTCATTGCACATGGTGAACACAATAATGGGATGGTCACACCAAGTGTTAGCTATGAATATGTAAATGAGTTTTAAGGCCTCAAAATTTATGTAAGGGCTCAAACCACTTCAATATCTCAGCCATGAATATGTGCCAATGAATTTCAGTCACCCACTCAAAAAACCAAACCACTCTTAACTTGTGTAGAGAGGGTTAAGGAAAAAAAAACTTGGAAAGATATAACATTCGGTAGGCTTTGTATGTCCTCCACCTTTCATTTGTGCACCTGCTCATCACACAATGAGCCTCCACTTGTCCACTTAGCTATTGATGAAGTGGTGTTGGGGTGTGGAATATTTCACGCCATCTGGTGTAAAGCCTGAAGGTAGTGACAGTGCATGCTACTTACACGTGGACCTTGTTTGAATGTCCCATCACTTAGTTAATTGCACCTGATTGTGACCCAACCTCGTAGAATAAGTAAAGTAACCTTAAAAAGGAGTTCCATCTATATCCTTGTCTAAACTACAGGTCTTATGAACAGAAGAGTCTAAGGTCGATTTTGGATATGCCTTTCACTTTCAACACTTTGAATTTATTTAGTTCATTCAAAAGGTATGTCCAAAGTTTTGGTAAGAAGAATCTAGAGTGTTCTTTTAATTTTCTATTATACAACTTGAATTTTGTTGCATGCACAAACTTTAGTATTGATTGTTATCCTTGCCATCAATGGTAAAGATGTATCACTTCAGAAAAGGTCATTGGATGAGGCCGATCTCCTTACTTGAATAAAGAATTTACACTAGTTACAGGAAAAGTTCAATCAAGTGTATTGGCTGTGTAATCTTGGATGCTTGTAGAAAAACTAATAATAATGTTTCTAAACTTAGGATTGTGAAAAATGCCTTGTATTCAATTTGTTCTACTAGCAAGGTGTTATTTAATGTAGAGAACTTACATTTTATGCTTTCAATGTACTATGATGGGAGTTGTATACTGGAAAGTTTGCTCAGAGTCAATGGGAATTGTAAACAATTGCCATATGTAGGACAAGTAAATAAATAATCCTCCACATGTAGATAAAAGGCACTCATCATGGTTATGATATTCTCCTACGGTCTTATCCATCATGTCACCTACCATGTTAACTTGTGATTAGTGACTTCCAGTCGTCCATGGGCCTTCGATAGTACTTTCTTCTATTGCAATTGGATTGCATGCACGTTAGCCATTATACCCTCCAACCAATGAATTTCAGCATAGGAAGATGCCCAATTTCATCCTAACAAGGCCTTAGTTTAGAGAGTCAAATATCACTTTAATGCATAATGGAAATGAAGTTTGTATTCTTATTCCATCTATATTAGGAATACTTACCTTATGCATCCATAATAAGGTAAAAGTATTTAACTTTGCACTTCATTTTAGTTTCTTTCTACACTACTAGTAGAAAATTCAATTTTTTTGTAGATTTGGTCACATAGTTTTGGTTCACTTTTCTATTGATTTTTGTCCAAATCAATAAATTACTATCTGAATCAGTAGAAAAGTGAACCAAATCAACGTGACCAAATTTTTTTTAAAAACTAAATTTTCTAGTAGTGTTAAAATTGACCTTTATAAATTCCTATCTAAATGTGCAACCAAGGCTCAAATTTAGGCATTCCAAAAGAAGATAATCTTTTGATTCTTGGAAGTATTTAAGTTAATTCAATTAGTCAAAGAATTCTTCACACTAGTTGAATGAATATTGGATGAATGTGGTCAAATTAATGTAAACATTTGTGTGAAAGTTAGATGATAATTATATTATTTCAAATTAAATGAACATAATATAGGACACTTCACTTTATTTTATTTAAAACATTGCAACTAGTCAAATTAATGTAAATATTTGCATGAAAGTTGGATAATAATTATCCTGTTTCAAATTAAATGAACATAGTATACTTCATTTTATTTTATTTAAAATATTACAAACTATAATAGTATTATTCTTTATAAATTTACATGAATCTAAAATGAGAGAAAATTAGTGTTATTATTGTTGAATATAGTAATTGACTTAACTTAAGTAATGTTCTTCTTAGTATTTCTCTCTAGAGGTAACAACAAAATTCACCATGTATAATTGTTTCCGTCCATCATTTCGCAATTGAGAAATGATTTTTTTAGCAAGAAAGATTATTATTTTGAATCTTTGTTGAAATTTTCCTAATAAAATGAACATTAATTGGAAGGTTGAATATTGAGGGGTATTATATGAGCATAGGAGTGTGAGCCCATGAACCTAGAATACTACACACCTATGTTATAGATGTATATATTATAGAAACCGTCAATGATTATAGGGTATATATGTTACAAATACCCATATTATAGGTGTTTATGATACATACACCTTCTATAGTGTATAGTGTCTATATTATAGGTAACTATATTATAAGCTCAATACTCATAAGCTCGCATTTTTGGGCTCACATATTAGCAGTGTTAAAAAGCAATAAAAAAAATCAAATGAATACTTGACAATAGATTCTCCCTTTTTCAAATGATAAAATTGTTAAACTCCCATAAATTGTGAGATGGTGATGATTTTTTATATGAATGTACACATGCTTGGATGAATACATGAGTTTTGGTCAAGTCTATAGAATGAGATGTAAATAGCTTCATCACACCCATGGATATTACTTTTTGCACTATCCAAAATAAATACAATAAAAAAATCTTTAATTGGTGATGAATATATTATTAATAGTAAAAAATAATGTTTTCATTCTATTATGTTATTCAATAATGAATTAGGGAATATCATTGGAAGTCATTAAAAATAACAATTACTTTCATTGATTGAATTGTGCAAAATCACTAGAGAATATAGTAGCAATAAGATTTTCATTCTCCTCCTAACTTTCTTTCAAGTGTCAGAATCTACAAAAGCAAATTTTGGGAATATTGGAAACCTATTTGTTGAACTTTTAGTCAATTATCAATGGTAGAAAATATTCATGGTCTAAAATGGGTCTATCCTATAATTGTATTAGTTTCAATGCAACAAAGTTACTTAGTTTCCAAAGCAACTTGTATTAGTTTTAATTTTAATTTAGGACTAAGCCTTTTTGGACCATGGATGGTTTTATTTTAATGATAATTGAAGCAATATTTGAGCTCTTTTCTTTGCCTCATGGAAACAATCAATCTTTCTATATATATTACATGTAGAATAATTTCTTAAATTTCTGACATATATATAGATGTTTATCCAAATCTCTCAATCTCTAACACAAAATTAGAAGGGGTTATTTGGGCTTGACAATCAAAAGAAACTAAGAGATTGTATCTTGAGGGGAAATTGATCCCTCCTCAACCTTACAATTATGCATTCATGATTTGTTTGCCAAATTATTGTAGTCTCGAAAAATCAATTACCTTCTCATTTTTGACATTTTATACATATTATCTCAAAAAAACTCACCTAAAATTTTTGAATTATTTTTTGTTAAACAAACTGACTAAGCATATAGTGGGAGTTAACCCCTCCATGACCAAGGCTTTTTTTGAGCTTCTTGGAATTCATTCTTTATTGAACAAAAAGCCAACATTTTGATAAGTTGTATCAATATTTTTTGAATTGTAACCATACTACAAATTCAAACTAGATATGTTAAAGATCTCATGAAAAAAGAAATCACAACAATATCACTTATGGATTGCTACTATTATAATGTTTGATCGTGAGGGTGTTAAAACTATGAAAATGATTTGAAGTCTTTTAATCTCCTTTCTACATATCAAATCTAAAATTGAGGTCACCAAACAAATATAAAATTAATCCTTGAAAGATGCACCCCCTGACCAAAGTAGCAACCAAAATGCTCCAATTATTTAACCAATAATTAAGTGCAATCTTTATTTCTACATTCAACAATGAAGTCATTCACCAACCACTTTTTAGTCAAAAAGACATAACATACATAACCCCAATCCATTTCTGGCTTCTCAAAATCTACTCTACAATTTTCTTAATCCTTAACCCTTTACGTACTAAGAATTCACTATTTCAAGTAGTGGACTTTGATTGAATGTTTTGTAGAAAGCATAATCTAAATGGAAAATTTTATTATATAATTATCATGAGTGAAGAACATTGCATTCATTGGTTTAATTAAATAATTATTTAAATAAATAAAAATCCCCATATAAAATCTCTAAAGTTGCTAAAAAAAACATGAGACCCAATTTGGGCTTCTTAGACACTAAAGGGTTAAACACCACCAAGGACGTTTTTTGGCCAATGAATGACAAAGAATCCCTTCATGTAGGACAAAAGTGCAACTATTCATCTTCCAAAATTTGTGGAAAAAGGGAACGTCTTCTATAGAAGCTTGTCTCCAAATGAGTGCTTTTTCATTTTTTTAAGCCAACAATTCACACGGTATCCAAATAGATGATTTCCACAATGACCAACTCATCGTTTAATCTATAAATGCCATGGTGGACATTTTTTGTCTAATGAATGACAAAGAATTCTCCTATGTAGGACAAAAATGCAACTATTCATTCTTGAAATTAGAAGTAGAAAAGAGAAATCTTCTATAGTAGTTTGACTCCCAATGATTATTTTTGATTTGATTATTTTTTATTTTTTTAAACTAGATGATGTCACACGGTTCCAAAAGGGCTAATTTCCACGGTCACCAACCTAACATTTAAGGGTTAAGGATTAAATGAATTTCTAATGTAATTTTTTCTCCAAGATCTAATGTGTTTGAGGCTCATTTCTAAGAGCCCTCAATGCTAGAAAATCAAGAATTGCAATGGACACTTGTGCACCCTTGAACAAAATCTTGGATAGAAAAACCATAATCAGATTTTTGATGATAAAACTAGACTTTAAAAAGAATTCATGTAAGAAAATCCTGACTTGGTAGTGAAAATAATGACTTGGTAAGATTATCTTTTAACTTCAAAGTTCTGTCGACATGACACCAAAATTTGGTGCCTCAGGCATTTCAGAGGTTCAAGATTGGCCATTTCGGTTTAAGATTTCAATTGGTGATTTACATACATGTCGTTCTAAGAAGAAGAAAAAAAATTTACAGCAGAAATCTCTAACGCTCCAACAACTGACAAATTAGTAAAGACAGCCACGGAAGTCGCACAACTAGATTTAGATTAAACATGGCAATAAAACAAAATGCCTGCCAATAGCATTTTGCCAGCGTATTTAATTAATAGAAGCATTACACCACCGATTACGATATGGTCAAAGTTAATAATCGGCTTAGTGTCTAACTAAGCTTAGGTGTTCAATATTTGTACCAATGAATCCTCAAGGGACCTTCTGTGTCCTGAACATGCATGACCGAGGCTGCTAACTAGTGCACGACCGAGCTCACAGGCGAGACTTGGCATCACGAACAGGGGCGCTCTGCACACACAAAAAAGCTTGTAAGAAACAAAGATGAGAAGTTTCATGAAGCCATCAAGGCCAAATCTCAGTAAGAGGCCACTAAAACTGTTAAGGACCTGATCCATTTCCTACACTGACCCGTTACCAACTGCAATTCATCCAATTCTACGCTTGGTTCGCCTTTCAATTAGCAAGTGTTGTACGCATGACTTGGCTGAATGTCTATGGTCACTGATCTTTGAAAAGAGTAGAAATGGGGCTGTCGACTATCACTAACAGTGGTTGTCTACAACCTCCAACTTTGAATTGCAAAGAAATTAATACATAGTGATAAAAATTCGATCTCCACAGATTTGGCTCTTGTACCCAAAGTGATATCTCTACAGTTCTGTACTGATCTCCCAATGAAACAATACTACATACAGGTTAAAAAGCTCAAAGTGACGCAACTAGTATGGTCTAGCTTAGTATTCCTTAGAAGGGGTCACAAAAATGTCGTCTAAACCCAGGGATGGAAATATGCTTACCAGTTTGACGCCGCTTGCGGCACGCTCTTCCAAGAAAGCACAGGGCTTGAAGAAGTCACCGTAAGCTTTCGCCCACGTGTTTAACCTCGACGCAATGTACTTCGGTCCCACCATATCAGCCCAGCAAACGATGCCACCTCTGCCACAACATTTTTAAGTTGCCAAGTAAGAGATCCAACTCTGATTACTGAGATGAAGTTAGCGATCACTTTAACCCTCATTCATGCTTGCATATCGAGTCTTCACATTCATGGACTAAATGTCTGATCGTGCGAATATTTTGCTAGAGATACCGTCCGTGCTAGACTTGCACCCAAATTTCTTTAATGTCACACATTCTGTGTTCTCGCATAAATCCTAACGAATTAATTAACCCGATTCAAAACTCACTTTGTGCGCGAACTACCGTACTCTTTTCTGTCACACGAAGTTGCATATAAATTTGACAAAAAGGAGTTCAACAAGTTCGAAAGGGTCCTTAGACCTACATCCCGACTCCAGCAACCTCAAGTTTCCCTTACAGTCACTTTTACATGCAACAGTATTAATTGTCACAATGTTATAAATCTCCATTGAATCACATCCATTTGGGGCCAAGGGCTCAAACATTAAAGAGGTTAAGGTGTAAGTATTCAAGGTTTGTTTTTAGAAAAAAAAAGTATGAAATTTGAAGGGGAAAAGCATTAGACAAGAAAGGAAAACCCCATGAAGCAGGTATCCATTAAAAAAAAACATTGTACCTGTATGGAGGGAAACCCATGCCCAGAACCATGGAAATGTCCAAGTCAGAGGCTTGTAGCACAATCTTCTCAGCCAACACGCGGCAGGCTTCATTGACGACTGGGAACATTATCATCTCCACAATGTCTTTGTCGGTCAATGCCAAGGGCTGCGAAAGTACCACATCCAACACCTCCAGCACTCAGATGAAAGAACGCAATAATATTACAGGATAAGCTAGGCATATGCATAGTATACAGTATCAACTGCAGTAACAATACAACAGCCTTGCACTTAGAAGGATACTCACCTTGCCGTTGACCATGATGTCAGCCTCTATTTGAGATGTCTTGATGATGTCTTTAATTTCAGGTGCTGGACGAGCCTTACGCTTCTCATCATAAAGGTAAAATCCCTTCCCATTTGATTCGCCTGCCAATTGAATAGACATTCATGTTAGACTTACCTGCGACACACCTTGAAAATTGCATGAAGGAAAGAAGCTTTTGGGACGTTGCCCACACAACATGCTTGCTTACAAAATATCGCTATGTACTCAATGTAAACAGATCGCATTACTCACCCAGGCGTTCAGACTGCAACATCTTTGGAAGCAATTGGGACACATAAACTCGGTCAGGAAATGCGTTCACAAACTGAGCACCAACTGCCACCGCAACTCCCAAACCGACCAAATCTGCAAGTCTGCAGCCATTAAGTGTTCAAGACTCAATTGATCAGATCGCAGATAACCATCGCTGTCATCAATCACTAGTGGAAAACCCTCCCAGCAGACGTAATGACAAGTTCGGGTTAAAAACTACTTTAAACCCAAAGTGCCTATTTGGACCCAGGTGTCCATTTCCAATTCCATATCTATACGACTTCAAATAAATCATTTGGATGCTTCTAAGGACATTTAGTATACCAATGGGAATAAGAAAGTTTTCTATATAAATATACATTGAGATTTCAAGTGCACTTTCTATTCTTCGTTCAGGCACTAAGGAATGAAAGGCATTACATTTGGGATGGTTTATGTTAGAAACTGCCTTATGCAATTGACAAGGTTTTACGCAGCTACGTTTCAAGAATACCTCTTCGGAGGCTTACTTCCAGTACATGCAAAAAAGTCATGGACATCAACGGCCTTCAAATTAATGTAGTTTACTGCATTGATTGTTATCACACACAAAAACTCCCAAGTAGTGCAAAATAGTAGCCCACCTGAATGGTCCCATTGGCATGCCCCAAGACTTGATAACATTATCAATCCGATAAAGGTCAACTCCAAGGTCCGAGAGCATTGAAGCAGACATGGTGTACGGGAAGAAGACCCGGTTCACAGCAAAACCTGTGCAGTTTCCAACCAAGACTGGCGTCTTTTTAATGGCTTTCCCCACAGCCATGAGATCCACTATGGCTTGCGGTGAGGTCTTCTGTGTTCGCACAATCTCCAATAGCGGCATAATATGTGCAGGACTGCCAAACAAAACAACCACTATGAGAGCTGAAATCTGTGAACTAGATCTTTACCAGGTTAGATACTCAGATACACTGACATCCAAATCATGCAGTGATAGAAGGTGAAGAACCTGAAAAAGTGTGCACCAATGATGCGGTCTTGCGAGCGTGTTTTAGAGCCCACAAGGTCGAGGTCAATAGTGGAGGTGTTGGTGGATAGGATACAGTCAGGCCTGCAGTACTTCTCCAGGTCGGAGAATATTGATTGCTTGAGCTCAACTTTTTCAATCACCGCCTATAGAACGCCAACAACCAAAATGATCAGTGACAAGAGAATATGAGACACTTGCAAACATACACTGATTACTAAAACGAAGAAAATTCAAAACATTTACTCAAAAACAAACAGTCGTATTTGCTGAAAGCAGCCCACGCTATCACCTCCCCCTTACCTCAATCACCAAGTCCACACTCTTAAACTCGTCATAAGTCAAGACACCTTTCACAAGTGATAATGTCTTCTCGAACTTTTCCTGGGACATTTTCCCTTTCTTCACGCGACTCTGCAGATTTGCTGCACACCAAGTGAATGTTGAAAGAAGTGCCTTAGATAGTAGACATGCCGCTGGTATACAATTATTTCATAATAAAAATCATGCATCGTTTAACACAACTTTAACCCTAAGTACCCAATTGACCAAAAAAAGGAATTGAAATAGATCATTTAGGAAGCTTCAAGGAAGATAACAATGTATCAACGGAAAGAAGAAATCATGCCCTACATTTTTGAAAGATTGAAATACGTTTCGAAGTTAGCTCGGACACATGGGGATTAAAAAGATTTGCACAACACACTGCATGGAGACCTAACACACCAAAAAATTACCTCTAACTCGACCAAGTCCCATCTGCAAAAACTTGTCGTTGATCTCCTTTAAAAGGACCGAAAACCCACTCAATATCAATGCAGTAACAATTCCTGAACCCATGAGCCCTCCTCCAACAACTGCAACTTTCTGTATCTTCCTTGGCTTCAATCCCAGCTCGGCAATTCCTGGCACCTGCAACAGGAGTAGATTAGAAAGGGTAGCCTTTACACCTAATAACATTAGGTAGACTAAAGCTGAATTCATGATCTGCTACATCTATAACATCACAGTTACTGACAGGGGCAGAGTTAAACGGAGACGCTTACTTTGGTTGTGGCTCTTTGCGCAAAAAATACATTCACGAGGCCCTTGGCATTGTCCGAGACAACTGCAGCTGCAAAGTTTTCAGCTTCCTACGAGTAGAAAAACGAGCCAATGGTTTGTAAGAAAATAACCGATTGAGAAAACTTTTGCTCTTAAGAATGAAAGCGAAAAACTTGTCTCAGACATGAATAGACCCTGACAAGGCCAAATGAGCTGAAGAAAAATGTTTATTTGCTTAACAAAAACTTAAATGCACATACACGAGAAAGATACTTCTTTAAGAAAACATTACAATCCACAGACACATTAAACTCTAAGAGCCCAAAATGCCCAAAAGTATATGCTTCCATATCTAAGGGAATTGAGATACATCAGTTAGAAACAGGAGCTTAGAGAGCGTTAGAGGAGGTACCAAAGTGTGCCAAAGTCTACCAATTGAAAGCAGCAATCATAGACTAAACTTTTTTTCAACAGAAATATGTTTTGAAAGTAAGAAGTCCACTTTGGAAGTCCACTATAATATTCTATACAAGGTGGACTTTCTATTTTCAGTTTGGACAATTAGGCGTTAATGATGATCTCCAAAAGTCCTTCAATAAAAGAGTCCTAAGTTTATTCTCATGTAGACATTCAGTGTTGCACACTAGAGACTGTTACCAACACCCAGCGAAAAATTATTACCTTCAGAGCACCAACATAGCCTCCAGCGACCACTCCTTCCTCAACAGCGTCAAGGCACAACAGAGGATGAGTCAAATTTGGGGCAGTTCTTTTGACTTGGGCCCGGGCAAACTTAATGATTTCCCGAGCGTCACCCAAAGACTCCAGCTTGTCTGTGCGTTGGAGAGTAGACAAGCGAGGCTTCTTTCCGGAGGCAATGTCCAGTGCCCATTGACGTGCGGTGGTCAAGAGATCTTTTGGAGCTACAATCTCATCAACAAGCCCAAGCTGCTTGCCTTCCTCTGAAGCGATGGGTTTTGACAGCTGTTGACCACATATACGACAAGCCAAATCAAATCACGTCAAATCTCTTAAGCCCTTAGAGAACCTTGGGGTTGCGAACAAAACTTAGATGTATAGTGACTTCTGCAACATTGATGAAGATATCTCTGAATGAGAAAATGTGAGACATAGTGATGAGTTCAAAAAACTATATAAAATCTTTGTCAATTCAAATTTAGAAGATTCAAATTTGGATAATCAAGAGAGATACCAAACCCATTTCTAAGAGTTGAAATATAAAATCATTTGGTTGATGTAATGTTTTTCCTATTATATAGCCAAACAAAGGTTGAAAATTGATGCCAAGAACATCAAAACTTTCCTCAAATAATATATTTTGTAGAAGTAGGATGACGATGAACAATTTGCAAACTTTCCTACATCCCCAAAGGTTGACCGCATTGATCTAACTTTTAAAATGTCGCATTTTGTAGTTCGCGGGAACTTCAAATGAAAAATTGCAAGCATAATATGGTTTTGTGGTCTTATGGGTTACAGGCATAATAGGGGTTGTCACACGAGCAATCATCTTGATAGCTTACAATAATTTATAGCAAGGACGACAATAATAAAATTCAAGTACTGTGTGTTCCGTCAAAGAAAGAAATGATGACCCTAAAGAGGTATGATTTCGTTCTGTGGAACTTACCAGCATCATTTCAATGGCTTTTGTAAGACCAACCAAACGAGGCAACCGCTGCGTCCCTGCCACCCATTCCAGAAGCACAACCCTCTGTGATGTGGTCGACATCGAGAGCACCTGTCACAACACTACGAGAACAGAAATAGCTACAATGCAAGCTAATACACGTAATCCCCTATCCATTCCAAAATTCAGGCATAATATTTCAAAGATTTGCCCCTGGGATATTGCAGTTTCAGGACAGAATAACACATACCACCAAATCCGGGTATGATGCCCAGTTGAAGTTCAGGAAGCCCAAGCTGAGCTTTTGGTGCCGCAATACGTGCGTGGCATGACTTCAATCAAGAAAACAAAGAACTCGATCAAACTCAGAATTAAAATCCTGCTCCAAATGAGATTACAAATATAGGAAGGTAGAATTATAAGTTAAAACCTGAATGGCGATGGAGGCGATCGGAATCACCTTTCTCAAAAAACTACGTAGTTGTAAATTGGGATTGGAGCATCCAAGAATATAGTGAAAATTTAACACTAGAACAAATCGTTTACGTCACGCTATCAATATATATACATATATATGACCCACAGACTACAAAAAGGTTGCGCCGAGGGTAACATACCATTGCCAATTCCAATCCGCCACCAAGAGCCAATCCCGCCACTGCTGCAACTGACGGCTTGCTAGCTTCTGTAGAATGATGCAATTTAAATCCCAATGAGTAAAACAAAGTATAAAGACAATGCAGAGTTGCAGACTGCCACTGTACACAAAAGGGCTACTTAAAAGTAACATACCTTCAATTGTATTTATCATTAGGTCCACAGATACTTGGTTTAAGTAACCATTTGGAGCTGCACAAAATGCATAACAACAGTTAAAGAAAGTTTTAAGCAAATAAAAAAATATAATTTCATAATTTTATTGAAGAAATCAAATAAATTAAATCAAACCAAGTGCTAATGAAGCACATCCTTAAAGATTAGCATCACCGGCTACTGTCATCAAAACAATATATCCAAACAAAAAAAAGGTCGAAAAAGTGCTCTGCTGAGACTTACCACCCTCCTGCATCTTCGGAAATGCTGCAATGTCGAAACCGCCCGAAAATTTTCCATTTGCACCTGCAAACCATACAGGGAAGTCAAGCTCAAATAGTTTCAAAGATACTTTATTACAAGCAGTGGAACTTTGAGTGCATAGTTGATCTCAAAACCTCTATTTGCAAAATTCTAACTTTACTTCTCAGCTAAGAAAACCTCAATCATGAAGTACTTGCAGATTCGAGATTAATTTAAAGAAAGAGTACCTGTCACGACGATGGCCTTGACGTCATCTCTTGCATTTGCTTCAACGTACTTCTCCTTCAAAGCCAGCAGCACTGCACCAAACAGATCGTTTTTTTCTTCCTTTCATGACCATCGTAACATGCAAAAAGCACAATTGCTTCTTTGTGCGACAACATAATATTAAAAACAAAGAATCCCTTAACAACGATGTGCGATGCACTCAATGGATTTCATCCGCAACCTTCACGAGCTATCAGACTACTTCACAGCCAGAATTCTCGCTCTCAAAGTAATCCTCAAGCGAAGTAAGAATAGCACCTTACAACACAGAATCAAGCTTCGCTCATTCACTGATCCTCTCAAAACATTCAAAAATAAATCATAGTTATGTTCACGACCCTAATCGGCAAAAACCGTAAAGATCTCCAAAAAAAGCATGATAGGTGGTCGAGTAGACGTCCCCGGAACGGACGGCAATATAACATAAGAAACGACCACAAGCAGCTCATTCACAACATGAATTCCCCTAGATTTGACAGCATGCAATAAATAATACGCAATTCCTAAATACAAAATGAAGGAACGTAGTTCAACAGTCAACATAATGCTCTTCCAATCAAAAAGCACGTTCTACACTCATTACGCAATTCATAAACAATAAAAACAACAAAAGCTGACGTAGCTAGTACGGTGAAGACCTTCCCACAAAATTCAAGTCTGAAACTCTACACACATCATTATAAAAAAAGAACTTGCAAAACCTCTTCGATCATAACTAACGCCAACTCCAGCACAACAATCCGAAACCACAAACCACATGAAAACAAACTACGCCAACAATTGAGCGCTTGCAGAGGTCGAACAACCCTTCCAATATTTCAACCGCTTGCTAGAGATCGAGCAACCGATCGAAGAAATACCAATCCCACAAAAAAAAAAAAAAAAATCTTTCCAAGCTCACATACGGCACCAAAAAGCAACTCCGAAAAAACAAGCTAAAAAGCTGAAAATTTCCAAGCATAAGTTCGCACTGTCAAAACACCAGAAACAATAAAACTAAAAGCAAACGTCGAATACTAAAACACAAGCTTAACCTCAAAAACATAACCCTGAAAAAAAAAAAAAAAAGAACAGCAAATCGAAACACACGGAAAACTCGATCACGAACCGTGTATAGCTAATGAGTTGACAGGCGGATTGTCGATCGTAATGACAGCCACGCCGTCTGCGCCTACGTCCATGGTGACACTCCACGCCATGGCAGATCAAATCCTCAACAACTTTGCACCTCCCGGCTTGAAATTTGGATCTCTCGACGTGAAATTTGGACCTCTCGGCGTGAAATGTGGCTCAATTGAAAGGAGAAAATCGACAGATTCGGTGAAGTAGTGCAGGGGAATTCGGCAAGACACGCCACCTGGGAGTAAGCTCCGCACCGCACTGATGGCCTTTCTCTGCTTGCTTGCTTGCTCACTCTGCCGTCACGTTGAGCGGGCCCACAAAGCTCTTGTCCCGACGATCTTCATTTAGTAAGATAGTGAGTTACTGTAGTGAGTTCGGGCTGGGACTTGTAGTAACTTACTATAGTGAGTTAGTTGAATACGTCAGTATTTCAGGGTCATGGCCTATCAGGGAGCTTGTATTGCTGTAGCATTTAGTGTAGGTTGAGGACCACTGCTGACGTGGTGTTGAGAATTTGGATTATGATCTCGTTCTTTACTAAGTAAAGTTACCACAGGGCAGTCGGAAAATAATTCTAAAAATAGATGCTAAAATTGTGGGAAAATTTTACTTTATTTTATGGTGAAAATAATAATATCAAAAAAATTCTTTTCTTTTTTTAAGAAAAAAAATATTTGGCAAAGAGGTGCATACAACCTAGCTCAGTCTTGTGATATTTTGAGAAGTTGTAATAAATATACACACTAGTGTGCCTTGTGTTGTTGCCACAATCAAAAGAAAAGTGAAAGTAATTTTTTAGATTTTTACAACAAAAAATAACTAAAAAATTCATAACTTTCACACCACACGTCTAAATGCCACAAAATAAAGCTTAGGCAACCCTCCTCGCCAAGAGCTTTCTGAAGGTACCAAGAATGCAACTAAGGGACATAAGGTTCCACAAATTGCATTTGTAGTCGATGACTTTGGAAAAGAAAATTTCATCTTAATTTAGAAGGAGAAGGAGTTGCTTGAACACATTTGTAATAGATGATGATAAAATTTCTTCATAGGGGTAATGTTGATTTTTCTATAGAAAAAGATGATTAATCCTCAAAGCACCTTGATGTAAAATTTATCCTTGAAAATCACCTTTATAAACACTAGAAGAAAATGAGAGTTTTTGCGACTTCAAACAACAACTGGTTTTTGGGTTGCATCAGACAATTGCAATTGGTGAGAATTTGGAGGCCCTTTATCATTGTGGACAAGTTTTCTAATCATATCGTAGTTACAAGGCAAAACGAGATCATTTTTCATTCGTCAGCTTACTTGGAACTTTGTTGATGCACTTTATGACATAGTTGCTTATGTGTTTTTTACTGCCACGTGAAGTCGGCAAAACGAGATCATTTTTCATTCGTCAGCTTACTTGGAACTTTGTTGATGCACTTTATGACATAGTTGCTTATGTGTTTTTTACTGCCACGTGAAGTCGGCAAAATGAGATCATTTTTCATTCGTCAGCTTACTTGGAACTTTGTTGATGCACTTTATGACATAGTTGCTTATGTGTTTTTTACTGCCACGTGAAGTCGATCACTCATCACTCAATTGGTGACTTGTACAACTCATCTATGATTTGTTTACAACTTGTCAATGATTTCATTGCAATTTGTGGTGCATTTGCAACTTGTAAATTTCAAAATCAACAATATTTAAAAATATAAAAATTCAAAAAGTCTACAAAACATAAAATTTTTAAAAACTATAAAAATCTTAGAATTCTATTAACAAAATTCATTATATAAAAATACAACTATTTACAAGTCTTATAAATTCAACCTAATGGTACTCTTGGCAATTGATATGGGACAATTGATATAAGACAATTGGAAAATGATTTGAAAACAAATAGGAAACAACTAAGAAATGACATAAGAATTTGGTGCAAATAGAGAGGGCTCTAATTGTAGAATAGTTGTATAGGATGCTTAGCCAGTTGTGGTAGACATTTGAATTTTACTACTGAGAGAAAGTTCATTACTTAGCTATTATATTTTTTTAAAGTATCTTCATGGGTAGTAAATTCATCTTTTTTGAAACTTTTTTATTGATTTAGAATTATTTAGAATTATAAAAAAATTGCCTTGAAGTCACAACGCTCTAACAATAAATTCACTCCTTATATGATAAAAGAAAACCCAATAATATTTGCATCAAAACATCTATATCTTGAAGTAATTCATTTGTAAATTTCTTTGAGAATATTTATAGATAATCATTAGAAAAGATGATGCATATAATTTATAATTCCCTCAATAAAGCAATACAAGGTTTCAAAAGATAAATGCTTCCAATTAGAGGGAACTTGGTGTAGGATCTTTTATCTTAAGTAATTGGTGTTCTAATATTACTATAAATCATGCCAATGGATTCTATGATTTTATCATATACTAGCGGTTGGCGCTTGCTTTGCTACGCATTAACTATATTACTTTCATCAATTTCTCATGTAATAGAATGTAGATTAATAAAGTATGTATAATCTTTAAATGAAAATATTGACATCTTCATACAATATTCTTTGGAAATACATATATTGTGCATAGAAAGTAATTAAAGAAAATCTTTATATCATAATTTTCACAAAAAAAATCTTTGCAAACATGAAAATATTGCAAGGACACCACCACTTGATAAATTTTTTCACTCACAAACAATGGTGATCAAAATTGAAGAATTGAAATGCAAATTTGTCAAATTGCAAAGACTTTGTAAATACTTTGTTGTAATCCAAAATTGCTTCAATCTAACAAAGCTTCAAATCATTTGGTAGTAAGAAAAAAACATTAGAATTGAAAACATTCAAAGCTTAGTAAATTATAGAATTGTGGAAGTAAAATGAAACATGAAGCCAAGAAATATGAAACCTCCATAGTATCATTGTACTTCTGTAATATCACCTTTTTACACTGTGTGATATTACAGAGGTGAAATGGCCGTTGGAATTCTATAATATCATATTGTGTATAAATATGATATTACAGAGGGATTGGACCTCTGTAATATCACACAATGTAAAAATGTGATATTACGGAAGGCCTTGTGATTTTAGTAGTATGATAAAAATCATAAATAAAAATACACAAATGGTTACATAGAGTGAATTACATAGAGTTAATAATTATTTTGATTTTGTTTAGGTGTAAATTTGTAAATTTAATTGTAACATTATTTGTTGAGTTTAGTGTCTTGTAAAATTTAGAGTGTTGTGGAGATTTTGCCAAACCAAATTTAAAAAAAAAAATTGAGCACTCTTATAGGGCAATTGCTTAGAAATGGTTTTAAATTGATTGATGAAAATCTTTTAGAATTATTGATTTTTAATAAATCCAAAATGTAGAATGTAGGCCTAGGGGACTTAGGGACAAGGGGACCACCGAGACCTACTCTTAGATAAAAAGTCAAAAAAGGGGGAAGAGGAAAAAAAATGGAAAAAAAATGGAAAAAAGTAGGGCTTTAAATCAATTAAAAACAAAACTTTAACATCGATACTTTAAAAAAAAGAGTTGGACTTCTTGATTCATTATCAATCAAGAGTATAGAGGCTTTGCACCCTTTATTTACTTATTTATGTAAAGTAACAGTTGAATAATAAGAAAAGAAATACAATGGTAACATTTGTTTTAGTTTGTTTTGTATGTAATGTTGAGATATTCCATGTTGTGCACTTAATAGTCATTTTCTTTATACCATTGGAGAGCTTGATTCAATAAAGGTTGTATTAAATATGTATCATTGCTTTTGGATGTATGATGGATCTATGAGCAATTTTTAAGATCATGAATTAAATTAAATTATGAAAAATGAAGTATAGAAATTTTTGGTGTCATTCTTGGCATCACCAAAAAACTTTCAATGAATAGAAATGCACCAAAAGTTGTTTTGTACTTTTAGTTTTTAAATGTGAAAGTTATGAATTTTTAAAATGAATTTTTTTTCTAAAAATTAAATTAAATGACAGATAAATTATTCCAAAAATTAAAAATCAAAAGAATATGTAGGCGGGTAAATCATAGAAAACACTTGGATAAGTGCACAATGCCACCCAAGTTGTTTATAAGTCAAACTTTAAAAAATTACATTGATATTAAATTAAAAAGATAATAACAATAAAATCTTTGTATTTAAAAAAATAGATTCAATTCATAAATCAATTTAATATTCTCTATATAATTAAATCAATATTTAATATGATATAAAAATACAAAAATTAATTATTTTACAATAATATTCAATGCACTATATATATCAATTTAATGATAAATGTTTTTATTTTATTATTATCATTATTAATTTCTTTTTATTAGAATATTTGTAAATTAAAAAAAATTGAATCATCTACCATTATTGAAGAAAACAATCGATAATGATAAATTGATTATAAATTCTATATAGTGAATGAAATCATCTTAAATGGAGTGAAAATAAATGAAATCACGTAGTGAAGTGAAGGAAATATAAAATGACTGCAATAACGGGCTGGGGGCACTTGGGGTTCGGTAGCTAGAACGGTAGAACGGTTGCGTAGCCTCTTTATCCTCTTGGCACTTCTCACACCGTCCGATGAACGGTGGAAACATCTGCACCCTCCAATCTGGATAGGAGCCAGCATTAGAATCGTGCCGTCGCTTATTTCGGCACTGGACTCTCTCATCTACTAGATCTACTAATAATTGAACATATGACTTGGATTCCGTATCATCTCGTCCATCGGTACATTATCACGTTTTCGGCGAGAATGGGAACATTCATAGAAGATATTCCCGTACGAAGTACATGTGCGCGAGCCAAAGGCTGACCACCTCTCGTGTTTTTAAAATCTATACCAGTACTACATTTACAAGCGGGCCTTAATAAGTAAAACCCTAATTCAGAGTTGGGAGCCTTATCCGGTGAAGAGAGCTAGCATTCATTTTGAGGAATCCTGCGTTTTGCGTTTTGCGTGAATTATGTGCGTGATCTGTGATTGTTGTGAAGAACAGGAGTTGCTGCGTGGCTTTGGGGAACGGAAGGAATTTGTGGTTTGAATCCCCTGCACTGGGTTTTGGGGGAAGGATTTCGGTACAATGATGGTCGTCAGCATGTCCGGGAAGCAAGCTCCCGGAATTGTGCGCCCTCCGATGATTTTGAGAACTTGTAAGCTGGATCAAGCACGCTCTGTTTCGGTGCAGGGTTTGTCTGGGGCTTCCCGTATGGTTTCTATATTGCGCGTGTCCCGACGGTTGTCTTCCGACCTAGGTAAAGTCTTCCTTCTGTTGTTTTTTGTCGATTAAGGGAAGTTACTACTTTTTCTGCTGAGAATAGTTTCTATGACTAGTCTAGTAAAAAATTTATGTTTTTGTTGGCCAATAATCGCAACTGAAGAATGCGTTGTTTGGACGCCCTATGCGAAAGTTATGAAGGTTCAAGGATTTTTTTGGTTGGCGTTGTGAGATGGATTCTTTGACAATCTGTACAAATTGACTACAGGGATGTATGCCAGCTGCATTTCCGATCTCTTGGGTCCCGTGCAATTTTGTGTGTCCTTAGCTGCTTCATTTGAATCCGATCGTCTCTCGTCTATCAAAATTCAATGACATGATTAACAAATCAGAGTGATAGACAAAGTGTGTTTAGGGGTCCCCGTGTCATCACGTAGACATAGCGACTCTTGTCTGGATCCGGTTGTTTTATGTTTAATTCCCAAGCTCATGGTGTTACATACTGTCAGGAGCAGGATCTCGCACCTTGAGCAGTAGCTCTTCGATGCTGCAAGGCTGTCTTGTATTAGGAGCTGATCAGAAGGGGTTTCTTGTTCACGGAAGAGTTTGGCAAAAACGCAATTTCAGAGAAGGAATCAGGTGTGAAGCTGCTGCAGCAGCATCCTCAGCGCAGGGACCTGCATTTGAACCCGATGCAAAGGTTCCTTCTGCTTCAGGTAGAATGGAGACGGTGAGACATCTTTCTCTGCTTGGATTGTGAGATTGGATTCGCAAACTGATGCCCTGGATCAATTGTCTCGTGACTGTCCACTCACATTGAGTATACCTGATCGGTGACGACGTCTTACCTTCTCCTGCGTGCATGGCATGGCAATGGATTTGGTGGACTTGCCGGACCATGGAACCACTGACTTTGTGTTGCTTTATTTCACAGATGTCACTTTGTCTCAAAGAGTGCGGGCAATCGCCTTCTACCTGACAACACTTACTTTAGCTGTTCCATTGTTCGTAGTGATGCTGGTAATTCAGCCCTTTGTACTTTTATTCGACAAGCAGCGCAGGAGGGCTCAGCACCTTGTAAATAAGGTTAGTTCTCTGCCTCCTTTTGGATGTCAGAGTTCTAAGTTCCTTGGTACTTGTGAGCGACCGTCTTATTCTTACCTTGACTGAATGGCATACAAAATTTTATTTTCGGCTTTCTCTAACTTAGTGCCGTTTGCATGTGTGGAACTGAAAATTTCAGACATGTCCAGTAGGGGGGAGTTCATGGTGCTTTTGTTTCTTGTGGTAACAGGTGTGGGCAGACGTGACAACTTCCTTATTTTACAAGACCGAAATTGAAGGTTGGGAGAATCTTCCCGCAGCTGATGAGGGTGCAGTGTATGTGGCCAATCATCAAAGTTTTCTGGATATTTATACACTGTTTCAGTTGGGACGGCCATTCAAGTTCATCAGCAAGACTAGCAATTTCCTCATTCCGCTTATCGGTTGGTCGATGTACCTGACTGGCCACATCCCTCTGAAGCGTATGGACAAAAGGAGTCAATTGGTGAGTTCCTTTTCGATTGAGACTGTACTTTATGCCCTCAGTCGGTGTTTCTCTAGTTTTCCTGTAGTGAGTACGACGCTCATAGGGCTGGTGTTAAATTATTGGGAACAATATGCAACCTCCGAGCGCATGCAGGTGATCCGTCACGTTATGTAGCAACTGATATCACCTTTCTTATCTTAACAATTAGAGATTGATCCATCTTTGGTATTAGAATACGGATACAGTGGTGATAGTGGCAGGTCAGGTCAGGTCAATTTCTAAGTATCTGATTCCTTTTTTTAAAGCTATAAGCAGTGTGCTTTAATTTTGCGTGTCTATTTTAGACGTCTCTGTAAATTTTTGTTCTGTATTTCAGGAATGTCTGAAGACTTGCATGAGGCTGGTCAAAGAAGGCGTGTCTGTTTTGTTTTTTCCCGAGGGAACAAGGACAATCGACGGAGCGTTGGCTTCTTTCAAAGTAAGCAACTTCCTAGTAAATATTATGTATTTTCGAGAACCTATTCCATGATCGCTTGCTTTATCAGTGCGCATATTCGATTATTTGGTGTATCAAATCATCATGGAGAGTGGCTTTATTTCCATTTTAGTGCAAATGGTTTAAAATGCCAAATTGAAGCATCTTTTTGCATGAATCCCCTTCCTCAGACTCACTGAAGGAAGCACTAATTTTTGCATGCTGCTGTAGATGGATATATCGAATGGGCTAACGGTGTTTTGGTTAATTTGGTTACTTGATGCAGAAAGGAGCATTCTCAGTGGCAGCCAAGGGAGGCGTGCCAGTTGTACCGATCACATTGATAGGCTCAGGCAAGCTCATGCCCAATGGCTTAGAATATACCCTAAGGCCCGGTCTTATTAAAATGATAGTGCATCCACCCATCCGAAGTAAAAATGCTGATGAGCTTTGTGACCAGTCTAGGAAGATTATTGCAGAGACCTTGACAAAGCATGGCCTTCCCGTTCATTAGCTGTTCATTTGCAGTTTTTTTAAAGAGGCCTCCACAACGATGAAATCAAGCAACGAAGGCCATTGAAGAGTAATTCTTAGAGCTGATGACCATTCTTCTTCTTTTGTGTGTTTCATTACCACAATCTCTGAGCAGAGATGTTGTATTGTAGTGTGTAGCTGTGCTATAGGTGTTGTACCATTTAATTCCATGAACTTAGTTATTTTGTCACATTTTCTTTTGGGACTGACTGCCGTTTTGAAGTTGAGGTGCTATCTGAGTGATGGGTTTCTCCCTTGAATCGCCAAGACAACGTTCACTTGCTCATCTGGGTTTGATTACCTTGAAAATCATCGTGAACCAGAGATGTTTGGTTGTTCATTGCTTGCATCATGGGCCGCCGGTGCGGGTGGAAAGTTGGTGGATTGCAGGCGTGATTAGAGTTAGGGAATGAGGGGTTTCAGATCCCATTTCTGATAAGATTGGGAAGATTCTCGGCCAAATTTACGACAGCATCTCCACTCTTGGAGATCAATTCATTGGCCGGTAAAGGAACTACACCTAAAAATCGTTTGAATAAGCTGTGTACCATACGGAAGCAAGAGGACATGATAAAGAATATTTGCACGTTGGCATGGCAAGTGCTTAGGGCATCTTCAATGGATCGTGGCACATGACCCTCTTAAAATATTCAGTGCAACTTTTTGATTGATGTAAAATTAGAACTTTGAGAATGTTGTCATTGAAAATGCATCAAAAATAACATTGAATGGGTGCAAGAATATTAGGATGTGGATTTTGAACAACCCAAATAGAAACCTTTCAACATTACCTAAATGACAATAAATAGAGAGAATCATGCTTCCAAAAATTATAAAGGTCTTGGTGAATCATTTTTAAGAAAGCAAAATCATGCCAATTGCACTCCAAAATGCCATGCCATTGGCATGATTTTGCTTCCTTAAAAATCATTTACCAAGGCCTCTATAGTTTGTCTTCTAGTTTGCTTTTGATACCAATCCCATTAAAACTGCCATTAGAGCATCCATTGAAAAGATCATGCTAGACTTAGTGGTTTAGAATTGCCCTACCTAAAATCTATACCTTAAATTTTGTTTTGTTTTGTTTTGTTTTGTTTTGTTTTGTTTTGTTTTGTTTGTTTGTTTGTCACGTTGAGATCTCCCGGACCATGCAACCTCCAGTCCCATGCTTGGTACCATTGAAAAGCCCTCAGCAAGGAAGGGTGGACCGGCTTGGTTTTGTGGCATTTGGACATATGGTGTGGAAGTTATTGAATTTTGAAGTATTTTTTGGAACTAAAAAATTAGAAAATTACCTTTACTTTTGTTTGACTGTGGCAACGGCACAAGGCATACTAGTGGGAAACTTACACATGTTCAATAGTTTGAGAGGTAGACTCTTCATTTTTGTGGGCCCTTTGAAACTCTTTGTATGTGAAGTTTTTAGGGGACTTTGTCGCCATCAAATCCTACATCAAAAATGCTTGTTGTATCTAGAGTAGGTCCAAGAAGCAATCTAACTTTAGTAAGCTTGATCAGCAGGTGCACATTGTATTAAAGTGATGGGCCTACCACTTGACAAAAAAATTCTTGGGTGCCCTGTAGGATGGAGAGACCTTAAGCCCCTTTACTTTCTTTTATTCTAGCCAAGCCCTTGTTACGGTAGGTGGTACATTAGATTGAATGCCAATGCTCTTATGAAGCAAGTTTACTACAAGTGATGCAGAGGCCTAATTTAACTACAAATGTGCAAAGGTAAAGGCTATGAATGGGCTCATTCATTGTATATCCTAGAAGCTGCTAATTTCATATTGTTGTATCTTTTTTTCTATTCACCATTTTGGCTTTTGTGTAATTCAAATTTTTTTATAGAAAATATAGGTTAACATTTCACCTCACATTTTGCCAAGGCCAATACTAGGTGCATTCATATTTAGTTAGTGAATTTAACTTTTGTATCAACATTGAAAAAAAAACATCTACTACCACCTCTTGAACTAAAAATTGTTACAAAATTGTTAATTTTTTATACTAATTATTTTAGATATTGCACTAGCATCAAATGTTCTTTTGTATTTGTTTTCTCATGTCAATTCTCTTTACTAATATTGGTTGCTATTTGTGTTGGATTCCATTCATACCATATTTAACTCCTAAAGGACCAATGATGTTTAAATTTTAAACAATGGATGAACTCAAGCACATCCCAAGCATACAAAAATGTGATTTTTAATTCATCAATTTATTTGAAGATTCTTGTATTAGTTCTATAAGATTTGTACAATGTAGATTCTAAAGGTTTTGCTTTGTAAATATTCTATTATTCAATAGGTATTGATAGGTATGGCTTCAAAAACAACCTTTTTAGTTCAAAAAATGACCCTTCAAAAATGACTTGGATAAAAAATTAAAATTGAAAACTTCAAAAATTATTATGATTAGAACTTAATGTTATGAACTTTAAAGAATAAAATTCTTGTAAAAATCACAAATATTCAATCTTGACAATTGATTCTAGAAGGAATTTTTAATTTTTGGCTTCAAATTTTATTGAAAAAATTGATTTGCATAGTTACTAGTTATATGGATGAATCATAGTTTAAAACTATTGTTTGAGTCATCATTAAATTATCCTTTTAAGTTGCATTTTATAATACACCTTCACAATTTTGAAAATTTAAACTACCATTGGTCTTTAAAGGATTAAGTTGTAGCTTTGGCTAGAAAAAACTCAAAAAATAAAATTCAATATTAAATTTTGTTTTTATTTTAACCCCTAAAGGACCAAGGCCTCATTTCTGCAAAAAAACACTCAAAACTGCCATTTCTATAGCAAAGAGTAAAACAATTTGAAAATTATTTTTTTTGCACATCCAACCGTAGGATCTTATACCTTACTAGTATGGAAATGTGTGGAAACAATTTCAGAAATTTTGACCACATACATTAAAAGATATTTGCATTTAAAGTGAAAAAACAATTTTTTCAACACCTTGCGGGACTAGATTATTTGACTTTGAACTTTTTTAACTTAAATTTTTTGCACTACAGAGTTTTGAGCTTTAAATCCTTATTGTGTGAAATTGAGTTGAGAGTTTAGGGGAAAAGAATTTCATAAAAAAAACTTAATTTTCATGCTTGAAAAAATTGTTAAGTAGAAGTAGGTATGAGAAAGAAGGAAATCTAATTTATTAATATCTTTAATATGGAATTAAAATGCATTAATCCCAATGGTGAGAGTGTTCTAGAAAGCAAACAAAATCATGAAAAAAAAATTCTTCAGAAAAATTGTAAAAATTGCATTAAAAAATGTATTCTATAAGTTATTTTTTCAGGAAGATGCTCTAACTACCCAAAAAACAAGATTGTCCATAACTTTCTCATAATAAGTCCAAATGGAATGAATCAAAGCTTCCCATGTAGACAAAAATATAATCTACAAGAGAAAAAAATTCAAAAAAAAAAATTCAAAATTTTACAATTCTTTTTTGCTGCCCGGACTGCCCCTCGTCCCTTGTTTTGAGCTTATTTGGTTATAACTTTTGTTTCCGGGCACTGAATGTGAAAAAAATTATAATCCCATGAAGCTCATCAATTTTTCTATCTTCAAAAAAAGTTTCAAGAAATCATGACAAAATTTCAGCCCATAGGTACCTACCCGAAATTCAATTTGTCCCCCAAAGGGACAATGGTCCTTTAGGGTTTAAATGCTAGAAATTAAAAAAATTTAATTAGGAAACTATATACAATTTGGTGAACAACCAATGAATTCATTACTTTCCAAACAAACTATGAATTTATCACTTTCATGATTTTTAAATGAAAGGAAAAATGTAATGTCAAATATCATTGAAATTCTAAGGATGTAACTATATCTAATGGATGAATATATGAATATTAACTTTTATTTATAGTAATCTAAATATTGCTATATGAATGACTATACCAAAATCCTTGTTATCTTTTGGTACCTAATTACAATATATCAAAAATGAAATTGTACTATTTTATATGTAAATTTTGAAGTGATAATCTATTGTCCAAATCTAGACATATGAAAAATAAAATGGATTAGATCAAATGAAGATTGCAATGTAGTACTCTCTCCATTTTCAAATAAGTGTCATGTTTAGACTTCATATTTTTTAAAGTTGTTTGAGTGGATTGTATGGAGGCTTTTTTCTATCCAATTTCATTAATTAAAAGTTGCAATGAATACATGCAATTTCCTTCATTGATTTTAGAGATATAAAATTTAGAACATTTTGAATTTATCCTTTACATAATATGATTAATGAAATTGGTCTCAAATGTTTTGAGCAAAATTGCATACACTTATTTTGAGATAGTGAGTAATAAAATAGAAGATGATAGGAGTTAACCAATTCCAATTAGAGGAGATTGGCATTAGAGTTTAGTAACTTTGTTGTAAATGGAAAGTACATTAAAATGATTTAAACATTGGAACAAGGAAGCTTTTAGTTTTAGAGTAATGTAAATTTACTTAGCACATGCCAAATACCAACCTAAAATTTGTCAAAAAGGCTCTTATGCATACTAAACCAAATAAGTTGGGAATAAAAATACAATCTATGAGAGACAATGACATGCTATTTTAGATATTTTTTTATAATAGTTTTGGTTGTTCCATTCAAAACATGGTTGCCATACTGGACAAGTTACTATACATTTTTTGTCCTGTAGGACGAGTTACTATTCATCAAATGTACTTGAGAGGTACATTTGATGAATAGTAACTCGTCCTATAGGACAAAAAATGAATAGTAACTTGTCCAGTATGACAATCATGATTCAAAATTGTTTGAATTTCCATAATAGTAACATCAATACTAGGATTGATTTGTGTCCATTTAATATCAATATACTTCTATTTATGATTGAACTAAATCTATGTATAATTGTTTACATGGGATAGGTTTAAAAATATAATAATAATTTTATTTATTTATAAAAATAAAATAAAAATAAAAATAAAAACAAAAACCTTCAACATTTAATGAACTTGAATAAAACGACCAAATAATTGTATGCAAAATAGTCCTTGTCATTACAAATAGACATATAAAAAACCATAAATGAAAATTTCATCTAGTTGGACTATATAATTGATTTTTCCATCTCTTACCAAGCATCAATTCAAACTAGTTGAGAGTGAGTGAGTAATTTTGTACACAAATCCAATTATAGAGCAAATACAATGGTATCAAAAGTAAAAATAGATTTCAAAACATATCCTAAATCAACAAAAAAATTCAATGATGTTCATACAATTGGCTAGAACCATTTGATTCTTGGATAACTATCTACATCTAATTATTATTTTTTAATTTCTATAATCAACCGCTACAAATTTTTTTCCTAAATTATACAACCTTTGTTCATGAATGCCTTTATAAATGCCTCAAATTACACCTACTTTTGATACTTTCAAAAATCAAAGTTTAATCATGCAAAGTTCAAGAAATTAATTCCAAGAGAATCTAGACTAATTTCTTTTTGCCTACCAACAAATAAATTACATTTCAATAATATGGCTAGTATTTGGAATATTTTTTTCGAGCTTTACCAACTATTTTTCTTTAATTCCCATGTTGAACCATTTTTTCAAATACCAAGTTTGTTCATTTTCTCTATTTTTTACTCCAAATAGAAATTTTATATGGAGTAGATATTGTCATGAAGTTTTTGTCAATATTTCCAAATTGCAAATGAATTTTTTCCCAATTCCATTGGGTAACTTTGGTAACTTTAAACTACAATAGTTGCTAGTTTTTTCCAAACATTAAATAGGCCCCATGCTCAAATCCTAATTTGAATGATATTAGGATTTGGATGATATTAGGTGTTGTTACCTTATAAATCACTTGAAATCATCTCCAAATCTTGAAGTCAGAGTGTTTTTTTAAAGCGAAATTTCATTGAAAAGCAATGAATTTTTTTATAAGGAATATTTGATGAGATATTCTTATTATTCAATGGATGAAATTGTTCATTTGCTACCCAAATCTTAGCTATATTTTGGACGAATGTACATTGCTTTGGATGGATAAATAAAAATTCATCCACAAATTGCAAGTTTCATCCATTTCTACGGATGTAAATAGCTTCATCCCCTTCCAGTGGTTATGTCTTTCTGCACTGCCTTAAAACAGAAGTGAAAAACATGGCGTAGTCTCAGAAGTGAAAAACATCGCATCGTTTACGCGTTGCGACGAGCAGGGTTTTGTATTGGTGGAATGCAACCAACACAGGAAGCGAGAATCTAGCTGCTTCCTCTTAGCGGAGCTTTTTATGTTGAGCTAATTATTAGCGGGTGCTTCCAGAGTTACATGGGAACTCGGCGATGGCGTAGTCTCAGAAGCAGCGACGCATACTGAAGTGCCTGCAATGGCCGTGACCGTGGTTGCATGGCGTAGCTGATTCCGGAAGTTAATTTTTGACTGCGCACATTTTGATTCATGAATTAATTTATCAATATCCTGGCGTCGGTTGTTGTCGTCGTCGTCGTTGTCGCGAGTCGAAACCTCGAATTATCAGATCTTGCGAAATTTGGGGAAACGTACGGTAGGTCCTCCGCTCTTCCATGATTTTCCTCCATTCCCCTGCCACTTGCCGCACGCACTTTAGATTCAAGAAAAAAAAATTTATTTTCCAAGATTTTTGGCTTCTTCCGTGGTCAGGCACTTGTGTCCTACTGTATGGCCATGCTTTTCATGCGCGGTCGCTATTTGTGGTGCTAAGCGATTCGGGACTTACTGCAGTGCTACGACTACTGGCGGACTTTTCTTTGATCTCTGCGGTTCATGCATTGGCGTCGTTCGTTGCTTTTTCGCGTGCAGGTTGCAGTGATTTCTGCTTTGCGCCTACACGGTTTGGTGGCGATGGCGATTATTTTCTGAGGAGAGATTGGGGGAGGAGAGTTTTTTCTTTGCGCTGGAGCTTTGCATCGCGGCGATTGGTTACCAGGACGTGGCCATGGCGAACTGGATTCTATTGCTGGAGCTCATGCGTCAGGCTGCCGCTTCGATGGAAACCGTCACACGAACTCTGGAGCGCTTAATTCCTGTTCCGCAGTCGCCCGAGATGCGTATGCAAATCTGAACATTTGAAGCCACTTTGCGAGATGAATATATGCAACCCTGCCGCCGATGTTTTATATGTTCTTGGCCGCAATCGCATCGTTTACGCGTTGCGTGCACCGAGATCCTCAATTGGATTTTGGCTACTTCCTGGCGATTGCACCTAGCCAGCGTTGTCGGCATTACTTAGTGTGACAGAGCATGTGCAATTCTGCTGTTTAGGTGAGCGCTCGAGAGACGAGCGGCTCTTTGAAACGAAGCGCAGAAGAGAAAGGAGAATGAAGGATGCTTCTGGGACGCTTCAATCGACCCGATCTTTTGAACTTCTAGTGTGCGAGTTTGGTGGCTCGACTACGAAATGGACGATCGAGTTGGAAGATTTGACAAACGGGAGAAAGCGATTTTTCTTAAGATATGCCAGTGATTGGACGTGGAGTACAATCCGGCATGCGTAGTTTCCGCGAAATCCGATGAGGCTCCGATCGAAGGCATCCTCCCGACTAGCATCTGCTATTCCGGAAGAAGACTCAGCAGGAGATATTTAGGGCTTGGGATTCAGACTCCAAGTTAATTCTGCGCTTGATTCGCTCTCTTGAAGCGAGCTTGCAGCATATATCCTTACGCTCTCATTGTAAGATGAATCTTTTGTTAAGACCCAATTGGCGAATTCAAATCACAAGCTATCTACTCTCGGCAATTCAAAGTTCTACACAACTTTCTTTAGTTGAAGAGCTGCAGCAGCCTTGGATTTGTTTATTTACAGTAACCAGAATCTTGAGAAGAAACTGTGGCGTGTTGTACGTGCAGTTGTAGGCAGGATCTTAAATTTTGTAGAATAGGATTTCGAGCGTATTGCTGGTCGCTGCTATTTTGAAGGCGACGATTGTTGTGGCACTGAACTGTGAATGCGCAGAGCAGCAAAGCAATTGCTGCGTGCTTGTGTACTGAATGCATCTTTGTCATCTCATGGAGAGAATTAATTTACTTCGTGACTCCATTTGAAATTGAAGCACAGTCCGTAATATATGTTCACGCTTCAGGCACACGGGGAAATGAGATCATGCACGTGCCCCTGGTCGCCAAGCTTCCTCTCCGTGATATGGGCGGCATTCTCATCGAACAAGTAGCGGTCAGTCAATACGACTCGATCGAGATACATGACTTGTTGGAATAGTCTCAGAGCGACTGTACGATGTCCGGTTATAGCACCAGTTGTAGTGAACATCTCCGAAGTCGTTGTACGGGAGTCACTAGGAAGTCATCACTCGAGTTTCCGAAGTTATAATTTCCGAAGCATTTCTGTGTAGTCCCTCCGTTGCTCAGTCGGGCGACTGTGCGTGGTTGGCAGAGAAGTGACCGGAAGGCAAGGGAAAGAATTGCTAACTGTTTCAGATTCGCGTAACCTAACTAACTCTCCCTTCCGTTTCTTCCTGTGGTTCCTTTACCACTCGGTCTCCTGGCTTTGTTGCTATCCTCCCTCCAGTGCGCCATCGCCCTCTCGTTACGTGCTCGGGGTTTTACGGCCAGGCAAGGGTCTCATGTTCTTGCAGGGTAACTTGAATCCTTGTCACCGTGCAGTCAGAACGGTATACTGTAAGTTATCTCGTCGTTGTCTTTTTGCGGCCGAATCTTTGAGTGTTGTATGTCGATAGGGCAAATTTTATTGCTGTGGGTGATTGAGTGCGAATTGGTTGTTGGAAACCTACTTGCAACCGCTTGAGAGAGGGTTTCCTGTAGTCCTCGAATGCTTCTTATTGGCGACTACGAAAATTGGCTGTGCAAGACACATTGATTGATGATATTCAGCATTTACGATTCCCAGTGTTGAGCACGCTCTGTCGGAGGTGTAGTGACGTGGAAGGATTGTTTCTGTAGGCCTGCTTTTGTTATTTTTTCCAATGGTTTCCATTTGGTCATGGTTTTCAATACGAACTTTGTTGCTTCCGTATTACTCTTGTACATTACTTTCGACCTAAATCTAATACTTTCATTTCGTGCTCGAGTGGAATTGGAAGAGGGTTCGTCCAAACTGATGCAATGCGAGTGTACGTAGCTGTGAGCAAGGCTTATCGTGGGCAGGCGGCGAGGCTCTGATGGATATTAATGCGGGAGAAAGGGGCAACACCTTATAGAGCGCAATCGGTTCGGAATGCAAGGAGCCTTGCGAAATGAGCTGACGACTCGTTGAAGTTAATTCTATTATGAACAAGAATTATGTAATTTTATTCCTTGCGACCGATTTACAGAGATCGTAGCAAAACGTGTTGCTCCTAGGGTTCAGGATAAAGAGATCGGCAACTATGCCATCGTCAGACCCTTGTCAGGAGAGGAGGTTGGAGCAAGAGAGGCAGAAACGGGAAAAGTATCTGCAGCGGAAGGTGCAAGAAACTCTTTCTCTTGCAGCGCCTGAACAACCAAACGCCGAGAAGGTACTTCTTCCCAACTCCATCATCGTCGTTTGGACAAAAAATATTGAATATTAATCTATCCACGCGGAAATCGTTTCTACATTTCTGAGTCTCGTGAAGCGTTTGGATTTTTGAATCTACCATGCTGTGGTACCGATTTTTGGCTTCCCAAGTGTATATGCTCAACAATTTTGCCAGGTCTCGTCAACAGCGTTATTGAAGTTTAGGTCTAGCAAGTAACGTTATGATATTAATCCATTGATCTCAACCTCTTATACCGTAATGCTTCTTTAAGATTTGAATTTACTTTTCGCTGAGGTCACATGAGGGTCCATTGTGGTATGATAACGCATTTTACCGCGATTTCTTTCTCAATTTGGCACCTCCAGATATGTGCGCATGGGACATGTTCTTTAACTTCGGAGGAGCTTAAAGCGCAGTCCCGCCAGTACAAGCGCAAGCTACGGACGAATCGTATTCTGCAGGTTTGTTTGAAGGCCGAACACCCTGTTTAATTGAGCGAGGTTGTATCGACCATAGCTTTTTCGACTGTAGCTTGGCCATGACTGGATTAGAAAGATGCTGTAGAAATAAAGCACTCCAATCTCGATAGGTATTCACGAATTCTGTCTTCTCTGATGTCTAGGTGACCATTTTGGAACTCAAACAATGCATGCAACCCAGAGAATGCCTACACTCACTATTAGTTCCTGGCTTAGCATGGTCTATCTAATATAATGCTTTGTAGCCCTAGATCGGTTGCAGCCTGTATGTTCTCTCAGAACCATCTTCTGTTTTTCCAGAGTATTAGATTTTTGTTTGAGATATCGTCGTAATCACGAATTAAAGGTACTTGGTGGGTGCCTTTTTGGATTAGGTGCGAGCTCAGGAAATGCTTTTCGCTTCACAACGTATAGCTGAGTTTCGGGATCGTAAAACAAAAGATAGCAAGGTTCTTATAAATCATCTCAAGGTAAGTTGCTTTGGCATGCTCGTAGGTCATCGTGCTTCTGCATCCATCTCTTTCTCAATTCTTGCTTTAATATTCAACTTTAACTGAAATCTCTGAGCTTCTCCGAATATACGATGGGCGTTCCATTTTACTCACTTGGGAATCGTCAATGGACAGTGCTGACACAATGAATTTAGACGACATTGCTATTCAAATTGAAGGATGAAGAGTTGCATCGTTTGTCTGCTTCTCGTATTATGTTTTAAATGTAATTTAGGCACTCACGTCTATCAGTGTCTTCTTTCGGAAGTGTAAAGAGTCCCTCCTTTTTATTTTCTGCATTCTACTAGTGATTTCAGAATTCAAGTGTGTATCTGGATGTAAGTGACTTACGAGCTCTTCATGCGGGTTTTAGGAGGTTTGGAGTCGAGATCAGCGGCGGCGTATTGCAACTTTGGAAGAAGAGTATGCACATGCATGTCAGAGCATTGGGCTTAGCCATGATGCTGCACTACTGGTTGAGCGGAACAAGGTATCTTTTTATCCGTCGAAGAGGTACTGTCTTGTCATATTTCTTGGTCGATTTTGAGAGACAGACAGCGTGCAGATTTATCAGCGGTACAGGCAGTGATAGACGTGAGTGCTTAAATTACAATTAAGAGACTGTAAGTCGACTGCTGTTTTGTGTGGGGTGAAAGTTCACAAATGCGAGGAATTGCTATGCGATAAATGAGGCGAGACGTCTCGTATCCTTGCAGGCAGCAAAGGAAGAATTGCTCGCGAGACAGGCGGAGGAGAGCCGGTATTGGGACACTCTGCGTTTTGAGGAGGCCATGCAAAAGGTGCAGTATCGTGGCTTCTTGTTAGGATATTCTATCCACTAGAGAACGGCCTGTGACTCTGTATTTTAATTTGGCATATTTATATTCTTAATTCTCACATTCAAGTATCATTAATTAAATCACACTCGAGCAATTCATGTCACAGATCTGACACTTTAGGGGTTACCTTTAACATGTATGACAAGGAACGAGAGCAAAAAGAATTGAGAGAGAGAGGTGACAGTGCTTCAGCACTGCGAAGGAAGATTGTGGAGAGTGTATCCAGCATCGAGCGGAGTTTTGCTCGCCGCTACAATCATGGGGCAAAACCGAAACCACAGGAAAAAGAAGCTTACGGTAAAGACAATGAACACGGAAAATTAATAAATCAGGCACCATTGAGATCACCATGAACAATATTTTGAAGTCTTTGAGATTGCACCCTTCACCTTGACTCCGCTTGCTCAAAATTTCTGAAAGGTCAAAGTTGGTCACGTTTTGGGTGGGTCACTCTGAGCTCATATGTTCTGCTCAATTAGCCGATACCGTTTAACACTTCAGCGAACGGCTAAAGATATTCGTTTTCAGATTGCTTATAACTCAGTCTGCATTCTGTATCTTACCTTAGACATGATTAGGATGCGTCAGTGGAACTGAAAGTGGTATCTTGATCCCTCTAGGTTGCTCTCAAATGGTGAATCCTCCGGTAACCCATGACGTAACACGAGAGAAAGTTTATAGCAAACTTGCGGGATTCCCCATCGATTTTAAAGATACATATCTTCACTCTCGATTTGATGTTCTACAAGATCGCACAAACAGGCCTTCCTCGGCGGTGGTCAACTGCCCGGAACAGGAAGGGATTGATGCATGGCGTGCAGCAGAACAACAGCGAGAGAGCAACAGGTGTGAGAGAGCACGCCAGATTGAGCTCGAAAGACTCTACAATGAGAGGAAGCTTGAAAGAGGAACTGCTGCAGCTGCCAAGCTGTTGAATGATCAGGTAATGCAATGCCACTGCAACATTTTCACTTAAGAAATCTTGTCTTTGAAAACAATTGGAGCTGACTAACCTGTACACGAAGGTGGCAGTGACAATTACATGGACATGTGTTTGACATGTTCATGTAGTCAAGGGGTCTCTTGCTTAGATAGTCTGCTTCTCTTCTTACGTCTGTGGTGTGTCCCTCTGAGCATCCACCAGTTATTTTCACTGTGAAACGTCAGTTTTACTGCTGCTTTAGAGTGAGCAGAAAAGCAGACCACGAAGAAGCTCTCCCATGAACTAAGTACTGCTGTGATAATCAATAGAATATACTTACATAGGTCGTGAAACTTCAAGCATTTGGTATACTTTATGTTCTTCGTTTATGAGTTCCTCTTGTTACCTTATACAAGAGGTTGGAATCGTTTACAGAGGATTGCCCTGCTGGAGCAAGAAGTAGAGGAAGCTTTCAGGGAAGAAGAGCGTGAGCAAGATCGCTTATATGCCGCTACAAACTCAGGCACATGCAAGAGATCAACCAGTGCTGGCCAACAGAGGCGCCCTGTGTATACCAAGCACAAGGTCTCGAAACCTCTTTCGTGCCCAGGTAGATTCCCTGAGAATGCATTGAGAGATGAATGAGTGGATGCGATACTTCCTTGAACTAATAATTCTCGGCAGAGTTAATGTTGATCTTAAGTTGTAATCAAACTTTGAATTCTTGGGAACCTGCAATTCGCCTTAATGTCCCTAGTGTTAAGCTGATAATCTTCGCTTACACTGTTAATGAGCAAAAAATTCGAATAGAATGCACAATAGGTTTGGTCGATCGATTGATTCGTGAAGATCCTTACCTCGCAGTGTCATCCCAACTTTTCCAGTGTTCTCAAGTTACCGTTCAGCCTAGTTTGTCTTCCAACCCAAAACCAACTATGGTAGAGAGTTCTTAAATGGCAGGTGCAGAACTTGGATTCCTTTTACGTGTCCAAGTTGAATTAGTGAATTCAGCTGCTTCTTCATGTGAGCTCCCCTCATTTGGAAATCGAAGTTCTGATGGACCTCGGAGAGATAGGGCATGTCAATTATTTACCACTCGCATGTCTTACAGTATTTTAACGGAAGAGTTTTATAGAACTTCTGCAAGGAGATGACTAAACTGTGGGGTTGTTGTGGGGTGCCTTCTGCAGGTTTGCCACACACCAGCCTCACATGCTCCAGGTGTAGGAGTTATGTAGAGTTAACTCCGGCTCCGCCCAAGCCAATCGTAAAAGAACCAACCCCAGAATTAACTCTCGGTTGCGAACCTGATGGTGAAACAGGGTCTAACATATCGGTATGTCCTAGGAAGAGTTGAGAACAAGGGAGGTAGGGTTTTGGGTGTCAGCGATTGGCCTTTCTCGACTCAACCCTTGCTTGATCAATATGTATTTGATCATCCCAGCATTGGGATATATTCCTACTCCCGCTTTTGCTACCCCAATGTGGCCATGCACTGTTCTATACACAACTTTTTTTTGAAAATTCTGTTGCTCAACCTCTGCGATTAAAACTCACAAAATCCATGGGCAATGCCATGTCAAGGTTGAATTTCAGGTACCTGACGCCATGAACTTGATTGTGACACTCAGCAGATGTAGTCATGCGGTGTCATTCATGCCGATTCACGTGAATCAAATGTGTCGAACATCCTTACACTCTCTCTCGGAGCCGGTCGTTTCTAGTTTGCGATCTAACATGTGGAAATATTAGTATCGAACTCAGTGACGACTGCTCAGTGTATTTTTAGACAATCCTCTTATATTTGAGTTCCTGTCTCCGGAGAGCGCAATCTGTCTTTGTGATTGCAGTTATATATTAAGATTTTCTTGCCGATTTATAAGATTTTTCTAGTTTAGCTCTAGATGGACTTCACAAATTATGGCTTACTTCTTCCATGTCCTTACCATTATATTAAAGCCGAGAATGTAGATGCACTTAGCATTTTGTACTTACACAATAGCGAGCGAGTATTAACTGACAAGTCACTTCATCCAAATATGTTGTGAGTTCCTCTCTAATCATTGTTTCATTGTGTTGGATTATTTTGCAGGTTCGGTAATCACGCAGAGCTCAGAGAATCTACAGGAAAGTACACTCGAGAGCCAGACCAGGGTCCAAAAGAAACCTAAATCACTTCAAGACCATCCTGTCACCGACACTGAAAAGCAAGACCTGTCCAAAATAGACATACAAGGAACGAAGATACAATTGGTGGACCTTGTGTCGTACCAGGCGCAGCAAAGTGCTACAGTTCAGAAAGAGGGGGAGCGAGAGTTGAGTGCGCAGAGATTAAGCAATCGGAAGTCAGATGATGGGAGGTTGATTAATTCTTCCCAGCAGCAGAGCTCAATAGATGGGCCAGACTCCATTCCCGAACCTGAGGTCGCGAAGTCTATACCACACTCTCCAGTTCAAACCAAAAGGAAAGGAATACAGCCTATCCGGGCTTCATGCGAAAGATCTGAGTTGAATACTGCCCAAAATGCACAAACTGAAGAAGGGAACGTCATGAAACAACCTCGTGTGAAATCTCCTAACAAATGTCCAATGCCGAAGCAGAATGCCGATGGCAGTGACAGAACTGGAAAGCGACATTTTAATGTCTCGAAGAGGGGTGCGGACTGCATTGCAGACCAAGGAAGAAGATGGAAATCACGGGAGAAAGAAAGAGAAAAGGAAAGCTGGATAAAACACCTTTCCGACAAGGCTTCCCCAGGTAAAACCCGGTACCATATGGAATTAGTCCAAGAGGCTGCCGAGGTGGAGAAGGAAGTTGAACAGTACTTCAAAGGAGTCCTTCACAAAAGGCCAACGTGCAGTGCCTCTGCAATAGCAGCAGCTACCCATCAGGTTACTCACGATAATGGCGAAACGCAAAGATCTCAGCGTGATCCTTCGAACGGAACCCGACCTCCCTTCATATCTTCGGGAACTATAGGGTACAAGAAAATTCTACCGGCACCATTGATGGCACGGTCCTCGAGACCAACGTGTGAAAGCGAAGGGAATAAAGAAGCAGCATCCAACGAAGATAAGGTCTCACTTATCCGAAATGTGAGAGAGAATTTAAAGGCATTATCTAACGCACAGAGAGGAGCAGATGCCGACATCGTGCTAGAAAACTTGGAAGCCAATGCGCATACATTCTCTCTAAGAAACAGGCATCGTCCATCGTCCGGAACACGTGCAAGTAGTTTTCCTGATATAAACAAGCAAGGTGTGGAGACCAGCAGAAGTTGGGCCCATCCTGTCCGTCCTCATACTGGGCCGGTGAATTTTCAAGAGCAGTGGAAAGCTTTGAAAACTGTCAATGGGGCAAAGTGGGCAAATCGTGAAGACCAACCAAATGATGATCAGGGACTTGAGAAGGATTCCGATCCTCAATGTGTCATAAGAGACTCAAGTTTTCCGAGGAATAGGAATAAAGGTGTCAGATCTGGAGTTGAGACGTGGAATTGCCTTGAAGACAGCTATCCAGGCACCGAGGTAAATTCTTGATAGCAAAGAACTTGATAGTAAACTCTGAACTGTAATAGCAAAGAATCAGTGTCTATCTTTCGTAGAAACAAGAATGCGTATCTAGCTTGACTTCATAAAGCATAAGGTAGACTCGAGTTGGACAATTTCCCAATCAAATAATGACGAATGTGTCAAGGTAGTGGAAACTTCCTTAAATTCAATTTGAAAATTAAGTAAATCATTGATGTCCTTGAATTCACTATGACACAAGTTACTACAATAGTTAGAGCATTCCTGTTGTATGCTTGTGCAGTTGATTTTCGAAATTAGTAAGCCCAGAGAGGGCGATGGCTTTAGGAAGGGCAATGGCTCGGAACGCCAGGAGAAACGTGTTCAGGAACCAAAGCCAAGACAGAAAGCTGTTTGGAAAAGCTATATTGATGAGAAGAAACAAGCTGGTAGAAGGAACCTCGAGAATCCTACTGGGAATCGATCAATCAAGTCAGAACCTTCCTCCCCCCCGGCACGTGTCGATAGAGTTTTCAGCTCAAGACAGAAGAGACATGCAGATCAGCAGGACGACTACCAGTCAAAAGCCAGATTGAGTCAGCCAGTTATCAACCCAAATGCTCGAAACTGCCACACTCCAGCAGCCAGCGTTAAAAGTCTTCCCAATTCAAGATCGAAACTCATACGAGACAAGTCTGTTCCGCGGTCTTGGAAGTATCCACAAGCCAATCCTCAAGGCATTGAACTGGAGGCATTGGAAAATATAAGCACAAAAATGAAGTCCCTTTCTAGTCGGTTCCACTCACCAATGACCAAGGTATGCGCAAGTACATTCGGCTATGTATATACTTCTGTTTGCGGAATCTTTCGCTATCATATCCCCTTTCAGCCCATGGCTATGGGCTTGTCATAACATCGTCCCGTTTGACTGATCAGATCATAAGTTCCGCCCTTGCTTTTTGACAGGTACGTCAAGAGCTGAGTCCTCGAAGAAGGAACCAGAAGGATCTCAAAGAGAGAAACAGTTTCTCTACTGAAATGTTAACGAGGACAGAGAAGTCACGAAATTTGGAAGACATGAGATCATCTTGTGAAGCGGTAGCATCAAATCCCAATGAAAATTTTGCAGAGGATGGAAGCACGAGGAAAGAGGCAGGTTCAAAGTTCGCTAGTAATGTTGCTGATACTCTGATAACTGCATGGAAAACTGGGAAGTTTCAAGAGGACTATGCAAAAGCCATGAAACGAGCAAAAGAAATTACTAGTGGAGCGTGTTCCTCAGGAGTATCCAAAATATTTTCTGACCGAAATTATCGGAAGCCCTGGCTATCAAAGTCACCTTTCAGAAGAACTCAAGATCAGGAAATGGATGGTGTATCCTTTGATAACCACAGACAGAACGAGAGAAGTGGCTCTGCAAACCCTCGGAAGAATCACAAAAGTCCTCAGACTTGCAATCGCAACAAGCCTCGGCTGTCGAATTCACCTTCAAGAAGAAGCCCAGACCCGATAATGGATGATCAAGAGAATCACAGGCAAAATCTAAGAGCTGATTCTGTTAACCCTAAGAAGAATAACAGAAGTCCAATGGCTCGCTCTAACGCTGCATCACCGAAACGGACGAATCGGACCAACCAATCACAATTAGGTCCACAGATCAGTAAATCCTCGCCAGTGAAGAGCAGAGTTGGGAAAAAGGAAACGACCAATGACCCTTGGGAGGGACAGTCCCTGGATTTTGTGCTTGGATCCCTTGCAGAGCAGGTGCGTGACATCTACCTGCAATCTTTGGGATAATAATCTCCCCTTTCCTAACTAGCTGGTTTGTGCTCCATGAAAAAACCTTCTGTGTAAACAGTGGGTACTATTTATCATTGGTGGGTTAAGAATATCATGGTCTACTTTAGACCACTGTCTTGTAATATAAATTATTGACAACTCAATTACTTTGACACTCATTTCTGTACGTATCGAATCATTCTGTTTCCATCAGAATAATGGCCCTATTACTTATATCTCTTATAACGAGAAAAAAATGAGTGAAGTTACAGAGTACTTACTCTCAATGTTCGGATTATAAGATTTCTCCTGAATGTGCAGGTAAGGGAGCTTGACGAACGTATCCGCAGTGCCACCATGTCGTCACCAGCTTTGAGCTCTTCTTCAAGTCTCAACGGAGAATCCCATGTAAATAGAGATAAGCAGACCATAAACCAACCAACCTCCAGGCTGCAAGATAAGCTTCACAAGGTGAATGCAGCTAGTTTCGTTCCCAACTCGTTATGCCCATGCATGTTCTTTGGACTAGTAAATTTTTATTTTTGGGGGGTGATATTTCTTAAAGTAGTGAAACATGATGACCTTATGTGTCGAACTATGATATATGAGATTGTTCATGAATGAAAAATATAGATATATCCTAATCATTGGCTGTTACTGTCTTCTTCTGAGATTTCAACTTTAGTACATCAGAGACATGGAGACTCTGATCCTGTTACTAGTTGGACCAACGAAGTAAGAGACACTTAGGCCCCAAGAGAACTGAACGAGATTTTCAGCGTAGTTTTGATAAATTAGATTCTGTTGTGGAAAGCAGACTGAGTTAGTCCCTGAATCTTGATTCTAAGAATTTAGTCATCGGAACAGTTCCATTCATGAAGTGGGACATCTGATTTGCAGGACCGCGGTAGCCCATCTACATGTAGTGCCGCCTCGTCTCCAGAGAGACGTCTCCATGAAATCAACCGTGGTCCACCAGCGGCGAGAAATATTTCGAGAGCTTATGCAAATGCAAATACTCAAGACAGGGCAGCAGGGAAGCCAGCCATTGGGGGGACGTACATGGATGAGCTTAAGACATTACTTAGAGAAATTAGTATTGATAATCCAAGCCCTTTAAGAAGACACCGTGTCACTAGCTCTCCTGTTACTGGAAATGTAGATAGAGATATCAAACCCCACACTGTACAGAATATTGTGAAGAAGACAGAGTTACTGTGTTCGATGAACAAGAGCGGTGCCGTCCGGGCTAATGCTAAGGCTGAGCTTGAAGCTGATTTTGTGTCAATTTCAGCCAATTCTTCGAGGGCGTGCTCTGTGACCTCTCGAAGGGACGCACGTGAGACAAGGGTGGTGATGGTGGAAAATGGGAGAGCACCTGTGGTTGGAAATGACATGATGAGCGGCAACGGACAACTTGATCGTGGACTTGTGCATGATAGGTTTTATGGAAATGGTAATGCGACTGCGAAGGGTGAGAGGGAAAGAGCTTCCGATCCTACTATAAATAGAACACATGAATTAAGAGACGTCGGAGAAACTAAAACATTTGAAAGGAGAAACGTGCCCCAAGAAAACAGTTTCAGAGAAGACAATGGAGTCAGACGAGTCTTGGAGAAGAGATTAGTGCAGAGCCGATGGACTGAACGGCAAGCTGCAGAGTATAGCAGCAGGAGCGTTCAAGACACAGTGGAGAAAAGAACCGTTGAGGTTAGGAGCTGTGCTCCCCGCCAGGTTATACATAGTGGTCAAGCAGTAATCAGAGAGCAGCTAGTGAAGGAAGTTGTTGAAAATGGCTTGCCTTCCCCCGAGCTGCATGGCCGTGGATGCTTCAGGAAAAACGCGGTTACGCCCATTAGAGATCGGAATAATCACAACGATGCAAATGGCAAAATGTCACCAGTTAGGCGGAAAAAAGATGCCCAGGAATCTTATGTTCCTCAGCATGGGCTGCCAAATGGTAAGCCCGCAGCCAACGAAAATGCGGAAAGGCCATATGCGGATAGGCAAAGAAGGCCTGCTGCCGCACATGCTGCAGGCAATGGGCACAAATTGACCACGAAAGATCCGCGTAGGAGACCTATGCAACAAATGGAAGACCAAACTAGGGAATATGCACTTTCGAATGGAACTGAGGAGTTGAGAAACCGGCAGCCAGGTTAGATTATTAATAGCCAGTCGAGTCTGTGTGAGCTTTATTTTGGTTGTGGTGAATTCATTACGGTATTTTGGATTAGCGTTCTCTTTTCCCACTCTTGGAACTTGGAACCGAAAATTTTTATGTAAAGTGGAAGAGGAAGAGAAGTGAAGGAGGATGCCGTAGAACGTTGCGTTACGAGTACAAGGTTAGAGCATTGTTTACTGAACATTGATCTTGCTGACATTTTTTGCAACTACAGAGCTTCCAATTTGGGGAGAGGGATCCCCTCATTGTTCCGGAAGTTGGAGGAAAGGCGGTATGAACTCAGATGCGGCAGAAGACCGAATGCTACTTTCTGGATCAGTAGATTTCTCTCCTTGGAACACTGCGAAGCTTCCCGACATTGGAACCCCTCAAACTGCACCAGAGAAGAGGAGTCGAAGCAAGCCACCTTCTCCCGTTGCAGAGGATGTTGGGAATGGAAATTTGTCACCTAAACTCCAGAGGTATTCTCTTTCATATTCTCCTGTCTACCATTTGGCCCTTCAATTCAACCCCATTTACCTTAGAAATCCTTAGCATAAAAATCACAAGGAGAATCAATAATTTTGAGCACAGTGAGATACCTCAATGATGTGTTCCCATATACTGTATGTTCTAAGGCATTGCTCAAAGCAAGCTCTAACTAGAACAGTGACGGGTGAAAATGTTAGGTTCAAACCACCTCCTCAGCTCAACGAAGCAGTTGGTCCGAGGCCAATACGCAAAGATGCCCTGCCAAATGGGGATTACTTTTTCCATCCAAACACAGCTCCTGTTCGAGAAAGTTCCCCTGCCAAAACAAATTCTTTGAAAAGCCGGGCCCCTCAAAACTTGAAGAGACCCAAATCGGTACCCCGGGGCGTCGACGCTCTCTGGTCTCTTAATGATCAGGATACTGCACTGAAACCATCTGCTATCCAGAATGGTGGTCCTCCAACAAGAAAAAGGTCTCCATATGAGACTTCTCTAGTAAGGAACAAAAGACGACCAGCATCTGTTCCCAAAAGCCGTCTGATAAAGGAACAGACTTCGAGTCAAGAAGAGATGCCAGATTCCTTGTCAAAGAGCTCTCAGGATGACAATTATCTACCAGTCATCATGGCCAAAGACCCTGAAAGTCGTCAGAGGGTTATTGATAGGCGAAGAAAAGCTCTTCAGCTCGATATGGTAATCGCTTCTTCATCTCTGAAGTAGATTTATCGAGCCAATGATAAAAATCAAATATTCAGAATTTAGTCATTTCTCTGTAGGGTGCTTACATTCTTTCAGGGTTTCAGTTATTTATTAGTCGATTGCATCTGTTTTCAGGAACATCGACAAAGGCTGCGTAATTCACGACCATCGTCCGCAAGAAATTCTCTCTGAAATGATCGGACGAAGAAAAATGGTCTTAATAACCGTAGGTTAACATCTATCGTGATGTTCCTTTTGAAACTGTAGCATCTAGTCATATCTTGGCATGTCAGGAATGCTTTCGTATCTGCTCACTGGAACGTGATCGTGATCCAGCTCGCAATGCCTTGCTGCGTCCTGGAGCGGTATCTCATCTCGCAGGCTAGCTTGATCACCACTCCCTTCTGCCTCCCCGACCACCACCGGAGGGGGTGAGATTTTGCTTCCCACTATCTCTACTATTAGCATCAAAAATTCTATGTGCTTTTATGTCTTGATTCCGTTAGTGGCAAAACTTGACGAATAATGTTCTGTTGTCCCAGATTTGGTCCTCAGATCAGTTCAAGCAATTTAGCTTAGTGTTTGCCTTGTCACTATTCTGCAATTGATGTCTCGGAGTACTTCTCCTGATGATCTGCTTGGCGGTTTATTAAAGGCTCATGTACTTGAGAGATCTTTTATCCAGGGATAATGAGGATAATAATTTTGGTCTCTTCGTAAGACTACTTGTAGCTTGTCGATTCGTTTACTTGAGATATAAACCTAATTTTCCAGCACTGTGGCAAGAGTAGGAGGACCTATATTCCCCATCTTAGAGGCAGTGTTTTTTTTTGGGCGAGTTGGTGCAAAATTGAACCAATTTTTTGGGCGTGGCACCACGCCTAATGTAGAAAAAAACACGAAAAAAACCCCTGTAAATCGCCAGAAAACTTCAAATTAAAAAAAATCTTGAATGAAATCATCAAATTGGGATGAAAATAGAATTATGGATGTGATATGTACTAATGTGATGTTTTCTATTCATTATGTGGATGAATGTTGAGACTTGAAGCACCACTATTACATTTAATATTGCCACTTCATAGAAAAAGAAGAAAGCCCTTGCTTAGAGGTGATCTCTATGGATTAAAATGTCACATTCATTTTCATTTACAAGAGCATGGTCAAATCAACAATGATTGTTTACTTTTTAAATTGGAGATTGACGGCAATGGAAGGATGGAGGATTTGTGCCAACAACCAAGATCATCTCTCACAACATAGATTAACAATGATTGTTTACTTTTTAAATTGGAGATCAACGGCATTGGAAGGGTGGAGGATTTTTTACACTGAGATCACCACCTCAACTTTGGGGGAATTGCAAGAACAAGATTTGCTTGCATGTTTTGGATACATAGTGATGTTCACTACTTCATACTCACTGATTTTGAAACCATCTCACTACTTTTGATGTTCTTCAATACAATGTTGTGAGAAACAACTCGTTCGCTTGAAGGGAAATGATGGATGATATGTCACTTCCAAAGTACCCTTTTCATTTTTTCAACCAATGGCAAAATAACACATGTATCCTCTACTTCATTATTCATGTTTGATTTTTTTTAATATACCTATGCACCAAGAAGATGCATGTAGATCATCTTCGGGGATATTATCAAATCATCAACCTTAATAACATAATATTCTTAGCATTTCATATCCCCACTAGACAAACTTTATTAGTTTTCTATATAAAGCAAACATTTCAAATTGATTTCAAATTCTTGTATAGTATTTAATTTATATACTAAATTGTCTTCATTTTTTATATTTAAATATATTAAAATGAATTTTTATTTTATTTTAAAAACAAATTCTTTGTAGGAATTATGATAATTATAAATATGCTTCAAATAGTATGGATTTTCTTAACAAAAATGGAGATAATAATGATAAACATCTAGGTGTAATTGATGTACTTTTTGAACTCATACCAAGAGAAATTTGATAGAAAAAGTTCTAAAGTGATATATTTTAAGCTTCCAAGATGTATGCAACCTTCAATCTCAACTAGTATGCCATTCTAGGTATTTAATTACGCAATAAAATATCTCCTATTCTTTAAAAACCCAAACTAGTTAAAAAAATGCACGCTAAGAATGCTATGATGTGTCAAAGAAAGTAGGGAAATGTTGACCATTGCCTCAACTTCAATTAGTTTAGTCACATGAACCAATATTCCCTTTATACATAAAGAATGAAGAATTGGGACCCTATCAAAGTTGATTTGGTCACTTAAAGAGTGAATATCCTTAGCAATCATTGAATTATCCATACCAAAGTAAGCTTTCCATTGAATTTTTATATAAAATACAAGTGAAAAGCAACATTGGTTGAGCTTTTAGGTGCCTAGAGGAAAGTGGTGTCCCTAGTGGTGTCATTGTTGCCTTTGTTTGCTTGGCTTTCACATGTTAATTGGATACTTCCCTCAACTTTAATTTACAACTATTTCTACACGTGTAGATACTTCCACAACAAACATTATAACTTGAGATTGATTGACAACAAAACCATATCTTACAGAATAGGCAATGCCAAGTTGCAAATTACTAGCAATGATTTGCAATGAGTAAACAAAATTGTTACAAAAACTTTATCATGTTGCATTAGGTCTTTATTATAAGATAGATGAGCCTACTATGGAAAACTTGGTTGCTTTGACTCCATAGGATGGTTGAAAATTTTGATTTTTTCATAGATAAAAATATGAAAAAAAGTCATAGCTATTGAAATTGTATTTTTTGAAGTAAATGAGTTTGATATGAATTTTTTAAGTATGATGAAAAAAAATCTAAAAGAGTCACTAGGTTTTGTGAAAATCCCCAAACTAGTGAATACATTGCGCTACATGAGATCAACAAAGCTTGAAGCAACATAGGATTAACCACTTGACAACTTACATAGGCTTAATTGCCAACTAATCTTAGACAAAAAAACATAGTTGTTGATGACTTTAGCTATTTATTTTGCATTATAGCTTGCCTCCTACAACTTCCCCCCTGCAAGTTGGAGACTATGATCTATATTAAATTACTTATAATGTAAAGAGTAGAGGAAGAAGCTTTGATAGGAAGGATGTACAGTTTGCTTCTAGTGGCACTACAACTCATGCTTGCGCTTTCAAGCAAGATGGATGAGTTTGAAATTATTTAGAGTTTGGAGGTTCTATGAGGTCTCAATTAACGGACAATACTTTTTTGTCTCAAAAGACATTGATTTTGTAAGTGTAGAGCTTCACTAAGCTTACATTGCTCAAATTTAATAAACTGTATTCTTCAAGTCTTTTGTATTTAGACATCTATTGGTTGTGTTTACAATGGTGTGGAGCATGTATTCACTAATTTTGTCCAACACTTTCATTCTTGATTTTATTATTATGATTCATTGTGATTCTCATAGAAGCACTTGATATGGCATTTCTACGATTAACTAACACTACAACAATGGTAGTATTTTATAACTGCAGAATTATGACTGAGGATGACTAGCGACTACTTGTAGTCATATTCTTGAAGGCCAACACTTTGGGGAAAAATATGATTGCAAAATATGACTACCAGTCATTTTTACGCCTTGTACTTCACAAGTGTATATTGTACAGCCATTAGGAATACCAAAGTACTTCATAGGGAACGTAGGGAACATGTTTGGGAACGTTGAGTCATATTATCAATTATATTTTCATAGTAGTGAATTTTTTTTTTTGGGCAATTCAAGAAAAAATACGGGCAATTCTAAAAAATATATAAATAAGCCATCATTTAAAATTTTGAAATCCTAGTCACCACTTTTTTAGTATTTTGAGACCCTAACCATTATTCTTTTAGGGTTTTAGAACCCTAGCCGCCATTTTTTAGGGTTTTGAAACCCTAGCCGTCACTTCTTGTGGCTCTTCTTCCTTACCTTCTATTGTCTCTTAACTCTTATTTGTTGTTGCTTTTTGTTGCATCTCAACTCTTGTTTCTTGTTGCTCTTTATTTCATGTTTCTTGCTTCTTATTGTTGCATCTAAATTCTTTTTTTCTCTTGCATTTGAACTCTTTCTTTTTTTTAGTTTTTGTTTTGTAGTTCTTGCTTCTTATTTCTTCTTGTTGCATCTACAATCTCATTTCTTGTTGTTTCTTGTTATGTCTTAGTTGGTGCTTTTTGTTTCTTCTTGTGTCTTAGTTGTTGCTTCTTATTTCCTCTTGTGTCTTAATTGTTACTTCATGTTGTGTCGTAGTTGTTGTTTCTTGTTTTGTGTTTCTTGTTGTGTCTTAGTTGTTGCTTCTTGTGTCTTGTTGTGTCTTAGTTGTTGCTTAGTTGTTGCTTCTTATTTCTTGTTGCATCTCAACTTTTACTTCTTGTTATTTCTTAATACTTATCTTTTTTTTCTTGTTTCCTTCATCATCAATCTTATTCTTCCTATCCTAAACTTGAGCTACATATTTTGTGTTGTTATAAGTCTTTGAAGGTCGAGCTTTGTTGTTCAATCACTAAAAATTAACCTCTCATTTCTTTAATTGTATATGCAGGCACCAAAAGTTGAAACAAAGACATTGGAGGCTACTTACAACTTAATGAAGTCATCTTCACATTATTGTAAGGATTATAGGCCTTATTGGATTGTGTGAATGATTCATTGTGATATATATATTTTGTATTAGTGACTAATAAATGTCAATGAAGATAGTTATATTTGTTCTTGCATTCTCCTTCTTTAATATGATTATCTCTCATATATTTCTAAAATCATATATTATATATTCATTTTTAATTGCATGAGGTTTTTTATTCAATTGTTAAATCATCTTGATGTATGATAGTTATATATCATGTCCATTTAAAATGCATTAAAAATGTGATTGTAGTTAGTAATATGACTGACGAGAGTTGTATTCTACATCATTCAAAAATATGACTCATGAGAATCATTTTTCACATTAACAAGAATATGACTCACCGCAGTCATATTCCACATTACTGCAAAATATGACTCACCTTAGTTATATTCCATGCAACCAAAAAATATGACTCATTGCAGTCATATTCCATGTTACTACAAAATATGACTAATCGCAGTCATATTCCATATCACTGTAAAAAAGGATTCACCGCAGTCATATTTCACGTTACTACAAAATATGACTCACTGCAGTCATATTTCACGTTACTGCAAAATATGACTCACCATAGACATATTCCACATTACTGCAAAATATGACTTACCGCAGTCATATTCCACATCACTGCAAAATATGACTCACCGCAGTCATATTCCATGTTACTGCAAAATATGACTAACCACAGTCATACTCCATGTCATCAAAAAATATGACTCACCACAGTCATATTTCACGTCATTAAAAAATATAATTCATCGCAGTCATATTCCACGTCATCAAAAAATATGACTCATCGCAGTCATATTCCACGTCATCAAAAAATATAACTCGACATAGTCGTATTCCATGTAGGATTTTTTTTATTTGCCCGAGCAACCCAATAAAAAGTCAAAAAACCCCTAAGATAGTCAAAGTATACGCTTAGTTGGCATACTGTGGCTAAAAATGGGTATTTATACCCCTCAACCCATATGACTACCAATATGACTGATGTCTGAAGCGACTGCTTCTAAACGACTGGAGTCAATCATATTCCGAGTCATCTACAGTGATTTCTGCGTGAGTCATATTTTTTGATTTTACGACTCATTGCAGTTATATTTTGCAGTCATAAAACACTGCTTTTGTTGTAGTGTAACATCAATTTTTGATCATTACCACCATCATTGTTCCTTCTCTTAAGTTCTACTTTCAAAAAAATGAACACTAATACCAAATCGTTTATCTATAGTTAAGTAGTATAACCAATCATTCTAGAGGATCTATAGATTAGCCATTTTCATTAGGATGTAGTATTCTAGTTGGCATCTGCTTTGAGGTTATTAACTTAGAAAGTAGGCTTTGGAACCAAATAAGTTGCATTTTTAAAGCAATGTTTGCACTTATTGAAGTAATATTTGGTATGTTCATTTCCAATGTGTTTGCTATGGAATTTTGGCTTCACTTTCAATATGATGGTGTAACTTTATCTTGTAGATGTTAACCACCTAAATTTGGTTTAATTTTCTTAGATGTGTGGTGCATGTTTTCTTTGCATTTTTTTTATTGTAAGCAATGCTTGTACTCAATTTTGTACCTTTCAAAGTAGTTGAAATAGCTAAAAAAATCAAGTTTTATACAATTATTGTTAGTTGTTTACTATGATAATAAAGAAATGAAAAAATATAAATGTAATTTGCCAAAATAGTGATGAATAATTTTTAAAATTACTTTGCACTATATCCCAAAAATAAAAATAAACTAGCTACCACATTACTCCATTAGGACTTAAATCATACTTATTCAAGAATGATTGGTTAACTTTAGATTGAATGCTTGATCATAATGGGCCCATTCTTGGATATTAGAATTGGGCATTCTATTTACAATAGATTCATTTGTCTTACAATAAATAATGTAGTATGTATAGCCTCCACAATGTCATGGGAGGTAGCCATACATGCTTCATGGAGGTAAATCTTTTCTCTTTAGAGATCATTTATCTTAAATAAGCTACAAACAAGTGATAAATAGAATAAATATTATCAACAAGTATACATTTGAAATTTAGTGAATATGACAATGTACATATAAGAATTAAAGAGCCTTTGCACAAAATACTTATCCTATCAATAAAATTTATAAAATATTTAAACAAAATTCAATAATATATAATTTAATACATCCATATCCTATCCATAAATGAAGGAAAGACCGACATAAAAAATCTCATTGTAGTAGAAGAAACCACTGAAATAACTTGACAATAAGTACAATAAGCATCATTTGACAATTCAAACTTCTATGAACAATGCTTTAAAGCAATGTTTTATCCAATATCTTATCATTCATCCAAAATAATATTTGAATCTTTTCTTGTTCATCTTCAATAAAATTTGTTGGTTTATGTACCACTTGAAGTTTAGTTATTGTGGTAATAATTTTATGTTTATCCATCACTTAAATTTTCCTAAACGCAAATTCAATTTTCTGGTCAGAAAATGAACAATATTATTTTGGAAGGCCAAGCCAAAGGGGACGGAACTCACTCCCATTTTCACAAGTCACAAAATTTGGGACCCAATCCTTCATTTATAATCAATTTGATGAAATTGAGCTAATTAATATATTTAACCAAAGATATAAGCAAAAAAGACTCAAAAAATCAAAAAGAGGATTCAAGCATTAAAGGGTTAAGAATTTACATAGCTCAAACAGCACAAAAAGAACAAAATTACATTGGCTTGAATGAAAACCTTTGAATCTTGAAAATTCTTGAAATCCTCTTGTAACTTTTGATCCTAGTTCTTGAATTTACAATGGTTGCCACAAAAATGCATTGCAAATAAAATTGCTACAAATTAATGTTGTGCTATCAACTATTGGATTTCCCTTCTAATTTGCAATTAAGTTGTTTTAGACATTAGTGGCCTAAGCTTGCCAAATCTTTTAATTTCAACTCTTGAGTATTTTGGTAGTATTTTATGTAAAAATATATATCAAACAAATCAAGGCTAATTCTTTTTGGAAACAATGTAAGATACAACTGTATTACTACATAAAAGTTTTCCCTTCAAAAGTGTCATCTATGCTTCTTTATCCAATTGTAGCTGTATAATTTCACATCATAAAAGGTGGATGAACGGCTAGATTGAACTACTAAACAATGTAGTCAAGTATTTAATAGTATAATATATTGTAAATAGAATAGAATTTCACTTATAATAACGTCAATAAATCATCAATAGGTAGCCTAGTCATCTATTTTTGCTTTCATGATATTTCTTAAAATCTACACTACAAGAGAAACTCGTCCTAATTGACAAAAATCAGCCCCTCCTAATCTACAGAAAATTGACAAGTTTCTGTCAATTAGGACAAAAAATTGTCCGAATTGATAAAAAATTGTCCAAATTGACAAAAATCTGTCAATTTTCTGTAGATTAGGAGGGGCTGATTTTTGTCAATTAGGACGAGTTTCTGTCATTTTGGACAGGTTTTCATGTAGTGCTAACAAGAGAGACTAAATATCTCATGATACCCCATGATTTCATGCAATCTTCATTTCACACTAGAAGAAACCCATGTATTTCTTTTACATTTTTTTTGTCATATCTACTTGTTATGTTAACAATGAGATGAGACCTAACAACAAGATGTTAATTGTAAACATCAAAAGTAACATAAAAACAAGTGGATGTCAAATGCATCAGCAAAAAAAAACATGAATTTCTTCTAGTGTCAAACTTAGCATTTCAAAATAAGAATTTAGAAATGATCACCTCTCTTAAACTCAAACTCAGGATTAAGACAACCCACCTCAAAAGGTTTCCCTTGTTGCTCCAACTCTAGCATGTGAAGGGCGACTTCACAACTCTGTGCCACAATCGGTTCCGAGTCGGTTGAGAATACCCGAAGCAGCTCCACACTTCGTTCATCAACAAAACTCCCACTTGAATGTCCTTCAGACAGTTTACATACACTAATAATAAAACGAGTCATTCACAATCAGTGTGCACGCACTTCTCTCCATACAAACTTGACTGAACGAAGCATTTCTGACATTTTCAGAAAGGATTTCTTAAAGTAATAAACGTGAATGCCTTGTGAAGATTTAACAGTATTTGCAAAATCATGCATCCCCACAACTGACTTAACGGCTTAAGGAGACAGACATTCAAGCAATCAAAAGCAACCTCCAAACCATGAAGACGAGTGTTATTAATCTTCACCCAAATCTTGTTCATGACGCAACTAAAAATCTTCAACTGTAAATTGGGCCAACAATTATTTATCTCGATGCGTAACTGGTGACGCAAGGCGAAAACCTTAATGTACTGTCTTACATGATCCTCGAAGGTAGTGCGGGAATCAAGCTTCAACAAAAATGTTGCATTAATAGAGCTTGTAGTCTTGCTCATTGAGTGCCTCTATTACGGACTTACTACGTCATTGCAAAGCAGGCAAAGTTGTCAATCGCTGGCGGGGCGGCAAGCTTGGTATTGACCGACAATCGTTTCTGATGACTTGGACTGCTTTGAAATCACTGGACATAATTTCAATGCATGAGAGTTGAGTTGTTTGACTTCTTTGATTGCTGGAGATTAAATTCATGAATAGATGCATAGTTTGGTGAAAAGCTACGTGAGTTCAACAATCTCATAAACTCACTACATTGATGAAGTTAGTTAGGTAGACCCACACTCTCGAAGTAGAGATTTCTCTCAGATTTCTCTCGTATGCATACCAATGAAATTCTTACTTCATACCACCCTGTTGAAATTTTGCACAAGCAAGCATTATCAGTCTTAATGCTTAACCAATCGAAACATGCTACACAACGGCAAAACTCTCCCGCATTGAGATTATGTGCACAGAACACAAGAATGACTTGAAATAGAAACTGGAGTACTTACACAAAGTAATTCGAAGTTAAGAACACACACGGCAGTACCTGCAATGGAGCCGAGGGCTTCAGCAGCTTCATGTCGCACCATTGGATGCTCGCTGACATCCTTCAATGTACTTATTAATGCATCTGTAGAAGCCTTATCTTGAAGCTGTCCTAAAACATACGCCACCTGCAAAACCCAGATTGCAACTTAGACCACAACGTGCGCATCAGCCAACTGAAGACACAAAAACATTATTCAAACGACACATTAAACCATGATCCAGAGAAAGAGGAAGATTCCAACTGGAACTTGCATAAATATAAATGTAACCTCATGCTTCAGAAGTGCACTCTTGCATTTCAAGGAAGCAATAATAGCAGCTACTGCTTCAATCCCGCCTCGATTGCGGAGACCAAATAAGGCGGCATACCGCTCATGCAATTTCTCCTTCTCGTCAAGCAGCTTCTTCCTTCGCAAGTGAACCGCAATGGCGGCAAACCCAAAGGAAAAAAAACACATTTATTTAGCATCTTCCACCAATTGGTTGAGAAACAACCAGCAAATTTACATTACACTAACAAAACTCAAGAAGAACCACTTTAGATTGTTTACGTGCAAGTTGAAGCAACAAGATGGAGATAATAAGAATGATCGGTGTTGGATTTCAGTAGGTGTCCCAGAAGATTCAAAACTAAAACATTAAGAGTTACCTCATCTCAGCAACTGAGGAGGATGAGGGAGCTGCTACAGCAGGGTCTACTGTGCAGAAGGGTGACTCTTCCAGATCCTTGGCTTGAACTTGCTCGATGCGGTGCAAGGCTAGGTCGCAAGTCTCTCGCACTTCTTGCGCAGGATCATTGGCAAGAGCTTTCTGTAACAACTCCAAACACTCCGGGGAACCAATTGCACCTAAAGCCTCCGCTGCCTGCCCAATGCACTAGTTTTTTTTATGTTGCAATGCACTTCTTTTCATTCATTCTTAAGATTTTCAAGTTTTCAAATTTTCAGAACATCAGTTATTAACTCACTTATTAAACTGACTGTGACTTACTACTTTACAAAAAAGAAAATTTTTATGGATAGAACATCTCATCAATTACTTGAAATAAGTTGAAAATTTGAAAAACAAAATAAATTTGATAGTTTGAATGAATTCTTTAGTTGATGATTGAGGCACTATCACACTATCTTGATGGCTCTATGCATTCCAAAATCCCAAAAAACAATGGAGAATAGGAGATATGAAGAACTAATATAAAAGGTATTAATAAAAGATGTTAGGGACTTAATCCCATCCGTGCATGCATTTGAACTAATCAATGAGTGATGTGAGCATGACTTGGTCGCTAAATCTTTGAATGGAAATGAATTATATCTACCATTATATCGTCAATAGTGGTCTACAACCACCCACTTTTGGCAATCACATGAGAAATTCACACTTATTGGTAAACATTGATCTCAACAAATCTACCTCTTGTACCCAAACTGATCTCCCATAACTTACATTCCTATGTATCAATTAAATTGCCAAAAAGGGACACAAATAGTATCCTCTATATAGATAAGCCTAACCTTAAAAAAAAACTGAATTTCATTGAGTTGGATTTGCAAATCTCTCTAAAAACATCACCATTCATCTTTTATTCTATTAATAGAGAAAAGCTTTAAATTCTCAATAGTTATGTCTTACAAAAATGCTTGCTCAGACGACATCAAGAGTTCTAATTCCAACAATGACAATCATCGTACCTCATGACGAACAATGGGATGGAATTCTTTAATGCCTTGCAAGGTGGTCCGAAGGGCAGCAATGGACTCGGGATCTTGCATTTGACCGAGTGAGAATGCCGCCTCGTGTGCTAACAAGCTGGACTTGTCACTCAAGGCCATACAAAGCGCTTCTCGTGACCTTGCACCTTTTTGATTCCGCAATGACAAGATGGCACGCCATCGCAATGCGACAGGCATCAACGTATCTAGCAAGCAACGCCCTAAAAATGACACCAAGTTGTCCACCTCTGACACATTGCTAGCAAGTGAACCACTGGACAACATTGGGATTGGCATCACCACTGACGAGGCGGCTACCATTGTTGCTAAAAAGAAACCTCCTTACACAAAAATCTATTATATCCTTGTGTACAACAAACTCACCCTAAACACCAAGGAATGATACTCACACCTAAATCCTAGCATAGACATTGCTATAAAACATTGTTTGAAAATTGTATTTTGGAAACACATTGAAATAAATTAATTCTTGAACACAAGTGCACCAAATGTCATAATAGAAAGAAGTATCTACGCACGTAGAATCTTATAAATTTTATGACACAACAATCTCACCCTAAGCACCAACAACACCCGCTCTTAAAACCTAACACAAAAGTTGCCATACAAAATTGTCCAAAAATTGTGTTAAAACTTGAGGAAATAAATTTTTTGGATACAAGTGCTCTCAATATCAAGATAAATAGAAATAATTACCCATACTAGATGCAAATCTTTAATTATCTTGCACAAAAATCTCACTTCAAACACAAAATTCAAAACCTAGCATACAAAATGTCATCAAAATTATCACAAACTTTGTCTCTTGAAAAATTGTATTCCTATATAAACAAGTATTGGACAAACATCCAAGGATTTTCATGTTGGAAATAAATGAGTAGAGAGTAGTTGTCAAAGCAATAAATTTGGTTATACACTTGCCACAAGCATTTAGAATGCGAAACCAACGACCATGGTGGATTAGGTGGGCGATATTTCCCAAGAAGCGAAAGGAGATAGAGGTGGGAGCTCAAAAAGAGATCGAGTTTGGCAACTGATGGTTATTGCAACTACCACAATTCGGTTACCATCCTTCTTTCTTTCAATCTCCTTTCTTTTTCTCTCACCATCCTTTCTTTTCATTTTCTACTTTTGGATCCAAAAATGTAAGGTTGACTAAACCTAAATGTGTCTTTAAATGCCTCAAAAGGTAATTGAGCATTCTTCTGGTTATTAATTTGCCTAATTTTTTTTGGATCTTGATAGAAATTAAAAGAGGATTCTAGATTCTTTTCTTTTACATTTTTTTTGGAACACCGCATAAATAAACTATGAATTTTTTAAATTACTGAAAATAGATGTATTCAATAGCTATTTTAAATTCTTACTAGGGGCTCGTGCTTACTATGCTACGCATTCTTTGTATCACATATTAATAAAATTTTGATATATTTGAATAGAATGCATGATAATGATTTCCATAAGTCTTTAAAATAATTATTTTAAATATTTTATTAAAAAAAATTCAATCATGCATACATAGAAATTGTATTTTCACACAATGTGATATTACAGAAATAGAGTAGTAGTTTGCAATCACTTCTATAATATCACTTTTTACAATATTGAATTTATTGAATGATGAATGAAACATATGCAATGGAAAATACTATAAAAGATACACATCCATTAGAATGCACTAGAAATTTGACTCCATTGTTACAAAAATGACATCCCAAATTGAAGAATTGAAAAAAAAAACTTATAAATCTCAAAAACTTTGTAAACAACTTAATTGTTGTGGAATCCAAAATCGCTTCAATTGAATAAATTTCTCAAAATCATTTGGTAGTAGCAAAAGAAAATTGAAATCATGAAAGCTCAAAGCTCACAAAAGCACAAAATCATAAAAGTGCAAAGAAGTGTTAAGCCAAGAGAAGCAATGGATTTGCTACCTCTATAATATCATCCTATGGATCCTCTTTAATATCACCTTCATTGCAACAACTATATTATTTTTATAACATCACCTTTTGTAAAAAGTGATATTACAGAGGTGATTGTGAATTGCTACTCTATTTCTGTAATATCACATTGTGTGAAAATACGATTTCTATGTATGCATGATTGAAAATATTTTTACAAAATATTTAAAATAATTATTTTAAAGACTTATGGAAATCATTATCATGCATTCTATTCAAATATATCAAAATTTTACTAATATGTGATACAATGAATGCGTAGCATAGCAAGCACGAGCCCCTAGTATTAATGGTAGCATTTGTGATATTACAGAGGGGCTTATGATTTTAGTAGTATGATGAATAGAGGTTGTACATTCTAAGCAAGAATCTAATAGAGGTCAATTTTAGAAAGGTGTCACAATAAGGTGTGGTTGCTACAATGAGGTATGTTCACTAATATGGTGATCCAACTTAGTTATTACCATCCAAATTCCAATTTCACCTTTATGAATCTAAGGTGTATATTTTATTTTGAAATGTATCCCTTGGAAACATAAGAAATGAGAGTGGCTAATAGGCTAGTTCACCTTAATCATCATTGCTTATAATATGATAATTACATTTGGTTCAAAAAACAATACTAGATCTTTCATATTTATAATAAAAGATGTACACAATCAAGACATAAGAACCTTAGATAGTCTAGTTTTGATTCTGAACATTTTATAATTTATTTATATGGTGTCCAAATAATACATATTGAAGTATATTAGAATTCTCTTGCAAATAAAATCCAATAAAAATAATTTATATTTTACAATAGTAAATATTCTCACCAACTGATTTGTTACAAAATCAAGCTGAATAATATCATTTATGTCTCTAATAAGATCCTATTGACTTGTATCACATCAAAATTTTGTTGAAATTTGGCAATCTATAGTCCAAAAAAATAATTATCTCCCATTGTCCTTTCGTTAATCTACTTCTACTCTCCAAGTCTATAGGGCAAATGAAATTAAAGTGGGAGAATTATTATTATTTTATTATTCAAGTTTGTTGTTGGCTACATATTATTATAGTTACTAAATATGTAGATAAGAATAATCATGAAATATTAGTAAACCTCATTTCAATTTCTCCAATTTTTAGATAGTTCAATAATTTTAGATAATACTAGTGACTAAATGTTGAAATACTTTAGAATACCAACAATTGTATTAAGGCACTTGGGGTTGGCATCTTGGTTGACATCTATGAAATAAGTTTGTTTAGAGACTTATTGTCATTGTTGAAATACTCTAGAATACTAACAATTGTGTCAAGGCAATAGGTTGGCATTCTGATTGACTCCAAATGATGTCTTCTTGGAGATGTACTTCATTTTGTCCTTAACATCTTCCAAATTGGATTCAAGAGTATTGAAACATGTTGGTAGATTAAATAACACTTAAATCCACTTTGGAATATGTTGGAAACACTCTTGGGCAATATTTTTAATTAATTTTAAATTAATTTTTAAAGAATTTTGTGACTTAATTTTTTTTGATAAACATAATATTGAGTATACAACATTGTTGCCCTTCTTCCAACATAATGTTGTAGAATATTCCACATCATTTCATCCCCCACATCATTTCATCCTTTCATCCAACAATCAAACTTAGAAATGAAATTTCTAATGAAGATGGATGCCTATCATTTTGATAAATATTATAATTTTATTCACTACTAGTGGTTGGTGCTTTCTATGCTACGCATTCATCATTGAAATTTTATAAGAATTTTTATGTTTTAGATAGAATGTAGAACAAAAATTTCAATAAATCTTCATATAAAATTGACTAAAATCTTTGTATAATTTTTTTTATAAGTAAGCATATATTGAAATGTACAATATAATTTATTGAATGATGAATGAAACATATGCAATGGTAAATACTATAAAAGATACACATACATTAGAATGCACTAGAAATTTGACTCCATTGTTACAAAAAATAGCAACCCAAATTGAAGAATTGAAAAGAAAAACTTATAAATCTCAAGAACTTTGTGAACAACTTAATTGTTGTGGAATCCAAAATCGCTTCAATTGAATAAATTTCTCAAAATCATTTGGTAGTAGCAATAGAAAATTGAAATCATGAAAGCTCAAAGCTCACAAAACCACAAAATCATAGAAATACAAAAGAAGTATAAAACCAAGAAAAGAAATGGAATTGCTACCTTTATAATATCACCATATTGATCTTCTTTAATATCACCTCAATTGCAATGACTATATTATTTTTATAATATCACCCTTTGTAAAAAGTGATATTATAGAGGTGATTGTGAACTGCTACTCTATTTTAGTAATATCACATTGTGTGAAAATATAATTTCTACGTATGCATGATTGGAAATATTTTTAAAAAATAATTAAAATAATTATTTTAAAGAATTATAGAAATCATTATCATGCATTCTATTCAAATATATCAAATTATTACTAATATGTGATACAATGAATGCGTAGCATAGCAAGCACGAGCCCCTAGTATTAATGGTAGCATTTGTGATATTACAGAGGGACTTATGATTTTAGTAGTATGATGATTAGGAAAAAAGTATATATGCGGTCTGTGTATGACAAAAAATAGATGATTATTTTAATCCAACTCCTATATTTTGCACTTTGAACAAAAAATTAAAAGATTCATTAATTACAAATTATTGCACTCAATTGTAATATTCTTGTAAAACTAATTTCATTAGCTTTTTACTTAAAATTTAGAGTTTCTATTCATGAAAGTCTAGGGATGATTTTAGGCACACCAATTTTCAATCCTTTAAAAATTCACTATCTATTTATAGGATGCCAAGTATCCATTACTTGACTAGTCTAGTTAATTCCTACCATTAGAATTTTAAATTCTCAATTTCTTATAAAAATTTTTAGCAATTAAATTTTTTTTTCCATCATGTACCACCCTCCACTTAATAATTTAAAATAAATGAATTCTATAGTTTTTGGGTTTAATTTTTTTTCATGTAACCTCAACACATTTTTCCACATATTGACTAAATTGCAACAAGTTATATGACATACTCTCTTCATTTTTTAATAACACTAAAGAATCTTTTGCATTGTACAAAAGAAACATTGGTATTATTTAGAAACAGAGGGAGTGCATATTTTTTTTCTAAAAATGTCAACAGACGTGCAAAACTTCGTCTTTGAGAAGGGCTAAGAAAAACTACTTTTGAAATTTCAAACACATTGAACTTGCAAACAATGGTGATTATCACTTTGAATTTTTTTGGGAGGATGTACTTGAACAAGTTAACAAAAGGATTTTATGGTTGGATTTTTTTCGTTAATAAAAATAGATGAAGATTTTTGCCTTGCTTTGTTTACCCATATTTTGAAGCAATTTTATACTTCATAACATAGCATAGCATTAAATAAGTAAATTAGGAGTCAATCTTCATAGTTATTTTTACCAACTACATCTATAAAGATACTCTTCTTTGAATATTAGTAATATGTAAACTCTTGGTAAAAATATTCATTACTTAATTTTTATAGGGCAGTGGGAAATAATCCCTGTCCTCTCAATCAATCAGAAAGTACCACGTGGCATTATTGAGGCTCGTGTGCCAGGTGGCAGACCTAATTCAGCCAGATGTACTCCACAGGTACATTTTACGACCGAAGTGTAGTCACCAGTTCATGAAACACCCGAAGATCGCCTTCGCGAGCTTCTGTAGTTGCAGGGCAGAGTCGCATTCGATCTGCCGGTGGTAGCCAGCTTCCACAGCTCGAATTCGCCTCTACGGTAGGCTTGCTTCTCCCTTTCACTGTACGTTATGAGAAATTCTATGATGTCATGTTCGCGGAATTTCTGATTGCTCTGAGATGGCAGTCGAATGAAATCGATTCTTAAGGATGTCATAATTCACAGCTCCAAGGTCAGGTGTAGGGTAGAGGTTTGCCGGTCTCTTCCGCTCCGCTTCCGACAATTCAATTCTCATTGTTGAATCGGGCTCTAATTTCTGACGTAAAAGAAGGTCACGATGCTTCCCCCTCACGAATTCGCTCTATTGTGCAACGCATCCCATCTTGTTTTCTGAATTTTAGCAGTTTTGGACCAGCGATAGATTGACAGATTGGACATTGGAGCTTCTCCGTGAGATTTTGGTCAGAAGAATTGGAAAGAATAATGAGACTGGTGCGAAAGATTGGATTGCCACTGTGGGTATCCTAGAGACTCTAAACCCTAGATTAGTATTCTCCGTTTCTTCTCTGTATTTATATCACTGTGCTTTGGGGGAGTCTGATGAAGGATTGGCTCAAGGCTGGTGAAGAAGGATGACACTGTTGCCACATTGATTTTTCTAGCGATTCTAAGCCCTAATTTTGCATTCTCCGGGTTTTCCTTTGCATTGTCATCAGTTTTTCTCATCACTTACTTTGCTGCTTCTCAATCAGATGAAGCTTTGGGGGAGTCCAATGAAGGGTGAATGAGGGTGACGTTGTGTGGGTTGCCAGATCCTGCTCCAGCAATCCGTTCCTTTACTGACGTAAGAGTTTCGCGCTTGGAGAGCCATGGTTCACAACGCGTTTGATGTAGTTCAGATCCTCAAGGACTGTCCCGTGAAGATCGAAAGTGTGGGGCTATGGGGCTCCCGACTTCTTGTTGGTTGCATGGATGGGTCATTGCGGATGTATGTGCCGGAATTTATAGACGACCCTTCTTCATTCAAGGAGGCTGATCTCTCGTCTGCGTCCTATATTCTCAAAGATACTCGAATTGGCTTTGCGAAGAAGGCGGTGACGTCCATGAACGTCTTGCAAGCGCGGAACTTGCTGATTTCGCTCTCGGACACGGTTGCGATTCATTCTTTGCCGGAGTTCGACGTCGTTGCGTACCTGAGGAAGACGACGGGTGCGAATCTGTATGCGTGGGATGAGCAGCGAGGGATGCTTGCCGTTGCGAAAGCCAAGCGAGTTTTTATCTACAAATATGATGGTACCTGAGAACTCTGTTTCATTCTTTTGGTTTTGTGATCATTGGTGTGGAGATTCTTTTGAAGTGCGCTGTTTCTAACTCAAATTTAAGTAACTCTGGACCCAAGTTACTCCCTCCTGTGTCCTTAGTGTGGATTCCGAACTACGGTGGGCACCCTACCTGTCATTGAAGCAAAGGTGTGTGAATAGTGTTGTCATAATTATAAATAGGAGGATGCAAGATGATTGGCGCGGTAAAAAAAATAGCTATAAAAGAGGTGGCTCACGTCCACGCCCACGCCAGATAGACTTCAGAGTGTTGTGCCTAGAAATAATGCTCAAATGTGAGGCATCCGACAGGATGTTAATGAAGCCGCTCAACCCTGTATTGTTCATAGGAGAGTATTTGAGAGTATTGAGTTTGACTTAGAAACGAGAAATCAAAATTCTGATTCTTCAAATGACATTGGAAAATTCAAGCGATTTTGGTAAAAAAAATTACGAAATAAAATTTTGGGCAAGCCTTGACAGGCCTTTTGATGGTTTGGAAAATATTCTCGAATTAATCAAGTTCAAGTTTTCTTTGGTTATTGTCTCTCTCAAGACATCTATAGATGCTTGAACTGACGGATTTTTTGTTTTTTTGTTTCTGCAATCCCTGGACCATGTCAGCAGTGTTTTCCTTTGTTCATTCTAATGTGCCCTTGTTTCAGGAAATAAGGATTTCGGAGAGGTGAAGGATCTACCAGCTCCTGATGTGGTCAAGTGCATGGCCTGGGTTGGAGACTCACTATGTCTAGGGATCAGACGTGAGTATGTCATTCTTAACATCTCCACTGGTGCAAGTTTTGATGTCTTTCCCTGTGGTAGACACGCGAATCCTCTTGCAGTTTCACTTCCAAACGGAGAGCTCTTGCTTGGAAAGGTACCGCTTTTGAATGGATAGTTCTTGCTCGTGAAGTTATGTTTTATGAACACCATGCTGTGCCTGTTCTTCATTTGAAACTGCCTGTTCGATTCCTCCAATTATGGTTATAAATTGAGCCTGACTTATTTGTGTATTGCTAGGCCAGCATTAATCTCAGTCTCATGTGTCTTTTATGTAGTGATCGTGAGGTCTTGCTAAGGCCGCTTATTTTTGCAGGACAACATTGGAGTCATAGTGGATCGTAATGGCAAGTTGTCGCATTCCGGTGGTCAGAACTTAAGCTGGTCAGAATCACCCAGCGGTGTTGTCATTCAGCTTCCGTATGCACTGGCCCGATTGTCCCGTTTCATTGAGGTCCCTCCCTTTTCCAAATAAGTGTTCGATCTTGCATGAGTTGTTTGACTTCATCTTCTTTTGTTTTCTTTTCCTTTTTCAATGCCTTCTACAAAGTGCAACACAAGGTTGTGGACATGTTCTGAATTTCTCGGTTTTATGCTCTTGTTGGTTAAAGCATCTGACCCTCGAATATCATTTGCAGGTAAGGTCGTTGAGAGCCCCATTTGGGTTAGTCCAGACACTTCCTCTTCGTGACTCCCATGTGGTACTCGCTACTGAGGTAGGCATAATTGCGGCGTCTGACCACTCAATATACCGCCTCCAGCCAGTTCCCATTGGAGTACAGGTATAATCTTAATTCATTGAAGAAATTGTTATGCCGCATTCGTTCTAGTCGTGGGTGAAGTTTCCATGCTATATAGGCGCTTGCTTGGTGCTCTGAATGAGAGTTATAGTTTTTGGGTGCATATTTTGTTTGACAACCATAATAGAAGTGCCAGTCATTTTCTGTGAAATCTCTTCGAGCATGTTTTACTAATTAATTGTTGTCGAGTCTACCTGAAAGTCTTCACAATTACCTTGCAGGTTGTTCAATTGGCAGCCTCTGGGAACTTTGAGGATGCTCTGGCTTTGTGCAAGCTGTTACCACCGGAAGATGCTGCTTTACGGGCCTCTAAAGAAGATGCCATCCACATACGGTAATACTTGCTGCTTCTCTCCTTATTTAGAGACGCTAAAGTGGTGCTTGCCTATGTTTCAATAGGTATACAAGTTCATCAGTTGCAGAGTTTCTAAAGCACACATCATGTGTTTTCTGAACCGTTTTCTTCATTGTTTAAGTTTTTGCTAAATTCTCATGTTAAATCCTTATGAATTGTCCTCCTTGCTAGCTTTTTATGCATGAGGCAAGTCAAGCGAGGTTATGAGAACTTAGCTTTTTCCAGGATTTTGAGTAGCTGGGCCTACTGAATGCTAATTGGTATTTAATTGTGTTGCATTTGGTTATATTTGTTACTTAGTGAGCAGTTTTTGAGCACCACCGGCTTCAGCACATTATAGATCGTCTTACGATGAAAATAGATGTTTCAAAGTGATTTTTGTGATTCAAAATTCGCCATCTGGAGTGTTGATTATTTTCTTTCAATATGAATGAGTGCAGGTATGGTCAATATTTGTTTGGACAGCATCAGTTTGCAGAAGCAATGGAACACTTTGCTGCTTCGTCCCTTGATTTATCCACAATTCTATGTCTGTTCCCCATGATCAAAATCCCAAATGTGGGTGCATCAAAGGACCTTGCAAACGTTAAAGAGAGCGAATCTGGTGGTCCATCTCCACTAGGGGCATTAACGCCCTCCACGTCTGAGACTTTAGAGGGTAATACCTTTCATCACTCTTGTAAACCTACTAGCGAATGTTCATTAAGTGGAAGGCGCTGCAGTCCCTTTCTGACATGAATCATGGATTCATATTATATCTGTTTGCGCTTGGAGAAGATGCCGAAGCCGCTGAGCATGTTCTGCCAAGCACAGAAAGAATGCATATGCTGATGCTTTCTGGTGGATTCTTACTATTGCTGCAGATACTGCAGCTACATTGCACAGTCTTGCCTTAAATCAAGGACCTGATGCAAGAGAAACCAGGATTGCGTTGGGAGCTCTTGCAACACTGTTGATGAAGAAAAGGAATCCTGTGATTGCAAAAGCGGAGGCCGAAGACACTGAAGCGGCCGTTGCTGCCATGGTTGAGGTTGCTGAAGCTACCCACCGGCGAGGCAAAAGTGTCGACAAGGTAATTGACCCACGAATTGTAGTTAACATGGCTGTTCTCTGTGCTTTATCTGAATTTTGTTGATTCTATTTAAGGGATTGGAAATATAAGATTTCTGAATTTTTCTGCTTGGTCTCAATTATTATTGCGGGAGCGGAGATTCTTACTCACTAAGTTTTTCTAACATACTTCTGCGTCGATGTTTGATGGAATGTTATTTTGTGGCAGCATGCAGAGCTTGGAGAGGAGAAAAACGTTCAGAAACCTACTGCCCGAGAAGTTGCAGTAGTTTTAGACACGGCCTTGGTGCAAGCTCTATTGTGTACTGACAATCTATCAATGGCTTCGCAAGTGTTGAGTGGCCCAAATTATGCAGATGTTGGTGCTTGTGAAGACGTCATGCTAGAAGGTAAATCGAAAGATCTAATACTGATTGACGAACTTGATTATCTGATAATAACCTGTTAAAATCTCTTTTATTTACTGGTCTGCTTGTTAATTATTCACGGTCTTTCTTGCAGAAGATTCATAAACGCATCGGTAAACAATATTTACCATTTTGTTCTCAGTATTTGGAGCTGCGTGATGGACACCATTCTGATTTCATTATCAATCTTAGAGATTAGCATTGGAATTTCTTCAGTTCTGATCGCTGTGCCTATCGATCAGTGTAGTTTGTTTCTTGCCGCTTCATTCAATTTTCCCATTATGTGATTTTATTGTCTTGATAAATATTTACAGGTGGACATTACGCCGAACTCGTTCAGCTCTACAAGAGTAATCATAAGCATCGAGAAGCTCTTCTCTTTCTAAACCGTTTGGCCGAACACCCAGAGTCTTTTGCTACGCCCCCAAAGAATCCAGAGCAGTTTGGTCCCAAGGCGATTGTTGATTACCTCCAGGTTTGTTTGATTCCTCAAATTTGAGTATCAGTTAGGTAGTTTCAAGCAAACTCTCAGCTCAACCACCTTACCCGAAACCTCTCTAGTAATGCAACACGATTGACAGCATGCATTTAGTTACAATTTACGGTAAGATTATTTTTGGTTCCCAGCTCTAATGAATCTGTCATTTGCCCTTCTCTTATACATTTTCTTCTCTATGATTGTTTTGTTGCCACCTGCAAATCACTAGTTTTGAAAAAAATCGAAGTTCCTAAGGATTACCTGGGTTGTGCTGACAGGCACTGGACAGCGTAGATCATACACTCATCATAGACTGTTCCCAGTGGCTTCTCAAAAACCACCCTGAGCAAGCACTTAACCTCTTCGTCACTCTGGACCCGCCTCTTCCACCGTCGTTGGTGCTGTCACATCTCAAAACTTATGACAAAACCCTACAAGTTTCTTACTTGGAGCAAGTGATGGAGCGGCGACCAGAGACGAGGTCACTGGATCTTGAAAATCAACTGGTATGAACAAAGATTGTGCATGCTGTATCATGGCTTGTGAATATGTATGCTAGACTTGTTAAATTTTCTCTATGCCAAGTAAATGGAGTGTTGAGGGACTTTCTCTTTGTGGTATCTCGTATGGATGCCTGTAGTAAGGGTTGAGATTGCTTGGTAGGATTCTAAGCTCAGTCTCATAGTGAGCGGTTTTGTGACCTTAGGTACAACTATACTTGACGAAGGTGCTCGAAGAGCGTTCCGAGCTCATGTCTCAGGACAAATGGGATGAAAAAAGTCACAGTGAGTCGCGCCAGAAGCTCTTAGCTGCCTTGGACTCTTCACGATTTAATGCGGAGCGGGTTTTACAGCGCTTGCCTGTTGATGGCCTATATGAAGAGAGGGCCTTCTTGCTGGGTCGTATGAGGCAGCATCGTCTGGCCCTTACACTCTATGCGCATAAGGTGTGGCATACTATATCCTGATTTTTTTTTATTCTCGTATTTCACTAATAGAGGGTATAAATCATCAACCTTTTTGTCACTCATCACGAAGACGTTGTTTTTGCAGCTTCACGAACCCGACTTAGCCCTAGCTTACTGTGATCGTGTATATGCTCCCACAAATCCTGGCGTGCATCCAAATACGGCCTCACTCGCATCTTTGGCTTTCAGACCCCTTCCAAAGGATCCAGCTACCGCAAATATCTATCTTACACTATTGGAAGTTTATCTCAAGCCTAAAGCCGCAATACAAGAGTTTGATCGTTCCATTGCCAGTCTTGCTCCTGTGAAGAACACAATCAATCAACGGACCATTTTAACGCCACGTACCAGAGGCATAAAAAAGATTGCACAAATAGAAGATGGTAAGCAGCAAGCATTCTTCCTGTCTTTTCTTGTTATTGGCTTTCGTATTATGCCGTAGGATGTTGGACGCGGATTGCTTGCTTTCAATGAAGAGATATTTGTTACAATCGATAGCTCATTGTGGCCCGTCATTTAAAGGAGGGAATTTCTTATTTCTTGTAGAATTATGACGTACAGGAACAATCGACATTTTGAGGTTGCCAAATAGGGCTTTTGAAATTTGAATCGATGAGGATTGTACTGAAGATTATATGGAAAGAGACTTAAAGAAAATTGTACATTTTATTTGGAGTACAGGTATTGCAATTAGCCGCTTGTTGATGACGAATACTGACAACATGGTATTCTCATACTGTGTTGCTTTCATTCTGTATGTTAGGCGCTTACGATGGGAGCCCTAGTGCAAACAGTTCACCGGAGAATGGCCGTAGTGAGAGCGAATCAGAGCCACTTGAGCAGCAGAGTACTGTGTCAGATCAAGGCATAATGCTTGAGGAAGCATTGAGCCTTCTCAGCCAACGATGGGAGCGCATGGATGGTGCGCAAGCTTTGCGGATGCTGCCCTCGGACACAACTCTTCAGGTTACCAGATCACTAATCGCACTATAGAATCCTCGAAGTGTGTATGCTGAAGTGAAAGCTAATAAATAGTGGCATTTCATGGTTTCATATGGGGTAAGATAGTTTTTGAGTTTCAACAGGCTGGTAGTAGAAACGTTTGCATTTTCACGTGTGGGATCATAAATTTGGTGCCCTTCACTAAACGCTCATTATTTTGCTCATGATTGGCAGAAATTGATAACGTTTCTAGAGCCTTTGCTGTGCAAATCTAGTGAGGCCCAACGCAATGGGTCAGTCATCAAAAACTTGCGTAGGAGTGAGAGCCTCCAGGTATGCACAGAACTCCATTAGATCTGGTGAATATTTGATTCTTCAAAATTTGTAGGGTTGGCCACTTCATTGAGAAGCTTCACCAGTTGAAGGCAGCTGTGCGCGTGGGCTTAACCCCAAGTCTCAGCTGCTTACATTGGTGGCTACAGGAGATGGAGTGGCTCACCTTGCGTAAAGAACTGTGAAAAATTGCACCACTTGACACTCAAGGCTAGGCATACACCAGTTTCAACTACTCTTAGCTAGCTTTCCTTTGGACACTCTTGTGAGTGAAGCTTAATAAGAAATGAGCTACATAAAACAACTGTTTCAATTTATTTCTAAGCCTAATAAGTGTCGCTTAAATAAATTGAAACAGTTTTTTTTAATGTATTATTGAATTCTTTATGTGAATGTTTTGACATTATTGTAATGCAATTCTTTTATCAGGTACGAGAGGAGTTAATGGAATGTCGGAAACGAATGGTGAGAGTTACCACTGATAGGACGTGCTCCATTTGTCAGAAACGCATTGGCAACACTGTTTTCGCTGTTTATCCTAACGGATCACTAGCGCACTTCAGTTGCTCCAAGTTGGATCGCCAAAGCGCAAAACCAGGAGCTTGATCAGACCACAAGTTGTTGTGGCATGTATACATTTAATTTTTCTTCTAGAGTGATATTACCTTTCCTGCTTTTCAAGATTATTCTCTTGCGTCCAAGGTTTTAGGGCACTTTAGGTCACACAGGTTTAAGCAACACCTTGATTAGTGCAAAAAATGTCGGAGTTGTTGCTTGCATGGCTCCATGTGTTAAAGCTAAATATATTTGAGACATATGTGGGACTAACACCTTTCATATGTAGCACCAAGTGAAAAAATGACAGCACAAAGTTCTTGGTTAATGGTGTAATGTGAATGTGGTTGGTCACTTGGGACCTCAAATGCTTTAGGTCATAAATGCAATGGATTATTTTATGCTTGTTTTTTCAATCTCTATGGCATGACATGATGTTCGGTCAAATTTTAAACTTTGTTATCTCAATCTCTCTTTATGTCCAAATGATGCCAAATGCTTTGCCAAGTATGGATCTTGGAGTGCAATGTTACATGATTGTTAGAACAGTTCCAATGTTGACTTTTCAAAATGCATGGGAACTTGCTTTGGCCCACATCTATTGAAGTCAAGCATATGTCCAACATGCTTCCTTTGCCGCTCTTCATGTAAGAGGCCCTACTCGACATTTTGGAGCAATTTATTGAGCATGGAAGAGTACATTAGAAGCTAGATTCTCTAATAAAGACAAAAAGTGGTGGTGGTTTTGGAATTCAAGAGGAGAGGAATCAATCTCCAAAATTAAAAAAGCATGTTTTCCATTCTTGGATTTGTTGCCATATTGGGGGTAGGGGTGCAAGTGCCATAGTGCAAAATGGATAAGCATGACTTTTATTTTATTTTCTAGTATTGGAAAGGTAGAAAACATTGTAAGTATTGTCCCTTTGAAAAGAAGACAATAATGAATAAATGTGACTCAGATTTTATGTGAAAAAGATATAAAATTTTGAAGTTTATGTTATGTGTGATGGAGAAGGCTTTGATTTTGTAGTTGTGTGTTTTCTCAACTTCAGATTTTTTTCTTATATGGAGTACTTGATTGCTTACTAAAAATTTCATAGTGTTTTAATTGTGAGCTAAACAACTAGAGTACAATACATCATGAAACTATGTAATGACTAGGTTTTTTTTCTCTTGAGCAATACCCTTACAAAGGACCATCCACATTTTTTATACTGGAGGGAGTACTACACAATGGTCCTCATGCAGGTTGTTTATATGGCTATAGAAAGCCTTGGCAACCCAAGCAACTACCATGCTTATCCTCATAGATCACCTTGCTCTAGTTTCCCTACAATTTCCATCCAAGTGAAACAGTATTTCCCAAGGACAGAACAGGTCAGGCAAAGTTGAGTTTCGCAAGAACTTCAGCTTCATGAAGTACCAATGCACTGTACATTTTCAAGGTAACTCAATGAAGATGGACAAAACCACTCCAATCTTTGAATTCTTCATATTAAAATGGATATGAGGATACTGCAAAGCACCAACTTTAGATGCTCAAACAGGTCCTTTGTCGCAAGGACAAAGGTCAGCGTAAGAGCGGAACTCGAAATAGTAACACAAAGTTGCACCCGAAGAACACTACGGATCCTCCTTCCATAGGAAATATGCTGTGGCACCGGAGTCTCCTGGGATAAAAAACTTGCAGACCTCTTCCAACCCTAGCCATGCCAGACCTCTCCGAAGAACTCAACTAGCAAACTAAAAATGACCTCACAACATCTTTAGGGAGAGCTCCCTGCGGACTTGTGCCTCAGTTATCAAAATTTTCCACCTTGATTGGAACGATGTCATCTGCAACTTGGAATCCACCAACAAGACGGGCTAAGAACGTCATCTGTTGCTCAAGTGTGTTCCGGATATTCTCAGCCTGCCAACCCCAGCCACGCAAGTCGTTAAGGAGAAAAGATCTAGGTTACTTAGCTACTTATTAGAACTACTGACCATCTTCTATCAACTTTTTGCCCACACCTACTTCAGCTTCAACGGTTTCCGGAAGGAAAATCTAGTATTTTAGAACTATAGCCCATCAGAACCTAGTAGATAAAGGAAAAGTGATGACGAGACAGGATGAGAAGTAAAGACCTTCCGGAAACCATGTTGTTCGCCTTCGTACTCGACAAGAGCAACAGGGATACCTTTCGCCTTAACTGCATCGTAAATCATCCGTGCCTGGTTTGGTGGTACGATCTGGATATCAACGAGGTTTAGCCATGCTAAGAAAAGACTAAGAGTCGTAAACATTAACAGATAGTCCAGCATAAAGTCGGGTCAAATATGAACAGCTCGGGGTCAAGAAAAATGGACTCAATTCAATAATCGAGTTAATAATCGAGTTGATGGTACTGTTGTGCAAGTTGTTCAAATTTGATCTCATTTCTATCATCCAACAAGCAACTTAATTTCTTAACCTACACCACAGTGGTGCAAGAACACTAGAGGTCAAAACACGTACTTTATCTTCAAGACCTTGGAAAAGGATAATAGGACATGAGAGCTTCTCGAGAAAGTTGATGGGAGAACGGTCATACAGATTCTTTTCCAGGACATCCTTGGAACCTGAACACGGTCAATAATCCAAAGTGCTAAAGATCTTATCCATCAATAAGAACATAAAAGACATAGCATCAGATGATATTAAGACTAGAAAAACAAGACAATATCCTGCACCCATTCAAAATAGACACACGTTTCCATGTTCAGCAAGACCAGAATCATGGATACCAGCCTTCCTATCGTCCCCACAACAAATAATCCTTTCGATATAGCACAAGCAGATGAAATAATCTGAAGATACGCGATATCATGTCCGAAAATGAATACTGGAGGCAGCATACCACTCAGAATGCTAGTCTAGCAGGAAATGATAACTCTTTTAGAGATAAGTATGACCATATTTACCACTTCAATATTGAATAAACTATGAAGCGGAGAATGAGCGAAGGAAGCAGAATCGGCACATACCGAGAAGATTAACCAAATAGCGAGATTCGAATTTGTGCGTATCCGCTATACAACTCTTCAAATCGCTTACCTGTCAATTATGCAGCGTACATAGCGTACATAAATTAGCTAGACATTGATACAGAAGGCAACGCTGGGACACTTCCACGATCAAACCAGGTCCGCTTTAAGTACACCTTTGCATAAAAACATTGGTGTGCTGCTGATGTCTGAAAACAAGCAATGCCCAATCAAAGACATAGTGAAGGGAGATTGTACTCAATAAACAAATTTCGTTACCAAGGAATTCAGAAAGATACCCCATAGAGCGAAGCTCCTGCAGCGAAGGTATCCTTGAACACCAGAGCGGCCATGGTGGTGTAACCTCCTGCCGAACCTCCGTATATGCACAACCGTTTGGAATCAACCTCTCCTATCTTTACCTGCACAAACCTCACAGTTCCCAGTATTTTCGTAAACAGAAGTAGAAAGGTTTTGGAATGCCAAGTAAAATCCATAACGTTGGCCAAAACAACTGTACTAAACACAGAAATATATTGCCTAAAAGGCTAATTGTGAAAGACACTAACAGGCTAATAACGTGAATGTTGGACTGAAAAGTTGCTATGGATTCTCAGTAAAGCATTTTTGAGGGTGTACCAGATATTCAGCACAGCTGCAGCAGTCATTGACATCCACAATGCCCCACTGGCCGTAGAGCCGCTCTCGGTACTCTCTCCCATATCCTGCTCCAAAATCTCAAACCTTATCAGAAATTAACCAGAAGGAAATCTTTCTATGTTGCAAGAGCAGTAGGATAAAACACCACCAAAAACTTCACATCAAGAAATGTCTCCTGTACACACCCTCACAAATGAGTAATATCAGCAAGTATCAGACGCATTTCTACTTTGGACGAAGACTTGATAATTGAATTAGATAAATTATCTGCTAAGTGCCTATTTGGACCAAACTGCCCATTTCAATTATCAGTCGGACTTCAAATGAATTACTTGGAAGCTTCTATGAAGGCGCATTTAAGCAAGGTGTTACGACACATACGCCAGAGATACATTTAGTTGAAGCTAAAAACATACCTGTGCTGCCCCCATAATTAACGTCGGCGAAGGCCCAACCTCGGCTTGTCCAATATTGGACAGCAAGATCTAGATTTGTACTTGAATCAGATGTTGGCCCCCCTGACAGATCGAAATTTCCACCTTATATTACGTAAAGACCGCAGCAAAGGAGAGGAATCAACTTATCCAAAACAATCCAAACCTGAGTAAATAAGGCAACCTCAATCATCAGGTACATTCCTAATAGAAAATAGCTTCATGAAACGAGTGGTTCACAAAGACGAAATCCTAACATACCATGGCTTCTTACAAGTAAAGGTGGACGCTCTCCAGCAGGACCAACAAAGTCTCCATTTACAGGAGGGTAGTAATTAGCAAATGCTGTCTGGCCTGCAACATTGGTGTCGAACTCCACCACCCTGGGAGTGCTAAAGAAGGGCTTGTACTTCTCTATATCCACAGCAATGGATGACCAGAGCACCAATTCCTTAGCAGCTCCCTCTTTCCCTTCTGCTAGAGAAACCTACAATCAACCATACCTGTGAGCAAAACAGCTTCCCGCTGAGGTATAGCATGAAGCACGATGTAAGAAACGAAAAAGGTGCAAAACCCAGAAAGCGAGCAAACATAGTGATACTAAGGACAGTCAAAGGGAGTTCCTCATGACGCAACCCGTAAAGAACTCTTGAACTACCCTCAAGCACGTCCAAACTTCAAGCTCTGATAAATCCTGGAAAATATAATTATGCTGACCTGGATATAAATACATTCATGCATGCATACAGACATCGATCCAATCCAGCTCTGAATCCAAAATAATTTTGCAGGAGACAAACTGCAGAAGTTTCTCACCTTCACAAGGGAGAGCGTGTCGGTCGGTGACCCACCACTAAAATACACCTCATTGCCTTTAACAAACTGTCATCACATCATAATAGTAATATTAAAGTTTTCAATCGTCCATATGGTCGGTGTTTAATAGATAATACATGAAACTCAACCTAGGATATGAAAATAATCAGAAGTAGTCACTGACACATCTGCAAAGAGTGAGGACCATTGGAGAACAGAAAGCATGTTGGATAACTTAGATAACTATGAGTTGCAACTCATAGTTTCCAACATAGTGGAACAAATGACAAGGAATCGATTCAAGGAACTCAGGACGTAGTGCACAGTTGGTGGAGATGTCCTGAACTAGAAAATTTACTTAACAAAACCTATTTGGTAACAGCATTGCCATTGAAAGTTCACAATTCGTGCTACTCTCTTGTAAATACTCATAGCATACTTACCACATTCTGTATGTCAGTAAATCTTGTCTTGATAGGTGACAATGAGCCAGTCAACAGATCAAGTGAGGCTAGATAAGATACACCCTGTTGCCTACACGAGAACGAAATCCATAAAATGTTGTAGAGATAGCCAGCGGTATACAATATAATAAAAGTTGGATACTCTAGCTGTTTTGCACGAATTGAAGTATGGCAATCCACCAAATATTTCTCAAACATGAAGTAAAAACGTAAAAACGTATCCGGCTAAGTTAAAAATGAGTAGTGCATGATAATAATAAAAATGAGACCTGGATCAGAAAAGCTAATAGCTGGAAATGTATTGGGCGAAATGTTTGAACAGAAAGATGGATTCCAACGAGAACACTAAAGATAAAAAGACAAAATACCTGTAAGTGCAAACAATTTGAGTTCCAGAGTCACCAAAGAAACCAAATGAGGAGAGGCCAAAAACCCAAGCTGGACTTGCAAACTCGGCCTCCAATGGACACAGAGCTTGCACCTTCTTCCCAACACCCTGAAGAGCAGATAAGACATGCACTCCTGATAAGAAATTCCAATTCTTATGGACCAAATTCATCGATGCAAAAAGTCCCAAAACATTTTCGCCGTCTCTAATATGCTAGGCCAAAGTTTAGCAAACATGATATCATTATGAACTTTCACTGAAGGCGGAGTTTATACCCAGGAGTAGAGGTTCCAGAAGCCACTGCCACGATCCGACGCAAAGATCAAGTCACCTGAACGCAGTATAAGGTAAGTAATTGAAAACATCGTTTTCTTTATATTTTCTTTTGAATCACTGAGAGTTGCGAAAAGACCTAATTTACTCTGCGCACCATCTCGAGGCATTATGCGAAACGATTGAAGGAGAGAAATAGCGTGTGGGGAGGGACATAGTCCCACCAAAATAAGAGGAACTATAACACGTAGGGAGAGAAAAATAGATAATTGCTTCATCCGAAACAAATTTGTAAGTCTAGTTTTTTTTCAGATAGAGCTGACAACAAACCTTTAGGTGACCACTTCGGCTCAGTAGGAGCTTCTATGACACCCACATCACCTCCCGCAATACAAATTGGATTTGTTATATCCCTGCAAATGCATGTATGAGGTCAGACGGTGGTCGCGATAGCGGTTTGTTCACGCAAGTGTAATACACGACAATGAATATAGACAAATGACAGTTAAGAATTTTCACCATGATTGCCCCAGAAATGCTATTTGAATCACCATTAAATGATTCGCTGTAAATTTTTACAATCAAAGTAGCTATCAAAGCTGATATGATATAACAAAGGAGCAACATCCAACAGCTATTTATAAAAACAGCAATGTCACACTTACCCACCATCAGAAACCTTCCCAACCCAAATAGATGTTCGATCCCAAGGCATATTTGGGTGAGACCATTCCATCCAAGCCAGCATTTGACCATTCGGGCTCAGTCTTGGAAACATGTAGAAGTCGCTGCCTTTCACAAGGACCTTGGGCTCTGCTACCAAAAAAACAAGAATCGTAGACTTAGTGCATCAATTATATCATGCTCTTGCCAGTACTAATCCAACACATAAGACAGTTCTTAAACAGTCCAAAGATGTCAACTTCATCAAAGCAGATTACTACGACGTCAGCAGATATGTCACGCATTTCATCAAAATAATAGCAATATATAAATATAAAGAAGAGTACCAAGGTTAGAGTCGCCGCTGAGACCCACGGATACAATCTCGTTAACGGCTTCAATCCCTTCTTGGCGATTATCTGCAGTAGGGAACAAGTTAATACATGATGCACTATGAAGATTAAACGTCAATGACAATATCTTATGAGCCCCAAACCATGATGCTCTGATGCATGTTCTCATAATATGCAAGGTACTGATTAACATCAATAGACCAACGCATCTACATTCTGTTATCTGTAAGAACTAGTGCAAGTGCTAGAACGCATTTTACCTTCTCGAACAACGATCACTCGCTTCAACCTTTCATCAAAGTCTCCATCAGCATATCTTACTGCTTTATTCTCGTATGCCGGAGTAAGAGGCACAGGAGTGCGATCTGTCCACCCAGGTGATCATCGTTGGTGTTACAAAAATCCGATGGTATCCACATCAAGACATCCAAATCTTAAACAATGAACCCTAAACCCTGAACGGAGGTTCGGATAACAAATTGAAATATAGTTTTGAGTGCAACAAAAGAACTGGGTAGCTGCAGGAGCACAATTCAAGACAATCCAATATGACCTGGTGGTTGGAGAGATTAGTACCTCCATTAATAGACTGTTTATACAACCTCTGGTCAGCATAATTGGAGAAAATGATGTGATCTCCCTTGACTATAAACGCCCCTCCGCCATACTCATGCACCACGGTACGCACACTGAAACCAGCTGGAGTGATATCCTCAACTGATCCAGGCTGAGCTCCCTCCCTCACCAAAACCACACGACTGCAAACAACTCCGAAAAGTACATAAATAAATAAATAAATAAATAAACAAATAAAACAGAGCATGAAATTTAAAAACTATCATCTCAGACGCAATTCAATGCTGCACCAACAAGAAACCCCAAAGCAGAATAGGCATAATTACTTTTTCAGTGATCATTTTGCTACTTACACTAGACCCGAGACAGCTCAGAGCTTCAGGTCCATACTCCACAGTAAAGCCTAACAGATGAACGAATCGAGAGAATGCTGAGAATATTGGTTTCTTCAAACTCACCCAGCTTCAGAAGGTCGACCTTCAAGCCAAAGCAAGCGGCCGTCGGCATCGATGGCGGCGCCTCCCAAGCGCTTTAGTGAACCAGAAACAACATCCGCCGTCAACGGAGACTTCCAAGCTCCATAAGGCGTCTCGCATTTCGATTGCCCCATTTCTGCACCAGCACCAGCAGCAGAAGCGCCTGCAGAACCTGCACCCCGCTAAGAAATAATTACACACAAGCCAAGGTTTTCGGGACATGCATTATCGGGGACCTCCGCTAGATAAATTTCCCTCCTGGAAACATTATTCTTTTCAAAATGCACATCACAGGTCCCGAGAAAAACCGCATCTAAATATGCTGCGCAATTCCTCCAGCACCAACTCGCACATTACCGAAAAGCAAGAATCAAACAAATAGTCGCAAATTCAAACGCGTTTTCCGTAAAAACAGAAAATAGAAATTCAATCACAAGCACGTCCACATTCCACAATCTATCTCCGTGATGTCCCAATCGGCGGCGAGATTCTCCACCTGTTTCAGCACGGGCAGCGAACTGAACAATGGCGCGCTGTCTTCTACGATTCCCCGCTTGACTCCAGACCTGTCTGCCAATCGAAACTGGAAAGAAAGACCTGTGCACAAGCAACGAAGGCACAAAAGCGGCCGACCGTGACGACTTTGCTCTGATGCCTAAGCAGCGAGCTACGGCATGCAACGATCCCGCACTACTCACTGTGTGCGACATTGCTCTCCCTCTCGCTCGCACAAGTGCAAATCTTGCAAACAAATTCAAATTGCTCACAGAATCTCACTACTGCAACACCTCTTTCACCCTAATTGGCAATCTATCAATTCTCGTTTCTCCTTTTCGTAGCAATCTCAACCAAAGCAACGTCTAGTTACTCTCCGAGAATTTCAGAGTATCAGAGAAGAGAAGAAGCGGCGAATGCATTTGCAGAAGGTGTTTTTGGAGATTGTTCACCTCGAATTTTGGCGATCGTGCTCACCTGCCGAGGCGATTGTGACGCGCAGCCTTGTCGTCTCGAGAGGGCGATCATCAAGATGGCCTTGTTGTGTGTCAGCTCTACGGGCGTCGGTCTAATGGAACAGGAGGGCCTATTACCGCTGCTCCACCCTAAACCGAAGAATGGAATGATATGATTTTTGTTGAAAAAACAAAATGTGCAAGAAACAAGAGTGTTTGTATATTGAAACCATGTAGGGAGGAGAGAGGAGAACTAGTAGTTCTCCTCTCATTCTATCAGTCAAGTGATTCTACTCTTATCTCTACTTGTCTTTATATCTATAATAAACTCAAGTTAACTACAATTGAGAGTGCATTAAGAAACACTTTCTTAACACTCCTCCTCACTTGACATATCATTTGCAAAAAATGTATACAAAATCCTATATAAAAATCTATACAAAATTCCATAATCTTATAAGATTATGGTTGTTGCCTCATTAAAACCTTATCTGAGAAAACCTTGCTTACAATCAAGGGAAAAACCATAGATGAAGGAAAAATAGTACAATGCCTTCATCAATCTCTTCTCATGGTAAAAATCAATGGAAAAATATATGAAAAAATATCAAAAGGCTTATATAGTAATAGCAATAAAAACTATTGAATTTCTTGCTCTAAACTATTTAATCATCGCATTCCAATGCCATGAACAAGTCAACGATGTGTTCATAATAGAAGAGTCTTGGTGAAGAGATCAGCTAGATTCTCTGTTGATATGATTTTCTTAATTTTCAATGTTCCATTTGTGATAAAATCATGCGCATAACTAAAATATTTCGGATTAATATACTTTGTTCGATCGCCTTTGACAAAACCCACTTACATTTGTGCAACACATGCACAAATGCATTGTTGTCTTTATATAAGATAGTTGGGGATTCATCATACGACAATTCACAATTGGTTCACAAACTTGCCTCTTACGCAAAAAAGCATACTCCTCCTCAATAGCAACTTTTCACTTCAATCAATCAAGTCAACATATTGCCTATTCAATAGTATTTGATTCAGGATCATCTTTCTCGCAAGAAAATATTTTTGCAATCATAAAAATGAATGAATCATCAATGTCAGTTGTTGCTCTATCCCATACATCACCAATACCGTAGTACATTACAGATAACTCTGTATTCAACTTTGGACTTTTCTATATCAATAATGGTAGTAATATTTGATGTTGATAGAGAGCCTGAAGTAATAGATTCTGTAATATTAGTAGTGGTAGCTATAGGCATAAAAGGACCAATAGCCTCAATAGTTGCCTTGCATTTACGTGGTTGCTTATCGGGTCCACGAGTCCGTTTGCCCAACGCGTAAATAATTGAAGTTGCAATAGAATCTAGTATTGAAACAGTCTAGATGATCCAATCTTCTATACTAAATAGAAATTTTATTATCTTTCAAAGATAAAGCAAAACTAGATACAATGTGTGGTCGGATTGCAATCCAATACAAGCCACTTGCAGCAACAAAAACTATTTTCACTACTTTATTATCATGCATGAAAACTAGAGCCTCTTGCCTATCTAGAATTCTAATCGAGAGGTGAAAACTGCTGGTACTCACATCTTGATAGTTAATCAAGCTTTGAGACGCAGAGGATGAATATATTGCACACATGCAAGTAAGGATGGTGCCCTCAAGCAAAATCATCTTTGTTGGTCCCTTCTGGAAATGAAACACATTCAATTTAGCCATAGTCATTAAATTTATGGTTTGCCAAGTTGAAAGATTATTCACATCAAAAAATTGTTTATCCCGTAGGATTGTATAAGTATATGCCCGTATGCATCACAAGACTCATTAATTTCATAAAAAAAAATTGTTATTTCCACATGATTGTATGAGTATATGCACACATGCATCGCAAGCCTCATCAAATTTCATAGAAAAAAATTGTTATTTTTGCAAGATTATATGAATATATGCATGCATTGCAAGACTCATCAAATTTCACAAAAAAATTACTATTCCATGATTGTATGAATATATGCACGCATGCATCACAAAATTCATCAAATTTCATAGTATTTTTTTTGTTATTTATCCCGCAAGATTGCATGTGTAGTTGCAGAGTCAAGAAAAGTATCACAAAACTTACTAGTGGAGATATTCTCACCAACATACATGTCCAGGTGCTCAACTTCCATTGAATCCATGGACATCTCCATAGTATGGGCTTTTTGAGTTTCAGCTTAAGCTTTATTATTTTCCTGGAAATAGTTGTAGGATGGTTTCAAATAATATATGCTGATAATTTCCCTTTTCTACCATCTAATATGAATTCTATAATAAATAAAATAAAATAAGATTTTTGGTGGCTCCCTATAAGAAGTAGCCAATTGGATTGCTACAAAAACAAAGTGAATTCAAGAAAATCAAGAAGCATATGAATAGTATATGAATACTTCTTCTTAATCAATGTAATTGTTTTAATCACTTTGTAATTGCAATGACTACTGATCTACTTAGGCTCTAGCCTTATGATCCAAACCACCCGATGCACAAGAAACTAAAAAATAACAGAGAGCACATATGAATGCAGTTAGAGAAGAAAGAGGAATACAAGAATAAGCAAATGGACTAGCTAATGGAGGAATTATGACAGGAGGAATCTCAAAGTTCGAATCAATTTCACCTTGCAAAAAGGTAGCATGAAAAAATGGCACAACAAACATTCTTGATAAGCTAACGAAACTGTGAAAGAAATAAATAAAAAGTACGCCAATTAGCACTTATTTGGGCCTATAACCTTTGGCAAAAATTTTGAATAGAAAAGTTGTAAAAAAAAATAGAAATTGGAGATATTGAAACGTAATAAACTTTAAACAAGAAGAAGCAGATTCAAATAGAGAGTGAATAACCTCCTTCAAAGCCAAAACCAAAACAAAAGAGCGTGCTAATAACATGTTAAGAAACCAAAATGTGCAAGAAACAAGAGTGTTTGTATATTGAAGGAGATACAAACCATATAGGGAGGAGAGAGGAGAATTACACTAAGATTGGTAAATAGTGTTGGGTATTTTTTACCCCCAACACTATTTTTTAACTATGTGTAAATAGTATTGGGGCACTTGACTCCCGCCGTCAAACACTAAATACACTCTCGTAGAAATGTTGAAATGACCAAATTTTACTATAGAGCTAAAATAGTGTTAGAATGGATAAATAATGTTCTAACATTAACCTTTCAAATCACAATTAGTGTTATTATTGACAATTAGTGTAGCCAACACTATTTATCAATTTTAGTGTAGTAGTTTTCCTCTCAATCTATTGGTCAAGTAATTCTACTCTTATCTCTACTTGTCTTTATATCTATAGTAAACTCAAGTTAACTGTAGTGGAGAGTGCATTAAGATGATACTTTCTTAACTATTTTTTTATTTTTTTAAGAAGAGGGAGGGGAGTTTCTGTTATGTTTTTAAAAAAAATCTCATTTTTTCTTAGGTTTCAACTATCAACCATTGAGAAGAAAAATGCAGAAGACTGCTTTATATTTGCCTCATTTCAAAATCAATGAAACCAATTCAAATAGGGTCATTTATATCCTTTGAATTGGACCATTAATTGAGGTCCAAGGCTTTATATGGAAAGCTTATCAAATTTTCCTAATTGTTATGCACCCAATCATATGGTATTCATTTGGCAATTGGAGGGGGGAAATTGGAGGGGAAGGTAAAAATTTGGAGACATATAGAAAAATAGAGGCACCATAATCCTTAGTTCAATTATGGAACTTGAGACTAATTGGGTCAACTCCAAATTAGGCTTGATCTCAAATATAAAGTAGATCAAAGAATAACTATATTGAAACCTTAAAATTTTAAGTGGTAAAAGTTATGTGCATGTCATTTTGGATCCCACTATACACTTCAAGAATTAAATCATATGACATCAAAACTCCATGACATCTCAATTACCCCTAAAGGTTTTTGACTATATTTTCACCAAAAACGCTTTAAAACTATCATATCTAGTACAAGTACCAAATTTTAGAAAAAAAATGATTTTTGGATACATGTAACCATAGGATCTTGTAGTACAATGGTTTGTAAAGAAGTGGTAAAAATTTCAGAAATTTCCGTTACATAGATTGCAAAATATTAGGGTTTGAAATGACAAGAATCTTTCTTTTGTCCCTGTGAAAAACTGGGCAGCTGCACTTCACAAGGTCACATTTTTATGAAAAATTATCCAAAATGGTGGTTACTCTTTGAATTCATTCTTTGAGGCAAGTTGGCTACATGCTTGAAAAAATGCAGATTATTTGGAGTTGTATAACATATAGGAAAAAAATAGTAAGTATAATGAAGTAGAGAATGATTCAAAACACTAAACTATTAACAATTAATTTATGAAATTGAAAAATGCCAATCCCAATGTTTTTAATGTTGTAATAAAAAATCTACACCTAATTTTTTTTCTTTCAAAAATATTTAAAATTGAGTAAGATAAAGGACTTCAAAGTTTATTTGAGAGTAAAAAATTTATAACTGCTTGCAAACTTTCCCAAACTAAAACTCCTCATAACTTTCATCTCATTAATCATAATGGAATGATTTAAAGCTTTCCACCTACATACAAATTTAGAAAACCAATTTCAAATTTTTTTTCTTAAGAAAGTGATTTTTAAAGAAGTTTTTTTCTACCTAGGTTGCCTGTCGAATGCAAAGAATGACATATCATACAATAACTTTTAGACCATTTAGTCAAAAGTTATGAAAATCGTTGGGCCTTAAAGCTACTCCTTGGGCACATGTTGTGTGAAAATTTGAAAGGAAAAAAAATAAAAACTCCATTCATAGTGAGCTATCCAAAATTGCTATGTTGCCAAAGAAATGTCGTTTGGTCCTTTAGGGGTTAAAAAAGATCCTTTTTATTTTGGAGATATTTATTAATAAATGGATATATTTTATAAATGAGGTATTTATACAAAATATACATTAGAAGATGTGGTTTAGGAAGTAATGTTTGATATATTTAGAGGGTTTGAATTTAGATGTTATTATTTATGGTTTAAATAATGAGTTGAAGCAAATTTTAGGGTTTATCCCCTAAAGTTCCAAGGCCTTTTTTCCATCAAAACCTACTCAAAGCTACCATTTCTATTGCAAAGAGCAAAAAACTTTTAATTTTTTTCATATCTAACCGTAGAATCTTGTACTGCACTAGTATTAAAATGTGTGAAAAAAATTCAGAAACTTTGACCACATAGATTGCAAGATGTTTTAATTTAAAGTAAAGAAAACAAGTTTATTAACACCTTGATTGGCTAGATTTTTTGTCTTTGAATTTTCTTAATTTGAAATTTTTGTACTATTTATTTTGATTTTATAATTTTCTATGTTGAAGAATTGAGTTGAGAATCTAAGAAAAAAATGCATAAAAAAAACATTTAATTTTCACTCAATAAAAAATTGTTAAATAAAAGTAGGTTCAAGATTGAAGGGATAACTAAACTGTTAATAGCTCTACAATGGAATTGAAACACAATAATCTCAATAATGAGATTGTTCTAGCAAGAAAACTTAACCCTGCCTAACAATTTTCTTTGAAAATTTATAAAATTTCATTCTAAAATGGATTTTATAAGTTATTTTTTCAAGAAGATGCTTAGATTACTTGAAAAATAAGATTATCCATAACTTTCTCATTACTAGTCCATATAGAATGAATCAAAGCTTTGGATGCAGACAAAATATAATCATTTAGAAAAAAATTAAAAATTAAAAAGTTCAACTTTTTGTGTGCTTTTTGGGTTGCCCCTTGAGTTGCTTTTTAGACTTATAGTGGCATAACTTTTGTTTCTAGGCATCAATTGAAATAAAAATTATACTCCAAGAAAGCTAAATGGTTTCTTGTCTTTAGAAAAAAATTCAAAAAATTATATCAAAAATTGAGATTACACAAACCTACCCCAAATCCCAATAATCCCTCATATTAAGAACTTTGGAACTTTAGGGGTTAACTCGGGGTAAATTGTGTATACAATAATTGACCAAACTTTGTAGAAATGACAAAAGATAAATTTGGAATAATTCTATATGGAAATGCATAGCATTTGCAAGAAGAGTTTTAAAATTGTTTGTCAATGGACCCTTATTTAGCTCCTCACCTAGTTAAGACAAACCATTCACAGTGAGTACTTTCCTTCAAAATACTGTATTCTTGATATTGCGCCAATGTATCTATGTAAGGTGGGTACATCCCAAATAATACCCTACCTAAAATTGTCATCATCACTATGTACATCTCTAAAATCAATACGTATGCATGTTGAAGAAATGATTTTACAACATCTACCAAAAAAACTTTCATTGACCCTTCACAACTTTTGCATATAGAATCCAAATGATGCATTCTTTGGTGCCTTAGAACCTCCTTTCACTTGCCAACAAGAAAATATGGAAATTTGACCACCCTAATGATAACTAAACGCAATAGCAAATGGTATGTGGGGGCACCCACATTATTCCTCAAGTATCAAATAGTTTGCGGCCCTAAAATGAGGTTGTCTTCCATCTGTATACGACTATATAAATATATTGTTTACTTATATAGTCATATAGATACAAGAATATTGTTTACGGAGCTATGCGAACACTAACTTTACTAATCACCTTCTTAATAAAAGTATGTTCGCACTTGATGTTAAAGAGTGTTGTTAATGAGGGTCTTAAGAACGAATTTAGACCTACTTCTAGACTCAATTCACATTGCAAACATCACCCCTAACATCAAGTGTGAACATACCCTAAGTAAGTTAGCCTACACTTTTAGGGCATCTGTTCGTGGAGTTCTCGCAGCTCTTCAGTCGATGACCCTAGAGGTAGTGGGACTTGGAAGTTGGCTGACCATAGTGAAGTGGATCAAGCTACACTTGATAGCAATCTTCTCGTGAGGAACACTACTGTACTAATGTTGTGAGCTGACAGTTTTCTGTTTCAAATTGATCCTTTTGAGCTTTATCCCCATCATGAAGGACTCTCCACGGCCATGACTGAAAAGTCTAGAAATTTAGAATGATGAAAATGATTGCTTGCATTGTTAGGTTTGGGTGGCTGATGAGCATTACCTGGCAGGAAGAGAACTCGACATTCATATCTTATGATGCTTGGTGACGGACGGAGCTCGAATGATTTTATAGTGCATTTCACATTCAAAGAAGCTTTTGTATCAGCAGGATGAGGCGGAGGAAGGCAGGTGGTTGTCAACCACAGAGCAGCTATTTCTTTGTGGAGGTGGGTCGTGCATATCCTCTGTTTAAGAGTGGATTGGTTCAATCGATTTGGCCATGGGTGCATCCCAGATCCATATGCTTGATGTACTACGACTGTAAGTTTCTGTTTCTACGGTTAATTATCCAAGATGTAATCCTTTGATAGGAGAGGGGGACCCCTGGACAAATATATAAAACCCTGAGCGTATACTTATTCTTGTCACTTATATCCCACTTATGGAGGGTTTCTACGTGTTGAGCAGATCTACTGTCTATTACTGGTAGCCCATACCGGTAATATTCTAAGCTACCAGTTGCGATCGAGTCTTCAACGACATGTTTTGTTTATCAGCAATAGAAACGTGGAAAGAACTGTGGTAGCCCTTGTACTTGGAGACCAATTTTATATCCAGAAACCCCATCATCAAAGACATGTCCTGCCAGGTATATTCTTCAAACTTCCACAAACTGTTGGGAAACAACAAATCGCAGCTAGGGCTTTCTAAAGATTTGGGGGATTCTATGACGCAAAGGAAGCATCAACGCATCACAATCGGTGGCTACGGTTACTCAACATGTGGCATGAAAGAACGCGATCGGCAGTCAAATTCCAAGGCGAGAACGACGATCAGAGAGAGAATTGACGAACTCACGGAGAAGAAGGCCTGGCGGCCTGGAAACGAAACCGAATCTTCGCCGAAGCAAAACGAGCGGGGTGAGCGGATGGTCGAGGCGGGAGTGGGTCTGCCACGTGTCCACCGGAGATTGCCCGGGACCCACTGCCCATTTCAAAACTGGGAAAAGAAAAAGATTCACTGAATTAAAGATAGACTGACTCTGAGACTCTCTTGCACTTGCTAAATAAATCCGCCCCGAAAGAAAAAGAAAAACGGAGACGTATAGATGTCGGTGTTGTTTGTGTGGGAGGCTGTGTGCGTTGTCAAGACGAGTGTTGTTTGTGTGGGACGGAGTAGTTGAAGAGTTGGGGCAAAATCTTGGAAACGACTTTGTTGAAGATTTGGAGCAAAGTTTTCTCGTTGAGTGGGAGGAATTTGTTGTTGGTTGAAGAGGAGGATTGTAGTTTGTGGCGAGCGATGGGGCCGGAGCTGGAGGTTGAATCCTTGGCGAGTAATGGAAGAGCCACGCAAGAGCCGCGCAAGCGGATTTTGGTGACGGGAGGCGCGGGATACATCGGTTCGCACACCGTGCTGCAGTTGTTGACGGAGGGATACTGTGTGGTCATAATTGACAATTTGGACAATTCGTGCGAGGAGGCAGTGAATCGCGTTGTCAAGCTGGCAGGCGAATTCGGAGGGAATTTGAAGTTCTTTAAGGTTTTCCGATTGGCGCTCTTTCGTGTTTTGCGTTTTCTGGAAGCTCGTTCTTGAATGATGTAGTGCTGTTGCGTTTGGTTCTCCGCCTGGGTGAATAGAGCCGGCGCGGACATGGAAAATTTACGACGGCAAGGAGGGTTGCAGGAAGGGCGTTCTTGGTCGTTTTTTGCATAATTGTGCTGTGTTTTGGATTTTGCGCGTCATCTTATGAGAATCACGTGACTTCTTTTTTTTTGACAAATTGAATAATTGTTTAGGTGATACTGTTCTTTTCGACTTTCTTGAGGAGATTGCTTCGTTGTGAATCTTTTCTCTGTTTATATTACCAAAAAGAATTTGCAGAACTTAGGAGATTGAATTTCTCTTGAAATTCTTGATTGTAAAGTTGCTGGAGAGCGTTCTTGCTTCTGTCGATCTACGTAGTTGTTGTGCTGGCTGGCAATGTTGCGAAAGGGTGAATTCCCGAATATCGCAAGTTTATGTTGCAAAAGGGTGAAGTCATACTTGGCGTTGAATTGAATTCTTGGAGTTCTGATGTCGATAATTTTTAATATGCAGGGGGACCTTTGCAAGATGGAAGACTTGCAGAAGGTGTTCAAGCTTCACAGGTATGCTTTGCGAAGAAAAAATTTGCTGTCTCTTCAATGCTTCCAGCTTTGTATTTGGACCCCCTCCCATATGTATCCAGTTGCATGTGGCGAGGGATTATTCGAAATTGTAATACTGAATGTGCCTCGATTGCGATTTGTTAGCAAGTACAGATTCTGTAGGCTTTAGGATCTTTGCCAAAAATCCATCTCACAACTCAGCTTTGGCAGGTTCGACGCTGTCATTCACTTTGCAGGTCTGAAGGCTGTTGGCGAAAGTGTAGCAAAGCCTTTACTTTATTTCAACAACAACCTGATGAGCACCATAAATCTTTTAGATGTTATGTCGAAGAATAACTGCAAGAATGTGAGCATCTTTTCCAATGCAGTGACAGGAGTTTAATTTTATTTCATTCGAATGTGTAATTATTTCTGGAAATATTGTTACATGTGAGAAGCACAACCACTGGATAGGCACTTTGGGATACCTCTTCTGGGTTGAAGTTGATTATCAAGAGTGTGAAACGTCGCAAAGTTCTTTGAGAACCTCTGACAAAAGTAGAATTGTTATGTACAGTTTGTGTTCTCATCTTCAGCAACAGTTTATGGCCAACCAGCTAGCGTTCCTTGTACAGAAGATTATCCACTACATGTAATGAACCCCTACGGCCGCACCAAGGTATGCGGAAGTAACAAGAGCTTGCTCGCGCTATATGAATTACTATACATTTAGAAAGACAACTTCTGGCAGATGAATGATGCTAACGGCATTGTCTTCATACTACTCGTTTAGTGCTGGATGAAACCAATAGAAATTGTGTAATAGCAAACTTGCTCGGGAGAGGAAACTTAACATTTTGCCTGTTCATATGCGCAGCTTATAAATGAAGACATTTTGCGTGATGTTCACCAGTCGGACCCTGAATGGAAGATTATACTCTTGCGATACTTTAATCCAATAGGGTCTCACCCGAGCGGTGAGATCGGCGAAGATCCGTTGGGATATCCGAACAATTTGATGCCCTTTGTGCAGCAAGTTGCTGTGGGCCGCAGAGATGTTCTCACTGTGTTTGGCCAAGACTACAAAACCCGTGATGGAACTGGGGTGGGTTTCTCATCTTGAAAGCATGTTAATCTTCTACAGGATGCATGCCGACCTCTTCTTGATATAATGCCGCATACCGTCATTTCAGATTGGGATACTTCTATCACTTTTCAAATCTGTATTCTGAATTTGATGTTGCAGGTTCGAGATTATATTCATGTCATGGATTTGGCAAGCGGGCATACTAAAGCGTTGGACAAGCTCTTCACAACTCCAGATATTGGTATGTATGGCTTGTCATTCATTAAAGTTTGCGAAGCAGGCATCAGGTTCATAGGGATTAGTGAAAATGTTTTGCAGTAACCCCTGTTTTCATATAGATAGTGAAACACGGAGCATTCTGGGGCTTTCGTTGCTTGCTACCACAGCGAGCATCTCTGTTATTGACATGTCAGACTCTTAAACACGCAGTCCTGATAAAATCTTGGTTCATATCGTGATTTGCAGGATGTGAAATTTACAATTTGGGAACAGGGAGAGGCACCTCTGTGCTGGAGATGGTATCTGCTTTCGAAAAAGCATCTGGAAAGGTAATTGACATTCGCGTTTTCTTGGGTACTGGAAATCTGGTGTTTGTTCGATTCACAAGAGCTTTGGGCTGGAAACTGACATTCGGATTGTGTACACTATCACAGAAAATTCCATTGCGATATGCTGGTCGTCGCCCTGGTGACTCCAGTGAGGTTTATGCTGCAACGGAAAAAGCAGAGAAGGAGCTCGGCTGGAGGTGATTCTTTTTCTTCTCTCTATTAAGAAAATTCTTCCATCTTGTCCAGATTAAGCTTGAATTTATTCCCCATAGCTTACCCAGGTTGTACTTTCATTGGTGGTTGGTAGACATATCTCTAAACTATGAATATGCTTTTATGACCTTTTCAGAGCAAATTTTGGTATACAAGAGATGTGTCGTGACCAATGGAATTGGGCTAGAAAGAATCCCTACGGATATCAAGGGCAAAAACTGGAGGCTCCCATACAGAAATCTGCAAAGTTTGAAGTCCCTAGAAATGGACAAATAGGCATTTGAACACCTTATAGTTGACCTCATGCAAGGAGCCATGATGGTATGAGGGCACTCTTTTTTCCGGTACTACTTTTTCATATCATCATTTATCATTGGTATTGCCAATGATATTATACCTCCACAGTAGTCTGGTCAGTGACCGAGAGTTCCAGAGTTCAGGGTTTGCGCTAGAGTTCCGGGTGGTTTATGAGGATTTTGAACCTGATTTAAGATGCTGAGTTGCAGATGTGACTGGTGAAGCATTCAGCACGGTTAATGCCTTTTGACGGTGAGACTAGGAGAAAGTTCAGAGATAAGATAACAGTGCTCGACAGTGAGCAAATCTTAGTAGAGAATTAGGATTATATTTTTGTTTGCGACATCAAGCATTCCATTCTTTGTACAGAAGAAATTGCGTGGACCTGCAGTATGTGCTGCTGCTCTGTGGTTTCCTGCCGTAATAAAGTATTAATTGCAGCTCAATGTATGGCTCGTGTAGAAATCTTCAGTTGGTTTGGTCTTCTGTCTTGACCAATCTGGACTATTTCTTCCAGCCAGTGACTTTTCTTCTGCGCTTGTACTCGAACCTAAGTGAAATGCTTATAAGAAATTTGTTATTATTTCCTCGACCCATGAAATCGTTGAAGCGTGAGCAGCCATGGATAACATGGATAAGTCTTGGAAGGTAATTTCTACCCTTGCTGGAGAGAGGTGTGACTGTTCCTATCCATTTGTGCCAAGCTTTCCAGCATTCTTGTATTGAAACTTATCTTGAAGACTAACAATTCCTGCGATTGGATGATATGCAGGTTTCTATCACATCTTCCAGAAGTTGGGGATCCTCTTTCTGTCTGAGAGTTCACTTCATCTCCATCGTCCCCGTCCGTTACATGCCGTAATCACACGGTAGCACTGCAGCAGTGTCCCACTACTAAGCAATACCGTAATGTCCAATAACTTACTGCAGTTTTCTGATTTCTTTTTTCATTTCTACTCTTCTTTATGAGCTGCAGCCAGTTCAATTTGGGGAAAAGCCCAGGCTGGGAAATCCCCAACTGTTTGCTGGAGACAGGTGAACAGGTGGGCACAGGTGGGGGCAGGTGGGGACATGAATTTGAGATTTTTTTTTTTTTTTTAAATTTAAATTTGAAATTTGAAAATATTTGTTTATTTGCTGATGAGTGAGCTCCACTTTCACGCAGTCAGTTTCTACAGGCATGGTCACCATGTGCCACGAACCGTGTCGAACAGAACACCGAGTCACTAAGTGCCCTTCAAGCCGCTTTCTTATGGAACTCCACTACGGTACTGGATGGGAAGGAGGTTCCGTGGGTACTCAGTAACTCGTGCGAGTGGAGGTAACTTACCGTACTTGATGACTGGCTAGATTCAACAACAAAGTGCTAAACGTGAATTTCCATGTGAGATTTTGAGAGGTACAAGTCACTTCAATCTAATCACAAGATGACATGTGGTTGGATACCAAACAGTATGTAGGCCTGATTTATACTTGGGGTCGGATTGCAGACAGGGCTAGTCTAAGTTCTCCAAGTTTGAACCAATAGGATCATTCAATTTCTCCAAATTTGGACCAAGGATTTTATACTAGGGTTAGGACTACAACTCATCCAATGTGTTGCTTTAGGTGGCACTAGTGTGCCTTGTGCCGTTGCCATAGTCAAAACAAAAGTAAAAATAATTTAAGCATTATTTAAAATTTTAAAAAATTAAAAAATTCATAACTTTCTCAATGTGAGTCTGAATGCCACGAAACCAAGCCAGTGCACCCCTCTTTGCTGAGAGCTTTCCAATGGTACCAAGATTGTGACCAAAATATGAGCAAAACTAATTTTCTAATTTTTTTGAACCAAAAAAACAACTCAAAAATGCATAACTTTCTCACCGTGAGTCGGAAAGCCATGAAACCAAGTTCGTGCATCCCTCTTTGCTGAGAGCTTTCTGATGGTAACAAGATTGTGACCAAAATATAAGAAAAAGTAATTTTTTGATTTTTCAAAACCAAAAATAACTCAAATATGCACAACTTTCACATTGTATGTCCGAATGCCACGAAACCAAGCCGATGCACCCCTCCTCACTGAGGGCTTTCTAACGGTACTAAGCATGCGACTGGGGGACGCACGGTTTGGGAGATCTCAACGTGACAAACAAACAAAACAAATAAACAAAACAAAACAAACATCATGTCTTAATAGAAGACAAACTTTCTAGCCCCATGCAAGGAAGCAATGGAGACAAGGTTTTGGGTGGCCCAAATTTTCCATCTAGGGTCAAATTGGGCTTTTTTGTTGGATCATATAAATCTCTATTGTCTACCAATGTAAGGTTTTTGGGTACATGCTTGTTAATTGTGAGTTTAAGAAATTTCCTTTCATAAGCATTGCACTTGTATATATCTTAGAGTCACTAGGACTGAGTCAAAAAATATGATGTTTTTTTCTTGTTCTATACATAATGTTTTCTATTACTTACACTACAAAAAGGAATGAACTACATGATCTTGTACTTTTTTTAGAAACTCGTAAAATTGCAATAGTTGTACTCAAAACCACTCACTTATATTCCATTGCATCAAGCCAACAATACAATTGTAAGGATCTTTTGGCATTTTAAATGGTTCTCAATTTGTTTAACCTCTCTATGCCCCCAACAATGCAAAAATGCCATTCTGTTCATAGTCTAACTAAAGGAACTTGAGTTCCTTTAGTTTGTTTGTTATAATGTGAAGATTGGGGTGGTGAAGTTAGGCAATAATTGATTGTATTTGTATGCAACTAAACTAGCTATGCAAACAAATGGTGAAATGGGCAACAAATACCCAACATTTATGCAAATCACTGCAAAAAAAAAACACTCAAAAAGTATCTCAAATACACTGAAAAGGTTGGGGTATTAAGGGTTTAAGTGCACACGAGATGAGTTAGGTGAATCTAAAGGTATGTTCGCACTTGGTGTTAAAGGTGTTGTTACTAAGGGTCTTAGGAATGAATTTAGATATGCTTTTGAACCAGATTCACATTCTAAACAACACCTCTAACACCAAGTGTGAACTCAGTTGCTACTTCTATAACTAGTGGATTTCTTATAAACTATCCATGAAACTTTGAAGTATTGGTCTTTGGGTTTGAGCAAGGGATTGGGGCTTCTAAATTCAAGTATCAAATTATATTTTTTCTCCCTTCATTTTTCTAGATTTGGGTCTCAACTTAGGTAGGAAGAGAAAGAAACATTTTGCTTTGAAAATTTACATACTTCTTTCTAACTTGTACTTCTACTCAAATTTGAACTGTATAGATCTTCCTTGAGTTTTGGGACTTGAGAGCCTAGCAAAGGCGAGGAGTCTTGAAAGAACAATTTGCTCCACTTTAATTTATAGGCTTTCAGTTCTTAGATGCACATTGTTCTTAGTTCCCAATTCTTTTGTGTGTGACTCTAATACGAGTCAAGAATAAGATCCTACAATTACAAATTTGAAGTGAATTAAAATTGACTAATATTCCTTTTATTGAAAAACACTTTTAATGGTTTTTCATAGTTTTAATAGTTCTTGATACAAAAATCTTTAGGGGTTAAATAAGACCTGTTTTCCAATGGAATCAACAAACACTAACATTCCGATGATCCATCTTGTTGACTCGTCAATAGCTATGAAGGTCCTCTCTTATGATCAAGCATGCCAATTCTACCATGCTAAAAACAAAAGTCTAAATAGATTTTCTAAAACAATTCACATCTCTAGAAACAATGATTTGCTAGAATTAGAATTCTTTGCTTTGAATTTGGCAACTTCCATGATGTTTACACTTCAATCTAATATATGAGAGAAGAAAAAACACATTTTTAGGAGTAGCTTCATCTTGTCATCAAACAATAAGCAACCAAAGAAGTTCAAGTCCATAGTTAAAATTGGTTTTCACTACAAGAAAACAACATCCAAATTGACATGTCCAAATTGACAGGAAATTGACAGAAAAAATGTCCAAATTGGTAGAAAATGACAACATTCCCTTGTAGTGTTTCTAGAAGTTAGAAAGTTGCCTCCCCTACTTTTCATGGGCCTTTTCCTATGATTTTGTGAGTCAACAATTTTGATTCTCCACTTACACACTTCTATATAGAATTCTCCAAAATTTTATATCACCGTGATTCTGCAAAGTTGGGTACATTTCTATTTGTAGAAGATTGGAGTAATCCTTGTAATACTAGAAGTTCATGGACATTTTGGGTTCAATGGATGACTTTTAGGACCATTGTCCAAACAAAGAGAAGATGCAACTATATAATGAATAATCATTTTAAATTTGCAAGCTACCTTCATAATAGCATGTAGATTATACGTCTTATTCTTTGAAAATTAATTTGATTGCTTAGTAGAGAGGCATACTATAAGTCAAATAGTTTGAATATAAGGAGACTTTTAGATGTTTCAATGAAGTGGAAAGGAGATTTTAGATTCTCACAGAATGCATTTTTTGGATATTATATGAATGAACTATGAATCTTCAAAAGTGGTGGAAATATATGTACTTCAAATCAACCCTAAGCTCTTTAGAATAGTGGTTGTACATATTATGCATGATTTTTGTGTGCATCATTTTGAAAACTAGGTTGTAGCAGGATTTGGAAATTGGACCTTTTGATCTTGAGTGGAGTGGTGAAGCTATTTGTATTGATCATTATTTAGATTAGAATATTTATGAAACAACATCTATTCATCTAATTGTATGTACATTCATGCCATCTGGATGTGGTGAGCTCACTTGCTTCTAAAAAAATTGGATTAATTTTCGTAAATTCATTCATTCAAAAATGGATAGAAAATTATTTTGCAAAATATTTTCATGTTTTTCTCTCAAATTGGCAACTCAAGAACATTGTCATAGTCAAATATTTTCTATATCGAATACTAAACTTCATCTACTCTTTTATTATACCATTAGTACTCAAGGAAGAGTAAAACGAATACTTGTGAAAACAAAGATTTTATTATTATTTTCTTCTCGTTGCTTAAAAAGTTCCAAACTTAAGGTGGGTGCACCCAAAATCGCACTCTGCCTAAAACCATCATCATCATCTTGTGTACATTTCCAAAATCAATATGTACATATGTTGGAGAAACGATTTTAAAACATACACCAAAAAAACTTTGACCCTTTGTAACTTTTGCATGTACTATTCAAATGGTGAATTCTTTAGTGTGTTGGAACCTCCTCTCATTTCTCAACAAAAAAAATATGAAAATTTGACCAGTCTAATAATAGTCACTAGGCACAGTAGAAAAAAAAAATGGCGGTTTAGACTGGTCCATTTAAGAATATCCACCTTATATTCTTCCAACCAGCACGGAGACAGAAGAATAACCGGATATCACGAAAATGTCCGGATTTCGCTTCGGGTATCAATTGGAAAACCCTAAGCCCTAAAACAGGACTCGTCTGCCTTCTAGCTGGCTCATCGACGCTCATCATGCCGCCAAATTGGATCCCTCGCAGATTGTCGAGGTCTATGTGCGCGTCACAGGTACCTCTGCGTCTCTCATTCGCTTATGTATTTCTCGTCTTTCTTTTGTTTTCTGGGACGAATCCCTGAGGTGGGAAATTAGGGTTCTTGTTGCGACCGACGTCTCCCAAATTTCTGTTGTCGGGTCGTGAGAGATTGGTAAAAGTACCTTGTTTCCCGGAGAATTTCATACTTCGTGCGTTCTGATGTTTCGGCCCTTTTGTTGTACATCCTCTCCTCTCTAGCTGTGATTTTGGCTAGTTTTCCGTTTGATTTGTGAATATGATGATTGAGTGTCCATAATGCCGCAGTTTAGGGCATTGGTTTTTTTGTGTAGAAGAAGGTGCGGGAGCTTGAATGAATCAGTGCAGGTGATGTGAAACCTAGATCCAACGCCTATTGTCCGTGAGGATTTTCTAAAGAGCTTTTTAAATCTGATGCTCTGATTCTGGCTTCTCATGTTCCTGGAGAGAAATCTGGCCAAGGTGTTGTTTTCCACGTAAAATGGCGTGCTAGGTCTAGTACTTGTATGTGTGACTGTGTTGGCCCCTATACTCCACCGTGTCCGTGTTTAGTTCGTGAATCATGTTGAGGGTGTATATTCTGTGTCTTGCTCTGGAAGGAAGCATGATTCGAAAACCCTAATTCATGAATAACGAGGTTTAAGATGTGGAGTGGGATATTTCAGGCATATATTCCATGACACTTAGTGTTTGTGCGATGCACATGAGTTTCATGAAGTGCTTGTCTCGCCACATTTCTGTTTGGTTCTCCAGCAGAGATCCTGGTGGCCCGCACTGTGATTGTGGAAAATGCATGAAGTGGCAAACGCGCTGATTAGGGTCATCCGGTCTTTGACTTTGACTTTATTGTGTAATGTGAACGCAAAGATGAAAATACATGTTGCGTGACAGCCAGCCCTCGGGGCTCTGTGAGAGCATGTCGTACAGTTTGTATTCCCTGAGCGTTCATGTTTTGTGTGACGGAGTGTTGAATGTGGCATGTGTCTCCAGTCTTTTTCTCCCTCTTTAACTTTGACCTGTAGCGTAGACGCAATGATGAGAATGTAATGTGAGTGACGGCAGCCCTTTGGGGTTTCCTGGGAGAGCATGACTTACAGTTTGTATTCCCTGAGCATCCGCACAATATACATATACAGAATGTATCCGTGCATCCGGTCTTTACCCTTGAATCGAGTGCATGGGAGCTTGTTACTCCCGTCTTCCAGGACTGGTTCGCTTCGGAACTGTTCGGTTGAGCCTGACGATGTCTTGAATTGGCGTGACGCAGGAGGAGAGGTTGGTGTGTGGGCTGACCAGTGTCCTTATTGTCACCCATCCTCTGGAGGATACTTCTAAATTATTGCTTACGAGCTCTAGTCGACCTGATTTGAGTGGTTCACTTCAACGTCCATTTTTTGTCCTCTACGAAGTGGTGATTGCTCAGGAGTATGAATTCATTTTTGGCAAGACATGAGTGATCGAAAATGAAAGAGAACTTTGTATTTTTTACAGAGTAACATTCAATGAAACTCAATCTAACGGATATTATTATTAGTATCAATAGAGATTAACTAATTTTTGTAGAGTTTTTTAAATCGGAGTAGAAACTGTAGTTTTCCTGCTGATTGATTTACTTTTGAACTCCCGTATTAGTAGTAGTAAATTTCTATTATTAGTAGTAAATCAAAATTCATCGAAATGGAAATACGGAAGTTCTAAAGTGCCATTTGTAGTTGCCACGATGTGATCCCGGGACGCCGTCCGCGAAGGTGTAGGACGGTTCAGTCTGAGGAATACATCAGCTTCGTTGGAAACGGAAAAGCTATATATACAATTCGGCGCTTTCCGCTGCATAACTATTGGATTGGGGATGTTCTCTGTCTCGGCTCTCCAGTAGTCTCGTGTCTGTCACGCTTCTAAATTCTGTAGAGGTATCCTTGTATTTGAATACCTTAATAGCTTGTCTGGTGAATGATTTGCAGCATGGATGTCTTTGTTTCGGCCAAACGGCAAGGTCTGGAAGATTATTCAGTACTGAATGTCGAAGTGGATGATATTGCTAACCTGGAATTGAAGAGTAGAAGCTAGAATCTTTTGTTTATTTTCATGGGAACGATCTTGATGCGGTTTCAATGTTGTCACACAAGAGGCATCTTTCAACAGAAAGCGCCAACGATAGCACTCCTACCCTTTATGGCATACTTACATCAGGAAAAAGCCCACCATTGCAACAGGACTGTTTGAATGGTTGAACAGTAGAGTGTTGCAAGCATGTTGTTAGTACAGCAACAATACAATTTCAATAAGAGTATATTCATTGAATATATTCTTATTTCAATGAATACTTTCAATACAATTTTATTGAAAGTATATTGTTGCAGTATTGCAACAGTATGCTTTCAATACTCTACTATTGGATCATTGAAATAGTATTGCAACAGTACTATTGCAATGGGGGTGTATTTTTTTGACGTAGTAGGATTACCCCAGCAATTTTCATTCACACTGATTTCAATATCCTTCTTAGGGTTGCTTTACATGTAGAAGCTAGGTCAATTTGCTATGTCAGAGGTCCAACGTTCCCACTTGTCATTGGACAAAAGATTGAAGCTGGGCCAATTTGGTGGAATGAATTTTTATTCAACAAAGACATGATTTGATAGTGTCCAAGCTTATTAAATTGGATGCACCAAAAATGGGAGGCCAATTCTCAACCTCAGGGCTAATGTCAAATCTCAATTTTAATTTTTTTTTATAAAGTATAATTTCTTTCAAAATGTTAAATCTGTAGGAATTGGCTTGGCCTCTAAGTATAAAGTAGCCTTGAAAATTTCAAACCCTTTCTCTTTCTCTTAGGTTTTATTAATTGAACTAGCTTCTTGGTTTGAAGGCCTTTACATATGGGAGAATTGGCTCCCATTGTAATTTTAATCTAATGAGTAGTTGAGGTTGACGTTTAGTCCTAAAACAAATGAAATTTTTGTGCAATCAACCTCAAGGGGAATTAGCTTGGTTTCTAAATGCAAAGTGTCCTTTTTACTGTAAATAGTTTTCAAATGTTATAAAATGGAAAATTAGTTTTAAATTAGGTCTAAATAGTTTTATCTCAAATTAATCTTTACTAATTACTTCATTTGAAGTTAGAACCTTGTCATGAGATGGATACATGTATTAAGTGATTGTAGCCTCAATTGTAAAAGCAATATTGAGGCTAAAGTAAATTTAAAGTAAATTTGATCAAAGTAAAATCTTCAAATATAACTTGAATATATATATATATATATATATATATATATATATATATATATATATATATATATATATATATATATATATATATATATATATATCGAGAATCACTATGATTAGAATTTAATATTCTTGTGAAAATCACAAATATTCAATCTACAATCAATATTAGAAGGAATTTTCAAATTTTAGTTTCAAATTTTATTGAAAAATATTGGCTTAAGAGCTAGTTAATTTAGCCATTTGGATATGCTCTATAAATCATATTTTACAACTATAGTTTAAGAGCAACCATTAAATTATTATTCTAAGATGCATTTTATGAAAATATATTCACAATTTTGTATATTTAGACTTTAACCCTTTAAGTTCTTAGACCCCTAAAGGACTAGCCTTGTGTTTTTGGCAACATAACTTTGGAGGGTAGGTAAATGTGAGTAGAGATTTTTTTTCTTTAAAATTTTTACACAACATGTGGACAAGGACTGGCTTTGAGGCCCAACAATTTTCACAACTTTTGACAACATGGTTTAATTAAAAGTTATTGTGTGATATGTAGTTTGTTTTTCAACTCGGGTAGCTTAGGCAAATAAAAAATTACTCTTTTAGAAATAAAATTTTGAAATTGGTTCATTAGATTTATATATACGTGGAAAGCTTTGAAGCATTCCATTTTGATTAATGAAATGAAAGTTATGAGGAATTTTAGTTAGCAAGTAGTTATGGATTCTTTACTTTAAAAAAATCTTTGAAGTCTTTTATTTAACTCAAATTTAAATATTTTTTGAAAAAAATAAAATCATAGGGTTTAGATTGTTTATTACAACATTATAACCATTGGCATTTTTCAATTCCATAAATGAATTCTTATGAATTTAGTAATTTGAATCATTCTTTATTTCTTTCTACGTATTATTTTTTTCCTATTTGTTGTACAATTCCAAATAATTTGAAGTTTTTCAAGTATGTAGCCAACTTGCCTTGAAGAATGACCTCAAAGAAGCACATCCATTTTGGATATTTTTTTCATAAGGATATGATCTTGTGAAGTGTTGCTGTGCAATTTTTTGTAAGGCCCCCCAAAGATTTATGTGAATTTGATAGCTCATATTTTTCAATTTTAAAAAAACTAATCTACCAAATTTGCTACTCTTTCATTTAACTCATCTTCCTCACACCTCCAATCTATCTCCTCACTCTTTCTTCCTCCCACCAAACCCTAGTACTAGAGAGCCTACCAACAAAATGAGAGAAGGAGAAAGAGAAGAAGAGAGGGTTTACAAACCCTCTCTCCTCCATCTACCCAATGCCTACATCCTCTTCATCTTGTTTCTTCTAATCTTCATCTTCATTCCTCCTAGTCTTCATCTCCATTTCTTCATAGTTTTGACTTTTATTTCTATTCATTGTAGTTGATTTCTACCTCTTCTCATTTTTATCATTTGCCCAATTCAATTAATTTAATATATTGTACATTTTGCTTAATGCCTTTTTGATTTTAAATTCTTAGTTTTTTCTTAGGATTTTCTCATTATTTTCACCTACTTGCATTTTTTAAGAATTCACATCATTATTCTAATTTCTTCATTGCTATTTAATGAAAAACCTTACTTTATGATTTAGTGCAAAAATCTTCCTATTCATCATACTTACTCCTCATTTCTCCTAACTTATTGTATTTGTCATAAATCTTAATTGTAAGCTGCTACGGTGGCTTACAACATCAATGATAGCATCTTAGATCTTTAAAAATTAGCAAGATGCTACATAAAAAATAGTTGGAAAAAAGGAAAATAAATAAATTCAAACTTAATTTTAAAAATTTAAAAATAGGGTGAAAAAAAAATAGTATATAGAGTGAATTTCACTAAAAATATCAAACACTTTATTAAGCTGTACACTAAATTTTTTTCACATTTCACAAGATGGAGCCAAATACACTATCCAATACAATTTACATCAAAATATGTAAAAATGAGATAGTATTGGAGGTTGATACTAAGGTATAACTACCACTTTATTTTAAAAGATTTTTATCTTTATTTTAAATTTTTTTTAAAACACAAGTAGGATATTAGATCTGCAAGTTAAGCCTTAAAAAAAGATCCCAAAGCATAAATTTTGAATCAAAATCTTGTAGAAAATCTTTAGAGCTTTCCTGAAAATAGATAGAAATACAAGAAAGATATCAAGGGATGAAGTTTTGAAACAAAAATTAATGAAACTTGAAGGTATTCATTTAAGAAGAACAAGAATAAGAATTTTGGAAATATTAAAAATCTGTAGTCCAAAAGTTCATTAAAAAATTTATTTTAAATTGTGGAATGAAAATAATTAGTGAATTAATTTTAAATTGTTTTTTGGTAGGATAATTTAAGTAGTAATTATCTTAACATTATGGATAGGTAATTTCAAGTGCTATAAAGAAAAGATATAAAATTTTCAAAAATAATAAATGAAAGGCAGAAGATTAGAGCTTAACCCCTAAAGGACCATTGTCCCTTCGGGGGACAAATTGGATTTCGGGCAGGTACCTACGGGCTGAAATTTTGTCATGATTTTTTGAAACTTTTTTTTGAAGATAGAAAAATTGATGAGCTTTGTGGTAATATAATTTTTTTCACATTTGATGCCCGGAAACAAAAGTTATGACCAAATAAGCTCAAAGTAGGGGACGGGGGGCAGTCTGGGCAGCAAAAAAAGTTTTGCAAAATTTTGAATTTTTTTTTTTGGATTTTTTTTCTTGTAGATTATATTTTTGTTTGCATGGGAAGCTTTGATTCATTCCATTTGGACTTATTATGAGAAAGTTATGGACAATCTTGTTTATCGGGCAGTTAGAGTATCTTCCTGAAAAAATAACTTATAGAATTCATTTTTGAATGCAATTTTTACAATATTTCTAAAAGAAAATTTTAAATGATTTTGTTTGCTTGCTAGAACAATCTCACCATTGGGATTAGTGCATTTTAATTCCATCTTAAGGATATTAATAATTTAGATTTTCCTTCATTCTCATACCTACTTCTACTTAACAATTTTTGTAAGCATGAAAATTAATCTTTTTCTTAAAATTTTCTTTTTTTCTAGATTCTCAACTCAATTTCCCACAATAAGGATTTAAAGCTCAAAACTCTGTAGTGCAAAAAATTTAAGTTAAAAAAGTTCAAAGTCAAATAATCCCGTCCCGCAAGGTGCTGAAAAAATTGTTTTTTTCACTTTAAACGCAAATATCTTTTAATCTATGTGGTCAAAATTTCTGAAATTTTTTCCACACATTTCCATACTAGTAAGGTAAAAGATCCTACGGTTGGATGTGCAAAAAAACTAATTTTCAAATTTTTTTACTCTTTGCTACAGAAATGGCAGTTTTGAGTGTTTTTTGGCAGAATCAAGGCCTTGGTCCTTTAGGGGTTAAGGAAGCTGGAATAGACAATCTATAGCCTTGTAATAACTATTAAGTTCTAATTAAAATTTAGCAATAGATGAAGAAAGTTTAGGGTATTCCAAAAGTAGTTACTGATACAAATTTAAATTGAACTCCATGGATTATAAAGGGATAAAGTCCCGCATAATAATTGGATGAAGAGCGGATAAGATTATTCATTGTAACTTTGACTTAAGATTAAGTGAGTATATTGAATTTTAAGTTTGAAATAAAATTTGGAGTCAATTTGGAACTAAAAGTCTATAAAAAATAATGGATGTAGTTTAAATTGTCAATTACAAAGTCAAACTTCATTTTTTTATAATTTACTTTAGAAAGATTCAAATTAGATGAATGTTACTATTTTGAAAAAGGCATATTCTATTACTCTACTCTTCAATTTAGTATATATAGTTTTGGTTTGTGAACACTTTGCTTTAAAATCACAAAATCCTTATTGAATTTGGCTATTGGCTAAAGCTATATAATTATGAGATTTGAATTTGATTTAAAATAAATAAATACATAAATGATTCATTGCTTGAAAGACATAATGAATCATAAACAAACACTTGCTTAGAGTTCTCTATAACTCAATTTAAAAAACTTGATTGTATTTGGATTAATACCATGGATAGATATTAAAACACACATATATTGACATGTCTACTGGGAGTTTAGAAACTTTAAGATAAAAGATGTAAAAGTGTTTGACTAAATTATAAATATCAAGTTTATATGGTAATTATATTGCTATTGAACACAAAGAGTCTCAAGAGGACTTACCATGTATTTTTTTGTATTTTGAATTTTAATGCTTGCAAGACAAAGTCATCAAAATATCTCCATTAAACACTATCATAATGATAAATTAGGCTTTAATGACGATGAAGACAACAAGTTTTTTTCTATTGAAAATCTTTGTTTGGTCTTTATGAATTAAACATATTGTATGAGTATTCAATACATTTGAATTGACAATATTTATTTAAGTTAAACAAAGTTGTATTTGCAATAAGTTGTGCTATCACATTTGATCAGTTTAATGTGCTTAAAAAAGAGTTTAACTTGTATATGATTTTCTACTAGAGAATTATTTTAATGTGCTTAAAAAAGAGTTTAATTTGTATATGATTTTCTACTAGAGAATTATTTTGGCTGTGTGCAAATTTGAAAATGCATATATAAAGATTGCTTTGCAGCTAAGGATGCAATTGATAGTGCAAAAGAGAGTCTTATTGAATTATTCATTTTCAACTTTCAGTATGTAATATTGCTTGCTATTTTGGGAATCATTTTTTCAAATCAATGAAAAAATTGTGACAAAATTTGAGACTATAACAATCCATATATCAACATGTATCAATAACACAAATTAATATTCTTTTAAAATTTTAAACCTTTACATACCACTAAAATCTATTAACACATTTAAGTCATGTAAAGTGTTGAGACTCAAATCATGTGAACAACGGGTTTTTTCTCTGCCATATCAACTGTAAACAACATGTATCAACAATAACGAGCAACAATAACAAGCTTTAAATTCTCCAATGCACATGAAGAGTGACTACAACTGATTCACTTACATTGCCTTCAATAAATTATTCTTAATTTACATATAATTTATATCCCTCAAAAATATTAATTTATGACTAATTCACCTCCATCACCTTTAATGAATTGGTCTTGATTCAATAACAATATGCATCCCTTAGTAAGACTCATTGTTTCACGATTTATTCTTTAACAAAGCCTTCTATAAATTCCTCAATAAAACATAAGTATAATTAGTTCTTGTACATTAATATTAATGAATTATCTTCGAGTAAAAAAAAATTTAATAATTTTCCAACATTTTCAAAAGTGATGATTTGTAACTTTCATTCAGAAAAAAAATTATTCACATGAAACATTACATTTCGTTCATTTAGTTTATACTAAATAAATTTCGAATTGCTTAACTAATGTACTTTGCATGAATTTCAAAAATATAGACTAAAATGTTTTCAACTATAAGATGATTATACTTCATTCTTTCACTTTTGTATTTAGACACCAACAAAATAATTGTGTCACTTAATTCATTAAAATTGAAGACAATTAAACAAAGACAATTATGATATAAAAATAAAATTGTCATTACCAAATATTTAAAACAATTAAACACACTCACAAGCAAGAAATGATACAAATATATAAATACTTTAAGCATCTTCACAAAGATCTTTACAATCAATAAAGCAAATCACAACGATCCCTTAATTCTCACTATTTTATCTTCAAATCATTGCTACAATAATTTGTTTTCTTTTGTCCAATTTTGAAACAAAAAATAATATAAATCAATGTAAAAATGAAAATTTTCATCCAAATAAGTTCTCGAAGCACAAAGAATGATAAAACTTAAATTAAAAATATAATAAGTTTTATAAAAGTAAAACAATTAGTAAAATACTTACAATTGTCAAAATATTGAACTATGCTTTACATTTTTGAAGTAGTTTTTTCACCATATTTCTTTTTGCAAAGCATAAGATGCCAATAATATCATAGTTAGTAGCAATCCATATACCATGAAAAACAGTACTCATAGAGAATGAAAAATCAAACATGTTTTTACTGAAACAAATAATTCATAGTTAGATAAGATAAAATTTCTTTTATTTCTAACATGTTTTGAAAATAAAATATATTGTTCACTTAATATTGATATCAATACTTTTAATTCCTCAATTCAAACTTTATAGGGAATAATTAATACAAACAATAAAAGTATTATAAATACTATACTTTTCACATATCAAGTAAAAAAAAGAAGCCCAAATCTTCTTAATCAAGTAATATGATAAAGTAATTTAATCTAAATGTCAATGTCATCAAGCTTTGACTTTCAATCATCTTAAAGAATACAAAAGATGCACATTGATTCAATAGCACATTCAAATCCTTCATAAATAATTAAATATAAAAAATTATAGAAGGCCTTATTCATTAAATTGAGACAAATTGGGGTCTCATTTTTAATGCATTCTATATTTAAAGTAAAATTAGTGTTCATTAATTTGGATTGTTATATTCTTATCAATAATTTGTTCCAAATTGTCCTGATGTATATATTTAAGGATTTAATTGCTAGATATGTAAATAATTATATTCCAAACTTAAAAATTTAATTACAAAAATTATAGGATTTAAACTAGCTTAGGTTTGGTATTGTTCACTTAGGTTTGGATTAGGCTTGGTATTGGTTTGGATGATCTTCACTTCCATTTAGGTTTGGACTAGGCTCGGCATTGGTGTGGATGATCTTCACTTCTATTCAAGTTCACACTAGGCTTTACTTTTGTATGGGTGGTTGTCATTCTCATTTGAGATGCTATTATGTGTATCTTGTTGTTGCCTTACTAGTGTTATTGTCACCGTACCATTGTTGTTGCCATCACATCTTGTTGGTGCCGCATCTTGCTCTCTGAATTTCTTGTTGGCGCCATTATACCCTATTGCCCCCACATTTTATTGTTGTCACACCCTGTTGTCCCTCCATCTTAATGTCGTTGCATCTTGTTGTGTCGGCATTGTGTTGTCCCTACAATTTATTGTCTCTATACCCGACTGTTGCCACACTCGACTGTTACCGCACCCTGCCGTCACCACCCTTGGTGATGTTACCACTATAGGAATTTGACACTGGTATGCCACACTCCTGTAGAGGTGCATACCAAGCTCAAACTTCATGGTAATTTCTTACATTCTTCAAAGAAAGTTGTAAAGTAGTGTATACTTACAGTGATGCTAATATATTTTGCACATTAATGTGAATACCAAGAAAAGGATCATTGTTTAGGAAGTTACGAACACTCCTTAGTAAACACTCACGCTTGAAACCATTATTGCTCATAGTATGGATAATAATTTGTATTTCATCCAAAGCTGCAACATTTGTGTTGAATATATACAAGACTAGAAAGATTTGAGAAATGGTAATATTGTACGCTTAATGGATCAGTTAATTAGATCAAAATTTAATATACTATGTATATTTGAAAGGGAGCTATCTTTGCTTGTCATATTTTCTGAAGGAATATTGGGATGGGTTCAATTCATGAACCTGAATTTGTACATTTATGAAATGTGCTGCGGTCCCACTTTCTAAATTACTGGTTGAAAAAGCGGCAGTTTCTTCTTTGATGGTAAGAATGTTGAGCGGGTATATCTAGAGGGGATTGGACTCTATGTGAGGTTGCTTAGGAAGTTAGGAGATAATTTTTTTTTGGGATTTCCAATGTTGATAAGGCACAAGTCATCAATGTACCAAAATGCTATTTGAAATTTAGCAAGGATATCGTGCCTTCCGAGTTTGGCCACTTGTTGTATAAACCAAATTTCATACGCAAGTAGGTACATATTGCACCAAATTGGGGAACACAAGAATCCCATGGAAATATCCATGCATTGTCGCCATACGCAATCTCCTAATGTGAGAAAGCAATGGTTCATTAACCACTCATGTAGCTAGAGGAGGCGTTCAGTATTGAATGAGATCTTGTTAGCATTGGATGACTATGAAATAGCGCATTTTGCTGTTGCTGGTACATATGCTTTGTCAATGCGCACCCACATGGAAGTGGTTGCTCGTGGATGTAAACCACTAGAAACCGAAACACAATATGAATGATGAAGGTAATAGCCTTTAGGAGGTTATTTGGTCCCTACTAGGGGATAGATTCATAGCATTGAGTGATGTCCCCTACGAATATGTCGTGTATTTTGTTTGGAAGGTTTAGCGTAGCATCTTGCATTGAGTCAATGCCGTAATAAATGCTAGTATGTGCATAGAAAATTACGATAGCCATTTTTTGTAACAATTGCCCATTGTTTGATGGATTCAAGCATAGCGTTGGACGTCAAAGTAATTAGGATGGCAATGCTAGAAAAAATGGTGTGAAATGCATTTGTAAGCCATCTATTTTTGACTTTGTGTTGTTTAAGTATGGGAGTGCCTGAAAAATTGGGGGGCATTCTGGAAGAACTTGAATGAGCTTGTTGTTGAGTTCATCGAGAATGCTGGTTGGTAGTTTCTACAAATTTTTTTCTTTGCATGGAGCAAATTCACCGCAGCTTAAACGTTCAAGTGCTTGGATTTGAATATGCTTAATGCACATGAAGCATGCATTGTTGGCAATCTGGTCAAGTTCAGAGCAGTACAAATATTTAAGAAACCACTAGATCTAGTTTTGGACTGTTGGAATGTCAAGCACAGGAGGGCCGGAGTAGCATAATCCGTATTTGTTGATTTTTAATGCTTATTTGAGTTTATCAAGGCAATAAGAGTGCAAATATTGTTGTGCCTAGTTAAGTGGAAAATCTATATCCTCCAATTGTAGAATAGAAATAAGTTGCTCATATGCAGAAAGAACAGTAGCAATGGCATCTGCAAAGTTGGTTGATTTTAATGGAATGTGGTTCAAGCCACATGTCGGAGGCTTTTATACTAGATTATTAAGAGATCCATAGTTTGTACATGTTAGACCGCTTTTGTATGATCAGAGACTTCACTTGCAGTGAGTGTGTCAAGAAACTTGTGAAAACGTGCAGTTATGATATAAGCGCATAGATTGGAATCATCAAGCAAGTGAATAAAATAAAAGTCTTTGAATATTGATGCTGGTTTGTATAAAATTGTGGATATATTTCCAATATATGACCAAGTTAAAACAACGTCCTCAAGAATGGAACAAAGATGGTCAAAGTGAAAGAGGACTAAGAGGTCATGAAATAATTGTCTAATATTGAGCTACTCTAGAGCTCAATTGTAATAGCAGAGTTTAACAAAACCAATCTTCCTTTGAGCAGGAGCTTGTTGGAGTTAGAGACGACCATAACTATTCGTAGTAAGGGAACCACCTATTTCTACAATCACCATATTGATCAATTACTACATGTTGTCCTAGTTTAAGATTTTCCATTGAAAAAGAGCAGAATGGGGTCTGGACCTGCTATCAGTCTGGTCTGCCGTCAATGGGGTGTGCTCGATCCGAAGGTATTAAGATCACCTCGAAATAGTGGAGAACTGGTCTTAGCATTGCTGATTTCTGCCAAAGAACTAGAAGCTTTTTGGAGACTTGTAGTTACAATTATAATTCTCATGGCTTCCGTTTGATCGTCTTGCGTCCTTTTCTCTACCGCGGTTTGGGTAAGTTGGGGGTGTACGTTGTCTCGTTGGTGCCTCGATAGCTGTTACATTCATATTTAATTTGCGCCGCTTCTAGGGAAGCGTTGGAGCGATGTCAATAGAAAATGATGTAGGTTTAAACAACCTTTCAATTTTTCATGCACCTAGGGCTTCATTATGTTTGTTTAATAGGTGCTATGTGGGATCAATTGCAAATTTGAGAGTTGCAATTTCCATAAGTTTGCAAACAGTAAGGAATGTGATTTGGACTTTACCGCAAATCTTGCAACACTTTTCATCTACGTCAAGAAAGCTCCATGCTTAGATGGAAGAGAAATGTAGGTATTGTCAGGGAAAATCCTAGATAAATTATTGATCATAAACCAAATGTTATGATCAAACCATAGTATGTTACCTTTGCAACCTGTTTTTGCATTTTAACTACATTTGCAACAAATGTAGGGACGTTGGAAGTTCCACAATTATGAAGTAAACTTAGGGCTCTTCGGCGCACAAGTGAGAACATTCAACTTCACATAAATGTTGATAGCCGTGGTGGTGCACTTATGGTGGTCATACAATGCAATTGGAAATGCATTAACTAGTTCCATTGGCTTTTCATAGAGACTGGTGCAAGTCAAGGCTTTATCCTGGAAACTTTTCACCTTATGATCACTAAAGTCAACCCAAAATTTCCACATGTGGACTGTGATCAAAGCAAGCAAGTTCATATTCGGTAGGCACCATGTGTGGTGCGCTTGTTCAGAAAGTGGATCCTTCACAACACGGGGAGGAAGAAATGGTATCAAAGGGCCTTTTTCGATTGCATCAAGTGTTGATAATTCCTTCCACAACAAGGATATTTGTGTCCTTATTGACAATAAATTAACAAAAATTTGTCAATTGCTTTGTTAGTGGGAACATCTTGATTTGGCCAATTAGTTGACAGAATTTTGTCATTAGTTGTCATCAGAATTTGAAACCTTTTCAACTTGGTTTTCATCCATGATGTCAAAAAAACTAATGATTTCTAGGCTCATGGCCCAAGTTTGCCACATTGTTCTTAAACAATCGACTGATTAAGTTTTACTACTTAAAACCATTATCTATCAAAATCAGGCTTCACATTCAAAAACATGCCTCCAAATGCTTCTTATTGCAAGTGAGGCAAGTGTAGAAGACAACTCCTTTATACATAAAGGGTGGTGATAGGCAAGGCAATTCATATGGGATATATCAATTGCAGGAATTGTGTTCAAAGTGAAATTTCAGACCTCACTTAGGTATAATAGAATATATTTTTTTCAGAAAATTTTGAACTAAGATAAGTTGGAAAATCAATTTAAGTTTTACCTCCAAAAATCCGTTTCAGATTTAGATTCTCCAATAAAAAGTTATGAACAAAATTCAGAGACAATGTAAACTTTGAACACAATTCGTGCAATTTTTAACAATGAGCGGTCAAGCTCTCATTGTTAAATTATCCCATAGTTTTTGAGGATTCTTGATGGACAATACATTTCACTATAAAAACAACCTCTCTACCCTCCAATCTTACAAAATTTGATTCATAGAATTCTCATCATTTGATAGTAGCATATTGTCAATACATGCTTGTTGTCAATTCGGATAGTTTTGTGTCAAAGTGTTGACAGAAACAAAGAATTGATAGGAATAAGTTTGCAATTGATAGCTATTGTCATTTCTAGTAATTTTGTGTTAAATTCTTGTCATTTTGGATCCATTTCCCTTGTACTGTTCTCTGATTGCGTTGTTTGAATAGAATCAGACAGATCTTCTATTGCAACGCTGTATATAGGAGCTATGTTTAGTTTTGACAATAGGGGATGCAATGTACTCGACTATGTGGCGTCGACTTCGATAAAGTTCACTGGTGTTGGTGCATCAGCCTACTCCTCATGAAAATTCACTGCATATAGTGTTGCTTCGACCCTTTGAGTATTGCATGCCGCCTCAATGAACTCAAGTTTGTTACGCTCAAGGAGTTGTTCTAATGCTTAATGCACTTCATGCAAATGCTCCAAATCCTTGTCTTTATTGACAATCGCAACCATCATGATAGTGGTCTAATGCAACAAATCTCGTGTAGTTAATAACAGAAGCGCATGCTCACCCTCTTCATCATGATTGAAGAGTGCGATGTTGTCAACAAATTGAATGAAGGAGTGTACTTTTTGTTCGACAATTATTAAGATGACAGACTGCATTGCCAGAGAAGGCAACGATAATGGGTCAGTATATCCCAGGTTCGCAAGGTCTAGTAAGCATCCATTCTGTTGATTCTACAAGCACGAGCAGAATTAGAGACTATTGGAATAAGATTCAATCAAGGCTAAATTTTAGGACAAGTAAAGGTAAGGACAAGAGCTCAATGCTCCTGTATGGTTGGATACCAAAGAAGAGACTAAGACATAGCATCTTTGAAACATGGCCTTAATTTTCCAAAACCAAATTTTATGCCATAGAATCAAGATATGATTCACGTAGAACATATTATAGACTAAACTATAATAGTCTTAGGTAATCCAAGAAAGTGCCAAAGTAAAACATCTTTAAGCATTGGTACAATATTGCTTACACATCTAAACTCAAGTACTTGTCCAACAAATATCCATAAAGGTAACTACAAAAAGGTGACGAGATGTTCCAATGCTTGTAAAAATTTGCTCCAAGTGATCCCAAAAGTGGAAATTGTAGACTTAAAGCTCAGCCGCACTTAAACCCGTCCCAAAAACACCACAAATCAATGTAAAGTCAATGAGGATGCACAAGGTGTCTTTAGTTGAATGTGGGAGGGGAGCACACTATTTCTCACCCTTCTTTTTGCGGCTCATTATGAGCCTGGCTGGTTCAGTGAGTTACTGGATGCACCTGTCCCGGGCAGAGATTTATTTTCGCGCGCTCTTACGTGAATTAATTCCTGCACTGTCATACAGGTGCACAATTGCAATTACCTGTGGTAAATTTCTTCACTGTGTCTGATTGTACACTAGCATCTGCATGAGGAACTGTTTTCTTCCGCGAACGTTTAGTTCTGGTACTGGTCGAAATTAGCAACTTTGGTTTTTGTTTGGGCAGCAATAACGAGGTAACCGCCTTTATCTTTCCACTGTGGTCCTCAGGTCTGTATTGACAGTGGTAACTACAAAATCAAAAACCCAAAGCGAATACAGTTATAAGCCACAGAATTGAAGTTGAAACACTGAGGCAAGAAGGGCAAGAAATGAATCTCTTGAAATCTTTACCGAGTGGATTCCTTGGACGCAGTTGCAGTCGCCCTGAAAGTGCCGAGTTCCCTCTCTGGCTTAGTGCGGATCTTCACATACCTACACATCACGTGACCATTGGTATTTTCCATGCCATGTATGAAGTCGTCCACTCTACTAGTGGGGATGAAACACTACTGAGCTACGACGACATCTTTTCTGCAATTTCCCTTGTATTGGCGGACAAGTTGTGTTTCACGCAAATCCCAGAGCAAGTCCAATATACAAATCGAACCCTCTGGAGGATGTTGCACCATGGCTTCAATGCCGGCAAGCTGCTCTTGGAATTGTTCCTTCAACATTGTAATATAAGATGCAGTACCTTCGAATTTAACGGTAGAGCTTGTCTGCTTGACAAAACCAGGGACACAGGATTGGAGCTTTGAATGTGTCATCTGAACTATAAAATCGAATCCCACTACTATTAAAACCAGTACCTACATTAGTACTTGGTTTTCCGAACTATAGTAATCACAAGGCATGATTACCATGCACATTGTAGTATGAAATGACAATCTTCTACGAAATAATTATATTATTGCATACAATGCACTAATGAACTTTATTAACCCTGAAGGCACCAGATGCACCCAAACAGTATACCTTAACCTGACATTGCGACCCAAAACCCTAGTTTTCTCAAGCACTGAGTATGATCTCTACCTCTTCATCCCATTCGCAACATAAGCAAATACAAATTCTACCATCCATTGACATGTCAACCCTAAACAATATTCTTCTTAAGAATTCAATGTGCTCTCCAGCTGTCTATTACCAAACTTGTGGACAACTACTCATGGATTCCCCCCCAAGTTGATACTTCGACTAGAGACAATACTCTTTGAAAGTGTAGAGTGTGCTATCCAGCTCTCAAGCCCTGAAGGCGACATAATCAAATGGACAAGCGTAACTAGACATTCCACCCACTAACAGTATTCTGCTGTAAAAGCCTAAATGCGTTCCGACCCACAATAAATTCGACAGTGAGCTCACATTCAAACAAGAAACAATAATGTTCTCAATCACAGAGTATACTATCTACCTCTTTATACCATAGGTTGACACAACCACAGAAGGACTGCACCTTCTGCTGATGTTTCGGACAGCAACTCAATACTTCTGAAGCAAAGATTATGCTCTCCACCTGTCAAAACCTGAAGATGGAACAATAAAGCAGAAATTGCAGCTTACACTAACATTCCAACTAGGAACACAATTCTTGTCAAGTATAGAGAGTATTCTTCACTTGTCAAACCCTAAAGGCGGCACAAATCAAACAGAAATTGCACCCTACTCTCACATTTCGCCCTAAATTTTCATTTTTCTTAAGCATAGAGCGTGCTCTCTACCTCTCCAACCCTAATGGCGCCAAAAGCAAACAGAAATTGCAGCATCAGTTGACATTTGCAACAAAGAAAATATTGCACTAGAGCATACACAACTCTCTAAATTTGAAGCCCATAGCACCCAACTGAATTCTCACCATAAACTACAATTTGAAACTCGTTTCCTAGTCGTCCACTATTTCAAACCCTAAAACCGCTAGCCCTCATGCTTCTATGTCCAAACTAGAAAAGACTCTCCGCAGCAACCACCCTAAACCACCACCTTCAGCATCATCTCCACATCGAACCCTAAACCAAACCAGAAACAACCCGCAAAAGAGAATGAAAATGGCCAAAACTTTCCCAACACTGAAACCCTAGCCGCCTGAAACCCTAGTACTGCCGATGGATTCCTAGGTAAAACACTACACTATCGCGAAACATAAGGCCAAAACACTAACAGTGTTTTGAATCACAAGGCCATGTGCTATTATGCATGGGGCATGCCTCATGCCACCATGGCCATGGGTACCGCATGAGGCATGCCCATGATAGCACAAGGCCTTGTGATTCAAAACACTGTCATCAGAGTTACCAGCAGGGTAAATTCCTAGGGGACAGCTGCAACCGCTACCTGTCAGGCGGGTCGCAGGCATACCAATACGCACCAGATTAAGTCACGAGGGGCCAAGCTCTTAATGAGCCGCAAAAAGGAGGGTGAGAAATAGTGTTCATGTGTGGGAGGTACCATCACCAATGAGGTTAATTGTACAATTTAGACCCAAGTAGTATAAAGTAAGTTACATCAAGTGAATGTGTCGGGAATTTAAAAGATTCATCTATAACAAGTTGGAATGTGTATGGCCCAAATATTGGGTCTATAAAAATAAGTTTTAGAGTATTGTAGACATAGAAGTAAATTCACATAGAAAAATTACATAGAAACATTGTGCTTTGTAAAAATAGTCCATGAATGTTCATTCTAGGTGCAAATAATTGGGAAGCAATTACTTAAATAAATTGGTGGTAGAAATCATAGTGAAATTAATAAATTTTCTATTGCCATAAAAATGTGAAAATTTCACATTTAAAGGGTGAAACCGTGAAAGGTCAATGGTGACTACTTTACTTAGCTTAGCCTTAAAGTGAGTCAAAAATATTGAACTAAAATAGTTCAAAAGCTAAAGAAGAGACTAAGACTGAAACACCTTGAAATAGGGCTTTACTTTTGTGTAAACTAAACTTTATGCTATTTGAAACTTATTGTATCATTTTTAATCCTAAAAAGGAATATCAACTCAAGGTAAAGGCTTGTATGTAAAGAGTATCAAATTAGATACTAAAAAGCTAAGTCATAAGCGTCACAAGTATGAAAACATATTCCAAACTATCTACAAAATGTAAGCCGTAAGGAGAAGAAGAAGAATCCTTTCATGAGTTGGAAAAGTTAGATTTGAAGGTCCTCACCTATGCCCATCTCAATCACAAATACAAACCAATGTGAAGTCAGTGAGGATACACGAGGTATCTTCAAATGGAATCCAATTGCTATCTATGTCACAAATCCAAGTAAATTACAAAAGGAACACATCACATCAAAAAAAGGTACAAAAAAACTAAACAATTCCCACAGCCAAGAGACCTTTTCCATTCCCACTCCAAGTTGGAAGTCCAAAAGTTGCACAAGAAATGTATCTCTAACATTCAAACTGCTTTCAGACACCATAGTAGCAAATAAAGAGGTGTAACTAAGCGAAGTGGAGGTCTATATACATTTAAACAATGGGAGGGAAACCTCTCCCAGTGGATAATAAAGAACAAGATGGTTACTTCACATGACAATAAATTTAAACCGAAGCAAGGGATAAAATACTTAAATTATGCAATTGCCAAAGAAGAAGAGACTAAGACGGAAACACCCATGAAATAGGGCTTCACTTTTTTCAAAACTTAACTCACTGTTTGCTTGAGACTCATAGCAATATACATCACCTCAAAACAAGGATTGGTAAAACAAAAATATCACCAGAGGTAAATTGGTTGAGTTCCCGCATACTGTTGAGAACTTCCACTACTTGGATCCACTGAGTGATTTGGTGCTACCGGTGGCCGTGATGGAGGATATGAAGATTGCATCACCGAATATGATGCGAGTGGTGGTGCTCCATAAGGAGGGTACTATACTACAGGTTGTGGATTCATGTAGTATCCTTGAGCCCCTTGAGGTGTTCCATTGTAGAATAGGTTAGGAGAAGATTGGTTGGTGATACCTGCATCCGGTGCAAAGCCCTTTTTTAGGCTTCCTACACTTATCTGTGGGATGGTTGCCTCTACAATTCCTATAAACTACTCCGATTTCTATCCAACAAATTTTAGGACCTAGAGGATGTGTTCGGCCACAAGTAGGTCATGGAACATTTTTTGGTTGGGATTGACCACCTCTCAATTGGATAGGTGGATTGGAACGGGGTTGAGGAGGTATATATGTCCGAATTCCAATTTGTCCTCCAAAAGGACAATGGTCTTTTAGGGGTTAAACAAACAATTCACACAATAACAATTATTTTAAAGACTTATTGAAATCATTATCATGTATTCTATTCAAATATATCAAAATTTTACTTGGCCCGTGGTTCCTTGGAAATGGGAAAAATTGGTCACTATGACCATATTGGTTGCAATTTTGACCCCAAATGTTGGTGGGGAAGTTGCCGGTCTCATTTGGAGGGGGTGGCACATGGGCTGATTTTGCACCAATGGCCATGGCTATTTGATCTCCAAGGCCTTTGATTGACCTCATGACGTCTTCTTTGAGATCATCATTGGCCTTTTGAAATTTGGTCTTTTGAAATTTGGCCTTTAATTCCGCTAACCGGAATGTTTCCGATTGCGTTTACCATGGAAGTGGAGGAGCCGATGGCCCAGAATCTAAGGGTGCCGGATGACTTGGAATGAGAGGGTATGGATGTCCGTGAGAAGGTGCCATCGTTGTGGATGGCACATAATGGGCGGGATAAACGCCGGCATCGATGTTACGGTCCGGTTCCACATCCTAGCGTTTTCCTTCTTGATTCGCTCTACGTGTCGTGCCGCCACTTGGGCCTCATCTAAAGTTTGAGGACTTGTGTTCAAGATCTCCCGCATTGTGGTTTGTTGGTTAAACCCTTGGATGAAATAGAACCTAATAGTTTTATCGGTGAGATGGTTTCCTACAAACCGGGTGATCACCGTATTAAAACGGCGAATATACTCCGAAGATTTCCTCGGTGGGACCTTGGCACATTCCCGTGAGGGCTACCAAGGCACTTTGTTGCTCGATTTCGAGCCGAAATTGTCGTAAAAAGACTGTTTGTAATGCCGGCCATGTAGCAAAAGTGTTGGGGGCATGTGATTAGTACCACTCATATGCTTGCCCTTCAAGTGTGGTTGAAAACCACACCAATCTATAGGTCTTCTCGGGGATCACATTGATTACAAGTATTTCAATGTACCGTTTAATGTGTCCCAAGGGATTTTCGTGGATCAATCCCGAAAATTTCGGGAGATTTCTAGGCATAGCTCGAGGTGCCATGCCGGGGGCATAACTATTGGTAGTCCCCGGGGTGCTATCATAGCATCCACCGGATCTAAATCAGCCATGGGGGTAGGTGGTTCCACCTCCTCTATCCTATCAAAACCGTCTTCTATATTCACATCAAGGGTGAAGTTGTTGTCTCCAACTCTTTCTACTACTAGTTGTGGTTCTTCAACTATCGGTGGTTCTTCTACTCTAAGTTCTTCTACCGGTTGAAGGTTCTACAATTGGTGGTGGTGGTGGTGGTCTCCCTCTACCTCTAGTAGTTTTTTCTTTTCTACTAGTGGAAGATTGGCGGCTACGGGACTTTGATCGGGTAGTCACTATTGAGGGTGTACTCCACGGTCATTTTTGGGGTGCAATTTTGCTATTCTCAAATTTGACAACAAGATCCATTTTAACTATAGCTAGTCAATTTCTCCATCTTTGAGATGAAGAAGTTCTAAGGAAGCATATGGATTTCTATACTCCACTAATTGATCCTTTCTACTCCTAGGTTCAAGGTTGCAACCACTCTTCTAGCTCCATGGAAGAGAGTCGTGTTCTACTTATACTACCAGCATACATTCTAATTGTTTATTGTAATGTTGACTCTAACATATGAGACCCGAAGATGTATTAAGCAACTATGTTGGGATATATAAGAATCATTATTTGGAAGTTAGACACTAAATAGTTTTATGAGCTCAAAGGTCTTCCAATCCGTGAACCTCATATCATGTGCCCATGCAAGCAAGGGAGAAAACGGTGGCTTTGTCCCATACCCAGCTATTTACTGAATTCCCCCGAATCAAAGCTAACTCACTGCCAAAGGCATGGGAGGGCCGGAGCCTTTCGCTAGCCTTGCTCTTTTGCACGGTAAGCACAAAAAAGTGAAGTGATTACCAACACAAAGGAGTGCACCTTCATATTGGGTCGGAGAAAACCCTCACACCTTCACTTCTTCACATGGATAAGAGTCCTCGGAGTTAAAAAAACCTTTTGTTCCCACCAAGCTTTCTTTTGCCTAAGATCAACTCATGACATCTTGATTCCCCATTTTAGTCACTCATGTCTTTTAATTCATCCCAACCCTTAACTCTAACATGATTTTGTGTTGAAATTTTTAGTTTGATGAACCTAAAGTGATCAAAAGTCAAATTTTTTGGGTGATTTTATGTTTGGTCCACTTTTAGAGGCCCAATTAGGGCTGGAAAAGATGAAAACAACGTACAAAGTTGCTGAAATTCCAAGGTAGGATGCACTAAATGAAGTAAAACTAATTTTTTGGGTGCTTTTGGTGATTTGGATAAGTCTAAGAGTCTATTTTGAGGTAAGGAAGTAGAAAAACAGCACACAAGGTTGCTAGAATTCCAAGGTAGGATGTACTAAGTGAGGTAGAACTAATTTTTTGGGTGATTTTGGTGATTTCACTACAACAAAAGCAGTGTTTTATGACTACAAAATATGACTGCAGTGAGTCGTAAAATCAAAAAATATGACTCACGTAGAAATCATTGTAGATGACTCGAAATATGACTAACTCCAATCGTTTGAAAACAGTCACTTCAAACATTAGTCATATTGGCAGTCATATGAATTGAAGAGTATAAATACCCATATTTAGCCATAGTATACCAACATGGCGTATACTTTGACTCTACTAGGGGGGTCTTGACTTTTTGTTGAGTTGCCCGGGCAAACAAAAAAATCTTACGTGGAATATGACTATGGCGAGTCATATTTTTTGATGACATAGAATATGACTGGAGTGAGTCATATTTTGCAGTAATGTGGAATATGACTACAGTGAGTCATTTTTTCTGATGACATGGAATATGTCTACAGTGAGTTATATTTTTTGATGACATGGAATATGATTGTAGTGAGTCATATTTTTTGATGACATAGAATATGATTGTAGTGGGTCATATTTTTTGATGACATGGAATATGACTGTAGTGAGTCATATTTTGCAGTGATGTAAAATATGACTATGGTGAGTCATATTTTGCAGTGATGTGAAATATGACTATGGTGAGTCATATTTTGCAGTAACACGAAATATGACTTTTTCCAATTATATTTTTAAATGATGTGTAAAACAATTCTTTTCAGTCATATTTTTTGATGATTTGTAAAACAACTATGTGTAGTCATACATCAACATAATTTAGTAGTTAAGTAAGAGAATTCATTTAATTAAAAATGAATACATATGATTTCTTGAATGGGCAAAAATTAATGACATTAAAAAGTCAAAAACAAGAAAAAATGTGATTTTTTTCAATAACATTTATTAGTTACTAACACAAAATATATCACAATGGCTCTTTATATATATATATATATATATATATATATATATATATATATATATATATATATATATATATATATATATATATATATATATATTTCTACATACTTGTAGAACCTATATTCCAACAAAAATGTAAAGATGTTACCTCTTTTGTATTGCAAATAGCCTTCATTTCAATCTCCAATGCCTACATGTATAAACAAGAAGGTTAGTTTTCAATAAATGAACAATATAATTCAAACTTTAAAGATTTAAAGCACTACAAAATATGTAAACATGTTTAAGATTAAAAAATGAAGTTATAATCATTAATAATCAAATTTGGATAAGTCTAAGTGTCTATTTTGAGGTAAGGAAGTAGAAAACAGCAACAAAGTTGCTGAAATTTTAAAGTGGAATGTACTAGATAGTGGAGAACTAATTTTTTGGGATTTTTTGCGGATTTAGGTGAAACTAAGCATCCAAATTGGGGTAAAGAGCTAAAAATCAGCACACTATGTGGTTGAAATTTGGATGTAGGAAGGACTCAACAACCAAGAACTAATTTTTTGGGTGATTTTGAAGATTTGATACTCCAAAAAGCCTATTTTGGAGCACGGACCAAAAAATCAGCACTCATAGTTGCTGAAATTTTTAAATAGGAAGTACTATAGGGGTGAAGACTAACTTTTTTGGGTGATTTTGATGATTTGAGTATTCCTAGAGGACTTTTGAAGGGTGAGGATTTAAAAAACAGCACTCAATATCACACCAAACAATTCATTTTTGGTGGGTTAGAAATTACAAGCTAATGCATTACTAAGTGTAAACACAATAGCTGTCCACCCCTTACCATCCGGTGCATGTCTTGAAAGTGAAATTCCACTTAGAAAATCCCGTGCTGGTTCCTAGATGGGCAGTATCACCCGTTCACTTCCAATTTCCCTTGGGCTTTCGACCAACGATGGTAAACAAAGTTCTTTTTGTTCCTTTTAAATGTTCAATACAGGGCTGGACCACGAAATAAGGGATTGATGAAGGGAAGACGAGCAATCTGGAGTTCAACCTACAAACACAATCTCTCGGGGTTTGGGGGCATCACTCCCTCCACACCTGATTTCAAATGACATACATGATCCCACTAGTCATCACTCCGGCCTCACCGTGATATAAAAACATCTGATAAAGAAAGCAACTAAACAACACTCAAGAGGGTCCCACCCAACAACGGGGGATAATCCTCTTGGCATTCATGTACATAAAAGTACATGAAGTGAATTTCAAACTTTTCAAACACCCGGTCTGGAATTTATCTATAACTTTTTATTGGAGACCTGAAATCTCAAACGGATTCTTGGAGGTGGAACTTCATTTGATTTTCCAACTAATCTTAGTTAAAAAAAATTTGAAAAAAATTAATTTACTATGCCTAAATCCGGTTTGAAAATCTAGTTTTTAAACAATTTCGGAATTCACTTGGTTCTCCTCCCTTAACACACTTATTTCATATGTATTGGTAAATATTTTACTGCCTTGTATATATTACCCAACACTCATGTTCTTTGACATGTGTGTGTTGGTACTTATTGGGTGCTTAAATGGCTTGATCACTAATTGTATTTGCTTAGGTGGCACTCTATGGTTTGTTGTTTGACTAGGGTTTTGGATTCTTTGGGTTTTGTGGATTCTATTGATAAAGATCTTGATAAATAATTAACAAGAAGTTGACTAAAAATTGATAGGTCTGTCCTAATTGACAAAATAAGGTTGTTAAAAGTGATTGCTGTCAATTCGGGCAAAATTTTGTCAAATATTTGTCATCTAGGGTTGCAATCCCTTGTAGTGGCTCCAAGCTCCAATGTGCTCCAAGGAACCAACAACAAGCAACAAGAAAACTTGTATAACATGTTAGAACCACACTCCCTCCTGACAGGTGTACCAAAAATGTAAGTGAATTTCACCTTAAAGTAAACTCATTCACAAAATTGGGCTGGAAGAGGAATAAAGGGACCCTAGTCTAAATGCCTTCTAAGCAATGGACTTATACATGCTTCTTTTAGATTTAGGTTTTGACATCAACTAGAACTTGTATATCAAACTCTTAGGACAAATCCCTAATGAAAAACCTAGTCCAATTATGCCATGATGGACCACAATTGGTCTAAAATTGACCCTAAAAACTAGGGGCAGCATACACTGTCTTCACCCACCACTCAAGTACACCCATACATTGCACTCCATAAACCCAATTGAACCTCCCTTCATACAACTTCATATTCCAAATTGCTTTCACTAAGAACTCCATACATGCCAATTAGAACCACTCCATCCTTATGGTAAAAACAAGCATATTGTAATGAAAATTACAATGAGTTTAGCCTAAGGCCCAATGAGCCATCAAGCAAGAGCAAGGAATGAGGGTCCTAACCACCATAATATAGGCAGCAGACCCTCCTTGCACAAACTCAGTTATCAACACTTCTTTTTAGCTTCGATTTAGTTCAGACTTGTCTTGATAGAAAGCTAACTTCTATGCGCAGCTCTCCTCCAAATTTCAGCTTCAAAGGTTGTGTAGATCATCCGCAGCAGTTGGTCGAAGTTGCAGCTCACCATAATATAAGCAACAGACCCTCCTTGCACAAAATCAATCACCAACACTTCATTTTAGCTTTGATTTAGTTGAGACTTGTCTTGATGGAAAGCTAACTTCCATGCAAAGCTCTCCTCCAAATTTCAACTTCAAAAGTTTTGTAGATCATCCGCAGCAGTTGGTCGAAGTTGCAGCTCTTCCTACAGGTCACAGTTATCCTTCATCCTTCCCAACTCTTCCAATTTCCACCCCATTCTCTCACAATAGGGTACAAACCTAATCAACTAATTCCTCTAACCCTCTTTCTAAGTCTTTCTCTCCTTGATCTTCACACACTTCCTCTTCACACACACATCCCACAAGCATCTCTCTACACATACCAAAAAGGGGAGGAAGAAGAAAAAAACCCAAACCCTAATTCGACTTTTTCCCTGTTTTCCAAGTTACTAACTCCTACTTACCTTCATCCATCCTTCATTTATTGAAAAATGTCTTTAAATTACTATTTTGTCTAATTTAGTGCTCCTATGACATTGTAAGTATTTTCCTAATAGTTTTTAATTTAATAACTTCCTTAGTCTTTTTATGTTTCTTCTTTACTCATAGTTTTCCATTAACATTAGATTCATTTCCTAATTCTAGACTTAGTTTCCACTTGATGTTTTGTATTTTTACTTTTTATGTTTTTTTAATTAATAATTTGATCTAGGTTAATTTTTTTTATGAACTAAAAGTCTTCAAACTACACTAAAATTAGTAAATAGTGTTGGGTGATAATTAGTGTTGTTCCGTGTTTTTACCCCCAACACTATTTTTCAACTTACGTGTAAATAGTGTTGGGGCACTTAATTGCTGTCATAAAAATCTGTCCCTTCCCTGCAAAACTGTAATTTTTGCCCCCCGCCGTAAAAATCTGTCTCTTCCCTACAAAATTGTAATTATTGCCTCCTGCCGTGAAAATCTATCCCTTTCCAAGAAAACTGTAATTTTTGCCTCCTACTGCGAAAATCTGTCCCTTCCCTGCAAAATTGTAGTTTTAGCCTCCCGTCATGAAAATTTGTCTTTCCTCTGCAAAATTGTAATTTTTGCCTTCCGTCGTGAAAATCCGTCCCTTTCCTAGAAAATTGTAATTTACTATAGAGCTAAAATAGTGTTAGAATGGGATAATTTTCATCTAACACTAACCTTGCAAATCACAATTAGTGTTAGTGTTGACAATTAGTGTTGCCAACACTATTTACCAATTTTAGTGTAATGGTTGTAGTTTACTTTTAAGATACTAACACTTTTGAATTTAAAACTAACACCTAATTTTTATATTTTCAATTATCATCAATGTGAACCAATATGGTGGTTCACAAATTCAAATGTTGATGTGTGGGAGAACAAGAAGAAGATGGAGAAGCTTTGATTAAGACCACTAGTGACAATTCCTAAGGTGCATTATTTGCGATTGGCAAAGGAAATGTCAATAAAACCTATTGTTGATGGTCAACAAGTGCAACAAAGATTTTTCTTCAATGATGCAGGCAACACTATTTCAACAAAGGGTACTGTGGCTTAGACAACTGAACGCATTCAACAAAAAGAGATAGTACAAAATGCAATAAGGTGGTCGATGGTTGAATTAGGGGTTGCAAATCTAAGTACCATGCATAATTTATTCTTCATAAATGTGCAAAAATTTGAAGGACATGACCGTGGGCAATTAAAATTGCTAGATGAAGTAGTGAATAAAAAAATGAAAAAATTTTGGTCATCTTTAACAATGGAAGCCTTGAAGAGGTTTGAAGCTCTTATACCACTTATAATAAAAAAACCATTATGCAAGTATTCAATATGAAGAAGTAGGATATCAAGAGTATAATAAATATGTGGAGAATCTGGATGACGCGTCATGGGCTTGGCAATTATCTGTACCTTATAGTACACTTAACATGAACAATAAAGGCACTCATATTTGATGTAGAGAGGATTTTTTTACAGAAGTAGCTATAAAATTGGGAACGCCTTATTTGTGGATATTTAATTGTAAACAATATGAGAGAAGAGAGAAAGATGAAGCGTAGATTGACATTAAATACAATATAGCTTTACAGAAGGTACAATAGTGAATGACAAACATATACATGTGAACAATAAATTTTTTGTTTTTACCAAGAATGTATTTTGAAAAAAAGATAAAGGAGAATATGGTATTGCCATTAGAGTGTACGTAGTAGAAAGATACTTGGTTGTTTTACCACAAACTATTTCCACATACGTTCATGATTTCTAATACAAGGGCCAAACTGATCGTTTTGTACAAGCAGTGAGAGACATAACATTTGTAATGATACATCCAACTGCATCGAGGGTGACAAACAGTGTATGTTTAGATCATGAACAATTACCAATAGTATTTTGTGACTCTTAAAACAAAGGAAGGATGCTGTCTATAGTGGGTCAAATAGAAAGAACTTCAATGGAGTTGCAGAGATTAATAACTGCATATCTATTAGAAAAATGGGGGTCGCACGCTCCTTGGTAGATGTTTGTTGCTATGCCACACTTGAAGGATATTATCACAATGTTTGTAAGATCATGTATTTTGTGAAATTTTAACTACAATACTACATTGGTAAAGCTATTTTGTGATTGTAGTCTTACATTTATAGACTTGTGGTTTTAGAGTTTTGGGGTTTGTTTTGAGTTTGGAATTTTTGGAGTTTGGAATTTTTGGAGTTTGGAATTTTTGGAGTTTGGAATTTTTGGAGTTATACGTACAGAGTTAAGCTCTTAAAGATGAAATTTGCCTCCTCTATTTTCCTTATACATATTTTGGTATTTTGGAAGCTAGTTTCCAACTTTTGGAAATTAAATTTGTCTCTTCTTCTGCATATTCTAGCATTTTGGGAAGTGGGAACTACTTTTCAACTGCATGTAATATCTTTTTTTAATTAAGGTGCCCTTTTATAGGTATTTTCCTTTTGCTTGATCACTAGTTCTTATTTTTCTGTCTTCCTGAATTTTGATTGTATTTTCAATAAATTTATTTAAAAGCTTTAAGTTTGTAGCTTTGGTTTAGTTTGAGGTGTGTGAAGTTTTTTTTGTAAGCTAGAGTGTAATCAATGAGCTTCAACTGTTGTTTTTCTCTTGTGTAAGGTTTCTAGTGTTGTATTTCCATTATTAATGGATTTAAGTATCTAGAATTAATAAAATCTAGTGTTGTATTATGTCATGATGGATTTAAACTACAAAACTTTTTTTTGGATTTGGTAGAAGTATTATATTGTTTCTTTATAGGATTTTAGTTTCTAAAAAACATGTTTTGAGTTAAACAATTGCTTGGAATTAGAAGATGTCTTGATTAGTGTTACAAAAAATTTATAGGAGTTTAACATTCAAAATACTCTAAAGTTTTCTTCTTGTACTGCACTGTACATACATTGTATTATGCATGTTAAAGCTTAGTGGACCTACATATTAACAAAGTTTACAACTTCATTTCTCTAAAGTACGTTTATTTGATGCACACACTTGGATTTCAATAAATCTAAACTAACAAGACAAATTAGGATTTATGAACTATAATTAGGGTTTAGGGTTTGACAATAGGTTCTATATTCAATTGATTGAATGATTGAAGATATTTTGACAATAATCTTTGCATTTAAGATACTAAGTGTTTTTAAAGCAACATCGTTTTCAAAGTTCTTGGATATTTAAAAAGATTTGAGGTCAATAGACAATCTTTGAAATATGATTTATTTTGTGCTAACACGACATTTTAGAATTGAAATCAAATACCATTATACTAGTCAATTCATTAGATCAGAAATCTCATTATTCATTTGATTTTATCTTCATATTAAAGATCCAAATTCTCAAGACAAATATGGTATCTAGCATGTTCTAATGTTAACAATTGTTGAAAAAAAATATTTCAATTAATGTTAAGAAGAAATTCTTAGAATTTATCATTCAAAATATTTATCAATTCCTTTTTGTATTATAGTTTGTAGGTACTCCATTGTGCAAGATACATACTAAACATTGTTGACCTACTTCATTCATACTCTATTTTGCACGAAAAAGTCTTCAACTTTTTTTCTAAGTATGTCTACCCAATAGACATTTTTTGAATTTGATAATTTAGTAAGAATTGGAGTAACAACAGAAATCATGATAGAGGAACTTTGATTAGAATTACAAGACTAAAATTTTGGTTTTTGGAATCAATAATTAGGTTTGGTCTTAAAAAATATGAAAAAAATTCTTTTATTATTGCAATCTTTTTTGGTATGCAATTTATCTTTGCTTCAACAATAATTCTTGTTTAGGCAAGGATAATTATCTTTATCTAAGATTTATTTTTTAAACAAAAATCATTGACCCTTGCCTTAAAGACAAGTATCATTGAGGCAAAGATAATTATCCTTGCTTCAAAGAGAATTATCCTTGCTTCAAAGAGAATTATTGTTGACGTAAAAGTAATTATCTTTATTTCAATGATACACTTGTTTATATCAAAATTTGCATCAATTATAATGTTTCTGATAAAAAAAAAAAGTATATCTTACTTAAACTTTAAGTATAAGAAAAATATGATGCATACCAATAACATTGATATAGTATATGCATATTTTGTGTAATTTTGATCTTGGACTATGTTCTCAATTATTATAGAAGGATGTTATTTTTTCTTTAATATATATTTTTATTATTGTTTATTTTAAATGACATTTATTAACTGTATCTTCACTTCTATATGGTAAGTATTCAAAGTGATTTCATTTAACAATACTGATACGGGACTTACTCTGTAAAAAAAATATATTTATCAACACTGTCAAAAAAAAATAGCAACTTAAGATTGAAAAATTAAGAATTAGTGAATCAAAGAGTAGTGGTTCAATAAATGCCAAGATATGAGCTATGTTGATGGAATGCAATTAAAAGACACGATTGGTGTTAGCAAAGTGTCACCACATAAGTATGATCTTGTGCCATTACACAAGTATGATCTTATGTCTTCATACAAGTATATTCCTAGTCTATTTTGACAATACTATAGTATGGTAAAAAGCTAGATCTCCCTACAAATAAAGTGATGATCTTGGTACTATAAGTGTTTTAAATCCACCTTTGAGATAAATTAGTTACAAACAAATCCTTTGTGCTTCAACCTTCAACTCCTATATAGGTGTTTAAGAAATGTGTAATTGGCCTTTAAGCAATGGACAAGTTTTTGATATTGCTAAATCCTAAGCAGTTCAACTATCAACTTGAAACAATGTATTCTTCAAAAGTTAGCAGGAATGGTTTAGGATTTTGCCAATATAGATAAAAATGGCTCAAAACTTTGGACCCTCAAAGAAAAATTATTCAAATCCAAATTCAAAGTAGCTAAAGTTGTAGAGAATTGCATGCCTTTTTTAGAATGATAAAACAAATTGTAATTTGACTTTGCTATCAAAAGTTATATGCGAATTAAGGTTTACTTCTAAATCATTTTAATAAACTTTATCCATAATTTTTTTCTAACTAGTTGATCCAAATTCACTTCTATTTTTCGAGTTTAGTTTAAGATGTATCCTAGTTTTTGAAATTTTGAGTTTACTTGAATTGAACAAATGATTACAACTTTTATCAAAATCTAGATTTTTTTTAAAACCATGTCATATGGATTTTGTTGAATTCCTAGTTTCCAACGTTGAAATTTTGCATTAGAATGCAGTTTTCAACGTAACATTCTACGTTGAAATGCATTCCAATGCAAAATTTTGTGTTGGAATGCACTTCAACGCAAAATGTGACATTGAAAACTACATTCCAACGCAAAATTTCAACGTTGGAAATTAGGAACTCAATAAAATCCATGTGACATGGTTTGGTCATTCCCAATACAGTTTAAACAACATTTGAATGTAGTTTTCTTCTAGTGTTCACAGTGAAAGTTCCCTTCAATGAAACTCATAGCACCTTTGAGGGACAATGGCCACTGTTCATCATTAATGATGAACAGTGCTACATTAAAAAATATTTAAAAAATATTAAAAATTAATAATATTAAAAATTATTAAATAAAAGTAAATAAAAATATTTAAAATATTTAAAGAATAATAATATATTAAAAATAAATTAAAAAATAGTAGTCTAATGTGGTTGCAATCATGCCACATCATATTCAAAAAAATTGAAATTTTGTAATTACTTTAATATTAAATTATTATTATTTTAATATTTTAAAAATTATTAAAGAAAAATGCATTGATCAAGCTTCTAGTTCATTAGCAAAAATTATTTATTTATTTATTTAATTTTTTCTACTCTATTGTTTCCTATTGCTTCCACTGTCATTAGAAAAAATTGAACCCCAAAAGAGGCCACTTCATAATGCAAAAGCTTGGGTGGGAAGAGCCTTCTCAACTCACTAATTAGGCTATGAATTGCACGATGAATTCAAAAAATTGTCATCATTACCCAATCCATTTTCATGATTTTATAAATCTCATGATGAATCCATCATGAAGAATGGAGCACACACCAAGTGGTGGTTCTAATGAGGATGTAGCCACCTTCATATGCATTCAATTAGTATAAAAATTAGTAAGAAAACTGAAGGTCTCTTTGTGGGTTCAATTTTTTCCTAATGCTACAAACTCTCAACCCTATTTAGGATCCATTTTTTTCCTAATGATACTAAATCTTGGCTTCTCCAACCACCAATTGTGTTTGGTTTTGGCTTTTCTTTTTGTCTTTAATCTAAGTCAAACTTTGATTAAGGGACTCAAATATTCTTCTTTATCGAGTCATCCTTCATTCTCTAGATTCTTCTCTAGATTCCTCTCTTCTACATCTATTTGAACTTTCAAACTTCATCATTTAAATTATTCTTTTTCCCACTCTTTTGAAATTTCTACTTGAACCTTCTTAGTGCTTTATGAGTCTTCAACTATCCTTTCTAGTCCCATAGTCTTTCTAAACACCCAATGAGTATATCTTAATTTTTCAAAGAGTATCTTTTAGATGTTCAAGGAGTTTCCAAAGAGTATCTTTTAGTTGTTCAAGGAGTATTTCTCAATTCTTCAAAGAATTTTCATCATCCAAAGAGCATTTCTCAATTTTCCAAAGAATTTTCATCATCCAAAGAGTATTTCTTAGTTGTCCATAAAATTTCCAAAATTCTAGAGGATATTTCTCAATTGTCTAGAGAATTTCCATCACCTAAAGATTATTTTTTAGTTGTCAAGAGAGGATTTCAAACATCCAAAGAATATCTCTTAGTTGTACAATGAGTTTTTAAGCATCCAAGGACTATTTTTCAATTGTCCAAAGAGAAATTCAAACAATTAAGGAATATTTTAGTACCCTTGAGAATTTATGTACTCTAAAGAGGAAAATTCTAGACATTCCAACAATTTTCTAAACCTCCAACAAATTTTCTAAACAACCTAGCAAATTTCTAAGCAACCTAGAGGATTTTAAAACATCATAGGGCTTGATTTGTTTGTTTTATTTTTTATATTGAACTAGAAGGCATTATGGAGTGTTCCCAATCTAGTTGTCCACATGATCTAACTACTATTTAAACCAACCTACCTTATTCTATGAACTACCTTTCTTGACACTAGATTGGTTGGTTGCTACTCTAAACAAATCCCTCGTGCTTGTCTCATTGGATCTTTTTTTATCCATTTGACTAGATTTCTTTTTGCCTATTTGTTTGGATCCTTACTATTTGTTTATTTAAATCTACTTCCAAATGGACTAATTGGATTTTCTATATGAATTAATTGGACAAATTTGATATTCTATGTAGTATTTTTGGAGAATATATATTTTTTTTTCCCTAGATTTTTGTACCTAGTATCAGATTCCTAACTAGGTTTTAAAAGTTTTTAAAACATATATTTTAAGCTTATATTTAATTTTTCAAATGTCAAATTTCTTCATGTAGGATGAGAAATATTAATCTAATCCTATTAAGGCAATTTAATCTTTGATAAATTTAGCCTTATGACACAACATGATGTGTATTAAATAAGTCTGCTAATTAATTTGTTAGCAAAGGTGCTCACCAGGGTGTTTTAAGGCACATGCTTTATTAACATACCCAATATTAAGACTCAAAGAAGTTTAACAGCTATACAAGATTGATTACAGCCATACAAGATTATTTAGTTAATGCAAAATCCGGGCCCTTGAAGCCTCTGCAGGAAGACGTTCAAATAATTGTGAGATCACATGAGGTGGTAATAGTTGGTGATTGCCATTTCACATTTGGACAGATGAAGTTTTCATCAAACAATAAAGATGTGTTCGGTACTTTACTAGTGGCCGTCATATCACATCTGAACAAATGAAGTTTTCATCAACAATAACGAAACTGGAGAAGCTGGGTTTGATACTGGTTTAGCTACAAAAGCTAGAATGACTGATTCTGCACACCTCAGATGCTCCAATTAGCTGCACCATTCACTCGTGAACAAGAGCTTAATTTCTACTTTCAATTTGTTATTGTCAAGGTTAGATTGAGTCAAGTGAGCTAGCTTGTAACTTCCAAAGAGCAAACTTAGGACCTTGATCCATCGTGTGTGTTGTAATGTTACTGTGAAGAAAGAAATCAACATGGCTGCATCACAACGTCCTAATGGAAATCAGGTTCATTGGATTTACTGTATGAATTTTTTTTTTTTTGCTATGATCATGTATGTTGTCCCTTGTAAAGACTATAGCATGCTGTGACAGTTAACGATTTGAAAATAGTACCCCTGACGTTTATGAAGCTGCTCAGACACTTGTTGACACATTTTAAGCGCGACTGTGTATATTGCATGACCAAAAGACTTTAAGACTTCAATGCGTTGTGACCTGAAGACACCTCATGCACCTCACTAATTCAACATTGGGTTGTTTTGTTCTTGGGATGGGCACAAGTGAGGGTCGCAACTTCTTGGAGCAATATTCTATAGTCACTTAGCAAGCCAAACACTTCCAATGCATGAAGAACTTGTTTAATACTTAGAGTTGTTAGTAGACTTGCAAACTAGATATTACTAGCCTAAACACTCATATTGGCTTAGACACACTTATATCAAGGAAAAATATAGAGTATGGGCTAAAGGAAAAAAATGGGGTATGAATTGCATCTTGTTTGTACTCCTAGCTAATAGTCATGCCTTTTTTGCTCTATATGACTCAAAGGATGACTAGTACTATTGTTGATAAAAATAATGTCTTTATAGTCTATAAGTTTCCTTGAAAACAAATAAATTCTATGGCATTTTAGGACTTGCAAACTTGCTTGCTAAAAATCCTTATGTACAAAATGACCTTGTGATGCTACTTGTCTCAAGGTAAAAAATAGGATGCTTATCAAAAGATGTGACCAAAAAAAATATGATGTTAGAAAGAGAGGCTCTGTGGAGGTAAAACTCAGACAAAACTAGTTATTTTCTCTAGGTAGAAAACATTATGCTAGGTGATAAGTAGAATGATGTCCTTGAACAAGGGATGTTCCAAGACAAGATCTTTTTTTCTCCACCTAGAATCCTAGATTCTAAATAGTTGAGTGAAAAGTGTTTAAACCTTGGATTTTGATATAAAAGGAATGGTTAGGGTCAAAAGGTTAGTTAAATGAATGCTTAATATATGATGTAGAGGTTCAAAGCTTTGCTATCAACTCATTAAAAATAATAGAAGAGATGTTTAAATGTGACCAACTAAAAAATCATATAGTCAAAGCTTCAATGTAGAGGGTGAAACTAAAATAAAGAGGGACAAACACAAGAGGCAAAGTCAAAGCTCCACCATATAGTGTGGAATGGAACTAGGTGCAACTACTTTATTAATGTTATTATTTGATTCCACCTTTTTCAACATTGCTCCTATGATATTGGAATTGCCTTGTTGCTAAAGATCTTTAGCATACACATTTTGGGAGAGGCATTGAAGATGTCTAGGGAACCAAACTACTTATGCTCATAATGACAACAATGTCATTTGAGTTGATTGGCGCTAGATATATGGTACACAAGATTGAAGCTTGGATTAGAAATTGACACAAAGATTTATCATCAAAAACTTATTGAAGGTAATTAAGGATGAGAACCATTATTGCACCCATCTTATCATGCCATTTTGGACTCATTTTGGTTTCCACAAACTGTTCCTTTGTGCTTGCTTTAATTCTTGCAACAAAAAGAAAATTATCAATTTTACCATCAAAAAATACCTCTCCAATCCATCCATTAAGATAGGTTGTTTCTTTGTTTTGTTTTGTTTGTTTATTTATTTGTTATGTTGAGATCTCTTGGACCATGCATCCTCTAGTTGCATTCTTGGTACTGTTGGAAAGCTCTTGGCAAAGAGGGGTGAACTAGCTTTATTCTATGGTGCTTTGACTCATGGTGTGAAAGTTATTGATTTTTGAAATTTTTAGGGACTAAAAAATTAAAAAATTACTTTCACTTTTATTTTGAGTGTGGCAACTGCACAGGGCACGGTTTCAATGAAGTGTGGACGTGCTACAGCAATAAGAAACAAAACCATTGTGATGAATCTCTTGCCTTGCATTGTACATTCTTATTTGATGATACATTTGTTGGATATCCGTCCAATGTGAGTTCGTCCCGAAGGCCCTTTCAAATTCATTATTTGCACTTCATACAGTCTAACTTGATCCTATTTGCAGTTACTCTAGGTCCAGAATAATTTATGGCAAATTCGCCCTAAAAGCCATAGCATGAAGCCCATGACGACAAGAGAATTCCAATACATTGAAAACACACGGACAATGTATAAACAGCAAGAAGGGAACTCAAAAATCAGTAAAAACGAAAGGTTAATCAGCAAAGAAACCAGTAGTCTACGAACTTCCAGTAGTAATCCTCCTGTTTGAGGTCTTCGGAAGCCATTGCTATGGATATCTACGCCTTCACAAGTAAACAGTGCTCCAACTTACCGATATTTTCATTCTCGTACGATTTTGCAATGAAACAAGTGGCCCAAAATGTTACGATCAGAGATCTTGTTCAGAAAGGGTGCATGAGAAAATGTCTTAAATATGGGGCAGTGAATGATATTCTTCTGTTCCAAATACTTTGAAAAATCCATTGTACAGTACAAACAATAAAAGAAAAATATGCTTCCGAAAGAGCAAATAGCATTAAACCTAACATGTTTTCAAAGTTTCCATGATTTACAAATGTCAAGCAGGTGAACAATCTGGGACCAACCACACCACCACACAATCTACAGGATGCTCCTGCTCTCATCCACTGGAGGACTTGACTTGACAAATCTTAGTTACAGGATGTGCTAAGGAATACATAGAAATCCTGTCCCAATTGATTACCACAGTCTCACGACCTTGCAAGAACAATCAATCCGATTCGCTGATGAGCAGCACCCTTACAATCTATTAAATACAGTTTGAGATAATCAAGAGCAAAAAGCTGTGAAAAAGTGTGAAAAAAAAACCACGTTGGCAGACCTCACCAATATATGTATACAGACCTCACCAAAAGGACTTGGCACGCAATCCATTATGAAGACCAGCTTCTAATCCGGAAGGTTCACTCCCGAAAACCGTTCAGGGATGTCCTTCACTGTGGCTGTTTGGGAGGAATTCAGATAGTGATGAATTCCAGCAAACTTCTCTTGAATCCTCTCTACCTGCCAAACAGGGAAAGACCAATACGATTTCAGAGCAGTGCTGATTAGAGCTTGAGTACAGTAACGTGCAATGTAAAAGTTATAGCACCTTCCAGAGCGAATCAAAAGAGGAAAATCATTGAGAAGACGATGATAAGAATTTAACATACCCGACGGAGCTCAAGCTCCAAGTCTACTTTTTGCTGATAAAGGGAACGTCGAACTTGTGTAACGTCAAAAACATGATCAATATCTTGCTCAAAGGCAGTTTCAAGGTCTTCCCGTAGCAATGATGGGAAGGTGTCTACCACGGGCATCAAGAAAAAGCAATTGAACTGCGCAGCACAAGGAAACCATACCACATGCATCAAGTTACAATAATAATTTAAAAATAAACGAAAATTTGCAGTCAGATAGTTAAACAACCAATTCTATTGCGTGTTGTGCCTCTTAGCAGCTTGCCAGAAAGCACTGACTGGTAAGGGAATCCATGTGCTGTCTACTTATAGGTCAAGTTAGCAACCTGAGACACTTCTGAAAACAGCGAATCATCACCAGAATGAACTGTTTAGATAGTAAGAGTAAGGACTACGGATTATAATTGACATAATAGAATAAATGAAAGGACTTCGTTTTTGTCATTCGTTACATACTTCCAATTTGTCATTCGTTACAAGCACATGTTCATTCATTCAAAACAAAGGACAAGTTCGGAACATACTTTCATTTCAGCAGAAGCAACACAATGATCTCGGATTCCTTCATAAATTTGAGACACCAGCGCATTAACAATCTCTTCAGACGTAGGCGCAAGACGACGGTTCCACAGTGTGCTCTCCAACAGGTCAACAAGCCGAGCTTGCGGTGTTTGACCGTTGCTCAATGATTCTCCCCTCTCCAGCCGGGTCTTATTGTCTTGCTTGTTGCTGTTTCCTGTTGTAGGTGCTGGTCCGTCACCAACATTTGCAGGGACAGCTGCTGGGACAATTGCTGGTATTGGCAGCACATCATTTGTAGAGCTGAGGGTGCTCAGATATTGTCGTAGCCCAGACTGATTCTGCGCACAATAACAGGAATTACAGTAAACACCAAAACCTTTACACCAAAAAATAGGGACCCAAACTTTGCCAAACAAATGAAGATGTGGACAATGATTCAGGAGATAATATGGCCTTGCATAAGCAGGCACATTACAACGATTACCTTACTATGCAGAGACCACGTCACATACCGTGTGGTGCTCATTAGATCTTCCATGCACCTGGCACATAAAACCCAAAATGAACGAACAAAAATATAACAGAGAAAAGCAGTGCATACAAGAACAAGAGAGTATGCTGGATACAGTTACTATCGATGGTATCAGCTCTACACATTATACATTAGCTTCACGACGCTAATTCGGACTTTAAAGTTGTACCTTGCGGAAATGTACATGGGTAAGACGGAGTATCCGTAAGTTCAAAATAAAAAATTTCATAGATATTTGACACCTGCTGCTTACTTTTCTCGGCAATTCCGTTCAGTAGAATCCACAAACATATGGAATGCAGTTGCAACATGCTTCAAAAACATATCATGGCCACTCAAGAACTCTCGATCTTTCTGAAAAGCAAAACAAATCCGCGTTAAGGTAAACAAGCTTCCACAATCAGGTACTTGGTCGAGGCTCTAAAAAACTACAGGTGATCAACATCTGAGCTAAAGATAATTGGCTTCTGGGGAAAAAATAGTTCAAGAAAAAAAGAGTAAAACCGATATATGCCTTAATTATCCCAGGAAGAAATTTACTAATGACAAATAAAAGTCTCGAAATAAAATGTGATATATAAGTGAGGCAATGCCCCCCTTGATTGGTCACGAGACTGACCTGGAGGAGGAAAAATGCGATTGGCAGAAGTCTTCGAATGATGTGCGAGAGCCTAGTTCCCAACTGAATCGAACAAAGAAGCAAATAATCAGTCCGTCTACTCTAAGCACAGTCTTTGCGAAAGAGACGGGATTCTTCTACTGCAATATTAGACTGAATAACGGCTAGTTTGCATGCACTTGAATTGCAAGGAAACCATCGATCCCTTATCAAAATTTTGTCTAGGATCGGAGAACTCGAGAAACCAGTGCCGAGTCTCATTTCTCGAAAGCTCCACCTCATTAAAGAGTTTAATAAGGACATTGAGATTTCACAACAAAAATATTGCAAATACAGCGCAAGAAGCACGATGATATGAACTGGGTGAGAGCAGAGGCATCGGGAAGCTCACTTGATGTAAAAATGGCTCAAAAACATCCCTTGCTTTTGCAACAGCTATCACACATGCTGTCCTGATTCAATCCCCACTTCCCTCTCAGGATAACAAAATAATCGTCTATCTCTTTGAACCCATCGAAAGTGACATATTCTAAGGGAAGAAATAAGGTACAAGTACAGTACAATTATAATCACATCGCAGTGTTTCTACTAAAGTACCATCGAAAGACACTTGATTGGTTTTCCGTCAGAGAAGAGATTCTTGTCAAAGTACTACTGGAACGTATTCCAACCATCATCGTATAAATCTTTGAGATTGCTTAGAAAACATTACATCCAGAACGCACATCTACGAGGAACAAGGATTAAAGAGAATTTCAGCCCTATGAAACGCCTCCAGAACAGGACAGACAGACTACACATAAGAAATCTGATTGATATTTGATTACCACCAACAATACAACATACCTGAAGTAATTGGTACCATCATGGATGTCTTCGACCCCACATGCATTCACAATCTCTTCACGACTGATTACAGGGCACTTAACATTTCCAACGACAAAACGAAACTCTGCCATAGCGCGGTGATATTGAGCCCCTCCATACAGCCGCATATTGGCATTCTGATCCAAGCAGGAGATTCCCAATTCAGTAACATGTTGGACGATTCAAATAGCCTTGTATGTCTCTGCGACGATCTAAGAGATATTGTGAGGCATGGCCAAAACAAAATGCTTGTTATAAACTTTCCACAGATTTTTATAAACCCATCGAAACTTTGAGGTGAGGAAAGCGCTACCGGCATGTGCTTGTATGGCATTTGCACACCATCCATCGCCACAAATGCTCCTCCATGAACACGCTCATCTTGGAGCGATTCTCCTGCAGATGTCACATTTGGCATCAGCCAAATCATATACCTCCAAGACATGAACAAAATTTGTCCAAAATCGTGGAGGTCAAATCTAGCAATTACACTAACATAAGAAAAGTATCTCACAAAAGATGTAGAGATTTCTAGAAACTTAGATAGAGGAAGACATGAATCTAATCTTCTTACCACTGATGGACAAGCAAATAGAAAAAACCTTTGACCAACGAAGAACCTGAAGCATGCACTGTTCTATCATACCAATGCGCATCTATGAGATGAGAATAACACAAATGTTAATTAAAGAATTAAGAATACTTGCGAAGAGTGAAGATCACTAACCAAACTTGTCAACTGGAGCAACGACTGTTCCTCGAAGCAACAGAGATAACTGTCGACACCCACACACCCACACACCACAAAGACTCTTATATAAGGACACCTACTAGGTAATCAAGCCTTGATTCCATCAACTCACATAATACCAGAATCCAGTCATACACCCCATATTTACAGTAATAAAGCTCAGAAGGTTGGAACACGTTGATATTGCAGACAATTATCGACATAATTATATGCAAACCCGACAAATAGTTCTCATTACTAACTTCAATCACTTACAACACTTACAAGACACACAGGAAAGGCAACAGCAGAGGATGCAAGACCAAAACCACAAGCCCATATTCAGATTATAATTCAAGCACAGACAAACCTTGGAGAGGAAAGAGTCTCGGAAAATGCGGCCTCTCTCTTTAAGTTTCGCAGCGTCAAGATTGCTACAGAAAATGGAAATAAGAAACTCGTCAAGACAAATAGTACTAACTCTCAACCACATAATGAACTCTCAACCACATAATGACTTAGAACCGAGAACACTAAATCAGTCACTAAATCAGTCACAAGTGACAGAAAACATTAAATGCATCCCATTGAGTTATGTGACCAGGGATACTAAATTCGTCCCATCGAGCTATGTGTACACAACATTTGAAGGATAGAAATTTGGCGACTGTTATGAACCACAAGAGTACAGTTGATTATACTCATTTCATGTACTGGAATTTACTAAGGCAACTTGACACATGCACATTAGCTGTATTCGTGATAAAATCTAAAATGTAAAAACGCGAACATGCATCCTACAGGCCCTCCAAGAAACCTGCTTTACGAAAGCGAGAATAAAGACAACCGGCGAGAATAAAGCCCATATTAATAGTCATAGGAAAGAGACGGAATACCCGAGCTCCTGCACAATCTGATGCAGTTTGAGTGACGCAGTCCGGTGCTCTCTGTCCAAGAGTGGAACAATAATCGGCACGCTATCCATGTACCTACACATAAATAGTATTACAAATCCTTAAGGCGACAAGATTCCATAATCTAACTTAGAGGATTTATCTGTCATGAAATTCTTCTGCGGCATAGACTTTTGCCTGCATTGAAAGCCCATGAAAGAGGTCAAAGTGATCAATCAATGAGCCGATACACATGGGTATGGGTTCTCCACTTAACTATTTAGAGATCTCATGATGACATAACAAACAAGTTAATTGGTTATGAGGTAAACAATCCAAAAGAAAATGTGCTCATGACCATGACTGACTAAGAACAGTGTCTTAAGCACCACTAGATAAAGACAGTTTCACCTAACGTTTAAAAACTCCTCTAAAGCAACTGAGAAGATAAACATATACAATGACAAATTCCAAAATACTTTACTTCTACCAATCCACATTGCCATGCACTTACTGCCGCTGAAGTAACTGCTCAAGGAACAATCTCAATCGGCTAACTCCAATATGAGCCTGCTCTTCCTTCGTCAACTGGCGATCTAATTTTTCCTCTAGTAAAGCAATATCTTGGGCCTCCCGCAAAGCTATTGCCTGAAATACATTTCAATTTCATGAAAACCAAGTGGCCGTTTACTTCAGAAACGAAACGACGTGAAGGAAGCACGCACAGTTAAGCATCGAAATACGGACGTGAGCAAATACCTCGCGGAAATGATCATTTGAGCGGTACACAGAATCACGAGTAGCCCCAACTCGTCCTGAGGGAACAGAAGTAAAGAAAGGAGATCCACTCAAGATGTTGCCATCCAGCAACCGCTGCGAAGGTTGTAAGAAAAGCTCCACATCTGCGCGACATGCAAATTGCGGAATGCGGGTATCTAGCTTTGTGGAGACGACGGCTGTTCGAGAGAGTTCTGGGTCAATCTGCACAATATTCATCAAATGAGTGCCAATATGGCATTGATGCGCCCAAGAGTCACTAGCCTTGATTGTTGCGGTGAACATCCCCGCAGATATGAACGTCATATACAGATAAATTATAGACCTGATTATGCTTTCATCCTAACAATAAGGACTACAATGCGACATTACTCATACCGAAGAATGGGAAAACAAGTGCCGATGTCCATAAACAACACACCTGCATAACAATGCTCCGTGTGGTAGCATTGGTCCAATCACTTGAATCTTCAAGACATAATATTATAAACTCCTTATGTTGCATCTTTGTGCGCACCAGTGCCTCCACAGCCCGTGCTTGTGACTGCTCCAGTCAATAACCATCACACTCAATGAAATGACAATCTCCTCTTTGACGCTACCAAGTTCACTTGGTACATAAAGAAGGGGGGGGAAGCAACAGAAGTTGGGAGAATAACGACGTACGGTACACATCCAATTGTTTGGCAAACCTGAAGGGATTGATTCTTGCGGCCTGGGGCTGCTGAGATAAGGCCGGGAGTGTCGATGATGGTCAAATTTGGGCAAAACTTATACTCTATCTTAAGTATAACTTCTTTTTCCCAGAACTGGCAGGCTTCACGCTCAAGCCGCAAATTTTCCGCTTCTATGTAGGCCTGAAGCACTTCAAAACATGACTTTTAGATTCCTTAAATTAAAGGTTAACAAAGGTTCGCCGAACTGCTACACGAAGGAAAAACAAAAGTCAAGCAGGAGGCAAGATAGGCACTTGTCAACTTGACTCATACCTGTAGCTCTTCAAGAGTCTTCTCCTCTTCCCGCGGTGGTCGGTCTTCAGTGATCAAGTAACAGCGAGGCTCCCCGCACATTGCATTGTACTTCATATGCAAGGTGATTGGCCGGCGAGTCTTCGTACCTCCACCAACGTGGTTAAACTGGAACCCCATCAGAGCTTCCACTAAGGCGCTTTTGCCTGACACATCCAGCATCCACAAATAAGATCGAGGAATACAAAGAAAATGTAAAAATACGCCAAAGGAAATGCTTTATCTAACGATTATCATTATCACAACCACTTGTAACGTAGGAAGAAATGCTACAAATCACAACCAGAACTTTTCTTAACAACACCTCAAAATAAATACAATAACAAAATGTAATTATCTCCACTTTCAGAGCAGAAAACCCTACCATCAGTCTGATGTCCAACAACAACAATTGCAGGAGCGTCAAATGGCTTGTGCAGATCTTGCGCCAGACTATGTAATTCGTTGTATGCCTCGTACAACTTTTCGTTACCAGAAGAAGGGTACATGTTATTCTCTGCAAAGATGTCATTCACTGAGTCCTTCAAGCCATCCTTCAATTCTCCACGATATTGGTGGTGGTGCTTGGACAGGCCATTTGGAATGCCATTCACGTTCCCAGGGATTTTTGATTTGGTCGTCTTCAGGGGCAAATATTGCCCAGGATAATTTGGCACTTGAAAATTATATTCATGTGACAATATCCGCGATAAAGGGAGTGTATTCGGAGACGAATTGTACATTCCAAATCCTGAGCCAAAACCTGCAAAGCAAGACAACTTCAGCTGTATTAATATTCTACTATACACCCCTAATAAGCAAGTTGACATTTTCAGATTACAAACGTCAAATGAGCTTGTAAGAGCAATAAAACATAGAGATTCCCCCAAGAGAATTGAATTACTTATTGATTGGTTGCAGAGTGGGAGAATTGAGAACTGACTTGGGGATATCGACTCAGTGTAAATATCCGAATGAATAGACTGAAAGTAGGGACCCGCAAAATTGGACAAGGGTCCCATTGATGAGGACTCTCCCATGGATGAGGAGAAGTTGTTATAAGGAGATCCAGGACCAATGGAAGGCTGTGTATCCAATGACGCAGGTGGTGGTATTTTGTTGGCCCACGAAGAAGACTGTGTCTTCGGCGAATTCTCCACAGACGAGGATTTTGCCGAGCTACTGTGAGAAACGGCTGCAGTTGTACTCGCTTGAGAGGTGATCCATCTTTCCGCTACACCAGCTCGTGTCTCCTTGGGCGGAGTCTGAGGCATGTCGCCACCTACGGATATGTCCATCTCGAATTCCCGGAAGTGCATAGATTTTCCACCTCAGCCTGATTCCACCCGAGTATCAAACAGAGTGATTAGTAGCTGCATTACCTTCAAAGTTCAGCATTCACGAGTGGACTGAAAAAGCATGAACCCGGCATAGTCATATATCTGAGAAGCTTCAGAGAGCTGAATACGTATAGCACGTTGCAATGATTTGAGACAACTGATATGAGACACTTTAAGTTTGCAGATGTATTGAACGGCCACGACACAAGAGAGTAGTTGCAAACCAGGGCGCCCTGGACTGTAGAAAGCCGCATTAACATCAAAGAAAATTATTTTGTCTTACTGGATTTTAAATGAACCTTAGATTAATAGGACTAAAAGCTAACTCGAAATGACAACAAGAAAATAAGTAAACCCCTCAATGCGAAAGACGATAATCTAGTAGTACCCCTTCTCAAGACTCTGTCATTACCCCCAAAAAGGGATTGAAGAGGAGGCGAACTACTTTGCAACTGTTAAAAAGGTCTTGCAAGCTCAACTTTGATCACCCTAAACCTGCTGCGAGCTGAACTGTGCAATTCGACAGACCGAGAAGAAAGTGATAGCCCAGAGAGAAACGAGGCAAAGAAAAGCTCAAAAGGGAGAGACAGACTACGATTGCGATTCAGTAAACGCGAAGATTGAAATGCAGGAGCCCTATCAACAAAGTGAGGAATGAGAACTGTAGGGAAGAAGGGTACTCCTAACTAACAAAAGAAACAAGCTGATTGACAAGCTCATCATCTGGAATCAACAAACGAGACCCAGAGCGACCAGCACCTTCAACTCGAACCCACTGGGCGGGAACACAGAAATTCGGAAGAGCTCCTCGCCCAAGGGGTCCGTTCACAGAAACCTCAGATCAAAATTCAAGAGCGACGGAGTGACCGACTCCTCCGATCACCCCGAAAACCTAAAACACCACACATGGATGTCGATACGACCCAGCCAATCCCGCGTCTCGACGGATCCCTGACCCAAATGCTCACATCCGAATCATCGGGCATGAGCAAGCGCTTGATTCGGCGATGGCCACAGTGATGTGAAGGACGACAATGGTCAGCCGCACATCTCCCCGCCAAATGTGAACATCGGTCTTCAACTTTTTGTCTGAAATCTACCCATCGGCGACATCTCAGGGTTTTATCCACATGCATCACTCGTGCAGTTCTATTTTCAGACTTCTTGATTATTCCTGTGGCCCACGATCTTCAACCGTTTCTTTCGATCAAGTTCAGCGTTAAAGCCGATCGCCCTTACTGAATCCCATTCACTAATTTGAACATATAATGCGTTTTTTTCGACAATCTATAAATACCGTAATTGACGTTGTTGGAGCAGGTGGCTCCATTTTGGATTCAAGGGTTTCGGATTGTTAGCGAGATTGGGTAAGAGCATCCGCACCAGCTCTTCCGTTTCTCTATCTGTTTACTGAGCTTGGGACATCAAATAGGGATGAGACCTCGCGAGTTCTCCATATGAGCCTCTGGATGCAGAACTGGAGAAGAGTTTTACAGAAATCTGTATATTTTAGAGATACACGTTTTGGATAAAGGTTGGTGCAGTGAAATTTCTGTATCTCTATCTGCATATGTGGTCCTCTCCCTAAAGCTTTAAGGATACAGAACTCACTTGTGGGGATGCTCTAATGAGTTTAATTGTTATAGAATACGTGTATCATGAATTGTGCATCTTCATTGTGGCTGTAACTAATGCTGTTGTGACTTGAATTAGGGTTTGAATTGTATCGTCATCAGGGTTTGAGAGAACTCGAACTGCCGAGAATTTGCGAAAGTGGTGCAGTGAAGTCGTCTTCTCCATTCGTTCGTCATCTTTTGCTGACAAATTTGGCCCTCGAGTGGAATAAGAGAAATCCATAGCAACAGAGTAACATTTGAGGAATTCGTTAAAGAGGCAGCTGAGGCCCTAGTAATCTGGTGGTTCATATAATCTGAAAGAAATGGAGGACAACGGCAACCATTCTTGTCGCGATAAAATGAGTCCTCATCCGCGAAGAATGGCGAGAAGGGGCCGCCTGTCATGTCGTGTGATGTAAAAGACCGGCGGCCTCGAGAATGGGAGAATAAAAACCACAAAAGCTTCATTAGGGTACAGCGTCGTCTCCACAACAGCTGTTTGCTTTCCTTCCTAGTCTTTTCAGTGATTTTGAATTGCCAACGAATATTTGCGCTCAAAATCCTCCTTTCTGGTGGATAGATCCACCACATGCAGCTGGAATTCAACTGAAATTAGTTCAGCCTAATTCTCAGGTGATTTTCTGGAGGCTCCAAAGGATCCGCTTGACCAGGTAAAGTGTTCGCCAATTTTAGAATCATCCAATTATTGAAGGAAACAAAGATATTTTGAGCACGTAGGGAAATCCTATTGAGATATCAAGAATAATGTAGAGCAACAATATTTCACGTGGCATGGACAATCCAATTCGATAAGAAGCTTTGCGCATTTCAGTGTTTCAGCATAATTATAGATCCTCCAGTCTTGCAGCCCAAGCGGAAGACTTCACATTCGGTGGACTTACGACTGGCGAGGAGGCCCAAGCTTTCATTCAAAGGTGAATTGATCTGAGACTCCACCCTTAAGTCCACGCGTTTCTCTTCCTCTAGAGAATTCGATTTAAGTTTGGGGGAGGGTAAGATTCCTTCAGCATGATGATCGAAATTTGGTGGCATGATACAAGGGTCCTTCATATGCATATTCCTGGAGGCCACGCTCGGAATGCAAGATGAGAGAGATGACAGGCAACCAAATTTTTTAAAAGGATCGTGGCGCCGGGTCTCACATGAGCGGTCGCTATCCTCCGACAATCTCTCTCCTACGACTGGCAATGATTGGTCACAAAGAAGCTGATCTGTGGAGATCATTTAGGATTAGTAATTAGGTGATTGAAGCCAAAAAAATTTTGAACAACTTCACACTTCTGAAATCTAAGAGAATGCTTATAGTTCCGCGACCTTAGATCGTACTAAACTTACCCTCCCAGAACTCCATCAATGCGGATCGCCAGATGCTCCTCCCACCGAACAAGCTCAAGCAAAATGTGTGCCCTTGGACACAACCTACATCAAAACTTAATTAATTGCTGACGAGGTTCACATGCAGGATGAAGATGCGAAACCTTGGTAGTCACATGGTCATCATAAACAATGACTCAAGTCGCGGAAAAGATATTACTGCTGAACTATGCGAAAGCCCAAGAGTTAAGAGGAAATGACATCTTCGATTCCGTTAAACCTGACCTTGCCTGAATATACAGCAAGAGCAAAGATTGGGACAAGGTCTAAGTAAAGAGCAGCATATTCTCCAGACGTCACATGCCAATGTCAATTACTTTGTATACGAGCCCCAACTGCTCAAACAATCTCAAACGCTGCAGGTGATTAAAATCGGACACAAGCTATTCTCACATTCCATGTGCAAAATGTCCAGTTGCAACAGCTTATGGCACAAAAAAAGAGATGCCTGAGAGGAAGGCGTAAAATTACAGTTTGGCATACGACATTTCTTCAGCCTTCAAGAATACATGAAAAACCAGAATGAAGGTGACGGGGTCTCTGCTGAGACTCGCTGCTGTACAGTACAAATAATCTTACAATATGCTAAGAAGGTTTTTCGTGAGCCAGATGCTCACGACGGGCTATAATGAAAGAGCAGGGTATTGTACAAATAAAGGTCCGCGTCTCTGACAAATTCCATCTCCTGCTCTTTACGAATGCCTGCAAGCATCCCAAGGGACGTAAACGTTAGTGACTGACGTAGACTTCAATAGAGACAGTCGAGAAACAAATCACATGTACTGGAAAAAATAAGCATAAAGGTTTCGGTTTTCCAGTACCGAAAGAATGATGTTGCCGTGGTGACCCACACCAGTTGGACCACGACCTATTCCCCCAGAATCTGAAGGCAATGAACGGTTGCAGACTTGCTGTAAGACTTGAGAAATTTGCTGGGTATTACTGTTTCTGTGCACGTTCGTGATCATTAGCCTGGGCCAGCAGGGCCTGGAATTGTTTCACTTCGTCGAAGTCAGCCTCACTTTCCGTTCCAATTGAGAATCTACGAGTGTCAGTCGTGAGCTGCGTGAGCTGTTGCTCTAGGATTTTAAGCTTCTTCCTCTTCCCACCGTAGTCAGCCTGCACCACAAGTACCTTATTGTTCAGTTTTGCTCTCCAGCAAACTGATGTAGAAGTGAAGAAAAAGTCTTAAGCAAAACTCACTACACGGGCTCATCCTTGCAATTAACTCAGAAAGCATAAGTGTACCTTAAGTCTTTTGTACTCAGCAGCAAGAGTCTTGTTCTTTAGCCTCATCTTTTCAGATAGGACACGAGCAACGACAATCTCAGCCTGTTTGTGATTCATTTCCATCATCCAACTGCACGCAATTAAACAGAATCAAGTCCAGGTCTGTTAGCTGGGCAAGGTAAATTTCACAGAAAAAATACTGCTGGCAAATTCGTCATCGAAATCACATGCCAAGCTGAAATTCAAATTTCCAAGAGCACCGGTTACCGCAAAACAGCAAAAGGAGTATTGGAACAAAGACATTGACCGGATATTTGCTAGCACACTTACTTTTGTCGCTCTTGATTCAGCTGAGTTTGTAAATTGGAGAGCTCTTCATCCTTTTCTCGTGCTTCATCAGAATGGCGAGCTCTTTCAGAGATCAGCTCTAGCTGCTGTTGACTTACAAGTGACTGCATCACAATATCGTACGAAGTTATCACCAATGGAAGTTGCCAAAACTAACGCTTAATTGAGAACTACAGCTGCAGACCTGCCACTTCCGACTTTGAATAAATCTACCATGATAGCGTCGTACGGATTTCACGAATGATGCATTAAGACACCGAATACAGGTAATCACTACAGTACGTGTTTCAAACAAGGACATGTGTATACTCCTAGAGAATAGTTGGTTTATTAGAGTGAACAAACTGGTGCGTACAAAACGAAAACCAGTAGGTAAAGAACTTAAGAAATCAAGAGGGTGCGCATCCTAAAAGTGACGTAGAAATTAATTATGTAGAGAATAAATTTTGTACTCACTGCGTAGTTGCTGATATCCAATTTAACGTTGTGAAGATCCCGCATAACATCTTGAGTCAATGTCTCAGCTTCTTTGAGCTGTCCGTTTAATTCTCTTAACTGTGTTACATACACGATTGATTAGACAAAACAGATCGAAGACGAGAACAGCCTCCACCAACATTACGTACTACTAGGTTTCTTTCAGACAACACTCCTACTAGGAAAACGCATGCTACTAAAATTCCTGATCTTTTTTATAACAAGAAATCCGGTACATTCAGCCTCCAACAACATTAGGTACAGGTGGAAAAAAGATTTTTTCTAGTATTGATAACCTGTGCATCCTTGTCTTCACATTGGGTCTGCAGGTCGTCGAGCTCCTGGTGCACGTGTGCAAGTTCAGTTTCCATTTCCTCTAAGCGACTTGCCTGGACCTCATTTTGACCGTGGAGTACTGTCATTCGTTTGTACATCTGCGAAACTTCGCTCTCTTTATCCTCAAGCGTCCTGCCAAAATTGTACAGAATAATAGTCCGGGTGGTGGTCAATTAATGATATAGCTGTATGGCCATCTCTAGCAAATTAAGTCGGACATGGTAACTTAAGATATAAGATGAGTGCGAGTATGATGGTGCTTCAAGATATAAAAAATTAAAAAGGATAACGTGATACTAACTTTTGTAGATCAAGGCTGGCAGCTTGTGCAGCTTGGAATCCCTTGAAGTTCCGTGACCCAGTGCTATGCACAGCTTGTAACATTGTCATGCGGTTCTTCATGCCCTGAAGCTCCATTTCAAATTCGTCACGAGCCTTCCGTAATATATCAAGTTCACGCTTCGTATCCTCCAGCTGAAATACAAACCAGGCTCTTGCTGAAGTCAGCTTTCAAAAAATAGCTCAAACATAAATTTAGTAGTTTCCAATATGGAGATCAACCGAAAGTTCTAGATGCATACCTGTTTCTCCAATGCACTGTTCTGGTTTTTTAGTGCTGAAACGGATGCCTTCAGTGTCCTGGCTTCTTCCTCCTTTCCACTAGCGCGCAGAATGTTTACTTCAGCAAACTGCACGACAAAATAGTATTGAAACTCCGGTCAGCGCCAATCATTGATAGAATTATCCAAATATTTCTCAGATTGTGTTACGGACTGAGTATAAGAACTGTCTTTCAATCCGAAGAATTGGTAAGAAATAGGCAACCATACCTTCTGGGCTTCGAGTACTGAGGACTTGTGGGACGCCACAAGTACCTGGGCTGCTCTGAGCTCACCATGCAAGACTTGGACTTCAGCAAGAGCCTGGTCTCTTCCATCCTTTACGATCCTAATCTCATCAGCTTCGTTTCCTACGAAAGGTATGCATGCGTCTAGACTCTTCAAGGCATTTTCCTGTTCCATTATGGTATGATTTTTTATACGAAGAGTTTCTTTCAAGCCTTCTACCTCTAATTTCAATTTCTCACATTCCTGGGTTGAATGAACCGCTTTGGAAACCACATGCTGAAGTGCTTCAGCTTTCTGAGCCAAAAGCTCCTCTAACGAACTCAATTGCAGTTCCTGCTGAGCGATTTGAGCCTTCATATTGTCCATTTCTTGGTTAGCGTCAGCTATCTGCACTTCCACTGCACAGCATTTCTCCTCCCGAGTGTCGGTATCCATACTAATTTCATCATCATCATGTACCTTGGAACTCAAGATCGGAAAGGCAGAAAATAGTTCACTCTCTCGCAGGCTGATCATAGATGTTCTTATGTCGGCAACTTCGGTTTCCAAAGCCGCCTTCAGATTCTGTAATTCCAGGACTTTATCTTCGAGGGCTTTGAGTTCATCCCTCAAAGCCACCGAAGATGAACTTGCCGCTGCCAATTCCGTCTCATATGACATAATACGGGCGGTTTTACTCAATATCTCAGCCTGTAACGAACCTCTCTCTGCCTCAAGCGCAGTAATCCGAGCTCGTAGTGCAGAATTTTCATCCGAGACACAATCAGAAACCCTTCGGGATTCGGCCATTTCATTATCAAGGGACTTCAAACTCTTCTGGGCCTCCATCAACTCAATCTGAAGAGTCGAGATTACATCAGCCTCTAATTCAGTGATCTGCTTGTCGATGCTGTCCCTTTCAGCCTGTAAAACTACTACTTTGGTCTCCAAAGCAGCTATACGATCTCTTGCTGATCCTGCAGCCGCTCGTGCACCGGCCAACTCGTTCTCCAAAGAACTTATTGTCGCTAATTTGTGGTCAACTTCAGCCTGCAAAGCATCTCTCTCTTTCAGCAACGCCCCAATCTCAGATTTCATTGTCTTTATCTCTTCGTGGTTATAATTAAAGGACCGAGACGCGATACTGATGCGATCCTGTAAGGTGCTCATTGCTGTGATATTTTCGGCAAGTTCTAGCTTGAGAGTATTATTCGATTCTTCGCTATCGGCAAGCCTAAGAGATAGACTGTGGATCTCATCCTGCAATTTAATTTCATTTTTTCTGGCCATTTGGAGCTCAGCCTCATCATTACCCTTCTGAAACTGTAAATCTGCAAGCTTCGATCTAAACGACTCCAGAGAAGATAATGAACCCTTCATTGCCATCAAGTCGGCATCCATGGAGGACATTGCTTCGTCTTTTTGCAAAATACTGTTCTCCAGATTGTCCTTTTCTGAGATAAGCGTGGCAATCCTCTGGTATAAGCCATCCAAGTCCCGAGCCATGGAGCAGGTCACAGCGGGCGCCGCAGATGGCTCAGCTGCCACTGGACTGACAGCACTGTTTTCGAAGGTAATATCTATCTGCATATCACGATGTTTCTCCTCTAAAGCACAAATTCGAACCCTCATTTCATCAACTTGCTGCAAGGACTGCGCTGTTAGGTTCCGTGCAGCCATAACTTCAGTTCCTAGTGCGGTTTCGTCCTCAATCTTCAGTATCAAATCCTTCTCTAACCTACTGTTCAGGCCCTGAAGGGTTTTTATTTGGCTTCTCAGCTCGTCCACCACAATTTGGTTTTGCAGTGATTTCAAGTAATCCCTTTCAGCTATTACATTTTGCATTTCACTTTGTAGTGACGAAGATGATTCGGTCTTGTGGCTGCTTTCCGTACTCATGCTAACCCTTGTAGCCACCAACTCTTTCTCAAAAAAGCTCAAGGCCTCATTTTTCTCTGCAACAACCCCTTCCAATGCCCTCAAACTGATCTGCAAATGCGAAATTCTTGAATTCAATGTTTCGCTCTCTGTGGTCACAAGCGCAGCTTGTCTCTCATTTTCCAGCAATCGGTCCTCCATTTCTTTCTTCGCTGACACCAGCTCCTTCAACTCCTGACATCTTGTATAAGCCACGTCCTGTTCTTCCATAAAGAACATGAGTTTCCCGAATACTTGAGCAAAGCTAAACAAAGTCATGATCTCCTGAAATTCGGAACGGAAGTAGGAGTTTGGATATACCTGAAGCTCTCGAATTATAGCGTTGGCTTTGAGAAGCTCTTTCTTGAAGTCAGTGTCTTCAGCCGCACTCTCTTGGAGGAGAGTTAAGTCAAATTCAAGACACTGAAAACAGTCCTCTTTTCTCTGAAGCTGCATCTGCAACTGTTCTACGGTCTCGTTCAGGCGACCATTCAGAACGGTGATTGCCTGCACATTTGTTTCTATATTCTGTAGCACGCCAAGCAAGTCACCCTTTCAGCAAATGACTCCCATACAGGGATATGACACGATTTAAGACTACGGAAATATATACTACCAGTAACAGGAGAAAATTGGCAAGGAGAAAGATTAAATACGACAAATTTTTGTTGTACACAAATCGTCTGTTCTGCTTCGACTCCCAAATCACTCCGGTCAATAGACTTGCAGTACATATGATGATTGGTGAGTATTCTCTACGCCACTGATGTGCATTTTCTCAGAAACTAAAAGTTTCGAACTTACATTGGCTAAAAATCAAGAAAACAGCTTTGTTACCTGTTGCTTGCTTGCTATTGTACTTTGGTTCTCAAGTACCAGCACTTGTAGAGTAGACAACTCTTCTTTGAGAAAGTCATTCTCAATATTTGTACGCTCCACGATTTCAGACAGGGCCAATACTTCTCCTTGAAGACGAGTTTCGGTTTTACATGTCACATCCAAAGTGCATTCCCTCTTAAAGAGTTTATCTTTCAGATTCAGGATTTCGGACAAGAGATTGTTTTCCTTGCTTCGGGACTCCAATAAGTCAGCTTGGTTCTCTTCAAGATTTCTCTTAAGCTCGAGGAGCTGATGCTGCAGATCTCCCAAAGTAACACACTCGTGTTCAAAATCCTGAGACGACGTCGGTGACGTCCTATGAAAGTTCACAACTTGGGTCATGTCCGTTTCTGTGGTGACGGATAGTAAACGCTCCGAGAGAACTCCCAGGTCAGTTGATTTCAGATCCAATTTCTTATGCAGCTCCTGATATTGTGTACTACATGAGGTGGCTTCACCTTGCGCTAGACCATTCCGGGCTAGTGCTGCGTCCCTTTCCATTTTCAGGGCATCACAAGTTGCTGTGGCTCTCAATAGTGCCTCCTCCAACGTTACTAGAATTTCTCTTTTCTCTGCAAGAGATTTCTCAAGCTCATCTATTCGCGTTTGGAAATTGATGAGATCAACGGAGATTAAGTTGCGCTCTTGGGCATCGGCATCGGCCTTCGACTTCAACTCGTCTATCCTTCTGGTCTTCCTCTCAAGTTCATCATAAAGGAAGCTCAGAGTTATACGGAGCTCCTCCTGCACAGAATCAGTTGATGCCAACTTCAGACTTAACATTTTCGCTTCAGTGTCAAGTTTGTCTTTTGCTTCCTCCAGCACAGAGATCGTCTCTTGGTCATACTTCACTGCGCGCTTCAATGAATTTTCCAGCTGCAGCTCGCGGCATTCCGCTTCGTGAAGTAAAAGTTCCAGTCGTTCTATCTCGGTTTCCAGTTCAGACATCTCTTCTTGTTGCTTTTGAAGCACAACCTCGAGCTCTGAAACTTTCGTGTTGAGATGGGTTTGAAGGACTGCGTCCTTTTCAGCTTGAAACTTTAGCACGACACTCTCCTCTACCAGTTTGTCATTGGATCGCACCACTTCGTCAAGAGCAGAGTTTGTTTCCTCAGACTTTATCCTCAAATCTTTCAATTCCAGCGAAAGGAGTGAAGTTTCTTTGAGGAGCTGAATATTTTTCTCTTCAATATCTAGTAACTCCTGAGATTTCAATGCCAGGGCCTCCTCTTGGTCCAACTTTAACTTTTCTAGCTCTGCTAGATTTTTATCTAATGCAGAAATCTGATCTCGTGAGACTCCAATTGCATCACTCAGTTCAAGAAATTTAACCCGAAGTTGTTTTACTTCAACCTTAAGGTCTTCATTTTCTTCAACGATCTCTTCTATATTCCTGGAAATTTTAGCCAAAGCTCCTATCTCCTCCATGAGACGAAGGTTTTCCTTCACCACTCTATCCAACTCCTCCTGAATACGTTCCTCTTTCAGAACCCGTTGCTTGTGAATTTCAAGCTCCTGTTCAAGACGGGCAACGCTGGCCTGCAGTTTCATTTTGTCCTCCATGACTGATAACCTCGGAGGTACACCAAAACTTTTCTTCCTCCTCGAAGTCTTCCGATCCCCAAATATGTCATCAGAATTACAAGAGTCCCGTCCCTTGAAATAATCGTGTTCTATGTCCACTTCTGTAAGTGACTTTACAGACCCAATTGACCAGCGCGCAGGTACGTCCGTAGCGATTTTTGGCAGCCAGTCTTCGCCCAAAATTTCTGCTATCTCTTTCCCCGCATCAACGAGCGCGCGTTCTCCTTCCACGAGATCACGATATAGATTGGCGGTGGCAGTTTCCCACCCAGTCCGCAGGGATTTGATTTCCTCTTCCTTCACTTTTGCCACGATTGCATACTTCTCTGCTGATTCCTACAATCACAAGGCAATGCTTCTAATCACAATCTGTGATCCTTGGCCAGCATGGGTCATTTCCAAACCTTCCTAGGCTTCGTATTCCAAAGAAGTTCAGTAAGAACGACACTCTAAATGGTATCTGCTACAAATGGGTGAAATATATACACGTCAGTCGAATGAAGCAAAGGATTTACCTTGAATTGTTTTAATTCCCTCTCTTTCTCGGAATTTTTCTCGGTCAGCTGATTGACTAGAGTCTGTAGCTCGCCTACTTGCCTGAGAGACATTCATTGTTATCCATTGTTATGAGTCAACAGACGTTTACATAGGTAAGTAACACTATTACTCCCGACATTGCCTAACGTACGAGACTAATAAACGGGATAATCAACCATTCAATACAGATTTTATTTGAGTCTTTCGAACACAGTTTATTTCATTTGACGTCAACTCGTGCTGACAATGCTGTGGCTTACCTCTGCAGTTGTGAACTTGCTTCTAAGCAGTTGGTCAAATCGTTGCGGCAAGTATCCAATTCCTTTCGGTAACAGTCACCCTGCCACGGAAAATAGTATTAAAACAACATTAATGAATAAAATGATGAACGCACAGAGTTGATAGAGTTCTCCATTAATTAAACACCTGTGCAATGGTCGTTGACAGCAACCCCTGCTCCACTGCAATCTTCCCTTCGAGAAGCTCCAGGGCCTGTGCACAATTCAAAATGTAAGGGCAACCAAGTTCCGGTTCAAAGTAAGACCATTTTCACTTGAAACTATCAAATGGTATTTCACCAACATAGAACAAGCAGTAACTAGCCCAAGCCCTGAAAATATTGAAGTACGCAACTCAAATTCCAGTTGTCCAGTCATGTCATTTAGCCTTTTCATGGTACCTGATCTCGTAAACCTTGAATCTCTGCCGCCATCATAACTTTCTCCCCGGCATCAGAGAAGGATCGATATCTGCAGGAGAGAAACTTATTCATGAAATTTAGGAAATGCATCGGCGAAGTGCCTTTCACCGTGAATATAGTCTCGAGCACGACATATGTGTTTTCAAATGGAAAGCGAGAAGTAAGTCGAGACCTCTGAACTTGCTCTGTCAGGCGATAATTCTCCAGTTGCAATTTTGAGACTGCAGAATTGCGCTCAAGACTTTTGGCAATTTCCAGCTTCTCCTCCAACATCACATGTAGCTTCGGATCCGAGGACTTCACATCTTCAGATAACTGATGCCGTTCTGATCCACCATCAATAAGATGCAAAAGGCCCTTGCAATTTATCACTTCCAATTCCCGGTCTTCAATCTGCCAAAAACAATATAACTCAATAGATCTCACTGTCAGTCCAAATATACACCTTATGGGAAAAGAAATTCATGTGTAGCCTCCAAAGAAAAAGATGAATATAATTCCAAGTGAAATTTCTGCAAGAAAGTCAGATTTCGGTAATGAAATTACCAATTTGTTAGCTTTCTCAACTTCATCAAACTGTTGTTTCGCCTTAAATTCAGCAGCCTGCTCACGTCTCAAAGCTCCGGCCAAAACTGCTTCAAGAGCCTTAACCTGCGTTGAATAATTTGAAAAAATTAATTAGGAAGAGGAAATAGTTCAGTGTGCAGAACAATCATATTTAGAAGAAGGAAAGAGTCTAAAATTATAGATATTTGATAGTTTGGACGAGAACAAATCATGTGCAATACGAAAAATTCTAGTACCTTCCCAAGTAACTCCACTGACTTCAAGTCCAATGTTTCATCCGACCGCTTCTTCTCTGCCGCATCGAACAGATCCCTACCAGTCATAGACATCCGGAAAAATTCACTGCTTGCTCGCCGGCATTCCCGTTGCATTGTTGAGAGAGTCTGGGTGCGCAATCTGCTTACTTCTTCCTGTTCCACGATATCATCCCAGCACCCATGCTGTGTTGAGAGATTTAAATGAGATGAATTTACATAATTTTAATATGTGTGAAGTAATAGGAAAGGCAAGTGCTTGCCTTCAGTTCCTGAATCTCACGTCGTAACGCTAGTACTTCTTCGGATGCATCTTCATTGATAACAGCCTGCTCGCGTAACCATGAGACGTCAGTTCTTTTATCTTCCCAGATTTATTAATTTACAGGAATGAACGGCAATAATTAAGAACAAGGGAAAAAATTAACTTACATTATTCTGGATGAATTTGGCACGTTGCGCGAACTTGAGTGTACTTAGAGTCTCCATTGAGCAGCTGGCATAGAAATAGCATAGATATCAGAACACAATCGCACATCCCTAGTTTTCACATCTACTAGGCTAAGAGTGTATGTAGGAATGCCACTCTTTCCTTGACCTCTCTAGACTTTACTGTACCACGTATATGGTGCAAGGTAGAGTGATTGTTCACATACCAACTTGAAGGACTGATCGTTGCAATGATGGCGGTTTTTGAATTACCTCCGAGAGAGTCCTGCAATCAATCGATCCTCATTCTTCAGCGCCGCAACTATCACTGGGATTAACTCGCTGAACCAAGACAAACTCACTGTAAAACAAAAGTGAAAACAACCAATACAACCACCCTGGGAGATGTTTCTACCTGCAGTAGGAAAGTAAGCTTCGAGTCTCGATATGGAACATGGCGCGGCTTTCCATTTGCCGTGTCTACCAAAGTCATTATTACCAGCCTGTTGAGTGCAGCATTCAATCTCATCAGCAAAAGGCATAATCATTCTGCTCTTCTATGCTTAAATATATTCTTCACTTATGTTTCTTAGTTTATAAAGAAATGGGGATCAATGGCACCAAAACTTGAATCGAATTCGAACTGACCCAAGGGTGGAAAGTGACTTGTTGATGCTGGAAGCTTCTTTCAGACGGTCCCCCTCCGCTCCAGAAGACTTCTGCCTGCAATTTCGGTCAGCGTGGAAACTATTTCATTACATCACCAATATAGCAATTCCAAGCACAGAAACGAAGCAGCAGCGCTACGGTACGTGGCGATAGCGTCAAGCAGGTGTGTTTCATACCGTTCTGACCCTGCGAGATCCACCAGATTCAATCGTCCGAAGCGCATATTTCCCGTAGAGTTGGTCATCCACTGCACTCAATGAGTACCAATGCACATGACAGAGTTAACCAAACGAACGATATCTGGAGCTCCAGAATAAATGAGGTATCGAAGCAGAACCCCAATGCTTTCCAACATTCTCACCAATGTATACTCGTGACCTTCAAGAGTTCTATGTCCTTGTAGAGATATACACTCGTGAACTTTTAGCATACCTTGCTTTCTATGATGCAGGTGAATACACTGTGCGAGCGACTGCTTTCTCGATTCATGTTTGTGGAAGCAACTTTCCTGTTGGCAGCTCCCTTTTGGAGCAACGAGATCACATCTTGTACGCTGCTGACGACCATTTCAGTAAGGTTTTCTACGAACACACCCTTTTTCGAGTCCTCTCGCATCTGCCAGCCGTAGGAGGTGGTTATGATTAGCAAGAACTGAATCTCTCAGATTAGTGTGCCACATTGCAATAAAAGTAGGTATACATGGACCGTGCTACCCTTAAAATTAAGGATGTGTTTCCGTAACGTATACACTGGATTTTTCAATTGACTCTTTCAGTATGACCAAAACATTTAGTAGACGAGAATGCGTCAATCCGGAGTCCACTTAACGTACTGTGGCAGAAAGTTGCGTGCCAGGATTGCAACCTGGGTACTACGTCGAAACTATCTAGACTAAAGAAATGCGGAATAAACCAAATTCAGAAAATAGACGTACTTGAAGATTTGAAGAAGAGGGCTCTAAGAGATCTGTGATCTGCTCATTGTAAATTTCCAGAAAGGAGCACTTGCAAACAAATCGCAGCTGCTCCAGATGTCGGTCTTGTACTTCCTGCGGTTTCTTTGATCAGTTCAATCAGTTGCTTGATTATCACAAAGTCAGTCATGCACTCCTAAAATCCTCGTCCCTTTGAAAGGAATTAGGCACCCATTGAGTTGCGTGAGCAAGTCTCTAGGGTGTTATATGGCAGACTCTCTGATATTGCAAGATTACTAGACGAAGACGAAATTAGACGTACTTGAAGATCTGAAGTTCGGGTAGAATTAAGATCCGTGATTCCACATACAATAAGTATTGCGATCCTACAGCCGAATAACTAGATGAGCAAGCCCCATTACCTTCTGGATTTTTGAGAACAGGTAATCAAAAATGCGCGGTGTCATCCCACAATTGTCATTTGCTTGATCGCCAAGGTTGGTGATATCTCCGAGCATTGTGTGTGTTTTGCCGCTTCCGGTCTGTTAAAGATCATACAAAAACCCATTTAATTTACATCCTAGTATTCCGAGGCATTAGTTGTGATCGTTTTCAGGTATACATGATTATGTCCACCCACTCAGGAGGGGCATCGCTGGCTTGAGAGCGAATGGCTCAGAGATAGTATTCACAAGGCGAGGACGGATAAGCGAAACAGTCTTCGCGATATTGAATTGAATTGCTTAACGAGAACCTCAGAAGCTTCTCAGCCCCTAATTGAGGATGAAGGAGAAAATCTTTTATGTACAAATGCTCACCTGACCATAAGCAAACATGCAACTATTGTAGCCAGCCATACAATTCTCCACGATAGGTAATCCAACCACTTTAAACAGCTTTTCCTGCGATAATCATAGAGAAGTCCGTGAGATTGTTGCAATCATTCGTTGACATCTAATACTGTACACGATGCGTCACGCAGCCAACAAACACTGGAATACAGCACGAAAATCCTGACCTGAGAAATGTTTTCACCAGCGACGTGATCAAATGTGAAGCGTGTTTCTGGCTGTCCCAGCCATGTGATGGCGTGGGGACCGTCTTGCCTCACGCATCTGCTAATGTCTGCCATTGCTGCTTCCTTGCCACTTGTTGGTCGAGTCCTAATGACAACCTGATAGACGGTCCCCAAAACTACTCGATTAGAAACTACTCCAAATGCATAAATACGTGAGTGAATCATGTAATCCAATCTATCAGACAGGGAGATGCATGGCTCTAACAGAGAATTTCACGAGTTTCCGTACTATTTAAAGAAACAAAGAGGACAGTAGTTGCTCAACCACCTGCACATTGTGGTCGTCCCAAAAGGTGGAATTCTCTTCGAGGTCAAAATGTGTTTGAGCTTGATGGGGTTCCTGAAGCACGAGTGCTCTTCGAGCACTCGCACGTAGACTGACTGGACTCGCACAAGGCGTTCCGTTCAGCCCTGGCCTTGAAGGCTTGCTGGGCGTCTTCTCAAGCTTGGACACAGCAGCTTCAATTTTCGGACCAAGTGACATTCGTCTTAGGCCTTCCTGTCTTGCAGATGACTGTCTTGAAAGGCATACAGCAGATTGCCTTCTTGCCGGTGAGGGCCTTGCGAGGGACAAATCTTCAATTTCGCTTCCAGATGTCGAAGAGGGGTCGGAATCGTCAATAGTGTTGTTTTCATCTTTAAAACTTTCTGCTCCTAACCTTGTGTTCGAAGCTTTACGAGTGCGGCGTTCTTCATAAGCACCTCCTGTATAAAGATATCGTAAGAAAGCACGATTGCAACCTACCATAAACTTCTGCAGTTTGCAAGAGAATTGTGGCCCAGAATTCCTGTCTGTAATTAACTTATGCAATTTACTGAAGTGCCAAGGAAATTTACGAGAAAAGAACGATTGACGCAAAAAGTGCAAACCGTATCGTAAACTAATTGCAGCTCTGGGCTTACTTGGATAGACTTAGGGAAGTGAATAGTTTCGGAATGGACTGCAATACCTGGAGAAATATCCCCCTGCGCATTTTCGAGATCGGTAGAACTGAAGGGCAGCCGCATGGTACCGGAGCTTCTCCTTGAATTGCTCTTCAATGGTGTACCGCAAGGGGTGCTGTACCTCTCAGGACTACTCAAATTACTACAGGAAGATCCCACGTTGGAGTCAACATTTTCCAATGATGGATACGAAACATGCCCAGACGGAGCCCCTCTTATCTTCCCTTGCGGACTGTATCTTTCAACCCTTGGCTGAGATTTTGAAGCTGAGGGAGCTGGTGATGAGTTCCCAGCACTGAGATTGTTCCTTGCGGATGCAGAGAAAGCAGAGAGAGGAGGGCGCCCTGGAGAAGTACTGTGCATCAGCTTCGTTGGAGACTCCTTCGCATGAAAGAAGGAACGAATGGTTGGTGAACCTTTCACCATTTTGACAACCCACCTCCGGGGCTACCCCCTGATTCAATTCCAGTCACAACATCAGCACCTTGAACACTTCATCGGCGCTCCTGTACCTTTGACGTGATAGGCACCGGCAAGCCACGGAACCGAGCCACATCCACGCCCCTCTAGACTGAAAATGGTTCCACTGCTTACACAAGAAAAGTTCTTCACGTCGATCAAATCCCTCACTCATCCGAGGCTCTGCAAAATTGGAGAGCAGTTCAATGCTGTCAGCAAAACAATACCACGATTTAAATCACATTCTGTTATAAGCTTTTCTGTTGTTAGCCGTTCTGTTAACGCGCATTGGCTATTCTTAATTGGATATTGACCTTCGTAGAACGTGGCGCAGAATGGTAAGTCACAGATCAGTATCGACTCATTGAAAGAGAAACAAATTTATTCCCCCCGGATATTCATGAGCACTTCAAGTGCAGAGTAGACTACTTTGAAATAAAAACGCCTTCGAAATACACCGGTAGCCTATTCACTCATCCTTACTAATTAAGCGAGCTTGAACACTACAGCAGAAGACATGAACTCAACTCCTGGACGCTGAAAGTTAACGGTACAGTTGTATAACAAGATATCCGAACAAAAAAATATGCAGAACCTCTCATTGGAAAGGGCAACACCTCCACATGAATTCAAACTTCAGCCGATCGCACTAGCTCGCCAGTGACGCTTTCGACTGAAGAGTAATGCACTACCACTCCAAAGCACACTCGATGTTCCTCCTAATCGCTACAACGAAGAACAAGGCTACACCGATTCATCACCACAACCTCCAATTCAGATGAAACCTTTGACTTTCTGAAAGCTCTCTATTCCTCAAATTTGAAATCCTCGAAAGACTCTGCATTCAGCAATTGACGTCAAACTCAAATTCATCGCGCGGTCCGAACCTGCGACTAATCTCCTCAAATAAAACGAGCACTCGTCCAACTCTCAGCGGATCTCAAACGCCTCGCACACGCAGACACTCATAACTAAGGTCCGGGAGCTACTAAAATTTGAGCGCGCTCTCCAGCAGCTTAATTTGGAATAAAAGTTGCAGTCAACTGAACAATTCTGCATGAAGCAGTCGAGTTTCTTGATTACATAAAATAAACTCAGGTAAAGCAAGCAATCCTACCATGAAATGTCACAAGAAAGTCACATGACGATCGTCAACCACAAGCAGATTGAACATGCTCGAGCATCCAAAACTTCGCCGACGGCAATGGTGCACCAAAATTAAAATTCCACGAGTATAGCAGCAACGGACTGATCGAGGGCGATGCGGAAACTTTGAACGAGCAGTCGTGGGGAAGGACAGTGTTTCCGTTGAGAAGGAGGACAAGGCCAACGGTTACAAAGGAGCAGCTGCATGTGCAGAGCTGCGAGACCAGCAGCAAGCCAGTGTCACTCTGTCAAGGCAGAGAGAGACAGACACTCGCACAGGGGAAGTCGACGAGTCGCTCCCAGGTCCCAATTCAGGGCCTGTGCCAGATCCTCTATCGAGGTGTCGCGTCACGGGAATTCAAGGGCTTTATGAAATCTGAGGTTTCCCTCCCAATGAGGTTTAAAGGAACATCAACTTCAACGTTTCCCTTACAACCCATCATCCTTGGTCCGAGATGATCAATGAGGTTATTTAAGGTGCTTTGCTCTTTAAGCTGATTGCCTTTACAGGGAAACCTAAACTCCTTGAAACAATTTTCAGTAAATTTGCATAGGAAGAAACACGGAATTGGCATCGAACCCAAGTTGTTTCATATTCTTTTGGCCCTTTGTGGAATTAGTTACAAATTTTTGGAGTTGAAATGAAGCAATCATTAAAAGCAACCAATTCTTCAAATATACACTATTGGTACGTTGAAGAAAACAAAATGTATTTTTGTACTTTAGTGGTCACTTTTAAAGTATAGTCACTTTTAGAGCAGAGTACTCTGGTGCCAAATGACTTTATGTTTTCAAATCATTTTTAAATCAGCAAACTAAAAAGCTTATACCCAAATCATGTAAAGATCTTTAGGAATTATATTAGATATCAATACCACATAGGAAAAAAATGGCTTATATCCAAATCATGTAAAGAACTTTGGGAATTATATGAGATATCAATACCACATGAAAAAAAAGTGGTTTATATCCAAATCATGTAAAGAACTTTAGGAATTATATGAAATATAGAAAAAAAAAATGTGCTCAACATCATTGGGCCTTCTTAGAGACTTGTGACTTCTTACTTCAATTCATGGTATAAATTCCATTTTCAGATACTTCTCAATTTCAACCATTCAATCAAAAATCTTCAAAAAATTAGTCTCTTCACATTGTTTCCATTTGGTGTAAAGCAAGCTTGATTTGTACTAACAATGGATGTGATACTAATTTAACAAAGTGATACGATTTTGAATTAGCGCATGATTGAATTATTATTTATTGCATTGTACCAATTTCTAAAAAAGTAAAAATTTGTAGAGATACTAGTTTTTTTGAATGAAAGCCATTCATGGAGTTCAACAATGTGTCCTATTCTTCCCAATGGTGTGAACTCCACCAACTACCTCAAATGTGGATTCTACTAACTTAACCTTGTAAGGACAATGTGGATGACTTCAATATTAATTGTAGAAAAAATAATGCACCTATTTGTTCAACAATTAGTTTTCTACCTTGGTCAAGGGGACCAAGTTGTTATAGTGTTAATTCCAAAAGGATGAACTAGATATTGTAGAAATCATCCTTTCTAGTATGGTATGAATCATTTGCTAAAAAAAATCAAAAGCACTTCTATCCTACACACAGAAGGATTATCTATCATCCATTGTACACTTAGTATTCGCAAAGTTCATAGATCCTTTCAAGGTTAATGTTGGTTCACAACAAATCCAAGGCCAAACATTGCTCTAAAAATTCAAAGTGGTCTCTTTGCAATCCTCAAGTTGTAAAATCATGCCTATGATAGGAGGTCCATTAAGTGCCTATTTAAGAGCTAAAATTGAATTTTTTCAAGATGAAGCTTCTTGAAATCTTTCTCTTAGTAAATTTTCCTTGAAAGACAAGTGGAATTGACATCTATTAACCCAATTTGTTTCATATTTTTGAACCTTTGTGGAATTACTTATGAAATTCTAAAGTTGAAATGGCATAGGGCTCTAAAATTGTTCACCTCCTAAGATGTACACTATTTGAAGAGGTGGGTGATTTTAGAGCCAATGCACTTTTAGAACCTCCTACTTCACTCTACAGGGTGTTCTTCCAAGCCTTTTTTTCATTTTGAATGAAGTGCTAATTAAAGTGACGATATAAAATGTTCTAATGGTGCTCTAAATTTCAACATTCATCCACATATTGGATAGAAAATATCATATTAGCACATATCACATGTCCATAATCTTGTTTCCATCCACAATCACGCAATTTCATCCAATTTTTTTTCTCTTCATTTGAAGTTTTGTGGAAAAAAAAACCCTCATGGTTTCTCGCCATTTTTTAGCCCCAATTTTTTTTTTCTGGTGCAATCTGGCACCAGAAAGGGAAAAAAAGAAAAAAAAAAAAAAAAAAAAAAGCCCACTGTAGGTAGACTTCAATTGCCCAAGAGCAACTGAATCCACTGCAGCAGCTCTAGAAAAGTGTGTCCCCAAACAACTCCTTTTCTGAACAAATATACTCTGGCCTACATCCGAATAAATGTACATAGAAAAAAAGTCCCAACCCAAGTCAACTGTAATTCAATTGTTAATTTGTCAGGACACACTTCTTTCACTTTTTTTTTTTTTAGTGAAACAAATGAAATGGGATTTCATTGCTTTAAGTTATCATGAATTTGGGTTTTGCATCAGAGAAGGGAAAGAGAATCAAGTGAATGAATACACTAGTTAAATAATGAGATCCCCCCTTCAATGAATATTGAACTTCGAACGACGTCACTGCAGAAGTAGCCACTGTATTAAGAATTTTGTAGCTAAGTTAATTGACAGTTATTAATACCGGTAAGTTAAGTCTTAGGAGGATTTAAAACATACTGTCTCATGAAAGAAGCATTTGTGGACAGAATTTTAAGGCTTTACTAATTGAAGTAAGTAAGCTTAAGTGAGCCTATTGCAGGCCAAATGGGAGTGAACTCATTGTGGGAAAAATTATATCAGTGATGTACATTTTTCCACAATGGGCTTGTTTGCTCCAATGTCTGGGAAGAATGGGCAGCTAGTTCAAAGTTAGCTGGTGGAATTGGGAAAAAACCCGGTTGTAAATTGAAAACATCAGCAAAAAAAAGGTGCAAAAATCTTTAAAATTTCTATTTTGAATGAAAAATAGAGAAAATAACCGAACTCTATACTTGAAAAAATGGTTCAATTTGGGGACTAAAGGAAAATAGCTGGTAAAAGTCAAAAAAATCCCCGAACACTGGTTTGCTCCCATGAGTGTGTAATGAGCTCATTTACCTTACAATGGGTTTTCAAACCATACCATCTATTTTCAAGGAATGGATTTTAAACAAAGCATGCAAATTAAGAGTCATTGCTCATATCCACACCATAGGACTTACTCATTTATTAATCAATTTGGAACAATTTTTTTCAAAAATTCTTCTGAAATTGATTGTATATTGAATAATGATCATTATTACAAGCCCTTAATTCTTTGAACTTAAATTTTTTTATCATAGTGATTTTAAAAATAATAATAATATTATTATCTATTCATTAATGTCATATCTGAAAAACAATTACATCAATTTTTATGATTAAATATATTTGTTCTCAAGAAGAAGAGAATAATTATTTTAAAAGACAAGTTTTAAAATCTATATCATACAAATATTACAGAAGAAACAAGAAAAATTTGAAGAATCTTGAAGGATCCTATAAGATTTATAAAATGTTACAACAAAGACTAAAAGAATGATATCAATTTATTTTGGATTGATTAAAGAATCTATAATTAAATATATTAAAAAACAAATGGATTTTCTAGTTTTCTCAAGAATCTAACTCTTTGCATTGGCTAAAATTTTGTTTACAAAAAGAATAAGGGACCATTGAGTAATACCTTGTTAATCCCTAAGTATATTCAAATTCCCTAAGTGCCTAAGCTTTTCAAAGTGTATTTATAAGCAACATATTTATGAATGTAAATAGCTTCATCATCCCAATCAAGCTTGTAAATTATAGTCAAGTAGACATATATATAGCACCACCGAATATTCAATTCTACCTTTACACACTAATGGCATCCATTCTAGAATACAAATGTATAACATTGATACATGTAGGAGTCAATTATTAAATGCATAATGATGTATATGTCATCTTTACCTCGAACAATTGAAACTAAAATCCCTAATCCCCAATTGAAACTCTAATTTGGTAGTTACAAAACAATGTATTTATTTATTAGTTACTAAGGTAGAAGGACCTCATTCCATTGAGAATACCCATTTCAATCCTCCAAATTGATGTGGGTCTCACTTGTTCAAAATCGTTCCCATGTGATTGGGTACCTTAAGTTTTGAGTTTTTTAAATTTTTTTCTGGAGTCCAATGGAATGGAATTTTCAGGTCCCTGAAGAATTTGAATGACTGTCATTCATTGATGAATGAGTGCAGCTCTCCACTGACTGCAAATTCAAATTGGGTGGAGCATGACAGATTGATAACGGCAATCATATCTTCAATTCTGGTCAAGTAGTGTACAGTACTGAATGAACTGGCCTTAACGTACAATACGCTTGAATGAGTAGTAATAGTAAGTGTGCTTGAGAGATTCATTGAAACTGCTGCACATCTTTGTCATTCAGACCAGTTTGTTTGTTTTTTTCATTTTTATGAAGTGATAAAGGTGGCGGTATAAAATGTTATGGTGGTGCTCCAAATTTCAGCGTTCATCCATGTATTGGATAAAAAAAATATCACATTCATACATCGGGAAAAAGTCCTCCACTGCAACAATATTGTTTGAACAATAGAGTATCGAAAACATACTATTGTAGTATTCAGTTGTAGTTCTCCGACAATACAATTTCAATGGGGGTACTCTATCCATTGAAAGTATGGTGTTGCAATATTGCAACGATATGCTTTCAATACTTCATTGTTTGACGATTGAAACAATATTGCTACAGTAGTATTGCAATGGGGAGGGTACTTTTCCAATGTATATAACACATGTTTTTAATTCTATTTTCATCCACGATCTAGCGATTTCATTCAACGACTTTTTTTTATTTGGAATTTTTTGGTGAAAAACTTCATGGTTTTTTTTCCATTTTTTAAAGCCCAATTACTTTTCTGGTGCAATCTGGTACTGGAAAGCCAAAAGGAAAAGCCTTGAGTCAGACACCTGAGTGACATGCAGGACAAGAGTACCGGCAGCAGGCCTAGACTCTCCGTCGACTTTTCAGGATGGATGAATTCGGCTTGGTTCTGGATGGATGAACTCATCCACATTGAATTGAATTGAGGGTAAACTAATTGCTTGTGCATTTCTTGAAAGGTGAAAACACCCAAATCCGTCAAACTAAGCAAACCAGCATAGTTGGAGGCAATTTTTTTCTGGAATTTTTATTTATGTTTAGTAATAGCAATTGAAAGTTATGAATTAAAAAAAAATTAAATTGAATTTTTAGACAAGACATGTTATTACTGTGAGTTTTTAAAGTAGATTTTCCAAGATTGCTATAACTACCTCATAGTTTGGTTGTAATACCAAAATCTAAGGTCAATCAATTGCAACTAAGTACACGAATGTTTAAATTGCACTTTTGGAGACACCTTCAATAAAAGCCTACTTGTTAAGAATGAGTGCATGGATGGTTTTAGGTGTTTTCAACTTTTGAGCTAGTTAATTTTTGGATTTGTTGATACAAGGTCAGCATCTACATGCAAAATGCAAGTAGGTAAGATAAATCATTCAATTATGATCATACATGAAATCATCTAAAAGAATTGTTGAATCTCATATTTTTGAGAGATACATTTGATGATTTCATCCATTTTTAAAAAAAAAAATCTTTTTTTTCTCTTTTTTTAGTGTAAAGGAAACTAATTTGAAAATTGAGTAAAATTTTCAATTGGTGATAATTCACTAAGGAAAATTTTCATTAGTATGAGAAATGTATTCAAGATCCATTCCCTATTGGTTTTAACAAAATAACAATAAAGTTAATATACCTTTCCACCATCATGGATTTGTATAAAAAAATAACCAAAAGAAAGATGAATTTTTTCTTTCTAAAATGAACCTCATTCATGTAAAAATATCCTTGAGGCCAATAGAAAGAATAAGAAAGAATGTTTGTATTTCCATTTTTTTTTACAATTCTCTTAACAATGTAATAGTGCAATATGATTCAATTTTAAATTTTAAAAAGATAAAAATAAAATTATACTTTTTGTGAAAATTTGTAGCTTCATCTTGAATATGAAACTTGAATATACATTTCAATTGAATTTAATCAATATAAATATCCATTTCAATCGGAGCAAACAATAGTTGACTTGAATATCTTTTCCATGGCATAAAAAAACATTTGAATCTTCCTAGACTATTTGCACTCCGACAACAATAGCAATACATCAGGTTTTTTTGAAAATTCATAAGTAATTCAAAAATGATTCAAAAAATATGAAACCACTTGTGTGACATTCCACATCCATTTTTCTTTCTCTCAAAAATGATCCAAAAATACTTCTATTCATGGAAACCTTCGAAAAAGGGGAACCAGACGGTAAATGGTCACTTTAAGGTCATACTACTATATTACAAGTATTTTATATCCAACCTTTAGATTCCCTTCTTATATAACCTTTATTATAATTTTTGATAACCAATGAGAAAACTGATTAATATATGCAAGCATTCGCCCAGGGAAAATTGTAGTTTTCATGAGAGGTGTTAAGAAAATAATACACAATAATTATAACTTACAAATGGAGTAACTTACTGCACTTCTAATCTTAAGTGCATTAATTTATTGCAAGTGTGAGTGCAATAAAGGAATACGTTTCTAGTTGTGGATTGTAACAACTGGGGTACTGCCCCTCATTTAAGAGCTGATTGCATTTGGGGGAAGCTAAACTCCTTCAAACAATATTTAGTAAATTTATTTTAGAAAGAAAAATAGAATTGGCATAAATCAAGTCATTTCATATTTTTTTTGACCTTTGTGGAATTAAGGTAGTAGATCCATAAATCGACCACCTAAGAGCTGGAATTGAATTTTGGGGAGGTAAAGCTTCTCAAAATATTTTTCAATAAATTTTCCTTAAAAGACAAGTGGAATTGACATCCAACCTAAGTTGTTTCATATTTTTTTGGAGCTTAGTGGAATTAGTTATGAAACTTTAAAGTTGAACTAGCATAAGGCTCTAAAATTGCCCACCTTCTAAAATGTACATTGTTCGTGCATTAGTGAAGGCTAAAAAAAAGAAAGATGTACAAATGGTGTACATTTTAAGAGGTGGGCAATTTAGAGCCTATGCACTTTTAGAACCTCTTACTTTAGTTACAAACATTTGAAGTTGAAATGCAATGATTACTAGAGGTAACCACCACTTGAAATGTACACTATTGGTACAAAGAAGAAAGCAAAATATACCTCTTTGTTAGAGGTCGCTTTTAGCACATGTTTGTTTTTTAGAGCATGGTTGCTTTTAGAACATGCTACCTTATTTCTTGTATCAACTTCAGCATTGCTTTTGGAATTTGAAAGAACATATTGATACAATATCTCTTTTAAGTATTCAAGTTTTTCAAAATTTGCCATAACTAATTGAAAAAGTTGATATTCCCAACAACCTACAGGTAAAGTAAAAATAAAAATATGTATAAGTAAAAATAACAAACTTGTATAAAATGATTTTTTTTTAAATTTAAAAAAATATTGTTTTCTTAAATAGTTTAATCAAATTTATTAGTGAATTTTTTTTAATGTGAGTAAATTTTTTTCATTATTTTTTTGTAAGTAAAATGAAATTCTTTTGGTAAATTTTTTATAAATTGTGAAATTTTATTGTGATATATTGTTTACCAAAATATAACTACAAATGGTTACATTTTTAATGATTTACTCCAAAAATCTACTAATAATCTCAAAAAATAATATGCAAATATTTTGATGGAATATAATGGAATTTTTTTTACTAATATCTGTTTTTATGGACATTTTAAGTTTTCTATGCTTGAGATTTATGGAATAAACCATGAAAAATGAAAATATTTCAATTGTAAAATAACTTCTCGCTCCACTTACTAAAGAATCTTGAAAAAAAATACTTGTATTAAAAGTATATTTACTAATAAATATGATTCAATTATAAATATTTTGAAAATTTTGAAAATTTTATTTTATGCAAGTGTATTACTTATACTACAACATGTCCAAATTTTGTTTAAAATTTCTCAAGTTTTTATGTCAATTTTAAAATATACATTGTGAGAGCCACTCAAAACCTTAAACATCACAATTTCATAAATGATATTCAATAGGTAGCTCAAAAATTTAGTTGATGGGTTAGTGTTTTTGAGGAGACCATACAAAATAACCAAATCTAATTCGGTAACCATAATTGATGCATATTCAGAAATTTATTAAATGATCAATTTTTTCAAGCATGTCTGAGTATTCATTTATATGATTCATAATTTGGGAATTTCAATTGATACAAGACAAATCACATACTTGAATGTATTCATATTTATCTATATCTAAATTTGTATGGACCATTGTTGGCATAATGAACATTTTAAATTCTAATATTTGACCTTCTGATAGCCATTTTGAAATGTTGTGTCTAATATTTATGAGATGATAGTCAAGGAGAATTTAAGGTAATTACACCTAAAATAGCACAAATAAGCAATTCAATATGGATTCTAATATTATATTAAAAACTCTACTAATAGCTTATGCGGTTTTTGATAGTATGCAATTTCAATTGTAGCTACCATACAGCTTCTAGGTTGATTAATTGAGAAATGAAAGTAGGATATGTCAAAGTTTGTTGAATAGGAACAGAGAATTAAATTTGAATAGGAGACGCATGTGCATATTTTTATAGAATTATGAAATGGATATGGAAGATAAAAAATTTTGTAAAACATGTTTGAGACATTATGTGAAAATGCATTTTAGTTCAAGCTTAATGGAGATAGTTTTGGCAATGTAATTCTATAAAGTGGTCATAGAAAAGTAGTTTTATTTGTAATGGTTATTATTTGTTTGGATGGAAGCAAGAAGTTGGCAAATTTGAAAAAGAGGAATTAGTGTGATAATAAGTCAAATGCCCATATATTGTCCAAAGAATAGGTGAATGTGATTTTGGGGGAAGTGAAGATTCTTTGAACAATTTCTAGTTAGTTTCTTCATTGCTTGTGAAAAAATTGGGAGTAGACCCTGATCCAAGTCATTCCATTGTTTTTGGAGCTTTTAGGAAGTAGTTCAAACATGTAAAAAGTGAAATACCAAGGGGCTTTAAATTTGACCATTTTCTTTGACGTATAGTGTATGTGCATTGTTGAAGGCCATGAAAAAGCAAATTTTGAAATAGTATACATTTGAGGAGGTAGGTGATGAAGAAGTTTGTACTCTTTTTGAACAGGCCACCTTAATAGAAAACAACAATTGAAAATGTTGTATGTCAAATTTCAATTGCAAGGTGGTAAAAGTACAAGGTCCTACAAGCTCAATGGCTTTAACCCCAAATGACCTTAAAGACAAAATATGTCTTCAAGCAATCTTCCAAGGTGAATAATGAAAAATCTGTTCTAAATTAGCAAAAATTTTGAACTACACAATTGTGAGGCTTTAAATACTAAGGAAAATAAAACTTGTAGATCCTACATCCAACATGTCTTGCATTTTATAAGACCACATCAATGTTGCAAGGTTCTATTGTAAGAGCAGAAAGTATAGTACCAACAAGGATGGAGCAGCTTGGATTATTGCCTTGTGACTTGGAGAAAGATTGTTGAAGGATGGAAGTTCGTTTTGTGGGACATAGCCGTTTTTGCCACAAAAAAAAACTTATTCTTTTATACATGCGTTTTTCTCATGCAACAAGGAGAATTTAGAAACCATATAGGACTACTCAAGTGTTCATTGAAGACAATAATTTAGGATTTAGATTGGTGGATTGCAAGCAGTTATTATACAAGGGCTTTGAATTCTTACAATGATTGTTCCTGGGCAAGAGTGAAACTTTGGTGGAAGCAATTTAGGTGTCTTGGCAATGGTGACAATTGGATGGAATTGGCAACAAAGGTGGCAAAATCAAAATCCTTCACAAAATGTGATTGCTTCCATGTTATAAAATCAAGTAGTGGGGTTAAAGATTTTTTATTTTATTTTATTTTTATGTCCACTAACTACAATCCTAGCAATTGTAGCATCATATGTACTTTCGTGAAGTGAGAGCATACAACACAACGGAGAATTTGAGTAACAAGTTGCCTTGCAAATTCCCACTATCTTATATATAGCAAGCAGGTGTCATTGATATTTGTCTCGTAGAAATTCAAGTAAATGAGAGTAAAAGGAAACAAATCTTGAATTGCTTAGACAATCATCACTTGTTGTCCCCAATCGACATGCCGGAAATACCACTAGAAGTTCAAGATGCACATACTCAATTGATAATGTCCAATCTACCAGTCACTCTCATCACAAACATCACTAGATTCAGAGATGGGAGTTCTATTGGAAATAAATTGAAGACAAATTGCTCATCAAAAGGAGGCTCAAAATAGGGCAAAAGATGCGGCAGGTGGGATACAACAAGTAGTGGAGGTTAGGAAGGAGAGAGCAATGATTTTCCTACTCCGTAGAGATTAGCAATGATGACATTTTGGAGGTCAATGAAGGCAAGGAAGGCAAAGGACCAAGACTACGGAGGCCAATAGGGATGACAAAGGAAATTCAGCAGAACATCTAGCTATTCGTCAAGGGGAGAAAGGATATGGTGCAAATAAAGGAAACAAAGGTAGGGAGGTGGAATCAATAGTTCTACTTTTCCATGACATTGGATAATTCTAGTCAAATTGGTTATAGCCAACAATTCATGTGGAGAAACAGTCTCCTCAACGTTTGAGGGGAGGTATATTAATGAATATGGTGTTTAGAATGCAAGACAATTGATATGCATTGAAAAGATTGGTTTCGAAAGAGACACTTGGAGAATTGCAAGATGTGGTTGACGGTACGACAGTTGGGGACATGATGTTAATCAGTGTTGATTGTAAAGAGATACTTGCATCCAATTGCGATGGTGCGGAGCGCCTTCGAGTCATTTGTGAAGGCAAACATGTTGTAGTAGATGGTGGTTTATGCCATACCAAGAGGCATAGTTGGAACAACCTTGATTGATACAACCCTTGTAGCAATTGAAGAGGCTCTATTTACTTTGTAGGCATCAAGGTATTTGCAAGCGACTCCATCTTCATCACTCACATATAGGTGCCCTGTCTTGTGCTTGATTTGAATCCTAGTATTGGCGAGGTGAACATGTTGCTTAGGAAGGTCATGCGGAAATTTGAGCACATCATTACTAGAGCGACAATGTATAATGTTGACTTCAGTGGAGTGTTTGGAACACAAGTAGTTGTGAAAGATAAATGCTATCCTATTCACAAAAGGGGCGTAGCTACCACATTTGCGAGGGTGAAAGATGGCCCTACCAAAGTTATTGTATCCACTACTAAAAAATGAATATTTTATGATTGTGAAAATATGACTGAAGATGATTTGCTACTAGTTGTAGTCATATTTTGACTATGTACTTTATGGGTGTATAGTATATGTTTATAGTAATTACATTTTTTGTTTTGGATAGCCTAAAGTAAATTTGGACAAGAAAATTATTGAAAAAGTGCTTAGTCATTTTGATTCAATTATATTTCTAATTATATTTTTTGGGGCAACCCTCAAAAGGGAAATTAAAAAAAATATGGTTAAGCCATTGTCTAGAATTTTGAAATCCTAAACACCTACTTTTTGGATTTTGAAACCTAATCACTACTTTTTTAGGATGTTGAAATCCTAGCCTCTACTTTTTTAGGATTTTGAAATCCTAGCCTCTACTTTTTTAGGATTTTGAAACTCTAATTGCCACTTCTTTAAGATTTTGAAAACCCTAGCTTGCACTTTCTTTAGCTCTTTTTCCTTGTCTTGTGTTTTTTTTACCTTTTACTTCTTGTTGCTTCTTGATTTTGCTTTTTAATTGTTGCTTTTTGTTAGTCTTTGGTTCATAATTTAACTCTTGCTTCTTCTTGCTCTCTAGTTTGTATTTCTTGTTTCTTCTTGTTGTATCAAAATACTTTCTTCTTCTTGCCTTTTAGTTCTTACTTTTTATTTATTTTTTGTTGCATTTTAACTATCGTTTCTTGTTGTTTCTTAGTTCTAGCTCCTTGTTGCATTGTATCTCTTGTTTATTGTTATCTCTTAACACTTACCACTTTTTCCTTCTTTTTTCCTTCATTATCATTGTTATTCTTCTTACTTTAAACTTGTGCTATATATTTTGTGTTGTTGTAAGTTTTTGAAGGTTGAGCTTTGTTATTCATTTATTAAAAATTAACCTCTCATTTTTTTAATTGTATATGCAAACATGGAAAGTTAGAACAAAGTTATTGAAGGCTACTTACAACCCAAAAGATTCATCTTTACATTATTGTACGGAAAATAAACCCTATTGACTTGTTTAAATGATTCATTGTGATATATGTTTTGTATTGGTGACTAATAAATGTCATTGAAGAAAGTCACATTTTTTCTTACATGATTGTCTCTTGTATATCTCTCAAATCATGTGTATTTGTTTTTAACCACATAAAGCTTATCACATATAGTTATCCAACTATTCATTTTTCTTAATGTATAATTGCAATGTATAATATCCATTTAAAATGCATGAAAAATATGATTGTAATTTATAATTGAAGCTATTTTGAATCTTAATTACTCAAATTACAAACTTCATATATGTGACTTTTAATCATTGAAAGAATCATTTGCTTAAGTTATATTTTATAATATATATTAACAAAGATATAATTAGCTAGTTATATAATGTTCATAGTTATGTACGCCAAAAGGTGATTTTGCACTTTTAAAAACATGATTGCAATCAATTATAAATTACCAATCACATCCACTTGAACTACCACATTAACAATAAATATGACTCACAAAAGTCATATTTTATATCAGTAAAAAAAATGACTCACGAGAGTTATATTTCACATCATTCAAAATATGACTCGAGAGAGTCATTTTCCACATTAGTAGAAAATATGATTCACAAGTGTCATATTCTAAATCAACAAAAATATGATTGTATAAAATCATATACCATGTTAGTCAAAATATAACTTACTACAGTCATATTTCATATTAGCCCAAAATATGACTTACTACAATCATATTTCATATTAGCCCAAAATATGACTTATTACAGTCATATTTTATATTAGCCCAAAATATGATTAATTGTAATCATATTCCATGTTAACCAAAATATAATTCACCACAGTCATATTTCAAGTCAATCAAACATATATATAGCTCACTGCAATCATAAACTACGTCAACCAAAAATATGACTAAATAGAATCATATGTCACGTAGGCTTTTTTCTTTCTTCCTAGGCAAAATATGGCTAATTATGGCTAATTATACTCCCAAATATATATGACTGTTAATATGGTTGATGTTTAACACAACTCGTCAGTAATGACTAGACCCAATTATGTTCCAAATCATGTACAATGATTTTGACATGAGTCATATTTTGAGATTTTTGATTCATAGCAATTATATTTAGTAGTTATAAAACATGCATTTACTGATAGTGGCCTAGCTAAGATCCAACTTTCATCCTTGAACTACCTTGTTACCTCAAAGATAAAAGATATAGGAGCAACGAAGTAGCAATACATCCAGGTTGGGAAGTTAAATTCGGTGACTTTTAGGAAAACTCCAAATTAGATAACTTTAATTAGGTCCTTCTTAATGACGCTAACACTAGAAGAAAATCTTGTTGAAGTTCATGTTCACCCTTGATGTTTTCCTGTTCGGTGACTACATTTCCATATCTATTATAGTTGACAATAGCAATCACATTTACAAGCATGTTACAACAAACATAACTGTTGAACTAGCCACTATTGTGTCTTCATATTGCTATTAGACTTGTTTAGTGGAACATAAATGAAATACAGAATTCTAGCAAGCTCTGCCATCATGGACAATGACATCCTCTTGGCAGTACATTTCGTCAGCATTTATAGTATATGCACAACAATTTCCATTTGGAATTCATTTATTTATTATTTGCCATGGATGACATTGTTATGTTCTGCTTGGAATCCATGTTTGACAAATGCTAATCAAATCTTTTTTTTTAGAAACTCAAATCCGTTTCTAATGTTGAATGTTGTTTACCTATGTTGTAGAAAGCGTTTTGTGAAACGCAACAATGTTTTCCTTTACATTCTTTTGTTAACACAAAATAAATTTCCTGTGTTGTATAAGACTCTGTGGTGTTCACCTATACATTGAAATTTATTACAGTCTGTTATGTGACAATGTGTACCTCTCGCTAAAGTAGGGCAAAGTCCATGCCTCTCGCTAAAGTAGGACGTTGAGTTTCAAATTAAGAGTGTAGGGTCACCTTGAATTAGGTCGAACTTTGCGCTATGTCTATCATCTTTCATATCCCGTATTCAGGAGCCCTGCATAGTGAGTGGGCTTGCAATCGAACGTTTGCAATTTCAAATGTGGAAGCGGTGGTGCCCATGAACCGGCTACAATTGATCTTGTTGTTTCTGCAATAGCATCATCTTGGTCAGTTTGCTTCATAGTACTTCGTCAAGTTAGTTTGTAAAATTGTGCTCTCCAGAAACTTCTGATGCTCACGCAAGGTAAGCATTCCATATCTAAGTCTCTGGGGTTTGACATTTTAGTTCCTTACATTCAATTCCTTATTTCTATCGTAGTGGGCTATTGTTCGTGCAACAACTTTGACACAAATTGCTAGCCCTAGGGTTTCCAGGCACGTAGTTTGTTTTTCCAACTAAGAGTTTGGCTACTTTAACATAGGGATCCGTTACTTTGTTCTATGGTGACGATGTCTATATTTTGCTTCATGTTCTTTATGTTTAGAGGTCGGTAAGCTTGGACATGGCAAAAGAAACACAATCTAATTTTGAAGCATTGGAATCAGGTATTTAACAAAGACATGTTTACAACGTCATACAGTAGTGTAGGATTCAAATTCATGTTCCTTTGCAGGGCATGGATTTAAATTCTATACTATTGTATGACAGCATGAGGTCCAATTTAGGTCAATTGGCCCGTTAAGGTTGGAAGAAATGAAAGTACTTGGATAGCATAGCCCCCAGATCGTCTGTTACACGGTTGGGAACAGATTTCAATAGATACATAACTTGAAAACACAAGAAGAACACAACCACAGTATGCAACAAGGGCTTAAGCTCCAAAGTATTGTAAATAATAGAAAATATGGCTAATGATTAATAATGTTTTGTGAAAGGCTTAGTGGTAGTTATCATGTTCTTAGGGTGTTGTGATGTGGTGGTATTTGGATGAATTAGAAGATTAGTTAGTAATTTGGCCAAAAGGTTGGTTGGTCTTTTCTATTTTTGTGTGTGGTGATGAATTTTACGTATGAAGTTAGGAGGGGAATTAATCTTAGCACTTTTAGTTCAGTCCCTGTAGCTGTCACGTACAAGGTTGAAATGTTCAGGGTGTATGATGCTATAGAAAAAGCTGGACATTTGTAGAAGATGTAGTAGTAGTCAGAGAAGCAAAGTCGGCACTTGCCCTTTTATATTCTCAGCTTCTATGATGACTTGAACTATGGTGAATGACGTAATTGTTGCAGAGAGAAAACAAAATGAAATACAAATTTTTGAAGAAGTGAAAGTGGGCATAGGTGCGTTACTTCATATTATATGTATTGCAAACTATTGTCTCCCAATGCAATAATTAAATAATAATTCAAAAGATCAAGTCTTATGTTTAGTATATGTGGGATGGTATAAGTTAGTTCATAGAAAGGTACAATCAATTCTTACTGTGAAGACACTTCAATGAGGTGGTAGGGGTCTTTCTTGTGTAAGAAAGGATGTTATGTAGCTTAAGACTAACTTCCTTTGGATGTGTTCAGGAAGTTGAGGTTAATGATGGATGCAGAAGTAGATCAATGTACAAAGTATGTGTGGCCAGTACTAGAAAAAATAGCTAAATTTTGGTTGATAATGATGAGCTTTGTGTGCATGAGGAGAAGAAGTTACCTTCTTTGAAGATGAGCTTTATGTGGCATGCATTGAATAGAGCTAATCATATGAGTTAGCAATTTGAATTTTTTGAAGAGCCTTCAAAGGAGTTTGAAGTCATGCTAGAAGTGAAACAGGCAAAGCACTAAAGATTTACATGAAGTTTAGTTTGCAATAACAAGAAATACAATAAGGTAACACTACAATAAAAACAGTGAATAAATGACTCGTCCATAGAGTCATTGTGGACAGCAATGACTGCAAAATGACTGCAAAATGACTACAAAACAACTATTGTTGTCCACAATGACTCTATGGATGAGTCATTTATTCACTGTTTTTTTTGTAGTGTAAGTTTAAAATGTTAAGAAATGTAGTAAGTTAAGTGTGGAATGATAAGAAGTACAATAAGGCATAGTTCATTGTAATGTGGTTTTAATAATGCAAGTATTGGTAGGAAGAAGGCTCACACTTCATTGAAGCGTAAACAAGTACAAGTTTCCATGACATTCCCTTAAGTGATTGCAAGTCCTGGCCAAAAAAATTTGATGAGGTTGTTATGAAAGTCCTAAACTTGGAAGTGAATGTGATGCAATGTGTGCATTGCATTTGGTGAATTGGGAGTGATTAAATTATTTTTGCTTTCAATGCAATTGTTTTTCACATGTAATTAGGTGGTCATGCTAAGAATTCCATGCATTTGTTATGTTGAGTTTCCTATTTTTTTTCAAGAATGCATGCTTAATAAAGTTCACAAGCAATAGTTGTATTCGATAAAGTGGGGGAAAACGCTTTTGAAGGAAATGTAAAAATGCATTTTTAATGATTTTTTTCACATGTGTATAATTTGTGTATGATGGTTTATTGTGTTGTTATTAATTGTCGTTGTGACTTTTGTGTTTGAAGTGCAGAATGTGACAATGCTTCTATGCAAGCTACAGAAGTAGGAACATGGGAGACTAGTACATGAAGAAATAGTGTTTATTAGATTTTTTAAATTCTTATGTTTTGTTAGGTTTCTATGGAATTTATGATGTGTTGATGAATATATTGTTTTCAGAGTATAGCAGTACAACATGGGAAGTCACAAAATGAAAAAGTAGCATTTCTTCTTTACACGTTGTAACATTATGTATATCATCTTATTTGTTTTGTTTTTGCAGGCCTTACATTTGAGGGAGAGCAATGAAATGAAGAAGTGCTATGTTAGAAAGGCAATAGATATAGCAATTGTCTAATTAAAGAAATGCATAGATTGAGTTTAGGAGAAATTTTGTGGATGTGTTTGATAATCCCCTTTCCACATGCTAGGGTTGCTACAAAGTTCACATGTTGTAGACCTTTTAAGCACTGCATGATGAAATTCATGAAGTTTTGGTGAGGTTTTGTAATTTATGTACAAGAAATGTACATGGAATTCTGAAATTTGGAGAGGTTGGGAACTTATTGAGGAATTAGGAAGTATTTGTCAATGATTTGTTCATGATTGGTGAATTTCGACGAAGTTGCTGTACGAGGACATTAATGGAACTTAGTGATTGTGAAGTTTCTATGGATGAATAGCTGATGATGATGAAGGTATGTAACCTAATTGTGTTTAGACCCAACACAATTACATTTGCAATGACCGTTTTATTTTTAGGGTACCCACTGTAGATGTTGTAAATGTTGTACTAAATGGGTACCTTCTATGTCCGTGTCGACGAGGACTGAACTTAATAGAATGATGTTGACATCCATCAATTATCTTCTTTGGAAGAAAAAAGCTAATTAGATGCTAGAAAATAGAAAAACTGTGAATGGAGATGTGGTTATAGAAATCAGTTATGTATGACTACTTGTGTCCCGTAAAGAATATATGGAGGTTTGTTGAGTTTGTAGTCCGAATTTCATAGACAAAGTTGTATAAAAAATAATTAGAAGAAGTTCCTAATGTTATACTTTTGTAAGACTTATTTGGAGTATATATTAAGGGTAGTGCAAGTATGACATGCAAGGGGAGAAGAGTGAACCTTTGAATATTTTTTGTAATGAATTTATGACTAGTGTGTTGTAGGTAGAAGAGGTAGGTTGTACAATGCAAAGAACTTGTTTAATTGTTTTGGTGAAAGTAGGAAAGTAATTGATATGTATAAAGAGGAGTATGAGAATTCTAATGATATGGCATGTAGGCATGTAGTGTACATACTAATATCACGGAATGTTAGTGAATAACAATATGTATATGTGAAACCCTTAAGGTCTTTCATTGTTTTGCCAAAGACCACCATTGCATTATAGTGAAGAAGGCTCATATTTTTTTGTAAAACTAGGTGAAGGGTAGGAGAAATAGGCAAATTGTAATGACATACTACTTATTGATGTAGATGGAAACAATGATTATTACATGCATACGGCTATGCAACTTAAGTACTTAATATGTGAATTCCTATAGACCTTGTATGCATTGTAGGAAAGAAGGCAATGCTACTGATGAAGGGTCCATTGATGACTATGAAAAAACAAGAATGGAAATATAGATGGATTACTGAATTCTGAAATGCATCTAAATGGAATCTTTTATTGAGGGTGAAGTTGTAGCAGTATAATCTTGCATACACATGTAATGATGTTGTCATGTTCCAATTCATGTGTAGGAGGTGCATAGTATAGGATCCTAGTTGGAAAGATAGAGCCCCTTGTGCTTTAAAAGATAGAATGACAAGATCAAGCAGTGCTTGCAATGGCATGCAATGCATGCTAAATATATAGGGTTACAAGAAATTTTTAGGGTTATAGGTGTTGGGGATCATGTTCCCACTAACAGGGAAGTGCCAATCATTATGTTAAAGCAAACATACTGCCATGAAATGAAACAGTACTTTATGATAATTTCTGTAAACATTGTCTCATGTATATCAATGTTTTCTTGTTAGTGAGAAAGATTAAATGGGAGACAATCAAAATTGTCATGTTAATCATAACATGTTTGCATTAAATTGAATTATTTAAAATTATAGGTGCTGTTGAACGTCACGTTGGAGAACGTGAAATTTTTTTGGACAATTAATAATAACGTTTTATTAATGCAGAATTATGTTTTCAAAAATAAAAAACTGTGTTTTCAGGAATATGGTAGCGTTTGTAAGAGCATAACTACATTGTTTGAAATATAGTCATTAATGTTGCCCGATGCATTAGGACAGAATCCCATTTTGACATGTAGCAAGCAGGATCATAGGAGTCCATGTGTACAAGAATATAGTACAATAGATGTTTGCCATCAAGTGGAAATTGTTCCACGTAGGCTACTTTATTATATCCAACCTCTTTGAAACACTAAAAGAAATTACACGAGGACAATGACAGCATGGACAAATTGCGTTGCTCTGAACAATGTAAACATTCACATGAAAGCAAAAAAGGGGCACAACATTGGAATTTTGGCTTGTTAGGAACGCAGTTTTCAACAAAATCCATATGATACTTTCCTATTTGCCAAAATCATTTACACAAATGTGTTTTTCGCGTTCTGAAGGCGTTTTTCCCAGCACATTTTTCTTCTAGTGTAAGGAAACCAGAGGTCATAGAGGACAACGGTGCTAGAGTGTGAGTGGGGAGCAACGAGCGTTGAGTGTTGAGCAACGAGCAATTAGATTTGAGAGCTCATTGTGAGGAATTTTACTAAAAATAGACATGTCAGAGTAATAAATAGGGTTGTCAGATCTAAATATAGAAATGTCAGAAATAAAAAATAAAAAAATAAATCCAAGAAATTGCAATTTTTTTTATTGAAAATAATGAATTTTACATTCAAATGTTGCATGAATGGGCATGAATGAAGACTAGCATTTCCCACAAGTAGATGATTTTTCAACCATAGATTTGATGAATGAATGAGCTTCATTCATGTCATCCATTCATCATCCATCCTCCCAAATTTTTCTTTACATATTTGTAATATGTCTTAAAAAAATGAACTTTTTTCCTTGTAAAAATAATAATTTACAATTTTTTTGAAGTTTGCATTGTTGATCTTAAAACTTTGTTAACTAATTTGAGGTTGGTTGTGTTTTTTGTAACTAAGGTAGAAGCACCCATAATTGTCAAAATAAGGGGTTTGGGATATATTGTTGATTAATAGACATCCAAAAAATTATTGAATTGTACTTAGAAGAGAAAAAGAATTTCAATGCATTTTTAAATTTATTTTTTGGACATTGTGAGAATAAGTTTTGAATTTTTAAAAGAGCCGATTGTACATTGACTTAAAACCACCACTTACGTCAAATTTTTAGATGAGGTACATTCCTGCAATTACATCTTCCTACTCCCCAAGATTATCCAAGATTTAAGGAAGTGATGGTTATAGGTAAAGTAACAGTTATGGGTGAGGCTACTTTAAGAAACTCTTAGAAGGTTCATTTAGAGATATGTAACAATCAATTGTATAATGTTGTTTCATTATAATAAGTTCTCCTTAGAATGTAGTAGCATTTTCAAGATTCATTTGTAGAATTGTAACATTTCTTCCTACAATGTTTTTTTGGCTAAATTTAGCTTTTTTTAAAGTATTTTTGTTATGTTTATGGTTTTACAAATCATTTCAGTTGTTTGTAAGCTGCTACAAACTATTTCTACCTTAAACTAATTAGGATTTAGCATACGTGTCAACTACTTCAATAGGCCATTCTATATTCACTTCTAAACAAAAGTAGTTTTTCAACCTAGTACTACAAGATGAATATACATCTTATAGATTGCTACCTACAAGAAGTAGCTTCACCTCATCAGAGCTCAAACTTGGTACATGTATGTACTTATTGTCCTTAGAATTTGCCTTGCAAATGAACCTAAAGACATAATACAAATGCTTGCAGTTCACCTAAGATTTCCTACTACTAAGTGCAGTTGTACTCATGGTGATGAAGTCTTCGCAGGTACAAGCAAGAAAGTCTGAAATTGTGACTCGATAGACCTTCTGGTTGGGAAAGATGCTGGACAGTAGAGTTATCACTCTATCATAGCCAAGATATGGAATAACGACTACGGATTGAATGACAACTTTTAGGTTTTGTGCTGTCTCCCATTTGTTGCAGTGGTCAATTGTCGGTGCATTAGGATTACGTTGTATGGTCCTACCCAATCACTTTATCGGGTGCATATCACCATCAGATGGTTGAAAATTGCTATCTGGCTGTTTTGAGTGAAGGAAAGATACACCTCCATCTATACTCTCTTCATTAAAGAGATGGAGCATAAGAGCATTGCTTCGTCTAGTTCCTCAATTTGCAATTGAAATCTTGTTTCCTCCAAAGAAAGGATCTCTGATTTGGTGAGATGTGTTCCACATGCAATAGGCCATACATTTGGCAAAGGAGGCCAATCATGAACCCACTTGATTTTAGAGCCTCCTGCACAATGCATAAGGTCATCTGCACAAAACCAAAAATCAAAGTTGATGATGGCCTTGGTTCCATATTCTGTCATGCGGCCGTTGTAGGTAGGTGCTGTTGTTCCACTCTTACTTGACTTGTTTATCTTAGCCCCACATTTCTTCTTCATCCCAACTTGAACTCCATGACAAGTCTTTCCTTCCTTTTTGCATCTAGCAATGTGCCACAAAGTAGGGTTGTAGTTTGTTTCAAGTACCCCACTTAGCTTAAAAAGATTTAGGGCTCCATATTTAAAAATTTAATGCACGGCCAACAATTGAATTTTTTAAATTTAGTTATCAATACCCGATCTTTGGAATAATGAATTGTACATAGCGCCACTTTCACATTGAAGGGTGATTAGAAGGCTCCAAATGGAGGCCTCTTCCAATGTAGTGGTGGCATATTCAAATGTGAGAGTGATTATGAAGCAGTTGAGCGAAGAATGGATGATCTTATTGACCATTTATATCCTGGTTAATAGATGTTTTATTTGGAGAAGTTATAATGAATTAGATGAGAATACATTCATTAGACTTGAAGAGTGTTATATATCGGAGAGATTGCGGTATTGCTAATGAGAAAGTCTAGTTCGCTTTCTTGGAGTTTTTGGTTGGAGAGATGCCGAAGGGTTCTCATAGAACGAGATGTAAGGCAGGACTTCGCTTCTCTAGCAAGAAACAGCTAGAAAGATCGAAGATGTTTAGGCGCTTACAGAAATCCAATGGTGGTGAAATTAGTAGCATTGTTCGGACCTTGTCGTATGAAGATGATGGGATTGAAAATGCACCTTTTGAACATGAGTTTAATTTGACGCAAAATAGTGAAGGAATGGATATTTCCAAGCTTGACACTATTGATGAAACTGAAGTGGACGTATTGTAGATTGCGTTGGGACTTATTTGGATTTATCCAACTAATAGTTATGTTCGTTCCAAGGGAGGTTATTAAATAGGATTGTTTCTAATTGTCTTTAATTAGCCCAAAACAACACCAAGCATAGACACTATTCCTAAATTATCTATAATAAACTAATTTCTTCTCATGTTTAATTTTTAATTTAATTAATAATCACACTTATCTTCCCAAATTGGACTGAGCATCTTTTCTCTTTGATCGTCTTTTACTCCAACTCGGCCTTGATCTTTTTCACCAACTTCGTACTTTGCCATCACCCACAGCCACCAACCACCAGGCTTGTCTCCAACTTGGGTTGCACAGCGTTCACTTCTTCACATCATTGTCTGCTTCTTTGCCAGCAACCAATTCCCTTCTAACAGATTCTCCTTCCGGCTTCATCCTAATCTCACAATTTGGTCTCTCGAAATTCTCATTTTGACAGAATTTACACTTTCTACCCAACTCGGGAATTTTCTTACTCTCCTTTTTTTTACTTTTCTCTCACTTAATTCACTCATGAGATATCACTTCCTCTCATATTAATTGCATATACTCCAATTACCAAATTGGACTCATACTTCACATAAAATTGAATCACACCACATTGTCATACAACTTTCTGACTTGGAAGCTTAACACGACAAACTTGGACTCACAGACCAAATCGGAATCCATACAAACACACATATATCATTTCATACACAATTTGGACTTGCATTCATACCAATTCGAACTCCATCACATACTTCCAAATTATATAGCCATGCAATTCTCATCAACTACAACAACATCACAACACACCAACTAGATATGAATTCATTTCAATTAAATCCGAGTTGGTGACACATCACCGTTAACATATAAGTTTTTCTCAAAATCTCTCCAATCAGGACTTTGAAATTCTACAATTTTACAGTCCTTTCACTCACTTCATCTTCCATAAGCTGGATCACTTCCTATACTTGGGCTAATTTTTTCACTCGATCTCTGTGTTCACCACTGATCGCTTCCACACTGACTCCTCAGTATAACTCCAAATCGGGAAACAATCACGTTCGCATAACAACCTTAAAGCTCCAGCAACTACACAATTCCCATTTGGCATAAACTCTAACTTCATAGCTTCACTGCAAATCTTCACTCAGATCTTCATCCTCTTTTCTCCACGAGAAACACCAGGATAATCTCCATCTGCAAATCCCGAATAGGACTCACACAGACACGATCCAACCTTGGATCACAGACACAATTTCCAACTGGGAAACACACACATGCACTCAAACACAAAAACAAACAAATACACAGCACAACTTGGCTGGGACACGCAACGGACTTTCTTCAACACTGAGTGCCTTCCAATTTGGAAATCTTCAGTTTAACCCCGAGCTAGGCAGTTTCCCAACCAACTTAGACACCACCTCAAAATTCACGAACTGCCAAATAGGAACCTCGAACAACAACTGCCCATCACACTGAAAAACATAACTTCCAAATTGGCACTCTCGCCCTACACAACCAACTTGGATCATACACAATCCTAACCGCACTCCACAGACCAAACTGGATACGACTATTACGCACAAGGCAAATCCGACTTGGAAATTAACCCAGACCATTCCACTTGGAATACACTAGTCTGCAATACCAACTTGGATATTGAATTACGATTGAAATACTGCACCTCCTAGTAGCATCCACTACTACCCCCGACTTGGAAATTAACTTCAAAAATTGACCCTCCAATAGGTTAATATACACTTAAAATTACCAATTTGGAACATCATTTACTCAAAAAATAAACAAAAGCATGAAAAAACACAAAAAAAAATAACACTCAAACTAACAAAAAGAAATCCGAATAGGTCATTTACACGTATGCCAACCGAGTATGCTAGATAAGAACATGTCCCTAGTGATCAGCGCAGAGTTGGTAAGGACTGGAGCCATTAGATTGTGAGGAGTTAATTGTATGTGTTGAATATTTTTTGTTAAAGGTGAATTTGACACCAAACTTCATTTCGTGTATTTTGAGAAGATGATTCCAATGGTATATAGCACGCAAAAATGGAGCATTTTTGAATGTTCTACGGCCTAAAAACTAATTCAGCATCTTGGAATCTTCTCGAAAATCTTCAGAATCAACTGATTTTTCAGCCAAATCTTGCCCAAATATTTGTAGAAGACTTTGCCGATTTTTATAAAATTCCTTGTAACTTCAAAAAATCTGAAAAAAAAAATGGGATTACTTTTGAAGTTATAATCTATGTGCTCCAAAAACTTTGAACCAAAAATCTATGAAATTGCAGATTTTATTAGAAAGATTCTCTTGGCCTAAATCTACCAATCTCATCCTTCTACATTGCTTGAAACCATCTTTTTGAAACCAAAGAACAACTCCATGGGCTGATCTTCGGCTTGCTTTGGTGTAGTTCTCTTTCTTCTCTATTGTTGTGTTTTGGCTTAGGGTTGCTTCCAAAATGATCTTATGGAGTGGCATGCTATACAAGGATGGAGAGGCACGCGGCGACAGTGGGGAGGGTGTCTCCGACACCATTAAAGGTGGCAATACGATGGAAGTTCAAGTTCCTACAAATCCTCAAGAGGTGCCATTTCTGAACACCCATTTTTCAGGTTGTAAACTTGACCTCGTTGACGAGGTCACTTTTTCAAGGATTTAAGAGATCACTCAAACGGTTCCGGTTTTGATGTATGATTTTCAGAAGATTGCAATTTCAGGGTTTGAAATGTGACCTCGTTGACGAGGTCACATTCTTGGGTTCTTTACAGTCTTACGAAGACGATTTCTAATTTTGATGCATAATTTCAAATTCTTTCTACATGTTGTTGAATTAGATTGGAAAATGTGACCTCGTCAATGAGGTCACTTTTTTGAGATTTCTGAAATCACTAAGATAATTTCAGTTTAGGATTCAGATTTTGCTTTCTCTCGTAAGGTTTGCTGAATTAGATTGCACTAGTAGAAAAAAAATGACCATGTCAACAAAAAATTAATAAAAAGGTATTGAGGGTGTTTAGGGTGACAATGTCTTGGACAATACCTAACAAAAAACTGTTGTCCATTTTGTTATGGTGGCCAAATCAGAAAAATAATAATATTAATTCATTTTTAAATTTGCTCAATGAATGACAAGCATATGCCAAGCCAAGAACCAACCCAATACAAACTGCCATGTAGGCCAAAACTAACACATATAAATGACCAAAAATTAGACTTTACAATTTAATTACAAGAAAGCTAGAATTTACAAATAATTTAGGAGACAAGTTTCATAGGACTAAGTATTTAGTGATAGAGGAGAGGTGACTTCGGTGATAGAAGGTTAAAGGAGACAATCTCTTTATAGAAATGGGGTGGTAGGAGATAAAACAAACCATATGGGATATGTGAATTAAGACTATGAATGATTCATGTATCCCATATGGTTTGTTTTGACCTTTTATCACCCTATTTGTATAAAGAGCTTGTCTTCTCCTCTCTTATGTCACCAAAATCACCTCTATTACATCACTAGTGTATAAGAGGTTGTCTTCTTAACAAAGAAGTGTTAACATTTTTGTTGATGTGGATGTTGTACTATTTAAAGCAACAAAAATTCAATGCCCATTTGTTCAAATTAAGAAAAAATTGTTAAAACGGTCAATACAGTATCGCAGTCAACAAAAACTTATTAAATTTTTGTTGACTTGGACACCATTTTCCAGTAGTGTTGTAAAATGTGACCTCGTCAACGAGGTCACTTTTCTGAGATTTCTGAAATCACTAAGACAATTTCAGTTTAGGATTCAGATTGCAAAATTCTAGTAAAGTTTACTGAATTAGATTGCAAAATGTGACCTCGTCAACGAGGTCACTTTTCCAAGGGTTTAGAGAGGTGACAAAGATAGTTTAGTTTTCATTTTAGGCTTCAGTTTTCTCTAAGAGACTGCTGAAATGGATTGTAAAATATGACCTTGTTAACGGGGTCACTTTTCCAAGGGTTTAGAGAGATGACAAAGACAGTTCAATTCTAATTTTTACTTCAGTTTTCTCTAAGAGACTACTGAAATGGATTGCAAAATGTGACCTCGTCAACGAGGTCATTTTTTCAGGGTTTAAAGGGATTACTAAGAGAATTCAGTTTTCACTTTAGGCTTCATTTCTTTGCCTTCTTACTACTGAAATACATTGGAAAAAGTAGCCTCATTGACGAGGCTTCTTTCTTCGGATTTTTTAGGGATCACTTACATAGTTCAGTTTTCACTTTAGCCTTCATTGTTCTTTCTTTACACTATTGAAATACATTGGCAAAACAGACCTCGTTAACAAGGTCACTTTTATCAATGTATTCTAAACACTCACTTAGAGAATCTAAACTTAAGTCTGAGGGTTAAAATGTATTTTCTCGATGCTTGCTTTGGGCTGAAAATGTAACCTCGTTAATATAGTCACTACTTAGGCTGATTTTTAATAAAGATGTAAAAAATACTTATTCTTGTTTTTTCAAAACAGAGCTTTATGGACATCGATGGAGGGCTTCAATAAATGGAGCGCTTGGAGCTAGTCACCAATGATGATTCTTAACTTGTGGTTGGCAATCCTCAGGTTAGATGCATTTCTATTTATTTTTGTATAATAAATTCTATGATTGATTTTGTATTATAGTTGTCGTCATATTTGTTTTCATTTCCATGACTTCTTAATGTTAACTATAACTTGAGTTCAATTTTCTATTGATTGTAGGTTAACAACACCATTGATATTCAAAGTGTTGATCAAGTTTTTGAAGGGCGAACGATAGATGAGGTGGAAGTGAATGTGCGAAATGGTCAGAAATTGGACTCCAATGCAATCATCAACAACATGCTCTTCAATGGTAGTGGTTCAGGATCTCAATTTGATATTCCTTTCTGCAAGATGATTGGGCTTCCGTTGGTTTGTCTTCTTCTCCAAAGTTAAGTGAAATGATTGGAGGCTGAGTTTGTTCATGGATATCGACAAGGTGATCGTGTACTTTACGTGTTAACAACAAATGACAAGGGAGCTTCTAAGTTAGTGACACTTGAGATCGTAGAGACGTGGGATGAACACTGAATACACGAGAATGACCAATTTGAGTGTTGGTTGAGTTCTCAACCAACCATCTCATACTTGTCAAATCACATATTTTTCATATGGAATGGCAATCACAGATTGGCGACTTGGTATGCTTACATCCACAGAATGCATCGTCATGACCGCAAGTGGCATTTGCTTGTTGATTATATGTTATTGGTGTCCAAAGGTCGTACATGCATTCTATTGGAGGCTATGAATGACATCAATTGGTGAGTTCCAATGTTTGTTGAATCAATATTTATTTTATTTTACCGCTTCTTCAATTGTATTGTAATATTCTATGCTTTCACATTCATTCATCTTACATTCTATTTTCATTGATATTTGCAGATCTACAGAGCACTCCCATGTCAAAAGCAACTTGGTTCAATAATTGCATAGAATGAGTACCTATGACAACTTGCAATTGGAAGAGTTCAAGAGACTTCTAAGTGATGAAGATTACAAGAAATGTGAGGCCAGAAAGCTACCAGGTGCTTGGTATTCATTGACATCTCTCATCTTCATACAATTCCTTCATCTAGTGAGTATCTTTTGTTTGTAATACTTTTTCATTCAATTGTTATGATTTGTAAAATTCATTTTATACTGATTTCAAGTTCATGTTTTTCATGTGCAACAAGAAATTGCTACTATTTCAGATGTGGCTGTGTGAACTTACTATGAGAAGACACGGTTGGAAGAATGAACTCCAAAGGGTGTTCATGAGGCCATGACTCAAGCCACCACTGCAACTATCAAAGAATTTCGAACGGAGTTTGATAAACAATCCGCCATTGCAAATTCAAAAAATGGCGTTGGATTCCTAGAAGAGGTATATTATTATGCCTACTTACTTTTTATTATTTATATGATTATTTTTGGACTTGATTTTTACTATACTTATGTCTTTTCAAATTTCAAATTAACTTGCATTACAGCGCCAACAAGAAGCCTGAGATGTCTTTGGAGAAACTTCAAAGGATTTCTACATGCCAAGTTCAACCAAACCACAAGGTTCGTTGCTTAGTTGGTGGAATTCAAGTAAGACTTCTAGAGAGGGTTTCAGATTCCCCGCCGTCGGTTTCAATACAATGACCTTAAAGACTTGACCCTATAAGGCCTCATTTTGGGCTGAGGTATATAATCAATTTTTTTTTCATTCATATGAGAAAATTTACATTTTACAAGTTTATAAATATTTTGATTATTATCTTATAGTTGTACCATACCAAAGTGTGGTAAGAAGGAAACGCAGTCAAAATTCACTACGGTTCTTTTCTCCACAATGCTGTACATGTTGTTAACTACAGCTGCAGCCTTCCTTTTCAATTTTTGAATTGAATTTTTGGAATTTCATAGCATGTAATACCTTTCCAATGGTATATTACATGTCATCAAATTCCAAAAATTGAGTTAGAAAATGAAAAAAAAAAATTGCAGCAATAGTCAATAGCATGTACAACATTGTGGAGAAAAAAACTACAATGAATTTTGACTGTGGGTCTTTTTACCACATTTTGGTATAGTACTAGTAAAATTGTATTTGTCAAATACTAATTGTCATACTTGTTTATCCCTTGCAGTCACAACGCTTTAAGATCCTCTTATTTGTACGAAGACAATGGGAGGAAACATTGGTGGAATCCAAATTTTCTATCACTATAAACCAACAACTTAGTGATGCAGGTAAAAACCTTGAAGAGGTTGACCTTCTCCACAACTATACCTCCTTGCATACTTAGCTCATAAATGGTAATATTCCGTGGAGAGGTGCCCGTGAGAAAGATCCTCTATTTGTACAGCTACTATTCGAGGCATCTTCAAAACCTGGTGATGTGGTATTGGATTGTTTTGCATCTATAGGTACCTTTCATTAGTCATTACTTTTTATTATTGAAACCATATAATTTTTACATTGTATGTAACATATTTGGTGCAACTGATGACATTGCATTCAATAAACAGGGGCCTCTATCCATGCATGCCACAACATTGGACGTCATTTGGTGGCCTTGGAGAGCGATAGTGAGATTTTTGAAGGCTCGGAGGTCTAGTCATCGGGCGGATTAGCAAACTATGAGCGAAAAAATGATAGGGTATTTTTTATTCATTCGGGCTAAAAATTATAAAAGAGTTTAGAGTACTATAGGGTATAGAATATGGCATTGGATGTCTTTAAAGTACTATAGGGTATGGAATAATAGGCCCCATTAGAAATTGCAGTAGTACTAAAATAGCCCCCTTTATATTAAATTCTTTGGCCAAATGTCTGAAATTGCTTATTGTACTATAGGAAATATACATCTTAGTTCATGTAAGACTCTCGGATTCCTACAGTGACTTAACTACTCTTACAACTAAGTGTTATACATTGTACATGGATACATAATTTAGGGTCTGACTACTGTAAGTTAATACGGAGTATGATTTAATATTACAGAATACAAGATTGTGCAGATCTCGTTTAGGGTACTCAGTGATGGGGTTTTCGGCTTAGGGGTCAGGGCAATCTGGCTCAACTCGGCTTAGGGGTCAGTTCACTTGAAGCCGACCGTTGCGTCTGAGTTTGCAAGGAAGAGGTTTAGGGTTTGTTCAATTGGTCGGGACTGGGTGCAATCTCCCGACGTGTGCAAGAATCCGGCCGTGGCGTGTGCAAGGACCTGAGTTTGCTGTCGACGAGGTGGAGGGTTTGTGCAATCAATTTGCTTTGGACGAGGTGGAGGGTTTGTGCAAGGACCTCAGTTTGCTGGATACGGGGTTTACGGTTTGTGCGCCCGTTCAGTTTCGGGTGTCCCATAGCAGCCCTCGTTACGGTTTGGGGCGGATCTGTGTTGTGCGTGTAGGGTTTACGGTTTGTGCAATCAATTTCGTTGTTTGGCTACGGGTTTGTGCAATCAATTTTGTTGTTTGGCTACGGTTTGTGCAATCAATTTTGTTGTTTGGCTATGGTTGGTTTGTTGGGAGCATCCCCAAGCAGCCCTCGTTACGTTTTGTTGCAAATCCGTTACGGTTTGGTGCAGATCTATGTTTTGGTTTTAGGCTTTACGACTTCAGGGTTTGGGGAATTGTTTTTTCTGTGTCTTTTTCTTGCGTGACAGCGTCACATGGTGCTTGGGGTCGCTGCGATCATCTTGGCACCTGCTGCTTTGAAGTATTGCTAGTCTCTGAATTGGGCAACGTAGGGTTTTGTATTGCGGTTGTCTTGTGGTCTTCAGGCTCTTGTTAATTTGTGGTTTACCTTTCAGGGTTTAGGGTGCGTTGCTCTTGTGTTCTGGATCCAGATGTGCTGCGTGGTGTAATGACAGATTCAATTTGTTGAACGTAGGGTTTAGGGGCGTGGATGATGGCGCTCAATTACAAGATCAGATTGTACTCTGTGGAGGATGATGTGGGGCGGTCGGAGCTACTTAGTCCGTTTTTTTGCAACTCCAGCGATACTTATGCGGATTTGCGCATGCGCTTGGAGAACGGGGAATGCGTGGAGTGGCCTTTGCTTTTTTGGGACTTAGATGATGCATGCCGAATACCAAAGCGGTTCGAGGCCATGAACTCGGTTAAAGAACGCGTTTATGTAATTCCGTCGGTGGAGGGCGACGCCGGACGTCGCAAGCGGTGTCATGTTGGAGACCAGGCCGACACAAGGAGCAGCGACTTGGCAGCGGAGCAACTAGGGCAACTTACGGGTTTGGGAGGTGTCCAACCGTGTGGCACGGATGTCTTGCACGCCGGTGCTGCACGGACGTTGGAGGAGGTAGGAGCTGCCGGTTTAGGGCATCCCACTGAAGTTCCAGAATTTCCTGAAGACGACGAGGCTGAGCCACAGCCGACACTGTCACCTACTGATGTGCTCGAGGAGACCCTGCTACAATCCACGCTATTAGCCACTGATGTGCTTGAGAATTACAAGCAGGGTGCAGAAAAGCTGAGAAGGGAGCTAGAGTCACTTGATTTTGCAGATCACAAGTGGGACCTAAAAACTTACAATCACTGTGGCTTGGCTGTTGTGAAGATATATTGCGGGGAGTGTAAGAGAGAAATTGGGGGTACGGGCCGTGATCACTCCCGGATTGCAGTGCAAAACCTATTTGCAAATTTCAAGAAGAGTCATTTACATTCAGCTCTCCACATCAAGCAATGGTGCAGGAAGAGGGGTTTAGTGTACAGCGACCACCCAAAGGAGGGCAAGTCCAGCAAACCCATCATTTTGACACCAGCAGATCACCGGCGACTCGTGGAGGAAGGTATTAGCATTCTTCAAAGTGTGAATGACTTGATCTCCTCAAATGATCCTCCGTTTGTAATAGTCGGAGATGTGGGTGTTCCCCAGTTGAAGTCCTTTTGGTTCAAGGTGCGTTGCAAGCTCGATGGAGAACTACTGCTCATGTGCCCGCAGAAGGGGAACCTTAGACAGAACTTAGAGAATCACATCCATGGCCTGGTTCATACGAAGTGTTGTGAAGACTTGGCTGCGGCAAGCAGTTCGTCGAAGAGTTCATGTGCAGTCAGCTCCCACATAAGACTGAATCTTGTGAGATATCAAGTAAAGGGTGACACCAAAGTTTTTTTTGGAGTAAAAGCTTTCTTCTGTCAAATTTCGTTATAACTTAAATTGTCGTTGGTCTGAAATTTTCTCAACATTTTTTGGGTCCATGCTGCATTATATATGTCAAGAACATTCCCTAAACCAAACCACCCCATTCAATTTTGGGCCAAAATTATAGTAGAATAATTTTTCAATCTAATTTACCATATCATTTATTTATAGAAAATTGGAATTGTAAGTAATGCAAGCCCCTTCTCTATTAACCCAAATTAGAAAATTACATAATTGTAGCATGTGAAAAAAAAAAAAAAAAAGTAATAGCCCCCTATGAAATAGTGGTTGGTCGCTCATATATCCTTATTTTTTTAAAGCACAGCACCCCCCGAGTTTGAAGGTCTTCTTCAACATTTGACCATCCTTCCTACTTCTACTGCCACCGTCTAAACTAAGCGGCTTTTGCCTATAGTGTTGGATGATTCTGATGACGATGACATTGTCAAGCCTTCTACAAGGCCTCGAAAAAGACGTTGTTGTAAGTAAGTTTGTTGATGCTTTTAGGCATGTGTTTATTTTCTTTTATTGTGCAATGTCTTTTAATTTATTCAAAGTTTCTAATTATTTAATCATTGCATCTTGTAGAGGCAATTTTCTCAAGCATTTGGTGCTCTCGCCTTCTCCTAGTCCAAAGAGTTTGCCATGTTACATCGAGACTCTAGCGACATCTATGGCAGAGGCTCCATCACCCATTTCTATTGCCAAACATCGTTCATACAATATTGTTGTCAAAAAGTTTTTAGACCTTAAAGCAAATGTTGAGACACCAAGGCTTACATATAGTGATAGTAATGAAGCTAGTGATCATTCTTCTCCCATATGTGGCATTGGGTTAAATTGATTTTGTTCTAAAGACTATTGTTGTTACTTGATTTTCTAATGTCATGTACTGAGACTAAAAAGGCCACTACATTCTTGCACTTTACCATATTCTTAAGTTATTTTGCATTTTGGTGATCTTTAAAGTGGTAGTGAAAAGGGCATCTACTTCAAGAGATAATGGTTACTGTTGTCAATTAGTAGAATTTTTTTTGGATTGAATCTATTTCTTTCTATTAGCAACATGGTACTTCTCTTTGATGAAAACATGTAATTAGAAATAGTAAATGTTGGTGTTAGCATAAAAATAAATTTGGTGAACTTTACAAATGCTTGAAAAGAATTGTGAATTTTAATTAGAAATGGTATCTTCACCCTAAAATGGTTTTAGAATACCATATAAGCATAGGTCCTTAGCTTAAAAAATCCACTTAAACCTTGGATTTAATATACTTGATAAATGACATTTATCTAAAACAAATGATTTTATAGTTCAAATCATTGATTAATCATCCAAACTCATTTTCATCCAATGTCATGAACAAATGTATTTCATTCAATAAAGTCAACTAAAAAATAATTCATCCAACTCTATTCATCTCCATTTATCTCTATTCATCCTCTTTGAGTGCATCTGTAGTTTTATGCTTTTATAATAAACCATAGACCAAAAACCCTTATGGTAAAAATTATAGGTTTTCCACAAATTTTTCAAAAAATTCTCAATGCTCAACACTCATTGCTCAACGCTCAATGCTCATCGCTCCTTGCTCATACTTTAGCAACCTTGTCATAGAGGATAGTATTCTAGATGTGCCCGACTTGGACTTTGAGTCTTTTTGGTTTGAGCATTGATATGCTCAACAGCATTAGAAAGACCTTAGTACAATTCTATTGCTAAATCTTTGCATTCACTAGCCCAACTGTTAGGCCTATTTTTTTTTTGGTGACCAGTGGTTGTGCACAAGTTTTTTGAATCATATTGGCTAGCATAAACCTTGAGAATAATTTGTTAGCAAACAAATCATTATACTAGATAGCTAAGGTACAATAACCTTTGGAATTGTAATAGAGAGCCGAATTGGAAGGATGTATTAATTGAAGAGATTTGTTGTCAGTTGAAAATTTGTATTTACATGGGTCTCAAGAAGCTACCCAATAATCGTTTATATTGGAACAAAAGGACATTTTTTGGTTTCCCTCTTATAAAGGTAGCCATGTGTAGAGCACGATTTGAACAAATTTGTTGCAACATCCATTTGATAGATAATTCCACATTAATTGTAAACAAGAAGGATGATAACTACAATAAAATAGCAAAGGTCCATTGGTTACTTGAGTCCTTTGTGTATACTTGCAAGGAATTGTACAATTGTGAATGTTATATTTGTATAGATGAAATTATGATCTTCCATTATGATAAAAGGTGTGACATAAAATAGTATATGCCAGTAAAGTGAGTAAAATATGGTATTAAGGTTTGATGTTGTTTGAATAATAAATCTAGGTATGTTTATGATTTGCAAGTCTATATAGGGAAAAAAGGTAAGAGCATTTAAAAGGACCTTGGCTTGAAAGTCATGAAGTCCTTGGTTTCTAATTTGGAAAGATTGGGTCACGTAGTCATGATAGATTTGATGAATTTTTGAAGCAAGGTTTCTTTATAGCTAGGATGGTTATGCCAAATAGAGCTAGTATGTCCCCCCAATACTCACGTATAGCTAGTGAGCAAGGTGGAGATATTGTTCAAATGCATTGCTCCCAATGCATGTTTGCTATTGTTTAGTTTGATTGCATTTTTGTTTTCTTTTTTAGCACATCACTAGATCCAATAGCAAAGGATCTGTTGTACTATAAGTGGATTTGGCATAAAGACCAAAAGGTATACTACATATCTCCTATGCTATTGGAATATGAGGAAATGATGTGAAGGGTAGATTTAGTGGATTAGTGTTGTATGGAATACTTAGCATAGTTGTGTTTCCACAAGTGGTGGCATCGCTTGCTACTACTTATTCTTGATACTAGTTTAGGTAATGCGTATATTTTATATAAGAGTCATGTAATTGGTGTTAAGGGTTCCTACCATTTGAAGGTCCACACCATTCCAAAGTACACCCCGAAAGTATTGAAGTAAGATGGTCTTGCAAGTTCAGTTCTAGAACTTTGATAACATTGTGTGATCGTGGCTACACTGTTCTGTTGCATAGATGACCTTGCAAGCCACCTTGACGGCAACTTCAGTGCCAAGATAGTGTCTTACTTCTCGTGGTTGGCGTCTCCTTTGTTAGAGCTGTTTTGAATTTGTAGCTCCCTCCTATTTTTGTAGTTCATGACATTTGAATTCAATCTTCTTAGGTTTTTAGAGTGTTAGTGGTTAGAGACAGAATTGCCAATGTTCTTGTGGATTTTTGGCAAAGTGCTTTTGGCCGCCAATTTGTGACAAACAATGATTTTTGAAAATTCTTGAATGTGATGGCAATTTTGTGAAATTGGCATTATGGGTTGTTGTTATTGTGCACATAGAGCATTTTAGGCAGCTCATAGCATGGCTTTGTGGGCAAATTTGCAAAATTGTTGTTTGTAGGAGATGCACATTGAATGGCCTTTTTGTGTGACCTTCGAACGGGCAAAAATCCAAAGTAGAAACAATTACTTTCTCCAGCTTTGTTGGCTATACCTTCCCTTGCTACTTGTTTCAATTCAAGCAACAACTCATCATAACTTGTGGTTTTTTCCTAGGCCATAGGAGCTTCTTGCCAAGTCCACCCTTTTCTTCACTAGATTAGCCTTGTAGCTTAGAATAGATTGATCCTACATCTAAACAAACCGTCCGATTTGGGCAAAATCTATGATTTATCCATCATTTGGATTCTTTTCTGTCACCCCCCATTTTTTTAAATATATAGATTACCCTTGTACCCATGAACTTTGGCAGTATAATGACAAGATTATCTTGTCTCTTCTGTTGGGTTTATTTGGTCCATGTGTTGTACAAGTTGTCCCTTACCTAATTTGAAAAGCAGCATGTCAATCCATTCGGTATTCGTCATGCAACACCCTCCAGAGTTTTCCCACGTTTGCCATTAGCATGCCTTGATAAATGTATATGGTCTAAAATAGGTGAATCTAGTGCACTTTAGCAGGTAATATGGAGCAACAAAAAATTGTTGCACAATCCTCGAAGGACTTACTTGCAATCCATACGGTTACATTTTTGTCTACAAGACTTTGCTAATTATGAAATTTGAATCCTTTTTGCCTCTCTAACACGGCTCACACATTTGGGAAATCCCAAGGTTGATTTGGGGTTAAATAAACAACCTTTTGAAAATACATATTCATTTTCTTAGCCTTTATGAAACATTGTAAGATGCGGGCCATTTTAGAGCTTTGTACCATTTGAATTGCAAAAGTTAATAACTATTGTTACAGAGCTTCTGAAAATTTGAAATAACTTGTGTTAAATGCCAATTTCATTTCTTTGAAGGAAAATTTGTTGAAAAGTATTTCAAAAAGCTTAACAATGTTGAAATTGAGTCTCAGCTTGTAGGTAGATAAGTCATGTTTTTTGTACTTGAAGGTGTGGGTAGTGATTTGAAAATGTAAAGGTACCAAATGTGATTTGAAAATGTAAAGGTACCAAGTGTGATTTAAAAATGTAAAGGTACTAGGTGATGTGCAACATAATTTTAGTTTTTCTTTATTCGATGTGAATTGATGGGGGAAGAAATGTGGAGGCAATATAAATTCAAATATAGAGTATTGTTAAAGTTTGCTCATTTCTTTAACATTTTTAGATAGTGCATGGGACATGCATGTATATGTGTAGAGCATGTGCCCAAAAAAGAGTCTTGTGAATGAAAAACATGTACTTCCTTAGAAGAAATGATTTTGAGGAGTATATAGTGGAATGGTTAGATGATTTTGCACTATATTATTTGGGAGTTTTGTATGGTATGCAATCTATGTTAGTGTTTCCAACCATTTGAATATAATTAGATTTAAGACGTATATTAAGGTATAGAAGTCTGTGATGTGTTTTAGAAGGTTTCAATTCATACGTCAAGAGAGGTTGGATGCACAAGCAAAGTTCTATAGGAGATGCCCACACAAAAATGACAAGAGAAAAGAATTATTTCATCCACAAATGGAAGAGGTTCATATGTTTTGCAAGTAGTTGGATAAAGATGTCATAAATACTATGCAACAAGGGGAGGTTGTTGAGGATGTGCAAGACTTATCAAAATTACCTTCTCTTCAAGCTAGGAGCATTAAAAGTATGTATGTGTGTGGATACCACTTCTAAGTGAAGAATGTTGAGCATAGCATTAAAAATACTTGTAACTCTAGCATTGCAATAGTTCTTTGACAACTATGTCACTCTAGGAAGCAAGATCAAAATGTAGTGAGTGTAGATCTAGAATCATAGGTCAAATATTGGAGATAGTACAATTGAACTATGGCGAGTATCGTACTATTCTTTAGTTTGTGAGTGGGTCAAGGCAAAGTATAGAGGCAGGAATGCAATGGTGAAGAAAGACAAGTGAAATTCACTATGGCAAATTTTAGAGCATTTGTGCCATTTGGTTATGAATTGTTTGTTTTCCCAATTCATTGTCGACAAGTATTTTTTTCAAAAGACAAAGATGACCCAAGTTGGAAAATATTATTAAGAACAAAGGTCTGAGGACGTAGAATTGACATTGAAGTGGACAACAAGGAAGATCCTAATATGTTTGCCTTTGAAGAGATGTTGATTATGAAAGCCTCAGAGTAGCCTGTGAAGTGTCAGAGGTGAATTAGAATTCTCTTCCAAGAGGACAAAACATTCAATTGAACAAAGTGTAGGTTGATTTGGGGAAGAGAAATGATGTACCGTGTAACAAGGATATTGGTGAATCATGAAAAGAAGACAATTGAAGGCTTTTGAAAGAGTAGCAAGTAAAAGAGGATTTCTATACACCAAAAAAATCTAAAGTTTAGGAGAATGGTGATGTTGCATTTAAATTCAAATAGTTTTTCAATATTTTTCATTCTAGATCCTAAATTTCTAGTACACCAAAGGAACAGACAAAGTACTATATTAAAGTAATTGACCATAAAGGAAGTCCACATTGATTTTTACATAATTCAAATTTAATAAGGAAAAGGCATGTTCTATGTTCTACAGTTGGAATGTCATATTTCAAGAAAGTAGTGACGTTTTGTCCATCAACACATGTCCTATAAGGTAAGAAGTTCTAAAATTGCATAGCCTCTAAAACCACCCACCTCCTAAAATGTACACTATTTGTACAAGTTGTTTTTTTGTAGCCTTCATTGATGTACAATTAATGTACATTTTGGATGGTGATCGATTTTGGAGCCTTGTACTAGTTAAATTTAAAAAATTTCATAACTAATTCTATGAAGTTCTACTTGTGTTTCAATGAAAAGTAATTGAAAAATGTTTTCAAAAGTGTTAACTCCCAAAATTCAATTCTAGATCTTAGGTGACCAATTTATGGACCTACTACCTTATTGAAGATGTCAATAGAGAAAGACTTTGTATGTACATAAAACAATCTTGAAAGAAAGTACACACTCAAAAATAATTATTTGAAGAATTGCACCTATGTGAGTATGTCAAGAAAATTGGAAAGGGGATGTACCAATTGTGACTGTGAGAATGAGTGGTAGACATGCTTTAGAAGGTACTTTATCCAAAAATTGTCCACTTACAAGCTTAAACAATTTTGTTGTAGGTAGGTATTTTGAGGTAGGTATTGAATTTTGAGGTGGGTATTTTTGAATTGCATCTGAGGAAACAATCCTTGAAAAAAAAGTAGAAATAATATGTAAGAAGATCCATTTTTAAGTCCATTGAAGTGGTCACTCAATACTATATTTTGAATGCCATATAGATTTCAAATTATCCAACTCTGGAAATGTTCAGTGCTAGTATAGTGCTTTAGGTTGTAGGAAATCGACATGTACAACTCTTGTACAATTGAAGAGGTGGGTTACTATAGAGCATTAGTACTTACTGAATTTTGTCTCTTGGTGTATAGTGTTCCTTATGAACCAAAGTTTAAAGGAGAAAGAGAAGAGTGGTAACTTTGAGTATGATCCTAAAACCATGAGTAAGATACAAGTTCAATGAATGACCCATTAAAAGTGTGAAATTAAATTTTGAAGAGGTGAAACATCTTCAATTGCTTTGTAGTGAAATTTTCTTAGAAGATGTGGTGATTTTTAAACCCTCGAGAAGAAATGTACTACAATCTATCAAGGTGGGTGTAAAAACTAAGCCTCCAAGCAATGGACTCTATTCTAAACCGCCCTAGTCAATATTCTACTTCAACCTTAAAAAATCATAACTAATTATCTACGACTTGAAATGACACAAAACAACCAACTATAGAACAAAAAACAAGAGATCCATTTAGAAAGAATATTAGATGGGGAACTAGAGATTGTCCTTGCAATCAAATTTGACATTTAGATGCAGTTGTTTCGTTGCTTAAATATTTCACTCAACTTGAAAAAGCTATAATTATTTATCTATAACTTAGAATGACATGAAACAACTAGCTATAGAAGGAGAAGAAAGAGATATATCTAGCAAAATACTAGGTGGGGAGTTTGAAACTATATTTGCAACCAAATTTGACTTTTAGAGGTCATCGTTGTTCCACCGCTTAAATATCTCATTCAACTTTAGAAAATCATCACTAATGATTTACAAACTGGGATGTCATGAAACAACTAGCTATAGAAAGAAAAACAAGAGATCTATTCAAAAAATATAAGATTATGAATTTCTCTTCAATGTTTAGCAGCAATAGGCTTTCAAGTGCCACCTAGGGTTTACAAAGCTTCTAACTTCATTAAACTTCATCTTTCTTCTATCTTCCTACTCTTCAATAACCTTCTTAGTCACATCAAAAGAGTCAACAAACTCTAAGACTAGCAAGGATCTAATCTTTAAAAAAAAAGAGGAGGAGCCCAAAAAAGAGCCAAGACAAGAGAGAAGAGCGTCCATACCAAACCCTCACTCTTAGTCTTCATCTTCCTAGTTAGCATTCATCCACCTAACCTTCAATCTCTTTTGAGTCTACAACCTCTTTCAAATCTTCAACCTCCTCCAAGTCTTCAACCTCCTTCTAATCTTCTTCTTCTATCTAATCTTGATCATCTAAGGTTTGTCTTTTGCTCAATCTTCATCTTTTGTACAGTATTTGTTTATCAAGTCTTTGTCTTCTTCCTAGACAATCACCACTTCTATGTATTATCTTTTAATGTGATAATTTATATTTTTTCTTCTTGAATTCGTTTTAACATTTTACGATCTAACTTCATACCATATTATATTGCCTTTAACATATGAATTGCCCAAATCTTCACTATTAACATTAATTTAATTCTAATTTCTACTTCTAAGTAGTAAATGAGCCTTAAACCAAGCCAAAGATGATTTAGATGGCTTATAAAAGACAAGAAGAATTGGCATGTAATTAAAGTTGTTTAATATTTTTGGACCTTTTGAGGAATTAGTTATGAAATTATGAAGCAAAAATGGTATAGGGCTCTCAAATGGCCCACACGGGAGGACACTGTCCACGTTTTAACAACCCACATGCTGCGGAAAAAGTAATACATGTAATACATCTTAAAATTTAATTTAAAAAAAAAATTATGGATAGAGTTTACTACTTTAAAAGTTTATGTTTTGAATTATTGGTATTTTTTATGCTAATAGTAATTATTTATAAATTTTTTAAGAAAAAAGATACACCATAAAGCTGAAAATAACTTTCACACCTCAGTCTATATTATATAAGAAAAAAAATTTGAAAAATGAAAAAGAAATTCTATAGCTTTCTATTGAAAGTTTATTTTGGTTGAATATTGATGCAATAGTCCTCTTCATGTGAGCTCTATAAATATTTTAGTTGGAGAACATGCCATTTTAGTTCATTTTTCAACCCTTTCTAGACAATATATCTTATGTTATTTGGAATTGAAATTTTTGTCAATAGAAACCTTTAGTCATTGTTAAACAAAGCTCAAAATTCTAGGATGAAATTATAGTTTATTCAAAAGTAAATAGGGGGTCAAAAAATCACTCCTCCACACGTGGCTACCTCAAATGTAGTGAGAGTGTCCTCCCCGTGATGGCCCACATACTCAAATGTATAGTATTTGTACATTATTGAAGGCGATAGAGAAGCATGTCTACAAATAGTGTACATTTGAAGAATTCAACAATTTTTGAGCCTATGCATTTTTACATATTTTTTTGTTCGTGCAATACCATTGAGCATGGTTTATAAAGCTGATGCAAATAAGTGGTTTTTGAAAGAACTATCAAAATGAAATTGAGAGGAATATATGTAACTTGTAGAGTTTGCGCTTTCATGATAGTTCTTAATCCTTGAAGACATCTATGAGATATGGCATTTTCTACAACTAATGAAGGCAAATGTAGAAGAAGAACCAAATTTCAGTATGGATATATGAATGAAGTGCTAGTTAGGTTGATGAGGAGTGTTTAATAGATATTATAGTGTTTCATTGGGAAAAAAGAAGTCATGAGTTCCTAAGGGAGGAGGCTAAAAAAAAGTCCATTAAAGAGGTGAAAGTGAAGTTTGAGTAGGTGAAACTTCTTGAAATTTTTTCCAATAAATTTTCTTTGAAAGACAAGTGGAATTAGCATGTAATCCAAGTTACTTCAAAATTTTGAAAGCATTGTAGAAGTAGTAATGAACTTTTGAAATTAAAATGGCATAGGGCTCTGAAATGGGCCCACCTTTATAAATGCACACTATTTGTACAATGCTAAAGGCTACAAAAAGAAACATGTACAAATAGTTTACATTTTAGGAAGTGGTCTATTTTAGAATTTGCATGCTTTTAGATCTTCCTACCTTAATTGTTTTAAATAATGCACTATAACATATAGCAACAAAACGTAGATATTAAAGATTACATGCTATGAGTAGCATTTCAAAATTTAACTTGTTTGTTGTATCACTTTTACTTCATGTTGATGTCCAAAAATTTAGAGATTGGGCTTGCCAAAAAATAAGTCTACTTTACTCATTAAATTGTAAAGAAGAAGTTTAGTAAAATGAGAAGCATAATGCATGCTTGCATGTAAAGATAAAATTATAGCAGATGGCATTGCCAATGTTGTGTGTCTAACACTTTCTCAAGGGAGGGAGGCTTTGAATTAGATACAAAAGTAAGAAGAAGGATGCCATATTGGTGCTTCTATTTTATGAAGAAGGAAGGCAAATGATAATAAGTGAGGAATGATAACAAGTGAGGAAAAGAAGTAGGTGAATGTGGAAAATGCTAAGATTATAAGTGAGTGACGTAATTTACATTAAACAGAAGTGATTTAAAATGCAAACAGGAGTGCATATATGAATGTGAATATCAATTCAATATTCAATGGTTGTGACTACTAATATTGTTTTTGGTGAAGAAGCTAGATAGGATATAGAAAAGATGCATAGAAAAGTGTGATGTGAATACTGTCTTTGAAAAATAGTACATGAGAGAGGTTGAAATTTTATAGGGGCAAGCCTCTCAAAGAATATGATGCACTAGCTCTCTTAACTTTGAAGATAGTGTGAAGTAAAGTTTGTGTGAAGTAAAGTTTGTGTGAAGTAAAGTTTGTTTTTGTATTAAGTAATTGACATTGGAATAATAACTTTTGCTTATATGTACATTTTCATATTATCAAAACTAGGACTAGGTTGTGATTTGGTATTCAAATGATATGGAAACAAGTGTCTTCAAAATTTAAAATGGAAACACCACTTGCCTGATTGGTGAATGTGCTTAGGAATTTAGGAACAAGAGTAAAAGTTTATAATTTTGAGGAAAACAAAAACGTTTAACCTCTAAAGGACCAAACAACATTTTTGGCAACATAGCAATTTTGGGAAGCTCACTACAAACAAAAATTTTACTATTTTTTGCTGAAATTTTCACGCAACATTTTCCCAAGGAATAGCTCTAAGGCCCAACAATTTTTATAACTTTTGACTACATGGTTAAAAAATTATTGTATGATATGTATTTTTCAACATTTGGAGGGGAGTTTGGGTAGCAAAATAAACTTCTTTAATAATTGCTTTTAAAAAAATAAAAATTTGAAATTGGTTCTCTAGATTTATTTATGCACAAGAAGCTTTGAATCATTTCATTTTGATTAATGAGATGAAAGTTATGAGGAGTTTTAGTTGTGGGTAGTTTGTAAGTAGTTATGGAATCTATACTCTGAAATAAACTTTGAAGTCCTTTATTTAACTCAATTTTCAATACTTTTTGAAAAAATGAAATCATAGAATGTAGATTGTTTATTGCAACATTACAACCATTGGGATTGGCATTTTTCAATTCTATAAATAAATTGTTAACAATTTAGTATTTTGAATCATTCTCTACTTTTTTCTACTTTCTATTTTTTTCCTATATATTGTACAACTTCAAATGGTTTGAAAAATTTCCAGCATCTAGCCAATTTGCCTTGAAGAATGAATCTAAAGAGTAACCACCATTTTGGACATCTTTTCATAATAATTTGACCTTGTGAAGGAAGTGCAACTGCCTGGTTTTTCACAAGAACAAAAAAAGGATTTTTTGCAATATACACAGTGAAAATTTCTGAAATTTTTTACACATCTTTTCAAACCAAAGTAATATAGGATCATACGGTTATATGTGTCCAAAAATGTTTTTTTTCAAAAATGTGGCACATTTTTGGAGCATCTAGATGGTAGTTTTGGAGCATTTTTGGTGAAAACATGGTCAAAATCATTTAGGAGTTAAAAAATGTAGGAAGTGATTTTTGAAGATATGTCTTCAATGTATGTGAAGAAATATAATGACTAATGGAAAGGGAATATATGTAAAGTATCTAGTTAAATCATTCAAATAAAGTCCGGTTCTTTACCTTACTTCCAAGGAAATTTAGAAGTTTGTTAATCTGGTTAGTACAATTCCCAAGTAAAAAAAAATTGTCAATTTTTGATTGATTTGGTCAGTATTTCCTACAAAATATTTTGTCAACGTGTAGAAAATGTACTAAATATTGTTGAATTGGTCGATATAGTATCAAAATCAACAAAAATCAGGTTTTTTTTTGTTGATTTGAAAACCATTTTCTAGTAGTACTAGTTTACAAAATATTGAGATTTGTTTCACTAGACCAAGAATTTGCCATTGAAAAGTTGAAGAGAACACGTTGTGTCATCTTGGCCCTTGAGGGGTTAAGGCTCTTCAATATTTTTTAAGTGTTTACCTGCAATTCAACACAATTGGAAAAAATTTAGTTGGCTTTCAAATAATCCAACCTTTAGCACGCATTCATACAATCACCTCTAAAAATTTAACACAATTTGGATGAAATAGTGCTTTGGAGGTGAAACATTGATTTTGTATGCTTATTTATGTTTATTTCTCATAGAGGAGAAGAATCACTATTCTCAATCTTCTTGTAATGGACCCTACAAGAGAGTGCCACATTGTCATTTTTTGAAGATTGAGAATGGGAGTAGGTGTGACAAACTCTAATGTATCTAATGTGACAACTCTAAAAGGATGTGGTCCTATCGTGGTATCACCAAGGTACTAGAAGTTAGCCAAAAATGATCACATTCAAGGTTATATATTGATAGTTACATTCTTTGTTACAACAAGCTTTCCAAAAGTTATCCATATATCATACACTTTTAATCCTTATAGGGTGACTTCAATACCAAAGAAAAGACTTAGGATGGTAGGAGGCCCTTTTTGAAGGTCCCCCATACAAGTGAGGATGGGAATTTGAGCCTTAAGAGACAAGGCCCTCTCAACCAACTCTTGCTACCGATATACGAAGCAAAGGGCTAAGCCAAATATATCATACCAAGCATTTTGGATAGCATACTATGGCATGATAAATTTTCAATTGGATAATTCCAACATATAATCATACAAATTCCAATGAATTTAGGGTGGCATTTAGAGGGTATCAATCTCTTCCGAATCCATCCATTAAAATACGTTGTTTGTTTTGTTTGTTTGATACAATGAGATCTCTCGGACCATACATCCCCTAGTGGTGTGCTTGGTATTGTTGAAAAGTTCTCGGCAAGGAAGGGTGCATCGGCTTTGTTTCATGGCATTTGGACCTCTAGTGTGAAAGTTATTGAATTTTGAAGATTTTATGATTGAGTTAGAAGATTAGAAAATAACTTTTACTTGCATTTTGGCTGTGGCCACGGCACAGTTCCAGTGAGTTCAGAGTGGCATCCGGAGGGTACCAATCTCTCATCCGAAGGGTATCAATCTCTCATCCGGAGGGTACCAATCTCTCATCCGGAGGGTACTAATCTCTCATCCGGAGGGTACCAATCTCTCATCTGAAGGGTATCAATCTCTCATCCGGAGGGTATCAATCTCTCATCCGGACGCTCACAGCGTCCTACAGAGAATTGAATATTCTTCGGCACTGCAGTCCGTCGCCGGCGGATAAGGTCGTGATGGAATTGTGCATTGATTCGGCGTGCCACGCCCCTTGCCCATGCAATATCATCTTTGTCAGCAATACAGCACCCATCTCCAAGCTGACGCTGCCAAGTGGGGATTCAATACCAACTTCGATTGAAGTCCACCTCCGGAAGCAGGCAACGAATTCAACCAAGCCTGCTCTTTGATGCCTGCAAAACTTGAGTTCCATCGATCGCCACTTCAATATGATTATTACGTCTCCAATTCTCAAGTCAAATTCTAATCCCGGAGCTTCGCCGCAGATAATGCGACGTCGCTATGAACCATACGATTCAAATTTCACAGAACCACAAGCACTCGAAGCTTTTCTGGGAGGACGATCACCGCAATTTCTTATTGAACGACACCCCTGAGCTCAGGGACACACTGGAGTGGAGAGCGTCGAGAGTCGACTCAGTCGAGACGAGAGAGGGATGGATGAATGACAAATGGAGAGCTTTCATCCACGCGGTCATGGGTCGATGTGGTCATGGGTAGGTGGGTGTGTCCACCTGCGTGCCATGAGGGCATGAGGGCATGAAAGGCGTCTCTCTCCTATGTATCGTCATTTGCAGCCGGAATCTTTGTGTTCGCCATAGCCGATCCCCGCCGAGGGTCAATTTGCTGCAGCGGGGTGTTTGTAAATTGCGTAATTTTCTTTTGATGGTTTCCGGTTTCGGGTGTTTGGTTGGAGGCTGTGGGTGGTTTATGTGAAAGGCTGTCTGATTTGTAGAATTGAGGCAACTTGGGAGGTTTTTCTGCGTTTTTTTCTTTGTGTTGTGTCTTGAGGTTGCGTACATGGAGACTCTGCGAGCGTTGCATCCTGTGGTGGGACTGAAGGCGGGCTGTGTCACGGCGTCCCGATCTGTGTTGGTGGCTTGCAATTCGGCGCAGCTTGGGGCGACCAGGGTAGCCGTGCGAGGGCTTGGGGGGAGTTTGTGGAAGGGGATCGGGGAGGAGAAGGGGGTGAAGAGGTGGGGGAGGAGCAAGGGAGCGGTTTACGCGGCGTACGAGAGCTCGAGTGGTGGCAACAACCATGTGGAAGGGGGCGGTAACGGTACGAGTGAGTATCTGGAAACGCAGGTCATGGATGCGGTGAGCATGGTTCCTTTTCACGGCAAGCTGCTTATGACGCTTGGGAACGGGAAGGAGATGGAGGTGGATCATATCAATCCTGCGAAGGGCCGCTTGCTGTACAAGTCCAGCACGCCGACGATTTTCTTGAAGGTGACGGATGGATCGAACCTCATGCTGCCGATTGTGGTGGGCGAAGCGGCTGTGAATATGCTCATGAGAGCCTTGCACGATGATGAGCAAGTCGGGCGGCCTAACTTCTATGTTTTGATGCGTGACATGGTGGAGACTTTGCATTATGAGCCGCGGATGGTGAGGATCACTGACAGAGTTGTGGATACGTACTACGCCAGAATCTATGTTGGGAAGCCGGGGGAGGAAGAACTTGTTAGTGTGGATGCGAGGCCGTCAGATGCGATCAACCTTGCTGTGCGTTGCAAGATTCCGATATACGTGAACAGTAGCATCATCAAGGCGGATGCTGTGCGTCCCGTCACGGAGGTGGAGCTTACCAGGAGGGTGGAGCTCAGTCTTCCTAGAAAAAGAAGTCCATTCCTTGGTGAGTCTTTCTCGTACGAGCCGGATGTTTTCCAAGACGAGATGGCGATGGTGGTTTGCATGCTTGTCGCCGCTAAGCAGGAGCGCTACGCCGATGCTTGCCGATGGCGGGACGAACTTGCGAGGCTTCGTGCAGATTTCAAGGGAAAACTGCGGCGGCTCTGAAGAATTTCCTGGAGTGAGATCTTGGGAGGGAAATTCCTTACACATTTCAGTCTTTTCCGTATTCCACCAATCCACATCCTCTTTAATGTATAAATATTTCCATGTGCGGAATCTGGGATTTTTGTGTGAATAGTGTGATATGAAACGCGTCGAAAAACCCTAAGTAAGTCTCTTGTAATATACGTCCACTTCCTGGATTGGAAAGAGCTGCTTGAAATGCAGATCGAACTTACACATGGTAGGATAGTCATGATTCATCCTTCATGAGCTTGGAGCACAATCCTCCAATGAATCTATGATGCTGCTCTAATCGCGGCTTTTGCATATATTAGGGACGATAACACTGTCGTTCCCAGGAATATGCTCCTGTAAATTTTTGGAAGCAATACTGCGGTTGTATTACGAAATGTTTCCACGTGCTGTGTGCTTTGCATTGAAGTTAGTGATATAATGATAGGCGCTGTGTTCAGATGAAGATTTTGTCTCTGTTCAGGCTGTATGCCACGGGAGGTGTTGCATTGACCTCTACTGTTCAGAATTTCCATCGACGCTATCAACACTTTGTTACAATGGTGTATTCGGAACAGGCCGAAACGCTTTCCGACCTCCGGAAACAGGTTCGTTTGTGGACGTGTATTGCAAGATGTGTTCGATCTTTTATGTGAGCTATTAGTCTTTATTCTCATTCATTTGCTATGCACCAATTTGTGAAACCAACAGCTAGAGTGGTATGTGGAAACATCTTGAACCGTACATTACATTGTTTTGTCTCTCTACGTTCTCCAGTATCTTGGAATACCTCCAGTTTCTGCCGAAGGTTCCCGTTCACCTTTCAAGTTGCAACCGTAAAGCCCCGCTACTCAGGGTATTTGGTGATTTTCCTAGTTCTATATCCGTTCTGAGACTGTTGGGTGACTGGTTTATGATATGGATGGATTGAGCACCTAGGTTTCATTTGATAAGTTGTTCAGGAGGAGTCAGTTTTGTAGCCTGGGATGGTTCTCCGACTGTATACACTCGGATTGTCGTGCTGATTAGGTCACACGCATGCTGATGACTCTTAGCAGCTGTGAAGGGGCAGGTACTCTTAGATTTCCGGGACTCAGAAGTACCGGTAGTGTAGCTAGCTGGTTTATACTTACACCATGAGTAGTGACTCAACCTATGCGGGTAACACATGAAGCTCGAGTATATTCACGTAGATTCCTTGATTCAGTCTACCCTCGCAGCTTTGAATTGCAGGATATCTGCAACATGGATGTTGTGTTCTTGTATCGTGGGACCCCTACCTGCGCTCATCGGCTTTAGGACTTATCTCTTTTGCACACTTCGTGCATCACCACCCTCCCCCTCCAAACTGACTTAAATTTGGCTGTGACGTGCCATCTACAGTTGGGACTTGAATTGCTAACACCTAGTCAATCATTGCACAAACAAAATTCAACTTGCAAGCTCTGAACTTGGCATTGCAAGCTCTGAAACCTGGCATTGCAAGCTCTGAAACTTGACATGAGTATTCAATTCAATACCATGTTAAAGATTCACTTCCAAAAACAAATGCACAAAAAGGTTTCCTCTTACAAATTTTGTTGCAACTTCATGGTAAAAGGCTTGAAAAAAAGAGTTGTAGCCCTCCTTGCACAGTGTGTGGTGACTGTGCGGTGGTATGAATTTGTTGTTGAACTGGTGGTGATTGTGTTGTGGTATGAATTCATTGTTTAACTGGTGCATGTGATATATTGATAGTGTAGTGATTGAAACCATCCAATCAATGGCAGGTTTGTTCTAACTGGTGCATGTGATATATTGATAGTGTAGTGATTGGAACCATCTAATCAATGGCAGGTTTATTCTAGGCAGTAGGCATCTAAAATTTGTCCCAATAAAATAAGAGCAATTAAGTTAATACTACCTAAATGTATTTGAATAGAATTGGGATTTGAGTATGGTTGGTATTATTACTTTGTTAGTAGTTGAAAAGGGATTCTAAATTCTTTTAGAATACATTTGTTGGATTTTGTTTGAATAAATTATAAATTTTTAAAAGTGTCAAAAATAGGTGTTTTCAAATTTTTTTCTAAATTCTCACGTATAGAGAGTCTACATTTTAGATAGGAATCTAGATGGGATGGTTTTGCATCCATGACACGTTATTTAGGTGTTATCTTAAACAATGTTGAAGCTAAAAAGTAGTTCATGCATTAGATGTTTTTCAAGCTATATTAAAGGGTTGTTTTAGGCTAGTTCACCATGCTAGAAATCAACCACTATTGGCTAGAATTTGAAAAAATTAAAAATTAAAAAATTATTAAAATTAAAAAATTATTTAAAAATAAATAAAATTTTATTATTATCTGATGTGGTAGTTGCTCTACCACATCAGACTTCTACTGTAGCTGAGTTCCCACCATCTGGGAACTTGCAACCTATAGAGAAGTTGAATCTCATTTAATGGATAACTTGACTATCCATTGAAGAAAACAAAGAATGCACCTACTAGTTCAATAATTCAAGCATTTTGATAACTACCTTGATTATCAAGGGTTGCGTTTTTTCAAGGTTAATCCTAAAATGACTTAGTTGGTCATCATGGAAATCACTTCATTTGGTAAAGTGTAAATCTTTTGTTCCCATATAATCAAAAGTAGTCATTGAAGGTCAAACTATTGTACAAGACATTCCTTTTAGCACAAAATTTCAAAAATGAACATCTTCACTTCTTATTATAAATTGAAGGATTTCTAGTAATTCAATGGTTGATTGTCAACTATAGCATCTTTTCAAGGTTAATGCAAGTTGAAAAGAGCTTTGAGGCAATCAATGGGACTTGAAGCATTCTGCACTTCAATGATGTTTATTTGAGGGAATTCTTGTGTCATGTGTAGTTATCTTATATTTTTATTTTGAAAATTCATATTATCTTAGTGATGAAATATTATGAAACAACTCTAGATTGGATATCACCAATAATATCATTGATCAAAAAATTAGTACTACATATTATTTACCTTCACACATTGTAGGATTAGAATTGAGTGGTGTTTTGGGATGCTCTTATTGTAAATTAAGGTTGTCTATGATTCACCAAACTTGAAAGCCAAGTTCACACCTTCTATATGAGTTTTGTTTCTTCCCAAGTCTTGTTCTTCTTGAAGTTCTATTTTTCTATTCTAATGCTTTATACTTCTAAACTCAATTGGCAGTAAGGCTTCCTCTATCATACTACTAAAATCATAAGTCCCTCTGTAATATCACAAATGCTACTATTAATACTAAGGGCTTGTGCTTGCTATACTACGTATTCATTGTATCACATATTAGTAAAAATTTGATATATTTGAATAGAATGCATGATAATGATTTTGATAAGTCTTTAAAATAATTATTTTAATTATTTTATAAAAATATTTCCAATCATGCATACATAAAAATCATATTTTCACACAATGTGATATTATTAAAATAGAGTAGCAGTTCACAATCACCTCTATAATATCACTTTTTACAAAGGGTGATATTATAGAAATAATATAGTTGTTGCAATTGAGGTGATATTAAAAGGATCAATATGGTGATATTATAAAGGTAGCAATTCCATTGCTTTTTTTGGCTTACTTCTTTTGCATTTCTATGATTTTGTGCTTTTGCGAGCTTTGAGCTTCTTTATTAGATTGAACCAATTTTGGATTTCACAACAATTAAATTGTTCACGAAGCTTTTGAGATTTATAAGTTTTTCCTTTAAATTCTTCTATTTGGATTTCCATTGTTTGTAACAATTGAGTCAAATTTCTAATGCATTCTAATGTATGTGTCTTTTACTATATTCATCATTGCATGTATTTCATTCATCATTCATTTAATTTCTATTATTTATTTCAGTATATGTTTATTTATAAACTAAATTATACGAAGATTTTAGTCATTTTTATTTGAAGATTTATTGAAATTCTTGCTTTGTATTCTACCTAATACATAAAAATTCTAATGAAATTCTAATGGTGAATGCGTAGCATAGCAAGCACCAAACGCTAGTATACAATAAAATTCTAAAATGAAATCTTAAAGCAAGAAACTCCAATTACAAGTAGAAGTGAAATATTAAAGTAAAAATATCCTCGGGGGGTGCTGTGCCTTAAAAAAATAAGGATATATGAGCGACCAACCACTATTTCATAGGGGGCTATTACTTTCTTTTTCTTTTTTTTTCACATGCTATAATTATGTAATTTTCTAATTTGGGTTAATAGAGAAGGGGCTTGCATTACTTACAATTCCAATTTTCTATAAATAAATGATATGGTAAATTAGATTGAAAAATTATTCTACTATAATTTTGGCCCAAAATTGAATGGGGTGGTTTGGTTTAGGGAATGTTCTCGACATATATAATGCAGCATGGACCCAAAAAATGTTGAGAAAATTTCAGGCCAACGACAATTTAAGTTACAACGAAATTTGACAGAAGAAAGCTTTTACTCCAAAAAAAACTTTGGTGTCACCCTTTACTTGATATCTCACAAGATTCAGTCTTATGTGGGAGCTGACTGCACATGAACTCTTCGACGAACTGCTTGCCGCAGCCAAGTCTTCACAGCACTTCGTATGAACCAGGCCATGGATGTGATTCTCTAAGTTCTGTCTAAGGTTCCCCTTTTGCGGGCACATGAGCAGTAGTTCTCCATCGAGCTTGCAACGCACCTTGAACCAAAAGGACTTCAACTGGGGAACACCCACATCTCCGACTATTACAAACGGAGGATCATTTGAGGAGATCAAGTCATTCACACTTTGAAGAATGCTAATACCTTCCTCCACGAGTCGCCGGTGATCTGCTGGTGTCAAAATGATGGGTTTGCTGGACTTGCCCTCCTTTGGGTGGTCGCTGTACACTAAACCCCTCTTCCTGCACCATTGCTTGATGTGGAGAGCTGAATGTAAATGACTCTTCTTGAAATTTGCAAATAGGTTTTGCACTGCAATCCGGGAGTGATCACGGCCCGTACCCCCAATTTCTCTCTTACACTCCCCGCAATATATCTTCACAACAGCCAAGCCACAGTGATTGTAAGTTTTTAGGTCCCACTTGTGATCTGCAAAATCAAGTGACTCTAGCTCCCTTCTCAGCTTTTCTGCACCCTGCTTGTAATTCTCAAGCACATCAGTGGCTAATAGCGTGGATTGTAGCAGGGTCTCCTCGAGCACATCAGTAGGTGACAGTGTCGGCTGTGGCTCAGCCTCGTCGTCTTCAGGAAATTCTGGAACTTCAGTGGGATGCCCTAAACCGGCAGCTCCTACCTCCTCCAACGTCCGTGCAGCACCGGCGTGCAAGACATCCGTGCCACACGGTTGGACACCTCCCAAACCCGTAAGTTGCCCTAGTTGCTCCGCTGCCAAGTCGCTGCTCCTTGTGTCGGCCTGGTCTCCAACATGACACCGCTTGCGACGTCCGGCGTCGCCCTCCACCGACGGAATTACATAAACGCGTTCTTTAACCGAGTTCATGGCCTCGAACCGCTTTGGTATTCGGCATGCATCATCTAAGTCCCAAAAAAGCAAAGGCCACTCCACGCATTCCCCGTTCTCCAAGCGCATGCGCAAATCCGCATAAGTATCGCTGGAGTTGCAAAAAAACGGACTAAGTAGCTCCGGCCGCCCCACATCATCCTCCACAGAGTACAATCTGATCTTGTAATTGAGCGCCATCATCCACGCCCCTAAACCCTACGTTCAACAAATTGAATCTGTCATTACACCACGCAGCACATCTGGATCCAGAACACAAGAGCAACGCACCCTAAACCCTGAAAGGTAAACCACAAATTAACAAGAGCCTGAAGACCACAAGACAACCGCAATACAAAACCCTACGTTGCCCAATTCAGAGACTAGCAATACTTCAAAGCAGCAGGTGCCAAGATGATCGCAGCGACCCCAAGCACCATGTGACGCTGTCACGCAAGAAAAAGACACAGAAAAAACAATTCCCCAAACCCTGAAGTCGTAAAGCCTAAAACCAAAACATAGATCTGCACCAAACCGTAACGGATTTGCAACAAAACGTAACGAGGGCTGCTTGGGGATGCTCCCAACGAACCAACCGTAGCCAAACAACAAAATTGATTGCACAAACCGTAGCCAAACAACAAAATTGATTGCACAAACCCGTAGCCAAACAACGAAATTGATTGCACAAACCGTAAACCCTACACGCACAACACAGATCCGCCCCAAACCGTAACGAGGGCTGCTATGGGACACCCGAAACTGAACGGGCGCACAAACCGTAAACCCCGTATCCAGCAAACTGAGGTCCTTGCACAAACCCTCCACCTCGTCCAAAGCAAATTGATTGCACAAACCCTCCACCTCGTCGACAGCAAACTCAGGTCCTTGCACACGCCACGGCCGGATTCTTGCACACGTCGGGAGATTGCACCCAGTCCCGACCAATTGAACAAACCCTAAACCTCTTCCTTGCAAACTCAGACGCAACGGTCGGCTTCAAGTGAACTGACCCCTAAGCCGAGTTGAGCCAGATTGCCCTGACCCCTAAGCCGAAAACCCCATCACTGAGCCAGATTGAACTGACCCCTAAGCACAGTAAACCATCACTGAGTACCCTAAACAAGATCTGCACAATCTTGTATTCTGTAATATTAAATCATACTCCGTATTAACTTACAGTAGTCAGACCCTAAATTATGTATCCATGTACAATGTATAACACTTAGTTGTAAGAGTAGTTAAGTCATTGTAGGAATCCGAGAGTCTTACATGAACTAAGATGTATATTTCCTATAGTACAATAAGCAATTTCAGACATTTGGCCAAAGAATTTAATATAAAGGGGGCTATTTTAGTACTATTGCATTTTCTAATGGGGCCTATTATTCCATACCCTATAGTACTTTAAAGACATCTAATGCCATATTCTATACCCTATAGTACTCTAAACTCTTTTATAATTTTTAGCCCAAATGAATAAAAAATACCCTATCATTTTTTCGCTCATAGTTTGCTAATCCGCCCGATGACTACACCCCCCGAGAAAATATCATTAATTAAAAGCATGAATAAATTTATAAAGTAAAAGCATAAGTTTTTAGATTATTCTATATTTTTGAAACCAAACATCCAAATTAAAGAATTCTATAAGAATAGTAAAATTTAAGAACTCTAAACATTAAACATAAAGTTTATTGTATATTTTCAAATCCTATTTTTGAATGTTCAAAATCTTAAATTTCAAAATAAATATATATGGCTTTGAAATGATCAATTCTTGTACACTTTTCATTATTTTAGATGAATATAGTAGGTTTGTTGAAATTATTGGAAATTTATTTTTTTAAATGTTTTTATTAGAAAAATCAAAGGATTTTAAGGAATGTTCTTTCTCAGAACAAATTATTATTTGTCAATGTAATGGTTTTGCTAATCGTACTATAGTTAGAACTTTTAATCCTCTAAATCATTAGATTGACTCTATAATTCAAAATTATTCTCAGTAGAAGTTGAGATGGATGTGGGGTAGTATGAGTATATGATCAAATAAGTTATATTAGCCTTTTATGTGGATTTGTGACTTATAGAATATAGATTATCCAACTAAGATCGTTTCTTGCAATAAAAAAATTAGCTCATGCATGATTTCAAGTGAAAATTAAAGGATGAAGATTTATACTCATTCATTCATTTTTTGGGACTTTATTGAGTGCATTTGAAGAAGGTGGTGGAAATTCCTTAATTGTTGTATAATCATTATTCTATACACATGGGCCCTTATCTATGAATTTATGTTTTGTACTATATTTTGGCAATTGCTAGCTCCATTATCTAGGTTTAAACTGCACTGATGAAAATGATCATTTTTTTCAGTTTGACCCCAACTAGAACATGAAATTCATCAAGTCTAGTTTCTACTTAAACTAAAAAATATAAAAAATCCAAAATTGATGATTTTTTGCAATTTGAACCATGATTCTATTACCACAGTCAATTGATTATTTGATTTAGAGAATGACATTGAAATTATGTTTACAAAATAAAAATCTTCATTATAATATATCCATACATGGTAATAGAATCATTTTTCTTATCTAAATTTTTATTAATAAAAAATTCACTTTGATTATCTTCAAAAAAACATAGGGTTACATTGACACTATAGTTTCTTCATCTTTTTTATCATCCTCCCATCTATAATACGTTTGGATTCCAATTGCTAATATAGATTCCAATTGCTAATATAGATTCCAATTTTGGTAGTAGTCATCCACTATTCTTGGTTTCCATTCATTGACAATTCATTTAGTCTTTGGCCCTTTAAACTTTGTTTGCTCATTTAAGATGCATTAGGATACATGACCTTTTGAGATGTGTCCCATAAGGTTATTCCACTTTTGCAATATTATCGCTTATAAATTCACATTAAAGGTACAATTATGAATTAATAATTTTTATAAAGTTAAAATTTTGACTAACCAAAATATTAAAATGCATAAATTTATAGACAAATAGGAAAAAATTCATATAAAATATATTAACAAATCACACGTTTCAAATTTTTTAACTTCCATATTCATAGTTTTAAAGAATTCCAAATTTTAACATTTCAAATTTTTGAAATCTTCAACATGCTATTAAGGACCAATTTCCAATAATGCAATATATATATAATGTTGAGTCGCTTCATTCCATATACTTTTGACAAGACAACGGGTCACCTAACATGCCCTTCTTTTTCTATCTACTTTTTAGGCCACATACTCCATTGTATAATGCAACTGCTATTCCATTGTAACTTCACGTAATTTTGGACATTTTTCCATGGCACCATTGAAGTGGTCTTTAATAGTCTTTGATCTATAAGGATGATCAATAGCCAACCACCATCGTGGCCCCTTGTATGTTTGCTTATTTTATTTTATAGAATGTTTAACACCTAAATCCACGCCATACCATGGACAAGCTATATAGCCTTGATGAAAGAATCTTTATATTGAACCACAACTCAAGAAGTCATAAATAGTCTACTATACAATAACATGGTATAGAGTTGGAATGCCCTGCAACCAACCTCCTTTGTAATATCATATATTGGAACACAGTCCTCCCACAACTCTTCAACAAAGTAAATATCAAAGACCTTAGAAGTCATGAATTCCCTCCTTAGAATTAATAGGGCCAAAGTACTTAACCATGGAGGTAGATTGTAATTCAACAATAGAAATGGCCATATGGACCAAGAAAACTAGTGTTGCATTGTAAATGTGAGCATTATGTAAAAAATGTATTTATATGTTATTTAAATAGATTTTTATATTAATAATATAGTGAAAAAGATGACATCATTTGAAATATTTTTAAAGTGACACCTTCTCTCTAATATGAGGAAACAAACTATAAAAGGGAGAGAAACACTCCACGACTTCATTGTGTTGTTGTAGTTTATTTTGTGTATTGTTTAAAATTTAGTATGACAAATTGAAAGATTTTTTTTTAGTCTCAAAATGGAAAACCTCAACTAGAGCATGGATTTGAGTTTTCTTTGTCGTAGTTGCAAAATCAACTTTATTTGTCATTTAGACTTGCACCAATATATGAGCATCTACAAAAAGAAGCTAGGCCTTCTTGATAGCTAAAACAACCTCGCTTAAAGCAATGATGGCGTGGGAACTTTCAGCACAATGCTCAAACTTTGGTTATTTTATTACAAATTGCATGTGTTAAACCTAGTAGCAAAGGAATAACGTTTGAAGGTTAATTTGAGGGTTTGAATGATGATTAGTATTATTGTATAGTCAACCCCCAAAAGGAAGTCATGGCCACCAATGATGGTTAGAAGGACCGGTTAATCCTTTAACAAAGGCTAATCATACAAACTACATTGCAATTACTATTATGCGCATCCTCAAACTCTTGTAGATGGAGTGATATTTTTTTTGAATTTTTTTCCTCTAATGGACAACTGATTGGCCTTAGTTACTTTGTTTTGGTATTTAAAAATGTTTTCAAGTTTTAATTTGAATATAAGAAGTTAATAGAGAGAAAGATAGGGATAGTCTATCTTTTTATGAATATTAGTTTAATGAAGAAATTAAAGGCGTAAATAAGGTTGTGGGAAGGCCAAAAAAAGTAGGCAATAGAGATTTAGTGCCCATTTAGCTTAAGCATGGATTGATGTGGCCCCTTGAAGGAGAATAAAGAATCAAGATCTTCACCTTCTTCCTCCATAGTGTGTTTTGGAGATTGGGTGTTTTTGGAGAGTGGAAAATTTTTGTATATACTTTGAATTTCAATGAAATTGTAGGAGAATATTTGATGAAGTAAGAAAGGATTAGCTACTAATGAGATTTGAGGGCAGTAGCTTTGAGAGCTTATAGAAGTTTGGTTGTAATTTTTTTGGTTCTGATATTTGAGATTGTCATGTATAAAATTGTTGTCTATCTATAAATCTAAATTTCTCTTAATTTGGAGTTGAGATAAGAAATTTATAGTAATTAAAGTGAAAGGATGAAAAGTTGCCACCCAAATCTAAGATTTTAAGGATGTTTCAACTTTGATAGAGCTTATAAAACATGTTTTTTTAATTTTTGAAGCTGATTTTTGGAAGACAAATAGATGTTATATTTAGCTTTTTTAAAATTATAACACAAATCCTTTGGTGATTTTAAGAAACTAAGGCATTTTCCAAAGTGGAAGGGTGAACAATTGCCTTTAAAAGTAAAGGAGTAATCTTTGACAAGTTATGAAACCCAGACAGTGTCTTCTTTGATTTTGAAATTTAGAGAGTTTGCTTATTATTTCATTAAATTTTTAAGTTAAGTTGCATTTAGTTTGGAGTTCGTATGCAATTTTGGTGCTTATTTAAAGTTTGGTTACATTTTCAAAAAGATTTCCAAGAATTTGAGTTTTTATACACAACCTATACAGTTTGGTATTTGGTTTTATAATATTTATATATGGTTCGTACACTACAAGAGAAAGGGGGGTTTTAAGTATAGTCCTAGAGATAAGATTTTAACTAATGACCTTTTTAGGAGATTTTAAGTAAGAAATACCCGTCTTTCTAATAAAATTTTACTAGAAAGATGTGTATTTCTAACTTAAAATCTCCTAAAAAGGTCATTACTTAAAATCTTATCTCTAAGACCATACTTAAAATATACATAGTACTTGTTTTACATTTGTACATGGCAAATATAAATATTGGAATATTTTACTTGTATGTATTATATAAGTATTGATATGGGATTACATGCACTATTTATATAGAAGTTGTGTATGTTATACACATGTATGCAAAGTATTGCATACTTTGTTCTAGAAGAGATTTTATATAGTAGACGATGCCTTCATTTATCTTGAAGTGATAATACTTACCACTCATATCATACATCCCTTCATATTCTAATTTGAATCTAGTTACAGTTAGAAATTCAACATTTTTCCAAAGCAAAGGCCTCTTTGCCTGACACCAATTTTGTTTGAAAGGATGCATGCCGTCTACCACCAAAACAAACTAAGGGTTTTAAATATCATCTACAAATGTTGTATCAACATTCTTATTGTTAGGCCTTTGAGTCACAAGGGTGCCTTACAAGTCCGTCATAGTTGCTCTTATTTTCAACATACCACACCATCAACTTTGAGATCATGGAGTTGTGGAAGATAATCTGAAGTTGTGGAATGATTGAAAAACGATGTAGAACTTTGACAAGAAAGTACCGTCTATCTTTGTCTTTGTACCTAAGCCCTCCACATTTGGAACAGTGGAAAGCATTCTTGTAGTCGCCACAAAATAGCACACACCCTCTCTTGCAAGCACATATGGTCATACTTATTTACAATGAAAATGGATCAACTAAACTAACGTGGCAATAAATGTTTTTCACTTTTGGGGGATGATCTTAAAAACATCAAGATGTTTTTAGCCATATTATGAAAAATCTCAATGTCAATGGTAGCACCAACTTGTTTTCATTGTAATTTGCACTGTCATGTGCAACATCCACATAAATCTAGTCTAAACTGCAATCCTAGTTAGCAACTAAACAAAAGTGAGAGTTGAAGGGAAACAAAGTAAAGGTAGCTTAGGCCACAAAACAACATGAAAGCACTCTAATAAAGTCCATAGCTGAATATTGGAATGGACATAGAGTTGGATTTTGAAGGCGAGGTAGACACAAAGTTTGGAGATAATGCCACCATTGGAGGAGATTTGAGGCCTCTAGAAGACTATATATTTTAGAATCGTTCCCCTTGTTGTCTACCATTGCAACACTAGCAAACTATTAAGTAATTAAAAAATCTAAAAATCTATTATAAATTTTTTAAATAAATTTTTAATTTATTTTTTAATATTTAAAAATTAATTGAATATTATTATTTAATGTGGTCATTTCCTAACCACGTTAGTCTATTGATTTGGCGTAGTTTCCTATATTCCCCACAATCTAGGAACTCACGTTCTATTGGAGGTCTCAAAAATCATCTAATGTTCCAATTTGCAACTTTCTAACACTAATAATACTTCTATTGGTTATTTCATACAAATGAAAGGACACTATGGAGGAGTACTTTATTTTGGACTTAGAATGGCATCAAATTTTGAGGCATTCATGCAAAAATGTATTTGCAACATCAATTCCTATTAAGGTATCAAAGATGGAATTTTTTCCAGAGCAATGTAGAAAAGATTAGACAAAAATCCTAAATCACAATAGTCCCTCATCGACATTTGACAACAATTTGTAGCAAATGTACTTTGGTACATTCAATCTTCACTTTGGATTAAATTCTAGTGGTATTTATTTTCCTTGTGTTTTTTAGTTGGATGAATTACCAATCTTTGGAATATGGATACATGATAATAAAACTCAATTTTGAGAGAGAAATCATGCATCTTCTATACCCACTTTGGCCTATGCTAAATCAAGGCCATCACATGCGCATGGCCAAGTGAATTTGAAGGAAAAAGTGAGGTAGTTTCTAATATAGAATTGTATAGGGAGTTTTGGTAGCATTAATATAGATAAGACAATAGTTTTTGAGCAGGAAAGGCAATCCGCATGGGATACTTCAACAACTAGCATTTCCACAATCTTGTTTTGTGCCAAATCTTTGGAAGTAATAAATCACCATACTTTACACCATTCTCCTCAAGTATTGGTCACCTTTTTTCCATTAAAATTGTCTCAACTACTTGTGGATTGGAAGATTTGGAATGCTTGCTTTGGTGTATGTAAGTTGGCATGTTGAAATGTATGTGAATTAGCATGGCATGATGCCATTGATTTGGCATGACAATTCTTGTTTGAATTTGCATGTCAAAAGCAATTCCGTTGTTGTTTGCTTTTGTTTTGATATGACAAAGTATGTTTGCACCAAAAAAGAAAGCTAAATATCATTACCATTTTTTTATTGTTTTTCATTGGACCATGTGGTTTTAGATTCATTTAGAGCCCTTCAATACATCCTAAATCATTAAATGTTTTTAGCTACATTGGACGGCCATTTCAGGGCATTTTTCCATGTTGAGAACCAACCACTATAGCTAAAATAAAAATAATTTAATTACTAAAAAAAAAAAAAAAAAAGTTTAATTTTTTTTCAAAAATGATTTATTATTATTATTTAATGTGGTAGTCACTTTGCGACATTAAACTATTGTTGTAGTTGAGCTTCCATAATCTGAGAACTTGGAAAACTTACAACCCTTTAGAAAAGTTGAATCTCACCTAATGGTTTTCTATTTTTTTTAAAGTGATCTAAATTAGTATTTTTTACTTGTTGTAGTTTACTTGGCAAAGATTGAATGTGCATTGCCATATTTTCAATATTTCTATTTTCTACTTTAATTTAATTGTACATGGTATGGCTAGCCATGCAATTTCTAAGGAGTGCAAGAGAAATAGTTGTCACTTTGTATAAAATTAGTCCATTTCATTTCCTAGTAACAAATGTTATAGCTCCTAGTATTAAGTAGCCTCTCCAATTTAATCCATGTATTTATTGTATATTCTAAATGTCACAAATCATTTCCCTTTCACATTGAAACATTTACTTATTACTTTTATGTCACATTTAACTACTTTTGGACTATTCATTGAATTTTGGACAAAACGTTCAAAGATCTTTGCATAATAACATCGAGAGATCTTCCGATGTTTTTGAATTTCTAGATATTTAGAAGCAAATAAACATTCATTCTAGTTTTCTTTTAGTGAAACATCGATTGATCTGGAGATACATGTGGATAGAGTGTGAAATGCACAGAAAGTTACTGTATGTTACCGAAAACAATGTCATGGCATGCGAGACCTTCATAAGGATACCAATGTCAAATAATTGAATTTTTGTGAGCAATTTGGATTGAATTTTATTCTTAAACAACGGATTGGTAAGCATGGAAATCATCCATTTCAATACCATGGGAATCATGTGTTTAAAAAAATCCAAAAACAATCATCGGAAGTCAAAGTATTATAGAAGATCTTCCTTTTTCACAAAGAATTCTAAGGATGAATAGTTGCACTTCTTTTTTACACTAATAGATTCTCTATCATCCATTGGACACCCAACATTCACCTTGATGTTTAAGGCTTAACCCCTAAAGTTCCAAGGCCATTTTTGTTTCAAAACCACTTTAAACTACCAGTTCTACTACATTCACCTACAAAATAAATTTTTTAAAATATTTTTTAAAATCTGACCATAGGATCTTGTTCTACACTTGTCTTAAATCATGTGATAATTTTTTTGTGATTTTTAACGATATAGGTTGAAAGATGTTAGCATTCAAAGTGAAAGAAATAAATTTCTTTCAAGAAGTTGCTATGATTGCCCGCAAAACAAGAAGCTCCATAACTTTCACATCTCAAATCCAAATGGAATGAATCAAAGCTTTGCATTTACAAAGAAATATAATCTATAAGGAAAAAATATTAAAAAATTTATTTCAATTATTATTATTTTTTTTTTGCTGCCCAGTCTCCCCCATTTTGAGGTTATTGAAGCATAAGTTTTGCTCTTGGGCGCCGATTGAAATAAAAATTATATTCCAAAATGTACATAAGTTTTACTCTTGGGCACCGATTGAAATAAAGATTATATTCCCAGAAAGCGCATAAGTTTTTCTATCTGATGGGAAAGTTTCAAAAAGTTTCAGTAAAAATTGAGATCATAAAAGCCTGTCCGAAATCCATTTTGTCCCCCGTAGGAACAATGGGACTTTAGGGATTAAGGTTACTACCATGTTATTGCATCCAAATAAGCAATCGGTTCTTCCACCTTTGCAATGACGGAAATAGGTGCCTCCACCTTCATAGTAGCGTTTGTGCAAGTAAGATAGAAACATTCAAAACTGCACATGTTCCTATTCTTTGTCCCTAGATTCATCCAATTATGTCCTTAGACTTTGGTGAATGTGTCCTCCACATGCTTAACATTGATTGGCCAACACATTTGAAGGACACATATTTGACTGTGATTTGCTGACAACTGATTTTTGTAAGGTTTAGTTTTGGGGGCATCTATAGGACAATTTTAGTGGTCCAAGCAACCAACAATTTGAAAAATCATAGAAATTACATACAATGTCCAAAAAATCTATTTTTTTTTGTTAATATTCATGATTTTCACTTGCATGTACTAAAAAATATTTTTTTTTAGAAAAATATGCCTCCAACTATGCTGAATTGCTTAAAGTAACGGTTTTGGGTGTTTCGACCTTATTTCGACCTTGCCGTGGTGTGCATTGCCGCGTCTGTGACGAAGGCACCACTTCGTTCACTCGTTCTCATCCAAGGTCGCTCCTTTCTCATCCTAGGTCGCTCTTTTCTCATCCATCCTCTTGACTGACCAAGGCTGCCCGATTCAGCCTGCCCGAAAGAAACTTTAAAACCCCCAAAAGCAGGACGTATAAACCCTTAATCTCTAGTTCCGAACTTCTTTTCATTTGATCGTCTTCTCCCCGCCGGCTGAGCCCCAGCCCGCCGATCGTCTCTTCTTCTCCTCTTGAGCCCAACCACCGCCGAGCACCATGCCTCCCAAGTTGGATCCCACGCAGATCGTCGAAGTCTACGTCCGCGTCACAGGTACGAATTGCATTGCGAAGTTGAGCACATTTGGTTCCACGCGAAGTCACCTGCGTTTGAGGTTTAGGGTTGTTCGTGAAACCCTAGATATGAAGCATTTGGTAATCCTCTTTCCTTGTGCCCAACTGGATACGGAAGTCAGTGCGTATCGTTACACGACGGCGTTTTCCACGGCTCATTCCGATATGAGATATCGGATTTTGTGGTCGGTTCTGTTTTTTCTGCAGTTTTCTGTAGTGAAAATCCGACTTCTGCTTGAGAGTCTGAGATGTGTTGGAATCCTTGTTCTGATTTTGGTGATTTTATGTAGGTGGAGAGGTAGGAGCGGCGTCCTCCCTTGCGCCCAAGATTGGTCCCCTTGGTTTGTCACCCAAGAAAATTGGTGAGGATATTGCCAAGGAGACGGCTAGGGACTGGAAAGGCCTTCGGGTGACAGTCAAGTTGACTGTGCAGAACAGACAGGTTCGTTCTTACTCCCTGAAGCTGGAAGGGGATTTGTCCTAGGTTACAGTGTGTTCTTTTGTATCCTCCTTCTGCTGATGTCGGTTATTGCTTTGAGTGCGGAAGCTTACCATTTCTGGCGTGATTCTGAGTAGACAATGCATCCCCACCTCGATGTTCAGTGTGTTAAATTTTAAGCCGTGATTGTTCAGATTTTCCCTTGCTCTCCTTATTTTGCTCGATTGCAGATTCCAAAATGAATTATCGAAACTTCTTCAAGAAATTCACGCCACTGATTTGTGTAGCGCATTTTCTTATCGTTCACTGATGTATGCAAGTCCCTTTTGCTAGCCAATCACCTGAAATCTTCTTCAAACGAGATATCATGGGGTTATGTGTGGACTATCGTCCAATAAAAGCAACTCAATGAAGCGGACTGTTCCAAACATTTATGATCCCTATGGTGGATGGATAGGCGTGGTTGGCGTTCCATATGCATTGGAGTGTCTAATGTGTGAATGCTGAGACTGATGGGTGGTATTGTCCCAGGCTAAGGTATCTGTGGTCCCAAGCGCCGCTGCTCTGGTGATTAAGGCCCTGAAGGAGCCTGAGCGGGACAGGAAGAAGGTGAAGAACATCAAGCACAATGGCAACATTTCTCTTGATGATGTGATCGAGATTGCCAAAATTATGGCTCCCAGGTCTATGGCGAAGAGTTCGTCCGGGACCGTGAAGGAAATCCTTGGTACTTGTGTGTCTGTGGGTTGCACTGTGGACGGTAAAGACCCCAAGGATCTCCAAACGGAGATTGACGATGGAGAGGTGGAAATTCCCGAATAGAGCGATTAGGCTTGGTTAGATTGGGTTGATGTTGCTCCATATTCCTGTTTTAATGAGATCCTCCAGTTGTTTCACTACCGAGTGCATACTCTTGTGATTATCTACCGAGTTCTGGCTTCTTTTGTGGAGAAGTGAATTTCCTCTGCCCGAGTTTTTCTTTTGTTTTCGTTTTAGCTGATTCTGATTCTGCTTTTTCAGCAACACAATGGCTTGTTCTGCTCATGAGAGGGTTGTTCATGGTAGCCCTGAACTGAAATTATGTATGCTCTGTGCATGTCTTTCTTGTTTCCTTGGTTTCCTTTCCTGATGTATGGATAGGTTGTGATACCCAAGGTAGCCTGAAATTACGTCTGTTACTGAAGTGCTCCATAATCCATTGCTTTGAAAGTATAAGAAATACAGTAAGAGCATTTTTATTGTAGGACTTGGGATTGGCGCTTGTTTTGCTATGTATTAACTATATTACTTTCATCAATTTCTCATGTGATAGAATGTAGATTAATAAAATATGTATAAATTTAAATGAAAATATTGATATTTTTATATAATATTTTTTGAAAATACATATATTGTACAATAAAAAATAATTAACGAAATTTTTTATATCATGATTTTTTTTTTAAAAGCTTTGCAGATATGAAAATATTGTAAGGACACCATCACTTGATAAATTTTTTCACTCACAAGCAATGGTGACCGAAATTGAAGAATTGAAATGCAAATTTGTCAAATTGTAGAGACTTTCTAAATACTTTGTTGTAGAATCTAAAATTATTTTAATTTAACAAAACTTCAAATCATTTGGTAGTAAGAAAGAATATTAGAATTGAAAACATTCAAAGCTTAAAAAAGCTCATAAAAGCATTGTGGAAGTAAAATGAAGCATGAAGCCAAGAAATATGAAACCTTCATAATATCATCTTCATAATATCATTGTACTTTTGTAATATCACATTTTTACATTGTGTGATATTACAGAGGTGAAATGACTATTGAAACTTTATAATATCATATTGTGTATAAATATGATATTACAAAGGGATTGAACCTCTGTCATATTACATAGTATAAAAATGTGACATTATGGAAGATCTTGTTATTTTAGTAGTATGATGGATCGGACTTTTCGTCAATTTTTGTGCGTGAAGTGACTTTCAAAAGTTTTGAACATTGAAGTCTGCGCAATTTGAATTTGAGGAATTTGAATTTGGAGATGCCATGTTTAAATGTATTTCTATTTGACTCTGAAGGTTTCAAGTACTTGTATGTGTGAATTTGCAGGAATATTAAAAATTGTTTTTCACTTTGGATAGTTCGTATTTTAGCCAGCCGAATTCAAAATCTGATGAGGTTCTGAGGTAGGTATACCCAAACTGCCACTTTTTGCTACTAAGCCTATTTTCTATTATTAGACTAGTCAAATTTTCATATGGTCTTGTTGGTAAGTGAAAGGAGGTTCCAACGCACCAGAGAATGTGGCATTTGGATACTGTATGCAAAAGTTATTAAGGAACAAAGTTTGGTACTAAAAGTGTTTCTTCCACATAGGTACAGGACTGATTTTGGAGATGTACATACAGTGTAGATGGTGGTTTAAGGTTAGTACATTTGAGTGTATCTACCTTAACCCCTCACCGCCCAAGGCGTAACCATGTCAAAAAACAACCTTGCTTTTTGAGTGTTATGAGTCTAAATGTGAGTAAGTTATGAAAATCTCAACACTACAATCTTGTAGTGTGCATGTTGTAGATGGTGTAAATCAAATTTGGGGTCATTTGACTGTATAGATTGAAAAATTATAATGTTTTAGTGTTGATAAAAGATGCTGAAATTTTCCTAAAAACACATTTTGAGGTGAAATTCGATTTCTAAACCTACTCAAATGAAAAAACTTTAAACTACAAAGTGATTTAAAATCAAAAGACGAACACTTTGGTGGGAAAAAAAATCATTCAATTGACTCATTGCATTTGCAAAATTGTTTTGAAATGTCAAAAAACAATGAAAAAAGTAGCAAAAAAACACATATATGGTTGAATCTACCTTTACTAAAATGCTTCTCAATCAATCATAACTTCTTGGATTGATATGAAATTTTTACCACAAGAACTAGTGCAACTTTTCCAACAAAAATTATTGAAAACAACCCCTGTTTGAAGAAGTTATAAGCCGCCAAAGTTCACTGAAAGCAAAAATGTTTGGATTTTGAACTTCGAATTGCTCCCAAGCATTCAAAACAACTTGGATTGACATGAAAATTTTATCACAATAAGTATACTTTATGGGGAACAAAATACAACAAATTTTATTGAAAACTAACATTTGATGAAAAAGATACAAGCCCCCAAAGTTGCAACCATCTCATTGCAGTGTGGTGAACTCAAATTGAACCTGCGAACTTTGAATGGCTTTCAAAAACTCATTACATCTTGTATAAATCTGAAAATTTTACCACAAAAAGCAAACTATTATGCGCAACTTTCCCAACAAGTTTTTATTGAATTTGAACATTGGATGCAAAAGTTGCAGCACTTTGAAGTTGATTGCTAGACTGTGTGAGGACACTTTTGGTCCCCTTGGGCAGTGAGGGGTTAAACACATGTTCTCGAAAATGAATCTTATTCCCTTCTTGAGGAATCTTGTATTTTTTTTTTATCCTACAAGTTGAAGTTTGGTATATCATAAAATGTTTTAATACTTATTAACCTCTAAAGTCCCATTGGCCCTATGGGAGCAAAATTGCAACCCTTGGGTAGGCTTATACAGTCTATTAATTCTTATTTTTTGAAACTTTTTGTGAAGCTAGAAAAACATATAAGCTTCATGGGAATATAATTTTATTTCAATTGATGCCTAGGAACAAAATTTATAACACAATTAGCCAAAACGGAAGTGGGTGGGCAACATAAAAAATTCAAAAAAATTTAAAATTAATTTTTTTTCTTGAAATATTATATTTTTCTCTACAAATGATGCTTTGATACATTCTATTTGGACTAGTGATGAGAAAGCTATTTTTTTTAAAATTGTTTGATAGGGTTAAGTATGCTTATTAGAACAATTTCATTGTTGGGATTATTTTGTTTCAATTCCATCTTAGAGGTATTAACAATTTAGTCTTTCTTTCAATCTTAAACTTACTTCTACTTAACGGTTCTTTAAAGAATAAAAATCAAGACAATGCGTGTTTTTTGAGTGTTTTTCCTAAACTTCATGAAATTTTAACCACGTGATCTAAGAGAAGTCAAGTACAAGATCCTATGGTTAAATTCTTAAAAAGTTATTTTTTCTATTTTCTTTGACAAATGAAGCAAAAATGGCACTTTTAAGTTTTTCTTACAAAAAATTGGCCTCAAAACTTTTGGGGTTAATCTTGTTTCTACAATTCAAAGGAAAGTGGTTTACTTTATTTACTTCTATGTCTATGGTCATTGCGAAGAATTGAAATTGTGACCTTTCAAAATCAAAAGTTACAAAACTAAAAAGAAAATAATCTTATTTTTATTTTTACAATATCTTAGTAATATTGATTATTATTATTACTATTATTGTTGAATTGAAATTTATTGCTAGTTTTAAATCACTCCTATTTAAAGGATTTTTTTGTCATCCATCAGACACCTGATTTTCCTCATAGATGTTTAAGGGACTCAAATAATGAATTATCTGTTTGAAAGATTTTCTATTAGTTTGTGTTATCAAAATTTTCAAAATTTTCAATCATTAAATTGATAGTGCTTGATATACTTGAAGGTTTGTTTGCCATAAAAATTTATTTGAAGTGACAAATGTTCATTTGTATGGTAACATTGTATTGTGAAACAAATAAAATTGATTGCTTGATATAAATTCAAATTTCATTGTCATAAATCAAAGACACAACTTATTGATTTAATACAAAATATAGTACTTTGTGAAAAATGGAAAAAATCAAGTTTATTTGAAAAAATAATGTAAACTCTATATTCTAATGAATTGTACTCACCACTTGCTATCTAATTTGGTTGTATGGTGAAAAAGCCTAACTATTAACCCTTATATGCCCAAGGTCTTTTTTAAACTTCTAAGAATTCACTCTCAGTTGAACAAAAAGCCAACATTTTGATAAGTTGCATCAATTTTTTTAATTGTACAATTTCAAACTAAACATGTTAGAGATCACATAGGAAAAGAAAACACAACATTTTTATTACATAAGGATCCATAGAGTATAATGTTTGATCATGAGAGAGTTAAAACTGCTAAAGTGATTTGAAATCCTTCAATCTTCTTTTCTCATGTCAAATTTAAAAAGTTCATCACCAAAAAAAATATAAGGTTGAAGAGCCTAATATGCATGAGGCCAATCAATTGATGACCTCTCAAAATTTACTTTATAGTTTTTTTAAATGAATTTCTAATAGGATTTTTTCTCCAAGATTTAATGTATTTGAGGCTCATTTCTAAGAACCCTAAAGAAAGTCTAGATTGCAATGGCCAACCTTGCACAAAATCTTGAATTCAAAAATCATAATCAATCTTCTTTGGAATTGGTTTTCGGATGCTAAAACTAGGCTTCAAAAAGATTTTTTTGTCAAAAATACAAACTACTAAAAATTGTAACTTGGTTCAATTTTAGATAAACTCAACATATTGTCAACACCAAAATTTGATGCCTCTTGCATTTAGAGGTTAAATATTTGGAGAAATGATTCCATTTATACATGTGGGTTTGTACAAATTGTTTCTAGTGTATTTTGAAGCAATATTGGCCTTAGAACACTACAATAAATCAAGGGTTCAAAAATTGAAAATTGAACCACTTAGATATGCAAGTGTTGAAATTGACATAATGCTATGGTAGAAATAAGACTTGATACTTTTTTTTTTTATAGTCGATCTCAAATTCAAGAAGATTTGTTTTATGGCTACAATTCAAATTTAGAAAAAAGAGCAAAAACTATCAAAATACATAATGAGATGATAATCTATGAATTTTCCATTTTCTTGAGTTGGAAATTTTGATTGAAATTTTTTTTTCCATCCTTGTGTAGAAATATTTGGATGACAAAACATTTGTTTTCATCCTTGAGATTTCCTTGGTATCCTTTGAGCATGGACGTTGTCATTTTTAAAACCCTAAACCCTAAAAACCCTTCATGAGCCTTACCTCTCTGCATTTGTGGTTCTGAGGAGGGAGGAGCTTCGCTGGACGAGTGAGAGCAGCTCCGCGCGGATTTAAACTGCCATGTGCGTTGGACTTCTGTGTGCCAGACGAAAGCCAGAGATCTGTTGTTTGCAATTGGAAGACTGCAATCTGGAAGATTGTACGACATTACTCATGATCCCAATTTTGTACACCAAACAAGTCCACAATATCCAACTGACTCAGTGAGGCTGAGTGCGACTTTCAAGCTCGGTGATGCTTGTTGTATTCACAGGTGAGCATCGTTTTCCCATTAGGATTGTCAACCTTGGAGTGCTGAGCTTTACCATGATTCCATTGTCTTCTGACCCTCTCACGTGGAGGAATGTTTTGAAACATAGTGCAATTTCGTTATTTATGGACACTTTTTCACGCTCAGTGATCTTGGATTTCTTGCCTCATGATTCCGCAGCTATGGGTTTCAAATCATTGCTGAAGAGCGTGTAGTGTTTGTGGAGTTTAGGAATTTAGACCGTAGCATCTCTATGACATATTTGAAAATCCTTGGAAAAAATTCAACTTGACGCTGGGCTAGAAAGCGACAACGTTCTCGAGTGCCGATTTTCGTTCGTCGCGTTTAGGGAGGAAACACCAATAGTTTAGGGTTTTGTATGGAAGGGCTGGCCTGGCTCCGTTGACTTTCATTCGTGCATTGTGCTGCAGCTTACGTTGTGCGCTCGTACACGATTTAAGAAATTTTGGTTTTGATGCAGTTTAGGGTTTGAGTGCGTGGTTTCGCAGAAACGGATTCGGCATGGGATCGTTTGACCGATTGAATTGCCTCTATCTTTGAGAGCTTTTAGAGTGCTTGAGATCCATGGGTGCCATGGGTGAGAAGCGGAGGGATGGGGAGTTGAAGAAAGACCAGAAGCTGTCTAAGAAGACGGCGGGAAAAATTAGAAGGGGGCCGACGTCGATTGAGGCGACCAAGGAAGCTGTGGCCTTGGTTCTGAAGTTGCGGCTGTTTGTAGGAGGATTGGGACCAACAGTTGGGGCAAGTGATTTGCAGCAACGGTTTGCGCCGTTGGGGACAGTGCACAGAATTGATTTGGTGGAGGGGAAGAAAGGTTGGGATGCTGAGGAGGCGCTGCAACGAGGTTTTGCGTATGTGGACTTTGAGGCCTCGTCGGAAGCAAGTCTTCGGAAATTGTTCAGCGCAGTAAGTGCTATTCTTTTATTAGAATACCATCGTGCTGCATTCTTTGCTACTAAGCTGGTAGAGTGCGAATAGGAGGGGACGTATGAATTTTGTAGTTTGGAAAATCATTTTTAGGGTTTGTCTTGTGGATAGTGCAGTATAATGGATGCAAGTGGAAAGGGGGAGTGTTGCGGGTGGAAAAGGCGAAAGAAAACTACATGGATCGACTTCGCCGAGAGTGGGCAGAGGCTGAAGCGGAAGCGGCTGTTGAGGCGAAAATTGCCGAGAAAGCTGCCGCCAATGGTTACTGTCAATCCCGTCCTATGTACTCTTCAAAGTGTGAAGATGTTTCAGGGAGCCCTGAGAGCAACAGGGCTGACTTTGTAGAGGTTATCGGTGAAGAAGGTAAGGCAGTCATTACATCGCATTGTTTGAAGACTCTTCTGGTTTGCATGTGAATTTGGTCTCAGGTTGCAACATTGTAGTAATTTTTCCGCTTATACGCGCAGGTGATGGGATACCAGTTGATGCAGATGAGATAGCAGCTCAGATTGAGAAAGAGAGAAAGAAGCAGCTGGATCTCTTAACCAAGCTTTTTCCGGAGGACAGAGATGCTGGGTGAGACTTCTCCTTTTCATTTTCTTCAAGAGTAGGCATTTTTTTCTTGTCAAACTCTGTTATTCAATTAGAGATAATCAACATATAAATTCACGTAAGTTTGAACGTTTTAGTTCTGGACTTTGTGAACTGCCACACGACCAGTTGTGCTGCTGTCTGTTGCATTTTGTTTCTAGCTGGTTAGTTGATTCTTTGAATTAGATCACAAGTGACTTACATGCGTGAGTTCATACAGAGATGAAGAGGAGAAAGTTGTTGAAATTGCAAAGTTACGTGCTTTTCCATTGCCAACTGATGTGAATGCAAAGAAAAGAAAGCATGCTGTTGAGCTTCCGTCTGTTCGAGTAGCGTCATCGTCGTTGCAACCCGTCGAGGAAGAATCTCGAGGTGAAAGCATCCTGAAGTCATCGACGCATGAACCAGGAGCCCTGGCTTTAAACGACGAACAGAAATCGAAGAGCCGGCGAGTGAAGTTTTCAGAAGAGGCCGATGAACGTCCCATTGAAACTTTGCACGATGAGAAAGTGACGATGACGAGCCAACACAAAGCTTCGTCGGATGCAGCCAAGGGCGTCCGCTCCATACTTAAGAAAACAAAGGAAGATTCTCGAAAGATGGATACAGACATTGCTGGGGATGGGAACGAGGAGGAACGTGATGAAGAGGAGGAAGAAGAAGAGTACTACGCTTCTAGTCGCTCTCCAAGTCCGGAAGGGGGGCTTTCAGACGAAAGCAAGTGGGAACGCCTTTTCAAGTATGCTGGCTTGAAGAAAGGTCCCGCGGTGACTAAGCCAAGTGACGGTGTATCTACCACCCTGGGCTCTGGATTCGCAGTGTGGACTGGGATAAGTCTTGACGATGATGATGCGGAGCCAGCTGTGGCTGAAGGTGTAGCTCTTCATCGAGATGCAGTTAAGGATGACGGCCTGTTTTCTGGCGTCCTAAGCGAGCCAGAAGACGAGGAGTCTGATCCAGCACAAGAGAATACTCTTGAAGTCAATGCAACTGTCAGTGCTTTTTCTAAGAAAAAGAAAAGTCTAGTTAAAGCAACTCGACGAGATGGAGTCGGAAGTGATGGGATCTTTTCCGGTCTTTTGAGCGATCCAGGGGAAGATACCGAATCACCGCAACCGAGTGTCTTCGGCAGTAAAGTTCAGGACAGCGTTACTTTGAAGAAGTCAAAAAATTTGAGTGAGGAACTATGTTCTGATTCTCCGCCTGACCAGGGTGAAGACTCTTCCGACTTTGAGGATGATAATGAGGATTTACAAGACACGCAGTCTGATGCGTCTAGTGATTCCGAAATGGATGAGGAAGAAGACGAGGATGAGGATATGGAGGATTTCGTAAATGCTACTTCTGCTCGAAAGCCCCTCACTCCTGCACCGCTTAATGAAGTTGCAACGGCTAACAAATGGGCCAAGATGTTCAAATCCGCAGTCAGTGTTGCAGAGCCAGTCGAGGGAGTATTTTCTGGCTCATTAGATGAAGCTGATGTGCTTGTTAAACCGAAAGCAGCTGCAAAAGTGGAGAGGATGTTCGAGTCGGCTGCTGCGAATAATACAGAAAGCGTGAGTGAAGCCCCCAAAGTCTCAGATGTCCAAGTTGCCTCAGGTAATTTCTTCTGGCAGTTTTCTTCCATTGCCTGTGGTTCAGCTGTGTCCAACGTTAACTGTAAGAGCTCAGTAATTGTTATTTTGCATGGGGTTGTTGTACAGGAAAAACAGGAGCAGTCAGTGGAAGAATAATGTATTTGCAGTCACCCATTATTTATTCAGTTTGTGAGCTTAGTAAAGGAAGATTGGACGATATTGTGCAAGCAACGGTCATATATTCTTTAATCTCTTTGGTTAATTTGGGTTATGATCTTTCAATGCGTCGTGCTGAAAGACATCTGGTTGTGCAGCAGTGATGGAAGATGCGAGCAGACGAAGTCCTCAGGAGAAAGCGAGCACGAGTTCAGATGATATCCCAAAGCACGACGTCTCAAAGTCTGAAAAGAACGATACCGCAGATGCTAGCGAAGAGGAGGAAGAATGTGCAGATGATCAGCAGCCCGGGGCTATGAGTGGCAATCTTTTGGCACGGTTTAATATGGAGAGAGATGAACCACAAACTGCTGGTGCAAAATCTTCTGAGGACTTGCAACCAGCAGGCTTGGATCTGGACAAAGAGAGAGACAGGGAGGAACTCGGACTGTCCAGTTCTATTCCACTACCTGGTGGACAAAATGCTGTAGATGAGAATACGAAATGGATGCAGCGAGCTACATGGAAGTCGCTAATGGGTGCTGATGGCCGGGCAACTTTCTCACTGAAACAGCTTACTGGAGAATCTGGAACAACGAAAGCTACTGATGTGAAGATTGTGCATGAAGCAGTGCCTGAACAATCGTTTAATGCGTTCAGTTTCAACTTTGCCCGCAATCCACCTGAAGCTTCTGGATCAAAACCAAAACCTTTCAACCCTGAGCGGGCTGAAAAGAAGTCTGCTGTGAATGTCAAGCCTGCCAAGGTTTCAGATGATGAAGCTGGGTGTTCGTTTATGAAGTCTGCTGACGCAGAGAAGGAATGGCGAGCTTCGAAATCTGAGCTTCGCATTGATTCGAAGGCAAAACACAAGGCTGCTGTGAGGAAGATGAAGAAGATGAAGGGCTCAGTAGGGGCAAGGTAGTTTATGGCAAGCCTAGTTTCGATTTGAAAGGAATATTGAGATGTATTTATCAGGGAATGATTGAGCCACTAAAGTGGTCCAACCTTGAATTGGAAGGATCTTATGGGTTGAGCTGCAAAGTTTTCTTGTCCTTTCGCCCCTTGGAATATATTTCTATTATTATGTTCGCTTAATCTTTTCTTGGATCTTTCTAGAAATCTTAAGAGTATTCTAGATTCTTGCGTTCCAGCTCAAAGCTACAATGTATGAACCAGGGCTTTTTATTTTATTTTACTGGAATCTGGATCTGGGCTCCAGTTCAGAAGAAAGTGTTCTAGTTGAGGCAGCACGCACATATTCTTATGGTGCAAAATTTGGCTCCAAGTATGACAGAATTGTGACTTCAGTGGCATCAAGAGAAAAAGAGAAAACACATCTTACGCAATTCCCATTTGCAAACTGGTGCTGGTTTTAGGCGACAATAATTTGAAGTCATAGCATCAGAAGAATAATTTGAAGCCATAGCATCAGAAGGTGAATTTTTTTAAAAGTGGTTCAAAATGGGCAACAATACAATTCGGGACAATTCCATTCAGGCTGTATAGAGTACTTTGAAAAAGAAAATGTCAATTCTATTCTATAAACTTATGAATGAGTACCTCCCATTTCTACAAACATTAGTGTAGACGCTACAATGGGGGTGAATGAATTCCTATATTTATTGCAATCTACCTAATGCTAACCGATTGTACTTAACTTAAACTTGCACCTCTATCCTACGAAGGCAAGGAAGGCAAGGAGAAGACCTGCACACACACAAAAACACTTTGACGCCCAAATCAAAATACAATCAAATTTAGAACTTAGAAAGAATTGAACATTGGGAGAGCACTTGGGTGATTGCAAGAAACACTTGTACTATTTTCCGTCACCCGTTGTGTGCGGAAGTTGTTTGATGCCATAAGTATTGGAGAAAAGATGGGATCAACTTGAAATTTGGGGTGAGTGCTCTTCCATCATCAACTCATGTACTGGAATTTTTTGAAAATTTTCAAAAATGATTACGGATGGCTTTTTGAATTTTAAGCAAATGTCACATAAATAGTTTTAGGGGTTTTTAGTACTTTTGAGTACCTTTTCTGAAGAGTTAGGGTGTCAGACTTCGTAGGCTCCTTCTTGTTATGGAAATACAACTTCCCAGGAGAGGGATTTGTGATTGCCTCATTTCATGGGCTTATACATTGGCTAGAACAGAGCTACATTTGTAGGTAATTTCCACTCATGGAAATTAATATTATGAATTGGTTTTGGCACTTGCAGTGACTTCAGGGGTTTGGGAAAAATGGACATTTTTTATATTAATTTTTTTAAGGACCTCCTATAATTATAAAAAATAGAAATAAAAAACTGCCATTTTCTAGCAATATTCTGAAGTTCTGGCTCCCTGTAGTATTCCAACATAGACAAATAGTACTACATAGTCCTAGGGGGGGGCCCACGCCATTGCCACCGTGGACTCCTTGTCCAACTACCTCTTCATCCGCCCCTGTGGTTTGCTTTTATGGAGACTTCAAAATTGCCTTCTCTAGCGTCTATGCATCGGGAATGATGAACGCCGCCAACTTCTCTTGTTCCGAAGTTCCTAAGAAGAACAGTGACGGTTCTGCAGGGAAAGTTAGTGCATGGAATGAGCAGTAGAACTACGATGTTGGGTTTGGAAGGCAGTACACAAAAATCCAATGTTGCATCTTCATGCAGGGAAGAAGATAGGGGCAGGAGTGATGAGAACCCGTTTTATGATCGGGGGTTGCTGCAATGTCGCCTTTGAAGTATTCCGGTAGATGAGTGGATGACGCGGCCAGGGCCACAAACGCGGCGGCGGGCGGAGGATGCTGCGGTACTGAATCAGCGACAACAATGGAGGGATCGTCAACGTCGTAGTCGCAACCAACGCAGCATTGCCGAGGACGTAGTCGCGGCAGGTGTGGAAGCCAATTCTGTGCCAGATCTACGATGGGGATGCAGAAGGCACCGGACTAGTATTTGGAGGAGTGCGAGTCGCCTCACGAATTCCCTTTCACAATTGCTACAGCGTATTGGGGATTCCGATTTCAGAGTTGCTGTTTTGGAAAAGGTTTTTAGTAGTCGTACCATTCGACCGCTCCTCCCTAGTTATTACCCTACTCTTGAAGAAGCAAAGGTCCAACGACAGATTCTGCTCAATATTAAGTCGGACTTGGTGGCCATGAAAATTCCTCATTCTTCGGGTATGCTGGCTCGCAAGAGGGCAATCTTGGAGGCAGTGGTGAGCGAATTAGATTCTGACATCTCAAAGTTCCATAGCATACTCGGTACAAGAAAGGAGAATTTGGTAGCTGCTGTAGAGAGACTACGATCAGCTACAACAGAAGCTTCCTCACGTTTTGCAGTTCCAACTCGAAAGACAAGGGAAGGTGGAATCCGCAATGAGGTCAAGCAACTGGTCTTGCAGTGGTGGACACAAGAGACGCGAGTGAGTCCTGGGAGATGGGATGTGTGACGCAAACGCCTGGGACGGAATGCATACGACACTCATGTAGCGCATCTTCTAATGGAGAGTCAGGTACGGCCTCCCTAATTTCCAATCATGGCTTCGATTTTTTTGTACAATTTTTGCTTGTTCAAACCTTCATTGCTTGAGGACAAGGGTTCTTTGGAAAAGTCATGTACGCTTTCAGGATTCCTTTGCAGTAAAGGTCTTCACTTCATACGACATAGTAAACAGAGTAGGAGCATGTACAGCTGACATTGCTAGCCAACAGAGCCCATTTGGTTCATTGTTAGCAAGTGCGTGATGTCTTTTCTTTGCAAAATAGAGCGGTTTGGTATTATCTTCCCTGAAAAAAAATATTTGTTGCGTCACATGACTGCTGCTTATATCATGATAATACTAGAAGTGACTTCTCGCATGTCTGGAGGAATCCTACTACGATTCATATTATATACAAGGATTTTCAGATGGAATGCATTGCATTCCATTAGTCCTTCTTGGACACATTGTAGGACTTTGGGTACTGCTGTAGTACGTCCACATTCTCTACACATTTGAAGTGCATTTTACATTGTAGTGAACTGCCTACATTGCAGTGATCTATGTATCGCAATACATGGACATGGCTAAGGCCTTTGCTGCCCCGTCGTCCACGCTTACGGATATGCCTCTATAGTACTCAATAGGATGTCCACTACGCCCTCCCTGCACTTCTGGTATGTCTTTGCTTTTGAGATGACATATTCAGAATCTTCTTCTCCGATAGGTAGAACACTATTGTTTTAGACATTGTACCATACATTCGTTGCTAGTGCTTCCCTATGCAAACATGAGACCTATGTAGTAGCAATGAACACTATATGGATACTTCTGCAGTACTTCGAGCTCCTACTTCTGTCAGATCCTCCTGTACAGTCCTTTGCTATACTGAGATCATACCTTGGGCTCATTTTGAAATTACTAGCGTGTCACTAGCGCTCATGAGCTTAAGTCCCCTACAACTTCCTTGTAGTCCACTATGTTCTATCTGGACCAATATAGAACTTCACAGTCTTCACTTCGTACTAGTGAGCACCGAGAGAGCAATGCCTTGTATGACGCGTATTCAGTAGAGTACAGTTACATTGTCTGTAGCACTGAGTCTATACTAGCATGCCGCGTTGTAGTTCTCCTTTGTCGTCAGCTTCACCCTTGCAATCCGCATGGTACCAGTGCGACGTCTAATACAGTACTAATTAAGCCCATATTCGACGACTCTCTGAAGAAGTCTCTGGCATGCTATGGTCACAGTCAAAGAAAGTCCTAGTACTGAGGTCAGTCCTTTCAGTACTACAGGGTGTTCTTTGTAGTACTTAGGAGTACTTCAAGAATTTACTGACACACACACTTCACAACACCCTGACCTCTAATACTGTATAGTACTAATTTGTACTTATTCTTGTACATACTTGTACGTCAAGTACCTCTTCACATGCACCTCATTTTCTGTAGTACGTCAGCATACATCAGATGTGCATTGCTGTGTGCTTTCCTTCTGATATATATGCATGTTCTCTAAACTTTTCCTGACTACTGTGCTGGAGTACTTGCAGATGGAGTTGTACACACGCTTTATAGAAGCACATCCATAGTGCTCCATCCAGCAGCACTCCTTCATCTACTTGCGCCCTTTCTTTGTTATCAAGTGCAAGGACCGGAATGTCTGTTGTTGCCGGTACCACATCCAAGTGTTGTACTTGTTGAAGGCTCTGAATGCCTTCCGAGACCCCCGGAAAGGGGCACATGTAATTTTCCTCTGCAATTGCACTTGCATTGTGTGCAACAGAGATGATGAAGGCCTCTGCAATGTTGGCAGAAGTCGATATGCTGGTGTGACGGTCCTTTGGGAAAGTCTACTATGTCCGAAGCCAGAGGATGAGGAATTCCATAACAAGAAGTGCTTGCTTGGATGTTGTAGTCGTTGTGGCGCTAAATTCTTCAACATTTGTCCTCGAGAAAGGGTGGTAGATGCTACACGGACAATTCACTGGAAGCAATTCCAGTATGAAGTGGTCGGCCGATCTGCGGATGGACAACCAAAGAACCGCATTAAGGAGGTTCACATGTCATCTTCATTCCGTGAGTTCCTTGAATTCTTTGTGCCAATTGTACAATACTTTATACGGCACAGTTTAATTGCAAAGTGGCAAACTGCCGAGGCAAAAATACTGAAGGCTTCCTTGCAGACCGGGGCAATTCTGACGCACATTGATTTTGCGGAGAACTACACATTCGAAATCCAAAATGAGATCCAGTCTATGTATTACCATTCCGACCAAGTGTCAATCTTGGTTCAGGTGACGTACTCTGTTCTGGTTTCGGAGGGTGCTTTGAAGGAGGAAATGCAGTTGGTCAGGGAGACGCACTACTACATCTCCGATGATAAGATGCATGACAGTGCTTTTGCCCAACATTGTCTACTCCTGCACTTGAGGTGGGTGCAGTCGAAGGGATCTTCTCCAGACACTCATTATGTATTCAGTGACGGTTGTGCTGCGCAATTCAAAAGTGCAAAGGCCATGTACTTCGTTGCCAGGTCATTGTCTTCTACACTTTGGTCGAAGTCATCCATTATACTTGCAGCTGTACTACTGTGTACCCTGTTGTATTACACATTGTACTAGGTAGTACTGTGCTTCGACTGCTTCACTGTAGACGGTCGTTAGGTATGGCAACGGCCACTCATTTGAAATGCATGGCTTTCTGTTTAAGTGGACGACTTTTTCATGAACATGACGAAGTCGTCACAGAATGCCACAGATACCCGCCCTTCACTGGCGGATGCACAATTCATTGGAACTACTATGGCACATGCCATGGAAAGGGTGAATGGGATGGGGCCGGAGCAGTTGTGAAAAGGGCTCTTCGGAATGAGCAGCTCCTGAATCCTCACCGACGACTCCAGAATGCAGCAGACTGTGTTCTCTTCCTAGATGCTACTATGGCCGGACAGGTTCCTAATCAACGTGGTGACACAAGGTTCCTTCCACACCGTATGCGTCATTTGTCGTCCTGCCAAATTCCACGTATGGTTCTCTTGAATGTACCACTTTTCTTGGTACTACATCACTCTTGAGGTACTATATAGTGTCCCATGTCTGTCATAGTACTCATAGTACTGCATCTTCTCTCATTTGAAGAAACCACAAAGGGATAGAATTCGTTGTGTATATCGCTGGTGTACGCGCTAACAACATCTGAGGAAGTGGATGCAGGTCATACAGGTATTTCCATCACATCGGAGCGCAAGATGTTGACCGCATGAACACTCAAAGTTGTGATCGTATTCTGGGTTCTTCAAAACTGCACTCCATTTATGCCCCCGATAAGCATGACCCAACCAAATTGTTCCTCAAACATCTCTCGTGCTTCTGTGGCCCGTGCGTGGAGGGAAACTTCGTTCACTGTGAGAAGAAAAAATATGTTGATCCGTGGACTGCCACGAAGATTCAGCCACGAAATGTCTCCTTCGCTGCTGCCCAGCTTGCTAAGGAGGATGAAGAGGACACCTGAGATTACGAGCTAGATGGTGAATGCATGGGGGACCTAGTACAACCTAGAGATAATTTTGCTGTGCTAGCCGAGGAGGACAATGACGAAGGTGTCTCCTTCTACGTTTTACAATGTCAGCAGCCAAATTACATTGTCGAAGGGGACTTTCAATGCGTCCGGGGAGGGCAATTTGAAGCAAGCGACTCTGTCATTTCCGGAAAGTACTATAAAAAATGGGGACGCCAAGATAGCAGCAACTATGTATTCCTTCGTAATTCAAGGGAGGCTTTCTTTGATGCTAATTCTGTACTTGCTTGCAAGTTTCAAATGATCCCTAAACAATATAGAGTGAAAGGCGGAGAAGTTGTATATAGCATGGTAGAGGAAACAGTAGACATTATCAACACTGCATTGGAAGAGATGAATCTCTGAGTTACAAAAAATGGCATGATGTACAACACAATACCTTACATGAGAGCAATGTTCTCTTTCTCTTGTCTTCTTCCTTGCCAACTACGTTGGCAAACACACTATCTCCTTCAAGTACTGTCGTCTCTACATAGGGAACGCAATGTCTTCCTCAAATCTTAGCGGTAGGTTCACAGAAATATCTAGCACACTCACAGGTAGACTACCTACTCGTAGCCCTTCTTCTCTGATAACCTCTACATATTTACAGGAAGTAAACCTATGTTCCTCTCACAGAGACTGACACAGGCGTACTCTAAAGTACTGACTTGTATTTGTAAGGAAATATTAAAAGTAAAGTATAGCAATGTGTAGTGTGGTAATGTCCTAGATGTACTACATTTAATACATAAGCGATAAATTGGTACTAACGTAGTACTAATGTGTACTGTCATAATATAGTGTACACTACACAAGAGTTCTAAAAGTACTATGGATAGTACATCTACTGAGTACTATTACTAAATTAGCGACCTATAGTACATGTCTGACACTTCACAATGTATTGGAATGCTATGTACAGTCGGTCTCTATGTGTGCAATCGAAGTTGTTCACTTTCCCCTCTGTAGTGCTTGCTGCCACAGGAGCATGGAAATGGCATCCTCAAACCGTTTTCAGTATAAAACGTGCACCCATAATCCCATGTGAGTTCCTCTCCTGCCCGCACTTCCCGATTTGTAAAGAAAGCCACCTGCGAGACCTCAGTAGTAATGAGAAACACTTCTTCTTCATGCAATATGTAGTGCAGGCCGTCATTCACTCCCCATGTCTACTTCTTCCTCCCAAGGACGCTTTTGGCTTACTTACATGGTATAAAGTCGGAACATCGTGTTCAATCAAAACTGGGATGTCCACCAGATTTGCATCCCCGCATCTGCCCTCGCGTAGACATCAATTCTACAACTGTCGCGTCAGGGCATGTACTCGGCATTTTCAAAGCATGGAAAGCTAACTTTTACAGAACTGTGAAGAGAGTGAGGACATCACCTGTGGTTCAACCAGTGCGAGACATTCATATATTTAGATGTGTCAATGGAAAGTAGTGAGTCATCTCCTTCAAAGACCTCTGACTGCCAATGTGCATCCAAAGCTAAAGCAAAATGCTGCCCTGTTCCCCGCCTCAACAACTCAGCATTGGTTACAGTTTCCCCACCGTATTCAAATACGAAGCATCCCCGGTGAAGTCTCTCCAATGTCCGAATGCCCCAACCTCTCGTATTGCTTACATGGAATACCTGCAATGTTTGCCAAGCTGTCAATAACTAGAAACTGCAACATCCACGTCAAGTGATTCAGAGAAGAATACGGCATGAGAGAAATCGCTTCATGCAATGAACCCAAAGCTAGAACATGAGGAAACATTGCGGCTGCCGAAACACCACTGACCTCTAGTTGTTTCTGCACGCCTCCTTGCACAACTCGATTACAACAAGGAGGCTTACAACCACACACACCGTAGCACTCCCGGATGTACAGTCTCTGAACATGGCCGCCACATTTTCCGTCTTCACTTTCTGGACAAGAGGGAAGCTCTGCACAGCGGACGAGGCCTCCGTTCCGTAGTGATCTCGACTGTCTGAACTGCCGTGGCAAATGCACTCCATGCAAGTCATTTGGCCATGCCCTAAACCAAATGTCGTTTTGCAAACAAACATGCACTTTCTTGGTCACCAAACGTTAGTACTGTGGATAAGGCAAATGCATAAGTACACTAAGAGTACATAGTGTGGTACTCTACTTACCTCTGCCAAAAATTGGTCACTCAAAGTATCGTTTCCAATATAAGTTGACCCTAGAATGGCTTCGGAGTAGACGGCGCCTTCAATGTCACTACATTTTCTCTCAGAAGCTACAAAAGGACAAATGTGAGCAGAGCATGCTGATGCTAGAGCACCCACATTCACTGACTCATGCAAAACAGGTTTGCGTGTGTAAATGCAGCCACTATGAATGGGTAACTTGCAACTGTGTGCATCAGCATCGTGAAATAGAATAGGAGGTGCTTCCAATCCTCCTGACAAGTCACGTACAAATGTTGAATGTGCACTCTGTGGATAGCAACATATTATATAAGAGATATATAGGCCCAATAAATAGTATATTGTATATTGTGATGAGCTGAAATACAGAAAATTTCAGAACTTCATAGCACAGGGCATTGCAACACCCCTCTTCAACATTTGTGCTCGGCCCGTGTATTGCTAGCACTAGGCCCCTGCGGGCGTTTACTACAAGCAGCATAGGTCAGTTCTATCCAAAAAAGGAGCACTTCTGTAGAAGTAGATTTGTCAGAAGTGGGGAAGGGTTTCCCCCTACACATCTTCTCCATGTGGTACGACCTCAGTTGGAGATGCATGCGCTACAAGTTCACTAGTTACCCACCTCATCCGGACTACACGCTCCAGCAGCACTTGCCGATGGAGGACTTTCTGATGATGCAGGCGTCTTCGAACGTAACTGTCTTCTAGAGGATTCCGTGTCTTCGTTGACGCAGATCTGCCTCCTCTACCTGATACAATCATACAAAACATTGAAGAACAGTATGCATTCATTAGTTACATATGAAGTAAGAGACCGTCGTGCACCCTTATGTGGATTTTATTTTTCGTTCGTGAAGCGTACAAAGATTAGGACTAATGTCATCATCGTCGCATACTGTGGAGGACTGAAGCGTATAAAGATTAGAACTGCCAACATCATCGTCGTGTATTGTTGAGGACTAAAATACTATTCATGTGTACGCTATGTACTAAACGGAATCACAAATAGTACTTGTAAGACGAACAAGGACATATTGTAATACTAGAATAAGGAACACTTCCACTGCAACGGACACTGGGTACTGTTACACACCACACGCGGGTCGTCTTGTCCCACGTTTCACTAGGCTGGCTACGGAGTCTGCTAGCTTAGTTCCTTCTTCTCTAAGCACCCCTGCGTTGCTACGTACATGCACAGCAGGGACTTCCTTCCTGCTGGAATTCTCCTTCGACTCTGATGCATGTAGAATTGTGATATCCCAGGGATCCTCAACTATAGCAGTCGGTTGAGACTCTGCACGCTCGGTTTGCAACAATGTCGAGCATTTACGGCATCACAACGCATTTGAAATCTCACAGTTCGAAGCACCTGAACAGAAAAATAGAGACATAGTAATGCAGCGTACGAAGGAATAAAGCAAATACGAAGTCCGTTGACTCCAGCACAATGACGTACCTTTGGCAGCTTGTCTGGTACAGAGCACGTAGCAGAACTTGGACTCGCTTGCGGAAGGATGCCATCAAAGTCCTCTCCTTTCACATCAAACTCCATGAGCTGCTTGTCAAGGTCTGAAAGTGGTGTTGTAGTCTTCTTGTAGTTTTGTAGGAAGTCATCCACAACGTCTACCTCATTGGTGCGAGGTTCCACAAGTGTGACTTCTTCATAACGGATGCATTATTTGCAAGAGGGGCAGGTGGTGTCCCTCTCTTTTCCAAAACGAGTTCTTTGGTGCTTCGAGGATGTGGCTGTGCTCCTCTCTTCTTGTTAGTTGAGTCAGCATCCACTTTTTTGGTCGTTGATTCAGGTAGTGGTGGCACAGATTGCGGAGTGACTGTGTAGGCGACCTTCACGTTAGCTTCGACGGTGGAGCCCTTGGAATCAAAAGGACTGAAACTACCGCCACTTTCACGAATGACTGCAGTCGGAGTACCAGGCAATCACTATAACAAAACATGGTAAAAAAGGCCGCGCACAGATGGTCATCATCGGTCTTTTAGCCACGTTTTTGCGCATGCGCGCGTAGTGGATTATTTCAGTTTTTTTCAATTTCCCACTTCTATTTTAAGAATTATGAAACGTGTTATATATCAACGGAAAGGTATATATAACACGTTTCATAATTCTTAAAATAGAAGTGGGAAATTGAAAAAAACTGAAATAATCCACTACGCGCGCATGCGCAAAAACATGGCTAAAAGACCGATGATGACCATCTGTGCGCGGCCTTTTTTACCATGTTTTGTTATAGTGCAAGTATTACGCTAAACCACTAAGCAGATTGCATAGCTGGCCGGGTAAGGTGGATAAGTAAGTAGTACTCTACGTATGTATACAGAGTCCTCGAGGTTCGCCGACTACACAGCGTTTGCGTCAACTTTTTTGCCTTGGCAATACTAAATGAAGGCACAAATGCTCACTTTTGACAATGTTGCAGTGGTGCAAGTGCCAGAAAGCAGCATAAAGATTCTACATGTGCCAGCCTAAACGTACTTGGAAATGAAAGGTATGTACAATGATCACAGCATTGCTGTACTCAAACATAGTGCACTATGCAACACGCGAAAGAAGAAATGAAAGAGCCACACACAGAAACTTCCTAATACATGCATAGAGTACTTGTAGGACAGTCGTGGAAGACTAAGGAAACGTACCTTTCCGCCCGATGTGCATCTGTAAGAAAGGTGCTACGTAGTACCGGAGTGCATTGCTCGGTTGTGGTCACAGTTGCGGTCTTCTCCTCAGAGGACTGGAACAATTGAATGCGCGGCTTCTTTTCGTCAACAACATCCAAGTATTTGGAGATGACCTCCGCTTTGGCAACCTCTTCAAATGTCTTATTTTGCGCTTCAGCCAGTCGTATCAACCAAGTCTTCACACGTCTAGCATACGACTGCCGCTGCCCCAAATTCGTTTCAGCTGCGAAGCCTGCCCAATTAATGCTCTTTCCTTTCGTTTGCAAAGTCCAGCCCATAGCCATTTCCTTGCCGATGTGGGTAGGGCATTGTGTCCTCTGGTAGATTTGGCAGTATAAAGACTCCACTTCTATCCGAAGAGTTGGCGTCAGTTTCTCCGCAAGGAGGAATCCATTTCGCCCTTTTTCTTCACCGAACATATCCTCCACGTCACTCTTGGGGACGTCCTTTTCCAAGCGCAGTCTATGAAGGTTCAGTCCATCCTTTGTCAATTTACAGGAAGTGTAGAATATGTCCTTGGACATGGCGGTGGGAGGACACCGGGAAGGCTGGCTGAACATATTGAGTTGTCTCCGGCATTCAACTTCATCGTAAACCGTTGCAAAGGAAGCAACCTTCTTCCACTTCGGACGTGGGCTCTGGTGCTCTTCATCCGGACTCTCCTGTTCAGAGTCTTCATCTCCGTTGCCGTCGGAGTCGTAGTTGGAAGAAACCTGTGGGGCCTTCTGCTTTCGAGGGAGTGCTTTCCCCTTGCCCTTCACTTTACTGGCACCATCGGGAGATGCACTTGTCGTAGTGGCTTTACCCTTTGTTGGACTGAGCGCAGGTGTTTGCGACGGAGCTTTTCTCTTACCTTTCTTTTCATAGGTAACAGTTACATCATCGTCAGCGAGAGTAGTCTTCATCTTCGCCATTGCAGAGTTCTACGCAAAGTAAGCAAGCCATGAACATCAAGAACAGAACATTAGAAACCAAAGTCTACATTGTCTGTGCAAATTCTGAAGATAGGGTGAAGCCAATGACATATGTGTAAGAAACAGAGGAGTAGTACAAGTCCAGTAACATGAGGAATCCACCAAAAAGAAAGAAAAGGACAACGAGCATGATATAAGAAAATATACAAAGCATTATAAAGTACCATGACAAGAAGAGAATTCTTATAGAACAACGCACCCCGTTCAGTAGTTGTATGCGCAGTCGTCGTTCTCCTTTTACGATGTGCTGCTCCAAGAAATCTACATAGGAACAAATTCCAAACATCTAGAAACGGTGGGTGGAGGACTTGAGGACAACGAGAAGAAACTTACAACTAGCATACAGACTCTAAACCCTAAACCCTAGCACCGCAAGCCACCATTCACTAAGAGCGATTACCAAAACAGCTCTACATCACTGCATGTGAATTGAATCGCGAACAAGAAGGAACACCGTCATCCTATTGAGAGGAGGCAAGCCCTGTCGTACTGGAATTCAGCCCTAAACCTAAGAAGGTAGCATGAGCTTCGCTCGGGCTTCCCTGTGACAAACCACAAAGGGCGCACTAATACGTCCGTCATGCCTATGCACACAAAGACGCATCTAAACCAATGTCGAACGAAATTGAAGAGGATAGGGGCCGGCAGGGCATACCTCTTCTGAACCCACGCCTTCCGAACCCACACCGCTGTCGTGCACTACAAAGCGCGCACTTCACTGAAGTTGACAACTCCAGTGACGCCCGAATTTGCCCGAGTCAATTTGTCTTGAATCCAAAAACCGACAACAAGAGCAGTAGTCGCAAATGGGAGCTCAGTTCGACGATGCAATCTAACATGCACGCCATCGCCAACAAAGTTGTGGCAGAACTCAACCTTCGTAGCGCTCTGTGAATTCGCTTCAACGGCACGCGGAAGTGGAGTCCTAACTCAACCGACCTCCACGCTGGCACCACAATCAAGCGAAGCGAGAGTAAAGTCCACGACGGCGGCATTATGACAGGCATCTAACAGCCTCCACCTGCCATGTCAGTCTTTCGAAAGTTTGCTGCCACGTGTACTTGCAGCCGTAGATCGGAATTCAAATCAACGGCCCACGATTCATCCTGCGCACCTTTCGTAGTACTCACAGTACTTGTAGTACTGGAAGTACAAGACCCTCGAAAACCGAAAACGCAACAAATAGTACAAGTGTTTCTTGCAATCACCCACTTATACACGCAGTCACACTTTGACGTACAAATTAGAACAAAGTTCAATTACAACTTTGAAAGAACAAAACTTTAAAAGAAGACCTGTACATATGCACAAATATTCCGACGTCCAAGTCAAAAAATGATGGAATTACAAACTTCAAAAGAGCAAAGGAGTATTGAACCTACACACCGCCCAAGTTAGAAAACAATTACATTATAAGTTTGGAACTTCAAAAGACTACAGGATCATTGGCCATGTACATCATTCAATAAGATACACTTCAGTTCTTCAACTTCAGAGGGACAGCTCAGTAAAAGGAAATCACAAAGCCTAAACAAAGAACAAAACAACAAAGTTCATGCACTTCTGTTCCTAAAATACAGGTCATTAGTGAAATCACTTCTTCCTCTTCATAGGACATCATGAAGAAGATATTTGAGCTACTCTATAGTTTCATATACAGTCTACAAGAGAAGTGCAACCTAAAAGTCTAGAATTTCTAGGAACAACCAAGTAGAATTTTAAGCACAAAAACTACCACTACAAAGTGCATAATTAACAAAGTAAGAGATTAAGCTAAATTGAAACATAAAAACTGAACCCTATGAAGAGAACACTTGCAATAGCACTATGCCATGACCCTATACCAATAGTGGTTCGCTTGGTTGACCCATTGTAGGAAACACTTGTCATAAAAAAAATCTACAAGTGTGTACGCCTTTTGCCCATGCATACCGACAACTAGGCTGAGATGTTCACCTTGTAGACAATTGCAAAGCTTGTCCTTCAAGAATGCCAGTGACGAGAAGCAACATTTGTCTTCAACAAATTCAAGAACGTGTATTATAGTAATTTCAACCAATTTGACATATTTTGGAGTCTCTTTCGACAAAGACGTGTTGGCATCTATAACTCGCCCTTGGGGGTACATTTAGTTCTACTACGACAAACCACGTGTGAACAAATAGTTTTTAATAAACTACAATTTTAACTTTAAATTTTGAGCATGGTTTACTAATGACTATAGGATTCTACTCCCAAAAGTTTAAACTTAAATAAAATATGGAATGATTTCTAAAAGAGGTTAAAAATGCACTAAAATGGCATGTTTTTTTAACTCAAATATTTAGAGAGAACACATTTAGATGACCATTGCATCAATATTCAACTTAAAATGAGCTTTCAATAGAGAGTTATTTTTAGAATTTTTTTTTTCATTTTTTAAACAATTTTTTCTTATATAATATAGGGGTGTGAATCTTATTTTTTAGTTCTATTATGTATCTTTTTACTTCAAAAAATTATAATTAATTATTATTAACAAATAAAAATATCAATAATTCAAAACATAAACTTGTATGGGCTATCAGCAAACTTCAGACCTCATTCAGGCATAGTAGATCAACTTTTTCAAAAAACTTGAAACTAAGAAAAGTTGTTCAATGAAACTAACTTTCACCTCCAAAAATCCGTTTGTGCTTTTGAGCTTCCTATAAAAAGTTATGGACAAAATTCAGAGAGGGGTCGGAATGGACAATTTATTTTACATTTGTAAATCTCCTCTCTGAATTTTGTCCATAAATTTTTATAGGAAGCTCAAAATCAAAAACGGTTTTTTGTAGGTGAAATTTAGTTTCATTGTACAACTTTTCTTAGTTCAAAGTTTTTTGAAAAAAGTTGATCTACTATGACTGAATGAGGTCTAAAGTCTGCTGATTTTACAAAGCACTTGGAAAAGAAATTGAAAAAACTTAATAATTAAGTTACAACTCCTTTGTTCACAAGTATGTAATATCTAATGCAATGGTTGAGAACCTTGAGCCTCAACTCCAGGTCCAAGGTTTGAACCTTGGTGGCAACCAATATATATAGTGGTTGCAATATATGTAGCGGTTGCCACCTAGTAGATTGTGGGGGCATGTGGTAGATATTGATTGGAAAATTAAAATTAAAAATTGAAGAATTTTTTTTACATCATATTTTGTGAATTTTCCATGAATTTTTTGTATACTTCAACACCCATAAAATTCACAACAAACATAATGAATTTTCGTATATAATTCATGTCTTTTGTACATTTGTAATTAATGTATAGAAGTCACATAGTTAATACAGATAACAAAATATTACGAATTCTTTGTAGAAATCGTGTGCATCGTAACAATGCAATAAATTCTCAGATAAATTGTAAATTAATGTGCACATCCATGAAAGAACAATAACCACACGATAATCATTGACAATTTGTAGGGTCTAAACTTTGTAATGTACTCCACAATGATCTATCCAACACATATTCGATTATCAAGACGGGCATTAGAACCTTCATGCTAGCATAAGTCACTCTCCATTGTGGAATATCTGAAACCTCAATCTCATCACCACATGCAACCATTGCATGGATGGTGAAGGACGTGGGCCCTAAAATCATCGACCTAACGTATATTCAAATCTGAAAAAGGCATTATAAGTTCTTCATCACAAAGTTTAGATCCTACAGTTTGTCATCAATTATCATATGGTTATTGTTGTTTCATTGGTTTGCACATTAATTACAATTTATTGCATCATTATAATGCATTACTTCGCATCGTAATGCACTGCAATTGCATCGTAACGATGCAAAGTAATGCATCGTAATGATGCGATAAATTGTAATTAATGTACAAACTCATGAAACAATGATAACCACATGATAATTGTTGACAAACAGTAAGGTCTAAACTTTGTGATGTCACTTACACAACCAAAACCGTAACTCAATTCAAGCAATGAAAAGATCACTGGAAACTCAACCCTACTTACATCTCAAACTTAAGGACAGATGGATTATTAACAAATATTGTACTGATTCAATGCCTTCATCACTACGTACTATAATTGCATCAATTATGTGCATTTTTACGCACTAAATCAGTGCGAAACAATGAATATCAATAATGTACAGTTTATGTACTTTAACTATATGATTGTTATATAGTTTTGACGACACGACAAGAAAATTTGGTCATGATAGAGTTCCAATAAGTTTATGAAGTGTATGAATTCAAGACCATAGAAAGCAGAGTCATAACCTTTGTACATCTCAACCAACTTTCCCAAACACTTTTGGAGTTCTTCAACAAAATTACAAATGAAGACGTTACGTTGTTGCAAGAATTGAATGAAAACATCGACAACTTCCAAAAGCAGCAATAGGCAGATTATACCTACAACGACCTAAGGGTCGAACATCTTCTCGACCAAACACTACAACAAAAGCAGTGTTTTATGACTGCAAAATATGACTGCAGTGAGTCGTAAAATCAAAAAATACGACTTACGCAGAAATCACTGTAGATGACTCGGAATATGACTGACTCCAGTCGTTTAGAAGTAGTCGCTTCAGACATCAGTCATATTGGTAGTCATATTTTCCGAGGGGTATAAATACCCATTTTTAGCCATAGTATGCCAACATGGTGTATACTTTGACTTTCCTAGGGGAGTCTTGATTTTTTCTTGAGTTGCTCGGGCAAACAAAAAAATCCTACGTGGAATATGACTATGGTCAGTCATATTTTTGGATGACGTGGAATATGACTGCGGTCAGTCATATTTTTGGATGACGTGGAATATGACTACGATCAGTCATATTTTTGAATGACGTGGAATATGACTGCAGTTAGTTATATTTTTGGATGACGTGGAATATGACTGCAGTCAGTCATATTTTTCGATGACATGGAATATGACTGCAGTCAGTCATATTTTTGGATGACATGGAATATGACTGCAGTTAGTTATATTTTTGGATGACATGGAATATGACTACAGTGAGTCATATTTTTGGATGACATGGAATATGACTGCAGTGAGTCATATTTTTGGATGACATGGAATATGACTGCAGTGAGTTATATTTTTGGATGATATGGAATATGACTCCAGTGAGTCATATTTTTTGATGGCATGGAATATGACTGCAGTGAGTCATATTTTTTGATGACATGGAATATGACTGAGGTGAGTCATATTTTGCAGTAATGTAGAATACGACTCTTGTCAGTCATATTTTGCAGTAATGTAGAATACGACTCTTGTCAATCATATTTTATGGAATATGACTTCTGTAAGTCATATTTTTGGCTTCATGAAGTTGCAAGTAGCTTCCAATGTCTTTGTTTCAACTTTTGATGCCTGCATATACAATCAAAGAAATGAGAGGTTAGTTTTTAGTGATTGAACAATAAAGCCTAACCTTCAAAGATTTACAATCAACACAAAATATATAGCTCAAGTTTAGGATAGGAAGAATAAGATTGATGATGCAGGAAACAAGAAAAAAAATATAAGTACTAAGAGATAATAAGAATCAAAAGTTAAAATGCAATAAGGAATAACAAGCAACAACTAAGCAACAACTAAGACACAATAAGAAACAAGAAGCAACACAAAACAAGAAACAACAACTAAGACACAATATGAGGCAACAATTAAGACATAAGAACAAATAAAAAGCAACAACTAAGATACAAGAAGAAACAAGAAGCAACAACTAAGACATGACAAGATACAACAAGAAATGAGAGTATAGATGCAACAAGAAGAAATAAGAAGCAAGAACTACAAAACAAGAGGAAACAAAAAAACAAGAATTAGAAAGAAGAAAGAGTTTAAATGCAAGAGAAAAAAAGAATTTAAATGCAACAATAAAAATAAGAAACATGAATTAGAGAGCAACAAGAAACAAGAGTTAAGATGCAACAAAAAGCAACAACAAGTGAGAACTAAGAGACAATAAAAAGTAAAGAAGAAGAGCCACAAGAAGTGACGGCTAGGGTTTCAAAACCCTAAAAAGTGGTGGCTAGGATTTCAAAACCCTAAAAAAATGACGGCTAAGGTATCAAAACCCTAAAAAGTGGCGGTTAGGATTTCAAAACCCTAAAAAAATGACGGCTAAGGTATCAAAACCCTAAAAAATAGTGACTAGGATTCAAAATCCAAAAAAGTAGGTGATTAGGATTTCAAAATTTTAAACAATGACTTCTCTATATTTTTTTGAAATTGCCCCAAAAAACACAAAATCACTATTATATGAAAATATTAGTGATAATATGACTCAATGTTCTGAAACATGTTCCTAACGTTCCCAAACATGTTCCCTACGTTCCCTATAAAGTACTTTGGTATTCCTAATGGCCGTATAGTATACGCTTGTGAAGTACAAGGCATAAAAATAACTGGCAGTCATATTTTGCAGTCATATTTCTCTCCAAAGTGTTGGCCTTCAAGAATATGACTGCAAGCAGTCGCCAGTCATCCTCAGTCATAATTTTGCAGTCATAAAACACTGCCATTGTTGTAGTGAAATCTTTGGCCTTTGCACGAAGACTCCACTACAATGACCACAATACGGAATAATGTTAGTAAGCCTCAGCTTTTAGTGGAGCAAAAGAGAACAAACCTAAACTTTGTCCAATCAATTGTTGTGTTGGGCCTCACTGATTCTTTCTCTCAATACTCATACGGTTTGGGTAGTCTTTGGCAGCGACAGTTCTAGCAAGTATAACAACCCTCATAGCAATCAATGTGTCACCTTATAGTGAGAACTATGATCCAATGTGACCATACCTTTTTTGTAAGCAAATTTCATGTTATCTCCAGCATCAAACAAATGATGCAACACCTATTGGTTGACTTGAACCCTACCCACGCACAAGGGAAATGGCAACACAAAATGAAGCAACAGACAAGGCAAAGCAAGGCAGAAGAGCTTTTGGAACCATACCAACTTAACCATTTTTGTCAAATCCAACCACAATATAGAAGTGACGTTGCGGTACTCACTCAAAAGGTGCCGAAGTAGAAAAATGAGGCAAATCCATCTCGTTGTTATGTTCTTCAAGAGCTTCAGGCTTTTAGTGTTGAGCAACTGCGCCAATGCCCAGAACTCCGCTTGCCGCTTCAAAGAATGAACAAAATAGGTGTGATAAACCTTACAAAGATCTTCTACAGAATGAAACAAATTAAGTTTACTCAAAGTTTTGACAGCCAAGTTAACTCGGTGTTCCATGTAGTAAACTCTAGTGATATGTGGCACAAACTTATCCTTCAACTACATTGTTATTTCTATTCGGCAACCGTGAAAAGCAGAGACATTGTTTACTCCAAAGCAGACCAATTTCATTGCTATTTTGTAGTGATCCAAATCTCCACAAACTCCAAGAACGCCAACTATAAGGGTTGTCAAATTTTCTATTGTTGCTCCATCAGATTCAAGTTTCTATAAAGTAATGAGCAAGGGTACACAAACCCAATCTTGCATGATGTAAATGTGCATAGTGATGTAGGAGTAGTTGTTGACCCAGATGTCTCGTCACAAGTCATTGCAATGTATTTTGCTACTTTGATTATGGCTTTCATTCGCTCTTAGATGAAGGAGTACATGTGTTCAGCTATTAAACAGCCAGCATTTGCATTCCAGTGCATAGGAAGACAATGTAGAGTTTCCAGCAAACAAAAGATATTGAACTTATACTCAAACTCAGCCATTAGCCAACCAATGTAGAGAAGTTGAAATAAGGTTGCAAATTGCACACACTTCTGCCATGCTTCTATAGAAGTACAATTGCTGATTTACTAAAGGACAAAAATTGGACGTTTTGTAGCATACAAGAGTAAGTTAGATTTATGTACCTTACGCTTACTGTGCTTTCTGATAGTATTCCACTTCGGCGCCATCAATCGAGGCTTCTTTTCAATATCAAAGCACACTTGGCACTTCACCAAGTGTAGCCACCCATCTACTAAGAGTACCATCTCTGCTTAGGGACATTTAACACTCCACTCCATCTGAAACTTCTGAGTCAAATTGTAATTTGGCTTCTCCAAACAAATTAGAGGCTCCAGTTCCTCTTCGTCCATGTCGTCACTAGATAAGTCACTAGTTTCTATAGGACCATGCACCGCATTAAAATCCGGATTATCTCACGGATCATCTTCACTGCATACGTACCCAAGAGAGTCAATAGAAACAAAAACAATTGGAATTGGAGGTTTTGAGCTCAAGATGACACAACTATTGCGCCTTGCTTGTACTTGAGAAGTAGTGGTAGCATCTGTATCTAGAAGTACAAAAGTTGGTAATTGGACTCTCCAAGATTGCAAAGAGGTGATCTTTTTTCTACTTACAAAAGGTTTGTTTTTCAACGGATCGTGGAAATCAAGTAGACCAACATTTTCTAAGTTCATAGGAGCACCTTAGCTACAACCTTCCCTCCTAAGTTGGACTATGACGTAGCGTCTACCCCTCTTGTGGATGCCTCAATCAACACCATGGTGATGATAAATAAGAAACAATTCTAAAATTGAAAGACATGATGCCCCCACCCTATCCAAACTATGCAAATCAAATGCTTCAAATTTAAAATTATGAATATTCGACCCTCAACCACAAAAGATCAACAACAGACTAGCTATTCGGCAAGAGATCAACCCTAACTCATAAGTACCAGCCAAACAATTCAGCAAGGTGAAACAATGACAGTGAGGAACTAAGGAAATGAACGCACCGGCGATTTGTAAATCGAGGTTTGCTATAAAAATTGAAGAAGGTTGTACCCCTAAAGTTCATAATTTCGAAGATCTATGGATGCCAATTCAAGTGTCCACCCCTCCACAAAGACCACGATTGATCCATGAACACATTCAACGCACACTCCATACAAAGAACAAATGAAACAAAAGAAAATGACCCAGACAAAGACACACAACCAATCACAAAATGCTAGCGAGATTGTGACCTTCCCAGAATCGGATGTGGTGCTACCACAAGCAAGGCCATAGTGAGTGGGGTGACTAATTTGTAACTAACACGAGTGGGGCGACAAGTGCTCAAATGGAAAAGTATGCGCCCAAAACCAAAACCTTAATTGATGGTGATAGGAAAATGCATACGCAAAATGTGGCAAAATGAAACTCAAAAATCAGGTATTTTGTAACATTTTTGGGTCCCTTGGATGAAAATTTGTTGACCTGACTTGAATGTGGATGGCGATAAGGTAAGGTTTTAGAGCTATCCAAGTTGACATTGTGGATGTCAAATTTTGTCCAAGAATAAACCTTTGACATTTTGCAAAAAATTTACCAATGCTTTTTTATAGGGCCTGCTGCACAGCTAAAGTGTTTGGTGCTATTAGGCTGTTTATCGCAATAAAAAAACAAAACAAAAACTGGTATGAACCAACCCTAATTCCGACGTTCCACCCTGGGTTCCCCTCAGTTCCCAGGGGGGGCCGAAGTTCCCTTTAGGAGAACCTCAACAACTCGTGAAGGAGGCCGTCAAAACCTAAAGGCAGCCGTATAAGTTGCTCAAACCCTAGAATCCATTCCTTTCGGTCGTCGTCTCTGTGCTGGTTGAGTCCCAGCCCGCCGATCGACTCCTCTTCTCCTCTTGAGCCCGACCACCGCTGAGCACCATGCCTCCCAAGTTGGATCCCACGCAGATCGTCGAAGTCTACGTCCGCGTCACAGGTACGAATTGCATTGCCAAGTTGAGCACATTTGATTTCACCCGATGTCACCTGCGTTTGAGGTTTAGGGTTGATTGTGAAACCCTACATATGAAGCATTTGGTAATCCTCTTTCCTTGTGCCCAACTGGATACGGAAGTCAGTGCGTATCGTTACACGACGGCGTTTTCCACGGCTCATTCCGATATGAGATATCGGATTTTGTGGTCGGTTCTGTTTTTTCTGCAGTTTTCTGTAGTGAAAATCCGACTTCTGGTTGAGAGTCTGAGATGCGTTGGAATTCTTGTTCTGATTTTGGTGATTTTATGTAGGTGGAGAGGTAGGAGCGGCGTCCTCCCTTGCGCCCAAGATTGGTCCCCTTGGTTTGTCACCCAAGAAAATTGGTGAGGATATTGCCAAGGAGACGGCTAGGGACTGGAAAGGCCTTCGGGTGACAGTCAAGTTGACTGTGCAGAACAGACAGGTTCGTTCTTACTCCCTGAAGCTGGAAGGGTACTTGTCCTAGGTTACAGTAGGGGTTGGTGTGTTCATTCGTATCCACCTTCTGCTGATGTCGGTTATTGCTTTGAGTGCGGAAGCTTACCATATCTGGCATGATTCTGAGTAGACAATGCATCCCCACCTCGATGTTCAGTGTGTTAAATTTTAAGCCGTGATTGTTCAGATTTTTCCTTGCTCTCCTTACTTCGATCGATTGCAGATTTCAAAATGAATTGTAGAAACTTCTTCAAGAAATTCACGCCACTGATTTGTGTAGCGCATTTTCTTTTCGTTCACTGATGTATGCAAGTCCCTTTTGCTAGCCAATCACCTGAAATCTTCTTCAAACGAGACATCATGAGGTTATGTGTGGACTATCGTCCAATAAAAGCAATTGAATGAAGTGGACTGTTCCAAACATTTATGATCCCTATGGTGAATGGATAAGCATGGTTGGGTTTCCATCTGCATTGGAGTGTCTAATGTGTGAATGCTGAGAGACTGATGGGTGTTATTGTCCCAGGCTAAGGTATCTGTGGTCCCAAGCGCCGCTGCTCTGGTGATTAAGGCCCTGAAGGAGCCTGAGCGGGACAGGAAGAAGGTGAAGAACATCAAGCACAATGGCAACATTTCTCTTGATGATGTGATCGAGATTGCCAAAATTATGGCTCCCAGGTCTATGGCGAAGAGTTCGTCCGGGACCGTGAAGGAAATCCTTGGTACTTGTGTGTCTGTGGGTTGCACTGTGGACGGTAAAGACCCCAAGGATCTCCAAACGGAGATTGACGATGGAGAGGTGGAAATTCCCGAATAGAGCGATTAGGCTTGGTTAGATTGGGTTGAAGTTGCTCCATATTCCTGTTTTAATGAGATCCTCCAGTTGTTTCACTACCGAGTGCATACTCTTGTGATTATCTACCGAGTTCTGGCTTCTTTTGTGGAGAAGTGAATTTCCTCTGCCCGAGTTTTTCTTTTGTTTTTGTTTTAGCTGATTCTGATTCTGCTTTTTCAGCAACACAATGGCTTGTTCTGCTCATGAGAGGGTTGTTCATGGTAGCCCTGAACTGAAGTTTTCTATGCTCTGCATATCTTTCTTGTTTCCTTGGTTTCCTTTCCTGATTTATGGATAGGTTGTGATACCAAGGTAGCCTGAAATTACGTCTGTTACTGAAGTGCTCCATAATCCATTGGTTTGAAAGTATAAGAAATACAGTACGAGCATTTTTATTGTAGGATGGATCGGACTGTCCGTCAATTTTTGTGCGTGAACTGGCTTTCAAAAGTTTTCAACACCAAAATCTGCCGCAAATTGAATTCGAGGAATTTTAATTTGGAGATGCCATGTTTCTGTTTGACTCTGAAGGTTTCAAGTACCTGTATATGTGAATCTGCAGGAATTTGATTATGTATGAAGCAGCTTTGAATGCTTCTGAGGAATTTGGATTGAAAGATAGAAATTGTTGTACACTTCGGAAAAATTCGTATTCTAGCCAGCCGAGTTCAAAATCTGATGTTGTTCTAAACGCATGTTTTCGAAAATGAATCGTATTCCATTTTTAACGATTCTTGTATTGTTTTGGTCCAAAGAGTTCAATTTTGGTATTCTAATACCTTTTTTTAATACTAATTAGCCCGTAGTAAATGTTGTAATACGAAATAACCCCTAAAGTCGCATTGGCCCTGGGGTGAAAATGCAACTTCGGGTAGGCCTATATAGTGTATATATTCATGAAAAATAATTTTAACTTTTATCGAAGCTATAAAAACATACGAGTTCCGTGGGAATATAATTTCTATTTCAATTTGTGCGTAGGAAGAAGAATTATATTACAAAAATGGTGGTGGGTATAATTAAAAAAGTCCCAAAAATTCAAATTGAAATTTATAAATTTTTTTCCTGAACAATTATATTTTTCTCTAAATGTGAAACTTTGATTCATTCTATTTGCACTAGCAATGAGAAATTCATTGACTATCTTGGTTTTTGGGCAATTTAAGCATCTTTTTCAATGATGAAGTCATGGATTTTATTTTTGAATTGTAATTTTCACATTTTTTTAAAAAGAATTGATTGATAGCGTTAAATATACTTGCTAGAACAATCTCATTGTTGAAGTTATTTTGTTTCAATTCCATCTCAAAGGTATTAACAATTTTGTCCTTCTTCCAATCTTAGACTTACTTTCTACTTAACAATTTTTCAGAGCCTATTTTTTGACTTTTCTTTTTTTAGATTTCAAACTCAATTATCCAACATAATAAAATTTAAATTCAAAGTGTGTACTAAAAAAAAATTTCACAAATGGTGGTCAAAATCATATGAAATTGCAAGACAAAATTTAGATAAACCTATTTTTCTAAGTTTGAATGGTAAGATTTTTCAATGTGTAATGTCAAACTTTATGAAATTATTTACAACATGACCTTAGAGAAGTCAAGTACTACATTCTATGTTTAAATTCTAAAAATGTTATTTTTTTGTTTTCTTTGACAAATGCAACAAAAATTGCAATTTTGAAAAAAAATTGGCCTTGAGACTTATGGACTTAATCTTTTTTTCACAATTCAATGATAAGTGGTTTACTTCATTTACTTCAATGTCTATGGTCATTGCAATGAACTAAAATTGTGACCTTTCAAAATGAAAAGATACCTTAGTAATGTTGATTATTACTACTACAATTGAATTGAAATTTATTGCTAGTTTAAATCACTTCCTACTTGAAGGATATTTTTGTCATTCATTGGATACCTAATTTTCCTTGTCGATTTTTAAGGGTTAATAACCTTCACTCAAATAATGAATTATCTATTTGAAAAACTAAAAGGTTTTTTTGGTCATTCATTGGACACCAATTGTCCGTGTCGATGTTCAAGGGTTAAGAACCTTTCTTCAAATAATGAATTATCTTTTTGAAAAACTTTAGGTTGCGTTATCAAAAATTTTAAATTTTTCAATCAGCACTAACAATTTCAATTAAATTGTTAGTACTCACTCAGCAAAGCGTCACGACAATGAAATTCATCCATTTCTACTGTTCGTAACTGAAGGCACGTTTGGGAGACTGTCAACAAAGGCCGGAAGGAGAGAGGCTCCGCGTGGAGATTCCCCAGTTCCCCTCGGACACTCATCAGAGTGCAGATTCAGTCACGACGCAGCCTACGAATTCCGTGGCTTTTGACGGAACCGTAGACTACTCGTCGTCCGTGCCAAGTTATTAAGGGAGCCCCGCTACTGTACCTGATCAATCACTGCTCTTTGTCTCTCCGTCTCTTATAAATCTCCAAGTCTCTGTCTCTGTAGTGCTTTTCAAACCCTGTCTGTGCATGCATTAATTGTCTGTCTGTAACACCCTCCTAGCTAACTAACACCGAATCTCTGAGGGAGTTTCAGTGTAAGCTGCTTGCTTTCACGTACCAGCTCAAATTTGGGGCATACCCCCATCGACACCGATCGATCCCTGCACCTGGAATTGAGATAATTGCTCAGGCGAGTGATTAGTTTGTGACTTCAACGCAACATGGAAGCCTCTGCAAACATGAAAGGATCCCTGTTGCAGGCCTCGGACGTTCCATCAGCAGGCACCCAAAAGTTTAAACCCTATGCCGTCCCAGAAACCACATCTACCAGCGACTCTGCATCCCACTCCGACATGAGCCTCATCCCCGACACCCGCGTTTTCTTCCCTCCGAAGCGTCCCTCTGTCGCCCTCACTTCCACTGCCGAAACGATTCTCAAGCCCGAGGGGATCTACAGCCACGACCCCCTTCTCGACCACAACCCCGAGGAGCTTTGGCGCTTCCTCGTGTCCCACCTCAAGTCTCCCAACATGGCCGTTTGCATTGAAGGCACCCACACCGAAACCACAAGCTCCTCAACTAACTCCAACGGCAGTTCCACTAGGACCGTCACTGATTTCTCCTTCCAACTGGACGTGTCCAAGTACGTGAACCCGCAGTGGTCCCGGATCTTCTCCCGTCCTTCTCGCATGGCGAGTAAAGACGCAGTCACGCCCACAGTGAGGGAGACGCTGGAGGAGTACGCGAGCAGCAAGAACGCATTGAAGGAGTTTTGGCTCACCAAATTTGTGGAGTGGGACTTCGACGAGCTCACAAAATCGCTCAAGGAGCTCGTGCGGTCGACGGGGTATCGATCCACGGTGACCATAACTTTTCCGATGCGAGATTACGAAGTGGTGGTGTTGGCTTCCAATCAGCTTTCCAAAGCGGCGCATACGAAAGTCGTTCGAGTGCTGTGTGTCGTGTCGTGTCTGTTTCTGGTGTTCTGGCCAGCGTGGGCAGTCGCAAGGAAGCGCATGAAGAATCGACTGGTGTGTGCGTACGGGATGGTAGCCAGTGGGGAGGTGTTTTATGCCAGAAATCACCGCCAAATTTATAATTTGGTGGAGCAGAGGTTCAAACAGGAATTCGTGACTGCTTTGTAAGTAATTAAATGATCGAAGATGATGAATAGAAGTTGTAAACCATTGATAATTTCTGTTAAATCTTGGTGGTTGTAAGCTTGCATCTGCTCCCATTTGTATGTCACACAAGGATATCAACATCTTGCAGCAGAGATTTTAAGTGATTCGTGTGCAATCTGCAGTATTGGCATGATACGAAAGATAATGTGAAAAAACCATTGTGACAAACTTGCCTTCGAACTCTTGCTTCTCAGCCTGATTATGGATGACTACAAATGCGTAGTATGTATGGTATCACGCCATTCCCTGAAAGCTTGAATTCAACCACCTTAAGTATCAAGGCGAGGAGTTTTCATTCTACAATGAGGTAGCTGGAAGAATTTTTCTCAAACCTTCAAATGTATTATGTTCAATAGCTTCACAAACTTGTATCCAACTCGAAAGTAACCTCAATGCCCTCTTGGCTCAAAATCATTCACAATTCCTACATTTCACTATATCTAATTTTTGCCCTTCCATTCTCAAGCACAAGTTAACCACGACAACGACCAAATGACTTGTGCAGAAAGAAAGTACTGTACCGTGCGGTACAGGTACAGTACATGCTAATAGGTGTCAAAGTTCTTAACTTTCAAAGGGAGATTTCTCTGTTATTATGACTATGGTGGACGAGGACCGCGTGCCGATGGCAGTCAAGGCACCTGAGGTTTTATTCTTCCGTCTGGGATCATGTGGACCTCCAAATTGCAGTTTAAAAGGGTTTGAATGGTAGACAAAGTATACCTTACATTCATTTGGAATAGAATAGTGTTGTTCAACATTCACCACTTACCGTAGGCAGTAAAGCAGTGTGAACCTTATGAGGCCCTGGTCGATCATATTCATCCGGCCTCAGAATATTCGCAGTAGTGATCACTGTATAGAATTTGAACTGTATGGAATTTGATCCACTGACAGAGGTAGTCTGCTCTTAAAACCACCATTAAAAAGCTGATTCCCTTTTTCGAGGAAGCTAAAGTCCTTGATACAATTTTCAGTAAACTTTCGTTGGAAGAAAAATAGAATTGGCATCTAATACAAGTTGTTTCACATTTTTGGACCTTTGTGGAATTAGTTACGAATTTTTAAAGTTGAAATGCAGTGGTCACTAAGAACGACGACCTCTTGAAATGTACATTGTTATTGTTGGTACCTCTTTGTCATGATCGCATTTTTGGACCTTTGTGGAATTAGTTACGAATTTTTAAAGTTGAAATGCAGTGATCACTAAGAGCGATGACCTCCTCAAATGTACATTGTTGGTACATTGAAAAAAGCAAAATGTACCTCTTTGTCATGATTGCTTTTAAAGCATGGGCACTTTCAAAGTAGACTACCTTATATCACTGAGGTGTGGATAAAACATTAAGTTCAATGCTTTAGCAATTGGAAGAGTATTATGAATTATTAAAATTAAGTTAGTTTGTACTCCAACAATATTTTGTGTATTTTGACATTTAAATTGTAGGTAATCTAGTATTTTCACTAATGTAGCGCTTAGTCCTTAAAGTATCTTTAGTGCTTCAATGCCCATTGGTTGCCTTAGAGATCTCTATTTCCATTGGTTATTTTTGAAAGTTTGCAATAATTTGGAGATGTAATCTGCTTCTTTTTATCTACAATAGACTTTGCATTTTGGATAATGTTCCGTTTAGTTATATTATAGTCAATCAACACATTATTTATACAAGATATCTAGATTGCAAATTTTGGTGGTCATAGATTGTTCTACCTTAACCTTATTATGATGTTATAGAGAACTATTGATGCCCTCTTATTACATCTGTTTCTAGCTTTTGAAGATATATTATACAATATGTCATGTTGTTGAAATGTGTAGAACAACAATTTGCAATATTTGTTTTCAAATTCTATGTTTTGGTTATAATAGATGAAAAGGACAATCTTCTATTTAATTATTCTGAAATAGAAAATCATAGGGATCTCAATAGATGAGATGTAGACTTGACTCAAAAATATAGTAGTTAGGTACATTATTCTTTTCTAGGAGTATTCCAAAGGTTGGATGGCAAGCTTGACACATGACACAACACTACTAGAAAATTTAGTTTTTGTTGCATTAATTCGGTCAAAATCTGACATAAATCTGTTAAAATCAACAGATTTTTGTCAGATTTTGACTGGATCAACGCAATCAAATCAACAAAAAAACTAAATTTTCTAGTATTGCAAGTATAAAAGATGTTAAGGCCAATATTTTCTCATGAACTATCATCATTTCAAGCTTACCAATTCAAACTAACATTCAACTTACATGATGATGATTGAAAGGATCTATCCTTTGAATACACAAATTTTAATTTAAGAAATGGAGGATTTTATAATATAAAAAATTAATTGTTATGATGGATCCAATTTTTTTCAATATATGATTTTGTAGGTGATTCTTTAAGGCCTACACATCTTATTACAATTAATGAAAAGATATGTAAACTTGAGGGGTCACTATATGTTATTTTTTTATTATATGTGTATATAAAAGGTATTGTATAGGGGATATTATATATATATTTTTTGAATTACTTGATGATACCCTATTGTTACTTAATTTTCTAAGATGAATTTTAGATGGAGATAATATTCCTTTAAGTTTTTATTTTTATTTTTTCATATAGATTTGTTAGTTTATAAATTTTAGTTTTTGCTTTATAATTTCTGGATTTAGAAACTTAGCAACAAATCATGAGTAAAATGCATATGCAACAATAAATTGGATTTTTGCCAATAGGGTCATCAAATGCATTCGTAGAGAAATATAGAAAAATTTTGCTATTGTGAGAACAATTACTATTTTAGTTATGGCAACATATTTAGCTAGACAAAAATATTGCATTGCTACAGTAGCAATTATCCTACCTCCTTGCAATAACCTAAACCCAAATTTAGATGGTGAAGGGCTATTGTACCTTATGTATAGAGAGAGCTTCTCATCAAAGTGGTGCTTTTATGCACATGAGGCTTTTGAATGTCTTTACCTTAGAGAACAAAAGGGGTCTTTGTGACAATCCACAATCATGTTCCAGACGCACCATATTTGAAGAGCTAAATTAGGAAAAATAAAACATAAAAATTGATAGTTGTCATCTTTCAATTTTTGTTTTCAAAATTAATATTTCCTTGATGAAACAACAAACTTTCAAAAGGATTATCATTTTGGGCATAACTTAACCCTTTAGTGTCTAAGAAGCCCAAATCGGGTCTTATGTTTTTTTCAACAACTTTAGAGATTTTATATGGGGATTTTTATTTATTTAAACCAATGAATGCAATGTTTTTCACTCAAGATAATTATATAATAAAATTTTCCATTTAGATTATGCTTTTTACAAAACATTCAATCAAAGTTCACTACTTAAAATAGTAAATTCTTAGTACGTAAAGGGGTAAGCCCCATGACAATCTTCCCTAAATAAACATAAAATTCAGCACCGACATGGCCATACTGCAATTTCCAGAACATTGCAGATTCTCTGGATATACTGGGAAACACTGTTGCCGTGACATCATCAATGACGTGGACCCTCACAAAAGCTGACCTGGTATATCGCCACGTCATCATCTTGCACCTCGTCAAGCAGAGGCTCATCAGTCTGCCCGACCATCGCAGAGACGAAGCCTCGACCCCGACATAGCTACCTCGAGACTGACGCGGTGTCGATCGCGAGGAGCAATTCCCCCGCTGGTCACTCCACCATGTGAGTGGCCACGCTTAGGCCGATGAGTTGACCCCGAGACGCGCTTCGTTGCAGTTCTAATTCAAGCTTTCACCGAGGGTTTGGGGTTTAGGGAGTCAGTCGGGAGGGAGGGAAGGGTTTAGGGTTTGTTTGGCGATGGCGTCGTCGATGTATCCCAACAATCCACCTCCGGGGAGGCCCCCGGTGCCGCCTCCGCCCGCGTGGGGGAATCACTACGGCCCGCCGATGCACTACGGCCCGCCCGGGCATTACCCTCCCGTGCCAATGCAGTATAACCCTAATGCGCAATTGCCGATGCCCCCGCCTCTTCCTCTCGGTTACTCTGGCGATCCTGCCATGGCTGCTGCGCCGTTGCCCGGTGGCTACCCGGGAGTCGTGCCTCATTACGCCACGCAGCCGCCTCCTCCTCCTCCGCCCGGTCCCAAGTTACCGCCCGCGCCGCAGGGTTTCGGGAACCGGGTTTCAGCTGCGGTGCCCGTCGAGTCGGTGCCGGGGCGCAGGAAGGAGACGGAGGAGGAGCGGAATGAGAGGAAGAAGCGAGAGTATTACGAGAAGAAGAGGCAGCAGGAAAAGCTGAAATCGGGGCAGCAGACGAGGACTGGAGCGGGAGGTTCCAAGCCTGTTAACAATGGCTCCAGGGACGCGTATGGGGACAAGAAAGTAGCTTCAGGTGGCGGCGATAAAATTGAGAACAGGCTCAAGCGCCCGTCAACATTCTTGTGTAAAATAAAGTAAGTGCTACATTGCATGGAAATCTCCTGAGAGTTAGGGATAAAGGGTTGTAACAGAGGCCCTGGATCTTAAAAGGGGCAACCTGCATGGGATCACCAGGTTGTTCGACTGCTATGACTGATACGAAGTTAGTCATTCTATGTAGTGGAAATTAGGGTTTAAACCGAGTCTCTGCATCGTTTACTGTGGCGCTATGAGGTACAAGGTACTGCTTGTTGCGTCAATCTCCCTATTTTAAAATTCTTCCATGTGCTTTCTCCAACTCTATTTGCAATTTCAGTTTTAGCAGTTACTGTGATGGAAGCGTCAAATTTTGCTGCTTTATAAATGCAGTTGGTGATTTCTCATGAAGCAAATTTTTGTTGAATTGGCTCCAGGCTTTTGTGTCAATTTTCATAAATTCAACTCCCTGTCTGTGCTTCCTCCTACTTCACACAGTATAGTTTCAGCAGTTACTTTTATAATAGTGTCAATGTTGCTGCTTCAGTTGGCGATTTCTCATAAAGCAAGTTCTTTTTGAATTGATTCCAGGTTTAGGAATGATTTGCCTGATAGCACTGCTCAACCCAAGTTGATGCATATAAGTACTGATAAAGACAGGTATGTAGACCTTTTACGATTTTTGAATAAAATGTACATGAGGATTTTGTATCATATATTATGCCTGCTTAGATTGTCTTTATTCCACTTGCGCGTTTTTTGGCATCTGAATATTGCAAAATGGAATGTACACAGGTATACTAGGTATCAATTCACTTCATTGGAGAAGAACTGGAAGCACAAACTGCATGTTGAGCCTGATCTTGGTATCCCATTGGATCTATTGGACATCAGCAACTACAAGTAGGCTATTCTATCTCTTAAATTTTTTCTTTATTTGTGGTTCTTTTTTCAATCTGTCTTCAATACGATTGTTAAGTTCTGGAGATCTACTTGATCGTTATTCTGGTTTGCAGATGTGTTGCCTGGATGTCTTAATATATCAGCAGTCACTGTATGCATGGATGAGGTATCATATTTCTCAGTAGAAAATTTGATTGCTGCAGGAAAATCGACGCGTCAGTTCCTTTAGATCCAGAGGATGCCGCACTTTTGTTGGACGATGAAGTAAAAGTGAAGAAAGAATCTTCAGGCATACGGAAGAAGGATAGGCCAACTGACAAAGGTGTGGCATGGCTTGTGAAGACGCAATATGTCTCTCCGATCAATCTTGATCCTGCCAAGCAGGTAAGTTTGTCTCCTATATCTGTATTAAATTAACAGTCATCTAGTAGGAAAGGGTGTCTATTTTCAAACATCTGCAATGTGTTGCATCAAATAATTAGTGTACAAGTAGGTGTTGGTGTTGGTTCAGCGCACACGATGTCGCTTATGTTCTAAATTTCTGACTAAATCTTTCAACAGATGCTCATATTTGGATCTCTTTAACGCTTTTCCTAGTGTCACGAAAATTTTGAACTACTTATACCACATATTTGATTGTCAAGGAATTCTTTTCAGAATCGTTTTTATTTTTATTTATTTATTTTTTATTCAGGCTATGACCGAGAAGCAAGCCAAGGACTTAAGAGAACAACGAGAGGGTCGCCGAATTGATGTTGAAACAGGCAATGATAGGTACGCTCTTACCCATTTTCCGTGTGGGCATATCTTGTATAGCTGAATTTGGAACGAGTTGGCTTGAAGAACAATTCTTGACTAAATTGGTCCTGCCGAGGGGTGGCTTGCAGTCTGCTGCAATTCCCATACCTCGGGTGATATTTGAATTTTTAATTCTGAGAGCGTTATGACTACTGCTATGTCACAGGGATCAGCAGATTGAAGCTATTGAGGAGTCCTTTAGAGCTGCAAAACTTCGGCCTCAACATCTTACCAAGCCCGAACTCCACGCTGTTGAAATTCTGCCGTTACTTCCTGATTTCGACAGGTAGTAATACGTCTCTTCACCTCAATGTTTGTGTTCCTGGGTTTCGTGAAGCTATAGACGAGAACTATCATTTCGTCTTTCTTAGGATTCTAATTTGTAATAGCGCGTGAGTAGTGAAGCTCTCCACTTCTATTCATTCTTTACGCAAGCTCTAGTCATTGCAGAGTCTCAACTGTTCCTTATATTTATCAAACCAGAAATTAACACTTTTCATCTGCTCATTATGGAATTGACTTGTGGAATGTGTGCCACAGGGTGGGCGACCAGTTTGTGCACATGGTTTTTGACACAGATCCGCTGACGGATGCCCCTGGTTTAACGGATTTAGATCAGGACGCACGTCTTGAACTTGAATCACGGGTATTTGTCTCTAAACTGCTACACTTAGTAGTTTGATAACAAACCTAATATAATAATATGTCATATATAATCACGGATCACTTTACGGTTTTGTTGCTTTGAACAAATTTCTAGAATTTATAGTATGCAACACGCACTGTTTGAAATCTCTCTGGGAGTTACCCAGGAGTATCTAAAGCGTCGCTGGACACTTCTTTTCCCTTCATTGTAGGCTATTGTGAAGAGTTTCACAACGTATAATGCGGACGGATCAAAGCCCGAGAAATTCATTGGGTACATGGTGCCGAAACCAGAGGAGGTAAGGCTTTTCACGATATCATTTCATGATTATGCTTCCAAAGATAATTAGAAGTTGGATGAAAGTTTTGCATATTCGTTAGGCAAAACATTGCTACATTCTTTGTGAAATTGCCATGGTTGGTTCTCCTATTTCTCTTGCTTTACGCTGTTTCTTTGCTGCACAGTTGGAAAGGAATTTTTACGAGGATGAAGATGAGATTTCATACACATGGGTGCGAGAGTACCATTGGGATGTAAGACCTCGTAACGTTTCTGTTTTGAAACCTTCCATGATAGAGGTGCATCGTGTTCATAGAGGTGCAGAAAATTTTGTTTGCAATTTTTGTTTATTGTTGGTGGAACACTTGCAGCTTGTGTCAATGAGCGGGGACCTAACTCATATTTACGTTACTTAATTGTGCAGATCCGACCTGATGACGCAAAAAATTTTGTTTTTTGTTTTAGTAACGAGGCTGTGAATTATCTGGTATGTTCCGCATTCAGCTTTGCTCGCTTCTTAACTTCCTATATTTCGTAGTTAGTAGGTTCTCGAAAATGCATTAATGATTTTCAGATGAACGTTGTGGTAAAATTTTGTTCGTTTCAGTATCAATTTCACACGTTGAACGACATAGGCTGTGTGCTTTCGACTGAGTTTATTAATTAGAGACGCAGCCTGGATGATTATGTATGCACTTTCGTTCCCTGTGGCAGCCCTTGCAATCAAAGTTGGTGCTCCAAAAGAAAAAGGCCAAAGATGGAAAGTCAAAGTATGACACTGAAGATAAAGATTTTCCAGTACCGTCGAGTGTGACGGTTATGAGGAGGGATCTTACACAGGACGAAGAAGATGCAAGATATGACTCCAGAGAAAAATTCATGGAGGTGAGTGGTCTTTTTTCAGACATTATTGCACTAAGCCAATTGCTGTGTGAGCAGAATTTACGTTTTGCTCAATTGTTTGAGTGAAGTCTCTGTAAATATTTTCTGTACGAACTGGAGTACAAATTTTTGTGATCCAATCTTATAGATGTTGTATGTTTTGTTTTACATTTTATAACAGAAGTGAAGTGTAGTAGGAGAATCCATATTCTGGCATCTTATGGCCCAACATTTTAAGGGTCACCTCTCAGAAACATGTCAGAATGCGGTGACTGGTGACCCTTAAACGAATTAAGCAATAGCTATGCGGGTCACTGTGACTCCCTTTGAATCAAGAGGGTATGCTTCTACTGATGGTATTCTGAACTAGGACTTTCTACTTTCTTAGCTTAACCAATGATATGTTATCCACTTCAGGGAGGAGTAATGGACACCTTCAGACGAAAGAGATCGCGTTCGCCAGAGGAGGATATCCCCGTGAGTGCAAAAAGAAGAGGGCGTCACGACGATTACAGTGATGAAGAAGATGAAATGTCGGTGTAGAGTTTCTTCACATGACAGTTCACATGACAGTTCAGCTTGCACAAAATCATCTCGTGTATACAAGGGCATAACTAAGCAAGATCTCGTGTTCACCTCAATATCTGTAAAATTGAAGCTATTGGAGACGAAGGTCAACTCAACTACTTATCCTGCATTAGGTAGTTCAATCGTTGAGTAGCGCAGGTTTGCTAATCACGTTTTCCCTTGGTTATTAATTTATGGTTAGCCACGAACCCCTTGTACAAGGTTTGAGTTCTTCATCACCCCGCCGTGACCAGACACCTGTATTCACATCCATGATTCGAAGAGTGCTTTGGCAAGTTAGAATATGAGACAGGAATTTTCTTTTGAAGTTTCCGTCCTGGAGTGAGAATGGTGCACTTCGGAAGTGTATAGGTATCCTCTATAGTGATTTGATTACATCAGCGAACAATTCCAAATTCTGGATTCGTACCTTTTTGTAACATATATCACATTCTGAACTCAGCAATTACATTAGCTCACATGAGTCTCCTTGAAGTTGAGGCTCATTGTGGAGTAGTGGTAGCACGACGCCTTGTTGCACTGTAAAGTAGCTGTGAGCTATCAATACAGTCATAAAAATGAGATTTCTTTATTGATCCACAAAGTGTCGAATCATTTCTTCCGCAGTCTATTTTCTTTCTCTTGTCCAACTTGCGTATTGTGCCAAGTTATCTGCCTAAATTTTTCGGATTTATTACAACGATTTTCAAGAACGAAAATCCTTAACCCGTAAACGATGCAGTGGCCATTTTTGGGTTGATGAATGGCAGAGAATCTATGTAGGACAAAAGTTCAACTACTCACCCTTGGAATTTTGCATGAAAAGGAGATGTCTTGTATAGTTGTTTGACTTCCAATGAGTGCTTTTGGATTTTTTAGAATCAACTATTCAAACAATGTTAAAAGGTTAAAAGGGATGATTTCCATGGGCACTAACCTATCTTGTAATCCTTAAATGATGAGCTGGTCACCATGGAAATCATCCATTTGTGTACCATGTGAATTGTTGGCTTTACTTCTAAAGTCTCAAAGTCCTACGAGGGACGCTTGGGATTTCGGGTAGGCTCGTATGATTTCAATTTTTGACATAATTTTTTGAAATTTTTTTGGAAGATAGGAAGTTAGATTAGCTTTCTAGGTTTATTATTTCACTTGGTGCCGGGAAACAAAAGTTATGCCACCATGAGTCCAAAAAGCAACTTGAGGGGTAGCCCAAAAAAATCACTAAAGGTTAATTTTTTTTAATTTCTAATTTTTTTTCTCAAATATTATATTTTTGTCTACATCTAAAGCTTTGATTCATTCCATTTGGACTAGTGATGAGAAAGTTATGGACAATCTTAGTTTTTGGGCAATCTAAGCATCATCTTAAAAAAATTTTGAATTTGTCGCTTTAAATGCAAATATCTTGCAATCTAGAAGGTCAAAGTTCTTGAAATTTTTCCACGCATTCTTATACTAGAGTAGTACAAAATCTTACGGTTAGATGTATATAAAAAAATAATTTTTAAATTTTTTTACTCTTTGCAATAGAAATGACAATTTTGAGTGGATTTTGATGGAAAAAAGGCCTTGAGACTTTAGGGGTAAAAAAATGAAAAAGCACTCATTGGGAGACAAGCTATTATAGAAGGCGTTCCCTTTTCCCACAAAATTTGGAGGATGAATAGTTACACTCCTATTCTATATGGAGAGATTCTTTATCATTCATTAATTGGAAAACATTCTTGGCATCATTTAAGGATTAAGGGTTAAAAGAATTAGAATAAGGTCCTTATGTTTCATGCGCCTTATTAATTTACACAAAATAGTGAAATTAGGTTGCCTTAACAAGTTGCTTTTTGTGAAGAAGTTACCTCATGCTTCATTGCTTGTTTACATGGAGGAGCATATCTCTAAACTTGGGCCAAGAACTAGTGCACCAATCCATGCACCACATATAGTTTTTGCATTATTGTATCCTTCTATAATAACAATATATATTTATGTAGTGTAGAATGTTGAAAATTAGTGAGAAGCAAGCTAATATTACTATTTTGTATTGATTGCTTATTGAGGTAGTGGCCATATATGCACATTGTATGGCAGGTTGAGATGCTTGCCATTCATGTCACACTTGTGTTATTCTATTTGTAAGAGCCAATTTGTTTCTATACAGTATGTGCTTACAATGCACGCTTGAATGAGGAGCACAAGGATCACTTCAACAAATTTATTTTAAGTTTTCTTTTAGTGCATGGTACCTAAACTATGCACTATGAGAGGTTTATACATGTAATGATGGCCACCTAATAGATGCTTGGCTCTAACTACACTATTTTTAGAAATTGGGTCCATCTATTTTCTCCATAAGTGATAGTTTTGCACTAAAAGAGGATGTACTAAGAGAGGTTCTACTTATACAATCATGTTGCACACATTTTGGATATTCTTTTGGTAAATGCTCAAGTGAATGCAAGGATTTTTTGAATGAAAACTTGCTAAAAAGTGATAAAAAGAAGTTTGAGGGACTATTCAACATAGGTACATCCCTCCTTTAGTTAAAGAAATAATAGAGTTGTTGTGAAATCTTGAGACAAAGAAATTGTTTTTTATTGGATGTTTGTACACACATTTTGATGAATTGAAGGATTCTTAAATCTATAGCTTTTATATTTCATCTACAAAAGCTTCATTATTCTAATGAAGATTTTTTTTTGTATGGATCGAAATAAAATAAATAAAATAAAACCACTTGGAAAAGAAGCTATCGAATGGAACAAGTCATTGAACAAATTGTGTCATTATGTGATCAAATTCACATTTGGTTGTTTATAAAATTATTTTTAGCATATGTATGGGGAATTTAATTAAAATGGCGATTATTATGTGACTTTGGCATTCTCACAGTTCAGACCGTGCGGCCTGAACTCTACTAGTGTCCTAGATTTTTGAAATCTATACCGTTATTAGATATCTGAAATCTAGGAAATATGTAGATTTTAAAACCGATTGGTTTGAAATCTACATCTTTCCTAGATTTAATACATCTAATAGTGGTATAGAGTTCAAAAATCTAGGACACTGATAGATTTCAGACCGCCCGGTCTAAACTGTGGGAACGACACACTGTGAATGGCACATGGAATATCGCCATTTTAATGAAATTCCCCATATGTGTAGTTAATGTGGAGGTGATTTACAGATTGACAATTATTCTAGCTTTACATTGATGAACTTTGGAAGTGAATCTCCCCTAGTCCGTTTTTGAGTTTAAGCTCTTTAAACTTTTACTTCAACAATCCTTTTATTAATTACTGACATGATTCTTTCATCTAAATTTCAATCAATGTTTGCTAAATTCCGCACAACAATGGCGTTGCTTTTCACCAAACCAATTGCACTAACATCACATAAAGGTAGTAGGGTGGAATCAAAAGTAGTGATTGTACTATGAAGCAAAGTCTTTATGCTGGCCCATTGCAATACGTGGTACATATCTAATTTTCATTCTTATATTAAATGCAATTTGTGTCAAGATTTCACCTATCTCAACCTTGTGTACATTTTCCATTCATGTATTCTAGCTAAACCCTACTAACATTCATCTTTATACATGAAACCTCTAAAATCTATTGACATTCATCTTCTCAAATGAAAATATGAATCTTTTAGACCTTGGTGATGTATATTGTCGAATGAGAAACAACTTTGAAATTTTTTGCAATTGCTTTGCAACTAGTGCAACTTGTCCACTGCAACTGCGAACTCGAAATTGTCACTTAGTTGCAAACGGCCCATGCAACTACAAAACCAGTTGCAAACAATAGTTGTAGAACCTCTTGTTTTCTTGTAGTGTAACATTCATTTTTTCAAATGAAACCTTTAAGCCCTTTTGACATTTATCTTTTCAAGGAAACCTACTAACATTCATCTTTTCAAATGAAACCTTTGAACCCTACTCACATTCATCTCCTCAATAAATACTTTGAACCCTATTCACATTCATCTTCTCAACGAAACCTTCAACCCTTCCGGTCACCATGAAAATCTTCTGTTTGGGTATCTGTGTCATTTATGGGTTAAGCCCTACTGATGTTCATCAAGGAAACTGATCCTCTAAACCCTGCTAACATCTATCTTCTCCATGAAACCTTGCAGCTTGCTGAAACCTTCTTGGTGTTAGTGTTCTGCATTGCAACAGGCTCCGTTCTAAATCCTTGTAACTACGAGCAGGAACACCCCCTCCCCCATCCTAAACTTTTTGAGAGGGAGGAGCAGTTGGAACTCCGAAGCCAACAGCTAGAGTGGTGGTTGACCCTGCACACCAGCAGCGAGGGTGCATGCCAGGCGTGACTTCGTGGAGTCCCAACCGAGAAGAAGTTCAGTGAGTGGGGTTTCCAGAGCGAGAGCCCATGCGCTTGGCCTTGGCCACCTGCTCCCCACCCACCCACCCACCCGCGGACCCGCCCGCCCGGCTCTTTTATTTATCCATACATCCATTCCTCTCCTTCCTCACGGCCTAGCTCCATCACTCTCTCACTCTCAATCGCAACTGGAGTGCTGTCGAGTCTCATTCTAATGTCGACCTCGCCTTCCATGCACTCCTTCTTAGAATTATAATTTCATTAATTCTAGAGTGCTCGTACCATCACTACTGCAAGGATCAGGTAATGGAGTTGCACTCGTTCAAGCGCATGTATGGCAGTGAGTCTAGTAGAAGCTTGCTGGACCCTGAACTTCAATAACGGCTCTTGAGTTCCCCACAGATCGAGTTCAAAAATATTGATGTCAATCTGAGACTGAATCTTCTTGCAATAAGTTGCTGTTTCTGAGGACTAATTAATTTTGGTTCTTGCTGTGGTGGTCGAATTCCTATCGTGATTGTTGAGATTCCGTGATTTCTGGGAGACGAATTGGGGGATCTAACACTTCACACTAATGTTAGCAGAAGCAGGGGCTGTGGACAGGATCTTTTGGAAGCACCACAGGGACCTCATATAGAATCCCCAGTGACTGCAAAATGTACACTCGGGGTGGATGCTCCCACGATTGGTGTTGGGCCATCTACCCTAAGCTTGTGTACATTTTGCACACTGGGGATTCGATATGAGGTCCCTGTGCACCAATGATATCTGATCGGCGAAGAGTGTTCTAGCTGCTCTGCGTTCAATACTTGTTAGAAAGTACACGGAATTGATAATCTAGTGCTGACGTGAACCTTCGAGCCTTCAATCTCCAGCAGTTGAAGTTTCAGAGGATTAATGACCTTTGGATTTGTTCTGTACTTGCTCGAATTGGTGCAGTGATATTTAGCCATTTGAGGAAGTCGCCCGGGGTCCATCACCATGGCAAATCGGAGAGTGGGAGCGGCGTTTGACGGACAAGCCGTGGAGCTGGGATCCACAACCAAACCAGCCTCCACAAATGGAACCCACACCCACACCCACACCCACACCAACATAAACGGCCTTAACGGTGCCTCCCAGCCCGGGCGCCAAGCCACTCCGGGCAAAGCCGCTGTGCTGGCCATCGGCCGGGCCGTACCCACCAACACCACGCAGAACGACGGACTGGCAGATCGATACATAGCGCAGTTCCAGCTGGAAGACCCCGTCGTGCAAGCCAAGCTGCGACGCCTCTGTAAGCTACAATAGCCTCTCGAGCTCCACTAGCTCCTTGTATAATGCAAAAACTCGCTCTCACACATTCGTCAACGCTAGTACAGGAGAAGTCCCGGAAATTGGACAAATGTGTCCTTGTGTGTCCAGATTATTCCCAGTCTCCTATCCTATCGTCGCTAGATGACTAGATGGAAGTCCATAGATCTCAGTTTGGATTTCTTCTGTGAAGTTGGGACTTGAAATTAATAAATAATCACCCAAAACAATCTTACAACTCTGTGCAACCCAACTTCAATTCACAGGTGAGACGACAACGGTGAAGACCAGGTATCTCGTGGTGAACAAGGAGATTCTCGACGAGCATCCGGATTTTCTAGTGGAAGGCGCCGCCACGGTCAGCCAGCGCCTCGCCATCACGGGTATGCTTGCTTGGAACCCAAACTCTGGTAGGATCCATGGGGTTCATAACTTTGGGATCCAGAAATTTGAGCAAACGTTTTGGAACCTGCTTTTCAGCAAAATGTTTCAAACCTGCGCAGGTTCCAGAACGTTCACTTGCTGGGATAACGATGCTAAACCCCCCAACTTCTAGTCTGTACATAGAGAAATTTTATATTCATAACCGTTACTATTGGATTCATAACATTGGGATTTTCAACTATGGGATCCCGAACTTCGCGAATATTTTGATATTCATTCTGCATGTATGTTGTTGATATATTTTTGAATGTTGCATAATTGGGGTGTCGCGTAGGTGAAGCGGTGACTCAGATGGGACTCGAGGCGGCGACCGCTGCCCTCAAGGAATGGGGTCGCCCCGCTTCCGAAATCACTCACCTCGTCTACGTCTCCTCCAGCGAGATTCGTCTCCCCGGTGGCGACTTATACCTGTCCCAGCTCCTGGGCCTCCGCAGCACCGTGAACCGCATCATGCTCTACATGCTGGGCTGCTACGGCGGCGCCTCCGGCATCCGCGTCGCCAAAGACCTGGCGGAGAATAACCCAAACTCCCGGGTGCTCCTCATCACCAGCGAATGCACGCTCATCGGCTACAAGTGCCTCAGCCCCGACCGCCCGTATGACCTCGTTGGGGCGGCGCTCTTTGGGGATGGGGCCGCGGCAATGGTCATGGGGGCGGATCCCATCCCTGTGCTGGAGAGGCCGTTCTTTGAGCTGGACTGGGCGGGACAGTGCTTCATTCCAGGAACGAATAAGACGATTGAAGGGAGATTGTCGGAGGAAGGCATTAGTTTCAAGTTGGGGAGGGAGCTGCCGAAGCTGATTGAGAAGAATATTCAGGGGTTTTGTGACCCCATTTTGGAAAGGGTGCCAGGGGGGGTGGCGTACAATGATATCTTCTGGGCAGTACATCCAGGTAACGCAGCCTCCAGATGAACACTGCAAACTGCAAAGGGTCTCAACTTCCTGTACTTAATTACTTATCTGATTTTGTATTATGAAATACGAGAATTTGTGGTCCACCCAGAGCACGGATCCCCGAGTGGATTTATATCCTCCAGTGCATTCAAATCGATCTCCCAGTGAATATATTTGATTCATTTGATTGCTACCTAGATTTTGAATCCATATGCAGATATCCTGTCGTTTGAGACCATCTCCTGGCCTTGGCAAATGGCAGTCCGTTCAACATGGAAAAGATCGACCCTAGGTGGTCCCTTAGTGCGTTTTAGATTCTCCAGTGAACTTAGTCGACCACCAATAGATATTACAGCACTTGAATGTATCTAATGTTACCAAGAATTTTAGACCTTCGGCGGCCATCGATCATTCCCGCGAATTTCTTCATCTTCGATCAAGCGGTATATATAATTGTCTAGTTGCGGACTAAGGAAAGTGAGTCATAAAAATTTTGTGTTGTGAGTGCAGGGGGCCCGGCGATCCTGAATGCGGTGGAGAAGCAATTAGAGCTGGCACCGCACAAGTTGCAAGCTGCGCGGCAAGTGTTGAGGGACTACGGCAACATCAGCAGCAGTACGTGCATTTACGTGCTGGACTACATGCGTCAGCAGAGCTTGAAGCTCAAGGAGGCGAATGGCGGGCTCAATACGGAACCCGAGTGGGGGCTCATCCTGGCCTTCGGACCAGGCATCACCATCGAAGGCGCTTTGGCACGCAACTTGTGCTGAAAATATTACGTAATGAAAAGAAAAGGCCGCCCGGGGTCATGCACTTCGAATGCTTCGCTTCAGCAATTCATTGCAAGACACTCCACCAGTAATTAATACTCCAATTAATTATCTTCTTGATCGAATTTAGAAACCATTTATATCCCACCGGTGGAGTACTTATATTGCACTCTGACTAACTGAATGTGAGACAATGGTCTGTGAGGTAGTTTAATAATCAGAGACGTACTATCCACTGAACTCTGTAAATTTATGATATATATTATTGATTGATCTGAAATGGAATCCACTTCATGTTCACTTGAACCATTTTCCTCGACGTCACCTCGGGTTGCGTCGGGCTAATATCAGAATTTTTGTTTCAGAGACAATCAAAATTCAAGCAATCGAATTATTCAATCTGTACATACATACATTGTCTGCAACTCACCGACGTTGCAGGTATGGTCACCGAAATCAGACCTCATATTTGATAAATTGGCGCTTCTCAGAGTGCCAAAAGTTTGGGGTAAAATCCAAGCCAGGATGCAAATATACTTGTAAAGTTGGAAAATAGGACATTCCATTCCCCAGAACTCTATAATCTGTGATACTCGGAGTATACATTTAAGGTACGACTGCCGACTGGCCAATTAAAAATTTTAGTTGGAAAACATCACAGTGTTTTAAACTTCAATCTTAACACTGTACGAGTTCGTTTTGTGGTCACGTTCGTCACAACGACTTGTTACAGAGCTCCAAACGGTGACGTTCAAGTGCACAAAGCTCTAAGAACTAGGATTCACAGGTAGAGCTAGAGCTAGATTTGGGTTTCCGGCCAAATGTTGGGCATCTGCAAGAATAGTGCCAATTTCTGGATTTTTTGCACTCTCAACGAACATCGTGGGTGCCGACAGTGTGAAATTCAGACACAAAAAACTCATTTCAAAATCAAATGCCCATATCCTAATCACCTCACCTTCAGTCAAATCTCGTTCACACAACAAATCTTTCAACCTCATTTATTTAAATTTGTTTCAATCAAATGCAATGCTGTACACGTTGCTGTCCCAATTGATCACCAACTTCACACGTACTTCACGCGTTCACCGAAAGCCCACGTCAAAAAATATCATCTCTCTTCACCTTACAGCTCTTGCTAACGAGATTCCCCATAGCCGACCCCTTCGGCACCTCAAGATTCACCAAGCACGTCAAGTGCACCTTCCGGAAAGGATGCAGCGCCTGGAGAATATGATGATTATCCCTCACCTTTACATTCATCACCACAACCAAGCTCACATTCCCACGTCCAATCTCCCCTTGCAACCCTTCGCCTACTGTCTCTCCCAACACAGTCTTCACCGACTGCACCTCACTTCGGACAACAGTGTCGTTCCGCTTCCCTTGGTAAAACGGCGCCACATCCGCACTCTGGCCGATCTCCAACCCAGAATACGAAACATGCACGTTGAAGGCTTTGACGTCGAAGCCCATCTTCTTGTTCGGATTGCTGAACAGAAACTGAAAAGTCATGTGCGTGCCGAGAATGTAGCTTGAGGGGCCGTTGCCGTTGCCGTTGCCGGTGAGGTTGAACGTTTGGAGATGAGCGTCTTGGAGGTCGTAGTTGCCGTCTTGGGGTTGGATAATGATCTCCTCGATGACGACGCTGAGGCCGACGGTTAAGATAAGCCCCAGGAAGAAGCAGCAGCAGTTGGAGATGACGCGGCGGCGGCGGCTCCGGTTGCGGCGATGGGGAGGAGAAGAGACGGAGTAAGTTGCTGGAGGGGGGAGAATTTGGGTTGTCTTTGAGTCTTTCATTGGTGTGTAGGGGTGTTGGGCGTCTGACACGGTGGGAGGTGCGCCTTGTGCATCCATGTTTGATTGAGTTTCTGAGTTGGTGGTGACTTGTTGCTGTGGAATCAGGTGCTTGAAGTCTTTCCCCCGCTGGAAGGCAAAGATTCTCACGTTAATACGTTACAAGGAGAACACTTGGCAGTCATTTGCAATACTTGTGTCTAATGGATTTGAAATGAAACAAGGGGATGGAACATTGAGAAGGCGCGTAGTCGCTGCAAGTTAGAACCTAGCAGCTTCTTCAAAAAAATATGTTACGAATTAGGTATGTGTGTGTCGAAGTGGATGAAATTCGACGGAAAACCATTACAGTTTAAGCAGTTACAATGTGGACAGGAAAACTTCCACAACCAATTCGAAACTATGGAGCAGTTTCAAATCAATGTTGAATGTTAAACCAAACCCCAGTACTCCAACCACATGCGTAACTCAGAATTTGCTAAGAACTTGTACCGACCAGTGATCGCACAATACATACAACCTCGAATTCTAAGAGCAATTGACGAACACAATCAATACAGTCACTACCGATACGCAAAGTGGCAAGTCCTTCAAATTAAAGCAAGCGACAAGAGAATTCGCACCTAGCTGCAGCTGCACTTGTAGCTTCAGACCGGAAAATTCAATCAATCCGATCAGGTAGCGCGCGCAAGTTCAAGTCAATCAGAAAACCAATCAATGAATCAATCAATTCAGAGCTAGATCGAATAGAAATCGATCAGCTAGCTATGGCCGCTATATCAAAATCGAGAACAATGATACAATGCACGACGACCCAACTGGCAGAGTCAGTTTCTGATGAAAACACCAAGAGTGAGTTTCATTATATAGTTGCGAACCACTGCCTCCACAAGGTGATACGTAAATTGAGGTGAACTTGATGGAGTCGATGTGTGCGTCTGTGATAACCCAGTCGGACGTTTTGTCGGACGAATATACGATTCTACCAGTACATTTGGGCGGAACAATTCATGTGGAGCTGGGATCCTTGAAGCTAAATTTTGAATGTTGTGAGGGCGAAGCGTGTGGGGCTGTCTGGGCCGACTGGAAGGTGAGGGAGGGAGGATTTGCGAAGAAAGAGAGCTCGAGGGAAACTCTGCCGACTGGGAGGACAGTGTTGGTGGGGACTCTGATCGAGGAGGGCTTTGCTTGGAGCCTCCTCCAATGTGAGCTGGGCTTAGGGGCGTAACTTACTCGGTTCCTTCCCTTGGAGGATTCACTCAAGATGGAGGTACCATCCCCAACTACCCTCTTTTTTTTTTTTCACCATGGGGCCAAATTGTGCCATTTCAAAATAAATTTCTATGATTCACCAAATAAAAATGAAATCTTTTTTCGCAAGAAATTTTTCTTTTCTATTAAAAATGTGGACGAAGCTGTCAAATTTGGATTGAAAACTGCATGAATGTGATTGAAAAGTATTTTTTATCCAAAAGATGGATGAATGTAGAGATACGGTGCTTCACAAATTATAAGTGATTGCCATCTTGGCACTTTTTCTAAAGTTAAAAAAAAAGGGTTGTTCTGAATGATATTCATGAAGCCAATCTTGAAAATGTGTAGGTATAGCTCAAGGTATAGGAAGTGCAAAATGTATAGCTTAACTTATAAACGATACTAAGGCCATTTTATGGTTGATGAATGATAAAGAATCTTTTTATGTTGGATAGAAGTGCAACTATTCATCCTCCAATTTTGTGAAAAAAAAGGGAGGTCTTCTAGAGTAGTTTTGACTCCAAATGAATGAGTACTTTTGGATTTTTTAAAATCAATGATTCATAATAAACCAAAATGGATGATATACATGGTCACCAATCTATCCTTTAAGGGTTAATTACATAAATGTAGAAACCAGTTGGAGGTATTCTGTGTATTTGAACTTCACAAATTTATATTATATTGATAAATGATCAAAATATTATCAATGTTTATTAAGAAAATACAATGATATTCAATTGTCTAGTATGTGTTAAAAAATGTAATGATACTCAATTATCTAGTATGTGTTAAAAATAATTTCATTTGTTGATTTTATCTCAAAGTATGCAAAATTGCTTAACCCTATAATATTGCCGTGGACATTAAACGTGTGATGGATAACAAAAAATATTTTTATGTAAAACAAAAGTAACATGGAATTTGTTATTTTTGCACTTGGCCTTACAAAATTGCACTTATGAAGCGTACGAGGAAAATGTGGTTGTTTTCAAATTAGGGGGGGCAATTATGGAATTTAGACTTTTTTTGTACAGTAAGACTTTCTTTAATTGATCATAAATTCCAATTTGTACAACAATTGCATTTTCTTACACATTGTTCTTCAATCAATGTTCAAATTACAAATTATTTATTACAAAATGACAATTTCACAACTTCTGCATAAAATGCTTTCCAATATAAAACTTGAAAATGTTGCACAAAATGACTTCTATTTCGAAATTCAGTTACACTGCTTCGCAGATCCTTTTCTTCTATGAGGATCAGCTCCAATCCATACTACATCTAAAGTGCACTTAATGTACCACTTCTATAATTCTTTATAATCATTACATTCTTCTTCAGTACACATGTACATCACTTTGTAGTCGTTCGTTGTCCAACTCTTCTACTTGCATTGCAATGTACTCTAGCAAATGAAGTTTTGCTAGTGATGGTATTTCGACTTCTTTTTCTGTGACTTCTCCATGAATAGCCACATTGTTCTCTTGCAGGAATCCGCTTCTTGTTCTCTCAAGTACATCTTCCCATGAGAATATAGCTGCTTCTTTCTCTACTCATCCATGTTTTTCTTTTGATGGTTCCCATGATGCTTCCATGCAGTTCAAGTACCTGTGTCTATATGAGCTTTCTCCTCTTCCACCTTCTGTCCTCAAAATTGGCCAATACCATAGAACCTTCATCTCTATTGCTCACTTTCGTTGACCAAACTCCAAGATCTTCCCTAAATAAAATGGAATGCCTACTCTCACTTTAGTTGGTTCTACTGAGAGGGCTATAAATTGTCCAACTCGAAGGTCTTCTTGTGGTTCAAACACTGGAAATGGATCTTCCCGTTCTTCTGAAGTTCTAATCTCAATTGTTTCCATCCCTTCATTGACTCTTCTTCTTCTCGGAGCCCTTTATCCGGAAACTTGTGTCGGTTTGTTTTTACGTGGACCAAAATAGCCTCGTGTTTTTGGATTGGACATTGTTGCCATAATAGACTCCAAAGCGGGTGCCACCGTACTTGGTTCTCCCTCTTCAACATGGTTCCCATTGATCCCGACATGATCCCCTTCATTGTATTCACGTGCACATGGCCAAAATGGTAGTTCCTACTGTGTTGATCTATCCATACTCAGAAATTCTCTCAAATACTTAATAAAATCTTCTATTTTTTGCTTTGCTTTGAGGTTTTTCTCCACATTCATCCCTCTCTCCACACATTTCTCCTTGTACACTATAAAATCTTGCAACGCCCTCAATTCTCTCTCATCTGCTGCAGATACCTTTGCTAGAGCTGGCTTCTCTGTTATACTAGGTAATGATTACAAGCACATATAGCCTTCCGTGGGTCCCCACGCATCTTTGCTAAAATGCTTGTGTTGAACTCGGGGCACTCCATTCTCCATGTAAAAACTCATGTGATGGGGAAACGTTATCCCCGTAAAGCTATCTCCTCCCCTTTGAAGGTGAGGTGTAATGAAAGACTTCCAATCACGAACATCCTCAAGCTTCCGTGCACTAACAAATGCTTCTGTATAGGATGTCCTCTTCTCTATCAAACACAACATCTCATCCAAAGAGTCAATATTTGTTCTCTTCAATGTGTTTGAAATGATACTGAAACGTTGGTCGATGTCTTCATGTGTGTGTCCAACAATTAGAAAACACAGTTGTACCTCTTGGAAAAAACCCAAACCTACAAGTGCTGCACATAATGCAAACATATATATGTTCTTGTTCTCGCAAGTTGTGTTGTCCGCTTGAATCCGCAAAGTTGGTGATAGTTTGCCCTTTCTTCTCCATACATCTGACAGCACATGCATTATTGTGGTTATCACTTGATTACTGTCATGCTTGTGGTGTGCATCTATCCAAACATCTGCATACAAACTAATCCCATGCACTAATACTCCACACAAATGAGTTTTAGCGAACCGAGATTCTATGTTCTTTACAATTTGCCTCATCTTTGGGACCATGGTCATATTTTGGTCCATACCATCCACTATCAAATACATATATAAATCAGGTGTAATCATTGTTGACCTCTTGAACAACCAATAATCACATCTTTCTTCCACCTAATGTTGAATGTATATCACGTACCACTCCTTTATTTCCTCACGCGCTGCTAGATTTGTTGTAGCTTCCATTCCACACTTATACCCTCAACAGTGATAGTACTTTGAAAATCGTGAGCACGGTGGTATTTGCTTGTGTGGAAATTCCTTGCGCCACAAACGGCAAAAACAAGTAAGTGACAACGGTTGCCCATCCACCATCTTCTTCACTTCTTCATTCACATAATGAAATACATCCAATTTTGTTGTGTTCATTGGTAATAATATCAATGGCACTATGTTGTTGTCGGTCTTCCTTCGTATTTGCCTATGTGGTTGAGTGCATCCAACTTCCTTCATGAACTCTTCAAAACTCTCACGTGTTGCAGACATTTTCGCTCCTTCTCTGAAGTGGCATTGGTTACCATGAATTGCACTCACTCTTCCATATACTTGTTGTGATTGTTTGAGTTGCTTGAAACGTCGTTGTGAATAACCAAGTGCACGCGCATAACATGCATTGCATACATCTAAACCATCCAATTTGATCTCGTACTTGTCCCTTCGACTTCCTTCTATTCTTCTGTAGAAAGCATTCAACATTTGTAGTATCCATGTAGATCGAAACTCATACTTCTGACCCCATGCCATATACCTTTGGTTCAAAATATACTTCTCGTCTATTTCCTTTAAGCAATTCCGTTTGCATCTACTACTATTTTTTGCTGCTAAAACACTTTCGAGTGTCACTTTCTTACATATTGCCTCTCCTTGTACACGTCTCCTTTGGTTTGCCATAGAGTAACTTCGAGTGCTTCTCAATTCTGGAATTCCATCTTGTACTTCTTTAGTACTCCTGCAATTATTTGGCCGTTCAGTTATTGGAAAACTCTGATGAAGATTTATACTATCTCCTGGCATGCTCAATGACACTTGAGATGGACTGGGACTGGTATTGCTCTCTTGGAAATCGAAATTTGATGGGTTCATAGGAGAAAAACTGAAATTCTGCCCTTCTTCCAATTCTGAACTAATAGGTCTTCCGCTTCTGGCAATGCGAATTCCAGATTTCTTCCAACGGATCACCAATCCCATACATTGATCCAAACGCTCACCTACTAATTCCCCTATCCACATTGATCCATCTATTACATGCATCACCCGTACTGCAACCTCATTAGGACTGAGTTTAACCTCATGCAGTTCCATTCCACATATGATACTTTCATCAATTTCTCTTGTTGCAACAACTACTCCTTCTTTTGACAGCATGTCCACCGTGTTTGCTCTTCTTTGTATATGAATTTGAGGACTTCTTGAAGGACCTCCTTCAAATAGTAGAGCGCGACGGGCTTGAACAATTCTTTGTCCCACATTCCCTCCATTAGGACCACCTTGCATTATATTGCATGGAAGTGCCAGTGGACTTCCAAAACCTCTTGCATCAGTAGTAGTTTTTCATTCCTATGTCATACCAACATATTAGACAAAAAACGGAAACAAGTAGCCAAGTTCTGGAATTACAAGTATGTTATAAAATTGATGTACACGTACATTTCGAACAAAGAAATTCTAAACAATGCACCACAAGCTTGCATCTACAAAACAATTACCATTCTTCAATGACCCATAACTAGTACTAAAGGACATAACAATTCATATAGAACATTGGATTAAGAAGAATGCACTACATTGAGATTGAATTCTATTCAATACAATTTGACCAGAATGATTTGCCCTAGTAAACAATCCATTTCACATTGTACTTTGTAATGGACATGAACTTTAGGAGCATTCAATGAGTACGTGATGCATTTAACAAACATATAAACATCCAGGGTTCTCTGTTTCCAAAGATTCAATATGAAAACAAACTTCAACATGTTTTTCAATCCTAAAATGGATTATGAAGGTTCTAAGAATTAAACAAAACGTAACATGCACTTTGTTTAATTTTTTACCATCCAAAAAGAAAATAATGTTACATACAGTACTAGATACAAAGCTTCCATGAAAATAAATAAACTACATGGACAACACTAGCATACAAATTTTTTTTCTTGACATTCTTTAAGGTTCACATGGCTGATTGCATTCGAATACTCCACCACCTATAATGTACATTCTTACGACATTGTTAAAGCAATATGTAAAAGTACTATGCATTGGAGGATGTTCGTACATAAAGAGCTTTGCCTCTTCTAGAGCCTCCCATTGCCAAATTACCTTTGAAGATTGTAAACCTAAATGTTACACCATCAATTTGTAGACAAAAATTCATTATAGACTAGTTGTTCCTTTGTAAGTCCTGCTTAGTTCAAAGCAATCTTCATTTGTACTAGTATGTCAAAAAATTATTCACTTCTATAATGGTAGGATTTCATAGTATCAGAGTGTTCATTTTTTTTAAAATAATAATATGGAGCAATGTCCAATAGTCAAACTCTATTGTCCCTTCAATCCTTTTAAATGTTTGATTTCAAAAAATGTATAAACTCATGTAAATAGCACAAACATTTCAAAGAATTGGCATGTCCAAATACGCTAATTAAAAATGAATATCAAAATTCAAATAAAAAAAACAAAACGTATTGCTTGTGATTGTATTTCCAAGAAATTTTTGAAATTCTTCTTTGAACTTGACTGAAACATATTTATGACAATGTAGCACAATATGATCATATGCTTCAAATTAACAATTTGAAATGGTAAACCTTTATTCTTGTTTCATTCCATAACTTATTTTCAAATCAGATTTCATACTACATTTCTAATCATCAATAATGAAGAATAGTCTAGAAGTGCATGACATAATCTCTTGGACAAAAGTTTTGAAGAAGAGCACTGATCCCAAAATTCGCTAAATTTTGTTTCAATGTTACCAAAACAATCTTTGTGCTACAAGTGCATGGTACAAACGCGCCTCCACTACATGCATTTTAAAAAATTCAATGAATACTAAAACTAACAATAATATCTGATAACCAATTTGGAACTTCCTCCACTTTCGAATGAGCACATGCTTCTAAAGACAATTTTGTTTTAAAGTATTCTTAAATATATTTTGGTATTTCCAACATCATTTTTTGACTTTGGTATCACTCTTCACCAAAGTAACCAAAACTAATGGTCATTTGTCTTTAACCTTTAAACGCTTTGTTGACCATTTTCTAAACAATGAAGACATTTAAATCCCTATTTATGTCACATAAAGTAGTTCGCATTAACGTCATCCTCATTTTTGGTAATATTTAATCAAGTTGTCTGTCTATGCATCTGTTGAATTTGGTGTTATTAGAATACATAAATTTGCTTCAAAATTGAGTATTCCACAAAAGAATTTAGAGATTTAGGGGTTCATATAGCCTTCTGCACCAAATTCTTAAATCAATTCATCTATAATGTGATTGAAAGACGAAATACTCTGATTTGTAGAAAAAATAATCATTTAAAAAAATTAAATTAGAATTTGACATTGACCCCAAGGCCAATAATTGACCTATCCGTGCACCCAATTCATTGAGGTCAAACTATGTCAAATCATGCCTTCCAGAAATAACCAATTTATTTCACCAAATTCATTGGACGTCCAAGAGTCCTTACCAATCATAGCAGTTTGTCCTATCATGAGTGATGATTTGAAGGCTTTTATACAAGAAGGTGACATGGCATCTACATGCTAAACAACCCTAAACCACTACAAGAAAACAGTGTTCAAATTGACACGTCCTATTGACAGATAGTGTCCAAATTGATAGAAAAATGTCCAAATTGAAAAAAAAATTGACAGAAAAAAACGTCCGAATTGACAGAAAATGATAGCATTCCCTTGTAGTGAACCTTTCGTAACTTTGTATTTCCCATAAACACAGAAATCGAAAACATGAGACAATGCGTCATTCCACAAGCACTCTACATCCATTCCACAAACCAACATAACTCTTTATACATTACAGCGTCATTCAGTGTTACATGCACATTCAATAACTGCAATATAAAATTCTCACAAGTTCATTCACGTAGGAGGTCCAAAAGTCGAACATGCAAGGTTCTAAACTAAATTTTAAAGTGCAAAAACACCTTGAAATGTGTTTCAGGAAATTTTCTTTGAAAGACAAGGACTACCAATAACTTTTAATAACCAATTTCAGGTTCCATTTCAAAAATGTATGCTTCACGCCTTTGTCAGTGCAACAATTATTCTCTGAAATTTATACTATTTGTTCAGTATCTACATTAGCACAACTTGAAATGAATGGTTATGGTATTTATTACCATAACAAAAGAATTTGCAAAGACTGATTGTGCAAAACATGAGTAGGATGCATTATTATATTGTTCCACAATTTTTTAAGTCATTTTTTCTTTTCAAAAAAAAAAATTGCATGTATTTCATCTATAAATATTAAATTCTTGATAGTGATGGTGGAGTGTTTTCCCACTACTATATTTCACCTTATTATTTAATGGAATACAATATAATCACTACAAAAGAGGAAGCTTTGCATCAATAGAAACTACTTACAAGATATTAGAAAGGATGCCTTACTCTACATACAACCTAATGTAGTTGGGAATAAAATCTCTCGTAGTAATGAAATGGATAAATTTTAATCCATATGTACTCTAAAAGTTTGGAAACATTCAAGAAGGACCTTCATATACTAGTAATCATCAAATACTAGTTCTTAACTATTTATACTTCTATACCAAAAAGAATATAATTATTTTCAAAAATATTTAATCAAAAACCTATCCTCTGTAGTTATTTCAAAGATCCATTATATACAATCTAATAAATGCTACTATGATTATTTTTAACATATGTTGTACATGGTCATTACTTTGTGAATTCAATGGAATTTATAAATTAGGAATGAAACAATTTCTTCTAACAGAATTTCAGGAATAAAACATTCAATTCTAGATGAGCTTTAACACTTCTATGCTTCAAAATAAATATTGATGGTAAGATATTACAAATAATTGATTTCACACTTATTTACATCTATTTCTTAAAAAAAATTGAAGAACATGCAAGAAACCTATACCTTTTCTTATTCACTGGGACATGCCTATGGATAAAGATTTCTTTTAATCAATTACTTAGTGATGAAAGTAGACTTAAGTATTTACCAAATGATATCAAAAGACATATTAATTGAATCTTTTCTATACACACATTTTTTTCTTCTAAATTATGGAAGAGACCATATTATGGTTTTTAAGTCATTTAACCCTAAAAAGATGAATCAACTTAATTGACATCTACCTCAAGTCTTTCCATAATTTTCCATAGTTCATGTAATTAGTTATGAAATTTTGAAGTTGAAATGTCACATGCCTTTAAACACACACGCCCTTAAATGTACATTGTTTATACATTTTCAAAAATTTAATTAAGCACAATGTACTAGTAAGGCATGTTCAGTTCAAAATGCCCGATCATAGTTATAGGATCCTATTGTACAATCCAAAACTTCGGGAGCATCAAAGAATTACAAACTATGCATAACTTTCGGTAGCAGCATAACAGTCACAGCTAAGCCCAGCAGCCCCAATTGCATCCTAAAAGCTAATTTGACTTCAAAGAATCCCCAAAGACCAGAACAACGAAGAAAAAAAACTTTAAAAAAAAATGTAGGATTTATACATTTTCAAGTAAAATGTTTGAAAGATGAAATGTAACCATTATGAAAGCTAAAGTTGAAAATATTCTTTTTTGAAATCAAAGCATCATGATTCAACAATTGCTAACATTTGTTATTATGAAATTTTATGAAATTGAATATTAACAAATTAATTGAAGGATTCTATGCTTTGATTTGTTATAAAATAAATATAGAATTGTGAAAGTTTCAGCTTTGTTTCGAAGACTAGTATTTTGAAGCAATTTTGGGCCTCTAAATGTTAAACAACTTAAATGGAAAATTCAAGAAGTTAGTTTCAGAGGTCACAAATATATATATTTTTAAATATTAATAGAATATTTTTTTTAAATAAAAATAAAAATCAACAACACCATATAAATGTAAGAAAAGTAACATAGCAATGTACCAACATTTTGGTCACCAAAAAAAAAAAAACTCTGTTATGCTTGGGAAATGATTACATTCATCCGTTGTTTAGAATTTCAATGCTGGGCCCTCTATAGGTAAATGGATGAAACGGGGTAAATGGATGAAGAGAAAAAGGTACTCTAGAATTTGCGAGTGAACAAAAAAATTAAAAAATTAAAAAAAAAAAAAATTGCAACAGAAGAACCTCACCTCCGAGACTCTTCGGAGCTCCGGGGGGTCACAGGCAGTCCTCTCCACTGCCTCCCCTGTTCTTTCGGCCGGCCCCATCTCTCCCACGTCGTTCTTGTCTGTTGCCTACCGTCTTCTCCCTGCATGTCCCGCCTCTCCAACGTCGTTCCATTCTGTTCCTTCTTCTCTTCTCCCTACAAACTCTGCCTCTCCCATCTCGTGCCTCTCCACAGCCTCCCACCTTATCTCGACGTCTTGCTCCACCTCTCCCATCTCGTTTCTCTCCGCAACCTCCCGCCTTCTTCCGACGTCGTGCTCCACTTCTCCCATCTCGTTCCTCTCCGCAGTCTCCTGCCTTCTCCCGACGCGCTCTGCTTCTCCCAGCGTGTCTTCCTCACACCGGAACTCAGTACGTCTCCTACTTCCTCCCCACCGTGGTTCGACATCTCATCCTCATCTCTGCAAAAGTATACCGTACAGATTCAAAGTTTTCTCAATTTATGCGAGCGGTGTAGCCTCATTAGGATTTCAAAGTTTGTTTGTTTACTTCCGTAATTTCGCTGGGATGCTTGTGTCTTGGTCGCTACTGTTCTTCTTCAATCCTGAAATGGTGTGTATTGTAGCATGGTCTGTCTAGGATGAGGGTTCAGGTTTTCGTTTTTCGCTCGGAGAATAGTCGGCAGTTGCGTGAATTCCGTTAGTGCGCTCGCCGTCATGGAAGCAAGGAGTTACACTAGTAGAGTTACTTATGCCGTTTTGCATTAATCCGTTTGGATTTTGTTGCAGACTTGCGGTACAGGCATAGCTTCTTTAACAAGGACGAATTGTAGTACTTCGAACTATTTGTTAGTTCTGATATCAGTGAACAAGGACGAATTGTAGTACTTGCGGACTTGCGGCATAGGCAGATATGTAGATAGCCACCGTTTTTCAAATCTTCGACTACAACTGCAAGGCTAACTCTACACCCTTCTTGTGGTCGGCGCCCCCTTCGGACCCTGCCCTCTGGCGGTCCCTTCTAGTCGTCTACGTCACTACTAGAAAATTTAGTTTTTCTATTGTTTTGGTCTCGTTGATTCGGTCAAAATCTGACAGAAATCAACAGATTTCTGTCAGATTTTGACCGAATCAACGAGACCAAAACAATAGAAAAACTAAATTTTCTAGTAGTGTACGCTTCCTCCGGTCCCTGCCCTGTCGTGGTACCTTCTTCCGATCTGTATTCCATGCAGACCTTGCTCCCTCGCGGTCCCTGGCCCTGGCCATACCGGTAGTCTGCCCCCTCTGGACCCTACCTCCTCGTGGTCACTGCCCCCTAGCTGTACCCGCCTTGTTGCTGTCTTTGTCCCCCTCCGGTCCCTGCCCCCTTACTGTCCCGACCACCTTCTAGAAGAAACAAGTGAGAACAGCTTTGATTCACGAAGTTTTTGCTTTCATTGAATGCTTTTGTTCGTTTTTTTATGGGAACTTCATTTTTTCGATGACTGTCAACGAAGAGTGTTATTTGCAGGAGCATCTGTCCCGTGAACTGGCGCCGACCTTGTGTGCCGAGTCTGAACTTACTAGGGAGATCATTTCGTGATAGTGCGTGCGGATTGTTTCTAGTTACCTCTCGGCTCTGTCTTTATATGTGTTTACTCAGTCGTGGGTGCAGATTTACACAATGAAGAATGTCTACTTGAAGATGGATTCATATCAAGCTATATTGGTTTTGTAACTTCGATTAGGGGATGTAATTCTCTAAGCTTGTTCAATTGTTCGAGTTGGGTAGACAACGGAAGATCTGGTTAGTATTTGACACTTTCGTTTTCCTCCATGATGTAGTAGGATGGAGGTCATTTTAGATAATCATCACTGTAAAAATTTCTTTTGCCATTCCAAAATGGGTGTTGTTGTACAACGTTGTCCATGACAATGGACAACCCCCTAGTCATGACCATAAATATTGAGTCAAATAAAGCTTACAACACTTGCTAATAAATTCGGCCAAGTTTTTGAATTGTACATCAGTTTCAACAGAAAGCTACATAGGAGTGTTTTCTTGTCATTATGTCTTGAATTGTTGTTTAATCAAAAAAGAAGTGCGGTATTGGGTTCACAATTATCATTTCATGAACCTTGTAACATATTCCACGACTATCAAATCAATTACGCAACTCTATTCAACTGGCTTGAAGAATAAGCCATTTAGTGTGGCACCTCATTGTGTTCAGTGTATCAGGCTACCGCTTCAACTTTTACTGGACAACTGTAATCGTGTAACACTTGAAGACCTTGAAAGAGACAAATTCTTATATCAAAGAGAAATTTTTCTACAAAATCGCTGTCTACCCAACTTGTCTTGGTGAGCTTAGATTCTGAAGCCAATGTAATCGTTTTATGTTATTTTTTTATTCTCTTTTTCATGGGATTTTCTAGAGATTTGTGGACACATGTTTGTGCTCTCAATAGTCATTGGAATAACTGAGGGACTTGTGAAGGTATTATAATGGTTGTTTTCAGTTGTTTAGAAAAATTTTAATGATGGATTTCCCCCTCAATTTTCAAATTCTGGGAAATCATTGTCATTGACCCAAGTAGTTTCACATGTTTTTTGAAATTGTTACAATTTGTTATTGGAATAGGGAAACTTACTATACAAAGAACTTTGGATACACCTATTTGTAAACTTTGAAGATTCATTGTTTTTGCATGTGTTATCCAAATAATGCATATGAACAAGGAGACTCTTGAATCCTTTTTTGGCTCGAAAACATATCAACAAAAATTTAGCACTATAATTATAGAACCATGCTGAAATATTTAATTAATTAAAGAATAGTACATGTATTTTCTTTAGAATGTTTGTTGACTTATCCCGGTAACTTTTAAAGTACTGTCAGTATCGGTATTCTTGGTGAAAAAATATTAAAGTTTTGGCAAATGTATAACATAAAGTAGTGTGTCTTCTATTGTTGCCACAACCATTGGGATTTCGGATGTCAAATATGATGGTTGTGTCTTCCTGAATCTCCTACAATATTATTAAAATTATCTTTTTAATTTTTGAACTAGAAAATTACATTAGAAATCAATAGGTTTTCCATTGTAGGTCCAAATTTTGGGAAAGAAATTTTGAGCACCCTTCCTTTATGAGGCCTACCAAGCACGTGACTAGGGGATGCATGTTCTAGGAGATATCAATGAGACAACCGAAACAAACAAAACAAAAAGCCTCTTGTAGAGGATAGTTGTTAGCTTTTAATTGGTAGTTGTGCATCCTCTTCTACCAAAGAATTCCTAGAGAGTAAGGAGTGGAAAGTTGATCTCAATTGTGTGTCTTCTAGGCAAATGAAATTTTGTTTTTGCTTATGAACTTCCTTATGCTCATGAACATTAGTAGCTTAGAATGTGAGAAAGTGTGAATTCATGTAAAAATTCTCTAGGTTGAATACTTATAGATTGAATTCTTATGGTATTCAATCATAAAGAATAGTAAAATTGCAGTTTTCTTGAAGGCACTTGCGCCTGAAGGCTTTGTCTTTTATTTTTAGCAATGAAAGTCGAATTCAATTTTAATTAGAAAAGAAGAATGTGAATTCAAGATTGAAACCATTTAAAACATGAAGACGTTGAAACATAAACATGTCAAAATTCATCTAAGAATTAAAATTATAGTACTCATTGAACTATTTAATTCATGTTTGTGGAATTTGGTAACATGTCAACATAGATTGTTATTTTATTATAAGTTAGTAGGGAACATACAATTGAGCGATTCAAAAGTTGTTGTAGCTGTAATATACAGGTTTTGTCTAAGTCCTGCGTTTATCTTGAGGGATCTACTTCGTTTTGCTTTCAAGAGATTATTTCATGTCTAATTCGTTCCTATAGGTAGAGTCTATGACATGTAGTAGTATAGACCAGGTTGACAACTTGTTCATTTGAAGTTTCTGCCAGCCATTGATGTTAGTATTGGGGAACAAATGGATTTTAATTCTATTTATATAATTACCATGTTTATATATTCTTCTTATTTATATGTGAACCTTATTTGTTCCTTCTTTTATTTATATATGTGTCATATTCATATATTCATTTTATTTATAAATTTCTTTTTTTCCTAGATTCATTCTATGTATATATTAATGCTATTCATATATTCATTCAGTTTTATGTATTTATCCTATTAGGTACAAGGGGATATGCACTTTAGAAATGGACATTCATCCTATTAGTTTCAAACACAATTTCATCTACGAATTGGGCATTCATCCTATTCGTTTCAAATGGATATAGATCCTATATGTTTCAAATAGGTATTCATCTCATTAGTTACAAATGAATATTCATTCTATTAGTTACAAATGAATATTCATTCTATTAGTTACAAATGAATATTCATTCTATTAGTTACAAATGAATATTCATTCTATTAGTTACAAATGAATATTCATTCTATTAGTTACAAATGAATATTCATTCTATTAGTTACAAATGAATATTCATTCTATTAGTTACAAATGAATATTCATTCTATTAGTTACAAATGAATATTCATTCTATTAGTTACAAATGAATATTCATTCTATTAGTTACAAATGAATATTCATTCTATTAGTTACAAATGAATATTCATTCTATTAGTTACAAATGAATATTCATTCTATTAGTTACAAATGAATATTCATTCTATTAGTTACAAATGAATATTCATTCTATTAGTTACAAATGAATATTCATTCTATTAGTTACAAATGAATATTCATTCTATTAGTTACAAATGAATATTCATTCTATTAGTTACAAATGAATATTCATTCTATTAGTTACAAATAGATATTGATACTATTGATTAAAAATAGATATTCATTCTTTTCATGTATTCTTAAATTGAAGAGTACCACTTATGCTGCTCGTAGTGTCATTTCTTGGGACTTCTAAGTAGCGTATGTAGAAAAGTAGCTATGTCACAGTATTCAAATTTCTTGAGTTTGGAGTTTGTGTGGGAGTACATTTTTTGAGGTTGAAGAATTAGATGTGCTTCAATATACATCTCTAGTGGTTCCTATTCATTTTATTGAATAGGAAAATTTAATCAAGTGTATTAAAAAATTAATTCACCAACAATGTTGGTGTTACTCACATTTCCGAAAGCAGTGTAGGCAAAGGTAATAGGGGATTGGAGTTAGTCAAGTAGAAGCTATATTATATTTTATAAATTACAACAAATTGGAAGTTAGGAAAAATGCATACAATTTTCTTCATTTTTAGAGACAATTGATTATCTCAAAGTTATTTCCTCTATAACTAGTTTGAAGATGAAGATAACAAATACATTATATAAGAGTATCCCATGTAATTTCTGAAACATTTAATAGTTTTCTTTTGAATGATGTTGTCGAGCAGGACTATCATGACTATTAAGGTATTGAACGATTGAGTTGACCATGGTTGGTGGCTTTCGGCAACGGATGCACATGCTCCAATGTTATGGATCACTGAGCGTGTAATGCAGGAGGGACAACGTTGGTCAGCTCTAAGCAATGAACATGGCAAATTGCAAAGCATTACAACTGCAGCACAAGATGTCATTTTCATGAATGTCATGGTGGAAGCAGGGAAAGTGGCAAAGTATAGGTTGCAACGGAATTTGATGATGCGATCGATACCAACAATTTGTTTAGAGGTTGACCAACCTATGAGAGTCATACGCAAATTGCAAGAGCACTGGATGGCGTTGCCAGAACCACTTCGAAGTGTACGCAATGAAGCAGTGCAAAGGTTTGTGGAATTGAGTCCCGAAGATGTTTTGAAGGCAAAACGCTATGTTTAAGAAGCCTTGGCTTATGAAGAAATGTAGAGAATAAATCCCTCTAGTATGCAAGATAAGACTCCACCACGGTCACCTGAGGAGAAAGATCCTATGTACAGAATACTTGCAGCTCCAATGAATGTTAGTTGGTTGTCCACCCAAGATGTTGGTCGAAGACAATCAACACTTGCATCAGTACAAGATATAGAACAATCCCCTATAAGTGCTACTGAACGGACAGTGACAAGTGATAGCGGACGAAGTCAAATTCATGCATCACCTGAACGTTCATCACGAGGAGGAGGTATTTTAAGGGGAGTTATTCGACAAAACACTTTGAGTGCAGCACGCGGTGGTTGTAGTTCATTGATGTCTACAAGTGCTACCTTGAATATCTTTTCTAGTCCACCATTTGCACAAGCAAAATCATCGAGGACAGCTGCTCAACGTTCATCACGGGGAGGAGGTACTTCAAGAGGAGTTATTCGACATAACACTTCAAGAACAGTACGTAGTGGTCCTAGTCCGTTGATGTCAACAGGTGTTGGCTTAAATATTTTTTCTAGGCCACCGTCTGCACAAGCAGAATCATTGAAGACTGTAGCTGAACGACGACAAAGACCCCAAAGTTCTACAGGAATAAGAGACATATCTGTACATGGAGAAGGAACAGAAGCAGTTCGCCAAGTACGTCAACAAGTGGCTCCAATTACAAGAGGTACTATTGAATGTGAACGTGGAAGCATCCAAGAAGAAGAGGTTCAATGTGATGAGGAGTTTGGGAGTGATAATGAAGCTTCAGATGTAGAGGAGGTTCGTACATTGCACTCAAAACAAGGTACAGATCCTCTTGTAAGATTTTCAACGAATGATGATTATTTGGCAGGATACATTTGGGGGATGGATTGCATGTTCAATGCAAAGATTGTTAATATCCGAGCAGTTCAGAATGTGGAGACAAATCACCGTGCACTGACTAGTAGACGTGTATGTACAATTTACAAGCATCTTAGTGGAAGAGAGGAGCTGAACATATCGCCACTAACGTTACAATCGATAGCATACATTTTGGAAGGTGTAGATGAAAACAGTGCTCCCTGCCAAAGGGAGATTCCATTTTCAAAAGAAGGTGCAACGAGAGAATTTGAGGCGGCCTATCTACACCATGCTTCAGCAGTTCCTGGTTCTCCCAATATGTCAAGATTGAATTGGTTGGAGAACAAAATTATTTGGGAGCCCGTGGATGGTCAACACGTGGTAGCAACATGTAAGCAAGCAGAAGTGGAGTACAATGTAGCTTTGATGGATGAAGAGGAGTACTTGAAGATTTTTGCTGCGAGAAAAGCTCGATTTGTTGTATACAATGACTCAAAAGTATACATTGAAGCTTCAGTTCGAATAAACGCGAAGGAGTTTGAAAGACAATTCTATACAACGATGGAAGAAGATTTAGTGAAGCTTAGAGCCATCTGGGAAGCTTGTGGAAGACCGAATGCTGAATTACGGGCATACGATGCACAACGAGCACGAGCAGTAACGATGGCTGCAAGTGCATTGCATTGGACAAGATCGTATGCTGAGAGTGTATCATTGGGGACTATATATAAAAGAATGGTCGAATATTGTCGACATGCATAGCAAGAGGATGAAGAAACATATGAGGCTGTTTTGCAAGTGGCACGTAACTATGAGAATGGAATTCTCTAGTACAACAAAGATGACTACAAGAAGTGGAAGAGATATGCAAGTCAGAAATCTTTGAATGCAGATGTCGATGTGAGGGAAGGAAGGAAGAGAATGGAGAGGCTTTGGCTTAGACCATTGATGAGGGTTCCAAAAGTACAATACTTGCGGTTGGCAAAGGAAATGGGAGCAAAAACAGTTGTAGATGGAGAACGTCCTCAACAAAGGTATTTTTTCAACGGCGCTGGTAGCAATGCTCCGATGAAGGACACTTTGGCATGGATAGCAGATCAAATTCAACGAAGAGAAGCAGTGCGCAATGTAATACGATGGTTGATGGTTGAATCAGGGACTGAACATCCACATATAGTGCAACAATTCTTTCTTTTGAATGTTCGAAGGTTTGAAGGACAAGAACATCGGCAATTGAAAGTGCTAGCTGAAGCTGTTGATAAGAAAATGAAGACTACTTGGGCTGCACTAACAATGAGGGCAGTGAAAGCATTGAAGAAATTTGAGTCTCTTATACCACCTATGATTAAAGATCATTATGCTAGTATTATGCGTGGGGAATCTGGATACCATGGATTCAGTAAGGAGGTAGCAAATGTGGAAGAAGCATCATGGGATTGGCAATTGACTGTACCATGTGGTACACATAGCAACAGTAGTGGAAACATTCATGTTCGATGTAGAAGAGAATTTTCTAATGATGCAGCTGTCGAATTGGGGGAGCTGTACTTGTGGGTTTTTGATTGTAGACAATGTGGGACTAGAGGAGAAGACGAAGCTTGGACGGACATTGATTACAATATGGCATTGCAGAAAGTGGAGGAATGGATGGTTGGCATACACAGATGGACAACTGTATTTTTGTTTCCACCAGGAATACATTTCGAGGAAGAGATGAGAGAGAAAATGACACTACCTCTAGAATGTACTTGGAGGAGAGGTGTATGGATGTTTCAATCGCAAATAGTGTGGACATATGTCAATGATTTGCAAGAGGGAGGGCAAGTACATCGTATCATGCAAGCGCTTGGTGATATTGCAATTACAATGGTACATCCAATTGCATCGAATGCAATCCAAAATCTACGAAGAGGACAGGAACAAGTTCCACTAGTATTCATGGACTCATGGAATGAGGGTAGGATGCCTTCTGTTGTAGATCGGGTGGAGAGAACACCTATGGAGCTACAGAGACTGATTTCAGTATATTTACCTGAGAAATGGGGGCTTGTAGCAGTTGGTATTACAAGAGCCCTCCTAGATATCCTGCAAACATCTTTTGTAGGTACTCAAGTAATAGTGCTGGATGGTTCAATAGATCGTACTCGCTTTTTGTACAATACATTACAAAAATTACATCACATACAAATAGGAAGAGGACGTACTGCGATAGAAATCAATGTTAATCTTGAAACAAGAGAGGTTCAAGTACCTGATGCAATACAATCAAGGATAGAGGAGGGGAGTGAAGACATATTTGAAGATGATGAAGAGGATACAGAAAATGGTGAAGATTTGCTCTCCGTAGATACACCGGTGAAAGAAGGACAAGAAGTACAAGAAAGAGATGAATTAGAAGATGATCCCACGTATGTAAGAAGAGAGGAAGAGGAGGAGGAAGAGGAAGACGAGACTGAGACTGAAGAAGAAGAGGAAGAAGAAAGAACAAGACTGAAACACCCCTAAACAGGGCTCCATCTTATCACAACTTAACTTGAAGCCAAACAACTACCATGGCCATCAAAAGATCCATCACAAAGCTAATCTCCATATAGGTTGTACAAGTGCTAGTGTGAAACTAGTCTTAATAGAGCACTTCCATGAAAGAAGCGCCTTAACAACAAATATAAATAATCCTAAAACTAAGCACAAATAATGTAAAAAATTGTCCATGTACTTGAAAAACTTGTCTCATGAAATCCACAAACTTGGGAAATCCGGATCTGAAGGCTCAACCTCACTTGTACCCGTCCCAAACACAAAACAAACCAATGTAAAGTGAGTGAGGATGCATCAAGTGTTTACAGCTGAAGCCAATTGCTATCTATGTCATAGATCCAAAAATATCAAAGATGGGTGAAAAACAAGGGTCAAAAGATCACATTAGTGAGTAAAGCAAGTGCGGTAAGTAACAAAACAACTCCAAACATACTAAAACTCCACACGACCTTTGCCATACTTGTAGCCAAGCAACTTGTTAGAAGTCAAGAGTTGCTCCAAAACTCCACAAAGTCTCAAAGAAAGCAAACAGTCACTCCACAAACTCCTCTCACAAGCAAAGATGGTGAAATGTAGTGACATGAAGTAAGTAAACAGTCACAAGCTTGGAGGGAGAAACCAGAAAGTGGCATTTATGAGATAGGTGGGGAAACAACTCCCAGTTCTGGTAATGGAGTAGTCTAATAAAGACCCATCCTTAGTGGGTGGGTGGGTGGTTTTTACCACCAAATAGACATGGTTTAAAAACTCCATGGTGGTCTATTTGAAATTTATGAATTATCCAGGAGATAAAATAAAGAGAGACAGGACCTATTTATAAGCTTAAGGTGTAAAAAAGACCAATAAGCCTTCAAAAATAGGTAAAATAAATATTAAAGGTCCCTTTTCCTATAAAAAATAATAAAAAAGAATTGAAGTCAAATTATAAGGAGTGTAGGAACGTATAAATTGAACATTGGAATGTCACCAAATAGGTGTAAATTATCCAATAAATTTTCTTTGCGCAAGGTTGATAAGGCTTTGCTTTTTCAAAAAAAAACAAAAAAAACAAAACATAAATAGATGTGATTTGTACCAAAGCCGAAGAAGAAGAAGAGACTAAGACAAAACACCCCAATATTGGGCCTCATCTTTCCAAAACCTAACTATAGCCAAATCAAAATCAAGGCATAATTTTGTGAATAGTACAAAACATCCTCAATCTGGCCCAAAAATGTCAAAGTAAGACACCCACAAGGTAGGTACAAGTTTCTAAATTAAATATATGTACCCAAGTGCTTAACAAAAATTATCCAAGTAAAAAGAACATAGACAAAAATGTTCAAATGCTAGAATAAGCTTGCTCCAAATATTCCAAAATTGGAAAGTCTTGACTTAAAGGCTCAGCCTCACCTGTGCCCGTTCCAATCACAAATACAAACCAATGTGATGTTAGTGAGGATGCACGAGGTGTCTTCAACTGAAAGCCAATTGCTATCTATGTTACAGGTCAACAAACATCAAAAAGTGAGAAGATTGTTGCAAATTAGTGAGCAAAGGAGTCACAATCACAATCATAATCCGAAGCAAAATATATATTCCCAATGACCTTTGCCATTCCCTTGGACTATAAGCACGTTTGAAGTAGAAGATGAAGAGTTTCCCACAAGACTACTCAAAGCCACCGCAAATCAAACGCCGCAATGAGAACACCGTAAGAGAGAGCAAAACAAGGGCAGAGAAGCCACTATATTGTGCACTAGTTTGAATTTGGGAGGAAAAGGCCAGAGAAGTGGCCATAAAGTGGAAGTTTGAATTTAGAAGGGAAAGGCCAGAGAAGTGGCCATAAAGTGGAAGTCGGGCTTAATTATGAGGCCACATGTAGTGGTTGATTAAGCCCTTATGGAAACTCAAATTAAAAAACCAAAATATCAAAAAAATCAAAAAATCAAAAAAATTGTCATCCATAGTGGGTGGGTGGGAGGTATCCTCACCAATCAAGTTAGTTGTACAATTTGAACCCAAATACCATAAGGTAGTTTACATCAAAGAGATGTGTTGGGAATTAAAATATTCACCCATTACATATGTGAAATATGTATGGTCCATATCTTGAGTCTATGGATTTAGAATTATATATTGAATATCTTATGTTAAACATGGAAATAAAAATAATAAATAATAAATAATAATAAATACATATATAGTGCTTTTGTAGAAAGTTTTGACCATAAATAATCATTTAAGGTGCAAAAAAGGAAAATTGGCAGGGAACTAAATAGATTAATTAGAGGCAAAATTCATAGTGAAAATACGAAATTTTCTTTTTGCCATATAGAGATGTGAAAAAAAGGCTTAGAGGTCAAAGGGACTACTTTACATGAAATAGCCTTACTATAATTCGAAGATTATTTGAACCAAAATTGTTCAATGGCTAAAGAAGAAGAAGACTAAGATAGGACATCCCTTAATAGGGCTCCATCTTTTCAAAACCTCACTTTTTGGCCAAACGAGAATCACAACATATCTCTAGTAAAATGTAGAATAGTACAAAGTAATCTCAGGCAATCCCAATAGCATCATAAGTGTCAAAAAGTATCACTGTGGTACACCATGGTGTTGATACAGCCACATCTACATTGTAAACTCAAGTGTAATCCAAGTGAAATAGAATAATCCTTGTCCAAACACATAAGAGGATGGTAAGATATCCCATGTGCTAGAAAAAACTTTGCTCCATGTACTCCAAAAGTGGAAATTTTAGATCTGAAGGCTGAGCCTCACTTGTGCCCGTCCCAATCACAAACACAAACCAATGTGATGTTAGTGAGGATGCACCAGGTGTCTACAGCTCAAGCCAATTGCTATCTATGTCACAGATCTGCCAAAACCAAAAAGGAGCCAAATGTGTCAAAACAATGAATAAAAAGGTAAGCAAAATTCCAAAGACAATCCAAAGTCACTCCAAAAACCTTTGCCATTCTCGTGAGATGTAAGCACTAGAAGATGAAGAGTCGCCCACACAAACACTCTAAGTTGCCAAACTTCAATCGTCACAGTGAGAGGCGCAAACTATGGCAAGGAGGCCGCTTTTACACAAGCTCACTAGTTTGAATTTGGGAGGGAAAACACACGAAAGTGGTCATAAAGAAGTCCTATGACGTTTCCCAATAGGTAAATGAACCACATGTAGTGGTCATTGCAGCTTAATGACATCTCACCCTTAGTGGGTTGGTGGGTGGTACACCTCACTAGTCAGGCTATTGTAAAATTAGGTTCCCAAAGTTTACCAAATAGGTTACAATAAGGTGTAGTGGGATTAACACATGTAACAATAAAAAATTACTTGCGGTTACCAAAAATTTAAAATTTTTTAGTGCCTAAGTTTTCTATCTCACTGGATTTACAAACATATCATGTGGGACTCTCATACTATGAGTGCAAAAGTAGACAAATTTGAAAAATAACAAAACTAGGGCATCATAATGGTAAAAATTAATCAATAAATTGAGAATTTTTCCTGGCCCTTTAGAAAATGTGAAATGGTCAAAGGGACTACTTTAGGTTAATTTAGCCTAAAATACTGAACTAAAAATAAATAGTTCAAAGGCTAAAGAAGAAGAAGAAGAAGAAGAAGTGGAAGTGGAAGTAATGGAGGAAAAGGAGATAGAAGATGACTCTTCAGATTCAGAGAGCAATTCATCGGAGTCTTCTATTTATTCTTTAGAGCGACGGAGAGATTCACTAGACGAAACAGTTGTTGAAAATGACAGTGAACAAGGCATGGACAACACAATAATGCAGCATGGGCCATCAAGGGAGGTGGACACTACAGTTGGGGTAACACATACTACTTCAGATAGCATAATGTCTCCAGCAAATGAAGTTCAATGTGAAGGTGAATTTGTGGAACACGTGACACATGAAGGATATGTAGTTCCACATGGAGATGGAACAATTGACGTGGACATGCAGGACATCTCTGCAATTCATTCAAATATAGAAGATTGAGGAGAAAGAAACAATCATGGAAAAAATCAGGAAACAATACATGAACAGCAAGTACAAGAAGAAGTAGTTACATCGACTGAGGAGGTTGTGATAGGAATACAAGAGAACATTCTAGTGCCAACAACTCCCACTCTAGAAGTGGAAGAACTGAATATGGGAATAGGGAGTAGGGTTCTACAACCAACAGTAGTGGTTACTTCTACAGGAACAACAGCATTGACTTCGGAAGATACATCACCAGAAAGGTTAGTTACTGGAATGCAACCTAGTACTATATCTTTTGCATGGGCATTTCAAAACCAAGCAATGAAAGAAGGAGAAAATGGACTTTTTTATGATCAAGAAGGTATCAAGTATCGTCGTATCGGAGTGGAAGGACATTATAGATTTGAGCAAGTCACATCGATCTTAGAAGATACAATTGATCTTGACCGTATACCTTCTCCGAAAGCTGACGCTATGGTTGATAGGGCCTTGGATTATATTGAACAAGAAATTCAACCACAGATTCATATTGTACACACAGTACAATTAGTGGATACTGAAGAAGTGGAAGATATAGGGACTCAATCTTCCATAGTAATAGTAGAGACATCAGAGAACATGCAATAATTGAGTGACACTTTTTATTAATAACTATGATAGAGGATGGGGTGTTTTTTAGTGTAGTGAAAACCATGGATAGATTCATATGTGATGACTTAGACATTTCATGTTTGTTTGTTTTTGTGTAATGATGGTATATAAAAAGTTTTTTATTTTCAAAATGAAAAAGCTTATGGTTGACATGCTTATATTGAAAGATTGAAATAAATTGAAGAGAAAAAACAGCATGTGTATTTTATATTTCCATTGTTCAGGTTTTGATGGATTCTATATGTTAAGAATTCAAATTCCTAAAAATGTGGAACACATTTCAATGACATAATTCATACGAGTGTATTATTTGTGATAGAAATGGCATGTTTATATAGCCAAAAATGCTAGGAAAAAAGTCTACAATTTTTTATAGAAATGGTATACCTAAATTTCAAAAATAGAAAAAGTATCATTTTTTTGTTGTGCAATCAATGCACTTGGCCAAGTGCAAAAATGACAAATTCCATGTTAAGTGCATTTGTTCATCCTTGGAATTTTGTGCACAAAGGGGAGGCCTTGTATAGTAGCTTGACCTCCAATAAGTATTTTTGGTTTTCTTAAAGTATATTCACTCTATATCAAAAATTAGGATGATTTTTGTAGAGACTAGCCCGTTCCTAATAAAAAAATGTTCACTGGGGCTTGTCCTCTCATGGGAATCATTGGTTCCTTCTATTTAATGGAAATTGTCCATGTGTTTCAAAAAAGAAAAGAAAAGGATGCAATCCTATTATTGATTGAGAATACTTACATTCTCACATCTAAAAATAAATCCTTGATTGGGGTCTTCTACAATCTGGGCATATGTGAACCTGGGATCATGAGTACATGAGTATAGGAATCTATACACCTATGCTATAGGTGTTATATTATAGAAACCTTTCATGATTATAGGTTACCTATGTTATAGATATCATATTATAAGTATTTATGTTATAAACACCTTCAATGGTTGTAGGATATCTATTTATACATATATTTAAGGCTTATATGCTAGCATCATTGAATTAATAGAAAATGGTGTCTCTATTTGAAGGGACTTAAATAGTTCAAATTAGGTGGTATTATACCTACTTGAATTTAAATAAATTAGTTTAAGAATATTTTGAAAAAATAGCAAATTATTGTGATAGAATAAAATCTAATTCACTATATATTTTTGAACAACTAGAATATGTTTTGGAAGCTAATAGTATTGTAAATGGTGTATAACTTTTTAAACAATCTTAAATAATTTTACATTTGGGCACTTCAAAATTCCTAATTACATTTGAGCTCTTAAAGAAATTGTACACTATTTTTTTGGACATTTTACATTATTATAAACACAATCACTTACAATAATAACAAAGGCAATCTTTTTAATATTCATAAATAATATAGTCAATTGTATCAACCTACTTTTTTATTTCATCGATCAATTAAAGCACTAATTTGCAAACAAAATTGATAATAAATGGAAGAATCTTAGTGTAGAAGAAATTCATTGCTTCTAAGGAGTTTATAATTGATGTATAGTAGGTTCCTAGTAAATGATAGTCAAAGTCTCCAAATATTAGTAGAACTACAATATTCTTCTCCAATGGTAAATAATGTATCTAAATATATTCAACTTGTGAATTTCAAAAAGTTCAATCACAAAAATATAAAGTAATAATATCACAAATTATAAATAAACATATTAGTTGAAAGTTGAACTTTCAAATTTATTACACCTACTTAAAATGAGTATAGAATTATAAAATTATAATAGTAAAACTAATTTTCAAGCTTCTTTTCAATATTCCAATAATACTCATATCTTGTTGTTTTGCACCTATTGTACACCCATCAATAATTGATTTGTCTCACAACAATTATTTTTATCCTCAACTCTTAAATATACCTTGATTCCTTTAGAGGAAAAACTACTGTAAAGCCTAGTACATGTCAAATACAAGGCAAAGTATATAAATTTGTCATAGCTATTCTTTGACTCATATACTTTTCCACCAATTTTCAAGGCATTTTGTTAATTGAAATGCATTTTTGCATTCATGAGCAAGTTAATCTTTAAACAACATAGAAGACGTTTTCAAGCCGATGAATGACAAAGAATCTCTCCATGTAGGACAAAACTACAACTATTCATCTTCCAAATTCTGTCTAAAAAGGGAAGGTTTTCTACACTAGTTTGTCTTCCGATGAGCACTATTGCATTTTTTTAAGCCAACAACTCACACGATACCCAAACAAAAGATTACCATGGTAACCGGCTCGTCCTTTAAGGGTTAACTAAATGCTTTATAAGTTACAATGGTAAATGACCTTATTAAATATTAAATAGAAACCCAAATTGGCAAGAAGAAGTGCCAAATCTGCTACCATAATATTGCACGTGATATTCAAGGAAGTTCTTCTATTGGTAGCCACGGATGATGAAAAATACATGCTGTGCCAAAACGACAACACCCCTCATCCATGTATGGACGACAAAGATTTGAACCCTGTATAAACAAAACAAATTTATCAAATTGGAATCCATTATCATCTATTATGCAATATGAGAGATACATATATATATTCAACTTCAACAACTACAACATTGAATGTTATAATTATACTCTGTGCACAATATAAAACTATTAAAAAGTGTTAAACTTCAACAACTACAATTCTCAATGTTATAATTATACTCTACACAATATAAAATTATTAAAAGGTGTGATGAAAATCTCATTTGCTCTTACCTTTCTCCATGGCAATCCATTGTGAGGATTAATAACAGCAGGACTGCCTCCAGTTGCAACTACCATGTCAGTAGAAAATGGAGGTTCATTGCCGTCATCAGATCCTGGGGCTACACCATCTATTTCCATTTGCATCTCCTGCACACAAGTGGCTGTTTTAATGCAATACAATAATAATCGCGTCGGTGTACATATTTCAATAGCGATTTGAAACTATTGTAACTGAAAAATCAAGCAATTCAAAGAGTTGATAAGGTATTGAATATCGTACCTGAAATAATTGCTTATAAAAATCCTTCTCAAAAGCTTTGTATGAATAGTATGTAACCCCGTTGTAAGTAAACGGGTTGTTGGAACCAAAAGACCATGGACCAACATATGTTACTTGGGGATCATCTAAATGCAATTGAGTTGATTCAACAACTTCAGATTGAGAGTCTGAATTTGAAGCATAATCTAAATGCAGTTGAGTTGATTCAACAACTTTAGATTGAGAGACTGAATTTGAAGCATGATCTAAATGCAAATGAGTTGATTCAACAACTTTAGATTGAGAGACTGAATTTGAAGCATGATCTAAATGCAAATGAGTTGATTCAACAACTTCAGATTGAGAGACTGAATTTGAAGCATGATCTAAATGCAAATGAGTTGATTTAACAACTTCAGATTGAGAGGCTGAATTTGAAGCATGATCTAAATGCAAATGAGTTGATTCAACAACTTCAGAGTGAGAGGCTGAAGGAGTGCAATCCAGTTGCAAATGTGAAGATTCCACTTCATTTCCTTCATAATCAATACGTTTAAAATCATTTGAGTGTTCCATAGCATCCATCCTCAACGAAATATATTTTCAAATAGAAAAAAAAAATGAAAGATCAATGCTCAATGTGTCAATGCTCAAAACTTATATTTTCACTTGATAAAAGTAATTTCACATAAAGTAAACTTTTAGGATAAAAATAGAACATCCAAAAGTAAAAGATCTCAAGAACTATCAATGACAACTCTAGATTTCTATTTGTTTCTAAAAAAAAGATTAAATCTCTATTTGTTCACAAAAATAGAGACATCACAATCAACAAGTCCACACATCAACTCCATGGAAGTCACAAAATTGAAAAGCTTGATAATCTTTTATAATGTTCACTACAACTATCTGATAGTTTTCAACAATTCAACAAGAAAAGAGTTGAATTTTAGGTACTATCTTCTCAAAAAAGAACAAAATTCACAATCCAATTCTTGAAACTAATGACTCAATGACTCAATGAGAGAAAGTCATGGACACCTCATCATAAATTACAATCACAAATTAGGGTTTCCACTTAGAGGAAAAATAAACTCATGAATTCCATCACAAATTAGGGTTTCCTTGAGGACTGGGATGAGATGTTCACTACTTGCAAGAAGTGACATTGGAGAAAGTGGAAAGACACTTGCAATGGTAACATAACATAGCATTGTGAAATCGTAATAACATTGAAAATCCGCTAAGCATTTCTCCTCAATCTCTAAAACCATGAATCACAGAAAAACATGGTTGAATTTCTAGATGCTATCATTCTCAGATTAATCTTGAGAATAGAATCCACTAATCCAATGCGTAATTGTACATACAATCGGGCGATGACTCAATGAGAGGAAGCTATGAATACCTGATCACCCAGTTAGGGTTCCGCATGATCACCAATTAGGGTTTGCATTCTTCTACTTGGAGAAGGTGACTGTGGAGAGGATGGAGGACGCTTGATCGGCGCCGAGGAGGAAGTAGGGATGCCGCAACGCCGCGGCCGCCGACAATCGCCCGCGGTTGAGGAACGTGCGCTCGCAAACCAATTTGGTGGCCAAGTCCCAGCCCTTGCCTCCGTCCATATCCAGCAAATCGAAGTTGATTCTCGCCACGTTCGTCATCGCCCTCCAACTTTGTAAATCGTATCCCACGGATTGAATCTCCTTCTTGAACGTCTGGAATCCAATTGCAGTGCGCAAGCCCACGCACGACATTTGCAGGAAGATCACGCCGATGGAGTACATGTCGAACAAGTCCGGGCTGTAGATCTGCGGGACGCAAGTTGCACGGTTAGGGTTTCTCTCGTTAGCCGAAGAGCAGAAATTCGTTCACAGAGATCCGTGGTTGGACAAGTAATAGTGATAGGTTTCAGAGTAGCCAGCACTTCCATCGTTGGTGGTCCTCATCGTTGGATACAAATTGCCATGTGCCACCCTTGCATTCTTCAACGAAACCCTTCCAATGTTAGAAATTGTCACTCACTTCCAAGAGATGGTAACAGTTTTCAAAACTCGTCATCTTCATGTTCGTGACTGACGACTCATCTTCATGAAGACTCAACAGCATCTAATTAGAAAAATGAGAAAAAATAGGGTTTCAAGGTACCCAACACTTTGAGGTGGGTGACTCTTCCAACTTCAAGTTCACCCACCTCAAAGAGATGATAGTTAAGTTACCAGTTTCAAACTCATCTTCATCCTTTGTGTTTGATTAATTTATCTCATTGGCTGCCCTCCTATTGGGAGAATTGAAAGAATGTGGTATTCAAAGCACAAACACTTTTGGGCGTTCCCTATGTCATTTCATTCTACTGTTGAAACCATTCAACAGGCGGGGGTTCCAAAGTGCAAGACGAGCTCCAAACGTGGCAAATTGGGGCAAATGAGATTTCAAGTCTTTACTAGGGACCTGGTCCATTTAGACGAGAATCTGAGACTCAGAATCAGACTGACCTCAAAATAGAAAGATAGAGAAGAGTCTCGCAGTTGATGTCCAGAGCTTTGACACCCCCTAACGTTGCACAGTATTTACCTCCTGAACTAGTCCCAAACTTACAAACAGAGAGACAATAAAGAGAGAGAGAGAGAGAGAGCTTGCCTGCCAGAGCAGCGGAGAGAGGACGACAGCAACAGGTTCCACAGGCGGCACGGGAGTCTTCTCCGGCAGCACGTAAAGCTCCGGCGGGCAGTAGTCCGGGTCGAGAATCCCCCTTTCAGGCACAAAGTTCTTCCCTACACGAAGATCCGTCGCCGCTCCGAAGTCCAGCAACTTCAGCTTGCCCTTGTCCGTCACCAGCAAGTTCGACGGCTTCACATCCCTGTGGACGATTCCCGCGGCGTGCATTTTCCTAAGAGCGGTGATGACTTGCCGCATGATTTTCTTGATGATCAGGGAGTTTCGTTTCATGTCGTCATTGTTGTTGAGCACTCGACCGAAGAGCGGGATTTCTAGGTTTTGAGGAAAGTTCTGTTGCCTCATGAAATCGAGGAGCGTTGAATCGCCCTGCACTTTCCAGCAGGAACGTTAGCAACTCGAATCGAAGGGAATGGAAAACAGGATCCAAGGAACAAGATCTAAGGGCAGGCATAAACCTCATACTTCCAGATAAGCCATTTGCCGCCCCGTGTGAACTGTCCCCTGGTAATGTCAGCTGTGAAGGAGCCTAAGAAATCCGCACACACGCTGGATGCTGCTCTTGACATCCGGTAATTGAACCACTCCTCCATCTCACCGCATTCCTCGGCCCCTACCACTCCTACTTTCACCTGCAATCACGAAATTCGCACGTTTTCATACAACTAAGTTCCAAAGCAGTTTAGAAGGCAAAATCATGTTCCACGTTGAATGATTCCAATGTGAATGAGAGGGAACAAAAGTGCCGGGTACAGTGAAAGCCCATCTCCTCTCAATTCCTCTCAATTCCCAACATTTTTGAGTAGCAGAGACATGGTACCATTCGCCAATAGTGTCAACCGAGAGTTATTTACAACAAGGTTATGCCTAATTACTGCAAATCAAGCGAAATTGAAGCCATGAGACAAGCACCCTCACAACTGAAGACAACGACTCATTGACTTGCGAACGTCTCACTTGTTCAAGATGAGCTCAATTTAGCAATACAAGGTCTCAGGAATTATCAAAGGTTTTCTAGAATGTTACGGAAAGGAAGATGACGAGTTTCCGTCACTGGAGGCACAACGACGACTCTCTAATCACAAAGCCTGAAGATCCGAAAACTCCCAACGTTGCAAAAATCCCTGAAGAATGCTAGTGAGAACCTCCACAATGGAAATTGTTACACTTGAACCCCCTATTGACAGGCTTTAGGACAACAACCAGATTTCCCAAACCCCAAACCCTAATAAGTGCAGGCACAGAGTTTCGGATCGTCACCTTCTTCAACACCACTCTCTTGAACTTCTTGTAATCATCGAACTCCTCCAATCGCCGTCCGCGTCTCCCCAGGCTCTCCTCCTCGGCGCTCACATTCTTGGGCAAGATCACTCCCGTGTACACCGTCCCGAAAGAGCCTTCCCCTAGCCTCTCATCAATGACGAAATCCCTGCGCTTCCAGCTCCTCCGTCCACGCACAAACTCAATCACAGTCTGCATGGGCGCTCCCAGGTACGTGTCTAGCGCGCCTGTCAACACGCCCGGCTTGGCTGTCAAGTAGAACAGTCCCACGGCGGACGTCCCGGCCATCCGAAGCCTCTCCGCGTCCAAGTGGTCCGCCAACGCACTCACGTTGGATAATCCCTCAGTCGCCGCTCCCGGAAGGTAACTCACAAGCTCAGGGACGCCGTGTTGCAGCTGCGTCACCACATCCGTCACGCCATTCGCCACCACGCGCACACTCACAGACCTCGTATGCTGCTTCGATTTCGTGACCACTACTCGCAACAATCCCTGTCCACAGAAAGTGCTTCTACTTCGACAACAAACTCTCAAATTCATTTCTACACTCGAGGTCGCGATACTTAATCCCATGGTCACGGAATTCAATCCCATCGTCACAGGACAAAATCCAGTCGTCACGGATCCCATCGTCGCCCTCGCTCCGAATTTGTTCGAATGTAGTGTTACGAGTGTGGCATTCACCGAATTCAAACCCATGGTAGGAGAATGAGAGTACATTCTAGAGTATGTTGCCACAGCATTCGCCCCAACTGGAATGCTCTTACAGGTACACATTCAAGGAATCCATGGGCTCAGGTGGAAGAGGTCCGCGTGTCGAACTCGAATCGCAGCTGAATTTTGGTGCGCAGAGGAGCTAGAAGGGGCTTTAGGGGTTACATGGCGAGGCTGCTACGAGCGGGCGTGCTGCAGCAGCCATGGCGACGGAGAGAAGCGGAGAACAATGGCCCCAGCTTCCTCATCGGGCTGGATAGACGTGGAAGGCGAAGGAAGGAATGCAAAGGAAAGGTTAGGGAGATTCCGTAAAGAGCTGGGGAGTGGGCCCGTCTTTTTTTGGAGGGTGCCAATGGGGTGCTGCCTGGTGTAATCCCAGGGGAGTTCCCTGAAACTGGTTTCTAAAAGACCCTTTTCCCACTTGAGACACCAATCTCTATACATATACATCTCTTCTCTTGTGTCGTTGTCACAGTAACAAAAAAGTAAAAGTAATTTTCTAATTATTTAGTTCATAAAAATATTTCAAAATTCAATAACTTTCACATCGTCAGTCGGAACGCCACGAAACCAAATTAGTGCACCCCTCCTTGCGAAGGGCTTTCCGATGGTACCAAGATTAGTGCGCCTTGTGCCGTTGCCATAGCCAAAACAAAAGTAAAAGTAATTTTTTAATTTTTTTAGAACCAAAAACAACTCAAAAATGCATAACTTTCTCACCATGAGTCGGAATGCCACGAAACCAAGCCCGTGCACCCCTCCTCATCGAGGGCTTTCCGACTATACCAAGATTGTGACCAAAATATAAGTAAAAGTAACTTTATAATTTCTTAGAACCAAAAACAACTCGAAAATGCGCAATTTTCATACCGTATGCTTGAACGCCACGAAATCAAGCCAGTGCACCCCTCCTTGCCGAGGGCTTTCCGACGGTACCAAGCACACAACCAAGGGACGCATGGTTTGGGAGATCTCAACATGACAAACAAAATAAAACAAAACAAAAATAGAAGAGACTAGTCTGCCCTGTATCGTTGCCACAGTCTAAACAAAAATAAAAGTAATGTGACTTGTGGCTATGTATGTGCCTTGTGCCATTGCCACAGTCAAAACAAAAATAAAAGTAATTTTCTAATTTTTTAAGAACCAAAAACAATTCAAAATGCATAATTTTCTCACCGTAAGTCGAAATGCCACGAAACTAAGCCTGTTCATCCTTCCTCGTCGAGAGCTTTCCAATGGTACCAAGATTGTGACCAAAATATAAGTAAAAGTAATTTTCTAATTTTTAGATCCAAAAAATACTTCAAAATTCAATAACTTTCACACTGTACATTCAAACACCACGAAACCAAGCCGGTACACCCCTCCTCGCTGAGGGCTTTCTAACAGTACTGGGTATGCGATTGGGGGACATGCAATCTAGGAGATCTCAATGTGACAAACAAAACAAAACATCTCTTCTATTAAGACAACATGTTTGTTTTGTTTTGTTTGTTTGTTTTGTTTGTTTGTTTTGTTTTGTTTTGTTTTGTTTTGTTTTGTTTGTCATGTTGAGATCTCCCGAACCGTGCATCCCCCGGTTGTGTGCTTGGTACTGTTGGAAAGCCCTCGGCAAGGAGGGGTGCATTGGCTTGGTTTCATGGTGTTCCAACTCATAGTGTGAAAATTGTGCATTTTTGAGTTGTTTTTGGTTCTAAAAAATTAGAAAATTACTTTTACTTATATTTTGGTCATGATCTTGGTACCGCCAGAAAGCTCTCGGCAAGGATGGGTGCACAGGCTTGGTTTTGTGGCATTCCGAATCACGAAGAGAAAGTTATGCATTTTTGAGTTGTTTTTTGTTCTAAAAAATTAGAAAATTACTTTTATTTATATTTTGGTCACAATCTTGGTATCGTTGGAAAGTTCTCGGCAAGGACGGGTGCACAAGCTTGGTTTCATGGCATTCCGACTCATAATAGAAAGTTTCTGGATTTTTGAGTTATTTTGGATTCTAAAAAAATTAGAAAATTAGTTTTACTTTTGTTTTGACTGTGGCAATGGCACATGGCACTTTTTCTTATATTTTGGATACAATCTTGGTACCATTGAAAAGCCCTGAACAAGGAGGGGTGCACAGGCTTGGTTTCGTGGCATTCCAACTGTTGGTGAAAAAGTTATGCATTTTCAAGTTGTTTTTGGTTCTAAAAAATTAAAAAATTACTTTTACTTTTGTTTTGATTGTGGCAATGACATAGGGCACACTAGTCTATATATTAAAGTAGGTTGTTTGATTTGTTTGTTTGTCACAATGAGATCTCCCAAGCTATACGTCCTCCGCTTGTGTGCTTGGTATTGTCAGAAAGCCCTTGGCGAGGAGGGGTGCACTAGCTTGGTTTTGTGGCGTTTGGACATATGGTGTGAAAGTTTTGCATTTTTGAGTTATTTTTGGTTCTAAGAAATTAAAAAATTACTTTCTCTTTTGTTTTGGTCACAATCTTGTTACTATTAGAAAGCTCTTGACGAGGAGGGGTTCACAAGCTTTGTTTTGTGGCATTCTGACTCACAGTGAGAAAGTTATGCATTTTTTAGTTGTTTTTGTTTTCTAAAAAATTAGAACATTACTTTTACTTATATTTTGGTCACAATCTTAGTACCATCAGAAAGCTCTTGGCAAAGAAAGGTGTACGGGCTTGGTTTTGTGGCATTCCAACTCATAGAGAGAAAGTTATGCATTTTTGAGTTATTTATGGTTTTAAAAAATTAGAAAACTACTTTTACTTTTGTTTTGACTGTGGCAACGATACAAGGCACACTAGGCTATACATTAAGACATGATGTTTGTTTTGTTTTGTTTTGTTTGTTTGTCACATTGAGATCTCCCAGACCGTGAGTTCCCCAGTCACGTGCTTGGCACTATCAAAAAGTCCTTGGCGAGGAGGGGTGCACTGGCTTGGTTTCATGACGTTTCGGCCTACAGCGTGAAAGTTATGCATTTTTGAGTTATTTTTGGTTCTAAGAAATTAGAAAATTACTTTTACTTATATTTTGGTCACAATCTTAGTACCGTCGGAAAGCTCTTGGCGAGGAGGGGTGCACAAGCTTTGTTTCGTGGCATTTAGACTCACAATGAAAAAGTTATGCATTTTTGAATTATTTTTTGTTTTAAAAAATTAAAAAATTAGTTTTATTTTTGTTTTGACTATAGCAACGACACAAGGCACACTAGTCTATACATTAAATTAGGTTGTTTGTTTTGTTTGTCATGTTGAGATGTCCCAAATTGTGCGTCCCCCAGTCACGTGCTTAATACTGTCGGAGAGCCCTCGGCAAGGAGGGGCGTACCGACTTGGTTTTGTGGCATTCTGACTCATGGTGCGAAAGTTGTGCATTTCGAGTTGTTTTTGGTTCTAGAAAATTAGAAAATTACTTTTACTTATATTTTGGTCAAAATCTTGGTACCGTCGGAAAGCTCTCGATGAAAAAGGGTGCATGAGCTTTGTTTTGTGGCATTCCGACTCATGGTGAGAAAGCTATGAATTTTTGAGTTGTTTTTGGTTCTAACAAATTAGAAAATTACTTTTACTTTTGTTTTGACTGTGGCAACGACACAGGGCATACTAGTCTATACATCAAATCAAGTTGTTTGTTTTGTTTTGTTTGTTTGTTTGTCATGTTGAGATCTCTCGGATTGTGAGTCCCCCAGTCGCGTGCTTTATTTCGTCAGAAAGCCCTTAGTGAAGAGGGGTGCATCAGCTTGGTTTCGTGACATTTGGATGTACGGTGTGAAAGTTATGCATTTTGAGTTCTTTTGGTTCTAACAAATTAAAAAATTACTTTTATTTATATTTTGGTCACAATCTTGGTATCGTTGGAAAGCTCTCGGCGAGGAGGGGTGCACAAGCTTTGTTTCGTGGCATTCCAACTCACAGTGAGAAAGTTATGTATTTTTGAGTTGTTTTTGGTTCTAGAAAATTAGAAAATTACTTTTACTTTTGTTTTGACTGTGGCAACGGCACAAGGCACACTAATCTTGGTACCGTCGGAAAGCCCTTGGCAAAGAGGGGTGCACTGGCTTGGTTTTATGGTGTTCCAACTGATGATGTGAAAGTTGTGCATTTTGAGTTGTTTTTTATTCTAAAAAATTAGAAAATTATTTTTTCTTATATTTTGGTCACAATCTTGGTACTGTTGGAAAGCTCTCGATGAGGAGGGGTACACAGGCTTTGTTTCATGGTGTTTGAACCTATAGTGAGAAAGTTATTGAATTTCAAAGTTTTTATGAACTAAAAAATTAGAAAATTACTTTTACTTTTATTTTGACTGTGGCAACGGCACAGGGCACACTAAGGTAGAGGAACCTATTTCAAACAAGCCCCCCATTCTGGTTTTGTAAACTCACCTATTCTAAACAACAATTGAATGCATTGGTTATTGAAAAAGATTACATATTGGTACCTTCTCACCCAATCATCACTCTTCTTTCTTGGTTTAGAAAATAGTGCTAAAGGTAACCACAATAGGTGAATCTATGAAACGAAAATGGAGATTCAAAAAGCTTGACCAATCTGTTGCGTAGATGGGTTTGGATTGAAAATCCACTTTTATATTCAATAAAATATTCATTCTAGGAAAAAAAAAATCATTTTTTTGGGCATTCTTTGGCAACCTTATTTTTGCACACCCTGAAATAATACGCTCCATGATTTTCCCAAATAATACACACTGAAATACTTAAGTTATCCAAAATAGGTACTTCTACTTTAGTTTAGGTGAAATGAGTTACAGTCTCCCTCTTTACGAAATCTCCCCAGCCTTTCCAACACGAAACCCCAACACGAAACTCCAACACTAACAACTCGAAGCTTCTGTCTCAGCTTCTGTCGCACCCTTCCTCGGAGCAGCAGCATCGGTGCATTTGGAGCTGGCCGCTTCTCCAGAACCCTTTCTTCCTCTATTACTGACGGAATCGGTAATCGGAATCTCCACATTGGTTCACAATCAATTTCGCTTTAGGTGGAGACTCACCTAGTGGGGTTTCGTGTTGTTAGTGTCTGTTTGTTTTGTTGCATCTTGGCATCGCGGCAGATCGGTCAAGCTTTTCGCTCGATTGACCGTCATATTGTGAAATTTTTGTGTTCTTCATTTCTAAGATGAGATATCGATTCGATGTGCGTGGAAATGGGCTTAGCAAAGGTTTATTCGGGGTTGAAAGCAATGGCTTTCAGCTCGGGCGATGGTGTGGTAGGACTTTGGTTCAAGAGGCAAGAGTGACGCTGAGCGGTTTCTCGTGCATTGGACAATTAGCTTCGTTTCTCGATTTATTTCGTAATCGAATACAATAAATTTCAAATAGTATCAGATTGACTAAATTTGGGAGGGTAGAGAAATCTACCAAGTATGGGAATAGATGGGAGAATCGATCCGTTTGAATTTTTTCTCCTGTGATTCAGCTTACGTTTGATCATTGCGCTAATTAATAAATTCCTCGAAATCATCTGGCTTGCCACTTCATTGTCTACTTCTCTACAGATGTAGTGTTTATTTATTTTTTATGTTGATGACACTCGTAGTGTTCTTGTGGACGTCTATGCTGCAGCTGCATCGACTTCCAGAGGTAGGAGATTTTGAACACTTCGCTGAGGGGCAGGATGGCGAACACAACGACGAGCATGGTGGTTCCTGTGGACTCTGCTCATCGGCTTGACGAGCGGGCCCTGCTTAGATACTTGCAAACACATGTCAAGGGCTGTCTGCCTCCACCGGCAACTTTACAGTTGTCTCAGGTAAGTACATGGAACTCCAAAGAATTTACGTACAGCCTCCAGTCACTTCTCGACATTAAGTCTCATCCACCGGTGTCACTATTGCCAGTTGATCCCGGTACTGAGGTTCCTTTATTGGAGCTTCCTTGTAAGTATTGCAATGCGTTCATTAATTATTTTCTTAATAGACTTTTTCATGTATGTATTGAAGTGAGCGCTTGTATGGAGCCGAATCTAGATGCAGGAACTTTGTATGGAGGTTTAGGGGTTTAGGGGTTTGTGCGTCTCTCTTTGGCTGTCTTGACAAACGCGTCTTTGATGGGAGAATGTAGTTCGGGCATGGACAATCAAATCCAACGTATCTAGTGCAAGTGGAGCTGCATGGTGCTTTACAACGCTATGTGCTTCGGAAGAAACCACCCGGGCATATTCTTCAGTCGGCCCATTCTGTTGAGCGCGAGTATCAGGTATTACTTCACTCGGTTGACCAAATTTTACAGTGTCAAACAATGAGCGATTGCATTGGTTAGTTGTCATGTATGTAACCTGGATTAATTTCGGAAGGCCTTCACTATTGAAACTTTCATGTGATTTTTCCAGGTCTTATCTGCATTAGGCGGGGGCAAATCCAAGGTGCCTGTTCCTCTTGTGTATTGCCTGTGCACAGATCCTACCGTGATTGGCACTCCTTTCTATGTCATGGAGCATCTGGAAGGGCGTCTGTTTGTGAACCCGAATTTGCCAGTAAGATCCGTGTTCCATAATGGGGATATTTTTTTCGTAAATATTCATTTGGTCTCAGAAAATTAAGTACTAAGTTAATTGAAATACCATTCCTGGAGCTTGAATACAATGAATGAGAGGTTTCAAATGAGAATAGTAGTTTTCTTTTATGGAGTGACTAAGAGTGCTCATTATGCAGCCAAGCTGTACCACATAGGTTCTACGTTAGAACTCTGTCGTTTCTATAAATGCTAGTGAACCTCTTTCCTCATTCGTTGTTTGTCGACAACTTAGAAATTCACCTTTTCATTACTCCTTAGGATTCATTTATATGGATCTTTGAAATTTTGTGAAGTAGATGAAAGTGATCTGGTCGTACTTGCGTCTCGTTCACTTGGCCCACCGGCTACGATTCGCTGCGCTTGCAAGAAATACGGCTGGAGTTGAACTTTTTGGTGCTTTTGCTCAGGGTATGGATCCACGAGAGCGAAAGGCCATATATAGTGCAATGGCCAGAGTTTTGGCTGCTATTCATTCAGCTGATGTTCATGCTATCGGTTTGAACCGATATGGTCGAAGGGAAAATTACTGCAAGAGACAGGTTCGGGTCTTCTGAATATTTCTGGTAATTCTGTTCCAGTCTCTTTTTTATGAATGTTTTTCGAGATATATCTCTTCTGTTTCCCTCATAGTTCCATTTACGTCAATTCATTACCGTTCTTGTAGTTGCGAGCAGGTTGAAAGATGGACTACGCAATATCATCTATCGACAGGGAAAGGGAAGCCTGATCCAGACCCCAACATGTTGGAACTTATTCAATGGTTAAAAGAGAATGTTCCAGAAGAGGATGGTTTTGCTGGCTCAAGAACTGGAATTGTGCATGGAGATTTTCGACTAGATAATCTTGTATTCCATCCTACTGAGGTGTAGCTTTTACTGCTCAGTTCATGACCTTGAATTTTTGGAGCATCATTTGGCAGGAAGATTTGAAGTCTCTAATGTTAATGATTTATGCTGCTTGCAATCTTCTCACTTTGCATGTAGACGAAGAGTTCATTGCCAGGTATGCTTGATATAGTTACGGTCTTTTATGGAAATGAGTAACGACTTTCAATCTAATTCTGATATTGCAGGCTCGTGTTATTGGTGTACTGGATTGGGAACTCTCAACTCTTGGGAATCAGATGTCAGACGCTGCCTACAACTGTCTGGTACACTTGATAAGACTTCTGTGGAAGTATATGAGCATTTCTTTTAATATATTCGAATGATATTATTGAGGAAATTGTACCCTGGGTTGGTAGTAATCAGTTTTAAATCAATCATTTTCTTCCATTGGTTTTGTCTTTGACCAGTTGGTATTGGTGAATGCAGCCTTATGTTGTAAAAGACAACGAGAGTCCAGGCATGAATTACGGTTTAGATGAACAACTTGCAGATGGCATACCATCACTATCGCAATACCTTGCTGAATACTGTGATGCAGGAGTAAGTGCAGCGCGCTTTCACCGTTCATGTTTTCCTCTTATATTAATTAGCCATTATTTTTTTGTGTTTGATCGATCTTTTATCATCCGGTCTATCCATTGGTTGTACTGTATTACATTGTCACTTACAATCTTGTTCTATATATTTGGTCATGGTGTATCTTTAACCAGTTAGTTAACGCTCTTGAGATATCAGTACACTTTGCCTGTATTTCTCTAGTTTAGGACAGCCGTGAGTGACGTGTGGATTCTGTAAAGTTCAATGGAGAGTGTCATATCTTCCTGTATTCATCAGACCATGAATGCAGGGTGTTCCATGGCCAGCTAACACGTGGAATTTCTACACCGCCCTTTCACTATTTCGATATGGTGCTATTTTGGCTGGAGTTTACTTGCGGGTGCTTCAGGTTTGTCGAGCTTATTTGCTGACTTTACCTTACACCATTCAATAGTAAATTTAAGGATTGGATTTTCCAAGTGGGTTTACCAGGCTTGTTGAATCCCAACACCCTAAACAGTAGACTACTCGTCCTTGCTCTATTGATGCACGTGACGTGATATTAACCATTCATATCTTCATGTAGGATATGACCTCTTCTAATTCTGTGTATTTCTGTACTCTGGACTATAATCACAGTGCCAAGTCTGCAATTTCTTGTTGTTTCATTTTTAGATGATTATTACGTGTTCATATGGTTCTGACGTACGAATTGTGCCAGTGGCTAAAGATTTTCTGAATTTGGCAGGGTAATGCTTCAGGTGGTAAGCGATCAGCAGACTCAGGAAAAATGGCGCTATTCTTCGCTGCCACTGCACTTAGATTGGTGAAACAAGGGCCAATACTGCCACCCCGTCCTCCTCCCTCTGTTTCAGGTAATTCGTGAAAAATCACCTACTTGGGACGTATTTAGCTTGACATTTAGCATGTTCGATATTTTCCACAAAGAGCGTCTGATCTTTTCGTTATCCAGATATTTTCCTAGATGTGATGGCTGTGCTGTAAATGTCAAGGTATGATTGTGATTATGTTTCTAGCTTCGAGGTGTCGTTTCTCTGAGGTTGCAATCACCCACTAGTTTTACCTGCCAGAATGCAAGTTAGGTGGCTGCCCAGATAGCATGTTGGTCAGTCATATTGTGGCTATTATTGATATGTTATTCCACCTTGTAAATAAAAGTTTGGATCTCCTTCATGCAATAGCAGTAGTGTGCAGCATTTATGTTGTGTAGCCTACGCAGCATTTGCTTTATCTTTTCTTTCTGTCATGGAACCAGCTACTACGGAGCCGCATGCACGGATCATCGGGTCTGAAAGTAGCAATCAGAATCCTCTGGGGTTCACTCCGTCGGCAAGGGTGCAGGAGATAAGGAAGAGGTTGCTCTCCTTTATGGAACATCATATTTACCCAAGTGAGAAGGAGCTCAACGAGCTGATGTACTCCTCCAGTGATAGGTGGACCATCCATCCGACCGAGGAGAGGCTGAAGAAGTTGGCGAAAGCAGAAGGGCTTTGGAATCTTTGGATACCGGTACTGTGATGACTTTGTTCCATCGTTTCTGTCTTGCTGGTGATGGGATAATGGAGGTGTTTAAAAATACAGTTTTCTGCATACATGCCCTGGATTAGTTGGCATCAGGCGACTCAGTTGCTAAGTTTTGCAAAACACAGGCAGACAGTGCAGCTCTGGCATCGAAGCTGCTATTCGATAATGAGAAAGCCTTACGTTCTAAGGATGCAGCTGATCGGCTAGTGGGAGCTGGACTGAGCAATTTGGAGTATGCTCACTTATGTGAAATTCTAGGGCGGTCTATGTGGGCTCCCCAAATGTTCAATTGTAGTGCTCCCGACACAGGAAACATGGAGGTATTAACAGTTTATTCATCCAATGACAGTATTGTATTGTGATGTTGTATAATGCTAAGATTAATCGTAGGGAAGGAATTTCTGGAGCAGCTGGTAGTGTATTTGAAGTTGTATTCACTGCAGCATTAACTTAGTGACATAGTCAGGTTCTAATGGTCAATAATCAGTTCATGATTTGAGATGGTGTTCATGACGCACAGGTGTTGTTAAGATATGGAAACCCTCAGCAGCAGAGGCAGTGGTTGAAACCTTTGTTGGAAGGAGAGATACGCTCCGGATTTGCCATGACTGAACCCAACGTGGCATCTTCTGATGCTACCAACATCGAGTGTTCGATTGTTAGGTCAGTTGTTACTTGCACTGCGCCCTCAGGTTTCTTCACTGTTCTTTGTAAATTTTTAAATCGGTATTGATATTTGTTCTTGGTGGCTATGTGCTTTCTCATGTTTTCTTGAGAAGACATGAGAAAATTTGAGAAAACGTGCCTTTTGCAGACTCTTGTCTGAGTTTGAGGTGTGGCAGCAAGCAATTTGATGTTTTACTATATATTGCACTTGGGATGACGAATCGATGGATGATGTGAAACTTACGTTTGGTTTCTGTTTCTAATGTTTTTGCCCATTTCTCAATATGAAGCATTGTGCTCATTAACTTGATTGGTATATTGAGGTTGAGGATTGCTTCACTAATGCCTTGCGGATTGATGCAGAGAGGGGAATGAGTATGTCATCAATGGTCACAAATGGTGGACTAGTGGTGCAATGGATCCACGATGCAAGTTGCTCATTGTCATGGTCTGTATCCGTAGACATCAGGACTCCTGATGTTTAATTCTTCATGGTTATCAAAAGAGCCTTCGGCAATTTTCTGTTAATTGTTGACGTAAATGAATCAGAACTGTATATTGAACTTTTCTCTTATTGGACTTTTCACCTCTGGCTATAGGGATCGTTGTACAGCTTGCTATGGTTAAATTGCACCGATTTGTATAATTGGTGTTGTTTTATATTTTCCTCCGAGTTGAGGTTTGTGAGTGAATATTTTTATCTTGGTATAGATATTTGCTTGTGCTAATTTTATTCTTTGCATGTGTAGGGCAAAACAAACCCAAGTGCTGCCATGCATCAGCAACAGTCTATGGTGCTTGTCGATATTAATACACCAGGCGTGAAAATTGTGAGGCCATTGTTAGTTTTCGGCTTCGATGATGCTCCACATGGTCATGCAGAAGTTAAGTTCGAGAATGTCAGAGTTCCTGTCACCAATTTGCTGCTGGGTGAAGGTCGAGGATTTGAGATTGCTCAGGTGAGGATTCCTCCTCAGCTCGGATTTTCCTAGTTCTAATATTGTTGCAGATGCCAACCTCCTAAGGTGGTCGGTCATTTGAGGAAGTCATGTTGATGTGCGCTTGGCTGAAATTGATTGCAGGGTAGATTAGGCCCAGGACGTCTTCATCACTGCATGAGGCTGCTAGGTGCTGCCGAGCGTGGCATGGATTTGATGGTGAAGAGGGCAACACAACGAAAAGCATTTGGCAAGGCTCTCGCTCAGCAGGGCACATTTGCACATATGCTGGCTAAGGTTTGCTCATGTTCACTTCTACACTCGCCTAATGAGCAGTTTTCGGCTCTGGAGTTTCGGATTATATTTTTTGCTCGTCCGGATTTAGAGATGATATCAGGGAACATGGTAAAGTTTCTTCAATCTAGATATTTGCTATATATCTTTTTTCTCTATGCTGATTTTCAGTGGCCTGTGTTGCAGTCTCGATTAGATATTGAGCAAACTCGATTGCTCGTTCTGAATGCTGCCCATGAGTTGGACTTACATGGCAATAAAATTGCCAAGGGTGCAATTGCTATGGCCAAGGTAAAGCACTTTGTTCCTATTTCCTTTGCTAAATTGTGGGCAGAAATCAATCTCTGTTTCCTTTACATACTCCAGTCCCTTTACTGGAGCAACTATTTGCACCACATTTTCAATTTCTCCTAAAGACTTGGAATGGTGCAAGCTTGTACTGATGCAACGGTAAGCATTGAATTTTCAGGTGGCTGCTCCAAATACGGCATTGCGAGTACTTGACAATGCCATTCAAGTCCATGGGGGTGGAGGTGTAAGCTCCGACTTTCCATTGTCGCATTTATGGGCAAGTGCCCGCACTCTCCGGCTTGCAGATGGGCCAGACGAAGTACATCTTGGCACCATTGCAAAGCTTGAGTTGCAGCGTGTATCCAGGCTCTGATGCGCAAACATTCCCCATACTCCATCATTGGTCTTTTGGGCCCATTAGATTGATAATGTGACTACAGAAGTGGAGGGATACCGTGTGCATGTGGCTTCAAAGAACTCCAACAGACTTTTTTTTCACGTTGATTCAAGGACAGAGTTATTATTTTTCTTACGTTTACATTTACATGGTAAACGTTTACGAGACTCTGCTTGTACTGCTTGTTGAGGTGCTTGTTCTATCGTTGAGGTCTATAGAGGATTTCATGCTTTGTCGGAATCATTTCAAGTCAGAGTGACGAGGTAGGAACCGTTGCATGTTTATGCACATTCCAGCTTGTATGAAAGGTAGGAACCGTTGCATGTTTATGCACACTCCAGCTTGTATGAAAAGTCTTGCTGGCGCCTCTCTATTGCGGCACTTATTCTGTTGGCTTGTTTCGTAGGTCAAAGCCAATCATGCTGTTTCTCATGTGTCAGGTTTCACAACACCTTCTGAAGGAAAATGAGTAAGAATATTAAGAACTGTACAAGGTTTCTGTTCAAGTAGGTTTAATTACATTAACTTGTGTAACAATAAATCATGCTTTATGAAAGTGCACATGTACTTGGCAGAGCATGACGTGAAGGGTGCATGAAGCGAACAAACCCCAACTGCAACTTTGTAGGGGAGATTGTAGTGCAGCACTTTGTGGAGTCGGAGGATTTCAAAATAGATTTGAACACAGAAACAAGAATGAACAATCCACTTTATCAAATGACCAATCGAATTTCTCAAAAAATTGGCTTTCAGTTCAGCATATCCCTTTCGGTTTCTTTTGCGTTCTGCAAGGACATACCTGACAACCCCAAGAGCTCTAAGCTCTCTTCTCAAGTAAGTTCAACTTTTTAACTTCATGAGGAAGTCTACAAATCCAAGTAAAATGTCGACAAACACATGATTCTGCATACAGCAACCAGACATTAGCAACTGGTACTAGAGGGTCACATATTTTCATTGATGGCCAATAAATTCAAAACGTTTGTATGTCAAAATGTTGCACCTTGCAAGAGAAATAGTCGAGCTAAGGTACTTGTCACACTGCCATTGTTGGCAACTACAATCGGCTATTGCTCATCTCTCAACTCAAATAGAGTCCTGAATGTTGTACCTGTATCAAACCTTTATTGAGGGTTTCCTGCAACCCTAGTATGAATAAAAAAGGACGTCCCTTTCCACTTAAATTTTACAAACAAGAGACAAGACATGGTATCTAAGAATGGCTAATGTGATCCCTTAATCAATTAAATCATTTACAAGGCAGGACTTCAAGGGAATGCGGATTCACAGCTACTCTGCCAGATGTTTGGCCGTCCTCTTTTGAAGGCTATTCGCCTTATCGTGCACGATACTCTCACCAATAGTCGGTTCTCCCCAATCTGAACACAAAAAAAATAAAAGAACGTTGTCAGAATAGCCTGTCAGGACATTAATAAAAAAATACTTGGTAAATCAGATCCACAGGTTAGGAGAGGCTACCACAAAAACCACAGACTTGCGTCACAAGCATGCTATAACGATGACTCTGAGGACTTCAATCATGTAATTTTGAGAAAAAAGATATAAGTATAGAGTACTATTCACGAGCACAATTTACTGGTTCAATTCGAGACTAAAGCTTACAACTGACACTGATTTAGTGCTTTATATATGATACACAATATTCACAAGTTATAGTTACTGACCTCGATCCTTCCCACCAATCCTCTCTTTGGTGGTTGCTGAAGAATCATCACCTGAGTCAAACTCATTGACTGTGGCGTATTTCTTGATTCTCCACGTGATCATCACACTGGAAAGAATGCCGAGAGCAGGAAGAACGTAGGGCAATAGTCCGGATTTGCCACCAGTGCCCTCAGCTCCTACGTGCGTGGCAGCACTGGTGAGGCTGCCAATGGAAGTGTTTTGAATGATCATAGGCAGGCCTCCGGCGATGGTGGGAAGAAGGAAGTCTACAAAGAAGCCGACATCTGTCGCTGCGAGTCCATAGTTGATGATGTAGGACGGGACAGGCGAAAAGCGAGCCAGAAGGACGAACTTCCAGCCATCTCGTGCAACACCTTTACATAAGACATTGAAGTACTTGTTCTTCTTCACCAGGTTGCTCGCCCAGTCGGAGTTCCGGAATACCGCCCTGCATTCAAACAACATGAAAAATACAGACAAATCAATTCTCTCAAGTCAGAACATCGACAACCCAATGCTTCCTCCATCTTTACATCTCGCATAGCAACACCTTCCCCTGACCTGACACGAGGAGATTAAAAATTAGGATAGTCGCGAAGCAAAATAATGAACGGCGATCACGTTAAACCTTAACTTCTTACGGATTACCAGAAAATGACTGAGAAGGTTTGTCAGGACATCTTCACTTCAGAATTCTGAAGCTGAATGGGTCCTCCGCCTCAAGGGAGTGTGACAACTCGGTTAACAATGTGATCCACCGCATCAAACTAAGTCAAAGACAGAAAAAGAAAGATAGAAATATGGCGATGGAGCCGACCTTCCAATCCAAAATGCGAGAGCTGCGCCCATCACTTTTGCAGAAAACACGCAGAGGACACCCCGGAGGAAGCCAAAGAGGAAGGCCGCGGCGGCCTCGAAGACAATGGCGTACGGGAAACACAAGGCGATGGCGATCGTGTGCACCACAACAAACACAGGCATTGCAGAAGACCCCAACCTCTCGGCCATCCCATGAAACCCATCCATCATGGCCTGCTTATCGCCTCCATAAGCATTTTCGATCGCCACGTACAGCCCTCCCGTGGTCACCAGCAAAGACAAAAACCCTAATTTGGCTGCGTTGCCCATGTCTCCCTTGCAGAGCGCGTGTCCACCGATTCAACACCTCCCGGCCTTGCGACCCGAGCTGCGAAAGAAAAAAAACACGCCACAATTGGCGATTTCAACTGCCCCGTAAGTGAAGTCAAATCCTAAACCGCAGCAGCAGCTGCAGCTCATGAGGCACCCATCTTGCAGCTGATGAGGTCGACCGATCGCCGGAAAATTCAAGGGAGAAGACCGGAACGGAGCTGGCCTGGAAGAGTTCTGATCAAATGACCACGAAACCCCCAAACGTCTAGTATCGCAACAATCAAATCTTCGCGTGCTTTGCGAAGACTCCAATCCACTAGAGCTTCGTAGAGGCATGTGAGGCTGTGGAGAAATTCATCAATGCACTGCAAAAACATGGAGGGGAAGAAGAGAATGCCGACGACTCAACCCTGTGCTGCCGGCGGGGACCGGAAGACCGCCTCTTTTGACGAATGCCCCTTGCTATGGGCGACGGAAAATCGAAGTTTTTTCATCCGTTTGGATGTTCTTGGCAATAGATAGGTCAGCCGTCTTTTAGTCTTCCATGGTTGATTATCCTAAATCCTATTTCTAGCACTTTGAAAATTCATAGTTTATTCATATGGTGTTCAAAAATGCATTCTTAAAGAATTTAAAATCCCCTTTCGGATTCCAACCAAATCTCACCAAAAGCTTTTCAATATAATAATAATAGCAACCATGCTTGAATTGCTTATTTGTGAGATTTTAGGCATAGTTATCTCAAAGGAGTCGTACCTCGTTGTGGCATGTGGATACTATTTTCTGAAGTTTGTTGAAACCTAGCATGCCTTTAGTAGAGAGTAAGAAATCTTTGATGAATTTTTATAACAAGTAGCAAGTGTCCATTCATAGTGTTCTATTCACGATTTTACATCTCTACTTTTAATGAGTTTGAAGATAGACACAAGAGAGGGCTTTATAATTGTGATTTCCCCTATTGTTAACGAACATTGGAGGGTGGCCTTTGGCTCTTCCAAGAATGTGGGAGTCCCCCAAGCGTTGCAACTCCACATTTGATAAAAGTTATTGACATAGCAAACACTCTAACCATCTTTAGGACCATCTTAAACTAATCCACCCTCAAATATCCTAAGATAATTAAAAAAATTCAAAGTAGGCAATTAATTTTATAATTTCTTTTGAATTCATTAGTGAATGCATTGTTGGGCAGCTTGAAAGCAACATTGTTCATGATTTTTTTTAAAAGGATTCTAAACTCCATCATCAGCTTCTAAAGCACTTTTCAAATTACTAGGCTTCATTCATCTTGTTCATTGGCTGTTTTTTTCTCTTTTTTTTTGTCATGATGTGTATTTCACTAATATCTTTTGCTATCCTATCCATATCATGTATTTCAAAAAATTACTGTGAAATTTTTGATCTTGTCTTAAGAATATAAATATAAATGCTTCGCATTCAATCTCTTTTTTTAGGGAATTAATTAGTCTATTTTCTAAATAAAAGCAATTATTCTTAAAGCTAACTTAATAACGGATCATTTGAAACAATTTTCCAATTTGATGTCTCACTCCACCAAAAAAAAATTATGAATTCTAAAAAACATGGACATGAGAGCTCCTCTATTCTATCCAACTATTGTGACAATAGAAAACTATGATTCTATTATATGGATTTACTAAGAACCAAGGGAGATTTAATTCAATGTCGTTGTTTAGTCCACACTACAAGCAAGAAGTTTTCCTAGAGACTCACCCTAGTTGATAGATGATCACTTATTGATACTTAAATGCATTTCTTCACTTAAGAATAGCAAATTGCAAGCTTTACTAATCCTAGAGTGAGGGGAGGTATAAAAGCAAGGCTCCTAGATGGATACTTGTTTTGTCATCCTTCATCCATCCATGTATATGCCTACTTTTTAGAAACTTAGTACCCTAGCTAATTATCTATGATTGTGAGTCATTTGCGAATTCATTGAGTCACATGATAGAGAAGATGCAAAAATCTCTAGTGAAGATGTGGAAACGTCTAGTTTAGTAGTCATTAGTGTAGAGACTGAGAGTGACAAATCGACAAGTTTTATAACTTTTTGTAATTCTTATTCACTTGATTAAAAAAAATGGGAGACAATTCCCTAATTCTTGGTCTGTTAGATGGGATCATTCAAAAGGAAATTGGACATAAGGTAGCAAACAAGTTCCAAAGCAATTGTGCGTATTATGGCAAATGAATTAGCCCTAGAATTTATTTGTATTGCAAACTATAAAATTGAATGCTCACTTGTCTTGCACAACTTGATGGGCTTGGATATAATATCTATGTATGGCAATTGGGAACCTCACAAATTATTTTCAAAACCAAAAACAAGGTTAATCACAAAATAGATGATTTTTTTGTTTTGGATGACAACAAGTTTAGGGTTTTCTAGTAGGGCTAATTAAATCATATTCCTCTTTATATATCTAGAGCAAATTGTCCTTCTAACATAGAGAAGTGTTTCAGCTAATATGATGTATGATCTATGTATTTTTGAAGCATAAGTTGAGCGATGTGAAAAATACTATTATTGCATGGCTTTTTCAAAAGTACGTACCAACCTTAGCTAATCTTGTAGATGCACATATTTAAAATTGGTTTGACCCAAGGCTTTGGTAAATATGCCTACAACTTGCATTAATGATGTAGCATGTATATGAGCATCTTGGACTTTTTTTTTATGTAATGGTGATGCACTTCTATATAGGCTTGGTTCTCACATGATAAATTCAGACCACCTATGGCCAATCACTTAATCTAAGACAAATCATGAGCATTAAGAGACAATGCAAATTTTTCCCATGTAAAAAGATCATCACAAAGTTTAGACCCTACGGTTTGGCAATAGTTATCGTACGGTTATTGTTGTTTCATGGGTTCGCATGTTAATCGCATTGTTATCGCATTATTACCGTGCATTGCTTCACATCGTTATCGCATCATTACAATGCAGTACTTGTAACTACATCGTAACGATGCGAAGCAATGCACCGTAATGATGCGATAACAATGCAATTAATGTGCAAACCCATGAAAAAATGACAACCACATGATAACTGTTGCCAAACCGTAGGGTCTAAACTTTGTGATAGATAGGAAACATGGGGATTCCAAATTTTTCGTGATTTTATTCTTGAAATTGAAATTAATTACTACAAATTTTTAGAAGCCAAGAAGTGTTTATAACCTATAGCCAATGTCTAAACTCTTCTAATTCCGGTCATTCAAGAATCACTTTACTACTCACTACTTCCTATTTCTTATTCATAGGTGATGGTCAGCTTTGAGTACCCAAAAAGGTTGTCTTAACTACAATATCAATCCATGTCACTATGTCAAATGACTTCATCTTTTAGATATTATAAATTAAGAATTCATAAAATGTGATTTTAGTTTTCAACACTTATAATGTGTCAAGAAAAAAAAATTCATGACAATCAAAGAATTTTAAGAATTTTTATTTAATTTTTTAGTTGAAAAAGTAAGTTGTCACATATACCTAAAATCCTTAGAAACAAGCATTTAGAATATCAAATAATTTTATTTTAATATCATTTTTGAATATAACTTACATTTGTGGTCCAACACATAAAAAAATTAATTTCATCAATAAGAATTTAATAAATTGTAAACTATGATGCCTACAAATCCCAAAATTAGAAGTTTTTTTCACCTCTATCAATAGGTCCAAAAATTTACTTTGAAAAAAAAAACTCAAAAGAAATATACATATTGACCATGTTGAGGTGTAGGAATTTTTATTTTCATTTTAGGTTTTTATTACTTGATCAAAATAAACAAATTAGACAAACTTTGGAGTTTTTAAACAAGAATTACCTAAATAATTAGTGTGTCCAAAAAGTGATACCCCAAGCCGACCATCACCCTCATACCTTCCATGCACTTGGGACATGTGTCATCATGGCTTATTAGTCCCAACCTTGAAAAGGAGAAAAAAACAAATTCCAAGCTTTGATTGGAAATTTATTCCTATCTTGGTTGGAAATAGTTACAATCTACAAGTTGGAAATGAGTCCTTAGAAACAAGTGGTCTAAACTTATACATAGGCTTTTCAAAGAATTTGATCATGCTTTGGTCATCACAAGCAACTTTCCATTGATATTGATGGTAGAAATTGCTTGAGTTTGATCAACAAGCTCCTTCTTTGGTGGTGCTTAAACAATAGAAAAAAAACAAAACTATAGGCTATTAAATAATAAATAGAGCATCAAACTATAGTAAGATACATGTTGGACTAACAAACAACCACTCTAAAAGAGGCTCTGTCTCCATACATCCATTTTGCTTTTCAAATAAGGTCCTACTCAAGCTACCTCACATGCAACATTTGTTGATGCAAACATCTTTCCCTTCAATTCACAACCAACACAATTATCTACTTTCCTTAAAAGGACCAGGGGATAATTTCCAAAACCGTATAATAAAATGCATCTCAAAAAAAAAATTTAATGATAAACCTTTCAAGTAAAAATTATAAAATATGGCCAACAAATTATATCCTTTTAATAAGATCAATTCCTATATTAACCAATATTTTTCAATAAAATATAAAACCAAAAAGATTAAATTCCTTCTAAAATTGATTATAGATTGAATACTTGCAAATTTTCACAAGACCTTTTTGTTGTTTGAGTTCAAAATCTTTAGTTTTAATTTTAATGATTTTTTAAGATTATAATTCAACTTACTTGTTGAAGTCATTTTTTGAACTGAAAAAATCAATTTTTGATGTCATACATACTCATGCACCTTTTGAACAATAGAATAGTTGCAATGGAAAGCTACTAAAATGTATAATGTATAAATATATGAGAACTAGAACAAGAATTCACAAATATTTAGATGGATGAAAAAACAGAGATATATTTATGTTCATCCATTATTCAAAACTTGAGCATCTAGTCCTTTAGGGGGTATGACAGAGCTAGCTCATCACTAATAAAACAAGCCATTATGAAGTTTGGAATGAGGACCTACTTGTGTCGATGCAAATCCTCCTACCCTTCAGTCAAAACAAGCCATTATGAAGTTTGGAGTGAGGACCTTCTTATGTCCTCCTACCCTTCGGTCTAGAGCCAGTAATGTTGTGGTGGGATGCCACTCCTACCACTACCAGAAAAAAACAGAATTTAAAGTCCAAAATATTGGCTCTTTATGCAGAGGCAATATATTCACAGAAAATCTCAGTTTCCAACTTCACAGCGTAGAATATACAATCGGCGATTAGGAAGTCCCAATCTTCAGATACAGTGACTTTAGTACCGTATTTTGTGACCATTCTAGCGTGACCATTGTGGTTGTTAACATGGCACCAAAAGTCCTCATAATCATGAGCCCCCGAGTTCTCTACACCTTCTATTCGGTGAATGTATGCTGAGGTGAACCCAACTGACTAAGCAAACTTGCAATTACCGAGACATGTATCTTTTCAACACCCCAAAGCTCTCTTCACCTTTGTATTGACAATCAATGGCTCACGTACCAAATCATAGTGAGGTCAAGTGTTAGAAAGGCATTGTCTCTTCAACAGGTCAATCCCTGTAGAAAAAAGGGTGGCTGTCACTCTCTCAGAATCTTCCCTGAAGACATTTTTGTCACCTGGAGCTCCGAAAATGCCATAGCATCAGTTAAAAAATTAGAACGGGGCCAATTGGGGCTGATCCCTCGTGGTGTCCTGCAGTTCGATTCCCGATGTGGACCTTTGAAGCCCCAAGACGTGGAAAAAATTCATACAGAAGATTTCGGTGCTGCAACATGACTCCAAACGTCACATTCCTCCCCAAAGCACACTAAAGCGAACCTCGTCCTCATTTATTGTTGATCGGCATTAACCGTTTCTCTGCATTGCGGATAATAGCAACACATTATTACAAGTCTCTATTAAGACCATTGCTATTTACATTGAATTTGCTAATATCTACCGAGAAAGAGAGCCTGTGAATAACTATCGTCAGACCAAAAAAACATATTGTGAGCGTGCAATGGGTTACATGAACAAGAAGTATTCTCATGCAAAACACATAAGAATCAATAGCAGAATGACCTCCACTTGAATTCCTGACCTCGACCAAGCACCTTGTGAGGCAACCACAAGGTGAGAAATCCTGCTAAAGCTCGTGGAGCACAGAAAGGTTTCCGCACATCATGCATACACATTGCACACTCCATACTATTCACCAGTCTACAAAACGAAATAGAATTCCAGATGCTATGAACTGCAATCCCAAGTGTAAAAGCAAACCTGAACGATCACCAAAAATATAGAAAACAGCAGGTCACTTACTTGTCGTTTACTAACATAGGGCTGGACCTGACGAGGGTTCTCTTCTCGTTTACTATGGACCTGAAGTGGACTCTCCAATGCAGTTGCACCTCTTTTCCCTAGAGGCCGTCCAAGTCGTTTCGCTTCCCTCCGTTTTTCAGCCTCAAACTCTTTGCGCGTTTCATGTCGAGAACCACTCTGCCAAACACGACCAAAGTTTGGGAGCCAGCTGGCGTCAGCCTCTGGAACCGTCTCTCCTCTCGCCGCACGTTCCAACTGTGCCCTTCGCATTTCAGCCCAGGCAGCTCCCACCCGGTTCGGTGGCCTCAGCTTTGCTAACTTCCTTTCCTGTGTCTTGGAAAGCGGTTGGGTCTTCACGAAAGCTTCCATGTCAATGCTTGGGGCACTAAACAGCTGCTTGTCGTCACTGGGTCCAATCCAAGGAGGCGGACCCCCAGAGTGAACATTTCCCTCTCCAGGTTGCAGGGGTGGGCAAACGACCTTAGAAAGAGCTGCAAACCTTGAGTTGTTAGTGAAAACATTCATAGCTGATTAAGGTCTGAAAATAGAACGTGGAAATTAACAGTTGAGAATACTAACTTTCAAAACATATTTCTATCCATAAACAATGTAGAGTATGATCTCTTTTCTTTATTGCTACAATTTTGTTACCTTTCTTGAAGCTTCAAAATGATTGTATTAATTCCTAAAAGAGGCCAATATTGGGCATTTGGGCACTAGGGAGTTAAATAGGATGTAATCGATTACACGCACTTTTAATGGCCTGACCTTTCCAGCAGAGTGAAAGCATCTGATAAACAACCTGCAGTGCCTAGATTTCATCAGTATAGCTAGGTCAAGCGGATACACACTTACCTTGGCCAGCAGCCATTACGGTATGCTGTGGAACTGCAGCAACTGGCAATGATGGCATATTGTAATGCGCACTAGAATGAATTTTCGTTGCTGACAACTGTGCTTCACGAGCCTGTATAAAGGAAAAGTTCTAAAGCAGAAGATGACTCACAAGTGAAAGTCCAGAACAGTATAACCGAAATACATCGCACATCAGGATTCCAACATCTAAACTCCAAACGAATAAGAATTACACAGAACGTGTCCACAATGAGCCAAGCCACACTCAACACGATAGACTTACTTGCGTGTAGGGGGTCATGGCGACGCCTCTAGATCTATCCAAAATCCCATTCGGGGTCTCTGGATAGTAATCATGAGAAGATTTGCTGGTGCTGGCTTCTGTTTTGACACAAAAATTCAAGAGAACCAGAAGTGTTAATACAAAGTCACAACAATTCAGCACGCATTTTGATTGCAGAATTTCCAATCAATCTAATATTCGTTAAAATGTGCAGTGCAATGTTTCAATCGCCCAACTAAAACCTCGGACCTGTACTAGTCCTAGTTTTCTGAGCATTTTGAACGTCACAATTTTGGCGCTCTGAAACAAGCCACGCTAACGCATATGACCATTGTCTGAATTAAGTTCCGAAACATGTAAAGCTTCTCAAGTCAAGATGGTCCATTGATTAATCCGCAGCTCACCTATACCGAAAGCTGCTGGTGCCGAACGACTCCCAGGATCCATGTAGTGCAAAGCCCCACCACCCCACCCATTTGAGGATGACCGTGACGCCTCGGTTGCACCAGACGTTGAAAAGCGTCGCTGATCACCATGTATAGAAGATGCCCCATCATACATAGGCAAATGTCTCTGGGAGCTTCCAACAGTAAGGACTGATAAAGGCTGAACATCATCTACAGAAGCAAGATGTAAAACAGTTTGTCTATTGCCTAATGCCAAAGAAGATCCCGGATCATAATGTGAGGTGTCAGTGTGGATATTGTTTGTTCTGGAAAGCTCAACATTTGCTCTAGCCGTAGTCGCCGCTGCAACTTTACATCGCTCCTGCCACTGGATTCAATAAAACATGAAGGAGCACTTTTAGAGAAACGCAGAAAACATGAAAAAGAAGAAAAGAAAAAATTCTGGCATCTGATAAACTTAACTGAACATTATGGTTTTGAATAACACCTGCAACAAATGTCACTGTAAATTGTGTCTACGGTAGAGGATACTAACACCATTACAGAACTAATCCTGTCTCCTATACTGGCCCACTTACCAAAAGCAACTCATCTATTCATACACTTGGTTGAACATATTAGCAAGTGGTGTAAGCAAAATGTCTGCCTACTGATCTTCGAATGAAACTGGAGTTGTCTACAGTCACTTACAGTGGTGTACAACCTCCACTTTGGAATTGCATAAGAAATTCATACATTGTGATAAAGATTGATCTTAATAGTTTTGGCTCTTATACCCGAACATCTCTCCACGGTTCTATACATCTCCCAAAAATCACGCCCCTACATATGCCAAAATTCTTAAAGCGACGTAAATAGTATGTCTACTGCGTTTGAAAGAATAGTACCTTCAACAACTCCTCCTTGGAGATACAGTACCGATGGCTATCGGCGACACCAGCTCCTTGCTCCAATAAAAAATTCTTGACGTTCGTGAAATGTGAAGGACTTCCTAAATGCTGGATGGCGCTTTCTCTGATTCATGTTGGAAAAGCCAATCACAAACAATCGAATGCGAGGCTGAAATAATGGTTTAACACCGACGGCACTTGCAACCCTAAAACTCGTAGCAAGAACCTTGAAGACAAGCCTCAAGGCCCCAGCCCTTACTTAAATCTGTGATAGCGAAGGAAAAAGAAACCTACCGTGCAAACGCACTCTCATTCTCGTCGACCTCGAGCTCACAAAAGGAACACCAGAATTTGGTGTGACCGCGGCCTTCATCTTGCAATACTGCAACCTCCTTCAGTGATGACCTAATATCTTGAATCTTCGTCCGCGACTTGGAAAGAAACTCAGTCAAATACTGCTTGTGTTTGACACCATACTTGTGACCTTTGCCCTTGTCGTGATTAATACGGCAGACTCGGCAGAACATAAACGGAGCCATAGGGAGGACGCTCAAACACGCCGCCGACCGATTTCTCCCATCTGTTCGACAAGCGCAACCAACTTCGTGACGATCCACACGACAAGCCCTACAATTTCAACTAAATACTCCTGCTCAAAGATCTTCAACGCTTTCTACTCCAATTACGAGACAACCTCACATGAGTGCTGAATTCAAGAGCGAGATTGGACTACGTAACCGCAATTGCAAGCCTCCCCGCCCCCACCCCCACCCAATTCAAAATCGGCTCAAGACACGAAACCCTAATTTTCATAAACTCTAGCATTGTTTATACTGTTAGTCCCAGATAGCTTGAGCATTCGAGTCGTCCAAATTCAAACCAACATGGTATTCAGCATCCACGAGATTCAGCAGCAAAGTCTATCAAGTAGAAAGCAAACATTCAATTCGATTCAGAAAGAAAAGGCGATACCTCTAGGTCACGGTCTTCTTCTTTCAGAGTTCATCAATCTGCTTGAGTTCCTGTGCGGTGTTTAGAACAGGGCTGATGACGATGTTTTTGCATTACAGGAGATTTGAGGGCAATAGAAGACTGTGGATTCCCATGAGTTTTTGGACTGCTGGGAATTTGAGAACTCTATCAAATCAGCAGTCTTACGTGGTCAGATAATATTAATTAATTGATTTTTAAAATTTTTAAATTTTAAATTTTTTTATTATTTTAATATTTTAATGCATTCTCAACCTGGAGAACAAGTCTAAAACGGCCCTTTAGAGCCTTCAAATCTCTTCTAATGATTAGATGGGATTTGAGGCCTTTAGAAGGCCGTGAGTTATCATGGTGGGGAACGCACTGCAATAGCGACAGAGCAGTGACAACATAGCAGGCTGACGTGGCCAAGACCCGGCCACATCATTTTTGGAAAAAAAAATCAACTTTTTTTTTGCATTCTAAGAACTATTTTAAAAAAAAACTCCTTGACAGTTGGTTGTTTCCTTGCTGCGGGGGGGAATAGGCCTGAAATGGCCCTCTGTATGCCTCACATCCCATCTAATGATACCTGCAATGTACTTGTGGAGTTTGAAGAAATTTGAGTAGTGGCGTGAAGCTAAAGGCTAATTGTTACCAAGTTGGAAAGAACTAGCCTAAGAGTTCAAGTTCCTAACCTCCATACTTTAAGAGTAATGTGCAAATTGGAAGTAAACCTAGTTGGAAGTAATTTAATGCAAATCCTTTTGAATTGTACAACCTAGCTAGGATTAAAATCCACTAGCTATTGAATCCTATTTAAAATTCTCCTTGGAACAAATCTATCATACTACATTGAAATTTTGATCAAGATTGAACCTTGTATTTTGAAAATTTGAAAATGCAACAAGTATGTCAACTTGTTACTCTAAAAGACTCTACTTTACAAAACATTGAGATTTGTTTCACCCTATTGAGAATTTGCCATTGAAAATTAGAAGAGGACACATTGTGTCTTCTTATCCTTGAGGGGTTAAGTATGAAAACGTTTTAATTGCATTTTGGGGGGACTTTTTCGATAAAAATCTACTTGTTATACTAGTAAAAAAGGTGCCCAAAATTATGCATTGGGTCCTTTGCCAATTGCATAGTTATGGACATCTTTTCTACTAGTATCAAGAATGGGTACAAAGATGAGTTTGGGATATTTTCACCTACTATAGTAAAAGAAAGCCTCTGTGTGACATCCCACCTAATATGAAAAAATATTTGTGATTCTCTTCTACAAACAAGGAGCTATGCTATGACATACTTTTGTGCCTATAATACTAGCTTGCTTTTTTGAGCAAGATGCTATTCAAACTTCTTCACATGATTGTAATTTGAGCAAGATCCTATTCAAACACTACAACAAAAGCAGTGTTTTATGATTGCAAAATATGACTGCAATGAGTCGTAAAATCAAAAAATACGACTCACGCAGAAATCACTGTAGATGACTCGGAATATGACTGACTCCAGTCGTTTAGAAGCAGTCGCTTCAGACATCAGTCATATTGGCAGTCATATTTTCCGAGGGGTATAAATACCCATTTTTAGCCATAGTATGTCAACATGGCATATACTTTGACTTTCTTAGGGGAGTCTTGACTTTTTCTTGAGTTGCTTGGGCAAACAAAAAAATCCTACGTGGAATATAACTATGGTCAGTCATATTTTTGGATGACGTGGAATATGACTACAGTGAGTCATATTTTTTGATGACATGGAATATGACTGTAGTGAGTCATATTTTTGAATGATATGGAATATGACTGCAGTCAGTCATATTTTTGAATGACGTGAAATATGACTGTAGTCAGTCATATTTTTTGATGACATGGAATATGACTACAGTGAGTCATATTTTTTGATGGCATGGAATATGACTAAGGTGAGTCATATTTTGCAATAATGTAGAATACGGCTCTCGTCAGTCATATTTTATAGAATATGACTTCTGTAAGTCATATTTTTGGCTTTATGAAGTTACAAGTAGCTTCCAATGTCTTTGTTTCAACTTTTGATGCCTGCATATACAATCAAAAAAATGAGAGGTTAGTTTTTAGTGATTGAACAACAAAGACTAACCTTCAAAGATTTACAATCAACACAAAATATGTAATTCAAGTTTAAGATAGGAAGAATAAGATTGATAATGGAGGAAACAAGAAAAAAAAAATATAAGTACTAAGAGATAACAAGAATCAAAAGTTAAAATGCAATAAAGAATAAGAAGCAACAAGTAAGACACAATAAGAAACATGAAGCATTACAAAACAAGAAGCATTACAAAACAAGAAACAACAACTAAGACACAATATAAGGCAACAATTAAGACATAAGAACAAATAAAAAACAACAACTAAGATACAAGAAGAAACAAGAAGCACCAACTAAGACATGACAAGAAACAACAAGAAATGAGAGTATAGATGCAAGAAGAAGAAATAAGAAGCAAGAACTACAAAACAAGAGGAAACAAAAAACAAGAACTAGAAAGAAGAAAAAGTTCAAATGCAAGAGAAAGAAAGAATTTAGATGCAACAATAAGAAACAAGAAGCATGAACTAGAGAGCAACAAGAAACAAGAGTTAAGATGCAACAAAAAGCAACAACAAGTGAGAGCTAAGAGACAATAAAAAGTAAGGAAGAAGAGCCACAAGAAGTGACGGCTAGGGTTTCAAAACCTAAAAAGTGGCGACTAGGGTTTCAAAATCCTAAAAAAATGACGGCTAGGGTATCAAAACCCTAAAAAAATAGTGACTAGGATTCAAAATTCAAAAAAGTAGGTGACTAGGATTTCAAAATTTTAAACAATGATTTCTCTATATTTTTTTGGAATTGCCCAAATTTTTCTTGAATTGCCCAAAACAAAACAAAATCACTATTATATGAAAATATTAGTGATAATATGACTCAATGTTCCCAACGTTCCCAAACATGTTCCCTACGTTCCCTATGAAGTACTTTGGTATTCCTAATGGCCGTATAGTATACGCTTGTGAAGTACAAGGCGTAAAAATAACTAGCAGTCATATTTTGCAGTCATATTTTTCCCCAAAGTGTTGGCCTTCAAGAATATGACTGCAAGTAGTCGCCAGTCATCCTCAGTCATAATTTTGCAGTCATAAAACACTGCCATTGTTGTAGTGAAACTTCCTCACATGTTTGTGATTTGAACAAGATCCTATTCAAACTTCCTCACATGTCTACAATTTGAACAAAATCCTATTCAAACTTCCTCACATGTCTACAATTTGAGCAAAATCCTATTCAAACTTCCTCACATGTTTGCAATTTGAGCAAGATCCTATTCAAATTTCCTCACATGTTTGTGATTTGAGCAAGATCCTAATCAAACTTATTCACAAGCTAGGAAGCTTAGCTTCTGCGAATAGGGGTAGTTACACCTTTTTCACTTCACAACCATAATTTGAAGAATGAAGAGGTGGCGGCTCCTTGTTGGTGACTTGTGGTAGAATATCCTTAGCTTGCGGTCTCTTCTCCACGTTGATTATCTTGCTTTGGAGCAAAAGTATGGGCCTATGAAAGCTTTTGCAAGCAAGGTATATTCTCTAGTGCTCCATAGTTTCACCCTTAGTTGTTAATTACACCATCGCTACTGCTATTTGATTGGATTTAGTCTTATTACTGCAGCTTTGCATTCTTTGTTGTCTACATTCTAAATGGATTGTTGACACTCCAAATAGGCGGTCACACCTTCTTCATCCAGAACTGTTGCCAATAATTAGCTCTTCTTTTTTTGACCACCTTCTCATTCTATTGCAAAGTTTGCTTGGTGAAGAAGGTGTGAATACCCCCAATGCAAACTCACAAAGGTTCCTTCCCTAATTTGCTTCGCTTCAGAGCTAGAAAGCCTTTTTGTTTACATCCACTTTCTGGGTACCAATAAGATAAAATTGCCCATTGCGGTCAAATGACCCATAGTCGTCACCTAGGAAATGATCCCATTGTAGGTTTTTTTCAATATGTGAGATTTGAGCCACGATCAATGTCTTACCTAACAGTAATAAAGTGAATAGTGGCCTCATTAGGAACTTCCAACTTTTCAGTGAGAAATTCATTGTAAGAATTGACTTTCTAGGCCTTCCATGTTAAAAAATATTGTGACAGCATTAGGTAACAAGATGAGCATTATGGATTCAGATTTTGTTGGTTATAAAGTAGCCTACAGACTCTTTTGGGCCATGATGCACTGAACACTTCAAAAATTCCTAGCACACTCATACTTTGTCGAAAAAATATAATTTCAATTGCACTTGCTATTTCTCACACTTGTCTTCAAGTGGGAAAAAAACTGAAAAAAATTCAGCAATAGCGTGAGGCCAAACTCCAAATTCTGACCACAATGGTCTGCTTTACCTCACACGGTGTCCAGAGCATGCGCAGTACCCGGATCAATTCCTTTAGTGTGAGGCCAACCTTTGCAATATTTCTTGTCCTACCAGTACCGTTAGGAATGCTCTAACTAAGTTATAATATAGGTTTGCCGTAACTTAACTTAATTATCAGCTCCAGAAGCACAGAATCAAAAGTGAAGAGTAAGGCGAACTCATGCAAAGGCTCCGTCTCCTCACTGATGGTCAGAGCTCCGTCATCGATCTCTGGCACCACGTCGGGACTTTTCACAGTTTCGCTGTCTCCAGGGATCGGGGATTATGCACAGCATGCATCGATCCCCGCCTGACGGACATCGATGCTCAATTACACCAGTTGCTCAGTCCTCACTGCTCGCATTAATAAGTGAGCTTCATAAGAAAAGAAAAGAAAACTCCATGGCTCGGTCCTGGTTGGTTCAGTAATCAGTACGTTGGTGCCCGCCTGGCAGGCACAGTAACAAAGGGACACACGCAAGATGATCTAATCTACAAATGAAATGAAAGTTAAGCTCACTTACTCCCGCTTCTTCGTGCCGGTACTGTTGATAACCAAACCTTCCTTCCCCTCGATCACGGGAACTGCCTGGATCCCGGCTCTGCAAGCTCACTTCTCGTGAAGGAAAAAACATGAGAATAAGTTATGTTACTCTGGGGAAGCAACCTGCTAAATTCAAGCATAAATTCTCGCATGATGAATGGAGTACTTTAGGGTTATGTTTTCACAAGTAGTGAGTGAGTTCCGAAGTTACTTAAGTAATTTCTCATCCATCCAAAGTAATACATGAATCTTTTTGAAGATGATCTCTTTTCATTACCATTTTTTTAACAAATGGAGAGAACCAAGGACAACAACCAAGCCTAAAGGTTGGACAATGAAGAGATAAGAGCATTGAACAGCCAAAGATGGAAAGACTATAGGAACAAACAAAGAGAGGGCCCTTTTCTATTCTAGATATCAAATGATTCAACCCTACTAGCAAGAGCTGGAGAATGAATCCAAATACATTGAATTTAGTCTAAATACAAGAAGCCTCAAAAGGTCGATGTTGACCCCCGATATGAGCCTTCTATTGTGCCACATGTCCTAAGTTGAGAAGCGCATTCTACAAAGCATCATGAGTGAATTCCAAAGGCCAATAATTACAAGTGAGTACCATGTTGTTGTGAGAAATCCATATCAACCAAGGTGAGGAACCTTGGAGAAGAGTTTAGATGGTGTAAAGATCATAGAAGTGATGCAGAATAGAAGTCCCAAAGATTTTATTACCAATTTGACAAAATTGAGGTGAATGGTATACTTGTACAAAAGTACAAAAGGTCCAAAAAAAGGTTAAGAGACTACATTGATTTGTCCAATTAGTGAAGGAGGAAAATTAGTGTCACCAAAATTAGCAAGTGTGTGAGAATTGGTAGAATACAATGATATTTTTAACCGACACTAATTGAATATAGTATAACTTTGATAAAATAGTGTCACACACGTACTATCAGCACAAATTAGAGTCTGTGGGTACTGTAAAAAGGCTGTTGAGAGTTTCCAGGAACGAACTGAGCACCAGGGAGCAGAACGACATCGCAAACCCATTAAGTAGCAATGGCAAAAAGTGTACTGCCGGTATGATTCAACCAAACCCTCCGGGACAGAGACACCCACAAATGCCACAATGACATCTCCCACAACGAACTGAAATGCACCTTCTTGAGTCTTGACAGAAAAACTTCATTGCTCCGTCTTCTTCCTTCTTCGTCGATCATTCCTCCTTAACTTCCTGTAAGCTGATATACTCCCTCTGTATTATTCTCCCTCTGAGTCTCTGCCATAGCCTCCATGATTGCTGCCACCGAGAAAGCTCACCGCAAAGCCTTCCCCAAACTGCAACCTTTGGCAGGTTGGCACCCAGTTGGGAAACAGAGTTCTTTGGAGGGACAGGCAACTGGAGGGTTGAGGCGAACTTCACTTTTCTAGTTTTGTGTCAGAGATCGGAGCTAGCTTGCAAGTTTCTGGCGCAATCTGGGATGAAGGGGAGGTTTCGACGCCTACTTGGATGACGAAGGCGGTGCCGGCGCTTGGAGGGAGAAGGAGTTTCCTTCGCTCGGAATTTGTTTGTGAGTACTCGTTGCTGCTACCCTTTGGTGGAGAAGAGTTTGTATTTGTTGCACTGTCTTCGAGAACGATCGGAGCGAGGTTTGTGTGTTTGGAGTGATCGAGAAAGGGTTTGTTTTGCGTGACTCTTTCGAGTTGGGTTGAGACGTGGTGATCGGTGTCGAGGAGCTACTGCGGGAGCTCAGATTTGGAGTTTTGGAGCTTGTGTCTGTGGTTTGCTGGTTTCTAGATGTTTGCTGTGGAGGAGTTCTGTGTTCAATTCTGTTGAAAGGAAACTAGCTATTCGATGTCTATTGAGCGATTTTGTTGTACCAGAGCAACGTCCATGTTACGTTTACCTATTTCAAAGGTGATGGATTGATGAGAATTCTAGTTGCACTCCGAAGCTTCAATGCCAGGCAGGGCGTGCACCTTATTTAGAAACCCACACACTGCAGTGTTCGTCATCTCCGAATAGTACTACTAATCCCTAACAACCCCCGACTTCCCAATGCCACACCCTAGTCTCAGAGAGCACACAGACTAGTGTAGAAACCTCTGCGAAGCAGTAGACGCGGTCATTCCCTTAGATTAGGTTTAGTATCTGACCTCAAGTTCCGTTGCGAATCACACCCTAATCTCAGAGAGCACATTCAGTCTAGTGTAGAAACCTCTCCGAAACATTAGACACGGTCATTATCTTCACTGCCCATTCCCTAAGATTAGGTCTATCCACTATCTAACCACGCCCAAATCCTGTCCCACCAGGAATAATAATTTGCCTCTAGAGCACAGCCATGGCAACCCGACATGACGAAGACGACGAGGAAGAGGAGCTTCTACAGCGCGCTCTCGCCGACCAAGCCGCGCGCGAAGCCGCCACTCACCAAAACCAGGGCTCCAAGTCCCCCTTGCGAGGCGCTCACATTCCTTTCGTGAAGTCTCCCTTGCGAGCTGCCCATCTGCCTGTTGTCAAGTCCACCATGCCGACCAAACCTCCACCTCCTGCAAAAGCGCCTCCCCCGAGTCGAGCCCCTCCACCCCCTTCCAAACCACCGCCACCACCAACTCACCAACCTCCTCCGAAGCGACTCCCGCCGGGGCCGATGCCGCCTAAGAGAGCGCCGCCGCAGAAACCGCCTGTGGAAGAGGAGGACGACGATGAGGAAGTGGAGATGCTGAGTATTTCCTCGGAAGATGAGAGCTTTGGGCGACGGAGAGAGACAGGAAGTGTAGGGAAAGTGAAGGCGAGACGGGAGATGGAGGAAGAAGAGTGGGAGGAGGAGGACGAGGAGGAGGAGCCGGCGACATGGAAACCGGGGTACAAAGCGGAGGTCAGTGGCTTGCAGTGTGTTTTGCAAATTAGGGTTTCAGTGTGTGTGTTTTTGACGAAATTGCATAGCCCTGAAGAACTTTGGTTTTGCATCATGGAAACTCAGATCCCTGAAGAATCTTGGTTTTGCATGGCAATTTTAGCATTGGTTTTGCACGATGAGGACTTAGTGGCCTGAAGTCACTAGTGGACAATCCCTTGACAACGTGGGGTTTGCACGAAGCTTTTAAAGTACCTTGAATAACTTCTATTCGTTGATGAAATATAACACGACCAACGGTTGTCGCGAGACTCTTAAGTCCTTCACTGTTGCACAATCTCTGGAGAATTTTAGTTTTGCATGATGGCGGATGCAAGACTTTTAGTCCCTAAAAAATATTCGCGACTGTATAGCCCTTGGAGAATTTTGCTTTTCCATGGTGATGAATGTACTAAAGTAAAACTCCATTAACCATACAGTTCATTAGAGGAGTCCTCCATGGATCATACAGGTGAACTTTGAATTGTGCTAAGTGTGATCGCACTTAACCTATTGGCATTTAATTTTTTGCAATTGATTCCTTTAGACAAAACACATGTGAAGATGGCGCAAGTTTCCAGATTGTTGTAGGGAAGGACTCGAAGTTATGCAACCTCTCCTTTGTCTGTACGGGGAACGTAGACTTCACATTATATGACAAAAGATTCTTTTCTGGCACGGACTCTTTAAAAGTACGAACATTAGACACATTGGTGGTCAACTACTTGGGAACTAAGGGACGAAATCTGCGAAGTAATTCTTTTCATAGTTTTGGTGATCTGTGCATTGTGTGAGGTGACTGGGTGGTGACTCTAAGATGGTTATGTTTGCATCAGCTGGAAAGACGAGTGCGGGAGCTTCGAGAAACGAGAGGCGCATCTGCTACTGTGCAATTGCAGAGGGCCAGAACAATTGTGGATCCTGCAGTTGCGCGCAGCGACGATTTCATTGACCCTTTGGGACTTGGGTATGTTGCCACACCAACAATTGTTCGAAGTTTTGACTAAACAGCGTTTTCATTATCAGAAATTTCTAGCGTTGTTTCGTTGCAAATTTTTTCTTGTGGCTTCCCAAAGCAAGTGTCCCTACTTACCTCTGCTTTTGGGAGCCAAATGAAGTCACAGTCCTCATTCATGTTGCAAAGGTTCGTTCTAAGATAACTACACCTGAAATCGTCGAAATACGTCCAAATTCGCATTCAATCACGATTCCTATTATTATCATATCTAAGTTTTTGTGAGGCCTTGTCGGGAGTGAAGGGAATTCCAGATTCGCTTAGCATGCATGTCTTGGACACCGTAGAAATAAACTATGAATTTCCAAATAAACACTTGAAAACGGGTGTACCCAGAATCGACCCTGAGCTGTACATTTTATGCAAGAATGCGCAGGGGTCAGTTCTTGAAAGCTGTCACAATTTGGTGCAGTTCTTTCTACTCGCATAGAATGAGTTCTCATGGTTCCCTTTTTTCTCTCTGGGCATTACTCTTTTGTGGTTCTTTAGCTTTAGGCAAGAGAGTTCTTGCCATGGCTCATTCTCTTCAGAGGAGTTTTGAACTGGGGCTTGCAATTTTTCTTAAATTTTGGTTGTTTTTGATTTGTCCTGAATGCAGTGTGATAGATGTGAGGAGTTTGACCCTTGTGCCGAAGATTACTCGAAGTGGAGAGAACTCGCCTGCAGTGTCGGCAGCTTCTTCCGACCGAGGGAGCGGCAAGCGCGGAGGACTTCTTCGCGGCAGGAAGCAAAACAAAGAGGCGGCACCTGCTCAAGTTGCTCAGGCTACTCAAGAGGAGGATCTTCCTTCTCCATCCCTGGAAGAGGCTCCCGTGATTAGAGACCAGGCCACCAGAGGTACCTTTTCTATACAAACTGAGAAAAATGGAGGGTTCTGGATTCTTTTTGAAGCTTCCTAAAAGATTTATTTTAATTCTCGTAGATTTGTAAGCGGTCACATTTGGCCATTAGGGGTTAATTCATGAATGTGGTATTTTGAATTTTTATTTGTTTTTCTTTTCTCTTGTTGGCCTTGCAGAAAAGCTACTGTACTCTTCCGAAAAGTTCGACCCAAAGTTTTTCCTGTCCCACGTGCACCAGAACACTGCTGCCGCTGATTTCGAAGGAGCAGAGCAGGGGTTGAAGGAGGACTTGAAATTGCGCAACAATGAACTGAAGAAGCTCGTCAAGGAAAATTTTGATTGCTTCATTTCGTGTAAAAACACCATCGATGGTAAGTGGAATCCATCAACACTGGATTGAGCTTCACATTTTGTTAATTTGAACTCTCCATCATCGCCCATGAGCAGGAGAGAAAAGCATGTGAACAAAAGTGGTGTTTGGGGTATTACTGCAGACATACATACGAAGCTGCAGCAGATCGAGTCAAACACTGAAGGGGGAGGAACTTTGCATCTTAGTAACTCCATCAAGCAGGTTGAGGATGTTGCAAATCGTGCGTTTTCACCACTTTTGGAGCGTCAGGTATTTTCTTTTTTGTTTCTTCTAAAGATATTTCTTTTCTTTTTATTACCTGTTTCTGTTGTATCCTTGTAACACCGCTTTACTGCACCTTTTGGCAACCATTTATCCAACACCCAACAGAATGTACTCAGGGCATACATATGTTAACTCCGAATTTAAGATGTGTCCTATCGACTCAGTACATTCTCTTCCTAAAATGCATATCTACACTACATTCTATTGGTATTGGGTTTGCAGTTGGTAAAACGTGCATCTACCTTATTTGTTTGCGAATGAACGATACTCTAAGATAGTGTATTCTGGGTATGCTTGTGCAACCTCTTAACCGGTATAATTGCCCAAATGACCAATAGTGGCTTCCATATCTATTGGAGTTGAAATGGATCATTCATTTATAAAGGTAGCTAAGTATTCCATTTGAAAGAAGAAATCTTCTAGTACATATTTAATGGCAAAATTATGTTTTGGAAGCTGAACCACAATTGAATATGAGCTTCCGAAGTGAAACTTTCTAGTATTACATCGGCACTTAAATGTTAACAGTAATATGGGTAAAATTACTGTTAGAGAGTTTTGTGTTATAAAATGGTCCTCTAGGCATCATATGATTTCAGCAGTTTGGAGCAGTCACTGTTGTTAGCAGGATCAGAAAAGTTCTGATATGTTAGTTGATATGTTTTTCTGGTGACAGGCTCAAGTAGAACGTATTCGGTCCGTGCAAGGGATGTTGCAACGATTCCGAACTCTCTTTAATTTACCGAGCAGCATCAGAACTCACATCAGCAAGGGAGAGTATGACCAAGCCATTCGAGAATACAAGAAGGCCAAGTCCTTGGAGTTGTATTCTCATGTGTGTGACCTGAACCCTAGTTTTTGGGTTTAGGGTTTAGGGTTTTAGTATGCAGCTACGAGAATGAATTAGTAGCATTAAGATGGTGGCTTATTCTGTTATGATGGGTGGATCTTCAGGTGGGTATTCTTAAGCGAGTATTAGAGGAGGTCGATAAGATTGTGCAGGAATTTAAGGAAAATTTGTACAAGTCAATGGAAGACCCACATATTGAAGTTGCACAGGTGAGGACATTCTTCTATTGTACTCCAAATCTTCCCAGAGATAGGGTTCACGAGTTCACGAGATATGACCATTTTGATTTATATCATACAGTGGAGAGCATAATTTAAATGGGGGCAAAATTTATATCACTAAACTCAGTCTACAACATTGCTTGTGTTGGTCCAAATGACTTCAAAAAATTCTATATGAACTGTTCAAAAACTTGAGAACAAATAGGGCTTTTGACCTTTAGAGGGTTAATGCATTCTGAGCCATTTTTCGTTGCTTGCACATATAATAAATGTAACTTTGCGAATTATGTACTTGATCTAATAGATGGTTTTTTTCGTGATTGCAATATTCGCCTTTTAGATGGATTGTAATTGATATTTTGACGATTAGTTATCCTAAGGTTTGAATTTCATTTTATGAGATCATTTGTAAGCACCATGTTGAGCTCCAAAGTTTTTGTTGTCAGTTGGAGACTACAATACGACTGTTGGGGGAGCTGGAACCAGAATGTGACCCAGTTTGGCATTACCTTACTGTACAGGTACAATACTCAGTTCAGCAGTTTGATTTTGTGTCCTGTTCTTGTTTCTTACGTAACCTCTGAAGGACTGCTGTACTGTACATTTAGGGTTCTGTTTTTTTTCACTTTATGCATGATAGTTGAATAACAGCTTGAGTGCTATCACAAAATAAAGACACTTCTGGTAATGGAACCTTAGTTTTTCTATGAGTGACTGGAACCCTAATTCTGATGTTGAGAGTCTATTACAGGATCGGAAGATACGTGGACTCATTGAAGGATGCAGCCTGGAGCATGACGCTCGTATGGACGCCTTCAATGGTCGAGTCCGGGACCGTGTTTTGTCAGACGCGCGGTGGAAAAAGCTGCAAGTTCAATCCAACAAGGCTGTATGACTCCATTCCATATTCCCTATTTCTTTTGTTAGTTTTTTGTGAGCACCGCTGCTGGTTTTATTAAACATAGAGTTTGTCTTTCATTATTTTAAACTCAAGAAGTTACGATCTAGTCATATATCCTCATAATTAAGATCTAAGCAATTCAGAGACACTGCTTTTAACATTTCTTTCAACATTCAAGGTGTGAGTGAGACCTTGCACCTCAACATTAATTAACAAATGACACCAATTAGATCAAGTGATGTAGCTTGAGCCTGGACGTTATTGAAAGTGCATGCTCCGTTGCGGAAGTGCTTGCATAGGAGTGAAAATAGAATGGAAGAGACTGTATTGCGTTCATTCTAATAAAAAAAATGAAATTCAAGGAGAAGTCTAGGTACAAATTCCGTGCTCAATGGATAGAATAGAAGAGGAAAACAAACTTAAAAAAACGACCCAAAAGCACTGAATTCTGCATGGACGTGCCCTTACAATCACAGCATAGATGTGAATTGAGAGACCTTTATTATGGGCTTGAAACATTAAGATTTTGGGTTTATTATTAATTCTTCTTCTTTTCCAGTCGGTGGATTTCTCATTACTGCTTGGAGAGAATGAAAAAGAGGGAAAAGAAGCGACTCTCAGCGACACCTCAAGCAACGAGTCAGATGCTCTTTTGGGACGTTTTATTCGAAGGCTTACTATGGTGGTCGTGCAGCACGTGCCACAGTTCTGGGGTCTCGCACTCTCCATTTTTACTGGGAAATTTGCTGCGGTATGTTTATTACGATTTCGGTTCCTCTGATTTATGTAAAATTAATGTTTATTCTCCACAAGAGCCTCCAATCTAAGGTTGCAAAGTTATCTCAACTGACATTATTGAATGGGATGGAAATATTAGGGAGCAAGTGCAGTGGGAAGGAGCTTGTCGAGGAGTAGTGCTAATTCAATTCCTCGTGAAGGATCAGAGAGAACAACAAGTACTTCACATACTTTGGAGGAGGTGGAGACGATGGTGCATTGCATCATTTCTCTTTACGAAGCCAAAGTAAGGGCTCATCTGTTGCAGTATTTACTTAGTGTGAAAATCCTGACTTATAAAACATTTACAGAACTTAACAGAGAATATGCGTGATCTTGGACCCAAATATTGTCCCTCGTGAGGACATGTTCATAGGAGCAGTTGTACCTAAGAAAAGCTTTTACTGTCTGTCATGTAAGTAAGATGGTGTCACTGTTGATTGGAGTAGTGCCACTCTTGAGAATAATAATAAAGCCTTTGTGTGGAATAGTGAAGCTGTTTATGAAAGGAATAGGAACGTCTTTTTGAGGGCCCTATATCAAGCAAATTTCTCCTCTTATGATGCGAATTCTCTTTTTTTGTTTAAAACATTAGGGTGAGGAGATGATTAAGTGGATACATTCGTGGTGACTTTGCAGGTTCAGGCTGCGTTTTTACAACTTGCAGAAGCGAATGTACTTCGTCCATACATGCGGGATGCAGTTGCTGAAGTATCCAAAGCCTGTGTTGCTCTCCAGTCGAATGACGCCTCTCCAAGTAGCGCAGGTATGCATTTCTTTAATAAAAATGCATAATATTGGAACAGACAGACTGGCCGGTTAATCTCAACAATTATTGGACTTTTCCTTCCAATTTTTGCTCTTTAACCTCTTACTGCTGAAATGGCTAGTATTAGTTGCATCCATACCTATAGTAGTTGAAATGAATCATTTATTAAGCTTCAAGGAAAGCAACAAATTTTGTGCCAACAGAAAAGAAGAAACCATACCCTAACATTTTTTAATGGTAGATATATGTTTTGAAAGTTATTGTAATTCGCTGTTAGCTTCCAACGTGGACTTTCTATTTTAGATTAGGCACTCAGTGCTGATTAAATACCGAGTTTCTCATGTGGCTTTTTTGGTTTTAAGGACTCTCAAGCATGGATGCAAGTATTGATTGATATTCTGTCTACAAGGTCTGATGTTTGCTTGAAATCTGTTTTGTTGAAACTGGCAGCGCAAATGCTGTTGGCGTTGAGGACGGAGGTCACAAGGATATTTGTGCTGCGCATCTGCTCTCTCATGCACACTGCCACTTCCGAACTTGTGGCGGAAGAAGATTGGGAGCCTGTTGCCACAGTGCAGCGCATTTCCTCCCCTTTTGCCATTTCCAGTCTACCCCTGAGGTTTCAGGACTTGATGGGGTCGGCTCTGGATCACCTCACTGAGTACGTTTTGTAACTTTTTTCTTGTATTAGATAATTCAATGTACATGTCTAGAAGCAATACATCTACAGGTTGAACCCATTCCTCTGGCTCTTTTGAGTGGTTTTCGTTATTAGAATGGAGTTTTTTGGGTGCGAGTCTTGTCCCCTTTTCTGAGAGGAATCTTACGCACTTAAAAGAACATGTAATTTTGAGTATGTATGAATAAGTTATGAGTTGTTCAAGTTTGAAAGTGGGATCCCAATCACTAAATTAGACTATACCCTCGAACCATAATTATTGCATCTTCTCGGTATCACATGGAAGCCTCTTTTGATTTTGGTACAATATGTAAGTATCTCATCTCTTACTAATCACATGTTGAGCTGACACTTGTATTGTAAATGGGTCACTTTTCAACCCATGAGAATAATTTCCTTACGTTCTGTCCTGTGGTGCACACTGGAATCTCACAGTGGTTTTTGTGTGCATGGGCCATGGATCAGGATGTTGGAAAGGCTAAGTAAAGACGAATCTCAGCTGCACGAAGATATGATATTACAGTTGCACCAGATGCAGGATACAGTTCGCTACACTTTCTTTGAATGTTTCTTAGCACTCTCAGGTAAGTGCTATCATTTCTGAAATTGAAACACAGACTACGTTCAGGTAGAGCATATTATATGTGTCCTCAAAAGTGGGATGTTTTAGATCATCGTAGACAATCCTATTTTCCTTTCAAAGTTCAGTGGCCGTAGAAATTTGCGTACATCCAACTTTGCTATTTGAAGACCAACCAAGGGTATGAATAGATGAGTTGCTGTTGTTAATTGGGGTGAGCATAGGATTTGGGATTAGATCCCTAATGTTTCTTCTGACTTCTTTTTTTCAATGCAGTGAACTTGGAGAAACTAGCGAATGAGTTGGCTCGTGTACCAACTGATGGAGAGGCCGAGGATCACGAGGGACAAGCGTGGCATGATAGGTTTGTGGGACTTGTGGCTGGAGTGGAGGTTGCTAGCATCCATCAACGCTTGCTAATGGTGCTCAGCAATGTTGGTTTCTGCCATTCCACTCTTCTTCCCGAGCAAACACGGAAGTATGACCATATTTGGACCTATGAAGGGTACGTTTCTGAAGCTTGACAATAACAATATTCTTACGACATCCCTTATATGAATCTTTTCTGTGTGTCAAGACACTTACTAGAACGGAGCCTCTTGCTATGCAACACCACCAAAAAGGTTTCATCAAGATGAAAGGTTTTACTGAGAAGATGTTAGGATTTCATTAGGGTTTAACGAGAACAAATCGTAACACAATTTGCATTTAATATAAGAGATTTTGCATACAGAGATACCTTTTCAGCTCTTGAAAGTTCATTCTTCCTCCATCTTTTCCTCTTGTTTACTCCATCATTCTTATGGCTCCACATAAACCTATAAAGATTTGGATGGTCTTCTAACTTGCTCAATTGAATTTTTAGTTTATGTTCCATGACGTGTGTCTGTTATTTTATTTTATGTTAAATTCTTGTTCCTTTTGTGCAGATCTGATGCGACTAGCAAGGGAGGAAACATGGCGACGTATGACGAAGTATCAAATACTCTTTCTGAATTAGAAAAGAAAGTTCTTAATCACTATAACGTTGCTAAGGTGAGGGTGCTCTGTTTTTCAATTCATTTGGATTCTCTTAGAAAATTATCTTGTTTTCGTTTGGCATCATCCTTAAGAGATGTTTGTGATTGTTTTTCTTGTATGTCGTCAGCAGACGCTGATGAGTTTAATTATTTCTGAATGTAGGCTAAAGAAATTCAGAAGGCGACAGATGCGTATTTGTTGCACGATGGCAGTCAGTGGGCTTCCACTCCTCCAGTGAAAGTAAGCCTTAGGCCTCTCTATGTTCCAATATCATGTCTTTTGTGCTTGGGACCTGTAGCAATTATCACATTAACCCTAGAAGGGCTTGAAAGCCCTTTGCGGCCTTATAGTATATTATGATTATGATGGTATTTGACCACAGAAACATTGACCAAATATTATTCAATACAAAGTAAATTAATGATCATGGTAGTATGTAAATAACAATGTATCACAACTCATATAGTAAACCACAATTAAAGAGTTATAAGGCTAAATACGGGTCGTATAAAGGGACCCCAAGGGTCTTTCAAGGGTTAAATCTATTCTTAGTTTCCATTTATCATTACCGCAAAGAGACTGTGTTTGGGATGCCTTGCTGAGAAGGCGAAGTGGTTTTTTTTGATGGCAGGGTTTTCGGTATTCTTTAATGGAGCTTATGCATCCCTTGGTCACCACTCATGCAGAGGTCAGTGAACTTTCTCAGTTGCAGGATTTTTTGGGAAGAGACTAATCTATGGTTCGAAAATGAAGAGAATTTTGATGTGACGAATGAGCGATCATTCTCTGCAATGAGCTTGCTGTGTCTAATAGAATTGTAACATGTGATTTTAGGAATAGTGACACTCTAAAGTTGTTGAATAAGGTATTTACGATCATTCAGAATTATACTCAGGGTTGTCTTATAGACGTATGAAAAATGTACATTTCTATTCTAGATAGAGAGTTATGATGAGCTCCTTGTTCAAGTTATAGTTCTAGAATTTTGGTACCAAAATGAGGGATTGTACTTGAGAATTTTGTGGTTGCTGTAACAATGTGCAGGTATTTGCTGGGGCAAAGCCATTTTTGGAGAAAGCCATCAACTCTCTAGTGGAGGCACTGATGGATTCGTTAGTAGCCCTTTTCACTGATAACAAAAGCACGGCGTTTCACAGATTTGATATCAATGGCTACTGTCAGCTAATGCTCGAGGTTTGTTGCGCTTTACTTCTCAAATTTTCTCATGTACCATTCTTGTCTGAAGCACATAAAATGTGATATATTCTATTGAGCTTCTCATAGCTTTGTAACTGCACTACAAAAGAGACACAACCTCTTGTAATTTAGCTGCTTTGTTTATGATTGACCTCCCATATTCCCTTGAAGCTTTATAGATTTGCACTACAAGCTATTGATTCTTTCGTTTTTTAATAACTTAATCCTTCGTGTATGGCTTGCAATTCTATGTGCAGGTGGAGTACCTGCAAACAGTTTTACAAGAATACATGACCGCAGAAGCCTACGACCTGGCTGGCAACTTCCGTGCTGTGTTACTAGAGAAAGTTATGGAGACGGTTGCCGAAGTGACAGACCAACACAACCATGGCCGAGGCTCTCTCAGAGGTGGAAGCGCAGACGGATACGACTACGGAGGAATGACACCTGAAGATATACAAGTAAATTCTCAACCTCAAACCTTAAACCCTAAAAAGAATTCAGGGATTCTAAAAGCATAGTCCTTTATTATGTCCGCGACACACATAACGTTCTAGAGGAGCTATCTCAACATCCTTGGGGAAGGAATTCAAATGCTTTCAGATCTTTGGGGCAATTCGGAAAAGATTCTTAAACACTTTGTTCTACACTTCTTGGATATTGTATGAATTAATTCTGCTTTTCCAAAGTCTAACTCAAAAACCATGCATTCAGTCATCCAAAGTGTCACTCGATTCCTTAAAGATAACCTTAATTCTTTACGGCTAATTTGATGAAATTGAGGTAAATATGGAGTAATATATTTGTACTATGATAAAAAGCGAAAAATTGAACATTTTAATAAAGAATTGCGGCATTAAAGAACCCATGTCTGTAGTCCTAATTTCCATCCTTCTCTTCCTGTTCCCAGGGCCTTGCCCAGGACCACATCCAAAGCTACCTCCCCACGGAGCTGAAGCGCACTCGCTTGAACGTGCTTTGCTTCATGGAGGCTATTCCTGAGCCCAACCCACTCCTCCTTGGCGGAAGACGAGCCTCCCAACCCAACAACCCCAGACAACGCTCCATCTCCTCGTATGGCAACAATGGGGCCATCTCGGGGCGCAGGAGTCAGGGCAGCTTCTCCAGTCTAACTGACTCCGAGTCAGGCAAACTCAGCTCGTCGGGATTGCCGCCCATTCCGCACGATTCCCCGAGAGGGCAGGACCGGCAGTTCATGCGAGTGCGGCAGGAGTCCAGGAGGCCCAATTTTAGGGTGAATTCGCAAATTACTTTTGTAGATAGTAACGATGACTTGAGGTAGGGGAGGGGCAAGGGACGCCGTTTGCTTTGGGGATTAGAGTTAGAAGGCGCAGTGCACTTTGTCCATAGAGTCTACCCTCGGGTAGGGCGCTCACAGAGCTTCTGAATGTGGTTCTGAATGTGGTTCTGATGTGTTTATAACATAGGTGCGGATGTGTTTATACCAAAGGCTCGGATGTGTTTATAACATAGGTGCGGATGTGTTTATACCAAAGGCTCGGATGTGTTTATAACATAGGTGCGGATGTGTTTATACCAAAGGTGCGGATGTGTTTATACCAAAGGTTCGGATGTGGTGCTCTCAGAGCTTCTGATCTGGCGCTTACATCCGGTGATCATAGAGTTTCTGATATTGCGCTCACAGAGCTTCTGATCTGGCGCTCACAGATGTTTTAATCTGGCGCTCACAGAGTTTCTGATCTGGTGCTCACAGATGTTTTATTCTGGCGCTCACAGATGTTTTAATCTGGCGCTCACAGAGTTTCTGATCTGGTGCTCACAGATGTTTTAATCTGGCGCTCAGAGTTTCTGATCTGGTGCTCACAGAGGTTTTGATATGGTGCTCACAGAGGTTTGATCCGGTGCTCACAGAGTGTCTGATCTGGTGCTCACAGAGGTTTTGATCTGGCGCTCGCAGAGTTTCTGATCTGATGCTCACAGAGTTTCTGATCTGGCGCTCGCAGGGTTTCTGATCTGGCGCTCGCAGGGGTTTTGACTTGGTGTTCACAGACATTCTGATATGGTGGTCAGAGGTCTTCTGATGTGATTAGACCAGAACTTCGGATGTGGTTTTGATAGAGGATTTGATGGAGTTCATTGTGTATGATGTAAGTTAGAGCTCTGGGATTTCTGGGGCCTTGTGCAGATGCTATCTGGTGCAGCAGAAATCTATTACAACTCACCGTCTATTTTCCATCCGTTATACAGTTCGTTATACAGTTTGTTATACAGTTCGTTATACAGTTCTCTATACAGTTCGTTATACTGTTCGTTTTATACAGAGTTCACGACCATTACGCGTACAGGTCTGACAGGCCCGGGCTTGGGTTTAAATTTCCGTCTCCCACCACACCATAAAGTCCCACCTTTTTTCCATCAAAACCCACTCAAAACTGCCATTTCTATTGCAAAGGGAAAAATTTTAAATTTGTTTATTTTGCATATCTAACCATAGGATTTTGTACTACACTAGTATAAGAATGAGTGGAAATTTTTTTAGAAACTTTGACTATGAAGATTGCAAGATATTTGTATTTAAAGTGAAGGAAACAAGTTTATTTAATACCTTGATCAACTAGTTTTTTTGGTTTTGAATCTTTTCAACTTAAAATATTTGCACTATTGATTTTCATTTTATAATTTTTTATGTTGAAGAATTGAGTTGAGAATCCAAGGGAAAAAATTCAACAAAAAAACATGTAGTTTTCACTCATTATAAAATTGTTAAGTAGAAGTAGGTTCAAGATTGAAGGGATAACTGATTTTTCTAATAGCTCTAAGATTGAAACACAAGAATCGCAATGGTGAGGTTGTTCTAGTAAGAAAATTTAACCCCATCTAATAATTTTTTTTGAAAAATTATAAAAACTGCATTCAAAAATGGATTCTACAAGGTTTTTTTTCAAAAAGATGTTTAGATTGCCCAAAAAATAAAATTGTCCATAATTTTCTCATCACTAGTTTGAATGGAATGAATCAAAGCTTCAGATGTAGACAAAAATATAATCTTTGAGAAAAAAATTAAAAATTAAAAAAATTCATTTTTTTTAAGGCTACTCCTAGAGTTGCTTTTTTAACTTATATTGGCATAACTTTTGTTTCTAAGCATTGATTGAAATAAAAACTATATTCTCCAAAAGCTAATTTGATTTCCTATCTTCAAAAAAAATTTCAAAGATTTATGTCAAAAATTGAGATCACATGAGCCTACTTGAAATCCCAAGAGTCCCCCGTAGGCACTTTGGGACTTCAAGGGTTAAATGTCAACGTGGACATTTGGTGTTTGATGAATGACAAGGAATCCTTCTAGTAGGACAAAAGAGCAACTATAAAATTTGTTATGAAAAAAAATGTTTTCTACAATAGTTTGATTTCCAATGAGTGCTTTTGTTATTTCTTAAACCAATGATTCATACGGTAATGAAAAGGGATGATTTCCAAGGTCACGTATTTGTCCTTGAAGAGTTAACCTACCGGTCCCAGTAATTTATTGATTGAGCCTTGATTTGTTCAATTTTCTTGTCGTGACCTTGTCAACCCAAAATTGCAAACCAAATTCAAAATTGCAATTGCAAGTGAAGAATATATCTACATCTAACCACCTTGTGAAGACCACTTGGTGGCATGAATGGGGAACATTGGTAGCCCAAGGCACATTTTCACAAATAAAGGCCGGCGACATATAAGCTTTGTTGTCCCCCTCCTAGTGAGAAACATTGGTGAAGCTTTCATACTAAGGTTGAGTCACCCTTATCAACTAGGACCCCATCAACAATATATAGAGTACTAAAACTTCAACAAAGTTGGGATTGATTTCTACCCATCAATTCATGGTTTCTGCCCATCTTTTGAACATTAGTGTCATGAAATATGTCCTTGTTTTTTTAAGTGCCAAAGTAGTCTTTGAATGAGTGGTTATAGAACACTCTACACATTCATTTGGTTTAGGATTCAAACCAACTTTTGGCTTCCAAAATTTTTAGTAATTTCAATTCCAAGAATAAAATTACCCAAAGAAATTGCAATCACCATGATTTTGCCTTTCTACCATGCTAAGACATTAGAGCTTTGCATATGAACTTTGCTATGTTGACATTGTGTGCTCCAATTAATTTACATAGGTCTTCTTTCTTTGCAAGGATATTCACACCAACCTTAGGATCATAGTTCTCTTGTTATGTTTATTAGAACGTGCTTTGTTCTTCCTTGATGAGGGTTGAATATGTTATAATTTTTGAAAAGCAATATGCTATAAGTTCCTACAATGATTTAGTGACTAAGTAGAAAACAATACATTTGAAACCTTGAAACAATTGAGAGTGACAATGTATGAATACTCAATCCCCGAAGTAGTCATTTTAATAATCTACTCAAGTTCTAAGTAAGAAACAAATGATTTTGATTTACTATTACATAAAAAAATATAGAGAAGTTTATTTTAGGTGCTTAGCACTTTAAAGTGACACTCCCATAAAAATATTTAATTGTGTTTGAAAATTGAAGTGAAAAAAGTAGTGGTGGCAAGACAAAGAAAAAAATCTACATGGAAAATATACAAAGTAAATGGATTTTAGATATTGTTAATTATGTAATGGATTCTGAAGTCCATATTTCTTTACGATGATCTTCTTTCCAAGAAAGAGCCTATCCATTTGTGTCATTTTGGATTCACTTCCCCCAAAAAAACACAATGTTATTCAAGGTGCAAAAGGGATGCATCTTTTACAATTCTTTCTACCTAATTCATATATTGTTAATTCGTATATTGTTGTATAGAAACTAGAGGACATACCCATATATAAAAGCAAAGAACTATTACAAGCAATTGTATTTTCCCAGATCTGATTGCTCCAATTCATTCTCTATCAAATGAATCAGTAATCTCACTCCAAATTCCAGTTGTTTCTCTTTTTTGAGACTGCGGAAAGCCGGAAACCGGTTTGTGACATGATTACGTCCCATGACGGGTTTAGTTTCTCCATCTTCGAGACAGTCACAATCTGCCAAGAATTGCAACACAGGAACACACGAGTTCACATGCTGAAATCTGTCAAGTATCACATTAGAGTGATCCAAGTGTCTGCTTTTCATCACCATGGGATCACCTTCACATACTTCTTCCTTCAAGTTGACCCATTGCCAGATTTGCAACTTCTGTACTGACCTGCAAAATGGATTCGTCCGGTGCGTAACGAAATGCCCGGTGCGTAACGAAGTGTCCAGTCCATATTTTAGACACGGTCAGGCGCCACAGTTGTTGTAGAAGTATTGGGGTCCTCTCGGTGTGCCTGATTGCACATTTTCCATCCTAAATCCTTTGCTAGATTTTGTTGTTTCAATGCATACGTCCAGCATCCTTTTCAGCATTTTCCTTTCACTCAGGTACTTCTGTGCTTGGAATTCCGCCAAAGGCAACCACTGAATCACACTCAACATAAGACATGTTATTGAAACATGCACAGAAACTACACTCAGCATGATAGCCAGATGGCAAATTCAAAGATTTAAGTACCTTAACGTCGGCCAATTCCGACTTTTGCACTTTTATTGTGGATGATAGTGGGCGGAGTACACACAAGAAGAACACGTCTGACTTGCCGAAAGGCGCCGTGTGAGATTGCCTGAATCAAGGCAACAGAAAAAGGCAACCTTAATCCCTACAAGACCAGGGGATTCATGGTATAAAAATGACCAAATGGATTGCTCATATTTGTGAGAAAGCCCAACCTCTGACGTTTTTGAATTAAAATCACGAGAGTTACGGTAACAAGCACATTGTACATGAAGTTGGATAAGCAATATAATGGAAAAACAATAAAACTCTGTCCGTGCAAGTTGTAGAATTTTGTTGTTCCAGAGGGTAGATGGAACACCTAAACCCAATCACTTCGACAAATTCTGAGTCAATCTGCACCATAAAGAAACACGCAATCAGCACAGGAAAAGCCAAGATTATTGCATCTAAAGATCCAAAACCATTCATATCACATTACAAAGGAAACGGTACGAACCCCAGTTTCCTCCCTGAGCTCACGAATGGCTCCGGCGAATATATCTTCACCCTGACATTCAGGCAATGAAATAGTTTCATTAACAGCTTAAGGTTTTGGATATTAGTTGAAGAAAAGGAGAGGTATTCAAGTCCAATAAGCAGAGTAAATATGGAATTTCTTCACCACGGCAACTGGAAACGACCACTTGATTCACAGACCTGACGAACCCTTCCTGTTGGCATTGTCCATTTGTCATCAAAAGGACCATACTTCTCTTGTACGGCTAGAATCTGCATCAAGAGTTTCAAACTTAGCTACCGTAGTAAGGTAAAGGATTCTAAAACCAAGTATAGGAACCGGATTCCGTCTGCTACACTAACCCCTTTTACCAACAATAACTCATCCATTCATACAAGGAATTAGACTTATTAGCTGGTGGTGTACGCATAAACCACTCATCTCCGAAAAAAAAAAGGGGGGGCCGTTTACTGTTACTTATTATGTCCTACAACGTCCTACTTTCAACTTGAATAAGAAATTCAATCATAATGATAAATTTGATCGCAACAGATTTAGCTTTTGTGTCTACAGTGATCTCTCCACGTCTCCCAAGTATCTAACTCCTGCATACGTTTCAATGCTAAAAGTGACACATAATGCTGGTCCACAGAGCTCCGACGTGGCACGAGGCAAGAGAGCGCATTTCGCTGACGGATAGCATTCTGCAAAGAAATTTAAGCAGTTGTGGAGTGTTGGAAACCTCTTGCTGATCATTCAAGACAAAGGCGCCAACTCCAACGTGGTGCGAGGCATTTCCAGGAAGAGTACATGGTTCAGTTGAGAGCCAGTGAACAAGCATCACATATTCGGATTCGGCATGATGGTATTTGAAACCCTCCTGCACACGGAATGTAGACAGATATGCTTTAGTTGGAGATCACTGCAACAGCAGAAAATAGAGCACACAAGAGATTATCAAGCGTAACTCTTGACAGTGGGATTTCCCGCAGCATGGACAGATTCATAACCTACATAGCAAACTTAGGCTAAAGTATAATGTGGTTTGCTCTTGCAATAGCACAAACATCAGGTTGAGGATCTAAAACCGTTAAGGGTCTGATCTCGTCTCCAACCCATTTTACCGATCAATTCATACACCTGGTTGGCCTTCAATTAGCAAGTTGGGTATAATCACGACTTGGTTAAATGTCTATGGTCACTGATCTACAAATGGAAATGGAGTTTTCTATTGTCGTGACCAACAACCTCCCACTTAGAAATTGCATAAAAATCGTACATGGTGAAAAACATTTGTCCTCAACAACTTTAGCTCTTGTGCCAAAGTGATACATCCACAGCTCTAAACCGATCTCCCAAAATTCACGCTCTTGTATGAATGTTAAAGTACTTAAAGACACGCAATTCGTACCCTCTACCATATCCACAAAACAAGTTGAGAGTCACCTGGATTGTTGGATGTACGAAAAGACTGTACTCAATCGGTAGCTTCAGCCACACACCTTTTTTTTTCTGCCAGAGAATGAAACAAGAAAATCAACTGAACTCCAATTCGAACTCACAAAATGTTGGTAAAGATGTGTCCCATTTTCCGGGAGGCACAAACCCGCGCACAAAATTGAAAAATACAGACTCCCCCGAATGTCCATTCCCGTCCACCGTTTTCTTTTTACCTGGCTCCTCCAAAGCTCCAGAGAAAGATGCAGAGAATCAATGAAAGCAGGGACATCTGTTGGAGACAAGCTTAGAACATCTACAACGACCCCTCCAAAATTGTCCTCTTCCGCTGGCAAACAATGTGCTGGATTCCTTCCCTCCACCACCGCTTCCAAACCAGCCATTTGTGTTAACTTCAGAAAAATTAGGTCAAGTCAGCCGCTTCCGGATCTGCCCACTGAAAATGCAAGAAACTCTCCAACCAAAACCTGGTTGCCAAACACCCAAAGCACTCGAAGGTCATATCGGCATTGTAAACAGTAAATGGCGATTCCCTTGGAAAACAATAATGGAACACAGGAGCTTCACCCATGCACCTTGAATTGAAATGGTCAATTCTAACAATCAGTAAAGAAGTAACTTGATTCTCCCGGAGACCAAGTAAGAATTGCTAAAATGTGTGCCTAGTTGCCAGAGAAGATGCAATTACTTGTAGCTATCAATCAATCAGTCACAGGCGCTACCTTGAAACAGAAAACGCATCAATTTTAAGGAAATTCATTCAAACCATCCCGAGTCCCAACTCCCGCCCTGCTGCAAAGCTTTGCAAACACGATTTGAAGGTGCAGACTTCTAGTCGGTTCATTTTAGAGCTGATCGATGATTCTACCGATGATTCTAAGTTACCGACCGCGAAAGGGGGGAAAAGTATTTTTTGAAACAAACCCAGCCATTCCTGAAAGATAGGAGGCCCGGCACAGAGTTCTGTAACCCCGGAGCTCCGACGCGTGGAGGGATCCGGACAAGCAAGTGGTCTCCATGGCAACTAAGGTAGAACTACCCATTACCATACAGATTTGCTATCTAGGAACTTTGGAGAAGCTATTTGTCAGCTCTTATATTTTTCAGAGATTGAATTGTTTGAGAGAAGTCAATTGCAAAAAGAATGAAGACATTTCGACAAGAATTGAATTTTTTGTGATTTTTCAAAGCTAAAATGTTAAACTGTGAGTAGACCCTTGTTGAAGCATGAGCAGACCGTTGTTGAAGCGTGGCTGATGTGTCCGCTCCCCAAGTGCATTGCCATCATAATGAAGGATTAATAAGATTGTGGTAATAGATGGGTTAGTGACGAAAAATGAAAGGAACATGTAGGTGGTGGAATTGGGTAGTTCCACCTTAGTTGCCACAATGCAATTGGTGACAACACGGATCTACTAAAATTGTGCTACAATTCCTCTTGTCATCATCAAGGATGAATGATAAACTAATGGATGAAAAAAGAATTCAATTGATTGGGTTAATCCTCCTTTCACCAAGTTCACATGGTAAAAATAGGTGGGGGTAGCCAAACGAAGTTTGAGAAGAGCAATTGGAGCCTGGTGGATACCCTATTGCAAGTTACATTTCTAGTGAAATGATGGCGATGCTTTGAAACAAGTTATAGGCCCTATTTTACCAATTTGTTAGGTTTGGGAAGGATAATGATGGGTCCAAGAATAAAGGAAAACCAATACCAATTGCATTAGGGAGTGTTTTTTGGAGTTGCCCCTCCATTATGCCAATACCATCTTAGAAGCCATTTTCATTACAAAAGATCTAAGAGCATCCACACCATTCTACATAAAGTTGACCCACCAATGGAATTGTAATAGGCCAAATGAAGGCCAAATGAAGGCCAAATTTCAAGATAAAGTACTACCTCTCATCCTTGGCTAATAAAATGACATTCTTAATATAGTGAAATTAAATTGGGCAAAACTTCACTAGTTTCTTACTTGATTTTGTAGATGGCTACTTCAACAATAGAAAAAAGGGAGAAAAAAGTAATTGCAAATTGTCAAAACTATCTTTAATATTTTTGAAGTTTGTCAAAACTAAATGAAATATCTAAATCAAATGAAATATAATAATTATAAATAAATTTATATTTAGACAAAAGTATATTAGTGATAGAAGGATTGATAGACAAAAGTAGATGGTTTTCTAACTCACCCACACTTCAAGGAGACATGTAGCATCACCAAGTGGGCTCAATGTCAAGTGTGCCTATAACTAGCATTTTTTATAACTTAATCTTTCCCTTTGTGTTTGCCAACTCATGGGTGTGTATTCATATGTTCAACAATGCTTCTAATTAGTATAGTTCAAGGCTAGCCACTATTAAATGAAACATGGAAATTTCCTAAATCCAAATATGTTCAAAAAATGTAACAGTTTAGAGGATGTAGGAATTGGGGTTGTTTTTGATGAATCCTAGCAAAAGAGATTGGTTGGCGCATCTCCAATAGGGCTTCAAATATACTCTGGTTATGTTAGAAGCCCTTGCAGTCATATATAAGGTAAACGCACCCATTCCTAAGCACTTACCAAAATTTGGGCTAAAGCATTGAACTTGGGCTAGATTGAGGGCTGAACTCATGCAAATCTTTTTGGCCCTAGGTCAAATATAAGTGGGCCTTAAGTTTATGTGTGTACATGAAGTAACTCTTTGAAGTGATCCTTGGCTAGCTTTTATTTTTGCTTGAAACATGTTTGATGTCAAAGTATTAATTCAAATTTATCTACTTAATCCAACTTCTATTTAAAACTTAAAATCATTATTCAAATTATATGTAATTGCTCTAATTAATTTACATAACACATACCATAGAACTATTGATCCCATTTATATTGATTGCTATGAATCTCCATTATGAAAGAGGGACAAAAGACCAACAAAAAACTAAAGACTTTGCAAAATATTCAAGGTCACAAACTCTAAATTATGTCTTGGAAAATAACCATCATTTGACAATGGTATAATATTTGAAGCTATTGTTTAATTATAATATAATTGAATGAACCAATTAGGGTTTGATTTCTCCTTTGTGTAAGCTATCAATAATTATGACGATCTTCTACAAAAATAAATCTTTCTATACCTAAGGTAATTGCACTAGATTGTAACTTGTTTCTCAAGTGAATTCGTATAAATTCTTGCCTATGATGTACAACCTTTATTCATGAGAGCTTGGGGTCAATTTCAGGTACACCTATTCCCTACACTTCAAGAATTCATAGTTTATTCATTTGATGTTCAAAAAATGCATGAAAAAAAAAACTTAGAATCCCTAATTGACTATCAATAGGTTCAATGATTGATAGGAACCACACTCAAACCCTTATTCAAATGATTTTAGGCACTAATACCTTATAGTTGCTTAGCATGCAACTTTCTTAAGGCAAGATTATAACTATTCTTTATAAATACATTTATAGGGAATTTCATTAAAATGGAAATATTCCATACACATTTTTCAAACCACACGATCTAAACCGCAAAAAGTGCCATTTAGAATAGGTATAGTGAATGATTTTAGACACTAATACCTTATAGTTGCTTAGCATGCAACTTTCCCAAGGCAAGACTATAACAATTCTTTATAAATACATTTATAGGGAATTTCATTAAAATGGTAATATTCCATACACATTTTTCAAACCACACAATCTAAACCGCAAAAAGTGCCATTTAGAATAGGTATAGATTTCAGACCGTGCAATCTAAATTGTAACTATAAAAGTGCCATCTAAGACAAGTATAGATTTCAAACCATAAAAGTGTCAAAGTTTGCGGAATCCCCCATATCTTGTAAACATAGGCATGTTGCACAAATTACAAGTAGAATCTCTCTTAGTGCACGGTGTCAGGACTATGCACTAAAAGAGGTTTATGCATTTAGAGAGGCCACAAATTTTATAAACACAGGCAATTTCGTTGAAATGGCGAAATTCCTCTTTTTTGCAGTTTTTACAGTTCAAAGTAGGCGGACTGAAGTGTACAATTATCCTACATGTTTGAAATCTATACCTTTCTTAGATGTCTAAAATCTGCATATGTGCTAGATATTACTTTTACAATTCAAATTGTATGATCTAAAATCTATGTTGGTCCTAGATTTCTTAAATCTATAAAAGTCCAAGACTCCTGAAAACTATACTAGTTGTAGATGTCACTTTTATAATTTAGAGCAGATGGTCTAAAAATGGCACATGGAATACCACCATTTTAATGAAATTCCCCATAAACATTTAATTTAGCTTTCCATCTTGGATCATGCACAAGCCCACCTATTGTCTACACCATGTATAGTAAGAGAGGATATGGGGAGTTTTGTTAAAATGGTGGCATTCCATGTGCCATTTCTAGACCATCCGCACTGAATTGTAAAAGTGACATCTAGGATAGGTATAGTTTTCAGGAATCTTGGACATGTATAGATTTAAGAAATCAAAGATTGCTATAGATTTCAAACTGCCTGCTCTGAATTGAAAAAGTGACATCTAACACAAGTATAGATTTTAAACATCTAAGAATGATATAGATTTAAGACATCTACAACGTTTGTACACTTCAGACCACTCGCTCTGCCAAAGTAAAGGAATTTCGCCATTCTAACGAAATTGCCCATGGATGCACTAATAGAGGTTCTAGGCGGGAAAAAGAAGAAGAAAGCTGTCTGATAGCGGAGAATTTGTACGAAGCTGTCTGTCACAATGGTGCCTCGACCACATTCAAATCCAGTTCAATTGGTGAGACAGTAGTTGGCAAACATGAAATGAATGCTGCAGATAGCAGAAAGCTTGCATTTCCACTCCCCATGACATTGTGGAGAGTTATAATAATCACGAAGGACATGCTCATTCCATCAAGCCGTCTCTTCATCTGATTGCAAATTTACATCAATGCCATCGATCATTTGCAGTCGGTATATATATATGTAAAAGAGAAGTCTGTGACTGTTGGAGAACATGACAAAACTGTCTCGCTTACCCAGCAACCAAAACAGTCAGCAGACCACAGTGACTGAGCTCCAAGAGCTCACAAAAACCTTCAGTCTTTATAATCCTATACGTACAGTCATGTACTAGTCCTAGGCCAAAATTTAGTTACAAATATTCACATGCTCTACAACACGGATGTTAACAGCAATGCTCTTACTACTGCCATCATGTTAATGTTATGTCAAAACTGGCTTTGCAAAGCTAGGTTAGCAAATAATTTGTACTTAAGAAAAAATTGCCGATCATAGCCTGTAGTATATTGTAATTAATTAGCAGTAGCCTCGCCAAAGACCCAATCATCCTCTCCTATATATAGGGTACTTGCTGAACCATTCCGTCTCGTTAAATTGCTCATCAGATTAAAAACTCCAGAGTCTGTTCTCGCCTTGAAATTTCTTCTTCAGTTGTGTCCTCATCTGCAGGAGCACTATCACCTGGGTTGTCCCATGTTGGGGGGTTTGTACCATTCTTCTCGCCTCGAACCACCTGCAGATTTTCACGTGTTAGACCCTTGAGTAATTTCATTTCTGGCTGATCTGGTGGTGAAGAATCTAAAACAAACTTAACCCTACACTATTTTTACTCCTTTTGCAATGAAATTCTGTTTCATTTGTTTCAAAACAAAACAAAACTGAACCCTAACCAAAACTGCAGTATGGCTGTTATCTATGAGAATAGGAAGACTAAGTTAGGGTAAAAATCATGAAGACAAACGGATAATAAAATCAGCAAGTACTTGAACAATCGTTTCAGTGAGTCTCTTACATAGTTGCCTTCTGCGTCTTTGTATAGGACAATCATATCCCGCTCTTGCAGATTATGTGCCCTCACAAAATCACCTGCAGTGAAGCCAGGCAGCAAATATGTGGGAAATTTGCAAGTTTAATTTCCACCTGTAATAGGTGTTTGAATACTAAATAAATGGGATACCAAACGTGTCTCTCAAATGGAGAGAACCAAACTTGAAAAGAAATTCAAAAAAAGGACAATGAGGATTGAGATCAGTAGACCATTTTACATAAGAGAACAAAAGACTTACGGGTGTTTTCTAACAGATACATGCGACTCTTGTTGTTTGACCAGAACCTGGTAAGATGCGAGTGCACACGTTAACCATAGCTCCACAACTAGTAAATTTTTATTCAAAACTACAAAACTGAGATTGAAGCCGGTTTGAATTGCACATCATTAGATGAACCAACAATCCATGGAGCCAGAGTTTCAAATTAAATACAGTAACCTTGACAACTGGTTTCTTAATATACCTGTAACGAAAGGTCCAGTTCTGATGAGTGTCGAAGTCGGCCATGGTTAACAGTAGTCCTTCACTTGCAACTAAATGCGGCAAGTATGCTTCTGCTTCCTTCTGCATTTCAGCAGAATATTAGTGATTTAAAACAATCCCCATGCCAACAGGCTCCAGAAACTGAAGTACAACTTACACCTATTCTTCATCCACTTGTGTTTCAGAACACCACGCCGTACACTCCAGACTTTTCATAAAACAGGTAACATTCTTCTTGCGGGCCCAATGCTTGGACAAGTGCTAACTAGAAAAAGATCAGAGAATCATTCTCTCAGTACCTTGGGAAGAACAATACGGCCAAGGTTGTTCACACCACTTGGGCTCAGTTGTTTTGCCAAGAGGAACATCAAGTCCTTTGAATCGAGTGCCTGCATCCCCTGCAAAACCATAGTAGAAAAATCAACGGCATTCATTCATTTGCAAAAAGAATAGAAAATTCAATTACGACATGTGCTAAAAGAAGAGAGAGAAATCGAACAGTCTCACACACATACAAACCCTCACAAACTTTGGAACCTGCACATTCATCGAACTAGAATCGTTTGGCAGAATTTCACAACGTTGGCACTTTTCACGACAGGCGCCTAGCTGAAGACCTAAACCTATAACAATGTATCCCAGTTTAATTTCAGAGCTCTGTACAGTTCAATATATGTCACAATTGCCACTCTAAGTCAAGCCAGTAGATAAAACTGACGTTTTAGTCACAAATAGTACGCCAAGGTGGACTCCCTGTTCAGAACGAACAAGACATGATTTGCATGCACTAGCGCAGATACTAAGCAACCAAACCCTGATGAAATCATATGAATGTTGGAAATGATACTTCAAAGTGGCTGCGCATGCCTGTCCAGTAGAAGCCACTGACGAATCCCCATATTCTTGCTTCCAGGTTTGCACAGCAGCAGGTTTATGATCAGCAAAGTGCTCTTCATTTTCGGGAACTCTGCGACTGGCAGTGCAGCTCCTGCGTGGTGCTCTGGTCATGGCCATATCCGGCGCCTGCACGTATTGATCAAGCACGAAGTAGGAAACCCCCATCATTGGTTGCAGGTACATTGGTTGCATTCCCATGTACACAGGGCCATAGCTCGCGAAATGTGGAGGAGGAGGAGGATAGGGGTAACAGTAGTTTGGAAAATAGCCACTCGGGTGCTCCATGTAGCCCATGGGGTAAGGATCTCGTCCTGAGAATGCCCAGTCTTCCTGGCCTGGAATCTGCAAATTCGGGGGAAACTGCCGATTCGTTGCCATACCTGGAATTCGCGGATTCAGCCTCATCAGAACAACTTACAGCAACGGAGTTCGTTCGTTCGTTCGTTCGTTCGCAAGGAAACATAAGTACTGTACTTCCGCCCCTGTGTAGCCACTTCAACCCGTCGGCATCTTCAACTGCGAAAGAATTAAGTTTGCTCTAGGGGTCAGCTGGACAATACGAAATTACTTGCATCCTTCAATTTTGAGACCCGACCGTAAATAGCACTTGCTCATGACCAAAAACAATGGACTTTCTATAAACCCCAACCCTTGTCACGCTAGCTTCACAGAACATCACCTTCGATAAAGGAGACTCGACAAAGTAACGTTACACGAGGTTTTAAAATTTATGCCATTTATTTTCCACCCAGTAAAATTAACTACCTAACTGACTGTTCCACTCCTCCGATCCTGACCAGAAGTTTTTGCAGTCTGATAAGCACACACAGTAAGCCCAACCTGAGCTCAAAAAGTCAGTCAGTGCACGCATGATCAGCGGCCAACCTTACAAACATTGTTTTGTCTGCTTATACTCGACCGATCCGACCCGTCAGATCAAAACCAGCCGCTAGCTAATCGGCATCGGCCACTCGGTCACTCGGTCCTCCCAGCATTGATTAATTATTTACAAACCCCATGACTACTGATCAAAATCCTAAACTTACGATCGCATGGATCCACAAGTACGTACATACGTTCGCTTGCTTGCTGGCCATGGCGGCCAGCGGCAACTCAACTGAGCACTTCGAGATCGAAACGTCGCGGATCGAGACTGAAACCTTACCGACAATGAACGGAATTAATTGACACCCCACGGGAACTGATCGATCGATCGATCGACGGACGGACGGCTTCGGCGCGCACCAGATCCAGCACTCACGCCACTGGCATGGATCGATCGATGAATAGCTAGATCGATGGATCGATCGAAAGCAGGAGAGCTAACAGGCAGTGAAAGATCAGACAGGAACCCCAAAAGGCGACGCTTGATTGTAGCGCGCTAGTCCTACTCCCGCAGTACCTTGGAGCCACAAGACCTGGGAAAGTGGGATAGACCCGCCCGCGTGAACCGGGTGCAACGGGTGCCACAAGCGCCACTAGCAGCTGGCAAGCCGGCCTGTGCTGAAATGTTGAATTTTTTCATTCCGGTGCGGACTAGACTGTGGCAAGCAACTTCCTGATCAAACTGGAGTGTCTGTCTTTGACAACACGTGAACGTACGACAAAACCGGGGGCTTGCCCAGGCAGACTTGCCTCGCCGGTGTCCCGTCCGCTGGAGTGGAAGCTCAGGACTTGCAGATATTAACTTGCCCACCCTGCGCGGTGCATGCCGCACAAGCCTGACCTGGATATGCGGGCTGACGTCGCTCTGGCAGGCTGGGACCAGGTATTGAGGCATGAGATATCCTTCGGGGCTTCTTAAATTTAAGTTAATATCTGGGTTGTCTCGGAGATTTCATTCCGGTATGTTGAGCGTGTTGATTCTAGCTTGACTGATCTGACAACTGATCGAGGCTGAGGGACCGAATATAACTTAGTGGATTGATTGTTGAATGGAACTAGCTTATTGCTGGCCGGGCTGCCGCTTAGCTACGACATACGGAGTACTATCGATGTATACCTTTCTAGAGTACGGGTGCATGCCTCGGCAGTGCGAACGAGATACTTCTCTCTGGGGCTCTGCATCGATGCATGGGTGGATCGGGGCTTGCTACTGTAGCTAGGCATGATATATAATTATATACAGTATATTCATTTACAAGCAAGAGATGGAGTCTCGGGCTCTGCAAGGTAAAACAGCCCATTTGTTGTCAGAATGAGGAGTTTGACATCATCTTGTTGCTGAAATTTTTCAATTTTTTACCCACATTAAGCACAATGGTGAGAAACAGCAAGTGCAATTGAAATGATATTTTTTTTGAGAAAGTATGAATTTGCTAGGAATTTTTGAAGTGTTCAGCCCAAAAGAGTCTGTAGACTACCTTAAAACCAACAAAATCTGAATGCACAATGCTCATCTCACTACCTAATGCAGTCAAAATATTCTCTATCATGGAAGGCCTAAAAAGTCAATTTTTACAATGAATTTTACACTGCAAAGTCAAAAGTTCCTAATGAGGTCACTGATCACTTCATTATTGTCATGTAAACATGCATTGTGGCCCACATCTCACATACTAAAAAAACTAAAATCGATCATTTCCTAGGCGACCACAATGGGTCATTTGATCGCAATGGGTTGTTTTACTTTATATTATATCGATAACATGATATGATCGTCATTAACCCCTAAAGTCTCAAAGTTCCTACACGGGACTCTTAAAATTTCAGGTAGGCTCATGTGATCTCAATTTTTGACATGTATTTTTGAAACTTTTTTTGAATATAAGAAATCAAATAAGCTTTGTAGGCATATAATTTTTATTTCAATTAGTGCCCAGAAACAATAGTTATGCCACCATGAGTCCAAAAAGCAACTCAAGGGGCAACCAAAAAAATGTCACAAAAAATTAATTTTTTTTTAATTTTTAATTTTTTTCCTTGAAGACTATATTTTTGTCTAAATCTAAAACTTTGATTCATTCTATTTGGACTAGTAATGAGAAAGTTATAGACAAATCTTGTTTTTCAAGCAATCTAAGCATCTTCTTGAAAAAATAACTTACAAAATTCATTTTTGTATGCAATTTTCACTAGAAAAATATTGTAGGTAGGGCTACGTTTGCTTACTAGAAAATTTTCATCATTGGAATTATTGTATTGCGATTCCATCTTAGAGCTACAATTGGTTTAGTTCTCTCTTGGATGCTACTTCTACTCAAACAATTTTTTAATGAGTAAAAATTATGTGTTTTAAGTTAAGAAGATTCAAAGCCAAAAATTTAGTTAATCAAGGTGTAAGAAAAATTTGTTTTTTCACTTTGAATGCAAATATCTTGCAATCTATGTGGTCAAAGTTTCTGAAATTGTTTCCATACATTCTTATATTAGTGTAGTATAAGATTTTGCAACTAGGTATATAAAAAAGAAATATTTAAATTTTTTTGCTCTTTACAATAGAAATGACAATTTTGAGTAGGTTTTGATGGAAGAAAGGCCTTGGGGTTTTAAGGTTTAAGAGTAATAATTAGAGTAAACCGGCCATTCACCACATGCATCCAAGAACCACACAACAACCATGATTGTCAATTACCATACAATAATTGCACGATTCAACTACCAATTCAATTGTGATGAGAACAAAATTTTGTATCACCATCCAATGAGCGCACACTATGTGGTGAAGGGCCACAAGGAATTTTTGACTAGATTTCAAATGTATCGCCTTTAAATTTGCCATATGATTTGTAGGAAGAAATCATTTTTGCATTTTATTTTTCGAAGGTCAATCTTAACATGACGTTTAATAATCACGCCAATTTTCAAAACATGAAAGCCTCTATATTTATGTGGAGAAGGATTTGAATTCTGTTTGTGTGGTCATTGGCAAGTTTAGTAAGGTAGATACACCCAAATGTGCCACTGACCTTAAACCGTCATCTATACCATATGTACATCTACAAGATCAGTTTTGTACCTATGTGGAATAAACGTTTTTAGGACCAAATTTTGTTCCTTCATAACTTTTGCGTACAATATCTAAATGCCATGTTCTCTAGTGTGTTGGAACCTCCTTTCACTTGCCAACAAGAACATATGAAAATTTGACCAGTCTAATAATAGAAAATAGACTCAATAGCAAAAAGTGGCGGGTTTGGGTGTAAGGTAGTATGGCCTTAAAGCAACCATTTAACGACTGATCCCCCTTTTTCGAACGTTTCCATGAATAGAAGTATCTCTGCATCATTTTTCAGAGAAAGAAAAATGGATGCATAACATCACACAAGTGGTTTCATATTTCTTGAATCATTTTTTGAACTACTTATGAACTTTCAAAAAAAACTTGTTGTAGACACCTATTTGCGAACCCTAAGTCTTTCAAAATCCAACCACTTGGATTTCAATAAAGGAAGGCCAACAATTGGCTCTTGCAATAAATAATGCTTTTCTCTCAATTCTCCCAATAGCTTGAAAGGGCCATTGAAGGACCACCCACTATCCATTTCAGACCTAAATATAGGAAGACGATTTGAAGAGTCCGCTTGCTTTTAGAGCAGACTACCTTACCTACCTTTATACATATAAATGAAGGGGGACTCCGGTCTGCTCAGTGAGGACTGACTGACTGACGGATTGAACTCTTTGACGTGAGGGGAATAAGGGGATAGAAGCTTGCCTGCTGTAAGTTAGTAACCTTAAGCTTACTGACTGGGAGTCTGGGACTGTCCTGGAGGACCATCAAAGCTGCCAGTCTTGTTGGCGCTTTAATTAAAGCGTCATCCCTAAGTTATAATTGCTCCAAAACGACTTTCTTTTTCCCTTTTTTTTAAATTTCTTTTAAGACACATGGACAAGTTCCATTGAGAGAGGAAAACAGAAACAACGGACCACTGTCCAAGAAGTTCTGTAAGGAAAAATCGGTGGATTTTCCTAAAATATTTTGACCTGTTCCTTTCGGTGGTCTTGAAATTTGTCTGGAAGAAGTGTGCTGAAAGGTGGAACAAAAATTTACTAAGGTCCATTTCCTAACTTACAACTTCAATTTTTCCTCCCGGTGGCATTGCCGACACTGTCAATTTTCGTTTGGAAAATTTCCTTAACTTTGTGAATCTGAATTTTTGTTTTGTTTTTCTTGTTGAAGTCGCTTTGATTTGCTTCGAGGGGGGGGGTCATTTGTATATTGCAATATCTGTGGTAGGATTTGAACTTGGTCATTGCCCCTACTTGTTTAGGGCCAAGGATTCATCCTTCCAAAAATGCGCGTATCCAAGAGAAGGTCCATGCATTTGGGGGAGGCTAGTTTTTGTACGACATGCTCACATGCCTACAGAACACCGTTCAAAAGAATCAAAACCACATGTGCACGAAAACAAAATGCAACAATGCCATGTGATTGATGGATTTTTTTTGTTCTTGTTTCATCTAAAAGCTCATCCTAAGAGCACCACCACCCGTCCTCCAAAACGGGTGGCCTCTTAAGAGGTGCCTCTTGACAATGAACTTTGGATTCCATATGAGGGTGGTTTGGGAGGCCTCAACTCGGCCTGCAAAACAAGAAAAGACAAGTTGCGCGTTGCTCTCCGCGATTCTAGGAAGTGGTTCACGCCGAGTTGTCGTGCTCTGGTTGAAAGTCATATGGCCTCTTAAGAGGCCATGGGTGGCGCAAGCCTGGTTAGCATGGCTGCCAAACCCGACCAAGCCCCCATCTTTGCAAGTGGAGCCTGCCTGCATTTTGAAGGACGGGTGGCCTTGCTCTAAACTTTTCTATCTCATTTGGAAATCCTGAAAACAAATTCAGCCAACTTGTAACTAAATGCCCTTACTCTCTGTTCATTGCAGCAGACCAAGGGAACAAGTCCCCGGTGAATTTTTCTTTACATTTTCAGACAGCATTTCAAATCTCACTTCTAAACTCACAAAACCACTAGTAGCCAGCAATTCTTTTTTCTTTTTTGGGGCACAAATTGAATTAAAACTGACGTTCTCAATTGCATTTCCTGTTAGATTTTTTTTTTCTGGTTTGTAATATAAGTTAAGACTTAAGTTACAGTAACTTAAGTCTTAACTGGAGTGGAACCGCTCTGAATGGGAAACTAGGGGCTAAGGTGGTAGGTCCATAAATTGACCACCTAAGAGCTGGAATTGAATTTTGGGGGAGGTAAAGCTTCTTGAAATATTTTTCAGTAAACTCTCCTTGAAAGACAAGTTGAATTGGCATCTAATCCAAGTCGTTTCATATTTTTGGGAGCTTTATGGAATTAGTTATAAAATTTTGAAGTTGAACTGGCATAGGGCTCCAAAATTGCCCACCTCCTAAAATGTACACTATTTGTACATCAATAAAGGCTAAAAAAAAAGCAAGATATACACATAATGTACATTTCAAGAGGTAGGCAGTTTTAGAGCCTGTGCACTTTTAGAACCTCCTACTTTAAGGCGAATTAGGGTCATGGCCATTTGGTCGGGAGCTAACTAAAGTTACATTTCACTTGGCTGAATTTTGAGGACCTAGTCACCCAGCTCCAAATACCAACCTTGTGTATTTTTGGCAACATAACTATTGGGGGCAAGTATACGTGAGTGGAGATTTATTTATTTTTCTTTGAAATTTTCACACAACATGTGGACAAAGAGTAGCTTTAAGGCCCAACAATTTTCATAACTTTTGACTTCATGGTGAACCCCTAAAGGAAGGCCTTTTTTCTACCAAAAAACACTCAAATTTGCCATTTCTGCAATAAAAAGTGAAAAAATTTGAATTTTTTTTCTACATCTACCATAGGATCTTACACTCAACTAGTATGAGAGTGTGCGGAAAAAATTTCAGAATTTTTGACCCCTCAGATTGCAAGATATCTGCGTTTAAAGTGAAAAAAAAACAAGTTTTTCAATACATTGCGGGACAAGAATTTCTGACTTTGATCATTTTTAACTTAAAATTTTTGCACTACACGGTTTTGAGCTTTAAATATTTATAGTGGACAATTGAGTTGAGAGTTCAAGAAAAAAAATCCAAAAAAACTTAATTGTCATTCTTAAAAAAATTGTTAACTAGAAATATGTAAGATATAGAAGGAAAATCTAAAATATTAATAAATTTTGGATGGAACTATAATGAACTATTTCCAATGGTGAGATTGTTCTAACAAGTAAAATAAACCATAAAAAAAATTTGGAAAAAATTGCAAAAATTGCATTCAGAAATGCATCCTACAAGTGATTTTTTTCAAAAAGATGCTCTAAGAAGAATGTCCATAACTTTCTCATACCGAATCCAAAAAAAACAAATCAAAGCCCTCTAGATAGACAAAAATATATCTACAAGAAAAAAAATTCAAAAAAAAAATTCAAAATTTTGCAATTCTTTTTTTTTGCCCAGACTGCCCCCCATCCCTTGCTTTGAGCTTATTTGGTCATAACTTTTGTTCATGGGCACCAATTGTGAAAAAAATTATATTCCCATAAAGCTTATCAATTTTTCTATCTTCAAAAAAAGTTTTAAAAAATCTCGACAAAATTTCAGTCTGTAGGTACCTGCCTGAAAATGCATTTGTCCCCCAAGGGGACAATGGTCCTTCAGGGGTTAAAAAGTTATTGCGTGATATGTGGATTGATTCTCAACTTGGGCAGCTAGGGCAAATAAAAATAATTTATTTTTTTCACAAATAAAATTTTTAAATTGGTTCATTATATATATATATATATATATATATATATATATATATATATATATATATATATATATGTATATGTTGATTAATGAGATGAAAGTTATAAGAAGTTTTAGTTTGTGAGCAATTATGGATTTTCTTCTTTAAAATAAACTTTGAAGTCCTTTAATTTATTTAACTCAATTTTCAATATTTTTTGAAAAAAATAAAATCATAGGATGTAGATTGTTTATTACAACATTACAACCACTGTGATTGGCATTTTTCAATTCCATAAAGAAATGGTTAACAATTTAGTACTTTGAATCATTTTCTACTTCTTTCTATTTACTATTTGTTTCCTATATGTAGTACAATCCCAAATGACTTGAAAATTTTCAAGCATATAGCCAACTTGCCTTGAAGATTGAATCCGAGAAAGCACAACCATTTTAGACATTTTTTCATAATGATCTAACCCTATGAAGTGCAGTTGCCTAAATTTTTGTAGGAGCAAATTTTTTTTGCCACTTTGAATGCTAATATCTTGCAATCTATACGGTGGAAATTTTTGAATTTTTTCCCACATATTCTTAAACTAGCTTACCACAAGATCCTATGGTTACATGTGTCCCCAAATGCTTTTTCTTCTAAAATTTAGTACTTGTATTAGAAATAGCACATTTTTGGTGAAAATATATCTTTGTGTGTCTGGGATGTATTTGCATTCATTTGTTGTTTGAAATTTGAACACCTAATCTTTTAGGGATTAAGAAGATTGTACATTTATATCCTTGTAAGAATAAGCATAGAGTGATTCTCTAAGTAGGAAACCTAATAAAATCCAAAGCCTCATGGGAATAGAAATTTTGGTGTTTTAAATATTTGAAAATACGAAAAAGATTTAAGAAATAAAACAAAAAAATTCTATTTGTAAAAATGTCATTTATAAAAATAAGAAAATCCAATTTTTTTTCTATGTTTCAAGGAGCTCACTTTAAAGTTCAATAAAGTGCTTCAATACATAATTAAATGTTTTCAAAATTCCTTCATAAAATATCTACTAATCTATAATTAGACAATCACTCATTTTAAATTGTTGTTTAGAATTCTATAGAATAGATATTTAATAATATCAAACCTTTTAACCTACAAGTGAGTCATATTTTCAAATATCATTATTACATACCAACTTAATTTTAGGTGATGTTGGAGAAATTAGAAAAGGCAACTAGAGGCAAGAAGAAATAAAAGTTAGAAATAAATAAATGATAAGGAAGAGAATTTGGCAAATGAAGAAGTCACTAGGGTTTCAATACCTCAAAGAAGTGGAAGTACCATTGGGATTGTGTATATATATATATATATATATATATATATATATATATATATATGAAAAAATAGGAAGTAGAAAGAAGTAGAAAATGATTCAAAATATTAAATTGTTAACTATTTCATCATGGAATTGAAAAATGCCAATCCCAATAGTTGTAAAATTGTAATAAACAATGTACACCTAATGATTTTATATTTTTCCAAAAATATTCAAAATTGAGTTAAATAAAAAACTTCAAAGTTTATCTTAGAATAGAGATTCCATACCTACTCACAAACTATCCACAACTAAAACTCCTCATAACTTTCTCATTAATCAAAATGATATGATTCAAAGTTTTCTACATATATAAAAATGTAGAGAACCAATTGCACATTTTATTTCTTAAAAAAATGATTTTAAAGAATTTTTTTTTGCTGCCCGGACTGCTTGTCGAGCAATGAAAACTACATATTATACAGTAACTTTTGAACCATGGAGTCAAAAGTTATGAAAGTTGTTGAGCCTTAAGGCTACTCTTTTGGCAAATGTTTTGTGAAAATGTCAAACAAAAAATAAAGCTTCCATTTGTAGTGAGTTGCCCCCAACCCCAAAAGTAGTTTATTGCTTTAGGGATTACAAAAAAAATGGAATGCTTGTGGACTCTGCATGCTATATACTTTTAGAAAATATGGTGTTGTTTTTAGGATTTGATTTTGATCAGTCAACATTTATAGTAGCTATTCAATTTCAAGCAACATTTTTGGACAGAAAAAACGTTTTTTCAAAAATTTGTATTTTTTGTACAACCTAAATTGGATTGTCTTTCATTTTTACATTCAAAATTAAGATTTCTATAGTCACACAAAAATTATAAAGATAATACTATAGGCGCAAAGCAAATTCAACATAAAATAATACAAGGAGGTAAAGTCAATAATTTTTGGAAATTGATGATTATATGAGAATGTTTTTTACGGCAAAATGGAGGTATTTCATTCAAATTTAATGAAGCCAGCTATGGAGGGGTTGTTTTTGTAGTGAAATCCATTGTTCGTCATCAATATTCAAAGGGCATGGAATAATTTGAAGATGAGAGCTTGACCGCTCATTGTAAAAATAATGTAGTAATTGTGTTGAAAGTAAAATTTAAGACCTCATTTAAGCAAAATAGAGTAAATTTTTTCTATAAACTTTGAACCAAGAAAATGTGGTAAATAAAAATGAAAATTAGCTTAAAAAATCCATTTGTCATTCAAAGACTTCAATGAATAGTTATGGACAAAGTTCAAATACTTAGGGGTTGGAATTGAAGGGACAATTTTTCTAGCATTTTCAAAACTCTTCTTTGAATTCTATCTATAACTATTTATTGGAATCTCTAAATCACAAAACTAATTTTGGAGATAAAATTCATCTTTATTTCCCACATTTTCTTAATTCAAAGTTTTTTTGAAAAATATTATTCTACTATGTCTGAATGAGGTGCGAAATTTTGCCTTGAATACAACTCTTGCTTTTGATTTGACTATGAGTGGTTGAGCCCTTACAAAGCCTAATTTATAAATCCCGAATTGGTTATTATACCTTCTACCACCCTTGTATGAAGACCTTGTCTTCTCACCATAGTAGGACATTTAAGTAGCTTATGGAGCTATGTAAAACACTTGCGGTTAAGGTAAATAGGCAAATTAATAAAGATTGATGTTTCAAAAATAAAATAATTTGAAATTTGAAAATGGATGTTGAACCCTTTTTTGCACTTTTTTTCTAGTGTTGGAAAATTTACTATTTGGAAAAAGTGTTGATGTTCTCATTACTAAATCCTATGCCTTTTTCCGCAAATTAATAAAAACCACAAATTTGACCAACAAAAAATTCAAATGATAAAAATAGAAGTTTTTAAATGAATTTTAAAGTTAAATCTTCAAAATTTATGAGAAAAAAAATCTAAAAATAGTTTTATAATTTTGACCATGCTAATACTTTCTAAATACTTTTCATGCTACATACTATCTTTTTTTTATGCAAATTTCAAGAAATTATGGGACTTAGATTTTATAAAACATTTGTATTTTGTCCAAAATTCTTAGGGAATTAAATATTTTTTTCTTCTTGCTCAATCTTTCTTGACCTATTTTTTTCATAGACACAATCCAAAATAGAAATTATACAAATAACTTTTTCTATGTCCCAATTTTATTTTTGGTATATTGCAATATATCCTATTCTATCATCATTAAAAAGATAAAAATACATATTAAAAATATATTGATTAGTTTTATTGGATTTTATAAATTGATTCCTACTCAAATCATTTTAACCATTCAATTTTGAATAATGTGAAGGTTATGAAGAGTTTAATTTTGTAGGCAATGAAGGAAGAAAAAAAATACATAGTCATTTTTTGAATTTAATTTTGAAAAATTTCAAATAAAAACAAAATTAAAGGGTTTTCTAAACCTAAAATGCACCAACTTGTTAGAAGTAGGAATATTTGTATAGAATTCAAATTTTGAGTAAATAAAATCATTAAACTATACAAAGTTATTAGCAAGACAAAGCTAGCTTTTTGTATATCTTTTGTAATACAAATCTATGTACCTCATTTGTTTAAACCTCTAAAGAACCAAGGTCATTTTTCTGTCAAAAACTACTCAAAATTGAAGTTTTTATTGCGCTCACTCAAGAAAACTGAAAAATATATTTTAAAAATCTAATAATAGGATCTTCTACTTTACTTGTTTGAGATCATGTGATAAAAATTTCATGAAGTTTGACTATTCACATTGGAAGATATTAGCATTCAAAGTAGGAAAATTAGTTTTTTTTTAACATTCGCATGCAATATTAGTTGACCTTGACTGCCATTTGTGGGAAATTTTTGCACTATGGACTCTGAATTAAAAAAAAATTGTGGTGAAGAATTGAGTTGAAAGTCTAGAAAAAAAAATTCAAAAAAGAAATGCTTGATTATCATTCTTTAAAAAATTATCAAGTAGAAGTGAATATTGCATTCTTAATTGAATCCTGTAATTTATTTTTTCAGGAGATGCTTAGATTGCCCCCAAAACAAGATTGTCCATCACTTTCACATTACTATTTCAAATGTAATGAATCAAAGCTTTACATGGAAACAAAAATAAGATCTATAAGAATTTTTTTTAAATTATTTCAAGTTTTTGTGGATTTCTTTTTCTGCCTGGCAACATGAAAATTATGCTTAAGATGTCATAACTTTTGCTCCTAGGCACCAATTGAAATAAAAATTATATTCTCATGAGGCTAATAAGTTTTTCTATTTTATCAAAAAAATTCACAAAAAAATTCACAAAAAATTGAGGTTATAGGAACCTGTCCAAACTTCTCAGAGTCTCCAAAGGGGACTTTTGGTCCTTTAGGGGTTAAATTTGTGCTCTTGGGTGATTGCAAGAAACTCTTGTACTATTTTGTGTCAAACACTTACAACATTTCATGCCAAAAAAAAAATTTCAAACACAACTTGGGGAGTAATGATCCAATATAACTTAACCACTAAATGTCCAAGGCTTGTTTTGAGCTTCTTGGAATTTATTCTAAATTGAACAAAATGCCAACGTTTTGATAAGTTGTATTAATTTTTTTGGATTTGTTCCTGTACAAATTCAAACTAGTCATCTTAGAGATCTCATAGAAAAAGAAAACACGATAATATTACTTATGGAGTGAAAGATTATAATGTTTGACGATGAGGGTGTTAAAACTATGAAAATCTTTCAACTCTCTTTTTGCATGTCAAATCTAAAAAGTTGGTGACCAAAAAAGTACAAGGTTAAAGGGCCATACATGCATAACCCCAATCAATTTATGGCTTTTAAAAATCTACTCTATAATTTTTTTAAATGAAATTTGAATGTGATTTTTTCTCTAAGATCTATTGTATTTGAGGCTCATTTCCAAGAGCTCTCAACACTACGGGAAGTCAAGATTGCAATGGGTACCCTTGGACAAAATCTTGAATAGAAAAATCACTATCATTTATTTTCAAGATCAAATTTTTTATATTAAAATTAGACTTCAAGAAAAACTTTCTAAAATACAAACTACTAAAAATAGAAACTTGATTAGGTTTTATTTAACTTCAAAGTTTTGCAAACACCAGATTTTGGTGCCTTGGGCATTTAGGGGTTAAATTCGTAAAAATGAATTTTAAATTTATATCTTCTTTTTTACTTTCTAAAATTAATTTGATAAAAAAAATATTGATTTCCAAGAATATGTCACACTTGTGGTTTTAGGAGTTGGGGATACTTTTGAGTACCTTTCTTAAAGAATTTAGAGTTGAAATTTAGAAGAAATATATTTACAATAGAATTGCAGCAATTGTAAAAATTAATTCTAAAAAAAATTAAATTATATGTTATATAGATGGCCTCAAAGTGAGCTTCTTTCATCAGTCATTTTCAAACATGAAAAAAAAATATTTTGATGGATTTTTTTGTAAATGACAATCTTTATAGAATTGTTACAAATCAACAATTTATAATTTATTTTTCAAATTAACTTCCATTTTGAAATATTTAAACGTCAAAAAAACTATTTTCTTGATATTTTGCACTTTTTTAGTTTTCTTACTTAGAGAGAATTATTCTATGTTTGATCTTCTTAGGATACAAATCCTTAATGGTTTAATCATTGACCATATTTTTAAATTAAAATAATAATATTTTAAATTTTAAATTTTAAAAAAATTGTTAATAATATATATATATATATATATATATTTTTTTTTTAAAATTTAAAAAATTTAAAAATTAATTTTTTTTTAAAGTGCTTAAAAAAGACAATCATGAGTACTATACAAAATGTAACAAGTAGTGCAAGTGTTTCTTCCAATCACTTTCTTGTCCTTATTATTCTAAAAAACAAGTAGAAACTATTCAATACAATGTAGTAGCCTAACTCTAATTGAATGAACCAAGGTTGTCTACCTTGATGTGACTTGGAGTTATCACATTGTGATGTCACATCATGTCAGTGATTTTATCAAGATTCTATTAGAAATTCAAAGTGAAGACAACTCTAATTCTAAACCCTAAGTTCTAATTTTTTTAGGATTTTTTTTTCACTATTTTTTCATTAGAACATTATGTTAGGTAGAGTGATACATTCGAATTTCACAATTATGGATGGAAAATCAAATGCATTACTACTACTTAACATATTGATTTATTTCATTCTTTTTAGAAAATTTTGTGATATCTCATCCAAATTGTTACAATAATATTCCATCATGATAGACTTTGGGGTCACATTTTAAAGTCACTTAGACAACCTTGAATAACACACAAGTAGAAAGTAAATGTACAAAATTAGAACCAATCCAAACCCTTCTCCATTGCTCCTAATGCTACTCAAACTATCTTCAATCATCACCACGTGGTTTAAAAAATGTATCTCTCTAAAACACACCGGAGTGAACCAAACCCTCGCTCGTCCCCAAGGAAAAAAACATTGAATTTGAACATTTTTAATTCATATTCACAATCAAAACTATGCCCCAGACTACCCTATGCAGAGATTAGATTCGATAGAAATTAAGTCATTTAAAAAAAAATGTGACACAAGGCATCTTGTGAATGGTTTGAGGTGATGCAGACCCCACAAAATCTCACATGCAAACTCAATATTGGCACTCAGGTACCTTCAACGTACGGTAGATAGGAGAGATGCTGAAGATAAATTAATGGAGCACAAAATAGTGTGTCTTTCTTTTTTTTACATACATCCGGGAGGACCTGAAGCAAAGGGTCGGTTCACCCTGGCCTCCCAAACTGCAATACATCTTGAAACCGCAACACATCTTGAAACTGCAACACATCTTGAAACTGCAACACATCTTGAAACCGCAACACATCTTGCAACCTGGCGTACGCAAACCGTCACCAAAACTAGCTATGAACCGCCACAGACTATCGATCTACAAGAGTCTCCCCGGGGTGAAACCCAGTCGAAGCTCCAGGTCCACGGCCTCCTGGCTCCTGCGATTCTTGCGATTGCTGCTCGGAAGCCGGTGCAAGGACCTCCAAGGATGCACCAACGCGCTCGCAACTGCAATCGACTGTGGACTTGGCGGAGACGACGACGAAGCCGACGAGCCTCCGTGGGTGATCACTTCCTCCTGGTGGTACTGCTGCTCACCCTCTCCCGCTCCCGCCGGCGGATTCCATGCTGCACCAGCCGCCGGAACGACCCCATGGCGAGCGGTAGCCGCACTCGTCCCCTTCAAGTTTTCAATTTCGTCCAGGTTGCGAAGCTCCACCAGCTGCTTGGCCAGCGCCCTCTCTCGCCGGTGCACGTTCATGTGACCTCCCAACGCTTGGGCGTTGCGGCACACGCGGCCACAGAAATGACAAACATAAGTGCTGCTCTTCTTCGAAACGACGCCCGCGTCCCCCGCCTCTGAAGACACGACTGCTTGCGAGTTGGGATGGAATTCCCCGCTTGGATTGATCACTACAGACTCACCCATCGTACTAGCTAGCTTAGAATTCGAATTGCAATGAATACGCGTGAAGATCATTCCCAGGCGAACTAGCTTGCTGCTCCCATGCATGTATAGTATGTAACGTACGTTCTTCTGGCTTTGGTTCCAACTGCAGTTTGGGGCAACAGGACCTTGGATGGACGCTTTGGGAGTGAAACTGTCTGTAGACTAGTTGCACATGCCGCCTCTGAGGTTGCAAATAGCAGTTTGGGTACTGGTTGGGAGATTTATGTGAGGGTCCAATGCAAGTTCAAGTGAACTAGTGGATCGAATGTAGACTGAGAATAGAAACAATGGAAGACTGGAAGTGAAAAGAACTGAATGGTACTGAGTGACTGGAAGTGAAAAGAACTGAATGGTACTGAGTGACTGGAACTCAGTTGTATTAACTTGCAATGTCATGCTTTCTTTAGGAGTATCGACCGGACCGACAGTCAAGATTCACTGCAGTCAGGGCTTCTTTTTTCCATCGAAACTAGTGTGCCTGTGTGCCGTTGCCACAGTCAAATGAAAAGTAAAAGTAACTTTTCTAATTTTTAAAAATTCACAATAAAAACTTTGAAATTCAATACCTTTCGCACTATAGATGCAAATTAATGCAACGAAAGAAAGCCCATGCACCCCTCCTTGTTGAGGGCTTTTTGTTGATACCAAGAACGCGTCCACAGGATGTGTCCAAGAGATTACACCATAACAAATAAAATAAACAAACGATTTAACTTAATGGATGGATTCTTATCAGAATAGATAAGAAAAACATTGAGTGAATGTTTGGGAACATATGTATTCTCCTTTTTCAGAAGATGAGATTGGTAAATGCTTCAAGAATTTTTGGATGATATAGGTTTGTTGGATGAATAAATGAGTGTTCATCCATATTCTGCATGTTTCATCTATGTATTGGATTTAAATAGCTTAGGTGAAGATTATTTCTTTATATTGACTAATTCAACATAAATGAGGAAAAAGTCTTTTTATACTCTTTTGTAATGTAATGTTGTATCTAATTGTGGATTTGTGGAGTCATTGCATGATATAGTTCGATAGAATGAATGATGTAGTTAGGGAATAAGATTTTGGGAGTTAGGAATTAGGGTATGTATATTCCTAGTTTAGTTTAAGAAAATTTCATAGCAAATTTTTAAGAATAGAGGTAGTACTCTTATAGCCAAATAAGTCAATGCATAAATATTCTTGTAGCCAAGTAAGACAATTTTTAAGAATAGAGGAGTACTCTTGTAGCCAAGTAAGAAAATGCATAAATAGAGCATCTCCAATTTTTTAGTTTGTTTGATAGGTTGTAGTACGGCTACAATTTGGTGCATTCACAATTAAAGGAAAGTATTAATAAATCCTATTTTTAATAAAGACAGGGCTTGTTTACACCAAAAAACTTTGGGTTGGAGTATAAAGAAATGGAATGTTTTGATTGGAAGATAGCTATAGGTCTAAAGCAAATACCCAATTAAAACTCTCCATTTCTTTGGCTCCAATACAAAGCCTTTTGATGTAAGCAAGCCTTTAGTATTGTTTGCTTTAGTGAATGATTTTGTAGTGACATGTTGGAAGAAAGTAGTCTCACAAATATCTAGATTTTAAGGTAAAAAATAAAGCAACTTGAAGTAATATGGATGAAAGCACAAAACACTTGTACTTTTTAGTGTCACATGTTGGCATGTTGCGTGCCAAACACAATACTGAACGTAGCTTTTAGAATTTTTTTTCAATATACTTGAAATTTATATTGGAGGTGAATAGTATAGTGCCTAAATTAATACATAATTTTGTATAATCTCTAATTTTTTTTACTATCTATAATTTAATTTCTCTAATTTGTCTACTACAAGAGAAAGGTTTCTTCAAATGAGTTTTAAAGTATAGTCCTAGACATAAGATTTTAAGTAGTGACCTTTTAGGAGATTTTTAGTAAACTTTTAATGACAATGAACACTTTCATAGCACAAAGAAGAATATTTCACAATATACTTTTGATAACTTGAACAAATAAGAATAGTCGTATATGTGCAAGGTAGATAACACTCTTGGATGTTTTTTAAATAGTGCCTTAAATGTGCCTTATAAAAGTGTCACCTACTAGCAGATGCACTCTGAGCTTACATATGCATACGCCTCAATGCCCTATGTATCCAAACAAAGAATATACATTCCACTTTGAAATTTAATAATTCATTGTATTCAATTTCAAAATAACTATCCTATTATTAAACATGAAGATATGATTGTTCTCTCCATTCATTTACTTTGTTACCCTCTTATGAAGACCCAAAATGATTTACTCCAAGTCCAATTAATATGGAAGACGAAGCGAGCTAGCTTCACTCACATTTGAGTCCCCCGCCTCCGAAGACACGACTGCTTGTGAGCTGAGATGGAAATCCCCACTTGGATTGATCACTACAGACTCACCCATCGTACTAGCTAGTTTAGAATTTGAATTGCAATGAATACGCATGAAGTTTGATCATTCCCAGGCGAACTAGCTTGCTGCTCCCAAGCATGTACAGTATGTGACGTACGTTCTTCTGACTTTGGCTCCAACTGCAGTTTAGGGCAACGGGACCTTGGATGGACGCTTTGGGAGTGAAACTGTCTGTCAACTAGTTGCGCATGCCGCCTCTGAGGTTGCAAATAGTAGTTTGGGTACTGGTTGGGAGATTTATGTGAGGGTCCAATGCAAGTTCAAGTGAACTAGTGGATCGAATGTATGTACTATAGCAAATTTGTTATCAATTTTGATTGAAAATAGAAACAATGGAAGACTGGAAGTGAAAAGAACTGAATGGTACTGAGTGACTGGAACTCAGTTGTATTAACTTGCAATGTCATGCTTTCTTTAGGAATATCGACCGACAGTCAAGGTTCACTGCAGTCAGGGCTTTTTTTTTCCATCGAAACTAGTGTGCCTGTGTACCGTTGCCACAGTCAAATGAAAAATAAAAGTAACTTTTCTAATTTTTAAAAAGTCACAATAAAAACTTTGAAATTCAATACCTTTCACACTATAGGTGCAAATTAATGCAACGAAAGAAAGTCCATGCACCCCTCCTTGTTGAGGGCTTTTTGTTGATACCAAGAACGTGTCCATGGGACGCACTGTCCAAGAGATCACACCATAACAAATAAAATCAATGTTGTCACATCAGGCGGGTTGGGGTCATCGGACGTCTCGGACAGACGGACAAACTAGATAGGACGGACGGACCGTCCGTCCACTGTGACAACCTTAGTGTTGTTACATCGAGCGGGTTGGGGTCATCGGACGTCCCGAACGGACAAACCAGATGGGTTGGACGGACTGTCCGTCCACTATGACAACTCAGAATAAAATAAACAAACGATTTAACTTAATGGATGGATTTGTATCAAAATAGATAAGAAAAATATTGAGTGAATGTTTGGGAACATATGTATTCCCCTTTTCCAGAGGATGAGATTGGTAAATGCTTCAAGAATTTTTGGATGATATAGGTCTGTTGGATGAATAAATGAGTGTTCATCCATATTCTGCATGTTTCATCTATGTATTGGATTTAAATAGCTTAGGTGAAGATTATTTCTTTATATTGACTAATTCAACATAAATGAAGGAAAAAGTCTTTTTATACTCTTTTGTAATGTAATGTTGTATCTAATTGTGGATTTGTGGAGTCATTACATGATATAGTTCAATGCAATAGAGAATGAATGATGTAAGTAGGGAATAAAATTTTGGGAGTTAGGAATTAGGGCATGTATATTTCTAATTTAGTTTAAGAAAATTTCATAGCAAATTTTTAAGATTAGAGGTAGTACTCTTATAGCCAAATAAGTCAATGCATAAAAAGAACATCTCCAATTTTTTAGTTTGTTTGATAAGCTATAGAACAGCTATAATTTGGTGCATTCACAATTAAAGGAAAGAATATTAATAAATCCTATTTTTAATAAAGAGAACCATATAGGGCCTATTTACACCATAGAAATGAAATGTTTTGATTGGAAGATAGCTATAGGTCTAAAGCAAATACCCAATTAAAACTCTCCATTTCTTTGGCTCCAATACAAAGCCTTTTGATGTAAGCAAGCCTTTAGTATTGTTTGCTTTAGTGAATGATTTTGTAGTGACATGTTGGAAGAAAGTAGTCTCACAAATATCTAGATTTTAAGGTAAAAAATAAAGCAACTTGAAGTAATATGGATGAAAGCACAAAACACTTGTACTTTTTAGTGTCACATGTTGGCGTGTTGCGTGCCAAACACAATACTGAGCGTAACTTTTAGAATTTTTTTTTAATATATTTGAAATTTATATTGGAGATGAATGATATAGTGCCTAAATTAATACATAATTTGTATAAGCTTTAATTTTTTTTTTACTATTTATAATTTAATTTCTTTCGTGTCTTCGGAGGCGGGGGACCCAAATGTGAGTGAAGCTAGTTCGCTTTGTCTTCCATATTAATTGCATGAAAAATGTACTTGTAGTTTTTAATTAAAGCTATTTTTGACCTCAATCACCTCAATCACAAACTACATACAAATTTTAAAAATATGACTCTCAATTATCCAAAATATCAATTGCTTGAGTTACATTTCACAGTATATATTGGCCAAAATATAATTAGTTATAGTCATATAATGCTCATACATAAATGTGTCAAAATGTAACCTTACACATTCCAAAATATGACTACAATCAGTCATAAAATTTCTAATGACATTCAGATTAACTACCATGTCAACCAAAAATGTGACTCACAAGAGTCATATTTCACATTAGCAAAGAATATGATTCAGAAGAGTCATATTTGTATTCGACATCATTCAAAAATATGACTCATGAGAGTTATTTTTCACATAGCAAAAAATATGACTTACAAGAGTGATATTCCACAATTCACATCAACAAAAGAAATGACTCATCACAGTCATATTCCACATCAACCAAAATATGACTCATCGCATTCATATTTCACGTCAACCAAAACATGATTCACTATAGTTATATTCCACATCAACCAAAAAATATGACTAAACAAAGTCATATGCCATGTAGGATTTGTTTTTGCCCAGGTAGCTCAAGAAAAAATCAAGCCCCTAAGGATAGTCAATGTATATGTCACATTGGCAAAATATGTCTAATTATGGCTATTTATACCCCTCAATCCATATGACTGCCAATATGACTGATGTTTGAAGCAACTGCTTCTAAACTACTAGAGTCAGTTATATTCCGAGTCATCTACAGTGATTTCTGAGTGAGTCATATTTTTTTATTTTACGACTCACTACAATCATATTTTGTAGTCATAAAACACTACTTTTGTTGTAGTGATGAATAATTTCATAGCACAAAGAAGGATATTTCACAATATACTTTTAATAACTTGAACAAATAAGAACAATCATATATGTGCAAGGTGGATAATACTCTTGGATGTTTTTTAAATAGTGCTTTAAATGTACCTTATTAAAGTGTCACCTACTAGTAGATGCATTCCAAGCTTACACATGCATAAGCCTCAACATCTTATGTATCCAAACAAATAATATACATTCCACTTTGAAATCTAATAATTCATTGTATTCAATTTCAAAATAACTATCCTATTATTAAAGATGAAGATATGATTGTTCTCTCTATTCATTCACTTTGTTACCCTCCTATGAAGGACCCAAAATGATTTACTCCAACTCCAATCAATATGGAAGCTATCATTCTTAGGTCCAAATCACTAATTTTTATTTCATGCGATATAGTGCTCAATTAGGTGAAGATATTGTAGCTACCAATGTAGAAAAAAGTGGTAGGCAGTCCTGCTTGGCACCCCCCTCAGTGCCAAAAAACAAGACTATTAAAACAATTTTTGTGAAATTAAAAAAACAACCAAGCACCATTGATGTGATTTTACATTGACTTCGCAAATAGCAATGAATGAGGTTCACTGATCGATTAGCGCCACTCAAATTTAGAAAAAGAACCGTTGGTCTCTCTTCCACATAGATATAATTTGGCACACAAGAGTTTGCCTATTGTGTGAATGTTGGAGGCAATGTGCTCACAATATGCTCAAAAGAGGCAATAACTACCTTACACTTACTACATTCAAAATGTTGTATCTAACAAAAAGCCTAGAAATGCCCACCTTCACCACATACTTGAATAACAATCAATAGCAGTAAGAGGGTTTGCCTTCCTTTGGACGGAATGGTGTGGAATATTCCACATCCACTAGTAACTAATTGTCCCTTCCGTCACAAATTGTTAGCAAACAAAGTTCACTTGTCTAGGTGCAATACCTAGGCCACAAGTGCAATTAAATTAGAAACTAAATGGATTAATAACAAACAATTCACTCAAATAGGTTAGTAACAAAATAAATTTTTTGGAATAAGGCTTTAAGAAAAAAATTCAATTAATTGAACAAGGCTTTGACATTCAAATTTCCTCACTATTTTTTGAAAGCCATTTATGATTTGTATTTTTGAAGTGAGAAGACAATTATTTATATACATTTTTGGGTGGTAGGAGGTAAAACAAACAATGTGGGATATATAAATTAGAATTAGTAGGAGCCTCAACCGCTCATATTTAAGTCAAATTAAAGCAATAATTGTATTTGAAGTAGAATTTTAGACCTCACTTAGGCATAGTAGGAAAAAAAACTCAAAAAATTTTGGAATAATAAAAAGTTGGTAATTCAATCTAGATTTCATATCCAAAAATCCATTTAATATTTCTAGCCTCTAGCAAAAGTTATGGACACATTTTAGAGAAGGGTTGGAAGGGACATTTTCTTTTACATTTTCAATCCTCTTCTCTGAATTTTGTCCATAACTTTTGATTGGAGGCTTGAAATCTCAATTTGATTATTAGAGATTAAATTTATCTTGAATCATCAAATTTTTTTAGGTTCAACGTTTTTTAAAAGAAATTATTCTATTATAACTAAATGAGGTTTGAAATTCTACATCAAACAAAAATTTTATATTTTGACAATGAACATTTAAGCTCTCATTTTCAAATTATCCCATACCCTTTGAAGATTCATGGTAGATAATTGATTTCAATATAAAAATGACATCTCCATCTTTCATTCCTACAAATTTTATTGAAGTAGTTTCTTCATTGGGCCATCAAAATTGTTTTTGTTGGCAAAAGCAATTAAATGGCATTGGGATTTTGATTCAAAGGGTATTAAGATTTTTGGCACATCATCTTAACATTTCTTTGTTGATTTGGTTGGTTGGTTTGAGATTTAGTAAAAAGAATAGAGTATACCATAAATCTACTACCACAATCCTAGTATTTGGTACTAAAGCTTATTTTTGATTCCCTATGTGAATGTTTTTCGTGGATGATGCTTCCAGAGAGGGAAAGGCAACCTCTCTAAAGGCTATTTAATGTTCTGTGGCAACAATTTTTGTTTTTTGTACCCCATGAAAGCATCTAAGGTGAAGGCATTCATTTCTAATTGACGCTCCATCAACAATCAGTAGGCTGCAGTATTTCCAATCAAGGTTGGAATACATTTCCAAACAAAGCTTGGATTGTGTTTTTTTCTTCTTTTCAAGGTTTGGCCTATTAAGTTCATGACACATGTCCCAAAGTAGTGAGCAAGAAAGTAAGAAGCAATGAATAGGAAAGTAGTTCTTGAATGATCAAAATTAAAAGAGTCTAAACATCGGCTATGGATTTGGAGTACTTTTTGCCTCCCAAAATTCATAGTAATTTTAGTTCAAGTAATAAAATTATCAAATTTTTTGCAATCCTCATCATTCTTATCATTGCAACTATGAAAATATTTGCTTTGCCTTGTACTATTCTAGATCATGTCTAGAATTGCTTATTTGATTGGTTATGGATGCCTTCACCTTAGTAGCCCTCTTTATATTGAGGGCATCTAAAACTATGATATGGCCTCCAAGAGGAATGAGCTGAAGCACAACAACTAAGAAAAAACATTCAAAGTTGAATGAAGAACAAAATTTCCAGCTCTGCAATTACTATCTATATATCTACTTTTACTTTTGCTAGCTTAACCCTTAAACGACAAACTAGTGACTGTGAAAATCATTCATTTTGATACCGTGGGAATTCTTGGTCTAAACAAATCCAAAAGTACTCATTGGAAGTCAAAGTATTATAGAAGATCTCTCTTTTTCACTCAAAATTCATAGTATGAATAGTTGCACTTCAATCCTATACTAAAAGATTCTCTATCATCCATTGGACACCAAATGTCTACCAAATGTCTGCCTCAACATTTAAGAATTAACTTAACACCCTCTACAAAGGCTTTGTGACACCTTGAAGGCAGCCATGATGCCCTAAACCTAGAGTATCTATGAGGCTTGTCCTTTCAATCTTTAAACAAAGATACAAGTGGCAAATGGCTTGGTAAATGAAAAATTAACTTGCAAACATAACCAAGGAAGGACATTGAGGCCCAAAAGTGGTCAATGGATGATTTTCAAAGAATATTGGAGAAAATGGAGAATACACCTATTGGTCCAAAAATGAGATCATTTTTTGTTGACTACCTTGGTGATGTGGGTCTTGTTCTTTTCAAGTAGGATGACTAAACCCTAACCATGTGGAAAATAAAACTTGCAAGGAGGGGATAGAGTCCATCCTTTCCATCACCTACCAAATTCCCCTCTCTTTGAATTGAAGTGGATACTTGTGCTATCATTAATTTTTATTGGAGAGGGAACAAGTTTTATAAGTTTAGAATTCAGAATCATTATTGAAAAACATTATTCAAGAACCAAACATTCTCAATCACTAATCTTGACATCCATTAATGTGAAGAAGCTTGAAGTATATATAAAAAGAATCTTATGTAAAACTAGATGCAAATTAAAGGTTGTATAGTTATGAGTATAGGTGGAACCAAGCAAGATCAATACTTTTCAACTCCTCTTTCATTGAAGTATTGAATTCTTTTTACAAAATTCAAAGATTTCTAGTTTTAAAGAATCTTAGAAATGTATGAAATATCAAAATCTACAAATTTGGAATGTTTTGAAGATCTTCAAGAATAAAAGATTACAAAGATTTTAGACCACTAGAATTTGCAATTGTTGGTAGATTTGGAATTCAAAAATCTACAAATTCAAAAATTTGGAACTCCAAAATATACAAATTAGTTAGATTTCAACATCTAAAATATACAAATCATTTTAATTATGAGTATTAAAATCTACAAGAAAGTCATATTTGAAAAATAAAAATTTGTATTTTAGAAGATTGAATTTTGCAAATTGAGTTCATTTGATTTGAGGTAGTTGACATCTTTTTCTACTGTTTTAAAAAAACTCAAAATCCCCTAAGAAAACATGCAAAATACTATGGTTGTATTTTTTTTCCCTCCTTCAATCCATTAGGAAAACAATAGGACAAGATTTGGATTAGCAATTTAAAAACTACAAATTAAAAAATAAAGTATACTACAGTTGTGATTGCTTAAGTATTTCATTTATTTTAGAAATGACTCATTTATGACCATGGAAAAGTTTGGTAAATGGAACTTGTTTAAATAAAGGAAGCAAAAAACCTTTTTAGGATGTATCACTAGCAATGGCAATATTGGAGTGTGCAAATGATGGCTCTAAAGTGGTTTAGTTGTCATAGACTCATAGTTGAGTCATGAATTTTTTGAATGTACCAAAAAAGAATGTACCCAATTTATAGACTTGACCACTTATAACCATTTAAAAAAATATTGAAGCTAAATTAGGCGAGTGTCACAATGATTATAAAATTAATTTTTTTTTATCCTAAAAAAAACATAGTGTACTTTTAGGCTTTAGAGAAAATCATTTCAAAAATTCATAACTAATTCATACTTTATAAAAAAAAATACCGTTCTACTTCCTATTATTTTGTACATTATTTTTGTAGGTTTGAGATCATTATTTGATATATTTCTTCAATCCTCCAGAGGGACCAATCAAAGTTTGTAGCAATCATATAGTGGCATATGTTAGTCGCAACTCAATAAAACACTCAGTCAACATTACATCTGTATTTAATGAAGACCAAGCATATGAAAATTTCTTTAAACAAGAAGTGATTATTCTTTTGTTTTTTAGAATCAACTCAATTAATTGATTTAAAAGTGAGGATAATGAAATTTTGAAATTTAATTGTGCACATGTGTTGGAAACATTATGTCTTGCTTTGTACTTTTAAAACCTTTCTATTGTAATTGAATACAATTATATGGTTTTCAATAAGTAGAAACCAATCCTTACAATTTTTTTTATGGACACTTTTAACATAAAATATAGGACATTGTAACAAGATAACAATTGATACTAAACCCATATTTTGTTAAAATGGTGTTATTCCACAAACTTGGCACTTTCATGTTTAAACCATGTGGTCTAAAATCTATACATGTTCTAAAATTGAATGTAGAAATGGCGTATGGAATACCTCCATTTTAACAAAATTTTCTTTACTATTACCCTTGTTTTTGGTAAGACTTTGTCAGCTAGTCTCTTAGGAATTATAATTCAAAATTGACAAAAAGTCAGAAACATGATTTTTGAGCTCAAATAAAATAAAAATTTCCTTTCAAGTATAAAATGCTTCAAGGTAATACACAAAACTTTTAATGCAATGTTCATTGGATTACTAATTTTTCCAAACAATTTGCATCCTCATAGATTTTCTTCATATTCCAAGACGTAGTCAAGATGCACGTAGAATATTCATAATTGAATATGTGAATGGCTTTATTTATTGAAATACAATATTAAATACATTGTCATCTTCTACACTTCTAAAATTCTAGCCTATGAAAGGGAGTAATTGGGAAATGTTGAAAAGCTCTGCTCGGGTGTCAAAGTGTTGAGACTTCTAGTATACTATTGTTACTACTAAAGCCCAAGTATAAACAAGAATGTATAATGGTATAGTAAATCCATTGACCATACTGTTCCAAATTAGACTAGATCCAAAATAATGCCACTTGTTAGAGTCCATGATAAGTATGATAGTTGCAATGACCAAAAATATTAAAGGCAATACTACAAAGATGTTGGAGACTTGGATAAGTGTTCCGATGAAGTAAACTACTATACCACATAAGCACAAACCAACCACACTTACCACTAAATTTGACACCTTGTCAATCTTATCCCATGGTATATTTGGTTCCTTTGCAGTTGCTAATGTTGCCAGCAACTTTTCCTCTCGCTTTGAGTTTGTATAGATCACTAAAGGCCTGTAGCAAGGATTGAAAAAACTATAAGCACTAACTTCAATCAACAGTATGATATTCAAGATCAATCCAACTACTTCAAGTGGCGCAACGGGCAAGTGTTTCACCTCTCGAAAGACCACTGCAGTGATGTATCCAAGAGCTTGGATTGCAATAGCAATTATAGCACAGCCGGAATTGCCACACAAGAATTTCAGCTCATCATAGTGTGGCAACACCTCTGCCAACATCAGTACTAAAATGCCTGCTGGGGAGAGTTCCTTACGTTCATAGTCGCCATCCTTTGTTTTCCCTACGGCCACTTCTCCAATCACCATAGCCTCGGACTCCACCTTCACAAATCTTTTTTTGAACCATAACCAATCTGCCTGAAGTAATGGCGATTCCTTTTCTACGTAAACAACAACATCACACCGAAACAGAATTCTTCCTGGGAACTCGGAGAAGGGAGACAACCATGACCAGAGCTCTCGGAATTGATGACGCCTGCTCACGCATTGAAGAGGATGCCTTGACTTCTGGTATTTCCAGATCAACATTGCGTTTTCAAACGAGGCACAAATGTATTTGTGAAGGTCCTGAATTGGTATAAATACTGCAAGTATGGCAGCCGTAATCTTCTCTGGATTCCCCAACTGCCTGTGCTTGCGCCTGCCCCAAAATGCGACACTACAGGCCAGCAGAGTGACAAGGAAGCCCCAAATGACATCCGACAAGGGGCGAAAGCATCCAGCATACTCCACAGCAGGAGGAGCGCCATCGCTGGGCGCCAGCGCCAGCGCTGCAACAGACTGAGCGGAGACCACGCCCAAGCCCGCAGCCACGCTCACCGTCGCCACCACCGCCACAGCTACTTGACCAGGTAGTCCAAACACCCTCCCTGCCATGTGTGATTCTTATCACGTGATCATGTATCCCCACGGTAATTCTTATCACGTGAAGCCGCACCTTTCCGAAGCTACCGCCGGTAGGGCTCTGAAACGAACCAACCCTCACAGCTACACTAGTCGCTAAGTAACTGTGAGTGCGCCAGTCGCCAGTCAGTTAGATCATGTATCCCCACGAGGCCTAGTGTTCACAAAACATTCGGCATTGAACAGCAACTCGAGACGGTGACTAGATACGTCAATTTCTTTGAAGTAACGCTTTTCAGGGGCCAAAAATTCCGACACATACATCTGGACAGAGTTTTGTTTCAGAACGTGCGTTCTGAAAATTGCCAAAGTTAACGAAACTGACGGTTAGAGCTAGACCAAGATCGGCGACTGCAATTCTGACTAAGCTGGCAGGACTTCGGGAAATAAGCAGGAGTTAGCTAGCGGATGCGGTGAAGCCTGGGGTGAAACCGACACAAAATTATTATCACGGAACGAAGCTGACGCAAGCTAAGACACGGCTCAAGAACTTAATTACAACAGGCAAGATCGGACACAATCAAACTGCGAATCTCCAACAACACCAACGAAGCTGTCGGACCACTCGACTCACAAGTAGAAGCTCATGATCTGATTGTTTATCAGCGTCCATGTGCATTAAAACTTGGTCCAATCCACCTCCACTACATAGCGCAACGGTGCCAACTTGGAGGAAATTGCGGTGGACCACAACATTATATTCGCATGGGGAGCCGCGCTGTTCCATGAAGCTAGGCTGGTGCCCTGCTATTTAATTGTTATTTAAAAATTGTTCAATTTTTTTTGTGCTCCACTTGCGTTCAGTCCGTAAGAGGGAATCAATCAGGGAAAGCATGCTCAAGTGGAGGATAGAGTGATGAAGGAGCCGATTGGCTAGTAACTTGTGAATGCTGGATTTCGTTGAATTGACACGATTCCAGGGGGCGAAATTGTGACATTTATGTACATAACGGTCTAAAATCTAGGTCCTATGTGGATTTATGTTTCATAACGCCCTTTCACAGAGGTGACAAAATATTGGAATACCGGTATGACCGAAAGACCTCCAGGTTACCAGCTTCCCTTTCCAGCAGGCTGAGTTCCTTCCGACCTGAACTGGAATTGAAAACTGTGAAATCCGTTCTCTCATCGAGAGCCTTACAAATTTCGAACACTTCTCGTGACTTTGATCAATTCTTATAGCTGCAAGCTCCTTACTGCTTTGTTAAACTAATTTGCCTCCAAGAGATCTCTCAAATGGTATGCAGCTTTGTGTCTGTAAATTTATAGAATGCAAAAGCATCCGAATATTAATCAGAGTTTGAAAATCATTTAAAACCCAAGTACATACATGTGATTCATTAATTCAATGAGATTTCCGGGTTTCATTGTTTTTTACACAGGCTCAAACAGATTTATTCCCTTGCTTGAATCGGTCAAAAAGTGAGAAGTGATTTGCTTACAGTTTGTAGCTTTTAAAAATGAAATTTGAAGGAGCCCATCATTTCAATGATGATTGTCTGTTCAACGATCAATTGTCAGCCAGACTTGTAGGATTCATCATCTCTTGAATTTCCACAACTCAAGAACGGATCGGAAAATAGATTGAACGCAGGCGGAAACGAAGAGTCACAGACTGGAGAAAATGACATCATCACCAGTTGACGCGTTCTAATGCTGCACACTCATAACGTTGCAGCTTCTTTAGGAAAGCACATAATGTGGTAATCTTCAAAGAAATCAAGTTGCAACTCAAAAATGGAAGTCAAAAGTCCATTCCCACTCATTCAAATCCATAATCCAGAGAAGGTGAATGGGGATCCTCAACAAAGTCTGACTACATCCTCTCTTTCTACTCTACATCTGTTACGTCACATTCATACAAAACAGTGAATGAGATTGCCAACACCTACAGACTCGCAAACTCGGAATAAACAAGGCACTAAGTTAGTCAACTTCTATAGCAACTTTGAGTGGTGATTCAGGTAATTATCTAATCATTTACAAAATAATATGCTCATGAGAAACAAGCCGTTACAGCCATCAGTTGTGTTGTGATCAAGCCCCCTCTATAATGGTATCAATCATAAATATTCTCTTTACTGTTTAACATCCGTTTCTGTTGTTGCATGTTCGGTAGTACCACCCTTTTCTGCATCTGGTTTTACATCCTCTTCTACATCCTGCTGCTGTGCAACTTTCTTTGCATTCTGTTGGGTCTTGCAATTGACACACAAAAATGGACCTTCCCAGGCCTTGTCTCCTACTTGTGAAAAGAAGGAGCCAGCATGCACAGAAAACCCTGATTCGGTCTCCAAACTGCAGCGGCAAAGAGCACACAAGAATATGCCGTTTCCAGCGTGCACCGAAGCATCCGGTCCCAACCTACGCCCCCCAAGTAAACAACACTTCAGAGATGAAAACATGGAATACACACCCAACCCTCTTTAATGTCACAACTTAAGCTCCCAATATGCACATAATTATATGGAGCTTGACAACATTATGACAATACAGGGTTCCATGCATAAGTGAAATTAAAGAGGTACACGCGGTTGGAGGAATCAAGTAAGTTATGCGCACCTAGTATTAAGTGTAAATTATTTTATAGAATCTTATTGGCTACTGAAAGAGAATTCCAACTCAATTTAGTACACATTAATTGGGCATCTCATAAATAAGTTGTTGTCTCTCGGTGTACCAAAAAGCAACACTAGACTCTCATAAACTCTCATGTATTGATTGTCTACGTCTTGGAGAAAAAATATCTAGGCTTTTGTGGCCCCTTTGGGCTGAAATGCAGGTGCCGCAATGTTGATTGAGGGTGTACATACCTTAGATAATCTAGAACTCTTCTAATACTTCTCAAACGTCTTAAAATTACAAAATTATAGGCAACTTCATGTAATATCAGAGACTGCAGCTTACAGTGATCATAGCTTTAAGCCCTCTGGTCCACATATACCATGTTCCTCTACTCTCATAGACTGCTACGAAACAACAGACCTCACTCAAGTTATCCCCAATTTGGAGCAGATTCGAGTTGGGTACCTACTTTTTTTTTAGCACACTAAATAAAAAGAAAAGAGTCGAGATCGACCGTACTTCGAGATACTCAATAATATATTTAGGGTGATACTGAGAGTAGAGACTGAGTGAGTTGTGAATTGCCTGCATCTGTCCTCTGGGGTGTAGGTAGCGACAGAGAAGAGTATGTGATATTAGAGAAGCTGATCATTAGAACGAGGTTTGGGTGCACATGCAAAAGCAAAGGCATACACAAATCAAAACACAGGAGAGAATTGATTCAGTTTCATCGAATGAAATTAGGGTACTAATTAACGAACCCTAGTTTTGAGCACTCACCTTTCAGCCAGAGCTGCCGAGTTTTCATCATGAATTTCCTCATGAGTCAGATCATCCGCAAGATTGGCTTCATTGCCAGATGAGCAGCGCATCAATTTCGAGAAGCTCAATTTCTTCTTCATTGCTGGGGCAAAAGGTTCAGGGCCGCGAGGAGCAATGTCGACCACCAAACACGTTGTATCGTCTCTCAATCCCCGGCTCCTTATTGCTTCCTGGCATCCCCAAAGAGGAATAAATACTTTAGTACTTCTGAGGACTCATCCCTTCTCCATTCACTAATAGAAAAGTAGTAGAAAATAGTGTCTGAATCAGGCTGTCTGAAGCAACAAACTCGTCCGAATCAACACAACTTTGTTAATTCATGTCCAAATCAAGCCGTCCGAGAAAGCAAAACGTGCATGACGACAATGAACACTTTCATAGCACAAAGAAGAACGTTTCCCAATGTGCTTCTTCCGATAAATTGAATAAATTAAAACAATTCGAAATGTGCAGTTGGCTAACACTCGTAAAGGTCTTTTCAAATAGTGCCTCAAATGTGCCTCGTAAGAGTGTCACCCACTAGCAAATACGCTCTACTTGTTTTTGCATTTGCACATGCACAAATCTTAACGCCCTAAATGCCCACACGAAAAACAGACATTCCACTTTGAAATCTAATAATTGATTCTAATCAACTTCAAAATAAGTATCCTATTGTTCAAGATGAAGATAGGATTCTTCTTCCTATCGATTCACATTATTTCCCTCCCTTGAAGGACCAAGAATGATTTACTCCAACTCCAATACATACGGAAGCGGCCCTTTTCAGGTCCAAATCACTGATTCTAATCTCATGCGATGTAGTGCTCAATTAATTAGGTGAAAACTTCGTAGCTAACAGAAAGCCCAGAAATACCCACCTTCACCACATACTTGGCAGCAGTTTCTGGTTGCTGTACCCCACGACAGCATCTGGCAGCTCTCTTTGTGCTCACGGCATCCCAAACTCCATCCGAAGCAATAATGAGCCGGCCTCCGGCAGGAGTGAGCTGAAGCACCACAAAGAACAAAAAACATTCAAAGTTGAATGAAGAACAAAATTTCCAGCTCCAGCACCAAGGACCTCGATCATTATCCTGTCTTGCATCCACTTAACACAACATTCTCTAAGGAGGCCCTATGACACCTTGAGAACGGCCTTGACGCCCTAAACCTAGAGTATTCACGAAACCCATTCTCCCAATCCTTTAACAATCACGCAAGTGTAGAATGTCTTGGTGAATGAAAACTTTCAAACTTGGCTAAGGAAGGACGCTGAGGCCAAAAAGTGGGGATTAATGATTTTCAAGAGTTACTTTAGAAGAATGCGTGTATCGGTCCAAAATTGGATCATTTTTGGTAGACTACCTTGGTGATATAGGTTTTGTCTTCTCAAGAATTCAGTGAACCCTAAAAAGGCGGAAAAGGAAACATACAAAGGAGGAGATAGAGTCACATCCTTTACATCACCAACGAAATTTCCCCTCCTTGAGGTGGATACTTGCACTATCACTTGTTATTGATGAGGTAGGACGTTCTCTAAGTTCAGAATTGAGAAACGTTATTGAAAAACATTACTCAAGGACAAATCATCCTCAATAACCACTAATGAGAAGACGCTTGAGGAAATATAATAGAAAGAATATCATGTAATACCAGAAGCAAAAGGCTGCATATGAGGGGTTGTAGAACGAAGGAGATACGGTACTTTTCAGTGCTGCAGTCTCTTTCAGCATCTGGTGAGTGTAGCGGTGCAGTGGCTAAAGGAAGTTATGAACAAAGAGTTTCCTGAATTTCTCACAAGTTTACCTTAATCTGCTTCACGTGAGGCACGGCCACAACGTACGCACCCACATCCATGTCTCCAATGGACCTGGAGAGGCAAAGACCCCCCGGCCAGACCCTCAATGGGCCAACCTCCACCCCACCTGCCACTCGAATCCTTCCGATTTCCCCTCCGCAGGCTTTGACGCGCTCGAGTCTGCAAGTACACGACCGAGAGTCTGAAAATATACAAAACCTAATCACCTTCAATGCAGCTTCCAAAATGCACAGGATTCGGGGTAACCCCTAACGCATCATGGTTTTAAAATGACCAATTCGATTGATCATATTGTGAATGAATAGAATCCAGATGAGGACAAATATTCTATCACCAGCATCAGTGAAGAACACTGCATGTGATGGTCACAAAATGACCAAAATTGAACCCTTCAGGCCCAGGGTTCCAAGGATTCCTGGTTTGAAAACTACCAATTCGATTGATCATGTTGTGGAAATAAAGGAATCCAGACGCAGCAAAACATAATATCTCCAGAATCAGAGAAAATCACTACAAAGGATGGTTAAAAAATACAAAAAATTGGACTGAAGAAAACCCCCATTCAGCTTACTCAAAACTACTTTAAAAAAAAAGACTTACTCTTCGTCGTTACCGTCGAGTCTGTGATCAATGGTCAACGAGGTGGCTACTCCTTGTGCATCAAGTACACATCGAGAATCTCCAACACAACCAACAGTGACAGTCCATCCATCCACGATGACTAGTGTGGCAGTCGTACCTGATGTTTGGCCTGCAAGAGTGCACCCAAACAAACAGTCATTAAAAATTTTAAAACTTTCCACCTCGGGCTGACAGAAAGAAACAGCGCTCAGCAATCCATAAATCTGTGCTTGGAAATCTGGAATGACCACATGACACCCTTGGAAGCCAGCAGCTTTCACTCTGAGAATCCAAATCTAAATCCGCATCGCATTCTGACAAGGCTAGTACAAGATAAACTGGCTTTCTGAACTTCAATTTTAGTACGCATTCAAAGCCTCCCATAGAGCTCTTTGCTATGCTATTATAATAGCCAGTAAAATTTCGCTGAAAATTTGATGGAATCAGAAGGATGGTTTCAAGTTCAACCTCTCAAGAATGTGATGCAGTTCGGATGAAATCATTTCCGTACCTAATTGCTGCCACTCCTTGTCAGTCTTCACAAACCCTGCCACCATCGCTCTTGGAAGAAACGTCAACCAGTCTTCTCTAGTAAGATCCGGTGGCACACAGCTCATGACATCCTTCAAAAGATTTTCCTTTGCGTACTGGGCTGCTGCTGGTCCATTGTGACCATCAAATATCTGCCAGAGAATAGTGAGACACTAACTGTTTCAGAAAAAAGACTGTTACAGAATATGGCAGGGCTTACAACTTACAGCTCGTCCACACAGAGCTTTCTGGAATTGCAGAGACAAGGGACGATCCACTTGCAACAGTGATAATCTAAAATTAACCATTAGATTTACAAATTTGGTACTGAATGGTTTTGGTTTCTTTCTCAATCTGACAAGAAAAATGGAACTTGTGCTACCATTTCAAACAGCACAATTGAAGTTCATGGGATCATAGACCAAAAGATGTTTATAAAAAAAACGGGGGAGACTATGTGTGTACCATAAAAGCTGCAAACGTGGTGGATGCATCCCCAGATACTCTCTCACAATCCGTCTTTGCCACCGCAAAGTCTTCTTCTTTCTTGTATTCCATATGTTGCCCATGAGACAGCAAAGGAGATTCCTCCTGAAGCTGCGAGCTAACTAAGGCCACAGAAACCATTTGCTCCACCAGTTTCTCTCGAGGAACTCCATTCGGAGGGAGACCACCCATCGTCGGGTGCACAGTCACAGACATGATTTGAAGCCACTGGACTTGGTGACAACCTTCTCGAAGTGAACCTGGAATAATCAAGTTTTGTGTCAGTGAATCCCCAGCCTACCAACAAGAGGCTGACTGACCTAGAATTTGCAAAAACTACAAAGTCCCAGTGCTTTCCCTCACTCTCTCTGTTCTACTCCTGAGAGGTCTCTATAAATTAAGTAAGGTTCATTGTGGTTTGCGGTGTGCACGCAGACCCGAGGAGTCAAAGGGTTTGACAACAGAAAGAAAAGCAAGAGGGCCACCAACTGGCCAAGTACGAGACATTTTTTTCATGCCCCCCAACTGTAGTCTACAAGGACAACCACTAAGCTTAGGTCCTCAACGTCCGGTCAGTAGGCAGCAAAGACCAAACTCCTCGAAATAGAAAAAAAGTACTATTTTTTTCCCCTTGACTACTTAGGATTCATCGTACCCCAATTTGGTTGACAATTTGGATTCTTATCTGCAATTAAAAAAGAATCCTTGTAAAGTTTTCCTCAGATGAAAGCTTCCTTAATTCTTTTGATTTCCAGAAAGCAAACTTCATTGCAGCAAAACCAAATCCCCCTACAGTAAGTATTTCTAACTTCAATTTTCCACTCCTTCAATTTCCACTTCTTCCGTGACTCAATAAGAAAGCAATCCCCAGTCCGTGCGAACTCAAGACGAAGCCATGACGTCCACTCAAACTAAAATTCTCTCCACAGCCAGGGATGGATCGAGTCGAAAGAACAGGAGTTTCTACAATACCAAACCCCGACATGAATCCCAAGGACAACAACAGAAAGCAGCACCTGCAGAATTGAGCTCCGAGGATCCAAAGGGGGTCACCTTTCGGCCTCGATCATGTGCTGCTAACGAAGTCGGTCCTGCAAAAATTCTCACCGCCCAGGCGCCCACTTGCAAGCACTGTCCGTCTGTCTGTATCTGTGTCCGTCTGTCTGACCTTATCTCTCCATGCCAACCCCACGGTCACGGTCCCCAAAGTCACAGGTCACGAAGCCCTTACAAACTCAGCACTGAAGTTGCCAGAGCTCCAGATGATTCAAGTGCTGACACATCTCAAAGGCAGGCCACGGTTCCAGCACAACGGGAGGACAAGAACTTGGGTCAGAGAAGAAGCCAGAGTGAGTGCGTGGGAAAGGCTGCCCTGATGAGGAATGACGATGGAGGCGAGGCAGGGGCAGAAAGGAACACTTGGAGCTCACGAGGAGAAAGAGGAGCAAGTGAGCAACGTTTCCTGTCTGCCACATCCCGGCTTTAGTTGCCTGCCTGCGCTCCAGGCAAGGCAAGTGACGCAAGTCAAGCTTCCTTCAGATTCTTACCTCGCTTTGGCTGATTTCGGAAGAAACTTACACTGGCGCTAAGTCACTTTGGGCTTCATGTGAGGTAGAAGCACCCATTCCATTCCTGTGAATTTAAGCAATTCAGCATAGTTGGAGGCACCTTTTGCTAGAATTTTTTTTTAAAGTATTGGCAATTGAAAATCATGAATTTTCAGAAAAACTTAAAAAATAAAATTTGGATAAAGCATCTATTTTCTATGAATTTTCAAAGGAGAGCTCAGTAAGGCACCTCAAACAACACTCTAAATTTGTCTTGATTTTGACATGGAAATCTTAAAAAATCAACATCCACCAACCACAATTAAGCATGGGGACGGTTTCAAGGTACTTGGGGGGACACTTTAAGGGAACTCTATTGTGAATCAATGGATACATGGACTTAAATGGATGCTTCTACCTTTAGTAAGAAATAGATTGTTCTTTTGAGAGTTGTGACTCATAACATTGTTCACCAATAAGCTTTGTTCCCTTTAACCCTTAGTGCCTGCATTCATTATTGAATTTTTGCATATTTTTGCTTACTTCTTTATAAATATATGTTATTTATCCCAATTTCACCAAATTCATTGTACAGAAAGTGTTTTTTCTTAAATCAAGCATTGGTTTGGATGAATGAGAAGTTTTGTGGTAAAAAAAGGCCTTAGAATCTCTTTGCTCATCATTCACATTTTGGACATTAGAGCACAATACTAGGGTTAACTTGAAAAAGCATCAAGTATTTAGAAAAGAACATTATGAGGTGTTCAACCCTCAATGGCCTAGGCTAGGGATGGCTTCATCTTTTGCAACCAATATTTTTTGGCTTCAATGGTGTTTGGGAGACCAAATACTTTATTTAACAATGTTATGGGTTGGCTAGGACTAGATTGACCTCATGTAGTCTTTTAGAATTCTTATTGTAGACAAAACAAGAATTTTTATTTGTTGGGGATAATGAAATTCACAAATTCTGAATTCATATTTGGAATCATAGACCCTAATTGAGCAATTACATAGAAAATTGACATTACATAGAAAATTGACAACTCTACAATTGAAGTCCAAATTTTTACAATTGATTACTAAATGAAAATTTTAGAGTTTTTACCCATGCAAACTATAAGATCGGATGAGGTCTAGCCGTAGACATCAAGGTCAAGGGACCTTAAGGCAGACTTCCATGCCCTAGAATTGGCCAAGCCTTGAATAAAAGACAAAATCAAAGATTAAAATTTTATATGGAAGTATACACTATTGTATCTAGTGGCGAAGGTCTACATTCTTATTGAATAATTAATTAAAGTCGAGAAATGTGATTTAGCAATGGTTTTAAATAGAAAAGATTCTATTTTTCTATATAAAAAAGAATTCCTTCAAAATTATGGAATCTAACTTTAGAATTTTTTTCCAACATTAACCACCCAAGGCAACAGTTTCAAGAAGAGAATTGAAGTTGTTGTCCAATGGTATTTAAGGGGGGGAGACTCATGAAAAGCATAGTAGAATAAGTTTTGACTTATTGAAAGCTATTTTAAAAATTAAACTTAAATTTTTTAGCTACTTTTAGTTTCACAATAAATAGTCATAGAGTCACACGTTTGTGATCTTGGGATTAAGAGTGAGACTCATGATAAACAAACTCTTAACCTATAAAGACGATGTAGACTCTCGTGTAGACTATAGTAATCCAATGGATGGTAGAGAATCCTTCCATATAAGGCAGAAGTACAAATGTTCATTGTGGGAGTTTTGTACAAAAAAAAAAGATTTTGTACAATAGTTTGACCTCCAATCAATAGTGTTGGGTTTTTTTTAAACAAATGATTCACATGATATTGAAAAGGATGATTTCCATTGTGAATAGCTTGTCCTTTGAGGATTAACTTATGCCAACTCCCTAAATAGATTTAGAATTCTATCTTCTCTCTTCTTCATGGCAAGGTGGCAAAGTTGCTTTGAAAATTTAGTTTTTACCTACTCACATAGAAGTGAAAGTATCCACTCAGGAACATGACAAAGGTAATTCCAAATTAAAAAAGCTTGAATTTTTTTCCTATTGTCACACTTACTTAGATTGATAACAATTATTACTATAAGTAGTACAATGAAGGTCAAAAACAACTCCCCAAACCCACTAAAGGTCTGATCATAGGTTAAATTAAGTTATCATGATGACAACCTATTTCCAACCACTAACCTCTAAAGGACCAAATATCATTTTTTTGGAAATATAGTGATTTTGGGCAACTCACTAAAAATGGATTTTTTTTCTTGTCAGGTTTTTGCACAAGATGTGCCCAAGGAGTAGCTTTAAGTCCCAACAATTTTCACAACTTTTGACTACATGGTTTAAAAGTTATTGTATAATATATGGTTTTCATTGCTTAGCATGTAGCTCAAAAAATTCTTAAAAAATCAATTTTTTATGAAATTAAAAGTTGAAATTGATTTCTAGATTTATATATATGTGGAAAGATTTGAATCATTCCATTTTGATTAATGAGATGAAAGTTATGAGGTTTTTTAGTTTGTGGGTAGTTATGGAATTCTTATTCTAAAATAAACTTTGAAGTCCTTTGTTTAACTCAATTTTCAATATTTTTGAAAAAAAATGAAAACATTGGATCTAGATTGTTTATTACAACATTAAAACCATTGGAATTGACATTTTTTAAGTTCATAACTAAATTCTTGACAATTTAATAATTTTTAAGTCCATAACTAAATATCTTTGTATTTACTATTTTTTTCCTATATATTCTACAATTCCAAGTGATTTGAAAATTTCAAGCATGTAGCCAAATTGCCTCAATGAATGAATCCAAGAATAACCACTATTTTGGACATTTTTCATACGAATGTACCCTTGTGAAGTGCAACTTCTTGTTTTTTCACTACGCCAAAAAAAGGATTTTAATTTGTCACTTCAAACACTAATATCTTGCAATCCACATGGGGGAAATTTCTAAAAAAAATTTCACATCTTCTCAAAACTGGCATACTACAAAATCCTATGGTTATATATGTCCAAAATATTTTTTTTGTTTTTAAAAAAAAATTTGGTACTTGTATTAGAAATGGGAGTTTTGGAGCGTATTTGGTGAAAACATACTCAAAAACCTTTAAGGGTTAAGCAATTCAACCTATCTATTGTATGAGGAAGGTTGAGAAAAAAAATTCCCATGTAGAAAAATAGATTTAAGAAAGATTTCATAATTTTTGACATTTTTTCCCTCAAAAACAAAATTATCATGATTTTTTTTTTGTGAAGATTCTTTTCGTCCCATTCTTGATCTATAGGCAAACCAGTTTCCAACCATAGATTGCTTACAAAACCAATGTAGGTGATCATTGTGGCTTTCAATGTAAAGGTGTGATTATTTTATACTTTTAATGTACCCCTCCTAGACATTTTTGTTGGCCCTATTGGCCATGCTGTAAGTAAGCTGGCATCTACAATACTGTTGATTAGAATTGGAGTAAGAGCATCCCCACGCGGCTACCAAAATGGATGGCCAGAGTTGTGTGGAGGATGGCCTCTTAATTGGCCTTGGCAAAATTGTCCCACCCGTCCCGCAAAGGGGATGACTTCTTAAAAGACCAACTTGGAAAATGGAGTGCGGCCTGAGAATTGCGTAGTTTTCAAATTTGGGTTTCAACTTCTTTGTGGCTAGCAAAGCAACATGCGACAAAGCTTTCTGCAACTTCGCCTCCACTTTCAAGTAGTTTTCACCTCTCCTCCTCCGACATTTCACCTCTCTTTCTTCAACATTCTTGTAAGTTTTTAACAAGGGACTTGGTGACTTTGAGACAGTGTTGAAGGTGAGTATTTTCTCCAATGCGTGCATTTCTGAGTCTTGGTTTGTGTGCTCACATGTGTGATGAGTGCTATGTTTGTGAATTGTGCGTGTTGTGAGTCTTGGTCTAGTTCAAAAACTCACCAAAAATGAAAATTTGTTTTTCTTAAGCTGAAATTTGGTAGGATTCAATGGGATTGTGTGAGAATTGAGTGTAAATAACGTGAGATGCAGAAATCCAATTCTCTTCCACGCACCAATCCAATCGGGATTGAGATTAAATAATTGAGATTATACTTCAGATGAAATTGAGATTAAATATTAGTTTAGATTTAGATTAATAATATTGTTAATCATTGGAATATTGTATGAATAATTTTTAGTAATTTTTAGTAATTTTATTTGTAATCAATTAATCATTGTATTAGTATTAGTAATTAATCACTGTATCAATTTCAAGATTGTGCAACCTAGTAATTTCCGTAAGCTCCATGAATTGTATGGGTAAGCAATCACTGGCCTGTTAACAGGCCATGGGTCATGGGTGGGGCAGCCCTTCACCACCCGCCTTGCAAAACATTATGCAGGGCCACAACGGGCTTGCGTTTTGCAAGGCGGGTGGTGATGCTCTTATTCTTAGCTGTGAAAATGGGTCGACTCCTTCAGCGCCACTCACTCCTCGACTGGCTGAGAAGTGCGCTCACTAGGTCCGTCAGTCTTTGGAGCCAATCTCTTCAGTTTGCTTGTTCCGCTCTGGTCAGTCGCTCCAAGAAGTCTGGAAACAGTGAGCCTACTGTAGTGTAGCTATTGTTTCAAGACTATTTTATTATGGAGTACTGTTTTCGAAAATGAAGCCAATCAAACTAACTGTCAGGAATTCTTTTGTTTTAGCTTTGTGAAACAAACGAACACTTATTTCATTTCTCCCAAACTACTGTAGTCAGGAATTATTTTGTTTCATCTTTGTGAAACAAATGAACACTTTCTTTCTGTTCTTTTCTTTTTCTCTTTCTTTTGAAACAAATGGAATTCCATTGCGAAACGACAGGACCACAACAGCCAAGTTCGAAAGCTGGACAAGAAAAAAGAAAAGAAAAAACAACCGCTTGATAATCCAGGGAGCAGGTCCTTGCCTGTTCCAGATGATAACGTCTCCAGTCCTAGGGGCTCACTTTCTTTCAGTTCATTTCCCCCGAAATCGACAAGCAAGGCAAGGCAACACGAACTGAACCCAATTGGAGAGAGAGAGATTTGCAGGTTGTGTCTTCACAATACTTACTTGCAGTAACATATGAAGTTTATATTAATTAGGGTATGTTCATACTTGGTGGTACGGTGTGATGTTTGCAATGCGAATCTTGTCCAGAAGTAGGTCTGCATTCGTTTCTAAAACCCTCGGTAACAACACTCTTTAACAGGAAGTGAGAACATATACCTTAAATTAGACGGATGTATGTTAGTTTGTTTTGCCCGTCGGTCGACCTTGAAGTCCGCCCGTCTTACTCTGCTGGGAGCTTCATTCAATTCATGTGATGTAACTTACCAAATCAAATGAGACATGTCGGGATTCCATTTGACTTAAGTTAGATCCTGCCTGGTAGTGCCCGTCGTGACTAACATGAAGCGATGGATGGGATGAAACTTATTTAGAGTCACTCGGCCTTGTTTCTCGTGTTCATCTGATCACAGGAATCTGGCATGGAAAAAGGAGGAAACGCAAATGGATCGGCTCTAAACACAAGGGGGAGGAGGCTTTCGCATTCTCACAAGTGATCACCATAGTGGACACCAGGAAGTTCGGGTAGTTCGGGTAAGCTTTTACTTGAAAAAAACGAGCCAATGCTAAGAAGCAGAGCCTCTCGTAGTGTAGGTGCTTGATATTTGTAAAAAATTTATGATTCTTTTACAACTGTGGACATGGCAACATTTCCACTCATGAAGTTTGGATACATCACATTCTATAACAATTATCATGGGTCCTTAAAAACATCACAAAAGTCTCAAGAGAATAGGCCCAAAGAAAAGAATTGTTCCTTGAGTGAGCCATGGAACCTACTGTAGATTCTCTTCAAGTAGTGAATTCTGTTTTGTAACCATCAATTGCATTGATTTTCCCTATTAGTACATGCAGCACCCTATTTGTAAATTAACCAAATCAGTGTAGGCTGGAATATTACATCACCGTACCAAGCATACCAAACAGTTTCCACAAAAAAAAACATTTTGGAGTGATAATTTTGTAGGTGCAACTAATTTTGCACGTGCACTGATGAGACAAATCAGTGTACCTTGGCACAAGAACTTTGAATGGGCCTTCAATCATTCCCTCTGTGACAGGGAGCTCCAGGAGTTCAACATTAAATAGCCAGATGTGCACAGAAGCACTATGGCATATTGGGAAAGTAGACAAGTTCAATGCAAAGTGATCATTTTTACAACCCATTTTCATCAAATCTATGGAAGTCAAATAATGTTGAAAAAGTCCCATTTCTGTTACCCGAAGTACCCCAAGTTCAGAAAAAATTTACAATACATCTGGGTTCTCATCCGGAACGAAGTCCTTGAAGTTGCTATTAAAACGTCGCCACCATAAAAATGGGTAACAACTCAGGGTTAGCCTCGATGAAGGTTTGGAATTCCTCCCAGCAGACGACCCCATCTCCATACAGGTCAAGCTTCTTGAACCACATCTTCACCTGCATAACTCACACATGGTCTAAACTAAATGGATCTGGAAAATCTCCAATAAATGGATACCAAGATGGGAAGATTGCATTGGCAAAGAATTAACAGAAGTTTTAACAGAACATTTCCCTTCAGCTAAGGAGTACAATCCAAATTTTCTGGAGAATGTCCACGTCTTAGTAGTAGGCTAGGATAATTTTGACAAAATTGTAGCAGGAAAATTGGTATCTATTTTTTGAAGATCTTGAACTAACACTCGACAAGTCACTTAAGAATATGTGATTATTTGTATTTGTGAAAAGTTAGATTTTCTCTTCACAGGATGTCAAAGCTTCAAAGTTTTGGGTATCTTCCAGGCCACAGCTTTACAATTCCCATAAATTTTCATCCACTCATGTCATTCACCAACTCTGATGCCCATTAATAACTCTCTGAATACCTTTGAGAGCATTGACGAGTACATCCATCAAATAATAATGAGGAAAAGGTATATTCCTTTCCGTGATCAGCGATATAATTGTAGGAAATTGATGATTTATGATTTTTACCTTTGCACTGCTGATCGACGGCATACTCAACTTTAGGCACTTCTCCAGCTGTAAAACAGATCAATATAAGATATGTGAGTCTAAATCCACACTTGCAGCATAAAGTTCTCAACGAGGGTATTAAGCATTACAAGTTACTCTGCAAAACAAAGCAACTCCATCAAAGCTAACAATAATAAAGTTTAAGCCAGTCACAGAAGTTTCATGAACAACATGTGACCTCTCAACTAGTAGAGCACGGCATCCTAATGATACAAGCTCAACAGGGCTAACACTCACAGTCTCCAAAATTGAAAGAACGATGAAACTACGGACTTGGCTATGAAAACATCCGCGACCAAGGCTGCTAATGTATCTAGACAGCGCTTTATGTTAATGGATGACCAAGTGGGTATGCGCTTGTATCTGAAATCACAAACAGAATTTGACATGACGTAGGGAGACAGGCGTACCTCCACTGCAGAGATGCAACCGTCGCTTCTAGAGTTGCACGCATTGTAAGCTGCGTTCATTTGACTCTTGAACTCCTTACTTTTAGATATAGATCCAGATCCTGCCACAAACTGAACACATTGGCATACAGACTGAGTGCCTTGTCAATCGGTAGGCAGGCCTCCTCAGGTGAAGAAGAAAGTCTGTCTTTGCACTAGATTGAGCAGTTTGTTACAATAAAATCTCTTTCTTTTGACCTCCTCAAAAATGATGACAGGCTAGAATATCCTGAAAACTTAATACGCTAACATCATTTGTAGCGTACTTGTCATACATTCAAACTATGTTATAGTGAGAACGTCGGGACCGTAGGTGACAAGATTATAGAGAATTCAACGTCAATTTTGTTAAAAGTGGCTTGATTCCGGTGCCAAAAAACTGTGACATATATGTACATAAAGGTCGAACATCTAGGACAGGTGTGGATTTATATTTCAGGACAGGTGTTCTGAAAGGTGACAAAAGTAATGGAATATTGCCAATTTAACGAAATTGACGTTGTTGAGTGTAATTAGTGAGTCAGAGAAGAGAAGAATCAAAGAAACGAATGAAAAGGGATCAAGGAGAAACAATGCACCTCTCTGAAGGTAATAAAGCCTTGGCCTGATTTGTCATAGAGATCAAATATCTGAATCAAACATTGAGCACATTAGTCTTCACCCTTTCAAGGCCCAAATCCTGTTTTTTAAATTTCTGTACATTTTTCCATAAATCTTGGTACAAATATATTACTTACCTCAATTTCATCAAATTAGAAGTGAGGAAGACTTCTTTTCTAAGGATTCAAACGTGACTTTTGATGAATGAGAAATTATTAGGACGAAACATCAACCCAAAGCAATTTTGTTCATCATCCAGAATATGGACTAAGAGGTTCATATACGCTCTTGGTAAATTCATGTCTTGATAAAGCTTCAAGATAATAGAACAATTAAAAATAAAAATAAAAAGTTTCTGGAACTGAAGACCCTCACGGCACAGAGAATCTTTGTTTACCTTCTTTGAAATCCAACATCTCGGCAAGTGATGCCATTCAAGAAACTGGTTCATGCTGATGGTGCCACTGTTTAATCAAAACGAAAGATGAGATCAAATTAAAGTGTGAGTGGCAACTTCACTTCAAATAGGAAACCCCGCTTGATCAGACTACAAAATCTGTAACTAAATAAATCTAAAACTAATAGAAAAACGACCCACCCACCTGTAATCAGGATTCATTGCCGCAAATTTCTGTAGAAATATGTTCACCTCTCCTGCCCTTAAGCCGAGTACCTGTCAGCACCACAAGCAATTACGTCAAATAATGAGGAATTTGCTGAGTTAACATTCTCATTATAAGTCAGAGTCAAATACTATAAAGCACTCTCAAAAATCACACAATTTCTCTAATCGAAGACATAAAAGTAAGATACCGCTTGAGAGTACAGAACTAACAATAAAATCAAACCACAAACCTTCTCTATTCTCCCCATTTCCACCATGTAACTTGCTGGTGAACGCTGCAAAAATCCAGTTTTAGAACAATGTTAATTCGTGCTTATCAAAATATAAGGTAGATGTACATCAAAAAGCTCCCAAACAAGCACTTGGGAATGGTTCCTTGTACTCTTCTGTCAAAATGTTTGATCAGCCTTGTTGATGATTCCAACACATGTTAACAGGTATTATTTGAACTTCGCATGAATAAATTATGAATTTACAAAAGAGCACTAATTACGGGGGTACGAAAAATCGCTCATATTCAGACCATGTACATTCTAGCAAGAATCTAACATTCTAATCCTCATCTTTGAGTAAGGATTGCAATTCGATTTAGTTACTGTACTCATGATTTGGTTACCATGAGCTCAAAGTAGTTGTTGCAAACCCATGACCTGAAGAGGAAAAGAAAAAACAATCACAACGAAGAGGAGAGTAAGGCCACGCACCAAGCAAAGTTTTTGGGCGCTCACAGACAACATTAGGTCAGCATAGGTATGTTCGGTCACTGGCACGCACAGTGCTTCTGCCATTACATCTCTGACCTGCACTTGAAAGATACATGTGTGCATATTAGGATCATCACTTCAGGATTGGCTCTGAGAACAAAAGATTGTAAACCATAGTCTACAGTCTTTGTGATATCCACCAACATGCCCAACTAGTCAATTTCGTTAAATTGGCGCGATTCCAGCCCCAAAATTTGCGACATACATGTACACAAAGCTCTTAAAATCTAGGAGCTGCGTGAACAGTGAAAAAGTAATGGAATATCGCCAATTTTACAAAATTGCCGTTCCACGAAGTGTCAACTGACATAATGTCCATCTTTGTGAAGTACCGAATAAATGACATCTTGTGGTACATCATTTTGTACACCGTTGTAGGTCCTCGTAAAATTCAAGTTGCACCCTACAGTGCCGATTTGCACCAAGAATTGACAATTGGCAAACTGGAGTTGCCCTACACTGCTCTAAAATCCTAAACCACCTTGAGCTTCAGACAAAAGAAAAACTCACTCGTTCGGCAAACTCCTCAGGGTGTTGCACTTCCCTGGCAGATGGATACACGACAGGCAAGTATTCAACCTGTCCACACAATGCAACATTTCAAATTCAGATTCACAAGAAGCTCAGGGCCAGACCGAATGCACTGACAGGAAAGGGATGATTGCGGCACTAACATATGGGTCCGAGATGGCAGACCTCCATGGTGTTGCTGAATTGCGTGAGAATCCGGAACATCACATTGGTCAACGAAATGTCGCCCCTGCACATTAAATGCCAACACTTTCAGTCCATTGAAACAGCAACAGTAATTAGAAAATACTTGTGCACCGCCATGAAATGCAAACGACATTTCTGAAAAGGAGGTCGTACCAGGAAACGTCAAAGTGGACAAAGGGATACCGGATGACCACTGGCTGAACTGGAAAGCCATGAACAAACGCCCCCAGTTTGAATGCAATCAGGGATCTCCCGTTTGTTGTTGTACCCTCAGGAAACAATAGCACGGATGGAAAATCCAGGCTGGAAGCCCTTCTCTGTCATGAAAATCATGTCAACAACACAATGTGGTTAAGAACCTAGCTTTGCCAAAGAGTCTCCCCTCCAAAGAGGGAGATGTTCTTAAAGATATATGTTAATAAGATAGATAGAACAGATAGAACGAACCTACGAAACGTTTGTCTGGATTTCCAAATCCTCTAGAATGCAAGGATCCCACAATCCAAATCTTTCTCTAGAACCGAAGTCACACGCGACTCTGAGAAAACAGGGTTGCAAGCCCTAAGTGCTAGGACTCCAGGTGGTGAAAAATACTTTGATTTCAACGGTCGCGAACTTCCTTGATTCTGCAGACGTCTTGTCGACAGGGATAATCTACACCACAAAAGTACTCAATAATGAGTTCAACCTCCCTCTTGGAAAACTTGATTCTGGAGCACCAGAAGTTCAGTGGAGTACGCAAAAGTTTCCCTTAATCTTAGTTAGTACCTGCATAGAACGGATGATAGTTCCCACCAGAAAAATCTTGTCATGAGACTTGCTCACAATGCTGGGGAAGAGCTCATAGAAGTAAAAGATAGGGTCAATAAAGGAGACGTGGTTGGACACCACAATAGGGGCAGTCTCTTTGGATGCCGGCTTCCCAATGCGATGAATCCAATGAAACCTGAAACAAACCAACCCCCCAAAGAAAACTCAGCTGAAGAAACAGGAGAGATGAAGTTCGAACAACACTCATGACGACATCGTTTGGGTCATCGTATATTCTGAAATGGTGTGTGTTTGAGAGTCTCAAAATTGTGACACTCAAGTGTATAGAAATAGTAAAAACAAAGACCTGAATAGATCTGAGGACCCAGACAGACAGGCACCTGTTCAAGTGCCAATTTCCTGAACTTTTGCTATTTTAACGAATATGGCAATCCGTGTAGTTGCAGCGCACTGCAATGACGTCAATGTTGTCGAAGTTGTCCCGCGATAGAACAATACTAAGTTTGTTACAACGGTAAAATTTCAAAAGATTAACATTTTCCAATCGTTCCTCCGGAAACTCAGATCTATACCAGTCCTAGGGTTTAGAGCTATGAGCACTTGGAATGTCACAAGTGTGGTGCTCTGAGTCTCGTCAATTTAGAGCACTTGGAATGTCACAATTTTGGTGCTCTGAATCTCGTCAATTTAGAGCACTTGGATTGTCACGAGTTTGGTGCTCTGAATCACGCCAATTTGCCCATATGAGTATCACGAGGATACTTGCAATCCGCGTGTGTTAGAATCAGCATTTCCCCGTTGACCTCACAAGCGATTTGGACCATTTCCTTGGCCTTCGTGGGAGAAAGTGAAACCACAAAGGAAATTTTGAATGTATTACCCTGTCCATCCCACGGACTTTCTACGTACATTATTCCCTAACTATTCCAGAGGCAATGATTTGTATCCCCTGTCTCCCTTCCCCCTGCAGTCCATTCTACAGCAATGTACTGAATACTAAGTCGTTCTAAGCACATCATCAATGCAACCACACTACAAGGGCACAGTAAATCAAGCATCTGATCTCACTCACTTCAATAGAACTTGAATGGTCCCAGAAACTGAGGCCCAGAACTTCACACAGGCACATACCCAAAGCAATAAAGCAGGCCGCGAGCACAAACGCGCGTCACGACCATGAGCCTGCGCCGCCACTGCGGCAGCACCACATGCCCCAACGACGCTGCAGCCCTCACACGACGACTCCTCTCCCACCCCGCCAGCGCCACTTTCGTCGCCAAGTACCCCACCGCCAAAATGACGCTCAAGAGCAGCAGCCGTATCACCAGCACGGGCAACAGCAGCACCGTCTTCGCAAGCTCGTACGCCCCGTGCACGCGCGCCGTCTGGTTCACGAACGGATCCAGGCGAGAAGGCTTCCCCAAAGACGATGTCGGTAAGAGATTCTCGAACAGAGACAGGGATTGCTGCATTCGCAACAGGTCGCCATCCACGGGCAACGAGTTGGGCGCCAATTGTTCAGGGATGGGGATTGTCACACAGACGTCGTGGAAATTCTCGAGACTCTGTTTGTGAACTAATTGAGTTTCTGCGAGGTTTGGTTTCAGAGGTTTTTTGACGACGTCTTCGTTTGGTGGCGAAAGCAGAGGAACCTGGTCTTCTTCGCCCATGGTCGATCGAAGATCAGGGCTTCCAGTTTGATCGAAATGCGAGGGACCAAGAGAGATGGATTGCGTGATCAGGATGCGCCTAGATCCATCCTCAATTTCTGACAGCTTCTTCAATCTCCCAGTTTGAATCCCGAGAATCCCCAGTTTCGAAACCCGGATTTTGAAGTCTAGAGCACTCTCGCTACGTCTAAGGAATCGATCGTCAAGAAAAGTTCAAAACTGGCCGCGCGCACACTCTTGTGCCCAGATCTAATCCCCCCAACCGTGAACCTCGCAACGCAGACGAATCTAGATCTCAAGCTACATTCCGACTCCGCAGCGACTGAATTCAGTTGCTCACCACAACCAGCTTGCTTGCCCGCCTGGTTGAAAACTAGCTTCCGCTTCGTTAGTAGCGGTACTTGCATCCTCGTTCGGGATCCCGAATGCATTGTGCACCGAAACTTTTGTGATGACGCTGAAAGAATTCTTGAAACAACATGGCACGCATTGTGATGAAGGTTCGTCGTAATAGGTGCTGCAGAGTTAAGCTACTTGGAAGGCACAGTCACTGCAGCCTCCCCGAAATTAAGACTTGAGCCAAAACACTCCCCCATCTTCACCTCTAAGCTTAGCAGTATGACTGTGAGGATTTTCGCCGGTTGCGTCTCGTGATTTGGTGCTTTTTTTGATTGGACATGCGGCATGGCTGGCGTCCGGCCATTTGGTGAACTGGCCCAATTGGGAAGCTCAAGAGTACGTGGGGTCAAATGGCCGACTGGAGCACGTTCCGTCGCCCCATTCCTGTGAGGCAAGTTGCGATGGTCGTGGTGGTGCTGGTGCTGATGCTCCTCAGTCGGCTGCACTTGTGCACCTCAGCAATGAAAGTCGTAAGTTGCGTCCTTCCTTCCTCTTGGGCGTGCGTTCGGAGTTCGGACGCAACTCAGCCGGCGGCATTGGGTGTGGCCATGCTCTGGATAAAACTTCAGGGGGGGCTTCAGATTGGGAATGGTCCCACAAATGGGTTCCTTTTCAAAGTGGGGGTCTTCACAACATTATTAACTTAACCCTTAAAAGGATGGAATGCTGACCGTGGAAACCATCCCTTTGGTTATCATGTGAATCATTTGCTTACAAAATTGCAAAAGCAGTCAAACTACTGTAAAGGACCTCCCTTTTTTGCAACAAAATTTCAAGGATGAATAGTTGCACTTCTGTCCTACTCGAAGGATTCTTTGTCATCCATTAGATGTCAAATGTCCTCGTCAAGGTTCAAGGGTTAACACTGGAAGGATGTCATGGTTAGATGGATGACTTCAGTGTTAACTATTGGTAGATATAAAGATGTTTCCAATCAAGAACAATGTGAAATTCATGTTTGATTTTTTACCATGTCCTTTGGGCAAGTTTGTTAAAGGTTTAAGATAACTATCACCAAAAATCAAAATTATTGAGTGTAGTTAGTTTTCTTCCTCATTTTAGTTGGTGCATAGTGAGCTTAGCCTTTATAAAACATTCACTTGCCTAAGGGGCAATCCAAAGGGGAATCAAAAATCTCCTTGAAGCAAGGTGTGTTTCTTGGTGTTTGCCCAAAGTTTGTGATGTCAAGGCATGCTAAAGTGAATAGTAAATAGTGCTTTGACTTTGTAGCCTAATGTGGTATTTGGCAAGCCATATTTTATATTGAAGTGGTTTCAAAAAGTTGAAATATTTCTCCAAAATAGAAAAATTGCTTTTTGTTAATGATTCTTTCAAAACCAAGCCCCAAAAAGCTTAGTCTATCAAGGTTCCTCATCTTTGTGGACTCTAAATGGATGACTTCTATGTAAGACAAAAGTAAGAGATGTTCATTCTTAGAATTTGGTGCAAACAAGGAAGGTCTTGCACATTCAATAGTTTGACTTCTAATGAGTGTTCTTCTTGGTGCTCTTGTTGTTTTTTAAGCAAATGATTCACATAGTACCAAAAATGATGGTTTCTATAGTGACCAGCCATTTGGGCCTTCAAGGTTTAAAGGTTTAGGCCCAAGCACTCTGATGTCCAATATCTGGATGACAAACAAATTGCAAATCAATTTTTTTTCTTAATACTACTTGGATGAAAGCCATCCTAATATATGGAGATACTTTATCAAGTTGTTGTTCTATTCAATGGTTGGATTTGGTGTTACTATAGTCCATATTTTTCTAAAATCACAAATGTGAAAATGTATCAAGTAGTTGACCAAGCCAAAATTGCATTGACTCTAGTTCAAAACTAGATTTGCAAAAATGAGGTAATAGATTTAAAGAACAAAAAAAATCCAAAAAAACACGATATCAAGAGAACTTCATTTCAAATCCATTCCAACAAATTTTTACCTCAAAAAATGACAGTCCTTGCTTAAATAATTGACTTTTGAAGGAATTTTGAAATTTTCCTTTCTTGATTTATAGAAAAATATTGGTGACAACATTGGTGAATCTAACCGTACGGATGGAATCCAAAACTCAAACTCTACATCTTTTATTTGTTCATCAATTTCAAAATACGCTTGAGTCCACACGAGTACTTTATGATGATTTTTTCCAAATCATCAATTTTGGAGAAGGCTTTAGACATTTAGGAGTTAACCCATAAACAACACAAAGGACATTTTCTAGTCGATGAATGTCTCCATGTAGTAGGATAGAAGTGCAACTATTCCTCCTCCACATTTTGTGTGAAAAGGGAAGGTCTTCCTCATAGTAGTTCGTCTTCCAATGCGTGTTTTTTCAATTTTTTTTAAAGCCAACAATTCACACGGTACCCAAACAAAAGATTTCCACTGACCGGCTCGTCCTTGAAGGGGTCAAGCTTCCTCGCTTTCTTCCTTTCTTTCCCTGTTACCGATTCCTCGTCCACTGGCGTTGATCGTCGATCGTCGATTGCCTTTGCCTTTTGCCTTGCCCGGCACCCTTCCAGAAGCTTTGCGAAAGTTCGCAGGCACTGCAGTGGAATGCCGACTGAGCCATGGAGTGGGGACTTGAGGGGACGGAGGAAAGACTGAAGTCAGTACCTTCCCTTATTTACCGATGGGTCTAGTAACTTACAGTAGTTATGATTATTAGTGTGACTGGGTGACGACGGAGTTCTAGAAGCCTCCCTCCCTCCTTCTCCTGAAGACTGTAGGTCACTGTACTGTACGTCACTGCTCAGCAACTTGAAGCAATCAGTCGTTGGAGCCACCATGACGCAAACGAAGGGCACGGAGCTAAAGATTTCTTCCATTTTTATATATCAACATGAAGTGCGCACGAAGCTTTCGGAACAGGTAGTGGGGCTGCGGCCAGGGTGAATTGACCCCCTCATTGCCCCTCCAGGGCAAGCCCTGGAATTTTTTATTTGCAAGGAATTTAATTTTTTTTTGAAATTCTGAATTCATATTTGCAATCAGAGGCTCCAAATTACTCTAGGGAGATTCAAGAATTGCAAAAAAATTGGCACAACATAGGGGGCTTTTTTGTCAAACCACAGTTGACCGGGGCAATGAGGGGGCCAATTCTCCCTGCGCGTGGGGCTGCCTGGCTTGCGGAAATTGAAGGGTGCAGCATCAGTTTGAATGAAGTTTGGTTGGTAGTGGAATCAATTCCAGGAATTCACAGCCAGAACCTGGGGGCCAGGGTGAACTGACCCCCTCATTGCCCCGTTTTACCCCTGGGGAAAACGCTGTGGAATTTTTTGTTGGCAATCAGATGATTTTTTTTGCAAATTCTGAATTCAGATTTGCAATCAGCGGCCCCAAATTAGTGAGGGCAGTGGTAGAAATATAAAAAAACATGGCTAAAAAATAGGGGGCTTTTTTTCACAATTAACCCTGGCTAGGGCAATGAGGGGGTCAGTTCTCCCTGGCCTACTGGGCGTCCGGACTCATGATGGCTTGAGTTTCCAGGGCTTAGATTCTCCAAAATGGTCATAAGAATATCCATCTTTGAGACTCCGGACAAACAAACATCAAATGAAATTTGAAGCCATTAGAAGAGTGCGGGTTCCTATGAGTTCTTTGATTGCGGGGAACTCTGGGAACTCTGCCAAATCAAGGGTCTGATGTGGCTAAGAACCTGTCATGTCAGATAATATTAATTATTTTATTTTTTTATTTTTTTATTTTTATTTTTTTATTTGAAAATCTTTTATTTTTTTATTTTGATGCAATCTCAGTTTGGGGAAACGGCCCTCCAAAGGCCTCAAACTTCATCTAATGATAAGGTAAAGCAGCCCATTGTGATTAGAATGAGGAGTTTGTCATCATCTTGTTGTTGAAATTTTTCAATTTTTTTCCCACATTAGTACAAGTGTGAGAAATAGCAAGTGCAATTGAAATTATATTTTTTTGACAAAATATGAATTTGCTAGGAATTTTTGAAGTGTTCAGCCCAAAAGAGTCTGTAGATTACCTTAAAACCAACAAAATCTAAATGCATAATGCTCATCTTACTACCTAATGCAGTCAAAATATTTTCTATCATAGAAGGCCTAAAAAGTCAATTTTTACAATGAATTTCACACTGCAAAGTCAGAAGTTCTTAATGAGGTCATTGTTCACTAAATTACTGTCATGTAAGACATGCATTGTGGCCCACATCTCACATATTGAAAAAAAACACCACAATGGATCATTTTTTAGGTGACCGCAATGGGTTGTTTTACCTTACATTCAATTGAAACAAACTAAGTTAACCCTAAAAGGACCAAGTGTTCTTTCAATGTACATAAGAAATTTCAGGTAGCTTCCTACATAATCATTTGTGATTGGATGTTCATGAAATTTGGACACAATGTGCAAACATGTACCTCCTTGGTAAATTTTTTTTTTTCTAATCACATGTACTAGATCAAAAGTTATGTTGTCTTGAATTTTTTAGGCAACTTGGGTGATTCGAAAATCTTTAGAGAATCTTTTGCAAAAAAGCTCATTAACTTTTGAAATTTGGCATGTAGGTAACTAATAAAATATGTCTTACAATCGGTTTTTTTTTAAAATTTAGTCTTCAGATTTCATTTTAAGAAGAGTCAAACTTTATTGGCTATATTAGGGCAATTTCAAGAAACAAAATTTGGAATATGTGGAAAAAATTTCACCGTTTTGATTTGAAATCAGAACAGTGAAAATTTCCTCATTACACAAGAAATCATCAATAAATGACTCATGTATTGCCAATTCACTTAACTTTCTTGCGTTGCAAAGTGATTTAATATAAGCTAAACATTTCAATTGCTTCTAAAATTTTTCATGAGTAAAAACTAACATCATATGCTTATGAATGCTCAAAATCTTCATTTTTGTGTAGAGCAAAAATTATACTCCTAGAGGGCCCAAAGTTTGTTGACCTTGTTTTGCAGGAATGAAAGAATGTTTTATCCCTCACTTCAAATGTTATAATCTTTCAATTTTCATGGTCAAATGGTCTGAAATTTTTCCACACTTAAGCCAAATACTTTACTTCAGTTTTGAACATCTAAAGTTTCAAAAAAAATTCAGTTTTTGATTTTGAATAACATACCCAAAACTGCAGTTTTTTTTGACAATGTCTCTCTAGAAAAAAAACTCAATCCTTTAGGGATTAGAAGAGAAAAATGATAGGAACACCCATACCAAAGAATTCAATACAACCTCAAGAACTCCTAGTGTGCTTTTGTTGAAGTTTGTGCCCTATTGGTAGTCTCCCAACATAAACTTAACCCCTAAAGGCCCAAGGCCATTTTTTTTAGTAAAAAAACATTCATCAAAATTTTCAACAAGACTTTTTAAAAATCTAACCATAGGATCTTATGGTGGACTTGTAGAAGAGAAAGTGGTAAACATTTTGTGACATTTGACAATAAGGATAGAAAAATATCATCATTTGAAAGAAAAGGTTTCTTTTTTTCCCACTATCATGTCCAACAATTTCAGATGCCTTTGACCATTGATTGTAGCAAATTTTTGTACTAAAGATTTTGAATTTAAAAATCTACCTTACTCAACATCATCTTAATTCTATCTTCAGAAAATTTCAAGTCAAAAAAAGACGTGGAGCACATCCAAAAAAATCTTGCAATACAACAATGTCCAAAAGTTTACAATGCACAACATAATTTTTTGAGCACATTTTCCACTATATAATTTTGAAACTTGGTAATCCAAACAATGGATTGAAAAATATACCAATGCTTTACAAGTTCAAATTTTTTTTTTGGAAAAAAACAAATCTTCTACTTCCCTATAGAATTTAGAAGGACTATGAGAATAATATATAGGCAAAGGCTTTGGACAACCTTTGAAAAATGGATTTACTTGCATTCTTGACATGTTTCCAACCTATTTCCTCCATTGGAAATTTTGAGCTTGACTACCTTCATCATCTTCTTTTAGAGCATCTACATGGTAAAAATTATAGGAGCACTTATATTGAAAAGCTTGGTGCAGCCTCAAAGATTCCTAGCATGCCCTTGCGGAAATCTACGCCCCATTGTTATTCTCTCAATGTAAATTTAAACTTTTGGCTCTTAAAAAATGGCCCAGCCACTAAATAGTTGAGGGCCTTCTTTGTCAATGTAGGACCATGGATTCAAAAGGATTCAATCATCAAATTTGGTTTGAACCTGGCAATGTGCAATTGTATTAATCAATTTGGAATTAGTTTTAAAAAAATGAGTAGGAACAACAATGGATGAGGACCTCCATAATACAAGAGGGTGGAGAATTTTCCTCTACCGGCCACCCATGGTGGGCCCATCACAATCCATCATCATTTCTAACATGCTTGGGGGCAGGTGCTTTAGAGGCATGTGCATGAACAAATTATGCCCAAACCTTGATGATATTTATCTTTTAGCTTGTTTTCAATTGAATATATTTTGATTGTTTAATGTCTAAATTTTAAATTTATTACATCTAATTTATATGTTTTCAGATGCGCTTTCAATAATAGTACTCTCAAGTTCTAATTCTACACCAATCATTCAAAACTTAATTTTATTATTGAGGTCAATTTGTCCAGTGCATTGATGATACCCTTCTTAATTCCTTTATATTGTAAGGCCAAGAGTCCTTTAAGAGGACTAGTTCTAGACACAATGCAAAGATACTATTTATTTATAATTTTTCATAAATCCCAAATTAGTTCTTTTAGCTATTTTGCTTAAATATGATCTTTGAAGTCTAAAAAATCCCCTTAAAGAACTTCTAAAAAGTTCATGTAGCTTCCTATAATCTCAATTTTTGACATGATTGATTGAAATTTTTATAAGATAGATAATTAGCTTTAGTTTCATTGGTTATTGGGAATAAAAGTTGTTGCATCCAAATTGAAAAACAATTGAGTCCATATAGCTAATAAACACTACTAAAAATTGAAATACTTTTTAAAAATTATTTCTTGTAGATTCTATTTTAATATAGAGAAAGTTTTGATTCTTTCCATTTGCATTAGCAATGAAAAAGTTCCTAGATCAAAAGTTATACCTCCATAAACTTTTCAAGTAGCTTAGGTATGATATGCAAAACTCCTCTTCTACTTCTAAAATTTGGAAGATATATAATTTATATGATATAATATGCAAATGTGAAAAAAATAACCATGTGTAGTATAAAAATCTCATTCTAAGAAGATTTAAAGTCTATTGGCCCTGTTGGATAAGGTTGAAAAAAAATTTATTCAAATTTCAAACATTACAATCTTTCAATCTATGTAGTCAACATTTCTGAAATTTTTTCTACATATTTCCATAGTAATCTAATATAAATTTTTATAGTTGAATTTTGATTTTTTTTTTCCATTTTTTTCTCACTACCTTGAAAAGTGTCAATTTTTCACAATTTCTACCTAAAATGTGTCTTGGTTCTTTAGGGGGGGGGAATCTCTTTCCCAAAAACAATTTAAAATATTCACAAGTAGTTTGCTACATTCTATACAACTCTGTTGAAGGAGGATAATGACCTATTCGGAAATTACCCTATTAATATAATAAGTTCGTTCAAAGAGAGGCTTGTCAATGGGAATTTCATATCAGTTAAGAAATGATATTTGGTTCCTAGTTCCAATTCGGAATTTATTTCCAATTCAATTGCTCAAGATATACATCACATTCAATTGCATCACATAAGCACATATACATATTCATTTCAATGATATTTTTTTATTACTTCCGATTTGGTGAATATATCACCGTTAAATCTTATAGATTTGTCATACAACACTATTACTTCATTAGTTTTTATCTATCCCACATTTCTATCGTCATCACGAACATAACATCTCAATTAAGTCTCCTCCTCTTCCTCATTCACACACACAAATTAATCTCCTTTAATCTACAGTTCACTTCTCCAAACATTCTCCGATTTCATCACACTCATAATCTTCAATTTCCATATTCTCCCAACTAGGAAACATCCACAAACTCTTTACTCGATCACACTTAAACAACCTGGATCATCTATATGATTCTGCAGGTGCATTCACTCCACATACACATCAAGCAACCAACTTAGAACATACAAACAAGAAAACTACACAGCTTGACTAGCTAGAACTCACACTAGACTTTTTCGACAATGGATAAAGAAAAATGGAATCAAAACCAACATAATAGGAAAGACAACAACGGTGGTTACAGAATTGAGAAAGACAACTAACTATCAACAACTACCCAAATTGGAATCATAAACTTGATTACTAACATTCATCCTACCGATATTGACAAATTTCATTCAAATTCATATATATATATATATATATATATATATATATATATATATATATATATATATTTAGAGGTTTCTATTTTTTAAATCAATGTCTCACTTACCCTAATTTCAATTGTCAAATTTAGGGTGATCACTATTGAATATTTTTAAAAACTACATGAATTTAAAGACAAGCCAGTTCATTAAATTCAAAGGGGGGAAATTTTATGTAGTATATAAGGCTACTATAGGTTCCAAAAAATGCTACATACTCTAATATATAAAACTTAGTTATATGTAAAACCATTATGTAGTAGAAAATTTTATTAATAAGTTATCTTGACAAATAGGGATCATGCAAATTTTTCATAGTATTAATAATGAATACATATGTGAACAAATAATTTCATGTGGATGATAAAATGGACACAATCAAGAAAATTTACAATGAAAGGTGGTTGATTGAAATTGTGCCATAGTATTGTATATATCAAAAAAATTAAATGTAATTGTAAGACATTGACCACAAGTGGTAGAAATTGTCACCAACAATGCTAGTATATGAACCTAAAAATGCGAGTCTACAGGCCTTGAGTCTAAATCTAAGTAGGTACTCTACAACTATTAAAGGTGCCTGTAATATATGTACCTATAACATAAATGTTCTATAATCATGGAAGGTGCCTATAACATAGGTACTTATAATATAAATAGACTATAATAATGGAAGTTGCCCATAACAAAGGTACCTATAATATAAACTCCTAGGCTCAAGATTAGCTAGACTCACATACTAGCACCCTTGAAATTGTCACATCACACAAATAGGGAGGTTTATCTTAGTGGGTTCAACAAATTGAAAATTGTACAACACAAAAATAGGGTTTATTTAACTTCAATTTTTGAATCCATATGTATTAAATACACTCATATTGAATGGGATACTTATGAGATAGTTTCAATAGGGATTTTGAAGTATTCAATGGTAAACTTGTCATTAAAAACCACAATTTGGTCAATGGCACTTGAATTCATTTGATTGTTGGTTGGTTTCATGGTGTGTATTTTATATATGTATGTAGTAGAGGGAATAAAAATCTATAAAAAAAAGGCAAGGACAATTTTTTTTTAACATTTGAATTTTATATGTAGGATAGCCTTACTTATAAAAATGCATAAATAAACTTCCAAAAAAAACACAAAGCATTGGAATTTACGTGCCCCTTCATAGTTTTTTATGTAAAAATATGGTCATCTTAAATGCCATAAATAAATAAAAGTAAATAGCCCCACATCAAATACCCTCTTAATTCAAGTGAATACCTTAAATTATAAGGAGTGATCTCCTCAAGTTGTCAAAATAAACTTTGTTGATGTGAAATACCTTGTCATAATAATGCTTAACTTTATCATACTATCATACTACTAAAATCACAAGGTCTTCCGTAATATCACATTTTTACACTGTGTGATATTATAGAGTTATAATGGTCATTTCACATCTGTAATATCACACAGTGTTAAAATGTGATATTACAGAGGTACAATGATATTATGGAGGTTTCATATTTCTTGGCTTCACACTTCATTTTACTTTCACAATTCTATGATTTTCTAAGCTTTGAATGTTTTCAATTCTAATGTTCTTTTCTTACTACCAAATGATTTGAAGCTTTGTTAAATTGAAGCAATTTTGGATTCTACAACAAAGTATTTACAATGTCTTTGCAATTTGACAATTTGCATTTCAATTCTTCAATTTTAGTCATCATTATTTGTAAGTGAAGAAATATATCAAGTGGTGGTGTCCTTGCAATGTTTTCATGTTTGTAAAGATTCTTTTTGTGAAAAATTATGATATAAAGATTTTCTTTAATTACTTTCTATTGTACAATATATGTATTTCTAAAGAATATTGTATGAAGATGTCAATATTTTCATTTAAAGATTATACATACTTTATTAGTCTACATTCTATCACATGAGATATTGATGAAAGTAATATAGTTAACGTGTAGCAAAGCAAGCGCCAACTGCTAGTTATAGAGTAAAAAACTACCTTAGAGTATGTTGCTTGTGTGGTCTATAATTAGTCTTCCTTGATTATTGCCAATTTATTCCAACTACAAAGTTGGATTTTAAAAATTAATTTAAATTCTATTTCAATCTTTGTGGTTATTAATTTCTAATTTTTTCAATTGCTATCATGGAAATTACTTTTCAAGGAATGTACTATTAGGCTTTAATATTAATGATTTATTTTTTCTTTCTATCTTAGACATATTTCTACTTGACATTTTTTAAATAATGAAAATAAAGGGATTTGTGGGATTTTTATTTTTAATCTCTAGACTCAGTTTTTGAATAATTTTTTAAAATTCAAAACTCGAAGTGAGAAAATTTTAATTTAGAAGGATTCAAAGTCTTATACCAGATTTTCATTTAAGTAGGTACCAAGAATAACATTTTCTTTACTTTACAAGCAAATATCTTGCAATCTACATCATCAAGGTTTTTGAAATTCTTCTAAACATTTTTGAACTTGTCCATTGCAAGATCCTATGTTTAGATATGTTATAAAGAAAAAATTTAAAAGTTTTGCTCTTTACACTATAAATGTCATTTTTGATTGTTTTTTGAAGAAAAAAAGCGTTGGGACTTTAGGGATTAAAATTATAAAGTGAAAAAAAATTTCTTCCTTTGTGAATATATTGTAGAATTTGAAGAAAATCATATTTATGTATAAAGATAATATCAAAAATGTGCAAAATTTATGATAAGGATTTAGAATTAAAGGATTAAACTTCAAAAATCAAGTATTGGTAGCATTTTGCAAGACACAGTTATATTTTCTTTCAAGACTTTGACAAAAAAATGATTACATTCTACAATTTGCACAAATATTAGAGAATCAAGTTGAAAATCTATGAAAAATCTAAGCAAAAAGTCTTGATTTTCAATCTTTGAATCCTTCAAGGATGAAAGAGTATGTAGTTTAAATATCCAAAATTGTGAAGATGTATTTAAAAATTCAATGTAAAATAATAATTTAATGATGTTTTTCACACAAAAGTTATAAAATAAGATCCATGGATCACATATAGGGAATTTCATTGAAATGGCATATGCTAACTCTATTTTTAGATTGTGTGACTTAAATTGTAAAAGTGCCATTTAGGATAGGTGTATATTTCTAACTGCATGGTCTAAACTATATAAGTGCCAAAGGTGTAGAGTGGTACCATTTTGATGAAATTTCATATATATATATATATATATATATATATATATATATATATATATATATATATATAGGTATATAACTAAATTAATCAATATTTTTCAATTAAATTTGAAATGAAAAATTAAAAAATCCATCTAAAATTGAATTTAGATTCAATATAGGTAATTTTCGGCACATGATTTTTTTTGAGTTCAAAATGATAAATTTTACTTATCTTGATTTGTTAAAAAAAATTGTTTTTGTTATTCATTCAAGTCATTTTTATGGATCATTTTTCAAATAGAAAAAGTAACTTTGAATTGAAATATATAAAAATTATAATAATATATATTTTTAAATTCATGATAATTTATATTATACAAATATTAAAGAATTATCAAACTTTATATGGATGAAAAAAATAAAATCTCTTGTACTTAAGATATGTTTGCATTTGCATGTTGTTCAAAATTAGATTGTTGGACTTTAAAAGAGTGAAAAACATTTAGAATATAGACTTTTTGAATGTCAAGAAAAACTAAGTTTCTAGCAACATTAAACATGGATTTGAAATAAGCTAATTTCAATGGTGATTCATAGTGTTTTAACATTTAAGCAATATAAAACATATGAACCTTTTAGATTATTTTTTTAATTGTATACTAGCAGTTGGCGCTTGCTATGCTACACATTCATCATTAAAATTTTATAAGAATTTTTATTTATTAGATAGAATGGAAAACAAAAATATCAATAAATCTTCAAATAAAAATGACTAAAATCTTTGTATAATTTTTTTATAAGTAAGCAATGGTAAATACTATAAAAGATACACATGTATTAAAATGCATTAGAAATTTGACTCCATTGTTACAAAAAATGGCAACCCAAATTGAAGAATTGAAAAGAAAAACTTATAAATTTCAAAAACTTTGTAAACAACTTAATTGTTGTGGAATCCAAAATTGCTTCAATTGAATAAATTTCTCAAAATCATATGGTAGTAGCAATAGAAATTGAAATCATGAAAGTTCAAAGCTCATAAAAGCACAAAATCATAGAAGTGCAAAGAAGTATAAAGCCAAGAGAAGCAATGGATTTGCTACCTCTATAATATCATCCTATGGATCCTCTTTAATATCACCTCAATTGCAACGACTATATTATTTTTATAATATCACCCTTTGTAAAAAGTGATATTATAGAAGTGGTTGCAAATTGCTCTATTTCTGTAATATCACATTGTGTGAAAATATGATTTCTGTGTATGCATGATTGAAAATATTTTTACAAAATATTTAAAATAACTATTTTAAAGACTTATTGAAATCATTATCATGCACTCTATTCAAATATATCAAAATTTTACTAATATGTGATACAATGAATGCGTAGCATAGCAAGCACGAGCCCCTAGTATTAATGGTAGCATTTGTGATATTACAGAGGGAATTATGATTTTAGTAGTATGATATTTGAGTTCAAAAATAGAGACCTTAGATGTTAATTTTTCTCTTCATTGCCTTTAAAACAAAATCTTCCCTATCTTTTATCTCATTCATAATTATCAAATGGATCAAAGTTTCACTTGTATCTACTATAGATGTATTCTACCAGTATCCAATTTTGATTATAGGTGTACAATACAAGCCAGAATTTATTGTAGCTTCTTCAATTCATTTTATATTTAACTTTTCTACTTGTGCCTACACATGTAGTTGGTCTATAGAATAGAAGACCCTATTTAACCACAAAAAACTGTCAACCTTTACAATACTAGACCTAGTGGCACCTAGAAAGTACACATGTAAAGTGGGCAACCCCCAAACACCACTTTTTGCTATTGTGCCCAATTACTATTATTGAATTGTTCAAATTTTCACATTTTCTTGTTGGCAAGTGAAAGGAGGTTCCAAGAGACCAAAAAAACTTGGCATTTTGATATCATATGAAAGGTCAAAGTTTTTTTTGGTGTAGTTTCTAAAATCATTTCTTCCACATAGGTACATATAGATTTGAGAGATGGCAAGATGCTAAATTGTTCCCACAAAGTGTGACTAATAGGGTGACAATGCAAGTTCTTCGGGATAAAAGTAAAATCTTGCCCCCTATTTTATGCCTTGTGTAGGATATGCTCTTAACCTCTCCTAGCTAATTTGGAGTCTCTAATTGCAAATATGAATTCAAAATTTTTCATGTGTCAAAAATAAAAAATTCTTGCGTTTTCACCCGAGATAAAATTCTTATGTTTTCACCCTACTGGTCCCACTTCATGGAGATGTACCCAGAGTAATGATGGTGATTTTTGGGTCAGTGGCACATTTTGGGGTGCCCCATCTTAGAAGTTAGAGCGGATGTCCTCAATGTTTCTTTTCCCCCAAATTTCAAATCTTGTACCTCTTCTCCAAGTCTGATTTGAAATCGAGGGGATCATGATTCATCAGACTGCTGCCGGCTGCACTTCCCCAATGCCATCAATACTCGTACTGGCTTCAGCTTCAGCTTCCTTACACTCTGCCTCCTCCTTGCCGCGGCTGCAGTATTCCACTGCAGTTGAAACAGCCATCCCATGTTGGCACCATTCAGTTGTAGAACTAGATTAAGCGTACATCGCACTGTTGGATTGTAAGCTTGTCTCGCATGATTTTGAATTGACGGTGGCGTTGCGGTGATGTGAGGCCAAGTGGGAAGCTATAATTTGGAAAGAGCGCTGGTGAAGTGAAGCTGCGTTTGGGGGTATTCTTTTGCAGTTATGGTGATCTTGCAGCAGCAGCTCGTTCGAGGATATGTTGCACTTGGGTTGGTAGTGGCTATTGTAAGTCAACTTGACCTGAATTTCTTGTAGCTTTAGTGCGAGGTTACATATGTGGTTCCTGTGAATGTTTATGTCACAATTTTAGTAGAGTGAGCATGAGGAGTTCCAATGGTTGGGTATTTAACTTCAACATCGTTTGTGTTCATATGTAACAGTACTGAATGACTGGTATTAGAGTGTTCAGGTTCTTAGGCTAAGCCTAACTACAGAGTGATGAGACATCCATACCCCACACAATGTATTGAAGCGACCAAGAGCCAAGTTTTACCTTGCAGAGGTTTGCCTGTTATTTGGAGTTTTGGTTTTGATGATGAATTTAGGATATTGAACAGTGTGCTCTTCAAGAGTCACTGAAGGAATGTAATCGTTTGTGGTAGTAAAATGAGCACTTACCTGTCTGAACCGCAGCTGAAATAGCTTTCCCCCCTTTTTGAATATGTATGCCTTGCGTGTGCAAAATAGTACAGTTCTCGGGCTGGAAGGAGAACTAACTTGGTCAATTGTAGTTGGACTTCCCTGCCTTCTGGAAATGTTCAGAATATCTAAGCCTCTGATTCTCATTCAATTATAGAAATCGTAAACCTAATGTCACCACGTCCGCGAAGTTTAAAAGAGTGCTTAATTAAGGGCACCAGTTCCGGTTGAAAGGATTAGGATTTAGGAAGGTGATCTCCTGTAAGTAACAGTAGCCACTTTGTGGTGGGATAATAGCTCTGATTGTGAGAGTGCAGTCGTACTGCAATCATTTTTTGGTGAGATTCGTTAAGCACAATGTAGCGTCCTTTTCGATGCAACACACTTGGGCAGTGCTTAATTAGGTCGGACGTTCTCTGCTCGCATTCAGACCTTTGTATGTAACCTTTAAACTGTTGTGACTGTAGTTGCAATGTTGATGTTGCGGTTGTTGCGAGCAGGTTTATCACCATGGCCAATCGCTCGAGAGCTCCAGGGATGATACATTTCCAAGGGCGTATGTTGGCGGAGTTGCAGCTCTTCAGCCACAGGGGTCTCTCCTCGATACCCCCAAAGTGCGGGCTGTGAGTTTGGGAGGTTGGCTGGTCATAGAGAAGTGGATCAAACCATCGTTGTTTGATGGTATACCCGACAGCGATCTTCTCGTGAGAAACTCTCACCCATGTTATCAATTCTGCTTGCTTTCATTCTATCCTTAAAATCTATCCTTGCAACTTCTTCTCTTGGTTCACAACAATAGCTTGCATTTAGGAAAGTATATATTGTATGGCGTTTCTCGAAGGCTTGACCGTCATTCTGACGCATGAATAGACGTCTCATTGGCGAATGTTTTCGTTGTGACTACACTCTTCTGACTACTTAACGTCGGTTTTGAAATACGGTACTCACTTACTTTTGACCTTAAGCAACGTTTGTAGCAACGTTTGAACGATACTGATAACACTAAAACATGATTCTAAAGTTGACATTCAACGTTGCCACTGAATGCCGTTCAAAGTTTGCTGAAAGACATCAGCGTTTTGGAGCATGTTTGCTGAAAGACATCGCATGCTTGTTGAGGCATGGTCCAAAATCTGCATGTCTGTAAAATGTCGTTGCTCAAGTTTGTTCCAAAGTGTTGCACGTTGCTGAAAGTGATACTGATTAACGTTGCAAAACGCTCCAAATTCTAGTGAGAAACTTAGGCGGGCTCCTTATCTCTCATTGAAGATTAGAAAAGTGAACAGTGGTGTCATCAAGCTGTCTGATTCTATAGAGGCTCTAAATACGCGGATGCAAAATGATTGGTGAAGTACCAGAATCGTTTGAAAATAAAGTGCCCTGGTACACTACAGTAGACAGATTTCAGCGTGTAGTGAGGTAGGTGCAGTTCCTACTGTATCCAGAACAACCCTTCAGATATGGGCTGAGGCATTAAGAAGGGGGGATACTTCGGAGGTCGGCAACATAGGCCTCTCAAACCTCTTGATTTAGCTATGGCACCCGCTGGGTTTTTCAGTGCAGTTCGTTCGGTATAATTTCTTGCGTTGCCGGATTTAGGTAGATGAGCATGACCTGGCTGGGAGAACAAATCGTACCTCAGATCTTCTGATGCGCTGTGTCAAATGTGTTGTGAATCAGGACGGAGCGCGTATCACATTGCAGTCCACATCCAAAGGTACTTTTGTGTCAGCAGAAGGAGGTGGAGGAGGGCAGGTGGTTGTCAACAGGGCGGCTGTTTCTACGTGGGAAACATTTAAGGTAGTTCCTACACTCAGTTTATCTTCAGCCCGAACAGAGCCCACATCGAGGCTTCTTTTCTTGTCGTCAGAGTGAAAATTGTCACAACGGTTTTTGTAGAGAATCCACCCCAAGAGGTTTTCTATTAAACCTAGTTACGTTACATGGTTTTTATTGGATACTTGCTTAAAAATGATGTTACAGTAGTTAAGGTGTGATACTCTAAGTTAGGATCTGTAGGATACCTCGGGAGGATTTTCATCCGGTTTGGAATCCTCTTTCAATGACGTGCTTGTTTTAGACCAGCCCATGACTCTTATCACGCTGTTCAAGTGTTTATTCGTGTATTTCCATGGTTGGGACTACATCTCTATTGTAAATCCTAGAATAATAAGTGGGGGGAGCCTAGAATATCTATATCCCCTAGTCTTCTTTGCATTGTACTGCTTGAATTCAACTTGTGGGGTGGACGGTTTTTGTTATGAGCAGATATGGCGAGTGTCTGCAGGAGTCTTTCAGTTGCGAGTCTTCAACAACATGTTTGTGTCAGCAATAAAAGGAGGGGGAGGAACTGTGCTAGCGACTTCCTCAAGCCCATCCACCTGGGAGACGTTTCGTATCATCCGCAACCAGGCAAACCCATCTATGGTTCACATCCTGGCTAACAATGGCATGTATCTCCAGGTATTAAAAACCAATGACTTGCACCCCACACATCATACTACCAATGTCGTGTGGTTGGCCTGGGTCTTTTATAAACTGCTGATCCAGTGAGGGTAGTTGAATGAGCACTACTGTGAAACAGCCCTGCTAACATGTTTTCATGAATTTTATTCTTGTTTACCTGCAGGCAAAGGATGCCAACCAACTCACTGCAGACTTTCAGGGCGATCCCGGATGGGGTACTAACGATGCAACATTTATAATGAAGGTTAGCACCTGGTTGGGAGGCGAGTATCAGCTTGCTAACGGCTGGGGCCCTGCATTGGCCCCTGGTGTTTTTAAGGTGAGATAACAATTTCTCCCTCCTGCTGAATGGAGAATTAGACAGCGGATGTCCATTCAACAGACAAATAAGGCCCTTCAGTCCTCCGTGCATTGCAGCCTTCGAAACCCACTTTACAATCGGCAGGGTTTTCTACTAGGAAAAATGTTTTTCTTCGTAAGTCCTTGGCTTGCTATGTTGGATTGACGAGTTACGATTCTGTGCTTCGCAGAAACATAGAGAGTCGTTTATACAGGAGAATGACTTCTGGTTTCTCTCCCAAAATGGCATCAATACAGTGCGCATTCCAGTGGGGTGGTGGATAGCATCAGACCCGAACCCTCCAGCGCCATACGTTTCAGGGTCCCTTCAAGCTCTTGACAATGCGTTCCAGTGGGCCAAGTATGAGCACAAATTTCTCATGCCCTAAACTTGTGGTTTTCACTTCTTATTGTCAGTGTCGTGGAAGGCATCTGCATATACTTGAGCCCTTCTCTCAGTTGAGCCGTAATTATCTGAACCTCTTAACGTGAAGGAACGAGAGTCCCCTTGTGACCACTGAAAAGTGTGACGAGAACATGAGGCTCAATTTGGATCCCTCTTGATCCATTAGATATTTAGTAAAATTTGTGAAATTCTGTAAATAAGAAACTTGACGATGCTGATCTTTATGGATTCACCTAATGGGTGATCGAATTGGCAGTGCTCATGGCATAAAGGTTATCATTGACCTGCATGCCGCTCCAGGATCACAAAATGGGCAGGAGCACAGTTCTTCACGTGATAGTGTTGCTGAGTGGGCCAAGCAAGGAGGTCCAACCGATTATGTGTGGGAGTCTATCAAGACAATAGACTTTCTTGCTAGCAGGTGATATTCTGGGTTCCATTCTAATACGTTGGATCTACCGTATGGCGTATGTTTCAATTTTCTAGTCAGTTCCAATGCAAGCCTGAGAGGTCTTTCGAAACCTCTTGAATCTCATGGTATGTAGTATTGGGTGGTTGAAATAGAGTTGTAACAGGTTTGAATGAGACTTTCATTGACAGTTTCCATCTGTGCTTTCATGTGAAGGTATGCCCAAAATCAAGCATTGTTTGCAATTGAACTTCTGAACGAGCCAGGCGCAGCGGTGGTGCCGCTCAATGTCCTGGAATCTTACTACAAATTGGGGTACAGTACAGTAAGAAAGCACACAGCTTCGGCCTATGTAATTATGTGTCAACGGATAGGAGGCGATTTCGCAGAGCTTGTGAACGTCTTACCAGCTGATAAAGTTGTCCTTGATATCCATTTCTACAACCTTTTCAATGATGCTCTCTTTGGCAAGACAACTGCCCAGTGGAATATCGACTTCATATATCGCGACCGGCTTGGTCTAGTGAAGAAGCTCAACACGGCCGGAAACGCTCTCATTTTCGTTGGTAAGTTCTGATGTGCCTAGTCTTTGATTTGCGTTTGATGTTCGTTTATCAGTGGTCTTCCTTTTGTACATTCATGAGGTGGCATTTGCACATCTGCAAATCACTCTAGATATTCAAAAATTGAAGATTCAAATTCTGTCTCTAAAATCATGCGATTATGTATGCTATAGAGCGCAATACTCGGCAATCTCATGAAATATCCTGATTTAGCTCCAATGTAACTAATTCTGGCTACTTCATCTGAACTGTACTATTTTGTTATTCTAGAACACCGATGGGCTATCAATCCTGCCCGATAAATTTAAAATTATTAGAAATTTAGATCCAAAATCACTTCAATGCTCATTTGAAGCCTATACTTTTTCAATGTTTTGGGATTTTTGGATGTCTTCAGGAGGATTTTTGGTGTTCGTTGATCATTTCCATTTCTTTCAGACATTTCCTGTCAATAATGCAAAGTGGAGCGGCTTGACAATGATTAGTTCTTGAATTACTTCAAAAATATGTCCTTTCAATTGCTAGTTGCTTGACGTTCTCCTTTGCTCGCTCTGCAGGTGAGTGGACAAACGAGTGGGAGATTAAGGGAGCATCTCAAGCCGATTACCATAAGTTTGGGGCAGCTCAGCTTGAGGTGTTTGGCCAAGCAACATTTGGATGGGCGTATTGGTCCTACCAAAACGAATTCAGCCGTTGGTCGTTCAAGCAATCAGTGCAGCAAGGTTACCTGCAAGCTCCAGCAGATGGGTGACAGAACTGAAAGCCTTAACAGAAAAGGTTAATACCATAAACCTTATCAAACCAATTTTCACAAACACTTTTCTGATTCAAGCAGGGAGTTGAGTTTGGTCAACGAATTTCTACAATTTTGGCCACCAGGACGATACTCAGGCCTGACCTTGAGTGTAAACATTTGTGAGGACTGTGCTTGTTCGCAGGACTGATGTGAAGAAACCATGCCTAAACTATTCTATTCTCTGTTGCATTCAATGTTGGGACGGCAGTCCACTCCCGTATAGAGTAGCATTCAAAATACTGTTTTAGTCAGGACCATCATTAGGTAGTTACAAAGGTTACCGATAGGTTCTTGAGCTACCCCCTTACTAAGGAGTATATATTTTGTTTTTTTGTGATGTGTGATATATCTCTCACCTGTGTGGTGGATATATTAGTTATCATTACTGCATAAGTTCGGTGTTAGTTCTGTGTTATTGTTGTCGTATTTCTTCATGGTATCAGAGCCCCCGAGGGGATGATCTTGGCAATTGTTCAGCCTGATTCAGAAATAGAGAAGCAACGTTTGTATATGTCTTGAGAAAGTTGATAGGAATAACAATTAAATAGGGTCGCTGTGTGCAGAAGAATGTATGAAACATCAGAAACGCTTAGCATAGAGACGGCCAAATCGCCCAATCTTACTGTTATCACGTCACGTAGTCCTCCCAACACCTGTACAGTCAATCACATACCACTCCGATCTTCACTCTGATCTTGCGTCACTTATTTTTAATATCTCGCACTCATCCGATCTATACACTCATCCAATCTTTGTTGTCCTGTAGGAGGGAGTCATGTCAACATCCAATATCAACATCCAATGTGTTGCCTGAGGCTCAAAAACTGACCTCAGACAACTATCAAACCTAGAAGACATGCTGCAGGTTGCTCCTTATGAAGGAAAACACTTGGAAGTTTGTCGACCCCAGTGGAAATAATCGACCAGTGATCAAATGAATTGGAAGATACTTCCCAGGGAAACCAGTTTGCAAAGAATTGATTTTGACATAGTCTGCTTACAAACAAGCATACTCAACCAAGCATCTTGATCGAGGCACTCCTTGATCATGGCGCAATATTGGAGATAGGGGACCCACTTCCAATAAAACAAGACCCTACATTTGATGGCTCAATAGCCACCACAGAAATATCCTCACCCATACGACATTCTTTACTACCCAATTCCTCATCTCAAAGAGAGATGACATGTCATTGCATGCACAACATGTAAGACCACAAAGCCTTACACCAATGTTGCATGAAAGTCCAATATTTGAATTGCCTACCACCAAGTCATTTGACTTGTCCTTGCCCAATTCACTGACTTGTGCCAATCATCAAGAATACAATTACCAAGCTGTTGATTATTGGACTATATAATGGAGGTTGAATTTCTTTGCAATATTCAAGCCTATTTCGCACCCTTTACTAAGCCAATTTATTTGGATATTTGTATAACAACATTCTACAAACCCCTTTTCTACAAAGACGCAACTGGTGATCCCAATTGGATCACAACAATCACTATAAGAAACCCGCGTTTTTGACTGCGTTTTTAAAAAACGTGCGATGTTTCAAAAAACGGGCTGCATGTTTTTGGAAACAGACGCAGGGTTAAAAATTTAATGTGACGTTTAGGAAAATCAACGGCTGTCACAGAAAACATGAATGCCTGTCTCGGAAAATGCGTATGTTGGTGACGATATCACAATGAACATCGCGTGATTTTTGACGACGTCAAATAAAACACAATCAGTCCACGTCAGCAATTGCCTGCTTTTCACTGCAAGTAATTTTGGGTAAGTCAATATGACGTGGACTTGACAGTCTACCCAAGGTAAAAACACAGTGAACGGGCAGCTGCTAGGCAGAAGGGCCCAGAAATTGGGAAAATTAAGGTTCTAGCAATGGCTGTGGCATAGGATTTGTGGCACTTCATAAAAATTTGGCTGAATGGAATTTTGTGCACCACAGAAAGCTTGAAGTTTTAATAAAAAAAGGTTTAGGGTGGGTTTTGGGGGGAGGAGGGGTGGAAAAAAATGGGGAGTAGGAAGGAAATTTGTGGATGGAATAAAAAATAAGAAATTGCTCCCAAAATGGGGAGTGTGGACACATTGAAGGAGAGGGGGGGGGGGGGGGAATGGACAAAGCAAATAAGAAATGGCCAGTAGGGGGGAAAAATAAGGAATGGGCTTTGGTGAGAAATGTTGGAAGCAGTTGCTGAATGGAGTGTGCAAAAAGAGTGGACCCCCCTTCCTAAAGAAATGGAAAATAGAGAATAAATGTGAAAATGAACAGAAATTGGGGATTGGTGAAAGAAGTTGGACACGCAGAAGGGAATGCGACAAAGAGGGGGAAATAGTAGAGAAAATATGAATGCGCAAAAAAGGGAATTGTGGAAATGAAATAGGGAATTCCAAAAAAAAATGGGGACTGTAGAAAAGAAAAGGGAATGCGACAAAGAGGGCGAAATACTAGAAAAAAAGGGAATGCCAAAAAAAATTGGGAATTGGAAAAAAAGAATTGGGAATTCCAAAATAAAATGGAAAGTGTAGAAAAGAATACGGAATGCGACAAAGAAGGGGAAAGACTCGAGAAAAACGGAATGCAAAAAGAAAAGGGAATTGGAGAAAAAAAATGGAAATTCTAGAAAAAAAATAGGAAAATAGTAGAAAAAAAGGGAGTGCCAAAAAAAAGGGAATTGAAGGGAAAAAAATGGGAAATCGAGAAAAAAAAAAGGGAAATACTAGAAATAAATAACAGGGAATGCAAATAAAAAGGGAATTGGAGGAAAAAAATGGGAATTCCAGAAAAAAATAAGGGAAATACTAGAAGAAAAGGGAATGCAAGAAAAAAAGGGAATTCCAAAATAAAATGGGGAGTGGAGAAAAGAAAAGTGAATGCGACGAAGAGGGGGAATAACTAGAAAACAGGGAATGCCCCCCAAAATGGGAATTTCAGGAAAAAAAGAAGGGAATTACAAAATAAAATGGGGAGTGCAGAGAAGAGAAGGGAAAGTGACAAAAGTGGGGAATACTAGAGAAAAGGGGAATGCAAAATTAAATGGGAAGTGCAGAAAAGAAGGGAAATTCGAAACTGAAATGGGCACTACAGAAACAAAAGCATATGCAACAAAAAGTGGGAAATACTAGGAAAAAAGGGAATGCAAAATCAAATGGAGCTTCAGAAAAAAAGAGGGAATGCCCCTCCATAGGGGGAGTTCAAGAAAAAAAAGGAAATGCACTAGAAAGGGGGGATGGAGGAAGAAAGAGGGAAAATTAGACAACTGAACACCAAAGCAGTTCACATGTTTTTGCAAAGTATAATTTTCCCAACTCACATTCTAAAAAAATGTGTGGCATTTCACATACACATACGTGACTTCTGGAATGTTCATCTTCATTAAGGTTCCTTTAAATGACATTAGGACTGTTCAATTTTCCAATGACAACATTACGTTTTGCAAATACTTCCTACAACATAGTCATCAGTGTTGCTTCCACCTCATTTTTGAAGCACAAAATTAACCGCGGTTGGTCACATCAGAACTCAGATGTAAAACATCATGATTTCATCACATGTGTACAACTGTACGTCGCGAGTGACATGAATTACAATGTTCGCATTCACAATTTCAGTGACATGTACGTACAATCGTTCAATACATCCAGTGCAACATTTGTGACGTCTTCGTAGACACTTCTTCAGATGTAGCACTGATCTAGGCATAAACCTTGAATTGCCATACTAGGTGTGTCGTCGTTGTTGCATTCAGGCTATTGCTGATGGTGGAATATATGTACCACCTACTGTCGATGCCTGTCTTGTTGGCTCGGACTCCATCGCATTAGGTTGAAGACCCACGAAGTTCTCGTCGTTCCCCACATCTATCATAGAGGAAGTGTCCAGGTTAACTCCTAATTCCCCACGTCTCCCTCTAACGTCAGTACGACATATGACCTTCCAACCCGGCCTATGGGGATCATCCGAAAAAAACACTTGCTGACAGTGTAGAGGAAATGCAAAAGAGTTTGTATGAACCCTTCCATCCATGTGGTTGAAGTTTGCCATGGCAAAGCCATATCGATCCCTCTGAACGTGTGGAAAACGGGCATTGTTGCTCGGCTTCACCCAATTGCAAACAAGGACTGTAGTGCAATGATTTCGATAGTCCAACTCCAATATTTCCTCGATGTAACCCATATAGTCATGGGTCCTCTGAATGGGCTGGCCATTATGAAGACCCCATCGAAGTTGGCAAGTGAATGAAGCCACGACACAAGAATCCCGTGTTACAAGGCCTGCTTCGGCACTACGGACTTGTAAGTGCATGCCAAAAGCATACATTTGGCAATGCGCTACTGCAAATCGCTCCAGAGGTTGCCCATATTGCACAACATCATCATCGACATGCACACCTGCTTTACGGATAGTCCTTACTCGTTCACTGAACCAAGTCGCAAAAGGAGGCAAATCTGAGAGCTCCGTTGGATACCGTATAGCTGCTGAATGATGGAGACGACGGAATTCTCTACGGTACGCTTCTCTCCCTTCCCACCGTTGTCCTCTTGCTGTGGCATACTCCCTGCATGTCATAGCCACTAGGTCCTCTAAAGCCAGGGTACAATCGCAGCTAAGTGGACTGCAACATTCTTTCGATTCTAACGTCTCTTCTGACATTGTTAAAAACAATTACATGTCCAAAAAAACATCACAACTGATAACAAAGACGACATATCTATAAACAACTTCTGTTCTGTGACTGCCTACCTTTTGTAACACATAATACATCAACATCCAAGGACAGTATATGTATGTGAAGGAAGAAATTATTTGACTAAAGATATACACCAAAATAAAGAAAGTCACAGAGGCAATATTATTCTATATGTAATGAGTTTGCGTACTCACTAGCGCCAACGATCCAAGCACGCCACATTGTCCAATACAAATGCATGTGCGAAGTTCCTAAATTCATCGGACATCTTCCGCTTCTGTTGGGAGTTGGATCGAAGAATTTCGTCAGTCATTGTTGCTTCCTCGTTTGGATCCTACACCCGCTGAGATGTTCCTCTATATTGCCGCATGTACTCGGTACAAAATCCAAGGGTCTCATCCATTCGATAGCCTTCTGCAATGCTCCCCTCTAGATGTGCAAAAGTACGGACATAATCTTTCAAAGTTTTCATGTACCGCTCTATAGGATACATCCACCGGCAATGCACTGGGCCACACCTAAACAACTGCTGCACCAAATGTAGGGGAAGATACGACATAATGTTCATGAAGGTAGGAGGAAATTCCTTTTCAAGCATGCAAGTGGCCATTACGACGTCGCGCATCATGTCACGTTCGTCAGCCAAGTGGACCTCTTTCGTACAGATTTTTTGGAAAACACGATTCATTTTGATTATAGCAAGGCACACATTTTCATCTAGTACATTGCGAATGGCGACTGGAAGTATCTGTACAAGAAATGAAAAAAGGGACAGCTACATTAGCGACCTGAACCCAATCCAAACTTTAATACAACCCCGCATGCATTGACAGACCACTGCAATGCAAATTAAAATAGCATTTGTTGTGAAAGACAACTTCTGCAACATAAAATAGGATCCATTAATTAGAAAAAACATGGCAAAAAACATTTGTAGTGCCCCACTGAACTTCAATTGACATTTGCATAGGCAGTACAAGAGTACAATGGAAACCTGTGCCAAGTTCTAAAAGATCAAGGTATGAATTTTTGGATTTTTTTCTTTTGGAATGACATTACCTAATGAAATGACAAATTATGAAGTGAAACACATACTTGCTGCATGAGGACATGATAGTCATGCATCTTCATGTACTGCAACTTCCCATCTTCAATGTACTTGTGAATGCTCCCGACGTAATTGGAAGGTGTCCGGATATTGGAAATAATACCCACAAACTCTTTGCGTTCATGTGGCTTTAGTACAAAGGGAGCTTGGGGCATGTAATATGCATCCTGTTCACGTTCATGAGGCTGAAGCCATATTTCTTCTCGAATGCCCAAATCTTGGGCATCTAAGCGACTTCCTGGGCTATCCTTCATACTCAACAAGGTCTTCAATATGTTTTCGCATAGATTCTTCTCACAATGCATAGTATCCAGTATGTGTCTTTCAAGAAGATGCTGCAAGAGAAAGTAAGGTAATATATTGAGTAAGGAATCTGAATTTCCTTCGTGCACATGCAATCTACTAATTAAAAATGCCAGGCACATGTTCGGATATCAAATTATACTAGACAGTCGCAGAGGGCACAAACATAGACATGCAACCTTGTACTTGCGACTGATGACAACCACTATCCCGGAAATGAAGCGAACGTCTACATGATATATACAATGACATTACTGAAGACATCTCATTGAACATCATTGAATACATCTCTTTAGACATCAATGAAGACATCGCATTCGACATGAAGAAATACATCTCAATGGACATCAAGGAGGACACCTCAGTAGACATAAATGATGACATTTTGTTTGTGAGTACGGGTCATTCCTCATGCTAACAACTATGTAGTTCAATGGAATGACTGTTACAAGTTGGATGTGGGTATTTTGTAGCTCACCTCCCAATACTCTAGCTCATACAATGCACTCAGCCGCTTCACCCCGGTCACATGCACGGGATCATCTGGGCCATTCTCTCTCCCACTCAGATCCAAGTACAATTGGCGCCACGCTGCATATCAGATTATGTCTTGGCCTGTTTGTACTCTTGGTGGTCCACGGTTCTCATTTTTACCATTGAACCTTTTGTTGCGGCGATAAGGATGCTGTCGAGGTAAGTAACGTCGTATGCCACCGTACACGATTTTCGAGCCCCTTGTTCTTTGATTACTGAAAACTTCACCTGTTTTCGCCATTCTTGCATCGGTATCAAGTCCACAATGCGGGCATCCTTTGTAACCCTTACAACAAAGACTAGAAATGAGTCCATATGCTAGAAAATCAGATATGGTCCACATGAGTAAGGCCCTTAAGGTGAAGGTATGATTTCCTTCCTCACACGAAAAATCAAGTGCACGAACTCCATGCTACAATTGTTTCAGCTCCTTTAATAATGGATGTATGAAGACATCAAGGCCGGATGAAGATGGAGAGTGCTTCCCTGAAATAAGTATGCAAAGTGATATAAAAAAGTTCTTGGTGACAAACCAAGGCTCCAAGTTGTAGATCAAGATCACAATTGGCCATGTAGACCAATTTGTATTGTTCAGCTTGAATGGGTTCACACCGTCCAATGCCAAGCCAAGTCTCATATTTCGAGCTTCAGAACCAAAGCTGCCAAACGCGATGTCTATGTCGATGTGCTTCCATGCTGGACTGTCCACCACAGAACGCATAACATTGTCGGGGCTGACGTGTTTTGTGTGACCTGTCAACATTGATGCTATCTCCGGCGACCTCCACATGCGTTTCAGCTGCGGAATCAAGGGAAAGTGTCGAATCACTTTTGCTGGAATTCGGTTAGAACCATCCCGCCATCGTGAAGAATTGCACTTTGGACAACTCTCCAACTCTGCATACTCATCTTCAAACAGAATACAGCCACTCTCGCATGCATGGATATTGTTGTAGTGCAAACCTAGTCTTCGAATGCTTTTATGCGCTTCATAATGTGTACAAGGCAACTTATTACCCACTGGAAGTAAGTCACCAGACAAGAACCGAAATAATTCATCTGTGAATTTGTTGCTCACACGAAACACCGTACACATGTTCATGATGATAATCGTGGCTGAGACCACACTACTTGTAGACCTTGCATATAGTGCGGTTGTCGCTTGCAAATATAACTCCTTCATTCCATCAAGGGTGTCATTTCCACCGTCAGGTACATCATCTTTTGAGCCCTGAGCCTCTTCATGCAGCGCATCTCCTCTATCCAAGGCCTCCATAACTTGCTGCTGCACATAGTAGAACTCATCCAAGGGGGGAGCACTGTCATCCTGATGTCGTGGTTCAGCATGTCCCTCTTCAATAGGGAAATCAGCAGTGTGGATGTCGTCGTGTCCACGAACATCGGCAATGACGTCATCATCATAAGCAACGTCTTCAATCCAAATACCGCCTGGAGGATATCCGTCAATGGGGTCCCCGCCTAATTGGGATTTATCAAGAAATGGATCCCGACCCACTTGTGCGTGGTGTTGTCGTATGACTTGTATAGTTTTCCGAAGTCCTCCCTTGCAATTGAGACAAGGACACAAGAAGGACCTCACATTGTGCTCCATAGCCACACGCAACTCCGTGTGCAAGATTAAGTCACCAAGAGGGACATGTCGTAGGGTACGCCCATCTTCAGCAATGCGAATGGTTGTTGCACGACGGCGAGCATTTCTAGTATGCCAGAAAGCCATCATCTAGTTTGTTAATGTTTCTTTGTGCTCGCCCACAATGCATACGTACCTGTACAACAAAAACTGGCCACTTTGAATGGAGACTGACATATGGTTTCAGTCTGGCAATTCTGTACTGCCTCTGCTAACCCTGATTTAGGACAATGATGCATTCATCATACTTGGAGCTAAAATGCTATCAAGATATAGTTCTAAGATACTTGCAATTGGACTGACCTAATGCCAGTCCCTACTTGCTAGTTTTGTTTCCGATGACGTCGTCAATCATGTCACGGAGGATGTGAACCTCTGTCATCTTTGACGTTTTATGTGACATGCGCATCAACACGGATATACAGACTTGTGCTGAAGGAAAATACGTGAAGCCTAGAAAATTCTGGGGACTTACATCTTTAAAGAAGATGACTTGAATAGTAGTGTAAATTTCGGAATCTTGCCTGCCCCCCTTCTGAAAATAATTCTATGTATCAAAGCATTGGAGGAACATGAATTGCTAATCGAACAAGGATTCATCATCAAATTTGTGTCATAGCTGCTAAGAGACAAAGACTTACAAGCCCAATACTTTGCGCTTGCTTTTAATGTGCGTTGTTTCTAGAAGACGTCACTCTTGACAAGGTGATGTCATTCGAAACGTCTCCAATGATGTTGTTCACAATGAATCTCCGTACTCTTATGATTCGAAATCCCACGTGGCTCACGGCTATGACTACATGAGGCTTTCAGCAGAAGGAACAAGTGCGTTTTGTAGTTACGAGTCAAGGAACTGCACATTCCTAGCACCAAATTCTTCTGTGAACATTTAGAGTTCTCCTTACCAACATGACTTCTACATGCGCAAGCCCAAAGCCTCCCAAAGTAGTACGCTTTCTTGAACCGCCAGAGTGTACGCTGGGTTTGCACGAATCCGAGGCTGTTGATGTCCTAGTCCAGTTTGTTTCTCGAGCATATACGGATGCACCAACTCCATCAAGGAAGAGTACAATGAAGCAGTTACGCTCACTTGAAGATGACAACAGTGCCGTTCGTCGGAGCAGGCGCCGACTAGGGCTTCCGGAGCCCTCCTTGCCAACCGCAGCTCCAATTTCTTCAAGTGCCGATGTCGTTCTTCCGCCACGTAAACAGGTTCGCCCTCCTCTTCTCTTGACCTTTTCTGTGAATTGAAGACGTACCAAATCTGCACGAGGAGATCGGCGTAAAGACGATTCCCTCTTGTTCGGTGGCCGCTGTTGGGAGCAGTTGCCGCCGGAACCCTACTGCCTACTCCGTGGTCATAGGTGTGGGAGTCCGCGGGTATAGGGGAGGGCAGGGCGGGTATAGGGGGGGCGGGCGGATACAGGCCCGTCTCTCCCGTGTAGAAGAAGCCGAGGCTGCCCAGCGCTGCCGTAGGTGTTTTTGGCAACGCGGACGCCTTCCTTTGCTCCTTGCTTTCTGTCAAGTTCAAAATTCCTGTTCCGATCACAGTTGACGGTGGGTTTTGTAGTGCCAATTTCTAGAATTGTTGTGGTTTCCAGTGGAGGTAGAATTCATAGCTTATGCATGTAAAATGAAGATCATGTAGTGGGGTGGGTTTTGCTGCTATTGTATGTAAGCTTGAGGATATTGCTGATTTGTTTTTTCTGTGGTTGGTGCTTCATTTCTCGCATTCTGTAGTTGCAGGAGGTAGAATTCTTTGTTTCCTGGAGAGAGTCTGATCCCGCCATGCCTCGGGCATTTGGTAACAAGGGTAAGCACAAATTCACCGAAGCGCAAGGGAAGGCAGATGATGAGGCACCGCAGGTGATGAGGATGCGACTTAACAGTGAGAGGCGCTCTAAGCTGCGGCAAGACAAGGAAGGAGGTGGCCCTTCGAAAGGAAAGGGACGGCAGCGTACTCCTTCCTTGAAGAAAAAGGAAATTGTTGTCTCTATCTCTGACTCAGGAGAGGAGGACGAAGATGTGGAGGATGGCAATGCAGGGGACGAAGAGAACAGCGGAGGGTTGAGGGAACAATCGTGGGAGTAAGATTTCCCAAAACTTTCTTACTTATGCGTTGAAGAAGGTGTTTTCATGTCGGGTGTGACGTTTTCTGTGACGTATGTATGTGAAGATGTTCCATTTGTGGCATGATGCATGGCGTTCTGTGGGATGTCTTATAGTGGAAGGTGATGTTTGTTTTGACGTTCCATGTGACATCAATTGTGACGTGTGGGATGTTTTATAGTTGAAGGTGATGTTTGTTTTGACGTTCCATGTGACATCAATTGTGATGTAAACATATGCAGTTATGGACGAGGCAGTTCTCGGCAAAATGCCACGGAATCCCTCTGTGTTCAATGTATTCATTGGAAGTTTTTTGTGTTTTCATTCGCCCTCAGTAGGTCTTGTAGTTCGTGTGTAACTTCTCTTCGTTTCCGGTGATGTCACCAAGGACATGTACTATGACGTCGTTTGAGGGAGCATGAAATCAGGTAGGGGGGTTTATATACTACCGTGAACCCTCTCCCTCTGTATCAAACGTGTTAATTGGAAGTTTCTTGTGTTTTCGTTTGCCCTCAGTATGTCTTGTAGTTCGTGTGTAACTTCTCTTCATTTCCGGTGATGTCACCGAGGACATGTACTGTGACGTCGTTTGAGGAAGCGTGAAATCAGGTGGGGGGGTTCATATACTACCGTCAACCCTCTCCCTTTGTATCAAACGTGTTAATTGGAAGTTTCTTGTGTTTGCGTTCGGCCTCAGTAAGTCTTCTAGTATGTGTGTAACTACTCTTTGTTTCCGGTGATGTCATCGAGGACATGTACTGTGACATTGTCTCAGGGAGCATGAATTCAGGCTGGGGGGGTCATGCACTATTTTGAGCCCCCTCCCTTCCAAAATAAAATGTGTTAATTGGAAGTGTTTAGTGTTCGCGTTCGGCCTCAGTATGTCGTTTGGTATGTGCGTAACTTGTATTTGTTTCTTGTGATGTCGCCGAGGACATGTACTTTGACGTCGTTTGAAGGAGCATGAATATAGGGGGGGTTCATATACTACCGTAAACACTTTCCCTAGAGAGTTAGTGCAACTTATAGCTTTCTGTATGTTGTATAGGCGAGGATACTCTGCAGGTTCTGCCAATGGAGATGGTGGTGGTGAAGAGTCAGAGGACACTGAGGACATCATAGAATCCCTGCACCCACAACAAAGACGATGCGCACCAGGTAGTGCAGCCATGAAGAAGCCTATGGAGTTGGATGGGGAAGGAGAGCCATTCGGATCCATGAAAGACGCCTTTGTGAAAGACGTGAACAAGTACGCAAAGAAACTTGATCCCAGGGCTGGATGGGAAGGCCAACCGCGTGATCTGAGGAGGATGTTATTCCAGAGAATCTACACAGGTATGGTAGTCATTACATATGGGAAGGACTTAGGATGAACTTCCTTTTGAAAATGCAATTCAAGGTATTGCAGTCGTCTTGGAGGATGTGGCGCTGAATGCCTTATGTAACGCGTGGCGCTGCGTGTGGTGTCGACAACGACGTCAAGGAAAAAAACTCGCGTATAGCAGCACCTCCGTGTGGAATACTTGACTTATGTACTTTTACCATGCACGTGCATTGTTATTGTCCCAATAGCGTGAGTTAATTAGAGGAAAGTTCCTTGATGAAGCCGAAATAGCTTAGGGAGTGTTGTTCTACAAGCCAGTTGTTGACTTCCGTGCTTTTGTTTTAGATTGGCAGATGGTAGGTGAATCCAGCCGTGTATCAGAGAAGTTCTTGCAGCCAATTCTCACGAAGTCTCTAATTACAATGCGTTGGAGGTTGAACCGACTCATTGACGCTGATAAAAAGAAACCGGTGGAACTGAAGCAAGAATTTTGGGATGGACTCAAGGTCATGCGCTCAAGCGAAGAAGCGCAGCAGAAATCAACCTACATGCGCTCTATTTCCATGGGCAAGGGTTCTACTACAGTGCAAGTGAAGAGCATCAAGAGGGCTGTAATTTCCCGTCTGGTAAGTGTGCTGATTAGTGAAGGTGACCTGAAATTTGAGGAAGGCATTCATGTGTGAAGGAAGCTATTGTTTGTGTGGATGAGTATGAAAATGCATGTTGTCGTCTCCCATGTTTTATCAAACGCTAGGCCTTGAATGAGATGTTACGTGTGACATCACAAGTTTGCCACCTTGTCATGTCTGGCCGCCGGACCCTGAACCCTACGTCTTTCCTTTCAGAATTGTGTCTCTGTGGACCAGATTAGTGAACCGCTCTTGTAGAATTCCCTTCTCTCTAACTTCTGGGATTATGTACCTTAGACCATGCAGTTAAATCGAGCACCATTGGACTTGGAGATTGACGCTGAAGTTGCAAAGGAGGTTGACGCCTTAAATGAGGTGAAGCGTCGAGGTCATGTGGATGTAACAAGGGAGATGGAGGAGGTGTGCTTGCGTGTTGGGGAGTTGGAGTATTCTGTGAATCACCTGAATGTCACAATTTCAGCGGACATCAAGCGTTTGGAGGACATGATCCACGAGCATGTTTTGGGTCAAGGCCGTAAAGTTCCTGAGGTAGTGCGGGACGGAACAGAACCATCTTCATCTACACCAACTCAGAGCCCCACGGGAAGGGCAGCTTGGAATGTGGTACAGAAGGATTTTCTTATGCCTTTGTTGGAGTCAGGGCTCCCAAAAGAGGGAACAGAAGCGGCCCTTGTGCTCGTTGTTTCCAATGTTGTGCCTAACGTTGCAGGTGTTGTAGTCAAAGACATGGAGATTGGTAGTGAAGCTGCTGTGGAGGAGAATCCTTTAGGTGAGCCCGAGGACAATGAACCGAAATCAGGGGATGCCAATTCCGATGCTCCCGAAACCCAATTGCAGGAGTCCTCAGATGCTTACGACATTGGGATTGGAAGAGTGGATGTGGTGGCGGACAGTATCATTCTAGAAACAGAGTTGCCTGAGGCAGAGCAGGTGAAATTTTGGCCCAAACATCCTTGAGTATTTCCCTTTGCCAAAATTGTGAGGCTTTAAATTTTTTTTTTAATTCTTCTATGAGATGATTTTTTGAAGTGTATAAGTGTTCCTTGAATTTGTTTGTTGGATCTGATGTTACCCTCCCATAGACGTGCATTCAAATGTTCTATTTGATGTTCTTCGCAACATCTATAGTGACATCAATAGCAACGACGTGATCAGAATCCATTGTAGTAGCTGTAGAAGTTACAGGGCTCGGAGATTGACATCAAGAATGGATTCTGATTCAAGTGGTCATACAATAGTCTCTCTTTAGTTGTAGTAAATTAGGAGGGTCTACTTCCTCCACTACCATATGACGATGGAAGTTTTTTTTTAATTTGGATTTGTGGATGTAAGCCACATTTCTTTCTAACTTAGCGAACCGTACCTCTTCTGTAGGAGGAAGTTCAAGCGGTGGTAGAGTCACCAGGAAGGCCCCGACATGCCACAAAGGTGTCCGAAGGCGGGAAGGTGACCAAGGCAGCAACAAAAACTACCTCAAAAGGGACAACAGCAAAAACTATTCAAGGGGTAGCAAAGGTAACATTCTGTTCTCCACACTATTTTTTGTGATAATGAAACTTTACATGACAATGCTGAACTTTGATGCTCCCATTTCATTACTTCATGCAGGCAACAAGCGGAAAGAAACAGGAACCATCACGAAAGAAGTGATGATCCGTGTGGTATGTCACTGTAGATGTTACGAAAGGCGTCGTGGGTGCTGTTTCTATAAATAGGCATTTTTGGAAGAAGTGCATTGTAGAAAGAAGATTAGGTGTGAGTGTTTCAGAAGTAATGCCTATTTCAAAGTTCTGTTAATTATGAGTCAAAGTGGACAAATGTAAAACTTCACATTTAAGATTGAAGAGGTTTCTAAGACTTATGTATTGTTGAGGTCAGCATTGTATATTGCAATACTGAATTCCTAGTACCTTTTCTAAATCTGAGTACTTTTGATTAAACCATTTTCTTGACCCTAAACATATTTGCCTGCATGCCTTCTGTGATGTTATGTGTGATGTATGTAGTCGTTTTTGTCAAATGTCAGTGGTTGTGTGGTTCCCCATGTCCTCAAAGAATGCATGTAACTGCGCTTCTTTTTATATATGTCCAGTCAAACGTCCTCCTAAACATGGCGAATCCTTTGAACAACTTCTTGTTGTCGGACAAAACGTCAAGGAGAACAGACGTCTACAACAAGTGTCGTCACAAAAAACACAAAGCCAAGCATGCCTCCATTTCCCCTGATGTCAACGAAAAAAATTACCCGTCCAAAAAGATGTCACCCGAAACATAAATGTGTCACAGAAGACATTTCAACAAACATGAAGGCACTACAGGAACTGAAATGAGGACCCCACGTGGCAGATGACATGGATCTGACACGTCATATTCTAGCAGAGTCCACGTCATTTTTCAAAAATCCAAGTCATTTTTCCAAAAATGCACATCACTTATTCAAAATCCACGTCACTGCCCTGGTCAGTTTTGTCTTGGATGAAAAAAAGGCTTACGTGGCAGTGCCCGCCCCAAAAGTAGGTGATGTGGACCTCCACACCCCTCCACATGTCAGAATAAGCCGAGTTTGCCCAACCTCGTCAAGGTTGACGTCCAAAAAAACCAAGGCCAAAAAGAGGATGTCACTGGTGATTTTGACACGTTTTTGCGTGTTTTTTATGACGGATTTTTGAGGACGTCAAATTTCATGTTTCATCGCGTTTTTTTAAACGTCAAAAAAACTGCCAGTTTCTTATAGTGAATGGAACAAAAAATGGCTTCAATTATTACATATAAAACCTTCCACTTGGACACAAAGCTATTCTAGTCAAGTAGATTTATAAACTCAAGGCTAGAAATGCACTTCTTAGGCCCCAATTCCAAGCTTGATTAGTCACACAAGGGGATCAACAACATCAAGCTTTGATTTTCAAGAGATTGCCTTTTCACATGTTAAATGGGACACTATGAGGACAACTGTCTATCTAGATGGATTACTATGAAAGGTTGGTTGCTTCTTCATCTCAACGTCAAAACAACATTTTAAAATGGAGATCTTACCGAGACTGAGGCCACTAGGATTTATTTAACCTAGGTAAGAACATCTCATTTGCCAATTACATAAAGTTATATATAGGTTACGTCAATCCTCCCATGTCTGGCACAAAAGGATTAATTCCTATCTATTGACTCTTGGTCTAATTCCTTGCCTTGTAGATCCCAACTTTTATACTTTCTATGACAACAAATCTATAATCCTCTTGATCATCTACGTTGATGATTTGATGCTCATTGGCAATAATGCAATCAAGCTGGCTTTGATTCAAGACCTATTATTTTAGAAATTTGCCATGACTATTTTTGGCAATTTATCACTCTACTTGGGCATTGATTTACAATTCTTAAGGCATTATTATGTCTCACAAGTACTATATTAAAAAATGCCTTGACAACATGCAACTTACACTACACTCCTATTCCTACTCCAATGGAAACTGCACTTTATAGTACATTATCTCTCCATATGGACTCTCCCCTACTTGATCCCTTTGATGTTGTTTATTATCACATGACTATGGGCAAACTATTACACATTATGAATACATGACTCGATGTTGCATTTGCGGTGGGAATAAATAGTCAGTCGATTCCCATTTGCACCCAGACAAAACCATCTACAGGCTGCCATTCACATATTCTGTTGTTTGAAAGGCACTTCTAAACTTGCAAGTCACTATCTTAGAAGGAGAGAAGTGGTGCAACAAGGATACTCGGACAATGATTATTTGGGTGATCTAGATGAACAAAAATCAACCTCAAGCTACTTAATTCCTTAAGGATTTTGACTATGTTTTTGCCAAAATCACTCCAAAATTGCCATTTTTAGTACAAGTACCAAAATTTAGAAAAAAAAACATTTTTGAACACACATAACCATAGGATCTTGTAGTAAACTAGTTTGAGAAGATGTGGAAAAATTTCAGAAATTTCCACCGTGTAGATTGCAAGATATTAGCGTTTTAAGTGACAAAAATCCTTTATTTTGCCTTGCCAAAAACCAGGCAGTTGCACTTTACAAGGTCACATTTGTATGAAAAAATGTACAAAATGGTGGTGCGTTTTTAAATTCATTCTTCAAGGCAAGTTGGCTACATACTTGAAAAAATTTGGATCATTTGGAATTGTGCAATATATAGGAAAAAAACAATAAGTACAAAGAAGTCAAGAATGATTCAAAATACTAAATTGTTAAGAATTCATTCATGGAATTGAAAAATGCCAATCCCAATGGTTGTAATGTTGTACTCGCACTAAACATTCTACACCCAATGTTTTTATTTTATTTTTTTAATTTTGAAAAATGAGTTCAATAAAGGACGTCAAAGTTTATTTTAGAATAGAGATTTCATAACTCTTCACTTAAACTACCCACAACTAAAAATCCTCATAACTTTCATCTCATTAATCAAAATGGAATGATTTAAAGCTTTCCACCTACATATAAATATAGAGAACTAATTTCAAATTTTTATTTCTTAAAAAAGTGATTTTTTTCAAATTTGTCTGAACTGCCCAACCTTACAAAAAAAATATCATGCAGTAACTTTTTAACCATGTAGTCAAAAGTTATGAAAATTGTTGGGTGTTAAAGCTACTCTTTGACCACATGTTATGTGAAAATTTCAAAGAAAAAAAATAAAAATTCCATTCATAGTGAGATGCCCAAAATATCTATAATGCCAAAAAAAAAAAGGTATTTGGGGCTTTAGGGGTTAATGAGCATCAAGAGTTCTCCAACTTTATAGAAAAGCAAACTTCAAAATGAATTGCCCAGTCTAGTTTAGAGGCTGAATATAAGACTCTTGCAAAAGCAACAAAAGAAACCATGTGGATACGCAATCTATTTGATGAAATTCATATGTCTATCACATGCCCTATCACCATCTTTTGTGACAACCAAAGCTATTTAAAAATGGCAAAGAATCTTGTATTTCAAGGAAGAACAAAACATATTGAAAAAACATGCCATTTAATACATGCCACTGTGTTAGAAAAGGGAGGATTTCCTTAGAGTTTGTATGCTTGAAACAAGCATACAAACTCTAACAAGTTGCTGACATTTTAACCAAACCTCTAAGCAAGGTACAATTTCAAGAGATGCGATGCCACTTGCAACTGATGACATGAGAAGAGTTTGAAGCAAATGGAAGAATCACAGATTTGTACAGAGAATAGCAAATTGAGGGGGAGTGTTGGGACGGCAGTTCACTACTTCTCCCATATAGAGTAGCATTCAAAATATTGTTTTAGTTAGGACCATCATTAGGTAGTTACAAAGGTTACTGATAGGTTCTTGAGCTACCCTCTTATTAAGGAGTATGAGTATGAATATATATATTCTGTTATGTATGATTCATCTCTCAGCTGTGTGGTGGAAATATGAGTTATCATTACTGCATAAGTTCAGCGTTAGTTCTGTGTTATTGTTGTCATATTTCTTCACTCAAGCTAAGGCATTACTGCACTACCAACTCCTTTGTTTTCAGGTCTTGGGAGCGACTATAATATGCTCATTTCAATTGACTGAATGCATTTCTGCTGCTGCCTCTTCTTGAAATTACAATGCTGTGATCTTAGCTTCTCTACATCACATTGGAAACTGATCGAGTTTACTCGAATCCAAAGTTCCAATATAGGAGAGTTATCGTAAGAGTTGTGAATTGTCAATCACAGCTTGCATTTGTATTCATTTTCAATTTGCATATTTTGTCATTGTTCTTAAGAATATGAAAATCACATGTACTTATCTTCTTCCTAAATTGAGGTTTGAATCACCTATTTTCAGCATTTTGAAATTTCATGTCTAACTTGTCAATCTATAGTGTTATACTTGGCTACTAGGGTGAGTAAATTTTTAAAAAAATAGTTGTTGGAATGTGAGATAAATTGTTTTTTTTGGAATTTATTTATTTTATTTTTAATGTTGAAAACACAGATTTTCAAGGAATATTTATATTTTAACCCTTGAAAGACTGTTGGGGTCCTTATGTATTTAGCCTTATAACTCTTCAATTGTGGTTGAGTAGATGAATTGTGATACATTGTTATTTACATACTATCATGATCATTAATTTCCTTTCTATTGAAAAGTATGTAGTAATTTTCTTTTGCTCAAATACCACCAAATTCATAATATACTATACAAAGCAAATTTCCTACTCTAGAGTCTTTGTTTTTTTACTCTTGATTATGTAGACTCATGTGGTTGCTACAAAGGACCTACTTGGTTGCGAGAGTTTTAAAATTGCATTTAATCAAAATCGGACAAAATGAATTGAGCATTGCATTGCTTTCTTGAATGGAAGTGAATGAAGATCAAGAGAGTTGTATTGGAATTTGTAGAATTATATAAATTTGGATAAAAGTTTTTACAATGTTCATTGAGCCTAAAGAACTAGAGAAGTACATCACTAGTATTGGTATTGCTATTGCAACATCTATTGGCGGACATGGCAAGGATGCAATGTTATGTTAGAGAAGAACAAGGGTGGGCAATTCAAACTATTCATCATATGTATGCATTAGAATAAAATTTGGGGTCCCAATAGGGACTTTTGCAAGTACTCATGAGGTGTTCAATGTTTGTTTAAGGAGCACTCAATACAAGTAAAACACTCCCAAGAAGTGATGATGACAATCTTTAGGGCATTTCAAAGGCATGATGGCAAATTGGCATGGAATAGAACCAATTGTAACACTAAAAATCAATATTGGCCTTCATATATATATTAATGCCATAATCAACTTATGGTGACATACTCAAACCGTTTTGTCTTGGGGGGGAGGGGTGTTGCTCTATGTGGAGTTTTGTACATCGCATGTAGCCCATTTTGGGCAAGTTTTTATTTTGGGGTGTGTTTTTATAAATTTGACCAACTAAATGGTCCCTATCATTAACTAATTTTCTAATTCATGGTATTTATGTTCCTATACAATTACTTACAATTCTAAAGTAGGGGCAATTTTCAAGCCTTTTACTTTGTTATAAGAAAATAAGTAAAGTGGGAAAGGAGCAAACGCAAAGAATAAAGACTAAAACACAACACATGAACTAAAAATACAACATTCATATTAAAAGAAAAGTAAACAATACAATGTTGCACAACAAGCCCATCAACTACAAAACACCATGCAACACACAATAGGATGCAAGAAATTTAGAATTTTTTATAGTAAAAAAACAACCAAAAAAGCAAAATAAATCTAGAAATATTTGAAGTCTATAAGGTGTTCAACATCTAGGTTTTTAGAATGCTAGCACAAAAATGAAATAAGTTTGAAATGTGTCCACAATACAATTCTAAGTATACAACCTAAATCATTGTTTCCATCCTACTTTAAAGTATAAGGTCTTTGCAATAGTTTGCAAAACATTTCCAAAAGTTGCAATAAGGAATTGCAATAAGGAGTCATAGTAACTAGTTTAATATGTATTAATACCCACAAGATATCTGCATCTTCTAGGTACATAGTGACAAATTGTCATACAAAATCAAAATAGGTTTTCATTATTTATTATGCATTATAATCCCTCAATTGTCACAAGTTTTCAACTAAATTAAAATTATCATATGTTTTAATTTCCCCATTGCCTCTTACTTGTATTTTCTAAAAAGTAGTTTTAATACAATCAATATGGGATATATTAGTATAAAAATTTTGTATTTGTGTCTGTATTTGTACCATATTATGTGTTCATATCTATATTTATATAATGTATTCATATCTTCATCCATATTTTATATCCATATTTGAATGGCCAAGATCATTTGTTTGACATCCATGGCTTTGATTTTTCTAAAAGATCAACAACATTGGGAGGGGTGGGGAATTTTTTCTTGAACTCAAATCAATGGCTGCTAATTTTTCTGGGAGGAGGGGGGATGAGAATTTGACCCTAGAACATCATGTTCACATTTTTTGGGTACATAGTAATAATGCAGCACCATTCTAAAGCAGCACAAGAGATTGAGTGAGTGACCATCCACATTGGGTACGAGTCCTTGTGACCAAGAATCAGTACATGCACGCTATTGAATGGAAAACATGGTTGAGAGTTTAGAACTATTAACCTATGATATTATAGGCCGTACACTAGACAATGAGCATTGACATTGCCTGTTTTGCTTGTTAGTTTCAAGCATTTTCAGCAAGTCAACGACAACTTTTTAAGGCGGTGGAAAAAATATCAATTGATACACAGGAATTGCAAGTTGGTTTTCTGCAAGTTGGTAGAGATTCCTCCGTTTGTTCGGGAAACTTTCTGAGTTTTACCATTTAGTTTCCTTTAGTTCTCATATTGAACCGGTTTTTAAGAACTGAGTCCGTTTTGTTTTTTTTGTTTTTAAATTTTATACTCAAAATAGGATTTTAAAAAGGGTTTTTCATCTTTTTTTTGTTTGCTGATGTTTCAAATTGCAACCGGGTTTTTTTTCCAATTCCTCCGGCTAACTTTGAACAAGCCACCGGGTTTTTCCAACACTGATTCGTCCGTTTGTTGCACGAGTTGTTCAACATGCCGCCCAAAATACTTGAGTGTGTCCAAAATAAAATTGGGTAGAGATCATTTGTGATTAGAATCTAATTGCTATGTTGAACTAGTGTGCCTAGTGTCATAGCCACAATCGAAAGGAAAATTAATTTTCTAATTTTCTCTCACTCATGAAAAACTTTGAAATTTGACAACTTTCACACTATAGGTCCAAATGTTGCAAAACAAAGCCCATGCACTCCTCATTGAGAGCTTTCCAACGATACCAAGCACGCAACGGGGAGACTAACAATGCACGAGATCTCACCGTAACAAACAAAACAAACAACCTATCTTTGTTCACTTGTGTCCAATAAAGAAAACAAATTATAGGCTAATCCTTATAACATTTGGAATTGAGGTAGAAGTCAAATGTTGGCTATGAAAACAATTTGTCACAAAACTGCACTGATTTATTGTATCCCATTCCAGACCAAATGGGAGCAAATCCATTGTAGAATAAATGATGTTAGTGGTGTACATCCATGTTTTGAAATGTACACTACTAACATAATTCAACCAACAATGGACTTGCTCCCATTTGGTCTCTAAAAGGGTAGTTTATCTTAATAGTGTATGTGACATTCGTTTACCAAACTAACAATGTATCTTTTAATTATTACAAGTTGAAATACTATTGCATCATACATTTGTATCATTGTTAACTAGGGGTCATATTGCACAATCCATATCTTCCTAATCCTAATTCTTTAAGTCTTAATACAAGAGCAAATTTCATTTTTCTTGGGTGGTAGAAGGCAAATAAAAAATATTTTAGGTGGAACTTGAAGCTTCATAGTGTGAAAACCAAAATTCAAACTTTAAGTCCCAAGTTCTCTTATGGATAATATTATATAGCAAATATATGCCAAAAAATGGATCTAAAAGCCAAAAATTATAAATTTGGAGGATCACCCCATTAAATAGGATGTTTGATTTAGTAGTACTATTCTTCTCATATTATGTACAAAATGATAGTTTGGGCTTAAAATTGGATCTTCATTTGCTAAATCCAACTTTGGCTCCAAGTCCCACTTCTTTGGTGCCAAACCTTCAAAAAATGTTGTCATATAAGCATCATTTAGTGCATTGGGCCTTGGGCTTTAGAATGAAATCCCAAGTTTCAATTTTCACTTCTCCACCAATTAGATTCTTAAAATTCAATGAAACTTGGGATGTAGGAAGAATTAACCTATAAGAGATTAAGAAGTGCAATTATTTTTCCTTTAAAAAAAGGAGTTATTATCATTAGAATAAAATTCTTGAACTTCAAGGTTGGGATTCTTTCCTGCTCATGCATTGCAAGACTATTTACTATTGAAACTCTTAAACTCAAGCTTTGCCATGATTTATAAGCCTATGTATAATCCTCAAATTCCATTTGCAATAACATTATATGTAGAGGTGCTTGTCTGATTAGAGTGTTTTGAACTACATCTATTAAAATATATCAGTACTTTAAAACAACATGTGAGAAGTTTTTTGGGATGAAATCTCTAGCCATTTAATATGAAAAACAATCCAACTTGTCAAATTTTCATCCCTTTCTAGCAATAATATATGATTTTCCAATTTAAAATCATTGAGAGCCTACTAAAAGACACTAGATTGGACATCCATGAAGCACAAAATTTTTGAATTCCCATTGATTACTTCAAAAGCCATGGGAAGGATGAAAAGAATTGGATGAAAACCTGACCATTTTTGTCAAAGTAGGTAGTACACTAAATAGTATATTTAGTGTTAGCAACACTATTTACGAACCATGACACTAAATATCATTAACCCTACTAAAATAAGTAACATTAAATCTAATTTCTAACACTAAATGTACTCTATGGTAAATCTGAAATCTCAAAAGGTTTACATTTAGTGTTAGAACACAGTAAAGGCCGGGGAAGGCCAGAGAAGGTCAGGGAAGGAGATGACAAAAGATGGAGGCGGCGCAGTCAAGTTTAGCACTACACTAATTCCTCCAAAGTTGAGATTTAGTGTTGTGTGGAGTAGGGTGGTAATTACACTAAATGTAATCCAACACTAAATATACTATTCAGTGTAGTGACAGTAATAGATATGCATAATTGGTAGCAAAAATCGATAGCATAATAGCCCAGTCAGCAAATGCATTGGGACCTGACCATGATGTCAAAATTCAAAGCTCTGGCATTCAGTTCCTTTGAATAAAGAATCGCGGCTTCAATGCGGATTGACATCCCAGCTGAACTTGAACTCAGAGGCTTGTAGTGAGCGCTCTTCTGGGAGAATAATAAGCTTAATGGCCATAAATCACAAGGCATTTCTTCAGCTTCTAAGAATTTGTTCTAAATTGAATTAAAAAACAACATTAATTTGATAAGTTGTATCAATTTTTTTGAATTGCAACCTTACAAATTCCAACTAAATAGGTTACAGATTACATAGGAAAAAGAAAATACAACAATATCACTTACAAATGGATCGAATATAATGTTTGATCACGAGGACGTTGAAATTGTGATAGTAACTTGAAGTCTTTCAATCCTCTTTTCACATGTCAAATCTACAAAATTGGTCACCGAAAATATATGAGGGTAAAGGACATAACATGCATAATTTCAATGAATTTACAGCTTCTCAAAATCTCTTCTACAATTTTTAAAAATGAAATTCTAATGTGTATTTGAGGCTCAATTTCCAAGAGCTCTCAACACTACAAGAAGTCAAGGTTTCAATGGTCACCCTTGTACAAAATCTGAAATAGGAAAATTATAACAAATCATTTTGAAAATCGGAATTTTGATGCTAAAACTAGACTTGAAGAAAAATTTATCAAAAGTATTAAACTACTAAAATAGAAACTTCTTTTAGTTTTATTTTAACTTCAAAGTATTGTCAACATCAGAATTTGGTGCCTTGGGTATTTAGGGATTACAATGGAATACAAGAGATGCATGTGACCCGTTGTTTGATTTGCTACCATTTTGAAGCTAAATATGAATGAAACTTTTTATATTTATTTTTTAGAGATGGAGTGATATGTCTAATATAAGTCATAAAATTTTCAAACTTGTCAATCACATTTTTCAAATTCTTGTTAATTTCTTGAGAAAAGAATAAAAGTAATTCATATTTTGTCAAAATTGTGAAATTGTTAGTTTGTAATTGTATTTTTGGAAAGCCCTTAGCTTGAAAACACCTACATAGTGTACAAGTTTCATATGTTATCACCTATAAATCTTTTATAAGTCACAAATTTTCAAGTTAATTAATTATGATTTGAAATTCTCATGAATTTACTCAATGGAATGGTGAAGAAATCTATATGAAATGCTAATTAAACATGTCAGCTGATAATTTCACTCTATGTGATTACTATAGATTAGAAATTCACAATCAAATTTCCATGTCATTATATATTTTGAAAATCAAGAAATCATGACAATTATAGGGCCAAATTCCAAATTATAATAAAATATTCAAGTCTATATGACAAAGACTTTCAATCTACATTTTGCATTGATTCAAAGGACAAGTCAAATTCCTAATAATAAGGGTTCCTCCACACCTACAAACTTATAACTAGTGACACTACTCCTGATATTACCTACCACTGCATATTCCCCTAAAATCTCAATTGTTCAATTGCGCCATCAAGAATTGGAGTTTTTTCAAATCTCCAAACCTAAGTAGGGTTTGTAATAGCATAGTTAGAAAGCCAAGGTTTCTCATAAGTACACCATTGTGGATGTGAAGCAATGCAATGCTCAATCAAACACCATTGCCTTGTCTTCTGCTTCACATCAACAATGGCAATGAGAAAATTTCCTACTCTAGAGTCTTTGTTTTTTTACTCTTGATTATGTAGACTAAATGCAATGGGACTCATGTGGTTACTACCAAGGACCTACTTGGTTGCGAGAGTTTTAAAATTGCATTTAATCAAAATTGGACAAAATGGATTGAGCATTGCATTGCTTTCTTGAATGGAAGTGAATGAAGATCAAGAGAGTTGTATTGGAATTTGTAGAATTATATAAATTTGGATAAAAGTTTTTACAATGTTCATTGAGCCTAAAGAACTAGAGAAGTACATCACTAGTACTGGTATTGCTATTGCAACATCTATTGGCGGACATGGCAAGGATGCAATGTTATGTTGGAGAAGAACAAGGGTGGGCAATTCAAACTATTCATCATATGTATGCATTAGAATAAAATTTGGGGTGACAATACGGACTTTTCACTACAACAAAAGCAATCTTTTATGATTGCAAAATATGACTGCAATGAAACGTAAAATTAAAAAATATGACTCACGTAGAAATCACTGTAGATGACTCGGGATATGACTGACTCTAGTTGTTTAAAAGCAATTGCTTCAGACATCAGTCATATTGGCATTCATATGGATTGAAGGGTATAAATACCCATATTTAGGCATAGTATGCCAACATGGCATATACTTTGACTATCATAGGGGGTCTTGACTTTTTCTTGAGTTGTCCGGGCAAACAAAAAAATCCTACGTGGAATATGACTATATTGAGTCATATTTTTTGATGACATGGAATATGACTGTAATGAGTCATATTTTGCAGTGATGTGGAATATGAATGTAGTGAGTCATATTTTATAGTGATGTAGAATATGACTGTAGTGAGTCATATTTTGCAGTGATGTGGAATATGAATGTAGTGAGTCATATTTTGCAGTGATGTGAAATATGACTACGGTGAGTTATATTTTGCAGTGACATGAAATATGACTCTTTTAAGTCATATTTTGTAGTAATGTAGAATATAACTACGGAAAGTTATATTTTTATATGACACAGAATATGACTACAGTGAGTCATATTTTCTAATCATATTTTCCAAGTCATATTTTTGAATGATGTATACAACAATTCTTTTCAATCATATTTTTTTATGATTTGTAAAACGACTATGTGTAGTCATACATCAACATAATTTAGTAGTTAAGTAAGAAAATCCATTTAATTAAAAATGAATACATATGATTTCTTAAATGGACAAAAATTAATCACATTAGAAAGTCAAATACAAGAAAAAATGTGATTTTTTTCAATAACATTTATTAGTTATTAACACAAAATATATCACAATGGTTCTTTATATATGTGTATTTCCACATATTTGTAGAACCTATATTCCAACAAAAATGTAAAGATTTTACCTCTTTTGTATTGCAAGTAGCCTTTAACAACTTCATTTCAACCTCCAACGCCTACATGTATAAACAAGAAAGTTAGTTTCCAATAAATGAACAATATAATTCAAACTTCAAAGATTTAAAGCACTACAAAATACGTAGACATGTTTAAGATAAAAAAATGTTATAATCATTATATATTCAAAAATTATAAATAATCCAAAAAAATAACAATGATGATAGAGGGACTAAGAAGCAAAAAGTAGCAAAAAAAAGAAGCAAAAACTAAGTTACATTATGATTGCAAAATATGACTACAAAATATAACTAGGAGGCAAGAAGAAGAAAAACTTAAGATGGAAGAAGAAACAAAAGTTAAAAGGCAAGAGGAAGTGAAATCTAAGATGGAAGAAGAAGTAAAACCTAAGATGGAAGAAAAAGCAAAAGTTAGGAGGCAAAAAGAAGCAAAATCTAAGAAGGAAAAAGGAACAAAAGCTAAGTAGGAAGAAGAAGTAAAACCTAAAAAACAAGAAGTAAGAAGGAGCAAGAAGAAGTAAGAAGAAGAAAAAAAGAAAGAAGAAAAACCTAAGAGGCAACAAGAAACAAAACTTAAGAAGCAATAAAAACAAAGAAGAAGGAACAAAACAAAAAGAAGAAGTAAAAGCTAAGTAGGAAGAAGAAACAAAACCTAAGAATCAAGAAGAAATAAGACGAAGCAAGAAGAAGAAAAACTTAAGAAGCAAGAAGAAACAAAACTTAAGAAGCAACAAAAACAAAGAAGAAGGAACAAAAAAGAAAGAAGAAGGGCAAAAAGAGGAGTGGCTACAAAAAGTGGTGGCTAGGGTTTCAAAATCCTAAATTAGTGGCAACTACAAAAAAGTGACTTTCAAAAAATATGACTACAAAAAAATCCTATGTGGAGAAATATGACTAGATACTTTCTAAACATATTTCCTACTCAAATTGTTCTTAGGCTGCCCTAAAGAAAAATCTTACTATCATGCAAATGCGATTGCAAAATATGACTAAAGAAAAAATATGACTAGAAAATATGACTAGGCATTCCCTAAATATGTTCCCTATCATTCTCTATGAAGTATTTTGGTGTTCCCAATGGCCATATACTATACGGCCATGATGTATAAGGCTAAAATATGACTTGCAGTTATATTTGCAGTCATATGTTTTTTACCTTCAAAAATATGACTACAAGTAGTTGCCAGTCATCCTTAGTCATAATTCTGTAGTCATAAAACACTGCCATTGTTGTAGTGTTTGCAAGTACTCATGAAGTGCTGAATGTTTGTTTAAGGAGCACTCAATACAAATAAAACACTTCCAAGAAGTGATGATGACAATCTTTAGGGCATTTCAAAGGCATGATGGCAATGGTAGGCAATATCAAGGGTGGTTATAATCCCTCAATTGTCACAAGTTTTCAATTAAATTAAAATTATCATATGTTTTAATTTCCCCATTGCCTCTACCACCACCACCCCTACTCGTATTTTCTAAAAAGTAGTTTTAATGCAATCAATATGGGATATATTAGTATAAAATTTTTGTATTTGTGTCTGTATTTGTGTCTGTATTTGTACCATATTATGTGTTCATATCTATATTTATATAATGTATCCATATCTTCATCCATATTTTATATCCATATTTGAATGGCCAAGATCATTTATTTGACATCCATGGCTTTGATTTTTCTAAAAGATCAACAACATTGGGAGGGGTGGGGAATTTTTTCTTGAACTCAAATCAATGGCTGCTAATTTTTCTGGGAGGAGGGGGGATGAGAATTTGACCCTAGAACATCATGTTCACATTTTTTGGGTACATAGTAATAATGCAGCACCATTCTAAAGCAGCACAAGAGATTGAGTGAGTGACCATCCACATTGGGTACGAGTCCTTGTGACCAAGAATCAGTACATGCACGCTATTGAATGGAAAACATGGTTGAGAGTTTAGAACTATTAACCTATGATATTATAGGCCGTACACTAGACAATGAGCATTGACATTGCCTGTTTTGCTTGTTAGTTTCAAGCATTTTCAGCAAGTCAACGACAACTTTTTAAGGCGGTGGAAAAAATATCAATTGATACACAGGAATTGCAAGTTGGTTTTCTGCAAGTTGGTAGAGATTCCTCCGTTTGTTCGGGAAACTTTCTGAGTTTTACCATTTAGTTTCCTTTAGTTCTCATATTGAACCGGTTTTTAAGAACTGAGTCCGTTTTGTTTTTTTTGTTTTTAAATTTTATACTCAAAATAGGATTTTAAAAAGGTTTTTTCATCTTTTTTTTGTTTGCTGATGTTTCAAATTGCAACCGGGTTTTTTTTCCAATTCCTCCGGCTAACTTTGAACAAGCCACCGGGTTTTTCCAACACTGATTCGTCCGTTTGTTGCACGAGTTGTTCAACATGCCGCCCAAAATACTTGAGTGTGTCCAAAATAAAATTGGGTAGAGATCATTTGTGATTAGAATCTAATTGCTATGTTGAACTAGTGTGCCTAGTGTCATAGCCACAATCAAAAGGAGAATTAATTTTCTAATTTTCTCTCACTCATAAAAAACTTTGAAATTTGACAACTTTCACACTATAGGTCCAAATGTTGCAAAACAAAGCCCATGCACTCCTCATTGAGAGCTTTCCAACGATACCAAGCACGCAACGGGGAGACTAACAATGCACGAGATCTCACCGTAACAAACAAAACAAAACAAAACAAACAACCTATCTTTGTTCATTTGTGTCCAATAAAGAAAACAAATTAGAGGCTATTTGTTATAACATTTGGAATTGAGGTAGAAGTCAGATGTTGGCTATGAAAACAATTTGTCAAACGATTTATTGTAAGGTAAACTACCCCATTCTAGACCAAATGGGAGCAAACTCATTGTGGCATAAATTGTATTAGTAGTGTACATCCATAGTCTAAAATGTACACCACTTTAACATTTTGGTTTTTGATGAATCAATTATAGAATTTAATAAAATAAAAATAAAAATAGACCATTTGTGGGGACCTGATGGTGATGAGATTTCAACAAAAAAACGAATTTGAAACCATCTTCAATGTTTAGGAATGTGCACATCACAAAGCCCCTTTTTGGCCTATTTGCACAAACAAGGAGGACCTAAAGTAAGGTATTTTTGATGTCCTTTACATGGAACATGCCCCACTAGTGTGCAAATAGACCACCAAAATTTTAGCTCTCGTATTATAAATTTGGGTACTCCCTAGTAATAAAAACAAAAAATCCCAAAAGTGCAACAAATTAGAGAAATTGAATGTTAAATATAAAATGATTTTAAATTTTTTTCAAAAAATAAGGGATACAATAACAATCAAAACATCTAGAGATAGATATTTTATTTTTGGCATTGGATTTAAAATTCAAAAGTTATAGCGTAAGACAAGACTAGTTTGGCAAACCCCTACCAAATTCGTTTGGTCTTTCTTACAATCTCCCTTTTTTAAAAATTTGTTAAGTAGAAGTAGATACAAAATTGAGGTTTTGGAGTTTGGTTAGCCAAATAATGGGAGGTACAAATGGGTAGAGAAAGAAGAAATTATATTCTTATAGGAAGACATACCTACAAGTACAAGGAGTCTATTCATGCAAAAGAATAAAGTGCAAATTCATAGAGAGGTCATGAAGAAGAAATTAGTATCCCAACAATAATGAAACCTCATTTGGTATAGTGCATTGCAATGCAGATAGAGGAATAGGATGATGAATGACTAGGGAGTGATGTAGATATATATTGATGTACAGTACATTATTATTTTTTTGAGGAATTAGAGGAGTGAATATATAGTACAAAACCATTGTAGTAGTAGACTTGAGTCTCAACTTGAGTTTAGCCAAATACAATATACAAAACTTTAAAGCAATCTATAATTACAGAGAAAAATTGTGGTCTTAAATGTTTAGTTTTGCATTGAAAAGCATTAGCATTAAGTAAAGTAGTAAAGTTTTAAATTTCAAAGAAGTACATTGTATTTTACACTATAAATGGAAAAGGTTAGCAAGAAGCAACCATTGCAGAAAGAAAAATTGATGTTTTATTGTATGGTTGTGATTAAGCAAAGTTGTAAAGTTGCGATTTTGAAATAAATACTTTTTATTGTAACCCACAAATGAAAAAAATTGGCACAAAATTGCAACCATTTCATAGAAAAGAATTGATGTTTCATTCTAGTCACTTGGTCTTTTAGTGATTAACCTCTCAAGTTCCATTGTTCTTTGGGAGTAAAATGGATTTTGAATAGATTCCTATGATCTCAATTTTTTTGTAAGTTTTAAGACTCTTATTGAAGATAGGTGAATACAATGTCTTTTAGAAAATATAATTTTTTTTTAATCGATGTTTAGGAAAAATAGTTACGCCACTTTGAGTCCAAGACAAGGTTCATTTGGTACCACAAATAATTAACAAAAAGTCAAAAAGACATTTTCAAAATTTTATTTTGTATAGAAATTATTTTGTCAACATGGAAAGATTTGATTCATTCTATTTGAACTAGTGATGAGAAAATTATGAACAATCTTGTTTTTGAGGCACTCTAAACATCTTCTCTAAAAACTAACTTATATGATTCATTTTTGAAAGCAATTTTTATAATTTTTCAAAAAAATTGAGTTTGATAGTAAAGATTTGGTTAGCTTGATAGAACAATCTCACTATTGGATTACTGTGTTTCAATTCCATCTTAGACCTACTAACAATTTAGATTTTCTTTCAATATCATACCTACTTCTACTTAAAAAAAAATTTAGAATGAAAATCAAGTGTGTATTTTTTCAATTTTTTTGGTGGACTTTCAACTCAATTATTCAATATAATTTTTTTAAATTCAATATTGTTATTGCAAAAATTTTAAGCTAAGAAGATTCAAGGCCATAAAATCTAGTTTGGTAAGGTACAAGAAAAAGGTTTTCTTCACTTCAAACACAAATATTTTGCAATTCATGTGGCCAAAGTTCATGAAGTTTCTTCCAAACATTCTTATACAAGTCTAGTGCAAGATTCTATGTAGGGCTTTTCTTTTCATTTTATAAAGTGCCAAAGTGGCAATATAAAATGTTACAATAGTGCTCTAAATTTTAGCATTGCCACTTGTATCACATTTGTACATATCGCATGTCTCTAATTCTATTTTCATCTACAACTTGGTGATTTCATATAAGTTTGTTTTTTAATTCAAAGTTTTCTAGTGAAAAACTTCACAATTTTTTGCCATTTTTTAGCCAAAATATTTTTTTGGATATTATCCAGTACTAGAGAGCCAAAAAAAAAAGTCCTAATTCTATGGCTAGATACACAAAAAAATAATTTCAAAAGCTTTTTGCATTTTGCAATAGAAATGAAAAATTTAAGAGGAATTCAATGAAAAAAAGTCCTCCAAAGTTTTAGGGTTAAACTTTAAAAGCTTTTTTTTGAACAAAATGGATTATTATATTTTTACAATAGGCGAGTTTTATAGAATTTGAAGTTATGATTTGATGTTTTGATATTTTTAATGCAACTCTTAACTAATCATCATGTTCTTTAAGTCAATAGGATTCACCTATCTTTATTGGCCACAACAAGAATGTCTACAAGAAGTTTGCTTGGCTTCATCCTTTGGGGTAGTAAGGTAGATGCACCAAAAATAGACATTTTCATTGCCCTTGCTAGGTATGTGGTTTAAATAATGATTTTCTTTGTAAGAATATTAGCCTATTCAAGTTAAAACCAACCCTAGTTGTTTCATAAATTTTTATATTCACATGATACTTTAAGAATTTTCAAAACTAAACCTTGTGGCAGTTTTTAAATGAGTGAAGGTGGATCAAGTGAGTCCAAAATGCAAATGATAGAATTTAAAAGGTTTGGTTTTGCTCACTGCGTGTCAAGCAACCAAATATCAATGCCTCAATTGATTTGAACTAATCACTCCAGCAAGTAAGGTAGGTACACCCAAATGTGCCACTGACCTTAAACCGCCATCTATACTATATGTACATCTCCAAAATCAGTTTTATACCTATGGGAAGAAACGCTTTTAGAACCAAACTTTGTTCCTTAATAACTTTTGCATACAGTATCCAAATGCCACGTTCTCTGGTGCGTTGGAACCTCCTTTCACTTGCCAACAAGAACATATGAAAAGTTGACCAGTCTAATAATAGAGAATAGGCTCAGTAGCAAAAAGTGGCGGTTTTGGGTGTACACTAAATAGTGAAATTAGGTTGCCCCACACTAATTTCTCGACATTCTACACTATATAAATATGTACAATTTCTGTAGACGGATGCACTAATGTAGGAGCCATGTGTTGCATGGGTTGGTACACTGGTTCATGGCTTGGGTTTAAAGAATTGCTTGTGCCTCCATCTGGAGAAGTGGTGAGTCATGAGGTAACTTTCCTCAGTAAGGCAACCTAATTGTTAAGGCAACCCAATTTCACTATTTAGTGTACCTACCTTAGTGCGCATCAAGCAACCTCAGGGTATCATGGAAAAGTTCGCGGGGAGCTGTCCTGGTGTGCATAATGCTAGCAGTCACGCACGCACAGGAAACTATTTAAAGCCATGGAAGACATGAAAAGAAAGGAATGAAAACGTGACCTTTTTTTTGATCGCAGGTCGAGAGGGGTCGTGAAAGGCGGAGTAACAGATAAGCATAATCGGTAGCTGCAATAATTGGTAGCAATAGCAAAAATCGGTAGCATATTAACACCAAGACTAATCAGCAAATTGTTGCATCGGCAACCCAGCCATAATGCCACAGCATCGATCAAGTCAAAATTCAAAGTTCTGGGCTTCCATATAAAGGGCCGATCCTTGCAACACACCCTCAGAACCGCCACTGTCTCCAGCAGTCAATTCTTGCTTATCCCATTCTCTTGCAACCAGTTTGCAACTTCAGTGATTTGATCAGTCTTGGCCAGCCTTCTGCTGCAGTCACCTGGAAAATGCTAGTCACCATTCACGTGCGCTCCGACTTCGACTAGCTCGTACCTCGATCGGAGAGAGAACTTACATAGCTGGTTATAGTTTCGAATTAGTGTGTGAAGTCGTTACGTTGCAAGGGGAGTTGAGATGAGCCGGTTGAGGGAGAATGAATCCAGGTATGGGCATGTGGAATCGGAAGTGGCGCTCAACGGCGTCGATATCGTAACCTCTGAAGCTCCGAATGCTGCCATAATCGACGCCACGTCCATGGCGGAATACAGGAGGCAGTTTGAGAAGCACCGGCAGCAGAACAAACAGGCAACGAGTAAGTTCCATCCATCACTGTCCATTTCGTGGATGGTTTCGGAGCCATTCTTGCTTCTGATAAAATGGGCAATTTCAAGCTTGTGAGCAAGCTCCGGTGATGTTATGATCTACTATTGACCTCATCTGAGTTCGTCAAATTAAAACGGTGGATTGGTTTCATTGAAACTGGCAGTTTCAGAGCTCCTATCTCGACTTGTCTTAGTTTGAGGTAATTAGGAGTTTGAAAATCAGAATTTTGGCACTTTAAAACATGTTGTTCGATCCAATGAATATTACTACGTACCGCTCATGCATTCAGTCTCATTATTTAGAGCATCCCCACAGCAATACGCTGAAGCAACACTGTGAACCAAATCAATGGAGGACATCCCTCATAATTAGAAGATTAATGGTGTAGAACCTTTACAGTGTTGCTTCAGCGTGTTGCCGTGAGCTCTTAGTATTAGAAGGAATTTCGGATATCTCAAAGCCTTTTGAGATTGATGCATGTATTGAACTATGTAGGCAAATGGACTGTCGATCTCATTGCATTGGTGGTCTCATCTCATCTCATTCCAATACTTTGCCACGTTTCAGGACGCACGCGCGGCATGAAACAGAAATCCATACATAAATATCTGTCCTAGTTTGAACGTGTCCTGAAAGGTGCATGTCACAAATTTTGATGCCCGAATCGCGCCAATGTAACAGAACTGACGATTAATGTATTGTCAATGCGCGCATTCACCCGAGGGCAGTCTCTGACAGCTAGTTCGGGTATTTTCGATCTGCATGCAGAGGCCGAGAGTTCGCATCATCTGAAGGAATACATCAAGAAGAAGATCGACGGCATAGTGGACGACGCCTGCGAGAAGCGCATGCTGGACGTAACCACAGTGGGCGTCTCTGTGATGTTTAGCACGTTCGTCCCCTACAGCGGCGTGGGCGTGGTGCTGGCGGGCACGCTGACGCAGTGCTTCACGTTTGCATTCACCCTGGGTCTCATCCCGCTACTGAATGTCCGCTCCGCCAGCGACGTGACGGCCATGATGAGCCGATTCCAGAAAACCGTCGAGCAGGCGGCCGAGGGCGACTCGATAGAGGCCATCGAGTCGGTCGTTCTAGAGATTCTGAAGGAGTTGGGGTTGGACGATGGATGGTTGTGGGTCGACATTCTCAAGGACATTCTCGTCGAAATGATCGACGAGGGCGCCACGGACAGCACCTGGATCTTGACGCCCTTTCTGGCTGTGCCCAAGTACAAGATGCACCGACACCTCATCAAGAAGATGTACCGCAAACTGGGCGACAAGGCCCACGCCGTTCACCACACGTGGGTGGAGCTGAACTGCGTGCAGCAATGTACGGAGAGTACCGGCATTTAGTTACGAGCTAGCCGGTTGATTTTGAGAATTTCCGAATGGATTTCAAAATCTTCAGAAAAAAAACCAATCATTTAAGAGGAAAATCAGAGAATATTTTCTATTTTATAAAGATCTAGCCGAGAGAATGCTTCAAGCAACCGTTTGGTCTCAAAAAATGTAGGATTTTAGCCGGTTAAGCTAAAAATCTCCCCGGACTGTGGCGTGCAGATCGAAGGGAAAACCACGACCGTTTTGCAAGTGCAGGTAACGTCAATTAATTTCATTACATTGGGGGTGTTCCAATGCAATACATTAATTGGCACCTTCTCAGAGGCCCGTTCTTAAACATAGATATGGGAAATTTCATTAAAATGGCAGCATTCCATGTGCCATTTTTAGACCGCCCACTTTGAATTGTAAAAGTGATATCTAGGATAGGTATAGTTTTTAAGAATCTTGAACTTTTATATTAAGAAATCTATAACTATTATAGACTTAAGACTGCACAATCTGAATTATGAAAGAGACATCTAGCACTGTTGTAGATTTCATAAATCTAAAATGGTATAGATTTCAAACATCTAGGACGATTGTACACTTCAGACTGCCCACTCTAAACTGAAAAAACTGCCAAAGTAGCGGAATTTTGCCATTTTAACGAAACTACCTGTTTAAGTTGATTGAAGCTAGTCAAGGCTTTAATAATGACTTTAACTAATGTCCAATTTTGATGGATATATATCATAGACAATACCTGGTGATTTTTAAGTCGTATGAATGATTGGTCGATCTTCTATTACCTAAATTGAAGATTGACTATGAGTCTATGAAAGACTGATCTTTAATTAGCTTGAGGATTGACTGCAGGTGGATGTGATCCTTAATGATCAATTGCATTGTTTTGTGATGTCTAGATGGAGGAACGACTAGCCACATTGCAGCAATCTCTTGAAAGTGCGAATTCTCAGCTGCAAGAGATGGCCAAAGAAGCGAGAGAGGCAGAAGTGAAAGCTATACGGGGAATTTCATTAAAATGACGATTATTCTCTGACTTTGGCATTCTCATGGAACTCTACTAGTGTCCTAGATTTTTGAAATCTATACCATTATTAGATATATGAAATCTAAGAAATATGTAGATTTTTTAAACTGATTGATTTGAAATTCACATCTTTTCTAGATTTAATACATCTAATAGTGGTATAGAGTTCACAAATCTAGGACACTAATAGATTTCAGACCGCCCGGTCTGAACTGTGGGAACGGCACACTATGAAAATGGCACATGAAATATCGCCATTTTAATGAAATTCCCCATCTATGCAGAGAGTGCTAGAATAGTTAAGGCGTGAGAATGCCATTATGTCATCAACAGAAAGGCCGCCTCCCCACTTTGATTCTATATTTCGTCTGTTTAATTAATGACGTTGTCCATTTGTTAATTAACTGCGCCTGCAATTCAAGGCAGAGACGTGGACATAGTTTCATTCATGTTTGTGTTCAGGAGATTAGTCCATAAACTTCATGCTCTCTTCCATTTCAGGGATATATAACTTCGACATGATTTGCTTAGTGCTCTTCATGGTTCTCTTTATGCCGAGAGAGTGTAAGTTTCATAAACGTTAGGACATACAATTGCACAAAGACTAGGATTGGCATTGTAATAGACATTTAGTGAAAATGGCAATATTCCACAAACTTGGCAATTTTGGGGTTTAAACCATGTGGTCTGCAATGTAAACCGTTCCTAGACTTTAGACAATGTGATCTGAGGTCTAGGTCAGTCTTAAGAAAATGAATGGAAAAACGGGCGGAAGAATATCGCCATTTTAACGAAATATCCGTTTGGTACAGATTCCTGTTTTAGGGGCTTGTCTGTTAAAGTGCCGTTGTGACTCTCCACCATAAGCTAATGAAATTGTGGATCATAAATTCATACCAGTGAGGGTGGTCTACCAAGTCTCCGGAGGGTTTTCTCAAGTATAAGCTTTCAGCTTGCTTCTTATATCCAATTTCTCCGTAAGCTTAACTACTTTTATTACCTGTGACCATGCAATACTTACACACCCACATAGAAGTGATCACATAATTTTATATAGAAAGAGAGAGGAACCCTAAATTGTACTCCACTGTGATCGACTCAGTTGCGCAGCATTTGCGTCTAGAAGTAGAATCTAAAGCTCGTCTGTCTGTCTCCCGAATTGTCAAAGTTTACCCGTGGTTGTCATACTGGACAAGTTACTATTCATTTCTTGTCCTGTAGGACGAGTTACTATTCATCAAATGTACCTCTCAAGTACATTTGATGAATAGTAACTCGTCCTACAAGACAAAAAATGAATAGTAACTTGTCCAGTATGATAACCATGAGTTTACGTGTCTTCCTCTCAATGAGTCGCTATCGTAGTCTTCATGACTTCATTTGTCTTGCTGCATTCCACCATTTTGGGAGTGCCAATGATATTATTTAAACCATATTATTCATAATCCCTTAGCTGGTCCCAAATTCTAGTTCCTTTTGTTCCTTTTTGTTTGTCCCAAATTACTTGTCCCCTTTAGCAATGTACTTCAAACCTGAGTTCATTTATCCCAAATTACTTGTCTCCTTCAGCAATGTACTTCAGACCTGATTTGGAGGCTGAAAATGACTTTTGTTTTACATTAATTAATGAAACAGAGCATGCAAAATCTACATTGTTATCCAATATCCATGTTATACTTTATAAAAAATTCTTAAAATTAAAATTTTTCATAGCAATTTGAAGTTAGATAGGGTCAAAGACCAAAAGACATTGAACTTTATATTGAATCTAGATTCCAAACCATTCTTGTATAGATTTAAACACACATAGGAGGCAAGGTAGTTGGACTTTAGTGTGTATCTATTGCAACCTCCTACTTTCCATTCTTTTCTTACTTGCAATTAATAGTCATGTGCATTTACTTGTTTTGCATTTGAAAGAACATGTTGCACAATCACTATTGAATCATTTATCCCTTCAAGTCCCATTATTCCCTTGGACAAAATGGATTTCAGAAGTCTCCTACAACCTCAACATTCATCATGTTTTTTTAAAAATGTTTTGTAAAGGTAGAGAAACAAATTAGATTCGGGGGAATATAATTTTTATTTCAATCGGTGTCCGAGTAAGAGCAAAAGTTATTGCATGAAAAGACATTTTGGTGTAGCGGGTGGAAATCTTTTTATACAATTTTTTTTAAATTAAATTTTTTGTTCTTCATAAGTTGTAATTCTATCTACATGGGAATTTTTTTTCATTCCATTTGGATTTGTTGTGTAAAAGTTATGGATAATTTTATTTTTTAGGCAATTAGAACATCTTATGGAAAAAATAATTTATAAGGTCCATTTCTAAATGAAATTTTCAAAAATTTTCAAAAAAAATTGTTTGACACATTTAAGATTGCTTGCTAAAACAATCTCACTATTGGGATTATAGTGTTTCAATCCCATCTTAAAGTTATTTACAACTTAGTTTTTCTTTCAATCTTGAACCTACTTCTACAATTCTACTTAGCAAACTTTCAATTTTCTTAAAAAATGAAAATCAAGTGTGTGTTTTGAAAAAAAAATTCTAGACTTTCAACTCAATTCTTCAACATAAAAAAAATTTAATTCAAAATTTGTAGTACAAAAAATTTCCCCAAATGGCGATCAAAGTCATCTAAAATTGTAGGCCAGTATTAAAAAAAACAATATTTTCCAACTTTGAATGCTAAATTGCTAATATCTTCCAATCTATATGGTCAAATTTCATGAAACTTTTGCCACGTGATCTAAGACAAGTGAAGTACAAGATCCTAAAGTTAGATTCTAAAAGAATTCTATTTTCTTGGATGAATGCAACAAAACTAGTGGTTTTGGGTTGTTTTTGACAAAAAAAATTGGCCTTTGGACTTAAGGAATTAATTATAAGTAACATGCATTAAAAAATTGTTGCCAAATCTGTAGTATATTCATTACTACCAAAAAAGACTAGTATCATGGAATATTGGGATGGAGGAGTATCTCATTGTCAAAACTTGATATTGTATAAGATAGAAGCACCAACTATCAACCATGCCCAAGCCCCAACTTGTAGGGTGCACTATTTCCAACCTTAGGTTGGAACTCAAGCTTGGAATGTGTTTTTTTGTCCTTTTTAAGGTTGGAACTAATAAGGTTACAACACATGTTCCAAAGTAGTGAGCAGGAAAGTAGGAAGTAGTGAACAAGAAAATAGTTCTTGCCAATGATTGAATAGGAAAAATCTACCAGCCATTCACTACTAGTGAAGTGCACTTTTTGGCTCCCAAAATTCACAATAATTTTAGATTTGGGAAAAAAATTATGAAAACTTTGCAATCCCCATATTTCCTATCTTCCTACATGGGAAAAATTTCCACCACCTCATATTCCTCACCATCTGAAATGATCGACTACTGGTGCCTCCACCTTATACCAATGTTGTTACTATTGTATGGATATGTCCATTTGGACATAGCTATCTATTAAATAAGGATATGTGGTGAATTTAGTTAAAATGGCAGTATTCTTGTAGAATGGCACTACATTCAATTAAAATGGCATTGAATATGTCAAACGTGACACAACATTCCATTAGAATGGCACATAGAGTATGAAAAATGGCAAAAAATCACCACCATTTTAAATAAATTGCCCATATACTCAAATTTCCTTGAAGTTAGGAACTGAGTTTCTACAAATTGTATGAGTAATTTTTAAAAATTTCTATTTTTTTTCCTACTAGGGCATGTATATGTTGATTATGGTTTCAAGATATCTATTGGTTACATGCAAGCACTATTAGGATATATTAGGATATATTATTATTATTATTAAAACATATTTTCTTTATAATATAATTTTTTTTAAATATTTAAAAAATAAGATGTATGTATGAGTTAAAACATGCTTCATCAAAACTCCATGTCACCTTCCCTCTAAGGAGTCTAAGCTGTCCTTAATTGTCCAAGCCGGGTATTATACCCAGCTATCAACATTAGCACTTCATGCCAAATTTATAATTAAAATTCAAAATATAAATCTAAATATATTAAAATATGAATATTTTCTCAAATTTTACATTTTTTCTATATTAAAATGTTTTTAAATGTTTTTTCTATTGTCTTGGTACCTATTTTATGAATTATTTTTATCAACCTTAATAGTTGGATACACTAATAGTCAGGTATACTAGAAGATGGACATGACAAATGATAAGACACTATATACATTTACACTAAGATATACTAAAACAAAGAGGCCTTCTCTAATGACACAATATAATGTATTGTAATAAATAAGTTGGATGTATTGATGATTGAAAAAGATTTGATTGGCTCACACTTGATAAAGAACAAGTTTCAAAGCTAGCCATCTTAGGTAAAGATATGAAATATGGATGGTTTTAGATGAAAAATCCAATTTTGTGTTAAATAAAATATTCATTCTTTAGAAGAATTTTTATTTTTATTTTTTTTACATTCTTCCTCATCTACATGTACAAATCCATACATCATTGAGTTCAATTTCTAAACAAATTTCCCATATCCTTCAAATTGAAATGTGCAAATCCATATAATCATTGAGTTCAATTTCTCAATGAATTTCCCATATTCTTCATATTGAAATGCTTGAAATTATCTGTTTTAGGTATTTCTTTTTTAGCATGAACAAAGTCTATGGGAGAAAAAAGAATGTGTAAAATAACTAAATCACACAAATAACCAATTTTACAAAGTTTCCATTATTATATTGAATTTTGTTTGTGAGGTCTTCTTGATAGTCAAAAGGAAATTCTAAATTCTCTTAAAGTGCACTTTTAGGACATTGTATGAATAAACTACAAATTTTCAAAGTTTTGAAAATAGATATATTTATAACCAACGATAGACTCTCATGAATAGGGGGAGTATATTTTAGACAAAAATCTATAGTAGTCTATTTTAGAAAGCAATCAAAATTAGGTGTAGTTACCTTATAGTGTTTCAAAAGGACAAACTAATTTTGAGGAGTTGAAACCAATCGTAGATGTCAACACACGACTAGGCTAGTACTCAATGTATACAATATTGAACTCTCATGCCACTTGATAACCATTGTATGAAAACTGTATTTTAAGTGATGTATAATATAACATTCGATGTCTAAGTTGACTAATTTTAGGTGATGTTGAATTTATCAACCCTTATTTTTATGTCAACAGTGATGTTCTCAAGATGTTACATTGAACATCATTGTTGACATAAAAGCAAGGGTTGTTAAATTTGATGTTACAACTTAAACATCAGATTTCTTATAATGAACTTAAATGTACAAGTTAGAGGCCTTGTAAACTCCGGCCATGAAGGATGCGTCCTCCTGCTCCTCCCGCTCCTCCCGACCAAGCTCACTACGTAAGTACTTAACCCCTCACCGCCCAAGGGGACCAAAAGTGTCCTCACATAGTCTAGCAGTCAACTTCAAAGTGCTGTAACTTTTGCATCCAATGTCCAAATTCAATAAAACTTGTTGGGAAAGTTGCGCATAATAGTCTACTTTTTGTGATAAAATTTTCAGATCTATCCAAGATGTAATGAGTTTTTGAAAGACATTCAAAGTTCGCAGGTTCAATTTGAGTTCACCACACTGCAATGAGATGGCTGCAACTTCGGGGGCTTGAATGTATCTTTTTCATCAAATGTTAGTTTTCAATAAAATTTGTTGGGTTTTGTTCCCCATAAAGTCTACTTATTGTGATAAAATTTTCATGTCAATCCAAGTTGTTGTGAATGCTTGGGAGCAATTCGAAGTTCAAAATCCAGACGTTTTTGCGTTACAGTGAGATTTGGCAGCTTATAACTTCTTTAGACAGGGTTTGTTTTCAATAATTTTTGTTGGAAAAGTTGCGCATACTAGACTAGTTCTTGTGGTAAAAATTTCATATCAATCCAAGAAGTTATGATTGACTGAGAAGCATTTTAGTAGAGGTAGGTTCAACCATAGATGTGCTTTTTTGCTATTTTTTTCACTGTTTTTTGACATTTCAAAACAATTTTGCAAATGCAATGAGCCAATTGAATGATTATTTTTTTCCACCAAAGTGTTTGTATTTTGATTTTAAATCACTTTGTAGTTTAAAGTTTTTTCATTTGAGTAGGTTTAGAAATCGAATTTCACCTCCAAATGTGTTTTTAGGAAAATTTCAGCATCTTTTGTCAACACTAAAAAATTATAATCTTTCAATCTATAATGTCAAATGACCCCAAATTTGATTCACACCATCTACAACATGCACATTACAAGATTGTACAATTGAGATTTTCATAACTTACTCACATTTAGACTTATAACACTCGAAAAGCAAGGTTGTTTTTTACATGGTTAGGCCTTGGGCGGTGAGGGGTTAATGGGTGGGAGCTTTTGCAGACCAACCTCCCTTTGCATATTCTCCTTGCTCTGCTTGCCTTGTAACTGTCACGTTTCATATACTCTATTGAGCTTCCACGGCTGGGTTTGGGTTTGATCGATTTGTGCCTGTACGTTACGCAAATTTGGAGACCAACTGATCAAGCAGTGGCTTTTAGTTGATGTGCGCCTGGAGAAGGAATTGTTTGCAATCGTCAGTCCATCGATCGATAAATTAACTCGTCGTCGATCGAGTTGCTGTCAGTGGCTGGCTGTATTGATTTGCATATCCAGTTCGCATCACAGTTAGATGGGGAATTTCTTTAAAATGGCGGTATTTTGTGTGCCATTTTCAAACCGCCCACTTTGAATTGTAAAAGTGACATCTAGGATAGGGATAGTTTTCAAGAATCTTGAACTTCTATAGATTTAAGAAATATAGGACTAGTATAGATTTCATATCGTATGATCTGAATTGTAAAAGTAACATCTATCATTGATTTAGATTTCATACATCTAAGAAAGGTATAGATTTCAAACCTTTAGCACTTCAAACCGCCCACTCTAAACTGTAAAAACTGCCAAAGTAAAGGAATTTTGCCATTTTAATGAAATTGCCCATAGATATATATTGCTCCAGGAGTTTAGCTAGGTAGTACCTTCATGTATGAACAAATGTTTCACAAATTTTGGCACCAAAATTATGCCAATTTAACAAATTAAAATTGACAATAGGTGGAAGAGGTCAAGAACCATGATAGAGAAGAGGACGAGGACGGGGAAGTGAAGACAAGGGACGAGGACGGGGAAGTGAAGACAAGGGACGAGGACGGGGAAGTGAAGACAAGGGACAAGGAAGTGCAAGGCGAAACGGAAGATGGTGCACAAGTGACGCAGTCCATTAAATTAGTCTGTTTTTTGTTTGTTTTGTTTTGTTGGTACATTGAGATGTGTCTCTTGCTTGGTGATGTTGGAAAGCTCTTTGCAACGAGGGTGTACAAGCTTGGTTTCCTTGCATATGGACTTACGGGGTGAAAATCATTGATTTCTAAAGTTTTTTTAAATTTTTAAATTAGAAAATTACTTTTATTTTTATTCAATATTATATTGTGGCAAGGGTACATGGCACACCAGTCCTTCCATTGAGATAGGTTGTTTGTTTGTTTATTTTGTTTCTTACATTAAAATCTCTTGGACCATGAGTCTTCTGGTCATGGTCTTGGTAGTTGATATTGTTGGAAAGTTCTCAACAAAGAAGGGTGCACTAACTTTGTTTCATGGCATTTTGACTTACGATGTGAAAGTTATTGATTTTTGAAGTTTTTAGGAATTAAAAAATTAGAAAATTACTTTTATTTTGATTTTGATTGTAGTAACAATACATGGCATTCTAATCCATCCATTAAATTAGGTTGTTTATTTTGTTTGTTATGATGAGATCTCTTGGACTATACATCCTTTGATTGTATTCTTGGTGCCTTTAGAAAGTTCTCATTGAGAAAGGGTGTATGAGCTTTGTTTTGTGGTGTTTGGACCTATGGTGGAAAAGTTATGGATTTTTGAGGTATTTTTTAATCTTAAGCTATTTTTACTTTTAGTTTGACTATGGCAACAGCACAAGGCACACTAGTGCATACTATTAGCAAGAAAATAGAGGCATGCTAATACTAAAAGTACAAATTGTGTCAACGTCAAATGCATACTTTTAAGACTGACTCATCAAATAGCTTGAATGTATGAGTCAATTCTTTTGTCCACCTTAGGTTTGTAGGAAACATCTTTGGTCCTATCCATGTTTGCATAAGAGTTGCAATCTAGCTATATAGTGACTTCTTTGATATAAGGTAAACATATCCATTTCCATCTAGGCTACACCCAATTCAATCCTCGAATCATATATCAATGGAATACATTTTAGAATCAAAGCTATGTGCATTAAATGCATATGAGGGAGACATTCTAAAATTGATGGGAATGAATTGGTGTACTTTATGTATATAGAAAAAAATAACCTCCAAATACTCCTTGGAATCAACAGACATTGAGAGTCTATTACTTCAAAGAGCTATGACAAAATCTACAAGAAGATAGTGCTTGTGATGCAAGAACTAGAGGAACTTAGCCAATCTATCCTAATAAATAACACTAATATATGTATTTAATGATTGTCATCTACACTAATTGATTTTCAAATGCTACAAATTTTCACTCTTGATGAATATTTTCACCCACTATGTTTACAGAAATTTTCTTCTTTTGAGAATATTGATATCTATGCTCTTAGTAAAAATATTCATCTATCGTAAAAAATTATATTTTTGAATAAGTAATTAGTATAGGTGACATTAAATACAAATTTTAATGTAGTTTATAGAAAAATTGGATATAGAATGAAAGTGAACATAAGGGGACTAAGCTCTTCTTGAGTTTTTAATGAACTGAGGTAAAATTATATACTGAGATTTTATTCATATTGTTACTTTAGTTATATATTAAATATTTGGATAATAATTTTGTTTGTCTATATGCTTGTAGATGTGTATTTACATATTATATTTGTTGTGTATATGTAATGTTTACATTTTGAATATTGTTGATTATTTTGACTTTTTGTATTGAAGTTTTCTTTTAATTGAGTTGTATATATATTTGGTGAAATTTGGTGTTTATAATATAGCAATGTATTTACATTAACACTTCAAGTTTCTTCACTATGTTTTCATCAAGAATGTTTTAAAATTGTCATGTCTAGTATAAGTACCAAACTTTAGAAGAATTTTTTTTTGGACACATGTTATCATGGGATCTTGTAGTACTCTGGTTTGAAAAATGTGGAAAAAAATTTCAGAAATTTCCACCATGTAGATTGGAAGATAATAGCATTTGAAATGATAAAATCCCTTTTTTTGGCCTTGCAAAAACTGAGTAGTTGCACATTACAAGGTCACATTTGTAGAAAAAATGTCCATGTTGTTGGTGCTTCTTTGGATTCATCCTTCAAAGCAAGTTAGCTACCACTACTGGAGAGGCAATCAAAACCAAGACAAAACCAACACATTTCTACTAGATTTCGATCGAATCAACATAACAATGATTTTTCCTCATCAAGTGTGTATTTTTGGACCACATCAATACATTTTTTTGTTAGTTCAATGTAAATCAACAAAATTCCGTTAAATTTTTAGGAATCTTAAGAATCTTTTAGAATCTTTTGGAATTTTTTTAGGAATATATTGGAATCTTTTAGGGGTCTACTCTAATCTTTTAAAATCTTTTGGAAAACTATTGAAAAACTATTAGGATCTATAATTAGAATTTCTTAGAAATCTATTGAAATCTATTAGAATCTTTTGAAAATCTTATAAAAATCTATTGAATTTTTTTGAGTTTTTAGGAATCTTTCAAAATCTTTCTAGATCACTTAGAATCTTACATAGAGTATAAATTTAGAATTCAAATTTTAATCAAAAATTTAATGAGTATAATTTAATTTCAATTTTGTTCTAAATTCCAATGATATTCTTTGACTATGATTCAAACTTAGTATTTGGTCAAAATTTTAATCAAATTCAACTCTAAATCAAATTGTAATTCAAATAACCTAATGAAAATTCAAACTTCGATTCAATTTTGATCAATTCAAATTCTAATGCAATTTTCATTCAATTTTCTATAGGATGAAATTTGATTAGAGTTCAAACTTATAATTTATTTGAATTTCTAACTTATGTTTTAAAGTTTAATATAACAAGTTTATTTAGTGGATTTTAGAGATTTCACCAAGATGCTTAGATTGTCTAAAAATTAAGATTCTTCACAACTTTTTCATTAGAAATCTAAATAGAATGAATCAAAGCTTCACATATATTTTGAATCATAATATTTGAAATAAAAGTTAAACTCATAGAAAGATAAAAAGATATTCTATTTTATGGCAAAGTTTGACTAAAACATGAGGTGATAGGAACCTAGTACTTGAAATCCATTTTGTCCCTCAAGATGACAATAGTAAATTAGAGATTAAAATTTGAGTTCTAAGTGTTGAATTATTCAATATTTAAGTTCTAAAATATTCAAAATCCTAAATTTGAACTAATTATTTAATAATTGAACTATTAAATTCTGAAATTAGGCTTAATCACCTCTAGAAAAACACTTTTCAGATTTTCAAAACAAGTTAGATAAAATTGAAAATTTTACCAATGAAATAAGACTTCAATATCAGTCATTCCCAACAAGTTTCATAGAAAACAAACTTTTTGTGTAGGAGATATGGGCCTCCAAAGTCTGTTGACTTTGCAAATAAGACTACCTCTAGAAAAATGCTTGTCAGATTTTCGAAATAATTTAGAAAAAAATGAAATTTTTACCACAGAAAGTAGACTTCAACACCAAACGATTCCAACAAATTTCATGAAAAACAAACTTGTAATGAGGGAGATATGAGCCTCTGAACGCTACTGACTTCACAAAATGAAAACGGAAATGGATAAATAAAACAAACTTACTATCTATAAACAAGAAACTTCAATATGGTGCAATGGCTGAGGTGCTGGGCTTCTGATTTACAGGTGGCAAGTTCAAACCTTGGTGGTGGGCTGGTCCCTTCTAGCAAGTAGTTGTGGTGGGTTGGTGGTAGTCCCACATAAAAAGAAAGTTTTTATTTTTATTTTTCAATTAATTTTGATGATGAAGACAAAATCAACAGAAACGTATTTTTGTGAGGTCCGAACCAACTGTTCCTAACTAAGACAAAATCAACAGAAAAATCTATTGATTTTGTCTTCTTTTGGACCACATTCTTCTGGTAGTGTACACTACCAGAAGAATGTACACTATCAGAATTTTTTAAATCATTGAGAATTGTACAACATATAGAAAAAAATAGTAAGTAGAAAGAAGTAGAAAATGATTCAAATTATTAATTTTATGGAATTGAAAAATGTGCATTTCAATGATTGTAATTTTGTAATAAACAATCCACATCCTATAATTCTAGTTTATTTCCAAAAATATTGAAAATTGAGTAATTGTAAATAAGCAAGTCAATAAATAATGATTTTTTGTAAGAATGTTAACCTACTCAAGTAAAAACCAACCCTAGTTGTTTCATAAACTTTTATATTTACATGATATTTAAAGAATTTTCAAAATTGAAAGTATAGAATATATATTCATGGCCCTTAGATTTTCTTTAAATAGATACCCTTGAAGCATGAAATGCTCAATTCCCATTGATTGCTTTGAAACCTTGTGGCATTTCTTGGGTGAAGGTAGATCAAGTGAGTGACTATTCATGCCCCAAATGCAGGTGGTAGAATCTAAAAGGGTTGTATTTGAAGCCTTTTACTTTAAAACACCTACATCTTGCACATGAAAATCCACATGCTAAGGCAACCTTAAAGTAGAAAGATGTTTGGAGGGAGCCTGATACTACTTCACCCTTGCCTATTAATTACAATCCAATGTAGATACTCGTTTTTATAGAGTTTGATCCTCTCTTAAGTTCACAATGTTTGCAAGTCTAAACATTGGTCTTTTTATGCCACACTTAGCTTGACAAATTGTCAGATTTGTCATCCACTATAATAACTTTTAAAGCATAAATTTGATGAACTTGAATTTTTTATTTATTGAAGATGGATGTTTCCATTGTAATCATTTTCTTTAATTTTTAGAAATTTTAGAAAATAATTTTATATTTTAAAATCTATTTTGCTAATTTGACACACTTTCAAGTTAAGTGTTTTTTTGGTTCTTTTGGGTATCCAAATTTAATGATCTAGAGTTGAAATTCTTGTGATCTATTCCCATAGTGGGTGGCCATGTTCCTTATTAGAGGCATCTAAAAACATATTATTTTATGTTCTTCATGTTCGTGTAAGTAGGGCTCTCTAGTGAGTGCACTTTTGAACACTAAAGATGGTTTGAACCTCATTCTTTTGGTGAACTTTGATCACCATCAAGTCCTAAAATATGATCAATTTTTAGTTTTTTCTCCACTATTATAGATTCATTATAAATTAAAAACTTTATATACCCCTTTTTTATGAAAAAATGAAACATAGTATTGGTGGATACAACTAGGTATTGCGTAGTACCTATGAAGGACATTTGTTGATAGTACAACAAATCTACAATATAATTGACAACCCCAAATTGATGACAAAGCTTTTCTTTCTATTATTCAAAATGCATATCATTAAGACCTCAAATTTTGGCCAAATGCCACAAAATCGTCTAGTCTTTATTGCAAGCATCCTTTAACAAATTCCGAGGCCACTCTCCAATCAACGTAGTCCAAAAGACCCTTTTTAATAATATATAAAAATAGAGACATCAAACTAAGCTCCAAAATGTAAGCATTTTTTGGAGTTGTAAAGATCTTTAAAAATGAGTGATTCCGGACTTGGCAAGATTTGTCAAGAGCTATGCAAGAGTACATGAATGCAAATGCTCTTATCCATTGCCATCCATTTTGTTGAATCAATACCAAATGCTCTAAAAGCATTTGTATCCATGTGCATTAGATTTGACATGCTAAAAACTTACATCTAATTTTGGAGAGCTTGTGAACCACCATATTGGTTCACCTTTAAGATAATGGAAAACATAAAAACTATATATGAGTTTTAAATTCAAAAGTGTTAGTATTCTAGATTTAACTACAACCATTAGTTAGGAAGCTTTTAGCTCTCATCAAAGAAAAAAAATTAGAAAAGGTAAAAAATATAAAAATAAGGTGGAAACAAAGATCTAAATATAAATTGAAGATTACTAAAAAATGATAAACATAAAAAGTACAAAAAATGTTAGTGAACTTATAACTACTAGGAAAACACTAACCTAGTGATAGGAGTACTATTTAGGCAAAAATAATAATTAAAAGGCAATTTTCAGTAAATTAGGGATGGATGTAGGTGATTAGCAAGTTAGTTAGTTAGTAAGCAAGGATAATAGTCGAATTAGGGTTTGGAGCTCTCTCTCTCTCTCTCTTGTTTTTTTTTTCGTTGGGTGCAACTTGTGTGCTTTTGTGTGGAAGAGTTTTTTGGGGAATTCATGGCATGAAAAGTTAAGATTGTGGGAGATTAAGGTAGAAAGTTTTTAGGAACAATTCATTACTTGGTAAAGGACAAAACTAAGTGAAAATGGAGGGTGGTTGTAAGTTAGAAGAGAAAAGTGATTGACAACTTTGAAGAACATCAGATGGCCCACTTTGATGAACAATTGCGGACGCATAGAAGGTCCAATGGAGCTGAATTTTAAAGTGAAGGAGCGCCTTGAAGTCAGCTCTCCAACAAGATTTGTCTCGCCCGATTTGGAGCTACGACGAGGTCAGAGCAACCAATTTTGTGCAAGGTGGTCTCAATCGCAACCATGGAGGACGTCCAACTTTGGCGAGCTGTCGCACACAACTGGAGCTATGGATTCAATTGAAACTAGGAGAAAAGATGCGCCTTCAAGTCATCTTTCAAGCTAGACTAATTTCACTCAATTTGAAGCGGAATCAAAGCATTGGTGGAGGTTTTAGTGAAGCGGTGTCTGCTGACCCTAGCAAGAGGTCAAATTTGAGTTTTTTGTGAATGTTTTCTTCAATTTTCATGGTGAAATTGCAATTTTCATCGCACATGGGTATGAAAAGTTTTTTTTTGTACCAATGGTCAATTGGAATGTTTGATGATGATTGAAAATTGCATGCAAGCTCAATGGTTAAGATTTAGTGGAAGTTGGAGGTTTGTGGGAGCATGGTGTGCTGGAATTGATAATTAGGGCTCATTTGGGCCATTTTAGACCTCTAGGATCAGTTTTGAATGCAATTTTAACTTAGGAAGCTCCCCTAAATCATGTGGAGGTTAGATGAGGTGATTTAAGTAAGTTAGGGCCTGTTTTTATAGATTTAGGAGGGTTGGTCCTATTTCACTTGGGGTCAATTTACAAAAGAATAGAAGTTTTAATAAAAACCTAAAAAAGTCTGTTGCTTGGAAGGTAAAGTAGTTAGGGTTCCATGCACTCCTCCTCGGTCCAACTTTGGGGGTGCGATTTGCCTCAGGATGAATTGCACTTACAGAATTGGTGCGTCTGCCGGGAGGGAGTGTGGTTCTCACATGTGGTATAAGTTGTCTTGTTGCTTTTTGGAGATTTGTTGAGGAATTGGAGTTTGGAATTTGGAGTTTGGAGCTTGGAGCTTGAAGTCTATATGTTTTTATTTTTTTTTCATTTTCATTTATTTGTTTTATTGTACTTGCGGGGGGTGTTGTGTGGGTGTTGTTTGGCCTTGTGTGTAGTTCATGTACCCACAAGTACATAAACGCCAAGAAGATTATATCCCAGTGTTGGATGGGACCCTTTTGAGTGTTGTTTAGCTGCATTCTTTATTAGACATTTTTGTATCACGGTGAGGCCGGAGTTATGACCGGCGGGATCGTGTATGTCGTTTGAAATCAGGTGTGGAGGGAGTGATGCTCCAAAACCCTGAGAGATTGTGTTTACAAGTTGAACTACACGTTGCCTGTCTTCCCTTCATCAATCCCTTATTTTGTGGTCCAGCCTTGTGTTGAACATTTAAAAAGAACAAAAGGAACCTTGTTTACTATCGTTGGTCGGAAGTTCAAGGGAAATTGGAAGTGAACGGGTGATGCCGCCCATCTACGAACCAGCACGGGGGTTTCTAGGTGGAATTTCACTTCCAAGACGTGCACCAAACGGTGAGGGGTGGACGGCTATTGTGTTTACATGTAGTAGTCCATTAGTTTGTAATTTCCTAACCCACCAAAAAAGGAATTGTTTGGTGTAATATTGGTTGCTGTTTTTTCATGTTTTATCCTTCAAAAGCCTCGTAGGACCATCTAAATCCTCAAAACTACCTAAAAAATTAGTTTTTTCTTCTAAGGACTTCCTACTTGAGAATTTCAGCAACTTTGTGTGCTGTTTTTTCATTCTTGACCCCAAAATAGACTTTTAGAAGTACCCAAATCATCAAAATTAACCCAAAAATTAGGCTACTTTCACTTAGAACTTTCAACCTATGAATTTCAGCAACTTTGTGTGTTGTTTTTTAGTTCTTTCTTCCAAATTAGATGCTTAGGACCACCCAAATCCACAAAATCACCCAAAAGATTAGTTTTCCACTTCTTGGACTTTTCACCTTAGAATTTCAGCAACTTTGTGTGCTATTTTCTACTTCTTTACCCCAAAATAGGCCCTTGGACCCTTGTATACACTACAAGAGAAAGGGGTGTTTTAAGTAGTGTCCTAAACATCATGTCTTTTAAGTAACGTCTTTTAAGTAAGTTTTTAAGTAAACTTTTACTAAAAAGGTTGTCTTTTTAGTAAAATTTTACTTAAAAACTTACTTAAAAGACGTTACTTAAAAGACGTGATGTCTAAGACACTACTTAAAACACCCCTTTCTCTTGTAGTGATATCGTCAATAACTACCAAAAAATCAACTTTTCTATAGATAATAGTTTGCATCTAAGAATTTCAGCAACTCCATGTGCTGATTTTGTCTTTTTTAGTCTTAGAAGGACCCTTTGAATCATGCAAAAAAACACAAAATCACTAAAAATTTAACTTTTCTTAGTTTAGGAACGTTGAACTAAAAATTTTAGCACAAATCACGCTAGGATTAAGGGTTGGGATGAAATAGAGGGCACAAGTGACTAAAGTGGCGAATCAAAGTGTCATGGTTTGGTTTTAGGCAAAAAAAAGCTTGGTGGGATCAAAAGGCTTTTTAATTTCAAGGATTCTTTTTCCATGTGGAGAAGTGAAGGTGTGAGGGTTCACCCCGACCTGGCATGAGGGTGCACTCCCTTGTGTCGGTGATCACTTCAATTTTTTGTGCTTACCATGCAAGAGAGCAAGGCTAGTGAAAGGCTTTGGCCCTCCCACGCCTTTGGGCAATGAGTTAGCCTTGACTTGAGGGAACTCGGTAAACGGTTGGGTATGAGACAAGGCTACCATTTATTTCCTTGCTTGTATGGGCACATGGTATGAATTGCTTGGATTGGAGGACCTTTGAGCTTATAGAGCTACTTGGTGTCTAACAGTCAAATTGTGATCTTTATATCATCCGACTTAATTGCCTTGTGAGTCTAGGTGTTTCACATGTTAGGATCGAGATCTTTACTTTGAACGGAAGATAGTACCATTTAGTTCTCCAAAGTTCTTTCTTGTCAAACTGGCAAGAATATAGAATTATAGGAATGAACAAGTGGGATATGTGCCGGTAGTATATGTAGGACATAATTTTCTCTCGTATAGGTGGAAGGGTTTGTGCAACCTTGAACAATGAATAGAAATGACCAAGTAGAAGTAGAGTAGGGATCCATGTGTCCCGTTGGAACTTCCTCATCTCAAAGATGAAGAAATCGGCTAACTATAGTTAGGATGGAACTTTATTATCAAACTTGGAAGTAGCAAAAATTGCACCCCAAGGATGACATGTGGAGTACACCTCCAATGGTGACTACCTGGTCAAAGTCCCATGGCCGCCAATCTTCTACTAGTGGAGAGGGAAGAAATAGTAGAGGTAGAGGGAGACCACCAACACCGCTACCAATTGTAGAGCCCCATTTAGTAGAAGAAGAAATTAGAGTAGAAGAATCACCGGTGGTTGAAGAACCTCAATCGGTAGTAGAAGGAGTTGAAGACAACAACTCTACACTTAGAGTTCAAGTAAAAGATGAATTTGATAAGATTGAAGAGGTAGAACCACCTCTTCCTATGGCGGATTTAGACCTGGCGGATGCCATGATGGTACCATGGGGATTGCTGATAGTTATGCACCTTGGGGCTATGCCTATATATCTCAAAATTTTTGGGATTGGCCCGCAAAGATCCCTCGGGATACATTGAGCGGTACATTGAAACCCTTGTGACTAATGTAATCCCCGAGGAGACTTATAGATTAGTGTGGTTTTCAACCACACTTGAGGGGCAAGCATACGAGTGGTACTGGTCACATGCCCCAAATACTTTTGCTACATAGACGGATTTACAATTGGCTTTTTTACAGCAATTTTGGCTAGAAACCAAGCAACAAAGTGCCTTGGTAGCTCTTATGGGAATGCGCCAAGGCCCCACCAAGGAAATCTTGGAGTGCATTCGCCATTTTAACACGGTGATCACTTGGTTTGTAGGAAACCATCTCACCGATGAAACCATTAGGTTCTATTTCATCCAAGGATTCAACCAACAAATCACTATGAGGGAGATCTTGAACACGAGTCCACAAACCTTAGTTGAGGCCCAAGTAGCGGCCCAACATATAGAGCAGATTGAAAAAAAAATGCGAGAATGTGGAATTGAACCATGGCACTAGTACCGGCCTTTATTCCTGCACACTACATGCCTTCTACTATACTTCGAGAAAAACACCACAAGGACATCCGTATCCACTCATTGCAGGACATGTGACTCCGGTGGCTTCTAAGCCACATGCTCCTCCATTTCCATGGCAACCATTGCTGGGAACATCCCAACTAGCGGAATTAGAAGCCAAGTTTCAAAAGGCTGATGATGATCTTAAGGAAGACATCATGAGGTCTATTAGAGGCCTTGGAGACTAAATTGCCATGGCCATTGGTGCAAAATCATCCCATGCGCCACTTCCTCCAAATAAGACCAGCAATTTCCCCACCAATATTTGGTGTCGAGATTGCAACCAATATGGTCATAGTGACCAATTTTTCCCAGTTCCAAGGAACTATGGGCCATACATACCTCCTCAACCCCATCCACATCCACCTATCCAACCGTGAGGTGGTCAATCCCAACTAAAAGGCATCCTATGCCCTACTTGTGGCCAGGTGCACCCTCTTGGTCCCGGAATTTGTTAGGTAGAGACTGCAGTAGTTTGTAGAAGTTGTGGAGGCAACCATCCAACCGATAAATGTAGGAGGCCTAAACAGGGACTTAGATCGGATGCAAGCATTGCTAATCAACCTTCTTCCAACTTGTTTTGCAACGGAATACCTCAAGGGGTTCAAGGATACTATATGAGCCTACAACCCATAGTATGATACCTTCCGTATAGAACACCATGATTTGCATCGCATCCAATGATGCAACCTCCAAATCCTCCATTGCGGCCACCGGTAGCACAAACACCAAATCACTCATTAAATGCAAGTAGTGTAAGTTCCCAACATTATGTGGGGACTCAACCAATTTACACCTCTACACCTCCAATACCATAACCTCCTATCTATCCCCCTCCGGGAATTTTGCAAGATGCTCGAAATGAGGGAGTAGTTTATCTCGGAGGTGTCCAACCATCAGTTTATACACCTCCTTCTAACTTGGGTGCTACTGCAATCCAAATTACCCATCTCATTATCCATGAAAATGAGAATGATGCCGAGGCATCCACTAGCCAAAAGGCTATGGAACATAGTGTGGTAGTTATAACACGCCAACAATTCTTAGATAACCCTCTTTTGGAACAAATCTTAGAAAGAAGTAGTAGTTTGGAAGAAGATCTGGACATTCAAGCCACAAGAGAGTTTTTGAGGAAACAAACCCAAGAAAACATTCATGAGCCACTTTTAAATCACCATGATCCAATGGAAGATGCTCCATTGGATAATCCTTTAAGTGATGAAGAAGATGACCTCTACTATTTTGTAGAGGACATGAATATTGGCAACCAACATGATGTAATGGCTAAAAACTCTTCTTCTCAGATGTACAATTTAACGGAGGACTATGGTCTATGGGCGGACCTTTGTGCCCTACGGGCTAATATTTCTATTGCCCAACTTATCCAAGTAGCTTCATCTTTGAGAAAAGAATTCAAGGAGGGAGCTACCATACCCCAAAAATCTCAGAAGACTATAATGACCGCTAGGATCTACTCTAGTGCTTTGATGGATGATGGGGCATTAGAAATTGACGTGTCTATTTTAAACAAAGTCATTCCACATACCTTGATAGATGGCGGGAGTGGCATCAACATCATGCCACTTTCTACCATGGAGAGCCTAGGGTTGAAAGTCACTGGTCCATCATCGTATGTGGTGAATGTAGCCGACCAACGTCCCGTTACTCCCCTTGGTCAAATCATAAATTGTCAAGTAGAGTCCAGAGGTGTCACGATTGCATCGTTCCAATCTGATAACATTTCATCGGGAACGTTGATGGATCAAAGTAGGAAAATAACTATGCAACAATTATTCCATGACGGTTGCAGTGAGGTAGCTTAAAGCCTAGTGAGGGAGGCGTTGTCCCTCACTTGACATATTATCAATACAATGTAAGATTTAGCTTCAATCCCTCCAGGCTTCCTGTTCAATTGCTTGACTTTATGACCTGCTAACTTTGGATCGTTTGCTAGTGGTTTTGGATTGCCTGCACAGTTGCAGACATAGAAGCTCGGGGAGTGGATGAGCTGATTCTCTTATGCAAGGAAGATATTTCCGAAAGCCTTGTACAATGATTGATTGAGCCATATGGATCCCTCCATCTGATTGAAAGCCCATCAGGAAGCATCGACGCCAACCAGATTGCTGGTTACCAAACGAGGTGCTTGACATTATGTCGAGTCATCGACCGTCTTTGCTTCCAGGAAAGGGAATATGGAATGGGCTGATTTTGGTAAATGGAATCCAATTGCATGTTGGGTCGGTCTCTAATTTTGGAAAAAACATTGTCACAATCAATTAATGAAATTGAGTGATGGATCAAGAGCGACCTCACGAGGAAACCGGACAGCCACTGCCAAAGGAAATTGGATCTGAGTGGGTGAATTTCATTCAATAGCAAGTATAGACAGCTTTTCAAACGGCTATTCTTCATATTGTGCAACAAATTTTAGAGTGTTGTGGCTAGGCTGATTGAAGCCTCTCCATCTGTGACTAGGGGGCCAATTAGTCTTGGACTGCCGAGGGATGAAGGTCACAATGCAAGAGGTTGTGAGAGCCATGAATCCAAGGTGGCAACACCCGATAAATTTACAGGCAAGAAGAGTGGGGAGGTTTACAAATGGTTTGCCCAGCTTCGACTAGTATTCCATGGAAAACCACGAGCCTATTGCTATGAGGAGGATAAAGTTGCTTATGCATTGTCATATATGAGTGGTGCCGCCCAGAATTGGGCCATGCCAATTTTGTAAGCCCTAGATGAAGGAAGACATCATGAGTTGTTGGCTAATTACCAAGCATTTCGGGAAGCTGTGATTGCAGTTTATGGGGATTTGGACCGCAAAGGTACTACAGAGGACCAACTTGGGCGAATTTGCCAAACTGGATCGGTGGCCAATTATATTTCCCTATTCAATGAATATGCCGCCCTGGTGGATTGGAACGAACTGAGTTTGGTGGCACGGTTCCGGGGGGGATTAAAAGAGGAGATTTTGGATTCCATAGCCATCGCCGAAACTCAACCATGCTGATTGCATGAATGGATGACAATGGCTTTGTGAATCGATGAGAGGTTGTGGACTCGCCGGCAAAACCGGCGCCCTTCAAATTTAACTTTGCATCCGCGGGAACATCTTGCTCAATCTCCAGCTAACCTTGGGATTTCAGGTCCAGTACCAATGGAAATCGATGCAGTCTCCAATACGACTGCCATGGCAAAGACGGCAGCAATCATTTGGAGTTTCAAAAGCAAGGAAAGTGTTGGGGTTGTTGGTTATCTGGGCATGTTTGAGCAAGGTGTCCTACTAATCCTTCAAAACCCTTCTTCCTTGCAGCCAACGAAGCTAGTATACGAGCGTAGAGCAAGAGCGTAGAGCGTAGAGCGTGGAATTGGAGCATGGAGCATGGATTTAGGGCCTTTTTCTGTAATTTGGTGCGGTTTTAGGGTATTTATTTATTTATTTATTTTATTAAATTTGGGTGTTTACTTTCAAAAGTCGACTATAAGTTTTGGGCCTTTTTTCCATAAATCAACATACTTTGGGGGTAATAAAAAATCCAGTCTAAAAATTTGGGGATTTAAAAAGTCTACCCTCAAAAGTTTAGGGTGGACTAATATTTGAATATGTGTGAAAATATTTTATGACCATTGACCACATGGAGGGAAGGGTTATATTCATTGAACTTAGAAGAATTATTTGTTATTGTTGGTGAGTAACTTCAACAATGACATTGGACACCTCTACGGTGGGATTATGACAAACCAATTTGTGTAGGGGATTGGTCTTTTAATGCTATATCAATTTATTGGTTCATGTGCCAAAGCTTAGTGGCCTATCTTTTGAGTGGATAGTGAGAATGTCTCCCTATCCACTCCCAAAAAAAAATGAAATTGATTTTTTCTACCTCCCACCAATAAGGCAATAAGCTCAAATTTTTGGTATATTAAATTTCTCGTTTCCCCCTCTCCCCCCCTTCTCTAATTTTCAGGTGGGGCTAGGGATAACATTTGATATGGGATATATCCGTATCCGTACCTTATATTTTGTATCTACATTGTATTGTATTTATATTGCATTTGAACTATATATCGTATCTCATATCTGTACCGTACTATATTTGTATTGTATTTGAACTATATCTTGATTCTCGTATCTGGATCGGGTCTATATTATATCGTATTTGTTTGTGTATAGTATCCCTACCCATATCCAGATCAACGGCATGGGAGGGAGAAAGGAGTTTGTTTTCTTCAAGGATTGGCCTTCCAAAGTTTTACAAAGTAGAACATGATGACTTTATATTCATGCCCCCATGACCGTGAAAATGGACCTATCACCGTGGATCCAAGACAGGAGACCCGAAATCTACACCAAAAAGATTATTTGGGTGTGAACCTATAACCGTGGTATCAAGCCACATAATATAACCTTTCACCACGGTTTTAGGGTTTAGGTGTGCCCCCTATAGCTGTGGTTTTAAGATCTCAATGTAATTGTGGACCTCAGACTGTGAACTAGTAGAACTGCTCCTTTAAAGGTGAAAGAAAGGCATACTTCTAGGGTGAAGGTTCAAGGTTTAGGGTATTTATGATTGCCTTCATGGCCTGTTTATAGAATATCTGTTAAATTTTTTAGGAGGATTATATTTAGGGTTTAGGGTAACTTTCTTTTGCTGGATGGACATCTGCTTATTGTATTGTTAAATGTATGGTTAGGTGAACAATTTTACTTAAACTATTGAACAACCGTAGTTAGAAGGCTTGGAATTAGGCTATCATTTCCATGTGATAGGGTTTAGGGTGATTAATTAAGTTCATCCATGCGCGACCACTTTACCAATTTATCATATAAAAGGCATTAGCATGTTGCCAAACTTCCTATTGATAATAATGCATTTCAATTATGTTTGCAATCATGTCATCAATAATTAGTACTCATATGTATTGCAAGGGAAGACAACTTCTACCAATGCTAGCATGAGATAGTGCTAATAAAAAATGGGTTTACAACCATAGCAAGTTTAGATAAATGTTGCAGAATTTTGAATGCATAAGGTGACCACCTCTAGATTACCTCTCAGTACCGAGAGGAACCTTAGAGGTGGTCACCTTATGCATTTAGAAGTTTGCCGTTGTCCTACTCCATTCATTGTGAAAAGGGAATTCAGGCAAGGTCATTTTTAGTGGATTGGGACGAGGGAAGGCCATTTTATTTTGTTGCAATTATCAATAACAATCTAAACAACCCTCTATGAATATTTTATATCCAGATATATATACAAATCATACTAGAGAGTGTGGATGGGCAATCATGCACGAATGCATGATAGTGCAAGGTGCAATGGACAAATGACAATTGAAATGAAGTAGTGGCCCTTTTAGTCTCACTACAATTCTTACATGAAACAAGTTTGGAGCACATCATCCAAAGCTACACTACAATATGCTAGCACCAACCGGCAAGAAGTAGAAATGTATACTAATTGGATTTAAGCTTCAAGATACCACTCTGAAGTATGCATTTCACTTCGTTAAAGCTAAAGCTTGGAGCATGAATAAAAAGATCTACTTCTCCATCCAATTGGCAAACTCCAGTGAACAAAAAGTACAAGTGCTTGCAATTAGCCCATTGCCCTCTTTTTCCTAGAGCCTTTGTTGCCATCTCCTTGAAATAAGGGCAAGTGCATTCAGGGAATGCACTTACAGTGATCATGTAACGTTCAATGGCAGGCGATGTACCTGAGTCCAGGGCAATGATGCATCCAAAGCCTGGATGCGGTACCATAGTAACTTCACGAATCACTGCTTTCATTGTAAGTGCGGAGGCGCAATTGTTTGCTTGCTTTGTTGTAGGTGCTTTTGGATTCCTCCGAATCTTCTTTCCTGACCGTGTGCTAGGGTGCTCTGCAGGTGACTCTGGAACTTGAAGTCCCAAAACATCAAGTGGCAGATCATGATTTCCAAATAGCCTACGAGGGGAAATTTCAAGACGCTGCGGAAGACAGAACCCTGCATTTTGAAGATCTAGGATCTCTTTGGGCGTAAGATTGGTTCCAACTTGCACCGGCCATATGTCTGGTACTTCCGGTTTTGATAAAACCCATTTCCGTCGAGAACCTTTGACGCACCGCGATATATCATCATTGCAGAAAAAGAATTGCATTCTCTCAATCCTATTTTTCTTATAGTTGTCCATGCTGCCGGTATATGTAGGTGCAGCTGTTCCCCTATTGCCTTGCACTATCTTTGCAACACACTTTTTTCGCGTAATGGCCTGCAATGCAAAACATGCCTTTGAAGACGTCTTAGGCAAGCGAGCAATATGCCATTCAGACTCATCACAAACTATTTCTTGAACAGTCCTCACATGGGAGGCCACCTCAGTTGAAGGAATTGACCTTGTCTTAGGTGATTCCAACAAATCCGGATAATCTTCATGCGTCACAGGCCATGATTCTTCAGAAATCCGATCCAAGGAAATGACCGATGTGGGTGCAGGGGTGGCCCTTGTTCCAATACGGGGTCGAGAGAAATTCACTTTGTCGGGACGATGTGAATCATATTCAGAACCAGGTGGAAGATTGGGCATTCGCTTCTCAGATCCAAAAACTTCCTCGCCTTCCAAATGGGGCTTCCTAGTGCAGTACTCTTGAACACCTGGTACAGATGCCATGGCATCATTCAATCCTTTCGGATTACCGGTACGTTGGGCATATCTCTGTGCTACACGAAGCAAGAGCTCTTCTTTTCCTGGACCAGTTCCCGGCTTCTCACCTTTTAGAAACTGGTAATATCTAACCATTTGCATGAACGCCCGAACATAGTCATCCACAGTGGCGACATACAAATCAGAGCCACGTTTTCCAGATTGTTGCAACCATTTGTTATGTACGGTCTCCGCGAGGTTGCAAGTAGGAACAAGCCCGAGTTCATCTTCAGTGAGTCCCTGTTTTGTGGAGCATGGATTAAAACTATTACAAATAAAGAGTACCACTCTTTCCTTGATTGAACGTCTACAGGGCAGGGTTGTTACATGAAGTACTTCAATAATTGAAGACAGGAAGCATTCATGGAAGAAACGAATAGCAATGATGTAAGATAACCTAAAAATCTGAATCCTAGCTTGGCAAAACAAACAAATGAAGGATAGGATGATTAAGAATCTTACAGTGTCCATGAATGCTCCCCATTGTCTATACCGGAAGTGCCAAAATGCTAACCACAACTCCAAACGGCGAAGCCCTTCTTCGGTTGTGGCTCCAGATGAATGCCACCACGTTCGAATTGCATGAAACCTAATCTCTGCCTGTGCTAAGGAATTTGCATCCTTATATTGTTTGCATAACTTTCGATGTTGGTCTTGAAGGTCACTGCGAATGTCTGCTTTCGTGTGTTTCTCCATTGACTGAGTCCAATGAAATAAACATGTACGTTCTCGATTGGGCATGGGCTCTGTTGGGTCACCACTTCCGTAAACAATGCGCACCGCATTCCAGTTTGCTTGTGCCGAATCAGCCATGAAGCCTTTAAAATAGGGCAAGGTGTTTCCATGTCTACCCATCACGACGTTTAAGTTTTTCCAGAAGTCGCATTGGGCAACTACATCTTCTGATTGCATATCGCAAACCGCAATAGTCATAACTCGGCAATAGGTTGTGTCATAAACATGACACGCAATTGTAGTCCAGAGCTTCACTCGCCTAACATGATCAAACATGATCCATGCGTCCTCAAGGTCACCACCAGGTTGCATACGTGATACCAAGTCTACGCCACTTCCAGGGCCAACCTCCGACATTTTGAACACGAAGACTTTGTCAGAGTCAGATCCCTGTCCAGGGAATTTGTTTTCTTGTACAAAAGCCCAATTGCTGCAGCCACGAAGCTTTGTGATGCTGTCCATGACTCCAAAGCGGCGGAAGTACTTGAATGTACTAACTTCATTGCGAATACTTGGGGAACTCATGAATTTGCATTTCTCCAAAACAGGCATTAATTCTTGTAATCCGAATGGGGTAGGCGTAGCTCCTTCGGCTCGAAGTAGCATCTCTCCAAGGAACTCCTTGCTAGCCTCCAAGACAATAGCGGAATTTGTTCCAGAGGGGTTCCGCTCAACTTGATCTGATATCAAGGACCGAGTTCTCTCCTTGGAGTCCCGGCAGTCTCCATCTTTCACAGGGTGGTTGTGAATACCGAAATGAACACAAGCCCGAGTCATGTCCTGTGACCCAACTACATAATATATTTTCGCAAGACAACTACCAATACACGATGGAGCAGTCGCACAAATCTTGCATGTGATAGTGGAACCAATAGGAGGAATGGCACAAACCTCAAATGGAGCAGGAGAACAACCATCCCATTCAGTCTCGTTGATAAGAGCTACACGGTGCTTTCGAGTTAGGTAGTCACAACTCGGGTTGTCGCATCGTAGGTGGCCCACGCAAGATGCCAACCGAAATGTCAGACCATCTGCATTCTTTATATTTGTCGTATGAAGATTTGTCCAAACGTGACCATCGTAGCGTTTCTCCATTCCGGTGAGAAGCTTAGCTTGACTGTTAATTCCCGAAACATCTCCGACGGGTGGTAATTCAAATATCACATCACCATTGAACAAAGGTGGAACAAATTGGACTACACAGACTCTAATTGAGTTCCAATCGACCTTCTTAAACGGATTCCTAGAACCTTTGGCGTAGCACAACTTCTGTAGACATGAAATAATAGAGGATCCACGAGAAGTTGAGGATGGTGTCCCTAAGACTGGAGTAGGCGAGATAGATGAGGATGCCCTATGAACTCCTAAAGACAGAGTTGGTCGTAGAACTTTATAGGGTGGCGACGAACCATCAGAATCATCACTGTCAATGGCAATGACCTCAACACTTGGCTCGATCTTTACAGTGTTAAGCAACGCTGTCTCAAAAGTACTAGTGCTAGATATTCTAGTGGTACCTTCTAGAGTTGGTACTCCAACCATGGATTTGGATAAGCCATATGCTAAATACCTACCCGGATGCAGATGCCACTGCCTCAGTGGGGAAGAGACAATCGGCTCTTGACCTATAGTATGCGTGAGTTCACCACTTGAACTATCAAAAACTTCCTCATCAATATCTAACGAGTTTTCAGTAAGAAGAAAGCGAGCACTTAGTCGAGAGGAACTTACAACAGCGTATCCCAAATCACCAATCGGAAAAGAAATTGGAACCCCTTGACCATTTGCCCTAACAGTTGCCATTTGATTGTATTCCATTTAGACGCTTCATGCACTCTACTTCTGAAGCACAAAACTGCATCAATCGCATACCACACAAGCTACAATAATCATATGACAAGGAACTCAGTGAACCTGAGTGTCACTGCTTCAGTTGCTTTGGTATTAACCGAAACACCCTCTAGAACACGTAAATCCGCTGAGAATGTAGGGAGGACCGCTAGAGTTGTAATAAATGAAATCCGTGCAAATATACAAAAATAGAATGCAAGATTAAGAGATGTTCACTTGGCGCTCTCAGCAATAACTAACATTAAAAGTACAATATTTCATTTCAATGAGAATCAACCATTTAATATTTTAGACTAGATTTGTATATCAACGGCAACAATCATGACGGTCATTGGCTTTAATGACTGACGAAAAGAAGGAAAATAACCACCAATGATTATGAGAACAAGTACGATGAAGAAGCCGGTGCAATATGAGTCAGGGAGCTCAGTTCAGGAGTTTGGTAATGTGGTGCTCATACATTCAACGAGATCAGGGTTTTAATCATCACGGCAGATTGTGTCTGGAAGTATATAGTGTCAGTTAGATTGTAGTGTCTAGTAGATCGCAATGTCCAGTGATGGATGCTAGACGTTTGAATTGATAATGTCTTGTACGAAAATATTACCTAGCACAATTTTTTGTTATTGATAACTTGCTCACCATGTGGCAATGGGAATTTATATTGGAGAAGAAGTTTATTAAATGCCCACAAACACCTCCACTTTAAAGCTAATAGGACAATGGTATTAAAATCATAAATCCACTTCAGAAAGAATATGGAGAGTAAGACGACCAGAAATCACAAAGCACTTATTAATAGGAAACATATAACATGTCTTCCAGTTGCAACAGGAAAATTCCAAAATACATGAAGACTAGGAACTATACCAACGTTATAGGGGATCATACACTGACAATGAAGCAGTAGTTCCTGCCTAATGATTATAGTTAGATGTATTCTATTCCAACAATAATTCCAAATACCGAATTCAATTTTACAATTCACATAAGCCTTGAAGTACAACTGAGATTCACCAATTTAATTCAAGAATACGATAATTCTGAAAATGTAAAATAATATATAATAAACCTCCACATGCCCAATCTAGAACACCACACAAGTTTGTTCCGAACTAGAAATCCAACCCTCCCAACTACAAGACCTAATCGTGCGACTCCAAACTAAGAGACCCAAACAAAGAGATCCAATCGTACACCTTCAATCCGAAACTCCTAGGTAATGTCCAAACATGAATTTTTATATCATTCTTGTGAACCCTATGTTGGTATTCGTCGTGGTCCTGGTCAAGTCGCATACTGCGGGTGCCCCGAGGAACCTCTCGGTGCCGAGAGGCATCTAGGAGGGGATGGGGGCATACGCCCTGTCCCCAATTTTTTTTATTTGAGTTCGGGAACCCTGACTGGTGCTCGTCATGGTCCCGCTCGTGTCGCATACTGGGGGTGCCCCGAGGAGCCTCTCGGTGCCGAGAGGGGGGCATACGCCCTATCCCCAATAATTAACTTGGTTTCATTAGGTCTTTACAAATTGAATGCAATGGAGAAAACCTTTCAGACCAATCTAATTGTAGGTCATTAAGTTTGAATAATACATCATTGAAATATCATTACACACGAGAAGCCCCATGACAAATTGAGAATTCTGAGTAATACAATTATTTCATATGAACACAGAGTACTAATAGGCCTTATATATGATATAGAGTTGAACAAAATTCTCTATACTAGTGCAATTATATGTATAAATAATGCATCCATTTCAAAAATGTAGAATCCGAGTTTGACATTGAAAGTAATCAAAGCATCAATGACCAAAAAAATGAAGACAACATCATGAGGTCAATGCTAAGCACCCAATAACAGTGATGTAGTGTATACAATACATCAAATAGAGCTATTCGACGTTGAACTATCCTCTGTAGCCGATGAATCCAAATCTGTCTCTATTGCATAATCATCTATAAATTCTAAAGCTCGAGGTTGCACTGAACGTACTCGTGAAGTTGGATTTGGATCCATTGCCACAAAGTCTCGTGACAACGCCTCAGCATACACAGGTAGGTGAAAAGATTTGGGAGGACTTGGAAAAAATCCTGGTCTTCCAAAAAAAGGCACATGCTGGAAGTTCCTCACTTTTTGGGCTTGCCTTTAAATCCAAAGAAACAGGAAATTAGACAAAAATTCCCAAATTGATTATATAACAAAAAATGCATCAATAGCAAGATAGACTTACTTACTAAATCGGGCTGTCTTCACGATACGATCAGGAACAACCACTTCTTCATCCACGTCAAATGTTGAAGGAGTTGATTGGGTTGGTTCGGGAGGTACCATAGTTTTGCGCATGACAGGTGCAATGAGGGCATCAAATATCAATTTATCCTCCTCAAAGGCTAGTATATGTCGTCGAGTTGCACGACATGCTTGAATAGTTGAACCTGAAATGAACCAAACACAGATAAGAAAAATATAGTATGAACACATTTCAAATTACATAAGAGTCCCACAATTACTAAATTCAAAGAAGGAATTACCTGTAGCTGCTGCGCAATCAACAACAACGTCGCCTGGTTGTGATAGCCCTTCTATAAGCATTTGCATGAAGTGTCGAGATTTTTCCCGAGGACCTCGCCACGGAATGTCTCCATTCATGGTTACATCATCGCGGTTGCAAAAGTTTTGCAAGATGTCATCACAAGCAATATTGACACCTACCTCTTCATGGGAAGGAACATGTTGGAATGGAAAATCAATATCAGTCTTTGGCCCAGATTCCCTCACAAGAAGAGAGATAGAAAATCGCATCGTCTGCAAAAATTCAGAAGTTAGAAAGTAGCACAAATGCAAATCAATTGTAAATCAAAGGAAATAAAATATGAAGTTACGATTAATCATACCGTCTTCTTTGGATCGGCTGGTGATGTCAAATGCAGATGATTCATCCCTAACCATGTCATGATTATTCTAAATCCGTAGGTTTCACAACAACCAAGAAGAAAGCTTCTGTGACGAACAGAAGCTGCTGGATACATGATAAGAAGGCCCCCCTTGTCATGCAGATATTCCTGAGCAAAGTCAAAAATAGGAACCAATGAATCTTTTTTGAACTCATTCCATTCTGGAATAGGGCTCGGCGGAGCTGAAACGGTTGGAACATGAAGGCCTTCGGGGACATCCACGATGATGAGGTCCACCGCCTGCTTCGTGTTTAACATACCATCAAAATATCTATCCTTATCGCTAGAATGCTGTAGAAGACATTAATGTTTAAATATCGTTAGTTCCAAATGAATAAGAAACTAAAATAATATGTAATAAAGCACATTTGACTTCTAATTGAATTTGGAAACTACTTAACAACAAATTGGAACACAATATTAAAAGTATACGAAATAGAAACTTACCATGTCTAAGAATGTCAAGACAGCATCAAAGGCCTTATTATCACTCGGGAGACTCTCCACCGATAAGTTGAGAATGCACTCGTCAATATCAGGTATAGGGCCAAAATTTTGAATGGTTGTTGTCAGACCATGTACTAAAAGATCCTGTGTGAGGGAAAATCCGGATGAAGTATCTTTCATTCCAATGCCACTTGTTGCTGGTTCATGCACCGACTCCTCTGCCTTTCGTTTTGTGCCTTTTTTCTTGGACTTCTCCTCTTCTCTATCAACCTTCTTGGCCAAGCGCTTCTTCTTGTTCTCTTCCATCCGCTTCTTTGTCTCCTCCAATCGATCCACTTTTTTCTTGTCAGCTACTTCTCGTCTGATTATAGCTTTGGCTTTGGCCTCCGGGTCCAATCCAGCAAATTCATCGAACTCCGGCTCCGTAATAGCATTCTCTGTCAATGTCTTGAAGAGAGCTTCTTCTTCAGCAGGAGTACATCCTATATTGCATTCCAAGTACCATGGGCAAGCTTGGAGATGTGGAGTCGTCCAATTTCGTAGCTGATAAGCCGAGAACATACAATCCGATGATGATCTATCTAACCATGTTGTAAGAAAAGGTGGCAAATCCTTCTTCTCGATAGCTTTCTTGGCGTACAACTCAAACTTGAAATACCTATTCATATTAAATTCAAAATCAATTACCTAAATAAAATAGTATATAAAGTCCATAGAGATTCCAACATAATTATTCCAAGAATATGAAAGACAAGAACTACATTAAACAATGAAAGCTACATTGGTTAAGCTACAATTTGACGTCCTACTAGCTAGTTCATCTAGATGTGCCTGTAATCTATAACATCAGCCTCAAAACATAAGTAAGTAAAATGGCAAGTTTTCAAACCTATATATCAAGCGCTTGACAGCGAGCATAGCTCCTTTGAACTCTTTGAAATTATCGGATTTTTTAAAAGTATCTCCTCCCTTGAAAACACCTGTATAAGCTGTCTCCCAAAGTTTCATTCTCCAACCTTCAATATACTCCATCAATGATTCTGGCTCGGCAGGAACGGACATGTTGATTGGAATATTGTCAGATTGAACAATGTTGTCGAACATTTCGCATGATGCCTCTTCCATCTAAATACAAAGTTAGACATCAATTTTAGGTCATTCCTGTACGTTATACACAATCATACTAATATAATTGAAGGATATTGAAATAAAATATAATTAAACATTTATCAAAAGAAAACTTACCCCAGCATACCAAGAAGCCTTTGCCAAAAAAATCAGTAATTTCTCTTCATTGACAGGACGAGAAGGAAAGCGTCGGGCCTCTCTAGTAGGACCGGATGCATTCATCCACTTGAGCCACTTAATCTTGTTTTCCGCACTTGTAGAGGATGTGGCTATCATTTGTAATTTTTCTAAGGTTAATTCCGGAGTTGCAAAAAGGTTCCAATGCCTTTGGATCTGCAAGAATGCAATGCATGAGAATTAGAACTCAATATACATCATGTATGAAGATATGAGCAGATTTGATCAATGATGGTTTAGGCATACCTCAAGAAGCCAGTCTTTTCCCAAAGCCGGATTAGCAACAGCCACCATCTTTGACATTTTTTTATAAAACTTCTCGGTGGAATCCTTGATAGAGCTCCTCATTGCGGCTGCAACACCATCTGACGTCACCTCTTCACAAGGAGTGTCCTCTTTGTATTTACGAACAGCAATATCGGCTGCTGCAGATATGTCTTGCTACAAAATTGCAAATAGACACGAAAAGAACATAAACATAAACATTTTTATATCGACATATAAAAATTCATATAAAAACACTTGAAATCAATACAAAAATATGGTGGAAGTAATATCTTGAAAATGAATGATGTGAAGACTTCGAGGGACATAGAGTACCACTTAGACCGGGTAACCATCAAACAGGTGTTCACATCTTCCGGTGATAGAAGTTCTTTAAACTTCTCAATGTCCATGACACCATACTTCTGAACTCGATATAACGTGTGTACGAGATTGGTCTTCACATGATAACTCTCTGTTTGCCTATCACACCATGGGATAAAATCATATTATATCATATTACAATTCATAGAATTTGAGTACATCATAAAAATGAAAGCATAGTGGAGAATGGAACACTCACATATTAATATCATGCATAGCCTGCATCGTCAAACCGATTCGATTCCGTGTGTCTAAAACGATTGAATCCACAGAGATGTGCCATATTTTCTCTGTTGCATGCAATCGCATAATGTGATTCATCCATGCAATTCTTCTATGATTTCCATCGCATACGTAAAACTTGTGATCCACCAAATGTCGCAATGCTGCCTGTGACATGAGGTAAGTGTTGAAATCATGGTTGATTTCATTCCAAATTGGTCCCCACTCGTCCTTCTCGGCAGGTGTGAAAACACCACTCTGGCCATCTTCGTTTGATATAGAAACATAGAAGACTCTAGCTCCTTCCTCGTAACCTCCACTGAATTGATTTTCTAGCAAAGTCAAGTCACAAGCAAGAGTAGGTCGCACCATTGGCATCGGAACCAATCTACATAAAGGAATTTTCATCCGAGAAGTATCATTAGACGTCAATCTCAATCCATGAAGGATGGACACAGTGTCAAGCTTTTGGGACCGCCTGATGTCATCTTCCATTGCATCCTTGGGCACTCCTTGAATCTCATAGTCCTCTAACTCATCATCGGAAATAATCTCCGGTTGGAGACTACCCTCTTGCAATATAGATCCAGACACTTGGTGAGAAATTGGCATTACTTCTGAGTCTTCGGGGCGTCCATCATGCACCATTGCTTCAGGTACCACATCAATAAGTAGTACTGGATGTTCCTCGGCCACTAGAGCTTCAACCTACAACACAATCCAAAACAAATCATTGGCCTATTTGTGATTATCATGGACAAATGCAAATATCAGGTGTTTCAAATAGTCTTCTCCGAAAGAGGCCTCTCGGGCCCGAGAGGGTATCCAAAGGATACTACCCTTTGCACATATCAAGGCTTCAAACTAACAATAATCACTTTTCAAGCTCAAGATAATGATCCAAATAAATCCATAAACATCTAGTGAAGCTCCAATGACGTTCACAACCCAAGCATTCAGCACCTTCAAAGCTCCACCTTAGCTAGAATCTTCGAAATTAATCAGACAAGAGACATTCTCCGAAACTAGGCCTCCCGAGAAAGGCCTCTCGGTCCCGAGACGGTATTGGATGGTCATTAGTGTTTACGCATGGACTGAAATCAGATTGAGAATTAATTTTTATGATGTTGTATATGAAGCTCCGATCATCAATATTGTGCTACATTTGACGCTATGACAAGGCTCTCATCTAAGACCTCACATCTCATAGACAAATGCAAAAGAGAGTGTGCGTTGAGGCAGACCCCTAGAGAGAGCCTTCTCTAGACCGAGAGGATACTTTACTGTCTCCTACCTTCGAGCATTTCGCAACTAGAAGCTTAAAAAGAATTTGTTACTATATCCCAATGCACCGAAACCAATCATGTAGCTCTATCAAAGGTTCTTTATATTTTGAGAAGGACATTTCACGAGACAGGGTTGTCCGTATCTGACTCCCCGAGAGAGCCCTCTCGGTCCCGAGACGGTAACCTCAAGGCAACAGACTTTGCGCAATAATGAACCCAAATACTTTTCACGAGACAGGGTTGTCCGTGACAGACTCCCCGAGAGAGCCCTCTCGGTCCCGAGACGGTATCCTCAGGGCAGCGGACTTCGCGCAATCATGAACCTACATACTTTTTAGAAGACATGGTTGTGCGTGCCCAACTCTCCGAGAGAGCCCTCTCGGTCCCGAGACGGTATCCTCAGGGCAGCGGACTTCGCGCAATCATGAACCTACATACTTTTTAGAAGACATGGTTGTCCGTGCCCAACTCTCCGAGAGAGCCCTCTCGATCCCGAGACTGTAACCTCAGGGCAATAGACTTTGCGCATCATCGATCCCACTTACCTCTGATAGTACGCTGGGAGCAGTCTTCTCCGCTTCGCCGTCCTTTGCTAGCACGCTGGGAGCAGTCTTCTCCGCTTCACCGCCAGAAGTTTCCCCTCGTTGCGCGCTCCTCGACCTCAGGACCCTCTCCGCCATCTTCAGCAAAATATCCACAACTAGCTCTATTCGAGAAATTTGGAGCATGTACACGGCAGTCCGCAGTTGAATTTCGATGGCCGAAGTAGAGTCGGTGCAAGAGAAGAAGAAGGAGGTGGGGAAGGGCGGCAGAGCAAGTGTAAGTCAGGCCGTCATCGTCGCATGAGGTTAGGGTTACCTGAAAATGGATGAAGTCTGTCCCACGTCTTATTGCGGTATCTTACAATTCCTACAGCTTGAGTTCAATCCACATTGTGGAGCACGATTTGTGGTGTCGGTTGCTGCATTTTGGATTTAGGTGAAGTCCAAAATGGCGGAAGGTTGGGCCGCGGTCTGGCTAGGATAGTGGAGCAGAATCAGCTCACACGGAAGTGGAGCTTTCATTTTCAAGGAGAGCAAGCTCCTGCGATGGCGGAGCCTTGTTTCGTGTTTAGCAGCATGTCTTATCAACAAGTGAAGAATTTCCCTGCCCGCTTCTGTTTCTGCATCTTCTGTCATCTTGTTGACGTTTTGCTCTGCATCTGATTTCAATTGCGTGTGTTGCTGCCAAACACAGATTGCCACGGCGCCTTCAGGCTTATTAACAGGTGCGATATCTGAGCCGACTTTCTTATTTCATTTTTTCGAAAAATTTCCAGTGAAGCAGGAGCACGATCGTGAACTGGATTGAGGTACTTTTGGTATGGTGTTATGATCGTCTTGTGTATTTGATCGCTCCGTGAGCTCTGAATTTTCTTATTTCTTAAAAATTAGGTGCAAGAATGGCGGTTTAGTTTTGTGAAGCAGGAGTTCGATTATGCAGAGGATTGATGCGCTTTTGGTATGATTGTCTTGTGTGTATGATTGTTTTGCACTTCGTGAGATGTGGATTTTTTTATTTGGGTTTTTTTCGATTTGGCGCGAGGATGACTGTTTAGTTTTCTTCGGTGGCGAAGTTTTATTGATCGGAGTTTCAACCTGAGTTGCAGAATAGTTTTATTGCTGCTGTGTTTTTCTTGTTTTTAGGTTGGGATGTGTGATATCGGAATTGGTAGCTTGATCGCCTTCTTTTCTTAGAAAACTAATTTAACGAGGTCAGGGTTTGGTAGGTGTGTGTAACTAATTTGTTCGTAGTTTACGTAATTGTGAGTGTAATCGTGTTGGTTTTTCCTCGCAATTTTATACTATCTACTGGAAACTCTGTGAGCTCTTGAATTTAGAATTTGTTATTTCGATTAGGTGCGAGAATGGCGGTTTGCTTTAATTCCGACGGAGTTGTATTGATCGGAGTTTCAGCCCGAGTTTAGTTGAATTTTTAATGCTGCTAAGGTTCATTTCGTTTAGGTTGGGAATTTGGAAGTATGCGATTGCCTTCTCTTTGTAGTGAACGAATTTTACTATTTCAGGTCATGGCAGGTGAGTGTAACGAGTTTGTTTATAGTTTTCCCAATTGGCATAATCGTGAGTGAAATCTTGTTGCGCAATTTTAGTTTATATTTCTGGAAAGCCGGGAGTTCTTTTTCACTGATTGCTACCTCTGCTTTTTGATCATTGGTGTACGGATGATGTAAGTCATTGTTGAATTCTCCAATGCAATAGAAGTTTTTTATCGGCGGAGTTTGATGATTAGTGTGTATTCCTGTAGATTTTTGGTTCTGGTTCCAGCTTTAGTCGGAAATACTTCATTCGTAGTGTGATTAGGCAGATGTTCACGAGTGATTGACCTTTATCTATTACTGTCTTTGTTGCTGTTTCAGCTTGAGCGGTATGAAGTTTTTGACTGACATTAGTTGTTGGCTGTGGAGGATCGATGGATGCTAAATTTCTGCGAACAAAATAGACAGGACTGAACGGGGTAGGGAGGGAAAATGATGATTGAAGGACTCAGATAATTGAGCATATAAGAATGTAAATAAGCCTGAAGGTTGGATAGGGAACATAAATCTCAGGGAGTTAGTATGTACTTTTGATCTTTAGGAAATGTGCGAAACGTCCTAATGTCCTCTGCAAGAATACTTGGACACTTTCCTTGGGAAGTATAACAACGGAAACCGGAAAATGGCTTTGAAAAGATCATTATTATGAGAATATGCTTGGACGTTGAAGACAGTGAGATCTTCACTGAGTTTAGATTGGAGGACTATAGTGATGGATTCACTTAATGTGTTGGATGGCAGGTCTCTTGTTGGTTTGTCTCTGCTTATGAAAAAGTTGTTTATGATGTAGCCTTCTGTTTCTCTTGTCTGTTTGCTGGCGTCACAATTAGTGAAGAGGACCTATTCAGCTTTTCTTATCAAAACTGTTTTTCACACGAGACTCCTGGTGTCTGATCTGTTCTGTTTTGTAGATATGGAGCAAGCTCATAGCGCCTCAGAGATGTCTGCCTCGAAGAGACTATCGATCTTGCAAGGTCATTTAGAATCAGGGAGCTCATCTTGTTCTCCAATGCTTGAAGCATTCACTGTATCAGCTCAAACCGCACCAAAATTTTCAGGTGGAGCAGGGACTTTGACAATCGTGGACAATCGGACTGGGAAGAAGTATGAAATTGGAATCAGTGAAGGAGGAACAGTAAAAGCTACAGATTTCAAGAAGGTAAGAGGTTGAGTTTAATTTTTAATCGTTGCAGTGATTTGTTTTGTTTTGTACGTGGTGAGAGACTCGGAGATACGTTTGTTGGATATTTGATGACGTACTAGGAAAGTCTTAAGACATCCGACAGCTCCCATAACTTGTCACATGGCTATTTAACGAGTGGTGGTGTGATTTCCTGCAGATTACTGCTGGTGGAGATGGAAATGGACTTAGACTGTTCGATCCAGGATATTTGAATACCGCACCCGTGCGCTCAACAATATCATACATTGATGGAGACAAGGGTATTTTGCGATACCGAGGTTATCCCATTGAGGAGCTTGCTGAAAAGAGCACCTTTCCTGAGGTTGCTTTCCTTTTGAGTAAGTGTCTTTCACGTCTGTTTTTCTGAACACACACTGGTGATGGATATAGCTGTGATTGACGGGGCCTTGACGACCTCATTGTTATTCATTATTTGGGTCATACTTCTATATGTCTGAGTGTCATTGGAAAACGCGGTTTTGGGTTTTGCTTCAATGAGTATTAGTAAATTCTGAGATCAGAATCCCTCATTTTACATTTTTTGTGAGGCCAATCAATCTGAATATTAGATGCTGATCACATTAGGGATCTTTTATATAATGTGATGTTTTGACGAAGTTTGGTATCTGCAGTGTACGTCAATTTACCGACAAAAGATCAGTTGTCTGACTGGGAGGCTTCTATATCCCAGCACTCTGCTGTTCCAGAAGGAGTACTAGTGTGTCTTGTTTTCCTCTTCAAATCATTCTGTTATCTAGATTGTAATACAGAGTCGTCAAGCTTTTAAAAAAATAATTACACTTCAGTGTTAATTGATTGTCTCTTCTTGAGATTTTGTTCACGAATCTGCATTTAAGACTTCCAGACTTAACCTGTGAAACTGCACTATGGTAACATCTGATGGGTTCTGCATCTGCTCATGTGGGAGCAGAATGTTTTAGCTGCGCTACCACATGACGCTCATCCCATGGGAATGCTAGTTGGATCCATCTGTGCTCTGTCGTCTTTTCACCCAGATGCCAACCCTGCTCTTCAGGTACAATTTATTTATCAGATATTAAACTTCTTAACTTTCGTGATTTGTCTTGATGTAAAGAATAGTTTAGTTTAGTTCCGTGTTTTATTCTGTGCGAAGCATGTGCAGATTGTACAATACCCTCTTTATAGTCATGTGGGATTGTTGCAAGAGACATAGTTTTTTCTCATTGACTCTGAAGTTCATGCGATCTTACATTTTGGTTGGATGGACGATTCTTGCACATGAGATGCGAGTTCTTGAGATTTTACCGAGTGGGGATTGTTGATGTAGATCTCATTGATTCAAATCATCTGGGTATTTCAACTGGTCAACAAGGCTGACATATGTTGTTTGGAAATTTTGGTGTACTATGAGGGTCAAGATTTGTACGCAAACAAAGCTGTGAGGGACAAGCAGATTGTGCGCATTCTTGGAAAGGTCAGATCGATCTGGGACAAATTGGTGTGGTTCCATTTTTTGATTGCTTTTGTATTCTTTACCTTCTGACTAGAGGATGCCCAATGTTGTGACTAACCGGAGAGTGACGTTTACGTTCTTGTTTTTGCGTGCAGGTGGCGGTTGCTTTGGAGAAGGCTGCTCTTGAGGATGAATATTTTGTAAAGAGGAAATTATACCCGAATGTTGACTTCTATTCGGGTGTCATTTACAGGTGCGTAACTTGTTAGATGTTGTGCGTTTTTTTTCCGGCTAACCTTCGAAAATGTTGGGTGCTGGCAAGTGATTAGATAACATATACTTAGATTTTGGTTTTCGGAAAATTCATAGGTAATCCCTACAATATTGCTCAGGAGAAGAAGCTTGTCACTTTTACATTAAGTCGCTAGGGTGAACTGCTTTTAGAACGTCCGTTGTGTTGAGCACAGTCAGATGCTTTTGCTTGGATTGAATATTTTTTGCTCGTTTATTGCTTTTCTGCTTTGCTTGTTGTATGGTCAAATGCTTAAATCTTAGAACCTTTTGCGTTTCTAATAACTTTTTGAGTCGTCTGGCTTCTCTATCTATCCAATCGTCTACCCTCTTAGACTTGTTTTTTGGCTCTATTCGTGCAGGGCACTGGGATTTCTAACTGAGTTTTTCCCAGTACTCTTCGCCATTCCCCGTATGGCTGGATATCTTGCCCACTGGAAAGAATCCATTGACGACCCTGACACTAAAATCATGCGTCCTCAGCAGGTTAGCGATTTATTCAGCACTTTGTTTCAAATCCTACTGAAAACCATACGCAAGCCATTCTGGATGGATGAGGAACTCTAATATTCGAAATGGTATTCATAGTCTTGGCCACAAAAGCGAGTTTGAGAAGACCTTATCGGTACAAAATTTTCTGCCTTATTATTTCTACTTTTCTAATGCTGGTATTGCCATTGTGCAGTGGTATCAAGGGGAGTGGCTGCGCCATTACTCTCCTAACAGCAACCGTATTGTTGCTGAAAACACTGAGAAACGTAGCAAAATCGCTGTCTCAAACGCAACGAAGCGCAGGCAGGCGGGAGCAGTATGAGAATGTTGCAATTCCCAATTTCCAATCATTCCTTTCAATGAGGAAGTGTATTGAGTGACTAGAGGGTTCCATCTTTCAGTCATGCATTCGACACATGGTATCTTGTAGTGCAGTCTATTAGTAGGATGAGTTACTCTATTGCCTAAGCTATCGAGTCTCAGTAGTAGACGATCTCTGGCTTCACACAAAAGATTTGGCAAAAGATTTTGTGTCAGTTCCTGCACTTGGATTCTAGAACTTAGGTCACACAGAAAGCTGCCTTATATTGAGGTTGATATAAGTGGACTAACATTCCAAATCTGGAATATTCTTTTTCATTTTTTTTCCAGCTTGCTAGTACGTCGTCAAATCTTCGCGTGTCAGCTGTGTTCCGTATCTTTGCATGCCTGTAACGCTTAAATTTTACGAAGCTTGTTGCAGCATCTGTACTACTCCAGATACTAATGGACAGGAAGCCTTCCCTTGACGCAGATTTCAAATAAGGTCAAGTCTGTATAACTTACTGTAGATTCGGGTATGAGTCGGTGCATCCTAATAGAAAGGAAATTTTGAGTGCCTGCCCTACTTTTACTTCTGAATTTTTTATGAATATCTGCATCGCGCTCAGTAATCTGCGAACACCAAGGGAGGTCGGTACAAAATTGAATCCAATAATGAACGAAGTATTTATTCTTGATATGATCTCTAAGAAATTAGGTGTTAGTGTAAATCCAAAGTCTCAAACGAACAAGTATACCTGCATGCTCAAAATCTCATGGGTCTTCATTGCTGTCAGCCAACACTCTGGCACTCCCTTGACTGCAAAACAAGGTTTAAGTACGTACAACATCAGTAATGAATCTGGACAATAGGACTGCTACCACCATAATGCATAAGAGCATTCTAACATTCATAAGAACAATAGAGTGAAAAGTAGAACCATAAGAACACGTGCAAGACCTCAATCTTTGCACAATAGAAAGAAAATGGCATTCAAGCCTGAGCTATACCGTTTACCCTAAAAAATACTACTGGTACAAAGAGATATGCACCTTCCTCCTTGCCCTCTGCCGTGGAATCTTCAGGTTCAGGAGCTTCATCCTTGGCAGCTTCAACCTCAACAGCACCACTAACAATATCCGCTCTCTGCAACAACAGCAGATATTTATAAAATTACCCTCCGAATTCAAGTTTGGAAAGAATCAGGTAGACAAGCCCCAAACCAGTATGTGAGGCCGGAAGCTGCCCAGTGTACTCTACTATTCCTCAATTAAGATAAATTTACATACCTTTACATAAAGAGGTTCATATAATTTCGCATACTTGGCTTCAAGCGCCGCTCTCTCCTCATTGAACTTCGCTTCGAGCTCATCGTGATCAGCCTGTATGCCACAAATGGGAAAACTCCTTGAGATGGTAATACAATCCAGAAGAATATTTTTATCCACATTGAGCAGGCCAAAACATAAGTTGTGCTTCCTAAACCCTAAACAAATGAACTCTCCAATGTGACCTCCTGAGTCCCGAAGAGACCGACCTGGAGCTCCTGGAGAACTGCCACACGTCGCTTCACTTTCTTGGGAAGCGAATCTAAATAGCCAGATGCTTGTCCCGCTAGCGACTGCAGCTTGTCATGAAATTCCACCACTCAGAACCGAATTGCCACCATAATACAAAAATGGTAATATAATTCCAGAAATCAAAGGTCTGAGGTCAAAGAAACAAGTTGAAAATTTATAGATATTCTTATACTTTTGATTTCAGTAACTTGGACCAGATGAAAACAGCCTAAACCAAAAGAGGGAAGTCAAATGACAGCAGAACACTGAGGTTAGAGAAAGAACTGATACTCACCTTCAATACATTCACCACACCTGCACGGTCTGCGGCACTTAGAGCAGCAAATCATATAAGTACCCAGGATGTAAGCAAAAACCAGGTGCCCAAAACGCACGTCTCAATAATCATGAATAAGTTCGTTCCATTAGTCACATTAATGATAAATAATCAAAACCTTGGAAATTAGCACGCCCATTAACAGCATACTTTAAGGTCTCAAAACACTACGTAAACATCACCAAAATAGACTCATATAAAAGCAGAATATCATTTCCAGAGAGCAACACCTTATGGGTGAGAAGCCAGCCAGCCACTTTTTGATTTTCAAAGTTTTAAAACTAGATTCTCAACTCAATTCTCCACCACAATGATTTAAACTCCAAACTCTCTGGCTCATAAATTTCAATTAAAAGGATTTGAAGTCTAAATAATTTTTGAAAATTTAATTTAACTTGGTTCTCCAACTTCTCTTAGTTCAATTCTTTTTTGAAAAAAGATATTCTTCTCATCCAAATTTTCAATCACACTCACCCACTTTTTCATCCACATTCATCCAAAATCCCAATAACTTTCATCCATTTCTCATCCATGTTCATCCAAAATCCAACTACATTCATCCACTTTCATCCACTTTCAACCCTAAACCCAACTACATTCATCCATTGTCATCTACTTTTTCATCCATTTTTCAAATCCGCTTTCATTCCTTCTTTCATCCACTATCTCATTTTTTTAATCCTATTTTTTTCTTAAACCCATTCTTTTTTCTTCCAATATTACCACTCCTTGCTCACTAATGCCCGCTTCCAGCTCGCCGCTCACAGACCCCCGCTCGCATACCAGCATTCCCCACCCGGGCACGCCTCAAACGATAGCAAGTATGATCTCAAAGTGGGATATAGTAGATGATGCCTCCCCGCCTCAACCATGGCCAACTGACAGGGCAATAATCCCACATTACTTACAAGCCACTACAAATCCAGGAGCGCATTTAATAGTGGATGCTCGAGTTAATTCGTTCGTGGCAACCACGTTAGTAGATTTAGGGGCAACATGAATATTTATGCATCAAGATTTTGCTCGAGAGTGTGGAACAACCGTGCGAGCCAAGCTAGTTCCACGAGAAGTTTGGGTAATTGACGGTAGAATTATCAATTCAAGACTCATCACCCACGAAGCAACAATTGAGTTGGTAGTAGGAAATCACCGGGAAACAGTTGTAGCCGATCTTACAAACACTGGCCGTTACCCTTGTATTTTGGGAACGCCATGGCTTATCTGTAACGATCCTACCATTTGGTGGGCCCGAAACCACGTAATTTTTTATTTCGTCTAATTGTCGTCGTCATTGTTTGCAGCCAATGCCAACAATGCCAGCAATTACGGTGGAAAGGACAATGGAACAACATGATCCAAGGGAGATACTTGTAAGCAGACTAAGTCAAGCAATGGAAGAGAGTGAGCCGTTGAACCCACTTTCTTCGCTAAGTTCCAAGCTGGAAAGAAGCCGCTTGTCTCCTGGGCCGCCGGATTCAATACAGCAGCTACCACATTTAGCGTAGCAAGTTCCTAACAAGGTCGACAAACCACTTTGGCGTAGGAATTCAACCAAGGCTAAGTTAATAGCCCTGAAGCATGCCTTGGTGTCTGTAGTGGCTTTTTAGTTATCGGCAAAGGAAGTTGAGCTATATGTACTTGAAGTATCAAAGTTGATTGACGGAGCCAAGATTGAAGAATCAATGGAGGCTCAGATTCTAGCGGAGTATCAGGATTTATAGGAGGTTTTTAGTGAACAAGCCTCCAATGAGCTACCCCCTAACAGTACATCCGATATGAAAATAGAGTTTAAGGAGGGATAGGAGCCCCGCAATACGGGGTTACAGCCTATGTCTCCAGTGGAGTTGGAGGAATTACGACGCTATCTTGAAGAAAATTTAGGCAAAGGTTGGATCCGCCGCTCAAAATCTCCGGTTTCTGCTCCCATTGTTTTTGTCAAGAAAAAGGACGGGACTATTTGAGTTTGTATCGACTACAGAAATTTAAATAAGGTCACCATAAGAAATCGGTATCCTCTTCCATTAATTCCTGATTTAACTGATTGACTAGTAGGAGCAAGAATATTTACAAAACTAGACATAAGACAGGCCTATCACCGAGTGCGATGGCAATTGGCCATGAATTTAAAACAACATTCAAAACTTGTTATGGATTATTTGAGTATTTAGTCATGCCCTTTGGTTTAACCAACGCTCTTGCTCAATTTCAAGCCCATATGCAACATATTTTTTATTACCTCTTAGATATATTAATTGTAATTTATTTAGACGACATTCTTATTTTCTTGAAAGATTTGGAAGAACATCGCTTAATTGTTCAAGAAGTTCTTCAACGATTGCATCGGCATGGTCTTTATGTCAAACTGTCCAAATGATAAAGAATTGCTAAGCATCGTTTTGGCATTTCAAGAATGGCAGGTTTACTTGGAAGGTTCGCTACATTAAGTCCAGGTAATTTCCGACCATAAAAACTTGGAGCAATTTTTGTCAACCAAACAGCTCAATCGTCAACAAGCTCGATGGGCTGAACAACTCTCGGCATTCAATTTCATTATCCATCATCGTCCGGGAACGTTAAATGGTCAAGTAGATATGTTGTCAAGACACCCTGATTTCCTACAAGAATCTCGACAGGAGTCAAAACCGTTACTACAATTAGCAGCTATGGAGGAAATTACCTTAGTATGGACTGACATTCAAATTATTGATCGAATTAAAGTACTAATGGATGATGATACCACCCTCAAGCCTATATTGGCATTTTTCATGAGTGGGCTTGACCAAGCCCCAGTGAACATCTGCCGTCGATTTAAAGATTATAAACTTAATAATGGATTATTCTATTTTCAAAATGCAATTTTTGTACCTGATGATGAGGATTTGCATTGACAAATATTACGCTCTAGGCATGATGCCCCAATGGCGGGACATCAAGGCTGAGCAAAAACAGTGGACTTGGTGACAAGGACCTTCTATTGGCCCACTCTTTGCAAATATGCCAACGGTCGAAACCAACGCATTATACTTGCTATGGGCTGTTACAACCTATTTTGGCAGCTGGAGCACCATGGGGGATCCTCGAGGAAATTATATCGGACCAGAGACCGGTATTCATTTCCAAATTTACGAAACGCCTTAACGAACTTCTCCGCATTCGAGCATGTCTCACAACAGCCTTCCATCCGCAATCAGACGATCAAACGAAGCGTGTGAATCAGGTATTAGAACAGTTTCTACGCATGTTTACAACTAGGCAATAGGATGATTGGTCTGACCTTCTTCTGGTAGCGGAATTTGCCTACAATAACTCACTCCACTCCGCTACAGGTTATTCTCCATTCTATGCTATATATGGCTATCACCTAGCGCTATCATTTATCGTACCTTCGGATTCAAGTGTCCCTACAGCTGAGGACAGGATTTGTCTTCTCAAGGAGATATATGAAGAAAACCAAGACCATGATAAAAATAGCAAGGGATCAAGCCAAGCGCCACTATGACCGCAGCATGCAACTTCAGCCCTCTTTTCAAATAGGCGACAAGGTATTACTTTGCCATAATAATATTTCTACAACACTACCAAATAAGAACTAGCATCAAAGTTCCTGGGACCAATTGTCATCATCTCAAAAATATCTGACTTAGTCTACCAGCTCAAGTTACCTAGAACTCTTCGAATCCACAACGTGTTCCACGTATCTTTATTGGAGAAATATCGACCTGACACTATTGCAGGATGAAGACAACGACCACCTCCACCCATTGTGACTCCAGAAGGGGATCTAGAATGGAAAGTTAGTAAGGTCTTAGACTCTCGATTGAATGGACGATGGAAAAAGTTACAATATCTTGTGGCCTGGAAGGGATATGGTCCTGAAAAAAATTCTTGGGAACCAACAGGGAATTTACGTAATGCTCCACATGTGGTGGTTGATTTCTACAAGCTTCATTCCAATGCGCCAGGATCGTATTACAAAACACATGGACTTTATGGCCTTGAAGGGGGGAGTAATGTCACGATTGCATCGTTCCAATCGGGTAACATTTCATCAGGAACGTTGACGGATCAAAGTAGGGAAATAACTGTGCAACAGTTACTCCATGATGGTTGCAGTGAAGCAGCTTAAAGCCTAGTGAGGGGGGTGTTGTCCTTCATTCAACATATTATCAATACAATGTAAGATTTAGCTTCAATCCCTCCAAGCTTCCTGTTCAAGCGCTTGACTTCATGACCTGCTAACTTTGGATCTTTTGCTAGTGGTTTTGGATTGCCTACGCAGTTGCAGGCATAGAAGCTCGGGGAGTGGATGAGCTAATTCTCTAATTCTCTAATGCCAAGAAGATATTCCCGAAAGCCTTGTACAATTATTGACTGAGCCATATGGATCCCTGCATCTGATTGAAAGCCCATCAAGAAGCATTGACACCAACCAAATTGTTGGATGCCGAACGAGGTGTCTGATAGGGGAAAAAGTCTACACCTTAATCTTTCATGTGTTGAGGTTAATGACCAACAAGACCGCCTATCCCCTCCTTTTAGGTCAAGATTGGTTGAGGAAGGCCAATGCTTCCAAATGTTGGTCCATTGACAAATCATATTTAAAGTTTGGTCCACCGAACAATCGGACTCAAATCACCATTGGATCTCGGAATACTCCTACCATTTCATGGAATAGGGCAAAATCCAAAATTGTAATGGATTCCAATGTTGAGAATGTAGGAGTATTGCACTCTACATTGATTCCCCAAAAAGATCCCATTGATTTAGGTCCTATAAAAAATTTAGGCCCTAGTCTTTATGATTGGGAAGACAATGAGGAGTTTGCCAAATGGCTTCGGGAACACCCCAAAGACCATGAGACCCTTGGATTTCAAATGACCAATGTCATCACCACAAGCTTGGTAGATGAACAATTGGAAGAGTGTTCCAATGTTGTGATGTTAGTAGACAAGGTAGAGTATGAGGCCGTTTACACTTTAGAGTTGGATGGTACTCAAACCCATGGCTTAGAGGAACTATTGAATGAAGAAGATATTCTCCCACCACCCCTCCATTTCTGTCAAACCTCCACAAATGTGGAGGTGGGGAATGACCTTCCCATCCATCTACAAGTACCACAAGATTGGTACCATGGCCCAACCGATCCGATGCACATTTCCACCAAGGATTGGCAAGAAGTGGATGTGTCACTAGAAGGAGAGGAACCCCGCCCTATAAAAGTGGGGTCTCAATTATCCAAGGAAGAAGTGGCACAATACCACAACCTTGTAATGGAATACCAAGATATTTTTGCTTGGTCTTATAAAGACCTCAAGGGCATACCTCCGAACATTGTTCAATACGAAATTCCCCTTTTTCCCAACGTCAAACCGGTACGTCAAAATCTATGCCAGATGAATCCCCGCCTTTAACTTATAGTGAAGGCGGAGCTTGAAAAACTCATTGAAGCCGGATTCATACGACTGGTAGAGATTACGGATTGGGTCTCACCCATGGTTCTTGTCAAAAAGAAAAATGAAAAATTGAGAGTATGCATAGACTATCGGTGCCTCAACAAAGTCACCCAAAAAGACCACTTCCCCATCCTGTTCATATTCCAAATATTAGATGAGGTATCCGGTGAGGAGTTGTACACATTTATGGATGGGTATGCTGGGTACAATCAAATGGAGATCCACCCCAAGAATTGGCATAAAACCACCTTTATTATCCCATGGGGTACTTTCATTTGTATAAAGCTACCATTTGGATTATGCAATGGACCCTCATCATTCCAAAGAGGAGTGACATTCATCTTTTTTGACTTGTTACATAAGTCAATGTCCGTCTTCATTGACGACTTTAGTACCCAATCGTCGAAGGTAAACCACCTATCCAAAGTCCAAAAATGCTTTATGCGTTGTTGGAAATATGGCCTTTCTTTGAACCCAACAAAATTATATTTTGCAGTAGAGAGAGGTGTACTATTAGGATACGTGGTATCCAAGGCCGGCAAGGAACCGGACTCAGAAAAGATAGAGGTGATTACTAATTTGGAGCCTCCTACTACAATTAAAGGCATCCAACGAGCCTTAGGACATTTCGGATGGTACTGCAATGTTACGGAAAATTATACCATTTCAGCTCTCTTTTTAACAAAGCTTTTGCGGAAGGACACACTGTTTGTTTGGTGCCCCGAGTGCCAAGAGGATTTTGATGCTCTTAAGGCCAAATTAACCACCTTCCCTTGCCTTGTTCCACTGGATGGAACAAACCATTCCATGTATATTGTGATGCTTTAGCGATAGCCGTTGGAGCCGCTTTGTGCCAAGTACATGAGCCTGGGAGCAAGGATTGCCCCATTGCATTTGCTAGTTGGCAACTCACGACCGCGGAGAGGAATTACTCCACTACGGAGAGAGAGTGCTTAGCCATGGTGTTTAGCATGAAAAAAATTCCGCCACTACCTCCTTATGAATCCCGTGGTATTTTTTGTGGACCACCTAGCCTTGCGGTATATGGTCAACAAATCGGATTTTAGTGGCCGGGTGGCCCGATGGGTACTACTCCTTAGCAAGTTAGATTACACGGTGGTGTATAAACCCGGCTGTTTGCACCTCCAAGCGGACCATCTTTCTCAACTTTCGGATAAAGTAGGCACGGAAGACACTGAGGATGATCTCCCTGATGCCAACCTATTTAACATCATGGCGGTTTCCACATAGGACACTTACATTTCTAATTTCTTGAGCACCCAAACCTTTCCCGAATACTTGGATGCTAATGAGAGGAGGAAGATTAGGGTGAATAGCCGGCATTACGCTCTTATTGCAAACCGATTGTATCGGCACGGAATTGATGGTGTCCTTCATCGGTGTGTGAGTGAACCTGAAACCACAAAAATCCTCAAAGCAATGAAGCATGCCATGATGATACTTGTAAAGGACATTTCTTGAGGTGCTTGACTGTGGAGGAGACAAAAGTAACCCATTCAAGCAACTAAGATCCCAAAATATTGAGCATTCTGAGAATTATTCACAAAAGAATTTCACTAATTGCACCTTAGCCATTGTCTCGTACAATTTCTAGTACTCAAAAATTCTCATAAGATTCCTACTCAAAAATTCTTGTACAAATCCTACTCAAAAATTCTCATACAATTCCTTCTCAAAAATTCCTACCTTCATGTTCAACGCAAACATTAGCCGCACACCACTACGTACTACATTCAACCGGCTGCGTACCAGAACTCTTGTCTGCCATTTTAACGGAATTTGGAAGCACCTTTACATCAAAATGGCACACGGAATACCGCCATTTTAACGAAATCGGTGTTAATGGTAGTAATCCATTTTCATTAAAATGGTAGTAATCCATTTTTCATTTTTCTACTCATTTCCTTCTTTCAAAGTCAATTTTGTTAAAATTGGTATACATGTACAAGCCTAGCACTTTTACACTTAAAGTAGCCAATCCATTTCCAACCACTTAAGCAATTACTTATGCTTAGAGCACAAGTTTTTTCAATGCGGAGTTTTTCTCTTGTTAAAAAATAGAATCTAGAAGGATTATATATTTTTTAAGAATTTTGCTATACAAAGTGTAAATACTATCAATTATTTAGTGGAAGATTCTCTTCAACCTATAATGATGATATAGACCTTTCTATTTCTAACCATGGACTCATTGCAAAAATCAACCCAAGGTTGGTTGCAATATTGATACCCTTGCATCACATAATAATGGGAAACAACTGCTCCTTACACTGCACCACAACTTCACGGAAAGAAAGCAACCTGGAAATGAGGGGGCCAAGGTGGTGGTTGGAAATGGGTGAGCTACTACAGACTGTGTGTTCTGTAATCTATACCAATCCAATACTTTAAAAATGAACCACACTGATTTTTGGCACCCGGAATCATGCCAATTTAATGAAATTATCCAGTTCCACCCTTCCCTTTTTGCGCCATTTGAATGTTGGGAATGGATTACTGCCATTTTAACAAAATTTGGGTTGCTATTGTGATTTCTCCAGAAAACCAGTCAAACCACAACAATGGGCGATGATGGGCAAATGTATGTGGCAAATGGGCGATGATGTTTCCCTATCACAGCTGCACTCAAGTTGCGTACTACGCGCAATTCATGAGTCGACTACTGAAATTCACCGCAGCGTCGCCTCGAAATCAAACATCAAACACTCCTGGAAACGGAAGATCTTCACAAGTCTCCTACACACCAAAATCCAAAACACGCATGCACACTCCCCTCCCGAAACCCAAACCGAAATGCATGCACAGCTTCAGGTCAGTTCATGAATCTGTACTTCCAATTACTAGACGTGAAACCAGTCTGGAAGGGAATTAATGAGCTTCCAGCAATTCATCCACAAGAAGACGAGGGCAACAGTGACTCCGATCGATGAAGCCAAACTGAAGATCGAAGGAGCTAGCGACCTCATCGATCGCCATTAATTCAACACCGCGGATGGCAAATCACTGTTCCGGACAGCAACAATTGGTCAGAGAGATACTGATGCACGGGCACCAACCAGTTGAATCGAAGTTTCAAGTCACGGTGGTGACCCGGAGAACAGGTCCACGAGTTGCGAGGAAGCCGGGAATATAGTTCGACGATCGTGAGCTCTGCACAATGTGGGCCAAGCCCCTTTATTTTTTGGCACCTTTACCATAAAAAAGTAATCTTCGTTAGCCATGAATTTCTCATTTTTTTATTAAAAATGTGGGTGAAGTCACCAAATTTGGATTGAAAAGTGCATGAATATGATTGAAAAGTGTTTTGGGGTCCAAAAGATGGATGAATGTAGAAATACAATGCTTCAACAAAGTTTAAGTGATTGCCATTCTAGCACTTTTTCAAAAAGTAAAAAAAGGGCTTAATATGTAAACAAACAAACCTCTTTAATATCACCCTCACTCTAGAATGAAATCTTCCTTAATGGCTTAGTGTGATTTAACTCTTTAATAAAATAATATATAGTCCTAGATTTATAAAATCATCTTCTTTCATATCAACTAAATTCTTTAATATTACCTACTATAGTATCACTTGTGGGTTCTTTGACCAAACTCTCACTAGGAACTAGCCATGTCCAATATCACATTCTTTGTTAAGACACCAACTCCTTGTGAATAACCTTTGGAATGTCATCTTCTTTAATATGACATCATTGGTTTACTAACTCCAAGCCTTAAGAAATGGATTGATTCAACATCACATTATTTAATACCACATCTTTTATTGGGGATCAAATTTAAATGAATGGACTACATAATACTATGTCATTTGTTCTCTCATCAATCCCTACCTAAGAACACATGGGTTGAAAACTTTCTTTGTAGTCTCGTTGTATATAACATCACATTTTGATATGTTAGGAGAAATTATTGTATACACATGTAATCAAGACGAGGAGTTTCATACGTATGAAAAAGGGATTTGATTCCTTTTTTAATTCCTACAACTTCAAGTACTACTTCAAGCTACTTCAAGCTACTTTTGTTGAATAATGAGGTAGAGATATCATCAAGATATGGTATGTAGAAAGGATGAAGTAGAGCTTGGAGTAAACTAATAACTTTGAATTATAGTAGACTAATCCTAACCATTGAATTGCTTCGAATTAACTTTAAGAAACATTCTTCATAATTTTATCTCACAACTTGATAGGTTTCATTCACCTTAACCAAGAACAACCAAAGAGCCAAAGAAAGATCAAGTTTTCTTGTTTGAAGTTGAAGAGCAAGCAAAATAGTGCTCAAGAAAGAAATAATCAACATGGAAGACAGAAAATTGTCCTTTCTCTTTTTAGAAAAAGTGTGAATTTCCATGTTTATTTGGATTACACAACGCTTACTTGAACACCTTCTAAACTTTCTTCAAGCGCCTTTTGTTTTGGAACTACCAGAACTAAGTACTCGATCAGAACATTGTCAGAAAAATCCGTAACATATGAAAACAGTACAATAACTACTCCGTGACTATCACATGCATTTTGGAAGTCTAGACCGTCACGCTGAATAGTTATGGGAGCGTAATCCTCACACCAGACACTCTTAATTATCGAGGAAATTTGAACCTCCGATCAATGCAAACTCGAATCAAATTAGTCACACGTCTGTCTGTTTGATCTTCAGTTGTTGCAGAGATTCAACCTTCTCCCGACTCCCGTCAGTTGAATTCTCATGACAAAGGAACGAGTAATGGGCATCCCACTGAAGCGGCTCAAATCGGCCCTACCATTTCCTGCTTAGCATTGGCAATGCTCTCCAATGTTACAACACGGAGTTTCATTTCAGTTTGTTGGCTTCGAATCCATTGATATTTACAGAGCGTTCAAGAAAGGATTCTTGAAAAGTGTTGCAATCAATGCCTGTGTAATATACCCGGTCCATGTCGAACACCATGATTTACATCACTAAATGACTGCCAGGATTCGCAGCTCGTGCTTTGATCCCATAAGGCAAACTTTCGGGCATGAGAGAACTGATCCTAAACTTATGTGGGGGATTTAACAGCAATTCACGTCACCAGCATAAGGATTACTGCATTGAAGAGAAGTCATTGCATGCCATAACCAAAGCGCATCTGTTACAAACCTGGTCAAAATACTGAATTCCGAATGTCGCATTTTCTAGTCTTCACTGGGTCATAAACTAATTTATTTCACTTGCCATGGCTTGGCAATGAACTACAGGAAGGAGATTAAACATGAAATCGACCAAAATGTGCAAACAAGCCATTTGCCCACTGCACGGAAACGGAAAGGCTCTTTCAAAACGTCGAATTCACAGAGACACTGACATCACCTACACTATCATGTTGAGTCCTTAAGTCATCCTTGAGAAAGTAGACTACTCAAAAAGATGCACCACGAACTTCTATATTACGGTACGGCCCTACAGGACTCCTGCTGAAACAGGTTTCAAAACGCTTGGACTCTTGCAAATGAAACGAAACCTTCTACTGGAAGTCAACAGGACATCCAACCAGGTTGGAAGTTCAGATCAATTGGGCTACTTGGTGAAACAAGGATCTCAATTTCTCATTTTCAACCTCGGCTTTACGTAGCTTCTGCTGCAGCTCTGAGTATCGTAACTCGGATTCAAGCAGCTTCGGCTCCAACTCTGATTTTTCTTTCTCGAATTCACGTAGCTTCTGCTGCAGCTCTGAGATTTCTACCTTGGATTCAAGCAATCTCTGTTGCAACTCGACGTTCGATCCTTGAAAGTCCTCTGGGTGCTTCTCCTGACAAGTCACACGCAACTGAAGCTGAACCTGCTCAGGAAACGACTCCGACTGTTGAAAAGCGATCGCAGTTGCCGAGTTCAAATCAGGCTCAAGAACCCCCAAACCTTGATCTCCACCACCAAGTTGGAGTAGACTAGAAGAAATCGCAGAGGTCGGGTTGTCCCAGGCACTCGACTGTGGAGGTACTAAAGGAGACTCCAAACCGAAAACAAGGTCTGTTTCAGAGTTATCACCTACAACCTTGCCCAGATCGTCCATTTCTGGGAAGCCATTCACCTCCAACTGGCGCATGCTGCTCATGACTTGGTCGAAATCAAAGTCTGATGGAAGTACTTCTTGAGCTAGAGCTGCCTCTTGCCCTAAACCATGGGATTCAGAAATTGTCGCCCGCTCCTCTACGCCATTGCCTCCATGTGGTGGTGTGAAGCAGGTAACTTCAGCAGCAGTGCCGTGAGCGCCAGGAGCTGATGGAGAGGGGTCACGACGACGGGCTTCACCGTCGTGGCCATGGTGTGAGCCTGTCTTAATAGCAGGGTGGAGTAGGTTTTCTCTTCTTGCCTTCTCTCCCAACAGTTCTGCATACAATTCCTTGGTTTTGAGGGTCACCCAATCTGCTTTCTCCTTGCCAGAGGGAGGGCAATTCTCTGGCTCGGTCACGGATGGAATGGGAAGGCAAAGCCCATCCTCAAACTGCACAGGACGACACTCTTTCCCGTAGAGGACCGCTGCAATGTGACGCACAATCTCGGCCTGACGGGAGGTCTTGTACGAACCGAGAGGAAGGTAATTGAACATCAGCGAGGTGCCGGACTCCAGTTTCTCTCTGCGTGGTTTCAATCTGGGCTCGTACTTGTAATGTGTGATTGATCCCCTCGTGTCTTTCACGGCTCTGCGGTACACTCCTCCTGGGACGTCCGATTCATCTCCCAATTGCGAAGCACGGTCTGCAAGTGCGCAGGATTTGCGCTTGCGACGATTGGTTGTGTAAGATACCTGTCTGCGCTTAATCCAGACGTAAGACCCCAGGAACAGCACTATCGCCACGAAGATGAGTCTGAACAAGAAGGAGCCCCGGGAATAGGTTTTGCCTCCTCCCTTGTCCACGCATCCGATGAGATGCTGGTACACGAAAGAGAGGAGGGCAAGTGCCGACAACACAACTTCGTGTGCCGATTCGAGCTCCGAAGGTGTACATTCCTCAAAAGCATCTAGAAAATCTTCTAAATCTAATTTCAGGCGAAGCATCCTGGAACTATAGACTCCAGCCATCGCACCGATTTCAACGAAATAAGGACCGTTCCTTAGAACATCAGAGATGTCCTGTTCCAAGTCGAGCATGATCCCAGCTAGAACTTCAGAAGACTGGGCACACTTCTCCACCCTCTTCATCAGGTGATCTACATGCGATATCGTTTCTTGGACCAATTGCCAGTCGCCATCCAACCTGCTTCTACCTCTTCGTTCAGGGTACGAGAGTGCAATGACTTGAACATCGTCTACGACGCGAGCTCTTTGAAAACGTAATCGACCAGCTTCCACCATATCATTGTACAGACGAACGAATTCCTCATTACTTCGCAACGACACTGATTTCAACTGACAGGGACTTCTCGAAGGAAAGGAGAACCCCATTGTGGTATATCCAAGTCCTTCCGGCCAGGGAGCGCCTTGAAAAGCTTGGGGAGACTTTTCTCCCGACCGTGCCTCACAATTCGCTCTTACAGTGAAAAAGGAGAGAGATGTTGACAAGCTCCTATCTACAAGCCAACCTACTGTTCTCTCAGAGTCTTGCAAAATCCAAACCTTCCAAAATTCGCCCTCCTACCAAACTCCAGGCAGTCAGCATGGGCAGAGAGAGAGGGGCAGTAGACTCAAATAGGGAAGTAGCAGTGGAAGGCACACACAGAAGCGCTCGAAAGCACTGATCAACCTTGCAAACCCAAACACTGAGAAGCAAGCTCCCACTTAAGTACGTAAGAGCTGGGCGCGGGTGGGGAGTGGGAGGGAGAGTGGGAGGGAGAGCCTCCACCCGTGGAAGGGAACGGGTGGCGAGATGCCGGTGCCGTGGAATCAGGAGTCAACACCACCGGCCAGGGTGAACTGACCCCCTCATTGCCCCATTTTACCCGTGGGGAAATCGCTGTGAATTTTTTATTTGCAATCAGATGAATTTTTTTGCAAATTCTGAATTCAGATTTGCAATCAGCGGCCCCGAATTAGCGTGGGGCAGTGTAGAAATGTAAAAATTCATGGCAAAAAAAATAGGGGGCTTTTTTCACAAATAACCCTAGCTAGAGCAATGAGGGGGTCAATTCTCCCTAGCCCAATACCACCAACCCCCAACAATTGTTGAGTTTATTTTGAGACATTAATTTAACTATTTTATTAGTAAGTCCCCTCTCCTTTGTCTTTAATCCCTAATTTTTTATTTTAAAAATGAATGATTAAGATTTTTCTATTCAAGATTTTGTGCAAGGGTATCCATTGCAATCTTGACTTCCCGTAGTGTTGAAGGCTCTTGGAAATGAGCTTCAAATACACTAGATTGTGGAAAAAAGAAATCACTTAAGAAATTCATTTCAAAAAATTGTAGAGTAGATTTTGGAAAGTCATAAATTGATTGGGGTTGTACATGTTGGGCTCTATAACCTTATATATTTTTGGGGTGACTAACCAACTTTTTAGATTTCATATGTGAAAAGAAGTTTGAACGATTTTTGAACATATTGACTTTTCCAACATATTGACTACATGGACAAGTTATAGTACATACATGTTTCTTTTCTAAAAATGTAGAAATACAAAAGCCTTCACCTTTTAGAAGGGCTAGTGAAGCCTATGTCTAAAGTAAATTTTGGTACATTGAACTTGCAATTGGTGAAAAAAGTCATTTTATAAAATGAGGGAGGAGGGGAGGAGCCAAGGCAAAGGTAGGGAAGAAGGAAACAGAATGGAGGGGAGCAGAGGCCCCACTATGCCTAATAGGCCCCCTCTTTTGCTCAAAGGAGGGGGGGGTAACCTCTTGCAAAATAACCCATTGGGGTTAGAATGAGGAGTTTGGCCTCATGTCATTGTTGACATTTTTCAATTTTTTCCCAGTAAAAGAAACAATGAGAGCAATTGAAATCATATTTTTTTGACAAAGTATGAATTTATTATGAATTTTTAAGTGTTTAATGCATCATGGTCCAAAAGAGTGTATAGACTATCCTAGAATGAAAAAAATTTGAATACATAATGCTCATCTTGTTCACTTAAAGTAGTCATAATATTTTCTAATATAGAAGGTTTGAAAAGTCAATTCCTACAATGAATTCACATTGAAAAGTTGGAAGTTCCTAATGAGATTACTAACATTAGAAAAATTTTGAACTCTCCAAAGGGCTGCTTGAGAAGTGCCCAAAGGAATGACGGACCCCTCCATCACTTTTATTTTGTCCACTCATAAATTTTTCCCCTATTCATGTTGTCGTGTAGAGAGGAGCACGCTTAGAGAACACACAGGGGGTCTGGCTGCACGTTGATGAGTGAAGTTGGGTAAGTCTTCAAAACTCGAATCTTCTTTTGATCTTCACTTGAATCTTTGCTTGAATCTTCACTTCTCTTCCGTTGGCCTATCCTGTGGCTGGCTCTATAGGGCCAAGGGTAAAGGTGTGTGATAAGAAACAAGGCTTCGGACGTGTAAAACGGGACGGCCAACACGAGTGACCGTCCAAATGATGGGCTCCTAAACTTCAAACCCACGATGACCAGGAAGCGCCTTTCATCGGTGGGAACAACATAAAAGATCGACCATGTGGGCCATTAACCCCACTTCGTCGCCACAAACACAAAATGGAGCGCTTACTGGACAACCACGGCTCGCAACAGTTTTACAATGCAGAAATTGAATTTTCAACTAGCCTCCAAAACTGGCTGGGAATAACAGAAATGAAAGCGAGCCACAAGCCACAACACAAGGCTAGGTCCTCAGCATGTACAGCCTTTGAATCTTCAAGTCTTCAAAAGAATCCAAAGAACCTCAAAGAATTCCAAAGAACACTAGAGAACTTCTCCTCCCACTAGCTGCGACCTTCTTTCTAGTGCCACAGATGACTTAAATCTCCAAATGCTTATTGTAATAATATTTTGAAAAGATAATTTTACAAGGAAAACACCCTCCAAATCTCAATTCTATCTAAACTACTGTCCAAAAGTTATTAGAGTGCAAAGTAGAGGTTCCTTAAATCCCTTGGCAACCAACTACTGCCTCTATATTTTTCTATAACTTTTGAACTACAAATCCAAATTGCAAGTATGATAGCAATTTAGAAACCTCAAACTAATATACACAATCTCAGAAAGTTTCATGAGAGACTAAGACTCTGTCCAAAAGTTATTAAGGAACAAAGTCTCGGATTTCTAAACTATGAAGGCAACACTCCTTCCTATCTTCTACACTCTATAATTTCTTTAATAAGAGTCCAAATGAAGTGATTGAACTCATTATGGATAGGAAATTCTACAAACTAACTCCACAAGAAATTTCAAAGACATATGAAAAACACACCCAAAGTTGTGGTCGCTTCAAATCACAGCCTTCCTCCTTCCAAACTCCAATTTTCCTCCAAACCTTCAACTCCTCATAACTTTCTCTTCCAAACTCCAAACCAGATGAGTGATGACTCTTTGAAAAGCTACTTCAATGATATACAATCCCTCCAAATCTCAAGACAATATGAAAAATAATCCAAAAGTTATGACTCAAAGAAGCCTCTTCTCTTTTCAATGGAAGGCCTTAGGTCCTCTCAACTTCAAAACTCTATATCTTTTGATTTACAAGTCCAAATTTAACTTTCAAGCACAATTTGGAAAGGTCTAATCACAAGGAATCAGATGCCAAAGTTTCAATTCCAAAGATTCAATGCTCAATGAGCTACATCAACCCAAAGTTGGGCTTCAAACTTCCCATAACACTTACACACAAAACTCCCTCCACACACTCTAAAAGAATCTTTTCCTAACTTTTTTCCCCCATCTAAGGTGAGAGGTAGTGGCACTTCAGCCCATGCCCCTATTAAGGCCCACCTAACACTTTAGCCACTTTCCCATTCATACTCACTTCAAACTATAATCCTTTCTACTAAAATACTAACCCCCAGTTTCATTTCTAATTCAAACAATCACCCATTGTGATTTAAATAAATACCCAATACATAAGTAGAAGAACTAAAACATAACAAATATCAACTAGAAATAAAAAAACAAAGCCTCAATCAAAGCTTCATTCCATTTGTAGAAACTTGAGAATACGTTTGACGGTCGCGGCAACATATTCAACACGCTCAGCCTTTGTCAAAGGGTTTACAAGCCCTTCCAACCATCGTTGGTGGCCACGGCTACCCTCCATCGGTTGACACATACAAAAATAATGATCTTCGTTCTTGCCTTCATAACTCGCCTCGAACGTCACTTCACGAGTGCCTGGTTCAACACATCCGACTTGGAGTAAGATCACCAATGCTCGAGCATCAACATCAAGATTATCGTGCCATCGCCGCTCCACACGAGGTTGTTTGGGCGGTTGAGACGGTCCAGCTTCTTCTCGAGGACGTCGAAGATCTCGCAGCAGTAGAGGTTGTTCCGGCAGTTGCGATAGTGAAAGATCAAGCTCAACGTCCGGTTGAGGCTCAGAAAAAACCCTTCAATTCAACATTTGAATTGCAAAGTAGAAAACAAACTCACTAACAAGATTGAATACAGCTCTATAACAAATCTATCCACTTAATACATCTTCGTAGGATAGCATCACCTTCAAGCTTCTCAACCTTAAAGCGTCGCTATGAAGTTATTGAAGAAAACATATAATAATATGCTTTTTTACAATATGTACTAATTTACATCAGGACAACATGCATTATCAATCCAAAGAATCGTCAGAGCACTGAATGATACAAAACGATAGTTAAATAGTTAAATGATGGACAGAGCAACAGTTACAGTTTTTTATTGCTATGGTTAGAGACACATTAAATTAGATCTTAATTGAAACTAAACTAAGGCACATGTCTAACATCCTGGAGTAAGAAAAGCAGATTTATCCTTTGATAGTAAGATATTCACACAAGGTAAATATCTTATAACATCAAAGGTGTACTTTTTGCAACATTGTAGGGCTCCGGTAGGGATCCAGTAATAGACTAGTTTGTCACACCCCAACAACCCTTTAGAGAGTCCATATTTTTTCTAATGTCACTCCATTACCGTCATAAGAGACATGCATTGTCATCCAAATCTCAAATACTGAATAAAACCATAATGGGGTCATTCCCTAGGTGACTACTATGGATCATCTAACCACAATGGATTGTTCTCTTTATAAGTTACAAGTAGTCAAGAAACGATTTCTAACACATATATAACATAGTAACTAACACATATACAAAACATTATAACACGTAAACAAACTAGGATTGTACGTTGTCCCCTATAACCGTCATTACAATGAAAATGTTGTAAGGAAGAGATATCCATTTGAAAAGTAAAAGTCAAAAACAAAAATTGATGAAGGAAATAACATAACAAACACATCCAAAAAGTAAAAACAATAATAATATTTATTATCCTGTCTTGTATTTTTATGATGCCGTTGTTACTACTAAGGTGGGTACACCCAAAATCGCCTTGTGTGTTAAAGCGCCAGCTAGAAAAGGCACTAAAATGGCTTTGGCATATACAAAGAATGGTCATTCATTTACATAGGCAGTTTTAGAAGTTTTTGTCTGGTTTTTATGAGAGAGTTCATGTTAGATTACGGATATCATTAAGAGTCTTTAAGTGACAGCTAAAGCATTTTAGAGGATGATGAGTTAAATGTCACTGATGAGACAATGGTGTTACACTTTGGTAGTTTCTTCTACTACTTCTTTATTCTCCAAACTTCTTTATTTTTTTTCTTTTTTAATGGCACAATGGCTAAGCATTTGTGTCCTTTTGACATCCTGTGACGGCCGTATTGGGCATGGCCATGCTCTTTTCTAATGTAGTCTACGAGCTCTTTAAGTCACCCTACATGCAAAACTTTGCAAGGCTACTGTACTCTCATAGATGCCACAATGACTAAATTGATTGTGCATTTCTTCCTCATGAACACATCTCTTTGATTTTCTACATGGACTAGTCACCGTTCAACCTTCACAAGAGCCACAAACCAATTTGTGGCTCTTTTAGGTGTACCCACCTTAACCAAAGTTTTGTATTTCAATCTTGGTAAGCACTCTTTATTATAACTACATGGTCAGTGCAACACCGGTCCTATTTCTAGTCACAATGACAATGAGTCACTTGTCATCCACTATAATTTTTGAAGTACAAGTTCATTGAATATGAAATTTGTATTAAACATATTTAACTTGTTGGTAATCACATCCTTTTTTAGAAATTAAAAAATCTTCTTATATTTAAAAATCATTTTTGTTAAATTGTCATACTTTGATGTTTAGGATTTTTTATTATGTTAAGAGTCTACTTCAAATTTCATGATATGGAACAAAAAATTTCATGATCTATTTGCATAGTAGGAAAACATAGATTTAGCAAAAGAAATCTAAAAATATATTATTTTATATCCTCTACAACATTCCCATTGTGCACAAATTTTGAATATTGAAGATGGTTCTAAGATGTCTTTACCAAGTGAACTCTCATCACCAACTTTTTTCAAATGGCCAATTTTCAGTTTAAAAAATAATAATAATTTTCCTGTTTTTTGCAAATTAAAATGTAAAAGTACCAATTTTCATGAGATTTTCCACTTTCCTAGTTTTCTACTTAGATATTTTTTCTATGCTTTTCCTTCCCATGGTACCTTCTTCTTAATGGTGTATACAGTAAATATGATTTTAACATTTAAAAAAAAAATCTAATTATAAAACATTCTCAAGAAAATCAAGACTATTGTACATAACGCTACAAAAATTGTATGGTGTTTCTTGCAATGACCCTATATCATTGAAGAAATAATATATATTTAACTTATCAACATGTTGGCTATTCTAACACATAGCTAGGAATATTTACAAAGGACGTTATGAAGAATTATAAATGTTTGGTATCTAACATTTTCTTTGAGGATCTCAAAAGGGGGTGTAATTCAATAATTTATACAATGAGATGTAATCGTATATTGAGATAACAAATATAGAAGGTTATTTTTATCATCATCAATCTCCATAATGATAATGGAAATTTTCATTAAAATGGTAGTAATCCATTCTTCATTTCTCTACTCATTTCCTTCTTTCAAAGTCAATTTTGTTAAAATTGGCATACCTCTACAAGCTTGGCACTTTTACACTTAAAGTAGCCAATCCATTTCCAACCACTTAAGCAATTATTTATGTTTGGAGTGTAGTTTTCTTAAGTGCAAAGTTCTTTTCTTGTACAAAAATAGAATTTGGAAGGATTGCAAGAATTTTGCTTCACAAAACGTAATTACTATGAATTTTTTAGTGGAAGATTATCTTCAACCTATAATGGTGATAGGAACCTTTCTATTTGACTATTTCTAACCATGGATTCATTGCAAAAATTGACCCAGGGCTGGTTACAATATTAGTAACCTTGCAGCCCATTATAATGCACATCGGCTGCTCCTTGAACCGCTTCACAACTTCAAGGAAAGAGAGCAACCTATAGATTCAAAATGGTGGTGGTTGGAAATGGGTCGACTATTATAAACTGGAATCTATACCAATCCAAGACTTTAGATTATTGTGCAAGTGAACCACACGGATATTTGGCACCCGGAATCATGCCAATCTAATGAAGTTATCTAGTTCCACCACTTCCACCCTTCCCTTTCCGTGCCATTTGAACGTTGGAATGGATTACCGCCATTTGAACAAAATTTGGGTTGCTATTGTGATTTCTCCAGAAAACTGAGAAAACCAGTCAAACCACAACAAAGGTATGTGGCAAATGGGCGATAATGTTTCCCTAATCACAGCTGCACTCAAGTTGCGTACACGCAGTTCGTCTACTGAAATTCACCGCAGCGTCGCCTCGAAATCAAACATCAAACACTCCTGGAAACGGAAGATCTTCACAAGCACAGGGCTCTCATATTCAGTTCCCGGTGTTAAATTTCCCGGTGAGTCCCACTTTCCCCGGTGTTCCCAGTGTACGACACACAGGGAAAAGTGGGACTCACCGGGAATTTAAACACCGGGAACTGAATACAGTATGAGTTTCCTGTGAAGTCACCTACACACCAAAATCCAAAACACGCATGCACACTCCCCTCCCGAAACCCAAACCGAAATGCATGCACAGCTTCAGGTCAGTTCATGAATCTGTACTTCCAATTACTAGACGTGAAACCAGTCTGGAAGGGAATTAATGAGCTTCCAGCAATTCATCCACAAGAAGACGAGGGCAACAGTGACTCCGATCGATGAAGCCAAACTGAAGATCGAAGGAGCTAGCGACCTCATCGATCGCCATTAATTCAACACCGCGGATGGCAAATCACTGTTCCGGACAGCAACAATTGGTCAGAGAGATACTGATGCACGGGCACCAACCAGTTGAATCGAAGTTTCAAGTCACGGTGGTGACCCGGAGAACAGGTCCACGAGTTGCGAGGAAGCCGGGAATATAGTTCGACGATCGGGAGGGAGAGCAGGAGGGAGAGACTCCACCCGTGGAAGGGGACGGGTGGCGAGTCGCCGGGGCCGTGGAATCAGGAGTCAACCCCCGACACCACCAATTCCAAGTTGGAATTGGTTTATAGGGTGACTCAGTTGTTTTTTTGCCGTTCTTTACAAATGTCATTTGGTAATTTGTCTTGTTATTCGGTTGTTGCCAAAGCTTAGTCATTTTGTTCGGTAAAAAACCAATAATTTTTTCTTACTTTGGTCATTTTCTTTAAGTTAGTAAAAGCAATTGGTAAAAAATAGGCCAATAAAATACAAAAACTAACCTCAAAAACTAAGTTCAAAAATTCAATTGAAGGCACTTCATCAATTACAAACAATTCATTTGCATACTACCGTACTTGGAAATCGAGTTCAACTTTCATTAACTTTTTTAAAAGTGTTGAAACTTTTTACAAATTCAAAGATCAAATAGCCAAATCTACAGATAAATGTAAAGATGGTTGGTCCAAAATCCATTGAATCTAATAATAATCCATAAAGTCAAAGACCAATTCGTCATTTGACCATCTACCAATACTAAAATTATAAATCCCTCTGTAATATCACGAGTGCTATCATTAATACTAGGGGCTCATGCTTGCTATGCTACGCATTCATTGTATCACATATTAGTAAAAATTTGAAATATTTGAATAGAATGCATAATAATGATTTTGATAAGTCTTCAAAATAATTATTTTAATTATTTTGTAAAAATATTTCTAATCATGCATACATAGAAATCATATTTTCACACAATGTGATATTAGTGAAATAGAGTAGTAGTTCACAATCACCTCTGTAATATCACTTTTTACAAAGGGTGATATTATAGAAATAATATAGTCGTTGCAATTGAGGTGATATTAAAGAGGATCAATATGGTGATATTATAAAGGTAGCAATTCCATTGCTTTTTTTGGCTTTATATTTCTTTTGCATTTCTATGATTTTATGCTTTTGTGAGCTTTGAGCTTCTGATTTCAATTTTCTATTGCTACTACCAAATGATTTTGAGAAATTTATTCAATTGAAGTGATTTTGAATTCCACAACAATTAAATTGTTCATGAAGCTTTTGAGATTTACAAGTTTTTCCTTTAAATTCTTCTATTTGGGTTACCATTGTTTGTAACAATTGAGTCAAATTTCTAATGCATTTTAATGTATCTGTATCTTTTATCATATTCATCATTGCATGTATTTCATTCATCATTCATTAAATTTCTATTGTTTATTTCAGTATATGCTTATTTATAAAAAAAATTATATGAAGATTTTAGTAATTTTTATCTAAAGATTTATTGAAATTCTTGCTCTGCATTCTATCGAATACATAAAAATTCTTATGAAATTCTAATGGTGAATGCATAGCATAGCAAATGCCAAATGCTAGTCTACTAATAAAAAAAATAGATGGCAAAATCAAGGGATTACTTCATTAGCATTTATTGAGTAGAGAGTGGAGAGGTCATTTCTATGATGAAATTCATTGTTTGTCATAGATTATGGGACAATTTGAAGATGAGAGTTGTGACCACTCATTGTCAAAAAATGAAGGAATTAAGTATAAAGTAGAATTTTAAACCTCATTTAAGCATAGTAGGATAAAAAATTTCAAAAACTTTGAACTAAAAAAATGTGGAAATTCAATCTAAATTTCATCTCCAAAAATCCATTTCTAATTTTGAGACTCTAATCAAAAGTTATAGACAATGTTTAAAGAGGGGTTAATAGGGACATTTTTCTTGGCATTTTCAAACATCCTCTTTGAATTTTATCCATTACTTTTGATTGGAGGCTCAAAATCACAAACAAATTTTTGGAGATAAAATTTAGATTGATTTTTCACATTTGTCTAGTTCAAAGTTTTGTGAAATTTTTTATTCACTATACCTAAATGAGGTCTGAAATTCTACTTTATACATAATTCTTATGACTTCACTATGAATAGTTGAGCTTTTAACTAACCCTAATTTACATATCCCACAAGGGTTGCTTTACCTCCTACCACCTCGCTTGTACAAAGAATTTGTCTTCATATCTCATGGTATTGACATTCAATGAACATTGAAGATTTTTGGCAATTGCCGAATATCTTGGCTTCTTTAATTCATTGAATGTTGGCTATACCTTCGGGCTAACCACCTAGGAACAAGTGGTTGCATAAGTAGGGTAGTCAAAGTCCCTTATTTCTTGATGAGAACCATCATTTTTTATCATAAGCGGTTGATTTCATATACTTTAAGTATTCTGATCGGTTATAAAGTAAACCAGCCCATTGTGGTCAGAATAAGGAGTTTGGCATCATATTGTTGCTGGAATTTTTCAATTTTTTTCCCACATTAGTACAAGTGTGAGATACAGCAAGTGCAATTGAAATTAAATTTTTTTGATAAAGTATGAATTCATTGGGAATTTCTGAAGCATTGAGCCCAAAAGAGTCTGTAGACTACCTTAAGACCAACAAAATCTGAATCTGTAATGCTCATCTCATTGCCTAATGCAGTCAAAATATTTTCTATTATAGAAGGCCAAAAAAGTCAATTTTTGCAATGGACTTCACACTGAAAATTCAGAAGTTCCTAATTAGGTCAATGTTCACTCCATTGCTGTCATGTAAGACATGCATTGTTGCCCTCATCCCACATCCTAAAAAAACCCACAATGGGTCATTTCTTAGGTGACCGCAATGGGCTGTCTTACCTTATGGCCTAAAATTCTGAAATGAAAACAGTAATTTTCTAATTTCTTTTGGCTGATTTTCTATTACCTTGTACATTGATTCCAACAATTGCTAAATTTATTTTGAGACATTAATTGAATTATTTTACTAGCAAGTCCTTCTCATCAGGGTTATTTTTTTGGACCAATGCCCCCCCTTTGATCTCACTACAGAGGCCAATTTTTAGAGGGATGATGTCAGAGAGGTCAGATTTTTGATAGTTTGGCAAAATTTTGTCCCAAAAAAAGGCCCTAGGGTAAGAGGCTCAGAAACTGCTCATTTAAGGGCTGGTCTGCCATTTTCATGCGTTTCCTCATTATGTGAATATTTTAACTCATTTTTTAGTTAAAGTAAAATAGATGAGGAGTCTAATCCAAGTCGTTTCATTATTTTTGGAGCATTTGTGAATTATTTATGAATTTTCAAAGAAAATCTGGCATAGGGACCTAATTGTGATTTATAGGCCTTGTAAAACCACACATACTTAGTTTGGAAAAAAATCAGGCTTTGTTGAAAAACTAGCATTGCAACATCTAAAAAGTAATAAAGATGGTTTCTAAATGTGACCATTTCTAAAATTGAAATGAATGTTTGAATCATACATTATTTCAGATTTTTTAATGCTTGTAAGAAGGTAGTTGGACTACCAATTCTTATTTTGAATAATATTAATAGACACCTATCCACTTACTTAAGAAAAAACCCATGGTGACTCTTAAACCATCCATTGAAGATATATAAACCAAATCTAATCATCCTCTTGATGTAATCAAAAGTCCATTTCCCACAATCAAGGTTCCAATTCAAAGCCATTTACCGGACAATTTGAAATGCCTAAACTGTTTTCAAGCCTTCTCCTATACTTCTCATTGATCAACAATTGTGTGTGCAGATGACCCTCAAGTTTAGTGTATAAGGTAAAACAACCCATCCATACCTTAAATTTGGTTGTTTGTTTCTTTTCTTTTCTTTGTTTTGATTGATATGTTGAAATCTCTCGGACAGTACATCCCTAGATTGTGTGCTTAGTACCCTTGGAGAGCCCTCGGCAAGGAGGGGTGCACCAACTTGATTTTGTGGCATTTGGATGTACAGTGTGAAAGTTTTTGAGTTTTGAAGTGTTTTTTGGATTTAAAAATTAGAAAATTACTTTTGAAATCTATTTTGATTGTAGCAACAGCACATGGCATACTAGTTGTGGTTAGAATGAGCAGTTTGGCCTCATGTCATTGCTAACATTTCTCAATTTTTTTTGCACCTAAAGAAAAGTGTGAAAAATAGTGAAAGCATTTGAATTCATAATCTTTTGACAAAGTATGAATTTGCTATGAATTTTTAAGTGTTTAGTGCATCATAGCTTGAAAGAGTTTGTAGACTATCCTAGAATCAACAAAATATGAATATGTGATGCTTAGCTTGTTCACCTAAAGTAGTCATAATATTTTCTACCATAGAAGGCTTAAAAAGTCAATTCTTACAATCAATTTACATTGAAAAGTTGGAAGTTCCTAATGAGGTTACTAATCATTCCATTATTATCATGCATTACGTCCAAACCTCACATATTAAAAAACACCATAATGGGGTCATTCTTTAGGAGACCACTATGGATCATCTAACCACGATGGACTCTTTTCTTTATATGTTACAAGTAGGGAAGAGAAGATGTTGAATATGTTTATAATAGAATAACTAACACATATACAAAACACTATAACACATAAGCAAATTAGGCTTGTATGTTGTTACCTATAACATTAGAAGACATTCGAGGCCTCTACAGGGCCGTTTCAGGCTTATTTCCCCCGCAGCGAGGGAACGGTCAGTTGTTAGGGAAAATTAAAAAATAAATAAATTCTTAGAATGCCAAAAAAGGTTGAAATTTTTTTTTAATTTTTTTTTCCAAAAATGACGTGCAGGGTCTCAATTACATCAGCCTACTGCGTTGTCACTGTTGCAGTGCACTGCAAGGAGTTCCCTACCATGGTAACTCGCGGCCCTCTAGAGGCCTCAAAATGTCTTCTAATGACTATGTATACAATGATTATGTTGTAAGGAAGAGATATTTATTTGAAAAGTAAAAACAAAAATTCTACCTACAATAGTGAAGGAAGAAACATTGCAAATATACCCAAATAATAATAATATTTATTATATTGTGTTGTATTTTTATAATGCTACTGTTACCACTACCCAAAGTTTTGTGTTTCAATCTTGGTAAGCCTTTTGTATTATAACTACAGGGTCACTGTTAGAAACACTGGTGACTGGTCCTATTTTTAGTCACAATGACAATGAGTCAATGACTCTCTTATCATCTCCTGTAAATTTTGAAGCACAAGTCCAGTAAATATGAAATTCGTATTGAACATGTCTAAGGGTCTGTTTGCACCAGTCAATATTAGAATAGGAACAGGTAAAAGTGGAGGGGGAGTTCCCACTGGAACATTAGCATATTTGCCGAGCCTGCGTGGGTGCTGAGCTGGTGCTCAGGTAAGGTCGCTCATCGTAGAAAACGTCAGTAGTTCAGAGCATCGCCACGGCTGCACTTCAAGTAGGGGTGTCAAGTGCAGCCTTGGCGTGTAGATTTGGAGAGTGGGGCTTCCCACTCTGCCCCATGGCTGACGCACCAAGCCGGGGCACTCAATGGATATTAAATGAAAACAGTTTGAAGGTTTTGAAATAAAATTTACAAAAATTTAACTTTCAATGCATTACCTCACATTGTTTCAAATGCACTCCCAACTTGTTTTGAATTTTTCGGAAGAAGAGAAGCTGACTATATACACATGGGGTGGTAAAAGATAAAACAAACAATGTGGGATAAGTATAATTAAAGTAAATAGGAGCTCAACACTAATAGTTAATTCAAAAGTAGGCATAGTAGAATGAACTTTGAATTAACTATGAATGTTGAGCTCCTACTTATTCTAATTCTACTTATCCCACATTGTTTGTTCTACCTTTTACCATCCCATGTGTATATAGTGAGATTCACTTCTCAATCAAAACTTATCAAAGTTGAAAAGCTTATTTGCACACAAATAAAGGAAACTTTATTTTAGTTGGATGATGATTTTCTTTTTCAAGTTTTTTGACACAAGTAAAGGATGAACTGTTGTTCAAATTACTTGTGAGGTTATTTAAGGCCAGGTCGGGTCAGTGCCTCGGTGATGGGGTAGAAGGGACTGTCACTACCATCGAAGATGGAGTCAAAAGGTCAGGCAAACCCTTTAGCGAGGCGCGTTGAAGCCCCACTATTTGCCACAAGCTAGTGGGAAACACGATAGTGAGGCCAAATATCAGCTGTAGCAGCAGCGTCCGGGAAATATTTTGAAAATTTAGGTCAGATGCTGGCTAGTGAAGAGTAGGTCCAGCCAAGTCTTGATTTTGTTCGGTTCTTGTCTTCTTCCATCTAATGCCAGTAGTCATTTTCTTTTGGTAATAAATTTGAACTGGCTAATATTCCTCTCATCTTAAACATGAATCAGCTAGTTTCCTCCTTGTATAGCCAATGAATCGGCTAAATTTCCTTTCATATCTAACTTAAATCGGCCAACACCTAAAATTTCTTTTGTAAAAAAAATTATACATGCACAAACCTTATCAAAATAGAAATGTCTTTGGCAGGAGTTGAACCTGGAAACTCCTCAACCGGTTGAGGACCAAAGACTTAGCCTTACTAAAATACAAAGCTCACATTCTTAAGAAAAATGGGGCTTTATATTTTTGAAGGGCTCCTATCTACTAGATGCATCATAATAATCAAAATTGAAAGTCACCAATGTCAATGTTACCTTGTGGTGGTGCCTCACCTTCACTTACACCAGCAAGATACAATTCTGGTCTTGAATACAAGTGTCTAAATTTTCGAGAATTTTTCCACAAAACAATGGCCTCAAGTAAAATTGCATTAGCACTATCACTATCTGGACCTTCTAAAGCAACACACATGACACTTTCAAGATGTTTAGTTTTCAAATGATTCCTTACTTTAGACTTAATAGAATTTTGGACAGAAAAACCCCTTTCACATGTGGCAGTACTAACACATTGAATTCTAGCAATTTCAGCAAGAATAAGTAGGTTAGGATATTTAAGTTGAAGTGAAGGGCTCCAAGAAATATAACTCCATAAGTCACCAAAACCCTTGTCCAACCATTCAGTGGTTGCTTGAAGTTTAAAAGCAAAAAATTCCCTCTTTGCCACTGAGGGGGTGATTAGAGCTTCAAATTTCTTCCTATGAAGCTCTAAATCCTATCCATAATGACCATACAATACATCCATCTCTAAAATGCCCCAACTAGCTAAACCTACTTGTCTAGTAGGCATGTTAGAAGGATTCAAAATTTTAAAAGCACCTATAATTCTATTATCTGCAAAACGACTCTCTAAAGCAAGACAAACATTTTGAGCATTATTTTTTTGAAAGGCAAGGGCACTAGAAGAACATGATAACTAGTACTCTCATTAAAGGTGGCAGCATTCAAATCAGTAGAATCATCCACAAACAACATTTGAATTTGTGCAATTTCAGTTTTAATTAAAGACCCAATACAAGAGACATCAACAAATTTGTGTTGAAAATTTTTACTAAGAAGAGACAAATTATACAAAATATCAGCCAAAAAGTGTAAAACATAAATAATCTTAAAAGACCGCAACTTATTGAACAAGACTAGGCTAGTACCATCATCTTTTGATGGTGGTGTGTTACGGAAATATACCAAAACACTTTCCAAACTATCACAAAGAGCTGAAATTGCTTGCCACCTAGACAACCATCGGATTTTATGAAATCTTTTAAGAGTCTTTTGAGAGTCAAACAATTCTTTTTGTAAAGTTTGCAAAGAGGATTTTCTTTTTGCAGATTTCTTAGAATGTGAAGCCACTGAATTAATAAGATTATCTATTTCATTAGACAACAAAGAACAACCATTTCCTTTAGCTGCCTCTAAAGAGGCCAAATTTGTTCTATGAGCAACACAGTGCACAACAATCAGATGAGGATTTACCTTGTTTTTCAACTGTGTTGCAACTCCAGATTTGGATCCCACCATTACAGATGCTCCATCTGACCCAAAGCCTAAAAATTTGTTGAAATCCAATCCCCAATCCTTCAAAGTAGATATTAGAGTATCATATATGAAAGTATCATCTTTTTTTCCACATACACATTCTATCAAGCCTAAAAACACACATACAAGCATTCCCCCTTCCATAAAAGTTGCAAAAACAACCATATGACCTGTGACAAATATATCTGTTGATTCATCTATTATAATGCCAAAGTACTTAGAGTCTTTAATTCTATCAATTATTTTTTTTTGAATCACACTTGATATTAAAAAAAATTAGGTCAAAGCATGATTTTTCATCATGATACAATTCTTTAGTGATGCATGCATTTAAAGACACAAGTAATTTACATAAACTAGGGAACTTACAAAAAGACAATGTCTCCTTACCAATGAAGTAAGCTGCCTTGAAAAGAGCAAGGACAACATCATCACATGTTTTATTAGCTTCTATGATGACCTTCTCCATGATTTTTTGATCAGATTGGATGGCCCAAGTTAACCTCCTATGTTCATCAGACCTTGCATGATCTTGAAAAGCTGAGACTTTTATATTTATTGAGCCTTATTTTGCAAAAACAGATTTCCCACCTTTTTCTTTGCATGTCTTACAAAAACCTTACCAAGTGAGGTGTCAAATTCAATCCAATCAAATTGTGTATACCATACATCTTTCCATAATTTTGATGCTAACTCAATAGAATTTAAAGTTTTATTGTTGTTAGATGAAGTACTAGATTGGGATGCTTCAACTAACACCAAATCATTCTCCTTTTGATTGGATAGCAACATATTTTTTATGGTCCTTTGACGTTTAGCCATGATCAAATTACAAATTATTTAAACAGGAACAAGAGTAAGAGTGAGAGAAGTAAGTGGGAGCAAGAGCAAGAACCGCAAGAGTAGGAGCCGCTCAATCACAGGAACTAGAGCTGCTCAATCACAGGAATGGGAGCTGCAGGAGCAGCAAAATCAGCGGGGAGCAACGGCGGAAGCAGCAGGGAGTTGGAGCAAGAGCAGCAGCAGCAACGAGCTAGAGCAAGAGTAGCAATAGCGAGCTGGAGCGAGAACAACAACAGCGACCTGAAGTGGGAGCAGCAGCATCGACCTGGAGCGGGAGCAATAGTAGTAGTGACCTGAAGCGGAAGTAGCAGCAGCAGCGAGCAGCAATGACCTGGAGCGGGAGCAGAAGCGACGAGCTGGAGTGGGAACAACAGCAGTAGTGACTTGAAGCGGGAGTAGCAGCAGCAGCGAGCTGAAGCAAGAGCAACAACAACAGTGAGCTGGAGCGAGAGTAATAGCAGCGAGTTGGAGCGGGAGCGGCAACAACGAGCTGGAGCGGGAGTGGCAGCAGCGAGCTGAAGCAGCGACCGGGAGCAGCGAGCGGGAGCTGGAGCGTTGGAGCCGCGCGGAGACAAGGAGTGAGCAGGAACGGCGCGGAATAGCGGAGACAAGGAGTGAGCAGGAGTGGCGCGGATTAGTGGAGCCACGCGACGCTGGAACGGTGGGGGAGCCGATAGCAACAGGGAGCCGACCAACAACAGTAGGGAAGGGCAGGAACGGGGACGAAGAGGAGTGGGGAGGGAGAGGAGCGGGGAGGGAGAGGAGCGAGGCTGCGAGAGGGACAACGAAGGAACGAGACTGCGAGAAGAGAGGAACGCAACGGGAGCACTGGAGCAGCCAAACGGAAGCGGGAGTAGCGAGCGGGAGTAGGAGCAGAGAAGGCGGGAATTGATTCATGATGGTAGAGAGTATAGCCGTTGTTGGCTAACCCTAATTCCAATGTTGTAATTGATCCTACTATTAATAACCATTTATTTGGGGGTGCTTGAGTTGAAATCCGGCCATACCCTCGGGAGATCCTCCAATATCCGTTTTTTTTACTTTTAAACAGTGAATTTCTGTCCTCTTGTGAAGAAGTGGAGCTAATTTCCTACCTAATTTTTTATTGCTTGGTTAATTTCTGCTTTCTTTTAATTTAAACCAATTTTACTGCCTCATGATTTGAATGTCAATCGGTCAAGTTACAATTTTGATTGGCTCATCTTACACTAGCTGCCGGTTCTTCCCGTACATTGTGTAGTAGACAAGGAATGAGTGATGGAAAGTGCTGGACTAGTCCTTAGGGCTAGTTCCGAGCCTATTGCTTAATGAATTGTACTTCTCTTTATTCGAGGTGGGCCTTTAACTAATAACAACATTCCTATTTATTACTCAGTGCAAACAAACCCTAACTTGATGGTAATCACATTCTTTTTTTTTAAATTAAAAAAATTATCTTATACTTAAAAATCATTTTTGTTAATTTATCACACTTTGAGGTTTAGGGATTTTTACTACATTAGGAGTCTACTCCAAATTTAATGATTTAGAACTGAAATTTTCATGATCTATTTGTATAGTGGGAAATTTGAAAATATGAGGAATTTCATTAAAATGGCGATATTCCCTCTGCCATTTTCTTAGTTCAAAGTTCAAACAGGGTGGTTTAAAATCAAATACTATCCTAGATTTTTTAAATCCGCATTTTTCCTAGATATCAAAATTCTATGACAATAATAGATTTCAGATCAAGCAATCTAAAAAATCTAAAAATGTTTTAGATTTCAGATATCTAAAAGAGGTGTAGATTTCTGAAATTCATGACACTAATAGAGTTTAATCTGCATAGTCTGAATCCTAAAAATGCCAAAGTCAAGGAATATTTTCCATTTTAACAAAATTTCCCATAAATATATTATTCTATGGTTTAAACTGCGTGGTCTGAAATTTGCAAAGGACCTAGATGTCTGAAATCTATATTGTTTTAAGATGTTTGAAATCTATAATTATGCTAGATGTTATCTTAATAATTCAAAATGTGTGGTCTTAAATCTATACCAAACTTAGATTTTTTAAATCTATATAAATTCAAGATGATTGAATCTATATTTGTCCTTGATGTCATTTTTACGGTTCAAAATAGGTGGCTTGAAAATGGCACACGGAAATGATGGAATACCACCATTTTCACGAAATTTTCCATTCTATGCATGCATACTGTTGATAGACAAACTTAAATACATACCAATCTCTTTAATATCACCATTGATAATTCTTGAATAAAATTCTAATTTTATAATATGAACTCCTTTAATATCAACTTAACTCTTTCTAATGTCACCTTCTTTAATATCACCTCAAAGATTTGCAAGCCAAACTATCACTAAAAAATGGCCATATTCAAAATCATATTCTTTCTTTTTTCACTAAACCTTTGAGAATTACCTATGGAATGTCGTCTTCTATAACATCATGTCATTTGTTTAATAGCCAAAACTTAGAAACTAAACATAATCAATATCAAATTTTTAAATACCACATCCTTTATTTGGGGATCAAATCAAATGAATGGACTAGTACAATACCATGTCACTTTCCTCACTCATCAATCCTTAGGACAACATGGATTGAAAACTCACTTTGTAGTCTCATTATATATATTATCACATTTTGATTCATCAAGAGAAATTTCATAGCCAATCATTTATGTTATCATGAAGAGGAATTTGATAAATAAAAAGAGATTTGATCTCCTTTTTGACTCCTACCATACAAGTATGATATAGAGGTTTAGAGCTTATGAATTATCAATATATCAATGGTGATAAATATATTTTTAAAGATTTCCATTTCTCAATGAAAAGAGGATAAAGTAAAAAGCATGTAGAATACTCAATTAATTAGTGATCTCATTGAAATATGATATTAATAGAGTATAAAAGATGAAGTAATGATTGAAGTAAAGTAATGCTTTTAGATTTGAGCAGAATATTGATCCTAACCACTAAATAGCTTCTTCATAACTTCAAAACTTCTCAATTCTATCTTACAATTTTATTGCTTTCATTCACCTAAAACAATAACAACAAATAACTAAAGAAAGGCCAACTCTTCTTGTTCAAGGTTGAAAATAGCAAGAAAATAATAATAAACATAGAAATTAGAAAAATGTTTTTTATTTTTAGAAAAAAGATATTAATTTTCATATATGTAAAGGCTTATTTGGATTCTACAATGCTTAGGTGAACATCTTCTACACTTTCTCATGCTTTTGTTTTGGATCTATCTACAACTAATTACTCTACAAGAACATTGTCACAAAAATCCCTAACATGTGCAAACAATATAAAAAATACTATAAATTATCATATGCATTTTACAAGTCTAGGATATAACATTGAATAGGTACGGGAGCGTAACTCTTATACCCAACTAATGTGCCTTCTGTTGTTGCCACAATCAAAATAAAAGTAAAAATAATTTTTCTATTTTTTAACTCATAAGAACTTGAAAATTCAATAACTTTCTTATTGTGAATGGGAATACTATGAAGCAAAGCCTATATAGGGGGAGAAGGAGAGGAGATAGGTGGTGGAAGGCACAATCACAAGTTCTCAAAAACATTGATCAACCTTGCAAATCAAAACACTGGATGAAAAGTAAAGCTCTCAAAGGTCTTTGCTTAACCTATATATGACAAGAAAGACATTTTTTCTTTTTATTAATGACAAAGAATCTCTCCACGTAGGAGAGAAGTGCAACTATTTATCCTCCAAATTTTGTGTGAAAAGGGAAGGTCTTCTATAGTAGCTTGTCTTCCAGTGACTACTTTTTCATATTTTTAAGCCAACAATTCACATGGTACCCAATTAAATGATTTCCATGGTGACCAACTCTTCGTTTAAGGGTTAAGTAACAATTGGGCACGGGTGGGGAGTTCGGGACATAGTCCGGGGAGTTCTGTGGCTAAAATGGTAGATTTCCTACAGAAATTCATCCATCCCGGGTTTTTTTAAATGTGCTCGGAAGTGTACCGTGAGGTGGCAAAACTTACTGGTCAATTTCCTGGAATTTGAAGTGTGGCCAGTGGCATTGCAGCCATTGCTCATTTTTAATAGGCAAATTTCCTATATTATTTAAACCTTGCCAATTTAGGACCTTTTTAAAAAAAAAATTTAGTGTCTTGATTTTTTATTTCATGTATATCCCTGGCAGGATTTGAACCTGGCATTGCCCCTACCGATTTAGGGCCAAGGATGTAGCCTTCCAAAAATGCACAGATCCAAACAAGGTCCATGCATTTTCAGGAGGCTGGTTAGTATCAGAACATCAAACATTTACAAGAATTTATAAGAATCAAAACATCAAACATTTATAAGAATCAAAGCTGGTTAGTGTCAAAACATCAAACATTTACAAGAATCAAAACATGTGATCAGAGAATGGATATAGTAGGATACAACCGAACATGATCAAGACACGGTGAAAGAAGAAATGATCAACAGCATCCTCTACGGTTTTGCTTTTGGGGACCGAACATGATAACATCAGGACAAGAAGAACACGCTGAAGGAAAAAACGATGAACACCAGGACACAACCGTCAATGATCAACATCAGGACAGAATTCAACATGATCAACATCAGAACACGATGAAGGAAAAAATGGGGAGTAACCAGCAGAATCAAACACCATCAACATCAAGAACATGAGCCATGGAAAACAAACAGTAACAAGCACAATCTATCAAGATGCCTCGAGGCCAAATACCGAAGTTGGAGTGCTAACACTAGGTCCCGTAGTTGTGCCTGAATTAGACAAGTATGCACTTGGCTTAGCATAAAGAAACTTATACTTAGTTTCATGCTTCTACATGGGTATGGCATCCAACAAAACAACATCATACTCCTCTTCCGGTCCCTCTAAAGCAACTCTAAGCAAAGCATCCAGATTCTTACTTCCCAATCTATTCCTTACACGAGTTTTGGTCAAATTCTGAATGCTAAAAGCTCTCTCACAAGTAGTAGTGGAAACGCACTAGACCCTAGCAATTTCAGCAAGAACAAGCAAATTTGGATACTATATTTGTAGGGCATGATTCCAGGTAATCATACCCCACAAATCTCGGAAGGTTTTGTCCCCCCATTCAGTTGTACATTGTAATTTGAAGGAAAGAAACTCACATTTACAAGCTTGTACATCCAAAAGGGCGGAAAGGAAAAACCTGAATGAGACCGATCAATTCCATACATACAGCTGAAGCAAATTGTCCAACTCGGTTACCCCCCAATTCTGCAGCCCAACTTGCTTAGACAGCATGTTAGAAGGATTCAACACTTTGAAGCAAGAAATGAAATCATTGTCACAAAATCTGGCTTCCAAAGCAGCACACACTGCCTCAGCATACGCCCGTTGGAACTGCAAAGCTTCCTCTAGGTCTGTTCCCAGCCTAGAACATTGAATCTCATAACCATGAAACATATTCCCCCTAAGCTCAGATGGGAGCTTCCTCAGCAAGCCCCTGAGAGAACCATACTCAGGAAGGACATGATAGCCTACATCGTCGTTAAATGTGGCTGCATTCAAATCCGTGTTTTCCACAATGAACAACATGTGAATCTGTGCTATTTCGGAACGCATGATGCTACCCATAGTGGTCACATCCACAAATTTGCATTGAAACACCTTTGACAACATAGCCAAATAATGTAAGATGTCCGCAAGGAAATACAAGATGTAAATGAACTTGAACTGCCCTAAATTGTGCAAAATTGGAGTGGTTGTACCTGCATCTGCACCCTTCAGGCCACGGAAGAATTCCAAAACAGACTCCAAGGATTCACAAAGTGTTGTAATTGTTTGCCACCGACTTAGCCACCGGATTTTGTAGTAACGCTTCATTGTTTTCTTCACATCAAAGAACTCCTCTTGCAGTCTAATAAGTGCATGCTTGCGCTTACTAGACTTATTAAAAAAACTAGCAATTGAATTGAGGAGAGAGTCCACTTTGGTAGAGATTACCTTGCAATCAAGAGACTTCGCTGCAGCCAATGCCGCCAAATTCGTCCGATGAGTAACGCAGTGGACTACTAAAAGGTAAGGATTTACCTCTTTTTTGATTCGGGTCGCCACTCCCGTCAAACTCCCCACCATCGTACTGGCACCGTCACTGCCAAAACCAACGAATTTGCGCAGGTCAAGCCCCCACTTCCGAAGGCTGGAAATCAAAGTTTCATAAATGACAATGAAGTCCTTCTTCCCCCCTTCGACCTGCAAGAGGCCAAGAAACAACGTGACCGGCAAACCCTCCTCGACGATGCTAGCAAATACAACCAGATGTCCTGTGACACTAATATCCGTTGATTCGTCGATCATGACACCGTAAAAAGCTGAATTTTGCACACAAGTAATGACTCGCTTCTGAATCACAACTAAAATGCACATCATCAGATCAGCACAGGATTTCTCATCCTGATACATAGATAAGGTCATCAGAGCCTTCACGGAGACTAGCAACTTGCACAATGCTGGAAACTTTGAGTAGGGTAAAGAGTGCTTCCCTAGAAAATAAGCAGCTCGAAAGAGAGAAGCCATAGCCTCATCGCATGCCTTCTGCCCTTGCAAAATAGCCTTTGCTATGACCTTCTCACTACTATGTAATGCCCAAGCTAGCCGCATGTGCTCTCCAGATTGAGCATGGTCTTGGAAAGAGCTCACTTTCAAGTTCCTGGCACCATCTTTAGCATATAATGACCGCCCACCTTTATCCCTGCAAACTTTACAGAAAACCCGCCCAACATTTGGGCAAAAATGTAACCAATTGAATTGAACTCCCCATTGCTCCTTCCACTACACTTGAGCAATTTGTACCTCAGAAGGAAGACTGAGGTCAGTCCCTGAATCAGTGGTTCTAGGAGAAAAGCTCTCGAACGTTGAAGACAACATCTCAAATCCATTAGCTTCCCTTGTTTTAGCAAAGTAATGGTCCCTCAAGGACCTTTGTCGTTTCGCCATGCACTTTAGAAGAGAATGCTTCCAGTCCTAAACAAGGAAGCCAACAATAAGAAATAATCAACAGCCTTATGAACACCTGATTGTACAACAGCAATTACACGTGCACAAGCACATGCACACTGCACAGCCCTCAAAACAAACCCTGCAGCCCTACATTGATCTCACCGCCATCAAAGAAAAAAATGAACAGAGAATAGAGAAGGGCAACAAAAAATTTGGAAAGATCCGAAGCAAACCTCAACCGGCATTGAAATCACAGAATCACACGCAAAGTTGCACCTCAAAGCGCACCCTAAACCACAAATCGCTAGAATTGCACGCACAATTGCAGGCGTTGCGGCATCAAAAAATGCAAACACACTTACCAAAAAATGCACGCAAGCTTGCGAGAATGACACACGAAGTCGCGGTTCCAGAAATCGCACACGGAGAGAATGGCACACAAAGTCGCGGCTCCAAAAATTGCTCACAGAGTTGCTTGAGTCGCGCACACACTTTTCCAAATCGTACGCAAATTTGCAAACTTCCAGTCTGGCAAATTACACAATCTTGAGAGCTCGAGTAAACCCTGAACGGCTAAACAATGGTGAACGAATCTGAATTACATTCCGCAATCCTCCTCTCTCAAAGCTATGCCAAATTGCCAAGTGATAGACGTAAAGAGACCATAGGAATTATATGGAGACAATGTGAAAAAATTGAGTGTGTGTCTGTGTGACATGAGTCTGTGTCTCTGTGACTCTATGAGTTGCATGAGGAGACAGCATGAGCGAGGAGGGAACAGGGAAGAGATTGATGTGAGTGGCGACTGCACGCCCAATGGCTCGGATTCAACAAAACTTGATCGACAGCTATGCTCAAACAACAAGCCAGCGGTAAAAAGAAATTATAATTAGGCAGATAAACCTAATTGACCTACTCACTAAAGTGACTAAACTCATTTACTAACTGTTGCAGACTTACAGTGACTTAGTCACTAAATGACTTACATGCATTAAAAAAATTTCCTATAAATTATAAGATTTGTCGACTGCCCGCCTATAAAAAAAAATTTGAATAGGTAATTTTCCTACATATTTTGGGAATGGACAGCAAAATGCCTATACATAATTTTTTGAACCGGCCCATTTCCTAAACTTCTCTTTTTCATTTGGAACCTTAGCCTAAACTTCCCTATTTCATTTGGAAATTCTCAAATTCTACCGGCTAGGTCATAACTAAATGGCAGTACTCCCCGTTCATTGGTTCGGGAAGCGCGGGTGGGGAGTTCGGGAAGCATAGGTGGAAGAGCCCCCACCCGTGGAAGGGAACAGGTGGCCAGGTACCAAGTTGGTGCCATGAGTCAACCCAACGCCACCAATTTCAACAATTGTTGAATCCATTTGAAGACATTAGTTCATTTATTATTTTATTAGCAAGTCATTCCCATCAATCACCAATTGTCTATACAAATTACAGACTCTTTTATAGTAGTATATGTTTGAGGTAGGGGGGAGAAGTCTCATATATACATATATACATATAATTATAAAAAATATATAAAGAGCATTATAACTTTAACAAATTAGCACTTCTTGCTTTTGCACACAACCATCAATACTTTTGTAAGTAGCCAATTTTGGTGTTTTTTTTTTGTTAGTAGAGCAACTTGTTTCCCAAAGTACTAGTGTGCCCTGTGCTGTTGCCACAGTGTAAACAAAAGTAAAAGTAATTTTCTAATTTTTTAGATTTAAAAAATATTTCAAAATTCAATAACGTTCGCACCATCCGTCTGAATGCCATGAAACCAAGCTGGTGCACCCTTCCTTGCCGAGAGCTTTTCGACGGTACCAAGCATGTGATCGGAGGACACATGGTTCGAGAGATCTTAACGTGATCAACAAATCAACAAACCAACAAAACCAACAACCAAATTTAAGGTATAGATATGCAAATAAGTAAAAATTGGATAGTATCGTCCATATTTATACATTCATTCACAAAATTATCTATTACTAGTAGCTTTCATTTACATAATGACACATCTAGTCTTTTGGGGGGAAATATATGGCAATTTCATCCATTTTCCAAATATTTTTCATAGTATTTAAGGACCTAGTGCTAAAGTTAGATAAAGTTTTAGCAAAAAATTATTTAGAAAATTGAGTTGCTAGTAATTTAACTTCACCAAGAGGGGAACTAGCTTGTATTCTTGGCTTTGGAAACCCACCTAAATCTCCAATTCCCTCCTATTTTGTAGTTGATAAATTTTTTGTATTCTAACATCTCCTAGTAAAGTAAGGGTCTCCTATAAACTCAAATTAACCCCTAAAGTCTTAGTGTCCCCTCAAGGGACAAAATGGATTTTGGACAGGCTCCTATGGTCTTAACATTTGTTGTAATTTTTTGAATTCTTTTGTGAAGATAGGTAAACACATTAGCTCTCCAAAAATATAATTTTTATTTCAATCGGACCCTTGGAGCAAGAGTTATAGAACAAAAAGCCCTTTTTTTCACTCAACGGGTAGAAAAAACCCTTCAAGAAAACTTAAAGTTAAAAATTAATTTTTTTCCTATATAGATTATATTTTTATGTACATGGAAAGCTTTGATTCATTCCATTTGGATTTGTTATGAGAAAGTTATGAACAATCTTGTTTTTGGAGCAATTAGAGCATCTTCTTGAAAAAATAACTTGTAGAATTCATTTTTGACCTCAATTTTCACAATTTTTCAAAAAAAAAGTTTCACAAGGTTAAGATGTCTTGCTAGGACAATCTCACCATTGAGATTAGTATATTTCAATTCCATCTTAGAGCTATTATCAATTCAGATTTTCCTTCAATCTTGAACCTACTTCTATTTAATAATTTTTTAGTGAATGAAAATTAAGTTTTTTTTTAAATTAAAAAAAATACTAAAATCTCAAATCAATTTTTTATCATATAAAATTATAAATTCAAAATCAATAGAGCAAAAATGATAAGTTATGAAGTTTTAAAGCCAAATAATGTTATAATGTAGTTAAGCAAGGTACAAAAATAATTATTTTTTTCACTTTAAGCACAAATATCTTGCAATCTATGCGGTCAAAGTTTCTAAAATTTTTGCCATACATTCTTATACTAGTCTAGTACAAGATTCTATTGTTAGATATGCAAAAAAAGCATTTTGTTCATCGCTATAGAAATGGTAGTTTTGAGTGGTTTTGGGTGGAAAAGAGACTTTAGGGGTTAAATTGTCTTGTTTTATTTTGTATATTCTAATTTCTTCTAAAGAAACAAGGGTCTCTTATAAACTCAATTTAAATTGTCTTGTTTTGTTTTTTTGAGTTATCTATCATATTGCAAAGAACATTCCATAGGGAGGAAGATGGAGGAAGAGGGAACTAGCTTGTGTACTTAGCTTTGGAGACCCAACTATATCTCCAAAGCCCCTTCTATTTTGTAGTTGGTAAATTTTGTGTATTCTAACCTCTCCTAACAAAGTGAGGATCTCTGGTTGCAAGTAGAAATTTAGATTTCCATCAATGCATAGAGGATCATCCTTTTAAGGAAAAGGAGGTGGAATTAGTGCAAGTTGAGATATTGAAGTTTGTTGCAAATTGTGCCTTTGGCAAATTAGTCTCACAAGCATTAACTCAATTATAACTCCAAGAACTAAAAATATATAATGAATGGCTCTTAAGAAAATTGTGGAAACAAAGAATGCACCATTTCATCTTAGAATCAAATAAATTTTGGCTCACTAGATTAGGAATATAGTTGTGTTAAATCCTAAGGACCAAACTAAAATTTTAGCAACATTGCAATTTTGATAGTTCATTATGAATGGAATTTTTGTTTTTTTTATTTGAATTTTTCACACAACATGTAACCAAAGAGTAGCTTTAAGGCCCAAAAAATTTCAAATCTTTTGATTGCATGGTTAAAGAGTTTTTTATGATATATAATTTCCTTTAAATTGCAATCAGCCTAAGCAAGTTCAAAAATATTCTTAAAAATCACTTTCTTAAGAAATAAAAAATTGGAATTGGTTCTCTAGATTTATATATATGTGGAAAGCTTTGAATTATTCTATTTTAATTAATGAAATGGAAATTATGAGGAATTCTAGTTTGCGGAGAATTGTAGAATAGAGATAAACTTTGAAGTTCTTTATTTAATTCAAATTTAAATATTTTTTGAAAAAAATAAAAGCATATGATGTAGATCGTTTATTATAGCATTACAACCATTGGAATTGGCATTTTTTAAGTTCCATAACTAAATTTTCAACAATTGTGTATTCTAAATAATTCTACTTCTTTGGCTACTTACTATTTTTTTCCTATATGTTGTACAATTCCAAATTATTTGAAAATTTTCAAGCATGTAGACAACTTGCTTTGAAGAATGAAAATAAGGAAGCACCATCAACATGGACATCTGTTCATACAAATGTGATTTTGTGAAGTGCAATTTCCTAGTTTTTCACAGGCCCAAAACAAGATTTTTGTCACTTCAAACACTAATATCTTGCAATCTATACAGTGGAAAATTTTGAATTTTTTTTCACATCTTCTAATTTTTTTTCAAACTAGTGTACTACAAGATCCTATAGTTACATGTATCCAAATATGTTTAATTCAAGGATTAACAAGATACATCACACTAGAAGAAAAACGTGTCTGTCACAACCGCCCATTCTGCGACTAGTGTCCTATACAACTATCCTGCGACTAAAATCCTCTCTATTTGCACCAAATTTAATTTAATTGTTTTATATTATTGTTTTTGTCGCAAAGCAGTCAATCTATAGTTGTAAAAATGACTAGGAAACAACTAGAGAAAAATTGCAACTATAAAATGACCAAAGTTATTTCTTAGTCATTTTCTAGTCGTTTCCTAGTTGCTTTCTAGTTGTACTTTAGTTGTATGGCAAATTTCATTAAAATGGTAGCATTCTATATTTCTCTGTGCAATTTTTCAAACTGTGGGGTTTCAATTGCAAAATGACATCTAAGACTAATATAGATTATGTACATCTAGAATATTTATAGATTTCAAAAATCTAGGACTGATATAGATTTTAGACTGTGGGATTTTAAAAAATTAGTAAAAATCTAGATTTTAGATATCTAGGACTTTTATAGATTTTAGAAATCTAGGATGGATATAGATTTCAGATTGCACAGTCTAAACTGTTAAAAGTGCCAAATAATGGAATGTCTCCATTTTAATGAAATTGGCCATTTGGTTTTTAGTCATTTTACACTCTTAGAAAATTTAGCTATTTTGTTGATTTGATTGTATAGATTTGTTTCACTTATCTGCTGAAATCAATCAAAAATTGAGTTTTGTAGTAGTAAAACTAGTTGTTTCCTAGTCACTTTTAAGTCATGCATTAGTTGTCTTAGTTGTTTCCTAGTCATTGTTAAGTCATACATTAGTTGTTTCTTAGTTGTTTTTCAATATCTTAGTTGCTTCTTAATCATTTTTTAGTATCTCAGTTGTCCCATATCTATTGTCAAGAGTACCTTAAAGTTGGACATATAAGACTTGTAAGCTATTGTTGTCTTATGCAATGAATTGTGTTGGTAGAATTCTAAGATTTCTACAGTTTGTAGATTTCTACAATATTTAGAATTCTATAGAATACAAAATTCTACAACCAATAGAAATTTTTAAAAAATTGAAAATTAAGAAACTTTAAAATCTATAAAATTGTAAAGTTTCCTAAACTAATGAAATCTATTAAATACCAATTTTTGAATTTTTGAAATCTAGGAAGAAGGTAGTTCAAAAGTTCTGAAATCTAGAAAAAGGTAGATTTGAAATTCTAAAATCTTGAAAAAAGTAGATCTGAAATTTAGAAATCTAGAAAAAAAGTAGATTTAAAATCCTAAAATCTACAAAAAGGTGGATTTGAAATCCTAAAATCTAGAGAAAGATAGATTTGAAATTTTGAAATCTACAAATCATCAAGACTAATGTTTTAATAATCTACAAATTTACAAGTTGCAAACAAGTTGCAAACAAGTTGCAAATGAGTCACAAACAAGGTGTATTGCTACAAACGTTTCCTAGATTCTAGAGTGTCCACTGCGACTACAAAATTCCAAATTATCACTAGTTGCAATCCAGTCGCAAATGTCCGATGCAACTGAAAAACCAGTTGCGTAGCGTAGTCGCAGAACCCCCTTTTTTCTTCTAGTGTCAACATGCCTATATTGGTGCCTACTAAGAAGTCTTGCACCCCCACTATGAAGCCTTTCAATTTTTTTCCTTTTAAACTCTATTTTAAGAATATCCTATCAAAACTATCCTATTAAATCTATTGCTTCATGGAACCTTAACCAACATATGAAATTTTAATGTCTAAAAATAGGAACTCCATTTTTGATGAATTATTTTAATTGACTTTTTTTATGGTTTTACATAATGATTAATTAAAATATATGTGTGATGAATTTTTAAAATTTGATTGCACATGTCTTTGAGAAACATCATTGTTCACTTCTTTCATGTTATAAAGACTCATATTATGTAGGTAAAATTTTCCTCTATGTGGCTTTAATGTACTTTGCAATTTTCTTTCATACATGTTAAAGGAAAAAAAAGGTAGCTCATGTATTAAAAAAATTGAATAAATGTTGTTAAATAAGGTATCATTGAAAAGCTATAGTATTGTAAAAACCTACTATGACAAGAATTTTACATTATGTCTTACTTACTAGCAACTACTTTGTAACAAAGTGATACATCCACTACCATAAAGTACTATCACCTTGAGCAACTACTATCATAGCTTCCATTTTAGAAATTAACTTTTAGATACTTGCTTGAGGTATATCCTCTCATGCCAAATTCATTGATGTCCACATTTGGTCTTTATTATAGGATCTATTTCTTTTTTGCAATTAATCTTTGATTTGCTTCCATTGTTTTTTATAAGCCATTTAGGTTAAAAGAATATGGTGGTCATTCAATGAATTTTCCATTATGTCATGTTACAAAGTTGACTAACAATACTTCAAACTTTACAAAGTTTGCTTATAGAACTCCTAGCAACATCACAACACAATATCTTAAACAAATATCAATATTTTTTCACAAAACTTCTAGCTAAGGTAGTTTGCTCTAAAAGTGACCAAATTCTAAATGCAACTCTTATTTAGGAAAAGATGACATGTTACTTGAAATATCTATTATTATCAATGATGAATTAGGTAGGCTTAAATGGTTGCTTTAAGAGTAGACTACCATATATCTACAAGCAACAATCACAAGAAGCATGCATGTAGTAATAATTGATCCTCTAAACTCCAAAACCGGTTAAAATCCAGTACCTGTGATTTAAAATGAAATTATAAAGTGTAGCATTGTACCTTTAAACTCAACTTAGTGTTTCCAAAATCAACCCTGGCTTGACCGCGTAAAAAATCCTTAGGGCTGGATATTTTTGGCCTACTATGTTTGCAGATGCCCACCAATATGTTAACCGGTGTGATGTATGCCAACAATACGCAAGGAATGACCTTCATATGGCACTTCCACTTAATCCCTCGCTTCCATTGCTCCCATTTGAGAATTGAGGTATAGATTATATAGGGCCGGTCCATCGTAGTTCATCCCGCCAAAAAACTTACATCATTTTGGCGGTGGATTACTTAACCAAATGGGTTGAGGCCAAGGCGGTCAAATCCGCCAATAAGAAAACCACGGCCAACTACTTGTTTGAAAACATCTTTTCTCGATTTGGAGTTCCACGGGGGTTGATTAGCAACCGCGGTACTCATTTCCTCAATGATCTCATCAAAGAGCTCACCCAAACCTATGGCATTGACCATAGGAAAACTACCCCATATCATTCCCAAACCAACGGTTTGGTGGAACGAGCAAACCAAACCATCGTGAAGATCATGGGGAAAACCATCCGAGATAACAAGAGAGATTGGGACACGAAGTTGACCGCCGCCTTGTGGGCATACCGGACAACCTTCAAAGTCACAACACGGCAAACACCATTTGCCCTTGTTTATGGAATAGAGGCCATTTTACCTATAGAGATGGAAATCCCCTCTCTCCGTATTGCTATGGAGGCACAATTGCCGGTCTCGGATTCAATTCAAGATTGAGTCCTCATGCTTGAGGGACTAAGCGAAACTCGGAGGCTTAGTGTCCAACATATTGAGACGGTTCAATGAAGGAGGAAGCTAGCATTTGACAAATGCCACAAACCACGCACTTTGACTCCCAGAACCATGGTCATGTTATAAGATGGAAAGAAACTCGAATTTCCGAGCAAATTTGATGCTCTTTGGTTAGGGCCTTTTTGGATCATGCAATCCTATCCCAACAACACTATGCAATTAGCTACACTAGATGGAATGTATTTTCCTACCCGTACAAACGGTGAGCGATGCAAGGTGTACCATGTGTGACCGTATAGCCCAATGGAAAGACATCTTACCTACTCGCTTCAAGACTCTAAGTCTGTAGCATTCTCATGAATGCCCCGCAGATGGTTGACACCTGTAAACCACCATATTGGTTCACCTTTAAGATAATGAAAAATATAAAAACTATATATGAGTTTTAAATTCAAAAGTGTTAGTATTCTAGATTTAACTACAACCATTAGTTAGGAAGCTTTTAGCTCTCATCAAAGAAAAAAATTAAAAAAAGGTAAAAAATATAAAAATAAGGTGAAAACAAAGATCTAAATATAAATTGAAGATTACTAAAAAATGATAAACATAAAAAGTACAAAAAATGTTAGTGAACTTATAACTACTAGGAAAACACTAACCTAGTGATAGGAATACTATTTAGGCAAAAATAATAATTAAATGACAATTTTTAGTAAATTAGGGATGGATGTAGGTGATTAGCAAGTTAGTTAGTTAGTAAGCAAGGATAATAGTCGAATTAGGGTTTGGAGCTCTCTCTCTCTCTTGTTTTTTTTTTCTTTGGGTGCAACTTGTGTGCTTTTGTGTGGAAGAGGTTTTTGGGGAATTCATGGCATGAAAAGTTAAGATTGTGGGAGATTAGGGTAGAAAGTTTTTAGGAACAATTCATCGAGTAGGTTTTTACTTGGTAAAGGACAAAACTAAGTGAAAATGGAGGGTGATTGTAGGTTAGAAGAGAAAAGTGATTGACAACTTTGAAGAACATCAGATGGCCCACTTTGATGAACGATTGCGGACGCATAGAAGGTCCAATGGAGCTGAATATTAGAGAGGAGGAGTGCCTTGAAGTCAGCTCTCCAACAAGATTTGTCTCGCCTGATTTGGAGCTACGACGAGGTTAGAGCAACCAATTTTGTGCAAGGTGGTCTTAGTCGCAACCATGGAGGACGTCCAACTTTGGTGAGCTGTTGCACGCAGCTGGAGCTATGGATTCAATCGAAACTAAGAGAAAAGATGCGCCTTCAAGTCAGCTTTTAAGCTAGACTAATTTCACTCAATTTGAAGCGGAATCAAAGCATTGGTGGAGGTTTTAGTGAAGAGGTATCTGTTGATCCTAGCAAGAGGTCAAATTTGAGTTTTTTGTGAATGTTTTCTTCAATTTTCATGGTGAAATTGCAATTTTCATCGCACATGGGTATGAAAAGTTTTTTTTGTACCAATGGTCAATTGGAATGTTTGATGATGATTGAAAATTGCATGCAAGCTCAATGGTTAAGATTTAGTGGAAGTTGGAGGTTTGTGGGAGCATGGTCTGCTAGAATTGATAATTAGGGCTCAATTTTGGGCCATTTTAGACCTCTAGGGGCAGTTTTGAATGCAATTTTGACTTAGGAAGCTCCCCTAAATCATGTGGAGGTTAGATGAGATGATTTAAATAAGTTAGGGCCTGTTTTTATAGGTTTAGGAGGGCTGGTCCTCTTTCACTTGGGGTCAATTTACAAAAAAATAGAAGTTCTAATAAAAACTTAAAAAAGTCTGTTGCTTGGAAGACAAAGTAGTTAGGGTTCCATGCACTCCTCCTCGGCCCAACTTTGGGGGTGGGATTTGTCTCACAGTGAATTGCACTCATAGAGCCCTCTATATTCTTATTCCCTACTTTTGCTTATTAGATATGACCAATAAAATAGTTCAGTGACCATGCATCAACTAGAATAAATAATAAAGCAATTAAATTTAGGATGAATAGTAATTTCAAGGACCATTGCTTGATGCATTAGGATTGAATATCATGAGAATACTATGAGGACTTGTCATCCACACTTAAAGAATGTCAAACCCTTGATCAACCCTTTAGTGCACAAGGGTGTAAATATTCTAAGCTATAAGTATTGACGTCTTGCAATCCCAAATCCCAAAGCAACAAACAACATAGCGTATTAGCGTATAGAGCAAAGAACTATAAAGTTTGAAAAAGTGGACATAGGCCTATTATATTCTTTTAGAGTTAACCCCATGAACAAGGTAGTCACCAAAATATTCCTACTCTTGGACCAATAGGTGCATTTTTTTTCTATAGTTTATAATGAAATCATCCATTGATCTGTAGCATCCTTACAAGGTGAAACCCTACTAGATGGAACCTATAATTAAACTAAAAGTCCCTCACTCTATTATCTTCTATTTTTTGCTATTCACAAAAGAATTTATGGATTTTTATATTCAAAGATGAAATCAAATCTTTAATGTTTGTTATAAAAATTTCATTTTTTGGTATAAATTTCTAATTACCATGTTCAATTTTGGAAGAAACATTAAAAAAATTCATATCAAATACAAATCAATTTCTAAAAATGTAAATTTTTTAGAATAGAGGTAAATTTATAGTATAGAATATTGTGGTATAAAGAAAATTTCCATGTCATTCTATATTTAGAAATGTAATTACAAATCATCAACTTCAAAATTTTAAATTGTATGAAACTCAATTTAATGATGTGGATATAGCATTAAGAACATTGCATATAAAAATAGGATGAAAATCATTCATTCTTCAATATGCACAAAACCTCGTTGACCATGCAAAGGACACAAAATATCCTTGGTGTCTGTAGATTAGCTTAGGTCCTAATTGAAATACCTAAAGCAATAGTAAAGTTCGTTCCTAGGGAGGTCTTTCTAATAGGGTTGTCTCTAATTAGAATCTATTAGGCCAATAAGTCATTGCAACAAAAATAAGAAGAAGAAAATATGTTCATTTATTGCATAAACAAATATTTTTCCTCACAAAATATACTAATTTCTCAACTAGGAACTCTCCACTCTTAAAGGCCACAAGGGTAAGATGGCTCCTAGTTAGATCTTCAATTTTACGTCTCCATCTGCCTTACGCTTTCTCCAAACTTGGAACTTTCACTCCATCCTGGACCGATACTTCTTCCAATGGGCCTGTTGGTCTTTCATCTTCCTATTCGGTATCAACCTTAAGCCTTGCTGTCTTTGCTCCTACAGGGATTGAATACTCCTTGACTGCTGATTTGATTCTTGTGGATTTATTTCAGCCCTCACAAGTCTTCGCCAACTTGAAATTATAATTTTACTCTCTCTCTTCCATCCTTAATTAAATCTTCTCATAAAACTCCTCTCACAACTCATTCATCATTGACCACCAGCATGCAAACATGACACAAACCAAATTGGTAATTTGACAAGACAACATTCAAACTTTATATGGACTCCAATCAGGACTATTATAAATTTTTAAACATCACACATACCCGACTGGCAATCACAACAACTTATTACAACGACATTTATAACCACAAATTGGAAACTAATTCAAATTCATTTAGAATTCCTTCCAATCAATCAGACAATCCATTTAAAATCGCACACAAGCACCAACACAGCTTGCAATTTGATTAAATCGACTTGGACTACAGCCATGCATTCACACCAACATTCTGCAGATCATGACTCACTCCCACTCGGTTAACTCATTATTCAACCATTAATTTCTGATTTATTTCCATTTCATTTGTCCAACTTGGTGACAAATCACCGTTACAGACATAAAGTTTGAATATAAAATTCGTCATCTCTTGAAATCTCACTCCGACTAGGTCCTGACTTCATTGATTTGAAACTTCTCCTCTCCACGAGTAACACCGGGATCTCCTTCAACATTTGGCATTTAATTCACTCCGACTAGGACATTCCTTATCCTCAATCTCTCACTTCCACAATTATTTTTTTAATTTTCGTAAACTCTCTAATTAGGCAACTTCAAGTACCTACATAGAATCTTCAATCACCGGTACTTGAACTCCTGTTTTCGGACTCCGCAGACACTTCCTCAATCTGCATAAAATCTCCAACTTGAACACTCACTTCTCCAACAGGCCACACACTAACACACTTTCAACATGCCAATCAGAACACATAACCAAAAACAATCCAAATCAAACTTCCGATTAGGACTCACATAAACAAAACACACAAACAAACACAAATACACAGCACTGCTTGGCTGGGACTCCAACTGAAACTCTCATCAGTGGGTAAAAGCAAAAATGAATTCAAAACTAGCCTAATAGGAAACCCAGACAGTTGCCAAATCACGAACTGCAATAAACTGCATCAACCACCTCCCATTTGGAACTGCACACAAACCGTTAAAAACCAACCTTGACAACCAAATCGAGATCAACTCCATAGAATCCGATCTGGACTAAACTTCCAGCTAGGCATAAACCGACTTTGACAACTGACTCCAACTGGGAAACTAATGGCTGACTCACGTTAGCCCACCTAACACACATGCATTCATACAAACAAAATAGATCCCAAGTAGACAAAACATCACATCAAAATCACCAAATTGGTTACTGAAAATCACAAACAACATCCAAAACCAATATAAAACACTCATAAAATACCAAAAGAAAATCTTGCTAGCATATTTACAGTGTCCTTCTAAGGTTAATGCTATTACTACTTATATATATACGGTAGTTTGCTCTAAAAGTGACCATTTAACCCCTAAAGTCCCAAGCACATTTTTGTGTCAAAACCACTTTAAACTACTACTTCTACTATGTTCACCTACAAAATTAATTTTTTAATCTAAAAAAACCCTGACCATAGGATCTTGTTCTACACTTGTTTTAGATCATGTGATAATTCTTTTGTGATTTTTGACTATATAGATTGAAAGATATAAGCATTCAAAATGAAAGCAATTCATTTCTTTCAAGAAGTTGCTATGATTGCTTGCAAAACAAGAAGCTCCATAACTTTCACCTCTCTAATCCAAATGGAATGAGTAAAAGCTTCCCATTTACAAAAAATATAATCTACAAGAAAAAAATATTAAAATTTTTATTTCAATTTTTTTTGAATTTTTTTTGTTGCCCGGTCTCCCCCATTTTGAGGTTATTGTGGCATAACTTTTGCTCTTGAGCACCAATTGAAATAAAAATTATATTCCCATAAAGCTCATAAGTTTTTCTATCTTATGGGAAATTTTCAAAAAGTTTCAGTAAAAATTGAAATCATAAGAGCCTGCCCAAAATCCGTTTTGTCCCCTATAGGGACACTGGGACTTTAGGGGTTAAGGACTAGTATGCTTTTTTCATGGGTTTCAATGGATGGGAAGTTTTTTATCTCATTTTTCAAATAAAGAAAAATATATGAAAAATGTAACACAAATGGTTTCATATTTTTTGAAGCACCATTGAATTTTTTTAAGATTTATGTTGTAGGACCTATCCATGCCACTAGATATTGTAAAATCCCTTCACTTGCAACTTGTAAAGAGATATGGGAAAACCAAGTAGAATCATTGACTCTTGCAATAAATAATACTTTAACCTTTGTCCATTCATTATCTCATATATCTATTTTAGGACCACCTCATATCTATTCAAGAGCTACTTATAGGATTGATTTGAAGAAGATGATTGCTTTTAAAGCAAACTACCTTACTCCATATTTGGTGATTTCTATTGATAACTCCCTTTCCCATGTACTCAACGTAGAACGCTAAACCCGTCTCATGAAATGGGCCAGGGTGAATTGACCCCCTCATTGCCCCTCCAGGGCAAGCCCTGGAATTTTTTTTTGACAGGCTTAATTTTTTTTTGAAATTCTGAATTCATATTTGCAATTAGAGGCTCCAAATTACTCTAGGGAGATGCAAGAATTGCCAAAAAATTAGTACAACATAGGGGGCTTTTTTGTCAAAACACAGTTGACCGGGGCAATGAGGGGGCCAATTCTCCCTGCGCCATGAAATGGGACCAACATGGAGAAAACGCAAGTTCTTGGGGATAAAAGTAAAATCTTGCCCCCTATTTTGTGCTATGTTTAGGGTATAAAGTAGAGCTCTCCAGTCTAATTTGGGGTCTTTGATTGCAAATATGAATTCAAAATTTGAAAAAAAAATTTGTGTGAAAAAAATAAATAAATCCTGTGTTTATCATCCTGCGTGCGTACCCAACAGGCAAACCACCGATGAGTCAACTCAAATTCTGGAAACAGTGTGGTCAAGTGGGAGATCATTGATCCATAACTTTTTTAATTTGCAATGGAATTGATCCGTTATAAGCTTGCCATATTCAGGATGTGGTACCATATACGGTAAGGTAACTCTGCCTATGAACAGTCTAAATGGGAGCCATCTCATCACAGGTAAAATTGGATTACTGGTGTACATTTCAGTTGACCTACTCATACAGGTTTCTTCATGTGCATGTAGTTTTTGTTAACGTAATACTTCTTGTTGTTGGTCCAAAGCTTGTAAAGAACCGTTTATTGTACATGAACCACGAAGATATTCTCCTACAATTTTGAATAGTCCAATTAGATTGATATTGTCCTATTAGTGAGGGAGGAAAATTAGTATTACCTAAAAATAAGTACAACCACAAAATTTTTATTTTGTGGAAATTGATACAATGCAATAATATTTCAACTTACAATAATTTAAAATAAAATGACTTTGGTACGCACGCAGGATGATAAAATATTTCACACACTACTAAGACAAATCAAAGTATCACAATTTTTGGCTCTTGACAAAAGCTAGGGAAGATGCTTCCCGTTGACAAAAACTACCATGATGAAGAGCGAGTTTGTGTAAAGTAAGATAGAAGTACCTATTTTTGATACCCTCCAAACAATGGCTTTATAGTGTGACCTATAGTCAACAACAATTGGATATGTTGTTCATTGAAAAAGATTCTCTATTTGTACCTGCTTATCCACTCATATCTCTTCCCTCCTTGCTTAGGAAGAAGTGCAAAAGGCTCAAAGCTAACTGTAGTAGGTGAGTTTGTGTGACTGGAATGGGTCCGAATAAAAAATTCACATTTATATTGAACAAAATATTCATTCTTAAAGATTTTATTTTTATTTTGTTTTTCATTCAACCTCATCCTCATGTTTGAACACATCAAACTCATCCATATCTCAACGAATTTCCCATATCCAACAGTCTGAAATGCTTAAGTTATCAGAAAATAAGTACCTCTACCATAGACTGCAGCTGCTTGTATCCTTTGTCAAAGTTGAGCCTCGAAAACGAGTGGCTGACCCAACCCACCCTAAAACTTAAAAAGTCGGTAACACAATCGGTACCCACTTGTCAAGCACGTTCCCGCGGCAAACAGTGACGACCTGGGCTCCACGATCATTGAAAGCCCGTCCTTGCGTTTCACCGTCAGTACCCGCCAGTACCTTGAAGCATTTGTGCAATTGTACAGCGCTCCTGCAGTCGCAAATCTCGCTTCACACTTCTTTTGCTTGCAACCATTTTGATTCCAAGGCAAGCCTTTTGTTGCAGTCACCTGCAACGTCCCTCGCTAGCATCTTTCATTTGATCGAGCTCTTATCAGGAACAGTCGTAGCTTCATTGCTCGGTGCACTTACCGACAGGCTGGAGAGAGCCCAACTTGGTTTAGTTTCGCGTGCTGCCGGGCGGTGTTGATCGATTTTCCGTTGCAACAAGTGAGACGAGATGGGGTTGAAGTTGAAACCTTCCAAGGGTGTGGAATCGGAAGTAAGACTGAGGGGTGGCGATGTAACTTCTGAAACTTCGAAAGGAGCCATGATCGACGGCAAGTCCATGGCAGACTATAGGAAGGAGTTCGAGAGCCACCGACTGCAGGACAGGCATGCTACGGGTAAGTTGTCACTGCCTTTCGATCGTTCGATCGATCACTGTCAATGTCGTCGGTGATTTCGGAGCCATTCTTGATGTTAATGAGCAATATCTCTGTGAATGAGCAAGCTATGGTGGTGCCGACTATGAACCACATATTCGTCAAAATGGCCTGGATTTCACTTGATGGTGGCAGTTTCAAACCTCGAATCTATTGTGGTCCTGGGTTTTGAAGCTTGAAAGCCACAATTTTAGCGTTCTGGAACACTCCGTTTTCATGAAGATGACCATTTGCGGTTTGTACCCGTGTGTTTTCGTCTTCTAGGTTTAGAAGGAAGTTCCGATTCCTTGAGGAGGTTTGAGATTGAAGGTGCATGTATTGAACTGTGTAGACAGGTGACCAGTCTCAGTGTGATCACTGGTGATGCGTGCATTGATCTGAGGTCTGACATTGATTGCGTGTACCTCGATCTGCAGAGACTGAGATTTTACATCGTGTGAAGGAGTACATCAAGAGGAGGATCGACGGCTTAGTGGACGACGCCTGCAAGAAGCGCATCATGGACCTCACCACGGTGACGCTCTCCGTGGTGAGCAGCACGGTGATCCCGTTCAGCGGCGTGGCCGTGGTGGTGGCCGCCACCGTGATGCAGTGTGTCAACTTTTCCGTCACCCTGGGTCTCATCCCGCTGCTGAACGTGCGCTCTTTCAGCGACTTGACGTCCATGAGCAGCCAAGTCGGGAACACTATCAAACGGGCGTCCAAGAGCAGCTTGATGGCGGGTGTGGAGACGGCCGTTCTGGAGATTCTGAAGCACTTGGGGTTGGGCGAGTGGTTGTGGACCGAGATTCTCAAGGACATTTTGGTGGAAATGATTGGCGACAGCGCCATGAACGCCGCCTGGATCATGACTCCCCTTCTGGCTGCGCCCAAGTACATGCTCCACCGGCACCTCATCAAGAAGATGTACCGGAAACTGGGTGACAAGGCACACGACGTTCACCACACGTGGACGGAGCAGAACTGCGTACAGATCGAAGCGCAAACCACAGTCGTTACGCAAGTGCAGGTGGACGGGTATGGAAACGCGCAAGGCACGTACCTCCAGGCGCAAGAAGTGGCCGCGACGCAAGCAGGTGCACGAGTATCACAGACAAATGTATACTTCCAGCAACAAGACGGAGGCGCGGGACAAGCACAAGTGTCGCAGACAAATGCGTACTTTCAACCACAAAATGGAGGGGCCGGACTGTCGCAAACGAATGGATACTTTCAGCCAGAAAAAGGAGACTCTGGAGAACTACAAGTATCGCAGACGAATGCATACTTTCAGCCACAGAGTGGAGGTGCTGGAGAAGTACAAGTATCACAGACAAATACTTACTTTCAGCCACAGAAGGGAGACACCGGACAAGTACAAGTATCCCAGACGGATGCATACTTTCAGCAACAAAGCGGAGGTGCTGGAGAAGCACAAGTATCCCAGACGAATGCATACTTTCAGCAACAAGGCGAAGGTGCTGGAGAAGCACAATTATCCCAGACAAATACATTATTTCAGTCACCAAATGAAGGCACTGGACAAGCTGAAGTATCGCAGACGAACGCATACACCAAGCAACGAAGCGGAGGAACTGGAGAAGCGCGAGTATCGTTTACAAATGCATTCTTTCAGCCACAAAGCGGATGTGATGGAGAAGTACAAGTATCGCAGACGAATACATACACCAAGCAACAAAGCGGAGGCGCTGGAGAAGCGCGGGTATCGTATACCAATGCATTTTTTCAGCCACAAAGCGGAGGTGTTGGAGAAGCCGAAGTATCCCAGACGAATGCGTACACCAAGCAACAAAGCGGAGGCGCTGGAGAAGCACAAGTATCGTATACCAATGCATTCTTTCAGCCACAAAGCGGAGGTGTTGGAGAAGTCGAAGTATCCCAGACGAATACATACACTAAGCAACAAAGCGGAGGAGCTGGAGAAGCGCGGGTATCATATACCAATGCATTCTTTCAGCCACAAAGCGGAGGTGTTGGAGAAGCCGAGGTATCCCAGACGAATGCATACATGAAGCAACAAAGCGGAGGCGCTGGAGAAGCACAAGTATCGTATACCAATGCATTCTTTCAGCCACAAAGCGAAGGCGTGGCCAAAGCGCAAGTGGTGCAACCAAATGCATTCTTTCAGCCACAAAGCGGAGGCGTGCCGCCTGTGCAAGTATCGCAACCGAGTGCATACTTTCAGCAAGAAGCCCCACCGCAGAAGCCATGTCTTGCGTATCAGCCCTCGATTCAATCTCCTTACACGAAGCGGGCACCGAGCATGGTGCCCGGCTATCCGCAGGGGCCGATCATGCAACCAACTTCCAATTCCAATCCGCTAGCAACGAAAAACTCAACTGTAATTATGGGATACTCACCACCAAAGAATTCGTCTTTCTTTCAGCCTCAAGTTCAACCGCAAGGAATCCAGGTCATGGGGCACAAAGCACCAGCGAATTCGTCCAATTTTCAACCGCAAGTCCAAGTAGGCGGGTTTTTTCAAGCTGCCGCAGCTGCGCAAACTTACACTCCGCCACCAAATCCCACATACTTCCAGCAGCCGTATGGTTCACAGCAGACCCGGCCGATGTATTCTCAACCTCAAGGGAATCCGTATGTCCAAATGGGGGATTACAACAAGCCGCAAGCTGCACCAGCTTCGTTCACTCGGGGACCCCCTCAAGGGAATCCGTATGTCCAAATGGGGGATTACAACAAGCCGCAAGCTGCACCAGCTTCGTTCACTCGGGGACCCCCTCAAGGGAATCCGTACGTTCAAATGGGGGATTACAACAAGCCCCAAGCTGCACCGGCTTCATCGACTCCGGGACAGACTCAATTTTCGCCGTATGTGCAAATGGGGGATTACAACAAGATGCAGGCGCCGATGGCGTATCCACAAGCTGGGAATGCGCAGTCTGGTGCTGGGCACCAAGCTTCGGCACCACCACCACCACCAGATCTGTGGTACCAGCGACAGGCAAATTAGGGTTTAGGTGAGAGAAGTAACTCCAGCTCTTTTCTAAGCTTGCTTACATAAGGATTCTGCTCGTTTAGGGTCCCATATCAAGGTACATAGGACAATGACGGTCACGCAAAAACTACATAACTTATCCCCTCTCGAGGCTAGACTCTTTGCTACACTATTACAAGAGGATTAGGGCTTAGGGTTCAAGGTTCCTCATGATTTGCACCAAGTGAAGGTGTGAGTCATCCTTCTTGGACGAGTAGATCAGCATTGTTTGTTGCCCCGGATTTGTGCAAGGGAGAAGTTCAAGGAAGTGGGTCATAAGCATTCACGCCTAGACTAATTAGGTCACGGGGACCATGTTCTATACATCAGAGATTGTGACGAGATAGAGCAGAATTCTAGGTCATGTATAGGTTTGCACCGATCTTGTCAATGTGCACAGGATTCGTGCATTCTCGTCTCCAGGTGGGTCGCCAGAGAGATTCAATACATAGCCTGTGTTTGTATCCAACAAGCTCTAAGCATACTGGACAATTAGTTTTCCCACCGGACATTGAGCAGTGCATAGAAAAATGGTTCATCAGCATTCATATCGGTGATAAGGGTGTTTGAAACTTACAATTTCAGACTGCTTGCGTTGTGCGTGGCTACGCAATCGATTGCATTTTTTAAACTGATGGCCCTGTTTGTCTGCCATGGCTGTGGTTCATATTAAGTTAAAAGCTCCAACAAGGAGTCCTGCGATGGGCGGTTGAAAACGAAGAAGGAACATGCAAGTAGTGTTCAAAGTAAAGAGGAGAATATATTTCTTCCTGAATGCTTGGGTGTAAGTGTAAGCAGCTCCCAAGTTGCATGGGGCTGCTGCAAATATAGAATGCAATCTCTGGCTCGCTCAAGGCACCTACATAATCATTGACTGACTCAAAGGGTTGAATCTAACTTGCCAGAACGCTTGCACTGTTTTTTGGGGTGTTTTTTTAAGCAAATGAAACGGAATTTCATTGCAGAGCCACTGACAGTACAAAGCCGCCAGCCTCAAAAATTTGGACCATTTCTCGATTTGTACGTGTCATCCTTGCGCAGGGGCCATGCCAATCTTCTCTGTATCGCGTGCTTGCAGTGTTTGAGGTGAGACACTGAGAATTCCAGCATATGTAACAGCAGCTCCAATGCTGACACGGGAACGAGCACGGGATCCTGTCCGCCCCAGGTCTGTTGCTGGAGCTCGAGGCGGGGTGGCGCTATTTCCAGAGTGCGATTTGCAACCCCAATGCTAAAATGGATCAGGGCTAGGCAAACATGATTTTCGAGTGAATCTCTTCCATTTTTGGTAAGAGTGCGCTTTTGGGACCAGCACCACTTGTTGATCCGGGAACTACTACCACATGTCAGAAAATCTAAACTTCCTATTTGCTGATTTGCTCTCTCATGCTCAGGAAATCGCCCCAAAATGCTGAGCAACGACTCTCATGCATAACATTGTTAACCTTTGCTGGGGGAGTTCCTTTTGCTTCCCGAAATCGGGAAGCCCCCAACATCAAGAATTACTTAGGATGAATGGATTACACAATGACATAAATAAATAAACAATTGATAGAAAAGGCACCCGCTCTACAAAATCATGACTTCCCTGGAATGCATGTTGACTTTGTGAGTTCCCAGGAGTGATGGCCTGGGCCAACTCATCAAACCCGTCCCCCCAAGCCAACACTTAGCAAACTTACATTTGCTAGGAGCCAATTAGAAAGCTCAGATTATAACTGAATTCTCCCCCAAGCATCTAGGGGAGAATTATACCTCCAACTAGGGGGAGTATATTGAGTGGCTTAACAATGCTATGTGTGACAAGCATTGGAAAATCCCATTGGTAATAACGGCTACATTAGGAAGTAAATTCTTACAAAAGCACATTATAAAACTTGTTGCCACCATTCCTATGCTTATTTTAGTGTTGCATTGGAGCTGCTCTAAGGGAGGCAACCCATTTCTAACCACTTAAGTAGATACACATATCTGCAAGGCAAGTTTCAATAGTGGGGAAATTTTTCCAAGTGTAAAAATAGGATTCATAAATTTTTCATGATTTTTCAGATTTTTATTTTCCAAAATATAATTACAATGAATTTTTTAGCTTAACATTTTGTTCTACCCCTACTTGTCATCGGTAAACCTTCCTATTTTCAACTAAAGGTTGGTTGCAAAATCCACCAAAGATTAATTGCAATATTGAGAGTCTTGTAGCTAATCATAATGTGCTACAATTGTGTCGAGAATTGTACCCTAATTAATCATTGTTAATCACCTCTTGCATATAATTACATCCTACTTTGTCAAAATGGGGCATTGATCAAGAATGGATTGCCTCCCATATTGTATATTGTACAACACCAACACTAATTCTTCTACACATGTACACATGCTCGAAAACCACCCACCTCCTCAAATATACACTATTTGTACACATTTTTTTATGTAGCTTTCAACACTGTACAAACCATGTACATTTTAAGGAGTGGGCGATTTTAAAGCCCTATACCATTTCAACTTCAAAATTTCATAACTAATTCCAGAAAGCTCAAAAAAAATATGAAACAACTTGGATTAAATACCAATTCCACTTGTCTTTCAAGGAATATTTACTGAAAAATATTTCAAGAAGCTTCACCTTCTCAAAATTCAGTTTAAACTCTTGAATGGGCGATTTGTTGACCTCCTACCTCTAAGTTGGTTGTACTGTCAGTATTGGAAACTAGTCACTCAAGTTGTCTAAGGTAGTATGCTCTAAAAGTGACCATTTAAGGGCTAGTTTGCCTTTTTTCATAGGTCTTTATGGACAAAAATATTTTTAGATAATTTTTCAAAGAAAGAAAAATAGATGTAGAACCTAATACAAGTGGTTTTGTATTTTTCCACGCATTTTTAAATAATTTCAAAATTTTCAAAAATTTGAGGCATAGGTACGTGTTTGTGATCATAGGTCTCCCAAAATGTGTTCACTTGCAACTTATAAAGAGATGCGTGAAATCAAAGATAATGATTGACTTTTGCAATAGAAAAAAAAACTTCCTCAATTCATTCAATTGCTAAAGTAGTTCATTTTAGGATCACCTCATCTATATTCTCTGGCTAATAATAGGGCCCATTTGAATAGGAGATAGAACATAGTATTTAGAACTAATAGGTTTAAGTATTTGCTCAAACCCAACATTTTTGCTAAGACAAGGACAGGTTATGAACAAATGTAGAAATATAGAATTTTGGATATATGAGATAAGCTTTTTAAATTTTAGAGATGTACTAATCTTTACTTTTGAAACCAAAATAAGGGATGAAAAATAGACATTTCTTTAACCCTTTAAGTCCCAAAGTTCTCTTGGTTAGAGCAAGAATCTAGACAAAATCTTTAGTAGATGCAAGATTATTGAAGAGCCCAAGTGAAAAATGTCACTGTACCAAATTGGAAAATGTATGATAAACAATGGGCGAGCTAAAAACTAGGATGTATATAACATTGTTGACATCAACATGTGAAAAATGTGCAAACAAAGGCTTGCAACACTAGCAAACTCATAAAAGATTCACTTAAAGGACCTTTGGATTTGGTAGCCCTTGCTTTCATGATTCCTATAGAGCAATCACACTACTAAAATCATAACTCCCTCTCTAATATCACAAATGCTACCATTAATACTAGGGGCTCGTGCTTGCTATGCTACACATTCATTGTATCACATATTAGTAAAATTTTGATATATTTGAATAGAATGCATGATAATGATTTCAATAAGTCTTTAAAATAATTATTTTAAATATTTTGTAAAAATATTTTCAATCATGCATACATAGAAATTGTATTTTCACACAATGTGATATTACAAAAATAGAGTAGCAGTTTGCAATCACTTCTGTAATATCACTTTTTACAAAGGGTGATATTATAAAAATAATATAGTTGTTGCAATTAAGGTGATATTAAAGAGGATCCATACGATGATATTATAGAGGTAGCAAATCCATTGCTTCTCTTGACTTTACACTTCTTTACACTTCTATGATTTTAAGCTTTTGTGAACTTTGAGCTTTCATGATTTCAATTTTCTATTGCTACTACGAAATGATTTTGAGAAATTTATTCAATTGAAGCGATTTTGGATTCCACAACAATTAAGCTGTTCACAAAGTTTTCGAGATTTATAAGTTTTTCTTTTCAATTCTTCAATTTGAGTTGCCATTTTTTGTAACAATGGAGTCAAATTTCTAATGCATTCTAATGTATGTGTATCTTTTATAGTATTTACCATTGCATATGTTTCATTCATCATTCAATAAATTCCTATTGTACATTTCAATATATGCTTACTTGTAAAAAAAATTATACAAAGATTTTAGTCATTTTATTTGAAGATTTATTGAAATTTTTATTCTATATTCTATCTAATATATAAAAATTCTTATAAAATTTTAATGATGAATGCATAGCGTAGCAAGCGCCAACCGCTAGTCAATACTAAAAAAATACACCTTCAATCAATATTTGAAACTGATACATGCTTAATATGAGAAAACTCAACATAGATGTATATCTTCTACTCCATTTCAATTGTGTTTCTTTCATCACTAATCCACACTTACACAAGAATAGTTGAAGTCATTGTTTATAGTAGAAGATAGAAAAAGGATTAAAAATATATATTGTTGACTACTTACTTAAAATTACTGAAAACATTATTATACCCCGTGCTATATACATTATTATATGTCATATTTCCTTACAATGATCTTCTTCCTAAAAAATATTGATTTGATTGTGCCATCTTTGTATTTGCTTTCCCCCCAAAATACAACCAATGTTGTTCAAGACGTAGAAGGGACATATTTCTTTTTGTAATACTTTTCACATATTTTGATATATTATACAAAAATTAGCAAATCTATGTATAAATGCACATAACAGTTGCATACAATGGTATTTTCCAAATTTGATTACCCTAATTCATTTTCTATCAATTAAATTAGTGACCTCCATTTCCTAATTTAGACACTTCCAATTAATCTCAAATTGTGAGTTATTTTTGTTTTTCTCACTCTAGTAATCAATTTGTGATTCCTTGGAACTTAGAGAGTTAAGCTTCTTCTTCCTTAAAATCTTTAGAAATAAATCATTCTAATTTGGTCTAAATAGATATGCAACTATTGTGACAAGTGGAAACAAGTCATTGGGCAATGCTACAAGGAAATTACAAGGACAAATCTCACATCACATTTAAACAAGTTATGATATATTGTACCTTGTGATGGGGTGGGCAAATTTTTTTTCTTTAAAAAAACATGTTATAGTTTGTGAAAAATTATTTTTTCAAAAATAAAAATTTGGTATAGAAAAAAAATCATTCTATTTTTAGGTACTCATTGAATTACATTTGTCAACTTTAATTAATTATTTAGCAAGGAATGCTAACCCTAACCACCAGGTATGAGCAATCCCATAGCATTTGTCTTAACTAATGCAAAATGTGGTGAGTACTATACATTGGGGTCAAATTCATTAAACCTATATGAAATCATTTCTTTGGAGATTGAATATCCTTACATTAACTCAATTTAGAATTTTTAGGATTTTATTTCATAAGATTTGGAATATTTCATACAAAATCCTCATAACTTTACTATGGTACTCAGAGCTTTATTGAATCTTTTATGACCTTTAGCAAGAAGGTCCTCCCAGCTTAGTAAGTTTGCAAAAGGAAATGATCCAAGTTTCAATTTCTTTAAACTTTGAGGGGAAAAATGGCCTTCACTTAGTAAACTTATGTTTTTTCATGGATTTTTTTTTACATTTATAAAGCAATGAGCGTGGTATGTATATTCTTTTTTATTTTTCATAGAGGTTTGTGAAGGATACAAATTATTTTCTACACTATTCAATTATTCCATGTTATAATTTCTGAAAATTTCATTACATGCCATATTTCATTATATTTTGAATTATTAGGTAACGAATCTGACCTGAGCTTAGGGTACCGGTAGTGGTACTTATGATCTCATTACCGATGAACTCAGAGCTTCTGTTCCTTTGCTCTTGGACAATCACAAGCTTGTAAGTGCTCGACTTGTTTTACAGGCACTAACAACGGCAACATGGAAGATGTGCCTATTCAATTTGGAAGATCCAATCTTGCAATCCAACATGTGCCTGCAAGACTGGATTGCACAAACGGAACGGTGATGAGGCGAAGTTCTGAGCAACAACAGTTCAAGATGATTCTTGGCCACATTTTGAACTTTCCGGTATTCTAAAACGATTCCATACAACCACATTTCATCATATCTAGTATGGCGTGGTCGTAGTTTCTCTCCATTTTTCCACATTGCGATTCTTATACATAACATTTGAAAGCCTCGGACAAGACTTTTGAAATGAGCAATCTGGAACATGGTGCGGTCAGGACCATGTTAGGAGAAGCTCAACGCACAACTCTTGACGAGCTGGTAGCTTCGTTTTGAATAGGCATAATTGCAACAGACGATTGCAAACATAATAGAATAATTACAGCTGGATCCGTGGAGTATGGTATGCAGAAAGAATTATCAAAGAGTGACAGGCACTTCCTTCAAAAGCCCCTGTTCACTAATCAAGAGTTCCCTATGCATAGCAGAGCGGATGTTAATCAACCTCCCAGGTGCTCGGACTCTCACCTCGGATCTACAATTACAAAGTGGGCATGGAGTGTTGCTCTCGAACCCTCGATTAAAGAATGAATAAATGTTAGTTGAATAATAATGTTCATGTAAAGGCTAACTACCGGAGGAAGGTTAGGGAAGAAGCAATCTAGCGTGTATCGACCGAAAATGAGCGTGATGACGGTAAACGATGACGCGCAACTTGCTGCAAGGCCACAACGATCGATCAGAGTGAGAGTAGTAGTAGACTAGATGATTTGCTCATGATTCCCCAACCACAACTTCCGATTCGTATTGTCGCCATAATAGCTAAGATACCACTTTACAAACTTCTTCAACCCGGTGTCCAGGTTGGTGACGGGTCTATACTGGAGCTGCGACGTCGCGGACGAGATGTTCGCGTGCGTGAAGGGGACGTCGCCGTTGCGCGGCATTTGGAGGATGTTGCGCTTAGCTTTCACGTTCAAATACTTCTCCAGGATGTCGACGAGTGCGGGTACTGTCACGGGGGAGGTGTTGCCCAAGTTGAAGACGCGCAGCATCGCTGGTTTAGTCTTCTTGCCGCCGCTGCCGGTACTCCTCTCCGCCGTGTCGAGGGAGGCCACGCAGCCCTTCACGATGTCGTCGATGAATGTGAAGTCGCGGGCTAAGTCTTTGCCGCCGGGACCGGAGTAGATGCTGATAGGTTTGCCCTTGAGGATGTCGCGCGTGAAGGAGAAGTAGGCCATGTCGGGACGGCCCCAGGGTCCATAGACCGTGAAGAAACGAAGCCCGGTGATGGAAAGGCCGTAGATGTGGTTGTAGGTGTGGGCGATCTCTTCGCCGGCTTTCTTAGTTGCTGCGTATAAGCTCGCTGGTTGGTCTGTTCTGTCCTGTTCCGAAAACGGCACCTGCAAGCAATAACGGGATTGGTAATCGAGAAAATGCACCGGTGATAATGACACACTTTGAACAATGAAATATTCATGGCCGGAGGTTCACACAATGTGAGTCACTTGCTTGCAGAACAGAGTGATGTAAGTGGAGAATGAAATGCAACTGCTCACGTCCCAGGTCGCTTTTTCCATTGAACAAAGTACTGCAGAAGTCGTGAGTTTTGTAAATAAGGATGCATTCGGGTTACTCAAGGCATGCTAAATTGACTCCACCGCGTGTTAAATCTACACTCTCCATTCAAGTCCCACTTTAAGGCTAAGTTCCACTTCCATTTTGCAATAAACAACTTTAGGAAAGAGATTTTAAAGTCAAGCTGGGTTTAAACTTGAGACTCAAAGCTTTGTGTGCCAACCCCTTTTTCATTTCAACGCTCACGTATACTCCAAAAATTAGATAGAAAAGTGGATTTTAGGACTTGGGAGAATGAGTAAATTCTGCATAAATCCAAAAAGAGGAGCATTCGTGAGCTTTAAACCCTAAAACGGAGCGTTTAGATGTTCAGTAGATCGTTACCTTGGTGTTCAATCCGTAGACCGAGCTGGACGACGCCCACACGATAGCGGGCTGCGGATTCGCAGCCTTGCACACCTCGAAAATGTTCACCAACCCCGCGACGTTGCTGTGAATGTACGACTGTGGGTTTTGCATCGCATACCGGACGCCCGCTTGCGCCGCGAGGTGCATGACGTGCGTGAATTGCACCACTTCAAACAAACTCTCCAACAAAAACTTGTCGTTGATATCGCCCTCCATGACGAACACGCCGTGCTTCTCCAGGAGTACCTGCCGCGCCCGCTTCAGGGAAACCTCGTAGTAGTTGTTGAAGTTGTCCAGGCCCACGACGCCGTCGCCCCGTTTCTTCAACGCGAGGGAGACGTGCGTGCCGACGAACCCCCCGGCGCCCGTGACGAGCACAATCAGGGCGTTCTCGTCGCGACGGGGCGTACACGACTGGCGGACGCGCTTCTCCCACTGGTGACTGCGCTGGAAGGGCTGCATCCCAGTTGTGAAGCTCTCGGTGGATCTTGAGGGGCAGGTGGCGAGTAAGAAGATGGTGATAGTTAGGGCGAGCAGAAGAGACGTGAGGCACAGAAGCTTTGCGGAGGCGCTCGAGTGCCAGCGGGAGGCCACTCGTCCGAAGTAGCTGCTCCTCTCCATTTTTACCTGCACACAGCACGGGTCCCACATGTTGGAATGCCATTCCTTCGAGATTCACAACCGATTACTTACATTCACAACAATGGTGTGCTTCAAAGCGCCAGAATTGTGACGGTCGAAAGCTCAGAGCTCTCAAACTGGTGCAGATCTAAGACTACAGTTGAGTGACCGAAAACTGTGCCGATATCACGAAAATCCATCATTTGAACGAAACTGCGGTCCTAAGCGAAAAATGAGCTCCTGAAGAAGCAACGAGCTAAAGGTATGATTCTGCATTTACCTTCAACACCACAATCCTCACTCACATCGAGATTCCATTCCTTCAAGGTTCATAGCAAAAGGGCCATATTCGGGATTCGTAGCTAAATGGTTATATTGATAAGAGTGGCGTGTTTCACAACGCCAGAGTTGTGCTGTTCAAACTCGGATCGATACAGATCTGAAGTTTCAGTTAGAATCCTGAAACTGTACCAATGTTGACATGGGAGTGATCCGCCATTCGTAACGAATGAGGTCTAAAAGAGCGACAATGTGAGCGGTTGACGTGATGATTCGGCGTTTATAATACCTTGCCGGGGGTGGAAGGAAATTCGTGGTCGTGGACGGAAGGGGGCATCTTGAGCAAAGGGTTCTGGAGCGAATTGTTGGGGGAGTCGTACATCGGGAGCCCCCCGCCCCGCTTCTCGCAAAATGCGTGCACTGGGGCCCTCCCCTTCTGGTTCAGCACCCAACACTGAACCTCGTATCGGTCTTCCAGAGTTTCTGACCTGATTTGAACACGAAAGCCTTGGTCAGTGTGGAACACCCTGCCAGAAAAAATATTCGTCAATGACTCACGTCACAATTTGCTTCACGGAATCGAGGCGAGCTGCGAGCACCCCGAGGAGCACCCAACTAAGGGATTCTCAAGTTAACGATCTCTCTTCGTACGCTCTCAGACGTCACATAGATCCTCGGAAGGAGATTTTCTCTGACTACTGAAATCCAGCAGGCACTGTTCATTTCAAAATAAATAATGTCAAAATCCATCTCTCTGCAAGCGAGATCGTGTAGAGAGGACCTTGTGGGAATTTGCGCTTCTCTCTCTTTCTGAGAACATTTAGACTATCCAAACCCTTAGAATCCATACCAGAATTTAAAACGCAATCTGTGCCTTGACGATTCAAACCAAAAAGAGATCTAGCCAGAAAAATCTACACCCAGCTCATTTGCGCAAATCCACCGTCACTTGCATATGTTTTGGGACAATAACGAACACCCTGAGATAGGATCTCGAAAGCGGAGAAATACACTCTTCCACTCGGAGAGCACCCAAAGATAATCGGAATAGTCTCGCAGCGAAAGTAGCGATTGAACATCTCAAACAAGAGAGATTCAAATGCAAGCAAAAGGTTTTTCTACTGAGAATGATCCCCAAAATAACAGGCTTCGCAACGCAGACAGCAATACACTCAAAACTGAGCTGCAGACACCATGGCGCACAACTCTAGACCTGTACCAAACCCGGAGAACAAGAGCAACTGACATATCCCCTTCCACATAAGAACGCGCAGAATCTTTACCTTATAAAACACAATCTGCAACCTCCAAACCTCGTTGTCGAGATTTCCAGATCTCAGCTCACTCCCAACTCCAGTTCTTCAACAAACATTCCCGTTACGCCGAGATTCCAACTCCAGCATGCTCAGGAATCTGCGGGATCTCTCCACTCTTCTCTCCACTCTTCTTCTCTGCGAAGCTTGAACAGCCAAACTAGTGAGCTTCCAGCTAAGTCAGAGGCCTGCCTTGGGACTGATCAGCCACTCCCAGGAAGCACTAGGGAATCACCTGCACCTCAGCTAGCAACGCCTGACCAGCATGATTGTCGAGATCCAGCTCCTTCTGTGACTTATGTACTGCGAGGACATGTTATCCCCTCGAAACTCAGTCTGACTGGCTGGATCTATTATTCTAACTTAGCTAAGCTGTAATTTCACCCAGGGCACATGACGACGTTTTGCGTTCTCCCGACTCCGGGAAACGAAGCTCCATTATTAACCTCCGGCTTGTGCTTGCGAAAGTGCGCTACCCATTTGAAACGGGCCTTTTGCTATTCCTAGAGAGCCCGAAAAAAAGTTACCTCACTGGCGCAAAGTCAACTTCCGCAATTGCGCCAGTGTGGTACTGATGAACGGTTCAAATTATAATTATACTCCGTATTAGTTTTTAGCGAATGAAAGTACTTTAATTGCAGGGAAAGTACTTTAAGTACTAGTATCATCAAAACCAAAACTCAAACGACATCCATTCGAGCCAAAGAGTAAGAACGTTCACAGAACGTAAGGCTGCACTGATTGGCCCGGTTAGTGCATGTGACACTTATTTACCAAAGTCACTCTACTTATGGTACATTTGAAAGAGTGTAAGCTGGAATATTACTTTTAGTGTTCTAATTGCCTCCAAAAAACCGAATATTTAGTGATTCTAATTTGCACGTGACAGTAATTTTGTAACTTTCACCATTAGGATAAATCAGGGTATCCCGTAGAAGTTATTGACAAGACCGATGAGCTTCGAATGAGCCAGGCTTGCTTTCAACCATGGACGCAGACATCAGGCTCTTCTCTGTTCCAACTCGCCATAGAAAAACTCCAGAGTTTGGCACGTCAGTTTCTTCGAAGCAATTAGCTGGCCTTTTGGAGTTGCCAGTTTTTATCGTTATTTTGAAAGAAACATTTGGATTTTTTATTGCAGAAATTGAACTTCTCAAAAAAACGAATTGCAAGCAGCAGATCAGATTTGCAACTGGTTCCAAGTTCCAACTTGCACGGAGCCGGCCACACTGGTGGTCAATTAGTGTTGGAAGCAATCAAAGACCACTCGTAGTGGCAGAGGCCTGCTGCAGCATTATTGTGTTGCAGTCAGAATTCAGTGAGAGACCTTAGCGGCCTTTGGGAGTGGAAGGTGTTCTTTTTTTTTTGTCTCTCCATCTGCAGGACTTCATCGCCATCATGGTGCTAGTTGTGCTGCAGGGAGGTGAGTGATCGAGTCTCCTGTTTCGTTAACAAAATTATTTGGATATTGGGATAACTGACTGGCATTTTCTGACAAGTCAAGGGTGTTATTGTTGTGTGCTTAAACAGCTCTATCCTTGTGGTGTACCTACCGGATGAGATTGAATTCGTCAGCAGTCCTATTGCCATAGAAAGAATGTTAAATAATTTTCGTATTTGCAATGGCAGAGTGGCAGCAGTAGCCTGCCCATTCGCTCTCTCTTTTACTTTTTAAAATAGTACTGTACTTCTACTTCATAGGCATGTTTCCGTGGTACTGTGCAGTAGTAGAGTTGCAAACCGTAAAAGGTCTGACCGATAGCAATTAGTTAGTTCTTTCCTCTGTGATTGCCTTACAAAAACAACTGGTGAGCAGTGGAGCACCCCAAGTACAGCGGTCAGTTTGATTGAATTGTGCAGGTCGATCTGGTACACGCTTGTTGACGTGCACATGGAAGCTGGCTCACAAATGAAATGGAAACGTGGGTCTCTAGCAACGAAATTCCGTTTCATTTGTTTAAAAAAATCAAAGAAATATGGACCTCTAAAACTGATTGAATGTTCCCATGAGTGGCACAAATACTCCTGTAGCTATCACCTCACATGTGCGGTTTTACTAAATATGTAAGTTATGTCCTCTGCCGTGCTCAAGTGCCTTCGTCAGTCTGCAAACAACATGCTAGTCCCTATCAAACAAAACAGGAAGCATCTCTGTGAAGTGACATCCATCCCTGGGAGGGCCGCAAGGTCATTAAAGATAGGTGACACCAGTTGTACCTAAATTTCAATATTTGCCTATCTTACAGCAGCATCAACTTGTGACATTCTGCTCAGAATCAAACATGTGCATCAGTTGCACAGACAGGACACTGAGGTACAGTTTCTGTACTCTCTCCCACTGTCCTACGGACTTTGGTGTGGGTGGGGTCTTTGAGCAAAATTGGGATCTTGATGCATGCTGGCCCCAATAAGGGACTGGCCGAGATTCTTGAGACACATGGACAATTTCCATTGATACGGGGAAAAAGTACCGGTACACAGAACCAGAGGAACAAGTCCCTGGCGGAAATGTTTTAACATTTCATCTGAATATATCTCATTTGCACTCAACCCTCTCACACACACACTCTCTCACATTCCAAGTTACTTTCATATGTTGAGAATCTATCATGATGTTCTTGAACACCTTGTGCCTGCGATGTCGTAAACATATGAGCCCATCAACCTGAACTGTTTCTGTCCATTGGCTTTTTCTAGGAGAGGAAAAGCAGCCTACCACGAAAATCTATTGTACCGGTAATGCTCCCATAGCCTCGACCATCCCTGCGAATAGGCGTTACTTTCAGACACAAGAGAACAGTCCATGTGTTTCAAGGAAAACAAAAAACAAAAAAACAAAAAACAATAACACAAGAGAACAAAAAGAAAAAGTGAAGCGAAATGGGGAAAAAAGCAGTAAATGATCACGCTTGTAACAGTCGGTCGTTGACTTTCACATGAACCGATTTACTGAATACCCGGCCCTGCTTAAATGCAAATCTGTGCAAACCCCGCCTGCAACTGAAGCACCTGCGACAATGCTGCTGGACAACTTTTTTAGCTCCTTATTATTGCATTTAACTTAAAGCTGCCCAACTCCAAACTTTTCCCGGGACTTTTTCATTCAATTTTCCAGTGCGGAAAGAAAGCAGCGAAACGGTCTGATCCCGGTTCGTTTTGGCTCCAGTCCGCTCCCGCCCACCTGCAGTCAATGCATCCCAAGTTTCAAGCTCCAGCTATAGAAAGCTTTCTATTTCCTCCTCAGATCATTCACGACTCCGCAAATCCCAGTTCAGGCAAATTTGAACCACTCAAGTTGCCCATCCTAATGTAAAGACGCGAAAATAATAAAAATAAATCAGACATGATTACCACTTACCATTTACCATTTACAACCTCCCCTCAAGAGATTGATTCTTTGGTACTGTAGTACATTACATTACACCCAACGAGATGCTAAGAATACGCAGGTCGAGATTTCCGAGAGCTTGCCAATGTGGGGCAACAGGCCGGAATTCGTGGAAACAATGTTTGGCGGTCTCGCATCTTTGCTGCCTGCTATTATTTCAATCCCTGTCCTGTGGAAACGTACCGTGCCCCGCTGCAACGAATGCAACCACGAAGTTGCACATCCAGTACCGGGGCCCAGACGTGGTGGAGGTGGAACATGCTCGAATCCAGCAACAGTCCATGAGTTTTCGGTGCAAGTTTCGGAAGTAAGCTCAGTAAAGAGAGGACTAAACTCGGAGCTTAGCTGAAAAGGTCCTCAACTGGTGGCGCCCGGCTTTTGCACCGCATTGGTGAGACGGAAGCCTGAAACAGACAGCGAGATTATTCTCCTCTTACTGCGTTTGGCGTATCTCGGCGACCTCACCTCGTCACCTCGTTCACGCACCGGCCTTTGTGGTGCCGGGATTGATCACGAGGCAAGAGCCATCTTGCTTGACAATGGGCTTTGGGCAGCTGGACATGAACCTGCTGTGAAGGTGGATTTTCGCTTCAAATGCTTGCTAAACGTAGGAGGTTCATAAATTGCCCACCTAATAAGAGCTGAAACTGAATTTTGGGGAGGTGAAGCTTCTTGAAATGTTTTTCAGTGAATTTTCCTTGAAAGACAAGTGGAATTTGCATCTAACCCAAGTCGTTTCATATTTTTTGGAGCTTTGTGGAATTAGTTATGAAATTTTGAAGTGGAAATGGCATAGGGCTCTAAAATTGCCCACCTCCTAAAATGTACACTATTTGTACATTGCTGAAGGCTACCCAAAAGCAACATGTACAAATAGTGAACATTTGAAGGGGTGGACAATTCTAGAGCCTGCGTGCTTTTAAAACCTCCTACCTTACTTGCAAAGTCTTTTAAGTTCAAGTTTAGGTAGTATTTTAGTTGGTTGAAATGCATTGTCTTTGATGAAAAGCAACTTCTACAATGGAATGGATTCTTTTTAATGCTAGGCAATGGTCACATTGAAATCTTTTGATATGTGACTTTGTCGACAAACGTTCATTTTTGAAAACCATAAAAATTGTCACCTGCACTATATTTTTTTTAACTGATATAGCCACATTCATTTATCTATTTGAAAAGGCTTATAGCCAAAATACATAAATAAAACAGGAATGTTTCTAAAAAGCTAACTTTGTTTCAAGTAGTAATTGTAGCCAATAATACCACAAAAAAATGTTATTAGAGACACCTATTTTGTACTTCCTAAACAATTGAAAAATGATTGTTTTCAATCCTAAAACCCTAAATGCCCAAACAACCTTTAAAATGGTCATTGCCTAGCTTTAGAGCTTCAATAGATCCCCCCAAAGTGCTTCTTGTGAAATTTCATATAATTCACCAAGACATCTTTTCAAGGCCAAATTTTTTTTTTGATTTGGTAACCAATCAAAGATCATCCTAAGAGAGGAAAAAAATCCTAAGGTGTGCAAGTGGGAAAGGGGCTCATTAGTTGGAACATATAGTACATGGTTGCATGGTCAAGTAAAATTTTAGTTTTCCTTATATACCTCATTTAATTGCAAGGTTCTAAAAATAATCTTCCATTGTTTCCAATCCTTGTGAAAATTGGCATGCACATTCATGAGTGTTCATAAATGCATTTGGTCAAAATTTTCAAACTCTTATTTTGAAAGATTTGAAATATGGGCCTCCAAAATCATTCTATCTAAAAGAAAAGAATGTAATTTTTTCAAAACTAATATTTAATTGAAGATATCCCAAAATTTGTACAATCAAAGTCTTTGAAAATTGGAGGGCAAATTAATTTGATATAGATGGATAAGATCCTATTGTAAGAGTATCAAGGAATAATTCTAAAAGAAATTACATCTTGGAATTGGTGTGTTGGAGGTGATTTTGGAGGGAGGTCCTCTTTGAATGTTTAGGAGTTAAACCCTAAAAGACCAAGGCACATTTTAGGTAGAAATTGAAAAAAACTATCACTTAGTAGAGTAGTGAAAATTAAATGAAAAAAAAAAAGTTAAAAAAAAATTCAACTATATAAATGTGTACCAAACTATTGTGGGAATGTGTGGAAAATATTTTATAAACTTTAGACCACATGGATTGAAAGATTATAATGTTTGAAGTTTGAAGAATTCTTTTTCTAACCTTGTTTGATAGTGCCAGCAAACTTTAATACCTTCTAGAGTGAAATTTTACAATACAAATGGTTATTTTTTTACATTTGCATCTTGTATTATGTAACTTACATGCTTGCCAAAATTTTTAAAATTTTAAAATGAGTTTTGTATACATTGTACAAAGTTGTGTAGGCTACTTGAAACATTCAAGGCAACATAATTTTTGATCTAGGCATTCAATTGAAAAAATGATATTCCTACTAAAGAAGTGTATATTCACAACTTGTGTCAAAATTTTATGAACATTCAACCACAATTAACTTCATGTGCAACTACTCAAGATCTCTTGCATATGTTGAACAATCACTTTAATTGTCCCTTCAAGTGAAACCTCAAACTCCAAAGAGTCCATGGAAGGAACTTAAAGCAAATATAGACTTTTACATTTATTGCAAAATAAAATATGGCATTCAATAGAAGAATCTACACATCAAATTTCTTTTTTGTAAATTTCTTTTTTCTTTCTATCTCTACTGAATGCATTCAAAACCTTGAAAAATAATCTTGACACTATCATGTGGAGAGAGTTTGCTTTGGGAAATCACAAGGATTCTGGCTGCGACTAGGAATAGTTTGCTTGGGAGTTCAGTCAAATTTTCTATCTCAAATGTCAAATCTTCTTCTTCGTCTTCAAATTGATTCCCGTTGGCCTATCTTATTGGTGGCTCTGAATAGGTTTAAAGATTAAGGTAAGTGATAAAAATCCATAGGCCTTGGACGGGTAAAACGGGATGGCTAGACTAGAGCTGAAACATTCGTAGAATTGGCTCCTAAATTTCAAATTCCCGGTGACCAGCTCTAATTATGCTTTAATTTTCATTGTGAGAACAAACAAGATTCAACTATGTGGGCCACTAACCCCACTTTGTCGCCACGATACAAAATGAGGCTAAGTTTTGATTTAACTTAAGCTGCCTACAACAAGAAAGGTATACAATGAAAGACAAGCCAAAAGCTACAACACACAAGTTCTCTTTCAACTTCAACTTCAAAACTTCACTCCAACTCCAATTTCAAAATTGAACTTTGAATGAACGCCACTGATGCTCCACAACTCCAAATGGAATGAGTGATAACTTTTTGAAAATCTAATACAATTTTTTACACTTCTTCCAAATTTCAACTCATTCCAACACTTTGTTCAATATATATAGCCGTCCAAAGTTTCAACATCTAAAAACAAGAGTAGCAGACCCTTCTTCACTTCAACGCTTACAACTCAATTATATGAATTTCAAATTGAACAAATGATAGATTCATAGAAAGCTAATAAGATTTTCCACACTTCTTCAAAGTTTCATTGCAAACAAAAGACTTGCCCGTCTTTTATAGTCGGTTGAAGTCTCAGCCCCTCTTCGAAGAAAGCAGCAGACCTCCCTTTATTCAAACTAGCACAACTTTTGATTTCAAATTTCAAATCAAGCAAGTAAAGTTATTTTGAAAACACAACACCATGATACATAACTCCTACAAATTTCATTTCAAAATTCTTTAAATACAACACACTATGGCCTCTCAAGTCTCAAACATTTGAGCCTTACAAGCAACAATGAGAGAATCAGTGAATAGTGTCCACCTTTTCTTCTACTTTATTTTCAACTAAAACCACACAAATCAAGTACATAATAGCCCATATCTTGGCCATGTGGCTTAACTAACATCTATTGGTCTCTTTATTTGACCACAAAACTAAATTTATCTTCTTTACTAGAAGATAAATCAATTCAAAAATTAAAAGGCAAATTATTTTTATCTTTTCCTTCTACAATCTTAAACACACAAAATAAAATTTATAAATTACAAATATAATAAGTAGATGACTATTAAAGATAAAAAATTAAAGTCTTTAAATAAATCTCACTTCATTTGTAAAAACTTGAGAATGCATTAGACAGTGACAACAACATATTTTGCACGATCAGTCTTAATTAAAGATTTGATAGGTCCCTCTAACCATTGTTGGTGGCCACGACTCCCTTCAATAGGTTTGATCATACAATAACATTGATCATTGTTTAAACCTTCAAAACACCCTTCAAAGGTCACTTCTCGACTACCGGATTCAATACATCCAATTTGCAACAAGATCACCAACGTTCGAGCATTACGTTCACTATAAGAAAACTGTCTCCACCGAGACATCGCAATTTTGACATGCGGACATCGCGCTTGACGTGTCTACGTCAGGGTGGATGTCCAATTAGACCACGCTGCCGTGGACATGCATTTTGCATGCTACGTCCACGCAGATTTTTAGGCTGGACATCGTGATGTCCAAAAAAACTTTGGTCAACAGAGGGCTTAGGAAGTTGACATGTGGCTGCCACATAGGCGCGGGAAAGCTAGAGTGTCATTTTTTTCATCCATTGCCCATCTATGACGTGGCAGCGACGTGGCAATGACGTGGCAGTGACGTAACGTGGCATGTCATGTCATTGACGACAAAATTGGCTGACGTGGCATCCGCGGATGCTGACATGGCATTTCTCAGAGATTCCTAAACTGTCTTTTTAAAATTTAATGATGTTATTTGAGACATCAATGTGGACATCTGAGTATCTTGAATAACATCAGGTGAAACAACTGTATGCTTCTCATGATGTCTCATTTGACATCAACAATGACATGAGGTATATTTTATTATATCATGTGATATGTTATAAAAGACTATAGCAATATGTTGTACACAATATAAAATATGCAATATATGGTATATTATATGCAATATAACAACACAGTATATAAAATATGTCATTTAAAATATAATATATACAATATGCCATACAAATTACAATATATACAATATATCATACAAAATATAGTATATACAATATGCCATACACATGTACACAATACATTATATTTATTAAGTATATTACATGGCTTAAAAATCCACTTGTTAATTGATGAGAAGACAAGCCTTTTATACTAGTGGGGTGTAGATAGCATGACAAATCATATGGGATATACAGAACTAGAATATGAGTAGGAATATGAATACAATAATGTTTGAAATGATGTTTTAAAAAACATCTGTATGTCTTCCACAACATCCACACATCCAATCAAATGTCATGAAAAGCACAGTAGATAGCATTTTGTGACAGAATCTGTCTGGCTCGGTGCTGCACATGACATCATAAGAGTAGGTTGCAATTTTATCCTAATGAAGTTTGAAGAACGTGCACAAGTTGTAAGACTTCAAGAGCCCCAAAATGCCCCTAACCCAAGTAAACACATAAGTCCGCCTATACTACATAGGAAGGATGCGCATCATGTGCAAATTCACCCTTTTTCATAAAATAATGTCATGCATCTGGAGTCATTTTTGACATCAAAGTGGACGCCTACAGTTGCTTTCACAACGCCCACACGTCCAGTCAAACGTAATGAAACGCACCATGGATAGCATGTGGTTTGAAGTTACAGTCGCAGGAAGTACAAAATGTTAACGCTAGAAGTGATGTCAATGTGGACGTCAGCACGTCAGGTGTGATGTCCACGGAGACATCCAAGGTCGGAACATGGACTGGTCGCGGCTATTGACGTGGCATGCCACGTCATCACCCCTATCCACGTCATCTCGCCACCTCATCGGTCCACGTCACACAATAACCACCTCATCTCACCACATCAAATGCCACATAAGCTTTTAGGAGTCACCACCTGCCCGTTGTCCTCTTTTTAGCCTTGGGCAGTCACTTTACCTCTGACCGCACCAAAATTCTATCTAAACTTGTGAGGTATGTTTGACCAAAGATGATGACGTGGCTAAATATGTTATTGTGGACATCCTGGGAAACATCTGATGTCCACCTGGATGCCTTACATTGCATGCACGTTTTTTGTAGCATCAGTATGTTGTGATTGCAATCTAGCAATGCTAACACAGACATCATCGCAAAATCTCCACTTTCTCGACCTGACACCTTGACGTCTCGTGCAACGTATCATGTCTACGCGGATATACGTCGTTTTTGGCTGGATGTCCAAGCGGACACCGTTTTCTTATAGTGGTTGAAGATTCTCGTGCCATCGTTGCTTCACGCAAGGTTGCTTTGGCGGTCGAGAAGGTTCAGTTTCATCCCGAAGATGCTCAAGCAGCAATGCAAGATGCCAAGATTCAACGGTAAAAGAGGTTGATCCGGTAGTTGTGACAATGAAAGTTCAAATATTGATTCCGGTTGAAGTTCATCATCTTGAGACTCAGAAAATCCCCTCCAATTCGACATTCTAAATCCAAAGTAGAGAACAAAAAAAACTACATCAATTGATGAAACTTTAAGGTAGTTGCCTCTATTTTATAGATAGCTCATGCTAAATGAAAAAATCGTCACCGTGAAGTTATTAGAATGATGTCATTTCTCTTTATATATATATATATATATATATATATATATATATATATTTATACTATGTATGCATTTACAATGCGACAACACACTAAGTAACAAAATAAATCGTGTCATTGAAAAATAAATAAATATCATGTTTTCAACATATTTGGATGTATTTCCACCAATATAACATTTGGTGATATATAAAGGGTGAGTCATTGAATAAGCACACACATTTGTAAACATAAGTTTTGTGCTTGAAATCTTCAAGTTGAGTTTGACATCAACATCGATCATTGAATGTAAAGATGGGGTCTTGGTTTAGAACTTTGGCCCCTATGTAACTTTATGTAGTTAGTTCTACAATATTTAAGCAAGCGAAACTATTTTCACTATGAATATTGGCTATTGTGGTAGGCAACTTCTACAAAAAATATTAGAAAAAGAATGTGTTTGCCACAACTGACTAAAAAATGACTAAGTACCATAAATAATTTTCCTATAATTTTAGCCCTCTCTATTAGCACCAAATGTATATAATTTATTTTACATCATTAATACATTGTTTTAGTTGCAAAGTAGTCGTATAATGAAGTGTATGCATTATTTGAGTTACAAAGCAATTATAGAATGAAGTGTAGGACTATAAGAATTGTAACAAAATTCAAATGTAGAATGAATATGAGATATTTTCCATCCAATATTCATCATAGAGTTGTCAATGTAGACAAGTTTAGGGTGATTGCAAAAAAGACCTATATTTTGTGTCACATTCAAAGTAACAAAATTATTATAACTTTTGATGATAGAATCTAATGAACCTAAATTTTTCTTATTGAAGATGGTTAACTTGATTGTGATTATATTTTCTTTTTTTTTAAATAAAAAAAATCACTTTATATTTAAAAGTGAATTTTTTGCAATTTGTCACACTTTGAGGTTTATATCTTGAACTTGCTAAATGATTGAATGCCAATTGTTTTTGTACGGATTCATTTTACTCATTTAAACGTACGAATTGCATAGGCTTTATTGTATTGGATTTGCACGTTGTTGTGTTATGAATTTGTATATATTATAAATTTTCACCAATATACTATTATAATAAGATTTTATGATTCGAGAATTTTTTTTTGTTAATGACACTTCTAGTGGCTTCAAGGTGATGCTTGTAATTGACGAAGAATGATATAAAGAATTCAACCTTGGATTAACTTCATCAATTTGAATTAGTTTTTTTGATTCTATAGAATTTGTGTTTTGTTATGAAATTTGATTTTCAAATGTTGAGTTGAAGGATTTTTATGAAGTCACAAGATTTCTAGTTTCAACAAGAAATGGAATTAAAGCTTTTCTTGTCTCAACTGCTGGATTAGCTAGCTCAACCGATGTTTAACAATACTACATCAAGTTCGTTCATAAAAGGAAGGTAGACCTTCTCAACTGCTCAAACAACCTCGTATAAAGCAACGTTGGCACAACAATCTTCAAAGAAATATCCATGCCTTGGTGATTCTAATTCAAGTCAGTTGTATTGAATTATGTACTCAAGATGTAACTTTTGAAGGTAGTGTTGAAGGTTTAAATGAAGAACAATACTATTGTATGGTTAAGTTGATTAAAGGAAGTCCTGGCCACCAATGTTGATTGAAGGGGTCAATAAATTCTTAAACAAAGGTCAAACGTGGTTGCTACTATTCGGTATATTCTGAAGTTTTTACAAATGGAATAGTATTATTTTTTTACTTCAATTTATATTTCTGTTCAGCTTTTATTCTAGTATAGTGGTCATTTCATATTTTGTAGTTCATCCATATGTTTAGAATAGAAGGATAGAGTTATAAATGAGATTTACCTACTAAAATTTAACTTTGGTGGAAGTTTGGGCCTTTGGAAGTAAATAGAAACTTATAGAAGGAGTTTCCCATAATTAATGAGGGTTTGAAGACCCATGATGATTGTATATGGATTCCCCCATAATCTAGGGTCTATTTGGTACGTAGGTCCTATTTTTGTGTGAAAAAGGGGAATAAGAAAGTTGTGACTTCAAAGAGCCATAATTTTGATGTATGTCGAATTTTGCAATGAAATTTTGAGGGTTTGCTTCTCAATTTTTTGTGTTCCAAAAAGACTATTCTTACGAGATTTGAGGTTATGAGTGATAAGTTATAAGCGTGTGAGTAGAAGAGAGTCTGTTGCTAATCAAATGAAGAAGAGCAAAGATTCGAGTGACCACTATAACTTGTAGATTTCATCTTTTTTTTTGAGATTTAGACACATTAAAGTGATATTTTTATAGCTTTCTAAAGGCTCAATTTTTAAAATGTTTGAAGTATTTTAATGAAAGTTATAAGAGTTTGAGTGAATAAAATTTTGGTGCTTTTCTATTTGAAGAGTTTGGGTGAGGTTTGTAGGTGGATGCTTTTAGTGCATTTTATTTCCTTTTTATTTCTTGTTTAAATGTTGTTTGAGAAAGAGAATCTAGTGTGGATTTCTTGATTTTTATCTTGGTACCTTTCTTGTAGTAAACTTTGTCCTGTTTCGTATTCGTGGTTAGGCGCTTTCAATTTTTAACTCTATTGTGATGGTGAGATCAGTTTAATAGCTAATGAGACTATTAAGTGTGCATTAAGTGGGTGGTGCTAATTTTTTCTTGTAGTGAGGTTGAAATGATGACCAATAAACTATAAGGTTTGGAGGTGATGCAAGTACAAATTGCCCTTATCCTGTAGATAATTGCAAGTACTCAAGTAATCATTAAAACTACTTGGAGGTATTTGTATTTGAGGCTTTGAACTCACGATAAATACCAACGAGGCTTATAAGCCTAATCGGCGTTGAATACCACTAGATGCTTTAGATCTTAGGTGCAAACAAGGTTGTTAGTCGAAGACAATCTGTATTCTAAAAATAAAATTAGTCTTAGAAGAATTTATTTCCTTTCTGTATCTCCTAATTCCAAGTCACTTTTGGTTGCAACTAAATACCTTGTGTATTTTCAAAGTAAACTCTTCTCACCTTGACAATGCAAATAATATTCTTTACAATAGCACTTACATCGTGTTTTTTCCGTGCATATTACCAATATATTATTGACGCATAGAAAATGTATGTATACAAATCCGTGTGGATTTTATGTTACAAAAATGTTTTCCTAAATTAGCACGGAATCAATGCATAGTCAACTTGTATGGCTTCTGTGTCACATCAATACTATTGTCATATTTAAATGCCCAAGGGTTATTGGCCAAAACATAGATGTGCAATAATAAGTACCTTCTATATATTTGATGAAGTTTGGTTCAATAGACAAAATTTGTGATATCTATATGTAAAGTCAAACTTTTAAAAAAAACTTTATTTACCTAGTTTTCACCTTTTGGAATTAAATTTAACCTTTGAAAAGTTGTAAAAAATTTAACTTTTAGTTTTAGAGTTTACTCTAAAATATAGAGTGATTAATTAAAATCAATTGATCTTATTATTGTAAACTTTGAAAAGCAAAAAAAAAGACATCCATCATTACTTTCTCTATACTGAATCAATAGCAAATTTTGTAAATACTATACAATATTGTACAATAATACCACAAAAATATTTATTACCTTTGTACAAATATAATTTTTTTTCAATCGATGCATGGGAACAAAAGTTATGTCCAAATAAGCTCAAAACAAGGGAGAGGGGCAACAAAAAAATTTCAAAAATTTGACTTTTTTTTCAAATTTATTTTCTAATATATTATAATTTTGTCTATTTTAAAATCTTTGATTCATTCCATTTGGATTTGTTATGAAAAAATTATATACAATCTTTTTTTTCGGGCAATTAGAACATCTTGTAGTTCTTGAAAAAATAACTTGTAAGATTCATTTCTGAATGCAATTCTTACAATTAAAAACAAAGTTTCATATGGTTTAGTTTTTTTGTTAGAATAATATCACTATTGTAATTAGGGCATTTTAAATCATCTTAGAGATATTAATAATTTAAATTTTCCTTCAACCTCATACCTATTTCTATTTAACAATTTTTTTAAGAGTAAAATTTAAGGTTTTCACAATGTATTTTTTTCCTACGTTCTCAATTCAATTTCCACCATAAAGATTTAAATCTCAAATCCTTGTAGTGCAAAAAATTAAAGTTAAGAAGGTTCAAAGTTAAAAAATCCAATCCTAGAATGTGTTGTAAATTTATTTTTTTTTCATTTTAAATGTGAATATCTTGCAATCTGTGTAGTAAATATTTTTGATATTTTTCCCACACATTCTCCTACTAGTTATGTTTAAGATCTTATTATTAGATGTGCAAGAAAAATAATTTTCAAATTTTTCTACTCTTTGCTACAAAAATGGTAGTTTTAATTGTTTTTTTTTGCAGAAAAAGGCCTACAATAGGTCCTTTAACCTCTGCACACCCATAGCGAATTCAATGAAATTTAGACCTTTCTGAATTCATTTAACTCAAACTTTCTTGTAAGAATAGATTCAAGTAAATCAACTAATTGATTTGTAGTCAAGAGAGAACAGAAGATGTGGTGAAAAGGACACCATAACATCATTCAACTAGATCACTTTAAAGATTATAATAATCTAACAAGAAAGTTTTCTAAAATGAGGAGGCTTGATTTGAAACACTAGGGCGCTCAGGGGTTAAGGGTTAAGGCTTTTGACAAGCAATATGTGTGATTTCACCATATTTTTGGTCTTTACTAAAGAAAACATTGATATCAATTCTAATCATGTAATATTCTTACTAAGAAAGTGTCATATAATTTCAGTGTCAACATTGATGGTTGTGAGTGCTTATTTACCCATCCTTGGTAAATCACCAAACACAACTAGGTTCTTTTAGTTGGTTTTACCCTATGGATGTTCTAACGTTGGTTCATTTTGCCTTCCAAGCAATGGATCTTTTTCAATTCCTAAATAGGCTTTCAGTATGTGAAAACCCATTCAAAATAAGATCTAAACTATTGTTTGTCAAGTGATTATAGATTCTAATGTGCCACTATGGTTATTTTGAAAAAGATGGTTTGGACACAACCTAAATATGCCATCTTGTAGATGATTAATTTTCTTTTCCAAAACTATAAAATTCACCCTAATTGGACACTCATAGCAAAAGATATGAGTAGATGAAGTTTGACCGCCAATCGGTTCATCAAACTTCATCCGCGGTTTAGTGCTAGTTCCCTAATTCAAACGACTTTGAGATTTTGAAGATATACTTAAAATATTTCTTGCTATCTAACTCTGAAGTTTGGTTTTAAGTCAACAATTCTACTGAAGTTTCATCCAATCCTAGGTTAGGATTGGATGAAACTTCATCCTTTAATATTTTGTTAGTTATTTAGTTTTTTCTTGAGTTTGGAGTTCCAGTGGATTCTAATTATCTTCTTCTATGAGCTTGTGGTTTTAAGTTATCATTCTAATCTAACCTCCAAGTTCTAAGTTAGCCTTTTTTGTTCTTTTGTTCTTAGTCTAACATCTGTCAATTTACTATTTTTGGAAAGTTTGCATTTTTTTTCTTGTATTTCCTAATTTTAGGATTCTAGATTGGGTTCATACTTGCTAATTGGATTTTTCTACTATAAGTTATTGATGGATGAAGTTTGACCTCTAATCAATTTTTCAAACTTCATCTACTAATATCTCCTAATCTACAACTTGAAATTTGGTTCTATCTAACTTTCATCCAATTTTGACTTTAAACTTTATCCGCCTCTATCTTTCTTATTTTGGACGAAGCTAGTTTGCGTGCCTAGAGCGGTGAGCGGTGAGCCTAGAGCAGTGAATGGAGAGCATAGAGCAGAAAAAAGAATAAAATAATGAACATTTAGTGGGAATTTACCAAAAATAGAAATAAAAAAGGTTTAGGTTCAAATTTAGTAATTATTTGGACCTATTACTGTTGAATAAGGGTGCTCCTATGACCGTGGGAATGAAATTATTCACGCACTTTTGACCACTATTACTGTAGGATGGCAGCAAAATGTGAACAAAAATGTACACACCTTTGAAATTTTCAATGTCAATGATGATTCAATGAGTAGTCAAAATGTACAACAACAACTTCGTGGTGGCCCTTTTAGTCTCACCACTGTTTCATTCAATCTAAAAAGAGAATTGTACAATGTAGCCCTCGGGCTCAATAACATCTCTAAGTTGCTGGTTGCTTAAGTAGCACCATTTGAATAACACGCTTAATTTCATTGAAGCTGAAACTAGGAGCGTGCATAAAAACATCTATCTCACTGTCCAATCCACAAACTATATGAAATATGTAGTACAGATGCTTACAATTTGTCCATTGTCTACGCTTTCCCAATGATTTGCTCGACATGTCTTTGAAGAAGGGGCATGAACAACTGGGAAATTGGCCAATCGTAATTAAATATTGTGAAATTTTGAAACCATTTCGGGACTCGAAGGTGATGATGCAACCCAAGGCAGGAATTGGTACTATAGAAACCTTTAAAATCTGCCCAATGACAGTAAAAGCAGATGCACAGAAATTGGCGTGCTTCGTTGAAGGTGCCTTTAGATTCCGCCTAATGTTCTTCCCGAATCTGCGCTTTGGAAAGTCGTTAGAGAACTCCAGGGTAGGATACTCTGACAGGTCCACCAATGACCCCTCTTCCCTGAACAGCTTCCTTGGAGAGAGCTCCAGACGTGGTGCTAATTGAAAACCGGCGTTCTCCAAGTCTAGGATCTCTTTTTGTGTGAGATTGGTGCCAATCTTGATAGGCCAAACTTCTGGAACTATAGGTTTGGAAACCACCCACTTACGACGGGTACCCTTCACGCACCTCTCAATGTCGTCGTTGCAGAAGAACTGCATGCGCTTTTGTTTATTCTTCCTATTGTTGTACATGATGCCGTTGTAAGTTGGTGCAGCTGTACTCTTTCCATCCTGTACAATTCGTGCCACACATTTCTTCTTGGTGATGGCCTGTTGAGCGAAGCAAGCTTTCGCTGACATCTTTGGAAGTCGCTCGATGTGCCATTCATGCTCATTGCATACTGTTTCTTGTACAGCCTTCACATGCTCCATGGTTGGAACTGTAGTAGGTGTTTCTAGTTGAACCGGATTATTATGCAAGTCTTCAGTTGCTTCTTGTTGTGCGTCACCCTCTGGAGTGAGATCATAAAATATTGCACCTCCTGCTCGTGTTTGTACTCAAGGGCGAGAGATGCTAGTCTTGTCAAGTCTATGAGAGTCGAACTCTGACCTAGGAGGAAGATCTGCTTTGCACTTGAGGGAGAGAAATACTTCCTCACCTTGAAGATGAGGCTCGTGAGTGCAGAAATCGGCAATTCCAGGCATGTTTCGAAGCGCTTGATGAAGTGATTTCAAGTTGCCGGAACGTTGGGCGGTTCGTTGGGCAACTCGAAGCAACAATTCTTCTTTTCCAAGTCCAGTACCCGGTCTCTCACCATTCAAATACTGGTAGTAGGCAACCATTTGCATGAAAGCACGTATGTAATCATCGACAGTTGCTACATACAAGTCATTACCTTGTTTACTGCTCTGTTGAAGCCACTTGTTGTGTACAGTCTCCGCTAAATTGCACGAGGGCATTTCAGCAAGCTCATCCTCAGAAAGGGCCTGTGATGTCAAATGAATGGTAGTATAATTTTGAGTGAGGTTACAACTTTACAGAAAACTAAAAGCAAAAAGGCCCGGAGCAAAGTGTGAACTCACCAAATCCATGAAACCACCCCATTGGCGATAGCGGAAGTGCCAGAAAGCAAGCCATAGGTCAAGACGAACGATTCCTTCATTAGTCGTTGCTCCGGAGGAAAGCCACCATGATCTGATAGCAAGATACCGCTCCTCAGCCTCTGCTAACTACTTGGCATTTTTGTATTGCATGCACAATTGACGATGTTATCGTTGCATGTCCGTCCGAATGTCAGCCTTTGTATGTTTCTCCAATGACTGGGTCCAATGGAACAAACAAGTACGTTCTTGGTCCTCCATAGGAATTGAAGCATCACCGCTACCATATACAATACGAATTGCATTCCAGTTTGCTTGCGCACTGTCTGCCATGAAGCCCTTGAATTGTACGTTAGAAACGTTGTGTCTGGCCACAACAGCATTCAAGTTCTTCTAGAAGATGATTTGAGCGGCAACATCTTCCGACTGCATATCACACACTGCAATAGTCATTACCCGACAATAGGTAGCATCATAAACATGGCAGGCCATGGAAGTCCAGCCCTTTACACGCTTGACATGGTCGAACATCATCCATACATTCTGTAAATCTCCACCCGGCTGCATTCTTGTCACGAGATCAACTCCACTTCCTGGCTCGATCTCAAACATCTTGAAAACAAAGACCTTGTTGAACTCAGACCCTTGGCTAGGGAATTTGTTCTCCTGGACAAATGCCCAGTAGCTAGACCCTCTAAGTTTGGTGATGTTGTCCATGACTCCAAAGCGTCTCAAGTATCGAAACGTCGTGACTTGATTCCGAATACTCGGGGAAGACATGTGTTTGAACTTATCAAACATCGGTATGAGCTCATCAAGAGTAAGTTCCTTCTGCGTTGCTCCATCTACAGAAAGAAGCAATTCACCAAGGAATTCCTTGCTAGCTTCAAGGACAATGGCATAATTAGTTGTTGTTGGAGTCTTCTCTACTTGTTCACTAATGAGGCTCTTTATCTTCTCAGCGACATCCATGTATTCGCCAATCTTCACAGGATGACAATGGGTTCCGAGGTGCACACATGCACAAGTCATATTTCCATGACTAAGAACATAATAAATCTTAGCCAAACACCCATCTAAGCATGACGGAGAAACCTTGCAGATTTTATACACGATAGTTGAGCCTTTTGGAGGGTTAGATCCAACTTCAAAGGTGAACGAGGAGACTCCATCCCATTCGGTTTCGTTAGCTTAGGAGGACCAGTGCACACGAGATAAATAATCGCAAGCTGCGTTGGTACATTGCAAATGACCTAAGCACGAAGACATTCTAAATGTTAGACCCATGTCATTCTTGATATTGGAGGTGATGGTGCGAGTCCAAGCATGGCCATCGTGGCGTTTGTCCATGCCATGAAGGAGCTTTGCTTGTGATTATGATACATATTTCCCCGGTGGGGGGAACTCAAACATCACGTTGCCATCAAACCTAGGGGGAAGGAATTCCACTCTCTCAGTTTTTATTTTAGTAAAGTCTACCTTAGACAAGATGGACTTCGACCCTTTCCTTGCAGCTAATTTTTTGAGACAATCAACAACGCTCACATAGTCATCAATCCATGGCGGAATCGGAGGCCTAGAAGTACTTGGATGATTGCCTTGCGATGAATTTGTGTCATGCGAAGGGTGACATATTATAGTAGGATTGGGGATTGGAATAGTGGAAGACGGCAATCTACTGGGGAGCGCATCTTCAGAATCATCACTCAAGAGATGGACGATACGTTTGCAAGGCTCAATCTTAACCTTTCGGAGCATAGGTGTTTGCAGGGTACATGTAAATGACACCCTAGGGGTGAGGATCTTAGTGCATGCACCTTGAAGAGGATCTTTCAATCCATACACTCGGTACGTTCCCGACTTCAGAATCCAACACTGACCTTGATCATTCATAGATGACACATGACCTATAGTGTGAAGAAGTTCTCCGGAATCAACATCAAAGACCTCCTCATCAACATGCATAGATCCTTCTAGAAATTAAAAACGAAGATGCAAACGAAGAACATTGACTGTGCACTTTCCATCAGCTCCTACTTGAAAAGAAATAGGAACTCCTTGGCCATCAGCATGAATTAGCATCATGGGAGGATTTTGAAAATTAGCCATTGCAATGGAGAAAGGAAAGACACGGACAACATGGGAATTGTGAATAGAATTTAAATCCAAGAGTTCTGGAGGTATATTTTGATGCAAGAGGTTATGCAAACATCACTGTATGAAGACATAGACAGATAGAATTAATAAAGAGGGTGATTAAGAGACGTTTTAATTAGAAAAAAATGACGAGAGTCATGTATTGATGAAAAGGATATATTTTTGAAAAGTTGATGGCGTGTGTCAAATAGGTGGGTTGCTTGTAATTCTGTAAGTATAATAATAAAGGGTGTTGGTGTTATGAAATAATTATACAATAGAATTGTGAATGAAATCTAATCCATAGCATCAATAGATGCTGGTTCAATTGTATAGATTTGCCATTATTAGAGAATACATGTTTGAAAAAAGGCCTTTCATCGGGGAACTACAATGAACCATAATGTAGATGTTAGTTTGAATTACTTTTATTTATGGTGGATTTCAAATTTACAAGGACAACGAACTAGTGGCGAGTATAAGTGTAATAGGGACCCACTAGATTTTAGTGACGGTGAGAGTTAGATTGCTAGGATAGCTTTTCTATTTATGAAAGATATGACAATCTAAATAAAATAAACAATCTTGAAAAGTATAGACATCTAATTGGAGTATTCAAGTAGTCATAATTTACTTCATACTTGAAGTAGAGCGTTGAATGAGCGTATTTAGGGTTGTTGGAAATATCGTCGTGGTCGCTAGATCAAGCTTACAAGGTTGTACCCACCAGTTGACCATCACGAGCATAAAGATGTAGAAAATGTCACTTCAGTGACTATTGAGATTCGATGTGCGTGATGATTAGTAGTATTAACAAAGATTGATATATACGAAGAAAGAGTCCGTGATTGAGTATTTCAAATTCAATTGTTTGTTATTGAAAAACGTCTGTAGTAAGGGCATTGCCACATTTTCCAACTCAATAGAAGATAGTATAGTGAAGAGCTTAATGATGTTCTATTGAGCCAAATACAGGAGGGAGATAGGAAGAAGAAGCGGAGGAGTGGGTTTCGTTATTCATCTAGAAAGGAACTAGCCACATCTAGAAAGCAACTAGCCAAATCTAGAATGTTTAGGCAACAACTTCAACGTTCAGGCATAGACCTTACTAGTACAACTAGAACACTTTCGTATCAAGGTGCTTTGTTGAAAGAAGTTGTTGAAACTCTTCCATTGGAAGGCGAGATATCAGGATTTGCGGGATCGCAAGACAATCAACCATTCATGTATGAGTGCGAGACCGAAGAAGAGTTGTCAAGTGAAAAACAAAGCAAAGTAAGTATCCATTGGCTGAAGAATATCTTTGATGTCCTACAAAATAATGTGGTTTGTTGCAAATCATTCTTTAGGTTTTGAACATATCGATGTTGATTGTGGAATTAATAGTAACTAGAAGAGGATTTTGGTCCAAGCGCTCATTTACCTCCGCGTGCACTAGAACGTTCAGGCACTCTTTGCATCTTGCGGCCGTATCCTCTCCCTTGGACGTCAATTGCAATATGGTTTGCTCGAGTTCTTGTCGCAAGTATAATATAAGGGTGAATTAACATTGATATGTCTAAGACCAAGTCATTGGGGTATAGGGTTTTGTTACTAGAAGCTCAAAAATGACGATACTTAAATCAATGTTTCAGAAGGCAGTATTAGTATCAGAGTATGCGCAAATAGAGGAGACAAGTGGAGAGCAGTTTCAAGAGACCGATCAAGATAGGAATAATCATGACTACGAGCTACAACAGAACAACCAAGGCGATGAAGATCTGGACGATTGTACACAAAGCACACCCTCAAAGGCTTCAAATGCAGTAAGTCACTCCATCATTGCACTTTCATCTATTTTTTGATCTCTTTACAAGCCTTAAAAGTCCTCTTCTAAATTGAATGAATCACGTAGTCGGAATAGGGCTTCACCTCCCCTCTGTAACATCAAAGAGCACCCATGAGCAGTGGAGGCCGGCTCACATGTGCCAAATGTCCACAATAAAACTAGAGTGTTCGGACCAAGACTCACTATTTGATTTTTGAACCCTCACAATGAAGCTTCGGTGCCGAACCCTCTTTGGGGCGGGCCCATTGCCATCTTGTTTCGATCTGTTGTCTCCCCCTTTGATGTTAGGTTGTATCCACCAACTCTAGGAGAGGGCTCAACTAAGCCTCCAAAATGAGGCTTCGGTGCCGAACCCTCTTTGGAGCTGGCCCGTTGCCATCTTTTTTTGAATTCTCATCTCCTGCCCTTGACTTTAGGTTGTACCCACCAGTTGCAAAAAATGGCTCAAATGGTCCCCTAAAATGAGGATTCGGCGCCAAACCCTCTTTGAAGCGGGCCCAATGCCATGTTGTTTTGAACTCTCGTCTGCCCCCGTTGACGTAAGATTGTACCCACCAGTTGTAGGATAGGGCTCAAATGGGCCCCCTAGATGAGGCTTCGACGTCGAACCCTATTTGGAGCTAGCCTAGGATTGTCTAGCCGCTTGACAGGCCGCCCGCCCACCCACCCATCCATGCCCATCCGATTAGCCTCTCGCCCGCTTGAAATCCGCCTAATGTCAATCAACGACATGTTGACCTTTTTTTTTCTCAAAATAAGAGGCTTAAGCACAAATTTAGGGGTATCAAGTATGAAATTAAGAAAACTACCTCATTTGGCATGTCCTAAATATGCATTTGAAGGCCCGTCCCCTACCTTTGACATCAAATTGTACCCACCAACTATAGGAGAAGGTTCAAATGAGCCCCTAAAATGAGGCTTTGGCGCCGAACCTTCTTTAGGGCAAGCCCGTTGCCATCTTGTTTTTTAAACTCTTGTCCACCCAGTGACCTATGGATGCACCCACTAGTTTGAGAGGGGGGTTCACAAAAGCCTTGCAATGAGTCTTTGGTGCCGAACTCCCTAGGTAACTTGGTGGAATTTTATTTTTATTTTTTTTTATAATGTAAAAATTACAATAAGAAATGGCCTTTGCTAAGAATTCCATGGGAAAGAAGTCTCAAAAATACAATTTTCTTCTATGAGATAATAGTCTAGTTTGATTTCATACTTTGTAGATGCCTACAACAAGGAGTTTTTATCGTTTTTAGAAATCCTTAGGTCAAGTGGTGTAGCATCCTCCCAAAATTTTAGCTCCAAATTCATAGTACTTCCAACTCCAAAAATTACAAGTGTAACATATGACCGAGGGTTCCTTTTAATTTATATATGTCACACTTGTAATTTTTATTTTATTTCATAAGAAAAATATGAATTATGTTTGGAGTAGTCATATGCACCTTCATTTTAAATTTCAACTTGTTTGCATTAATACTCTAAAAGTAGTGATTGAATGAAGATTGAGCAAACAAGTTGTGACACCAAGTAGTACAAGTCATTCTTGCATTCATCTTACAAAGTCCTAAATTTTCAAGCCTTCAACATCTCCAAGGTTTAGAAGCTGTGGTAGGAGGGTGCTAAGTACATTGGAGTTAAGCAAAGGTAGAGAGGAATAGCTCAAGGATGGGTGACCGAGGGAACCACTACTAGAAAATTTAGTTTTTCTATTGTTTTGGTCGCGTTGATCCGGTCAAAATCTGACAGAAATCTGTTGAATTTGGAGAACGGAAAACCACACTTTCTTTTAGGTAAACCCTAAACCGCCATCTTCACCTTCTCTACGGTTTTGCCCCTTTGTCCTCGACCTGTCTTGGCGGCGAACTTCAACGACTTGTCCCAGCAACTTTGGCGCCGCATGCTCCCAGCCCGCTTGACCTATCCGAGCGCCTGCCTACTGTTCCCTGCGCCTTCGACCGCTCGACCTGTCCCAACAAGCATTCGGCACCGAATGCTCCCAGCGCCTGCCTGCTGTTCGCTGCACCCTCGACCACTCAACCTGTCCCAGCAAGCATTTGGCGCCGAATGCTTCCAGCGCCCGCCTATTGTCCGTGTCGACCTACGCTTGTACCCGCTTGCTATTCCAACTATTTGCACCCTCGAGCTGTTTGCACCCGCCTACTGTCCCGCAAGCATTCGGCGCCGAATGCTCCTAACCCTGATTCCACCTTTGGTTTGCACGTAGAATGGCTAGCTCCTCTACAGTAAGACTAAGATTCCAAACCCCTACACTCTTCAATTTGTATTCTTCAAAATCTAAACCACATGTTGCTTCTTGTTTCTCAAATTACAAATGTTTTCTAGTTTTGTGTAGGTTGTCGTGCATTCGCAACTTGAGCATGAAGGTCTTCAATCTGAAGAGCAACTCAGAGTTCTTGATGTCATTCAGGTAATTCTCTTCATTCTTAACTCTTGGGAATGTGGCATAATCTTTGGGCATACATTTTTTTGGGGTATTAAATCTTTATTGTACATAGATTTTAATGAAGTAGTGCCTTGTCTAAGTTTTTTATTTCTCATGATTTGCATTGCCATTAATTGCATGCCAGGATTTGTCACTTTCTAATTCTGAGGATTCTACTATTCCGAAATGTCCAATCGGGCTGCGAGACTCAAAGGCAAGAGAGCAAGCAAGGAGGCTTCACCAAAAGTCTGATTTTGTGAAGGTTCTCAATAGTATGCGCATCCCATTGGGTCGATTCTATGTCCCCCTCTGTAGGATGAGTCCTCTTCCAAGAGTCCAACCAATTCAAGAGGTTGATGTCACTACCTTGGAAAAACGATTTGAGGGGGGCTACATCGACGGTGACCATGCCATGTACATATCCATTTTTAATGACCATATGTCATCTATGGATGTCACTGAGGAGCGCATAGCTTCTTGGGACCCTCATTAGCATGATGTCAATGAGCGCTTTGAAAATCAACTTCAGTTTAATCCCGACTATGCTGCATTCCGAGGGAAGATGTTTTTTGTGTGGGATGGAAATCACAGGTTCACAGCTTGGTGGCGCCACATCAATGCTCAACATGTCGATGATCTTCAATGGCACTATTCTGTGTTTTGCATTGTTTTCGACCCCAAAGGACGTATAACATCGTTGCTCAATTGCATGCACGATGTTAATTGGTGAGCACATTTCTTTCATTTAGACTTTATTTCACTTATACTCTATTTCATATGTTGTTTAGTTCACTCTAACAACTCTATTTTTCAGGTCTACCCAACACGATCATGTCAAGACTAGTTTAATTGCTAAGTTGCAACGAATTCGATACTATGGTGGACTTAACCTTAACAATTTTAAGGACCTGCTTACCGAGGAGGAGTTCAATACATGTCTCAAAGTGAAGAAGTCGCGTCCTGCCTAGTTTCCTCTTACAATTGACGTGTTCATCTTTTTTTTTACCGAGTAAGTGATTTTATTAATTCATTATTCTTACTATATCGTCTTAAAATACATTTCTCATCTCTTGCTATTGTCATTGTGTTCTAAATTTCCTTTGTTTTTTTATTTTTTCAGCAAGATATATCTTGTGCTGTCGATGATGCGGCCACTGAGTATCACAGAACGATACTAGTTGAGAAGATATCAGCCAAGGGAGTTTGGGATGCTATGGCATTGGCTACAGACACTATGGTGAAAGCCATAAAAGCCAAGGACTTTGTAAAGTGTCTCGCCGTTGCAAACCCCAAGAATGGCGAGGCTTTCTCTGATGAGGTAAATTCATTATTATCTCATATCTTTCTTTTCTTCAATTTCATCGCATTCATGGTTTTCTTTATCCGGGTTTTATTAACTCTAGTTCTCTTTCATAAATAGATCAATTCTCATTTCAGCCTCTTCAAGAAGACTGAAATGACAATTGAGAAGTTGCAAAAGGTAGCAACTGCAGCAGTTGAACCACGCTTCAAGGCGCGCTGGCTCCACTGGTGGAACTCCGGCTCTATTCTTCGAGCCTCTTTTCGCTTCCCAGTTGGTGATGTCAAAGAGAGCATCTTGGATACTTGGCTCAACCGAGCTACATTCTAGGCTCAGGTACTTCCTCCACTTTTCATTTAAATACATAGTTGTCATTCTATTTGGCTCTTTACTTTTACCGATGCCACTGTATATCTAATTTTCTCTTTCTTTGTCACTACGTAGCTCGAGGAAATGTTTATTGTGCATTTCGAAGAACTTTGTGGGGGGGGCAAGCTCTTGGTGAATTGGGAGGCCTCTCCTGGATTATTGAAGCCCTCAGATTATGTTGAGAGGTGGCGTATCATGTTGTGGGAGATAGCATTCTTACCATTCTTTCATCAAAACAGCAAGCCTCCTTTTTTAAAGAGTACCAGGCTTGACAATGTCCCATCAGCAGACCTTGCTATAAAGCAGCTACTTTACAGGTTTGTGTTTTGTTTCATCATTTGTTGGGAATGTTACTCATTCTCAATACACTACACACTTCTTATGTTTTGTATCACATTTGCAATTGCTTCACTTTCTTCTCTGATTATTTACTTCTATTCTCATTTTCTTCTGTTTTTTTGTTGTAGGTATGTAATGAGAGAGCTCATGCCTAAAAATGCACTTGGAGATAACAATTGCCCTCCATTTTTTGGAGCATGGATTCAGCCATCTTCAGATCTTTGCATCTTCATGCCCATGCAGTTGAAGAAGTTTTCTACTACTCATCTCCATAGTGGTGGTTGGTATTTAGAGTGCCCTGTGAACTTCACTCCGGATGAAGAGGTGGAGCTCCGCAATAGCATTGTTTGCACTATATCTCCACCTCCAGTTCCAGATACTGAGGATGAGGTTGTATTCTTGGACCTCTCACAGTCACCTCATGCTGCAACAGAAGATGGCACCTCTTCAAAGAGGAAGCGCTTAAGGAAGGCTGACAAGGAAAAGGCGAACAAGGAGAAGTTAGTTAGAGATGCAGAAGAGCAAGCTGCAGCTGTCGAGAGGGCTGTGGCAGAGGCACTTGCAAAAGTAGCTGCTACCAACGGTGTTCCTTTGCCTTCTTCTTCAGATATCTCTGTACCTGTTGATGTTTCTGGTTACTCTCCCCCTATTATGGACTCACATGCAGCAGGGTCGAGTTACATGGAGACCAGTCGAAACGTAGTGCACAATCGCATGCAACGCATGCTTACTGTGTTTAGATCTTCTGCACCACTTCTTGCTACCTCTTCTGAGTCATTCATTCAGAATGCCTCGGTGCATTCCATCATGGATTCTTTAGGAGATCCAAATGGTCCTCCTCCGCTTTGAACCCAGCTGCATGACTTCATCTCCCGGGTACTTTTATTAAATCGGGTACTTTTATTAAACCTTGATCTACAATTTTTTCCTTCTTCTATTTTGCTAGTTCATTGATATTACAATTTTTTTTACTTCTTATTCCTAATTGTGTCATTGATGTTCTAATTTATTTTCTAATTCAAATTTCTTTTCTAGGTTGGAGCAGGGAGGTCCCGTCGTGTGTCTAATGACAAATGCAAGCACACTGGGATTGATTTGCTCATTGCAGACATCCTAGAGAACTTGCCAATGCTTGGGATTTCTGTACCTAGTATGGTCATTCCACCTTGGAATGTTCGACCGAAGAAGTATGTTGATACCATCTTTGAATTTGCAGAGATTTACCTGCATGACGATGCAACACTTTTCCTTTTCCATCCAAATGACTGCGATGTTCTTATCGATGTAGAGGAGTGTGCGGAGACTTACAACTTCCGCTTGGAGTGTGATTGGTCGGGCATGAATGATCTTCCGTTGGCTTCTCCACGGAATCCATCTACTACGGTAATTGTCATCTTTATCTCTTCTTTTAGTTATCATCCATTCAGTTTTTTTCTTTAATTCCTTTTTCATTTTCTTATTTTATATTTTATATTTTATATTTATATTTTCTTATATATACTAGTGAACATTTTCTTTTGGCAATGCACCCGTTTTTGGATTCAATTATTCGTACGGAGTGGCAATGTCCAATCTAGATTCTCCATTGGCGAGAATTTTGAACACCATGACTACTTCTACAACTTTGTCAGTTCTGACTCACAACTCATGCACGGGAGTGTTCCATGGCGAGGGCCTCGGGAGAAGAATCCGGAATTCGTGAAGTCCTATATTGAGGCTCTCTCCAAAGTTGGAGATATTATATTGGATTGGAATGCCTCTACAGGTTACTTCTTATTTTCATTTTTTTTTTGCTACAATTTTTTCAGTATCTAATCTTGCATTTTAGAATCATATCATATTTGTTTTAACAGTCAATTTCTACGGCAGGTGCTTCCATTCGTGCTTGCCAATCTCTTGGCAGGCACATTTTGGCCTTTGAGGAAGACCCGGAGATCTTCAAGGTTCTTTTGGAACCCCTCATTCCCACCTCGATTCTTACTTCTGTAGTTCAAAAGAGGAAAGCTGTGCGGCGAGGCATGGGAGATCGTGCAGAGAAGAAGCTAAAACTCAACCGTGTTCCTTCTTGTGAGTAAGTTCTTCCCTTACTCATGAATTTGTTATATTTCTTACATTTTATGGTCTCAACTTGGTTTCTTATTCTTTAGTTACTTTGCAGAGCTCCAGCATTACCCTCATCTCCTGCTGCATCAATGCCTATGGTGTTTACACCATCAGCCAGCCTATTTCTTCCTTGCTATGCAGCAGACGCGGTGATGGTGATGGCAACTTCGACATCTCTATCTAAACAGCGATCCAAGCACTCATATGATAGGCATGTTATGTAATATGTAGATGTAGAGGCCAACGAAGGTAGTTCTGAAGATGAAGACATTAGCTCTAGCATCTACAGTTAGTTTTATGATTTGCATTTGTTTTTATTTGGATTTGGTATGTGTTAGACTTGGTCAGACTTGGATGTGATTTGGCTTTGATTTAATTTTCATATACGCACACTATATATGTTTTACATATTTTTCCTACTCCATTGTACCATGTCTAGTATCTAATATATGTTTATTATTTCTCTAAATGTTTTGAGTATCCAAACTATCTAACATTTCAAGATCTGTTCCTTCAATTTCATCTCTGACAAGGGATTCAACATAGTCCAATGGCTGAGATGGATAAAAATGATCTACAAATTCCCTAATGGTCATCCCACGGTTATAGGCTTCATCTTAAAGAATGTGTCAAAATTCACAGTCATAGGCACTGGTATATTCATTTTTCACAAAAAAAATATTTCAAAATTACTCATTTGTTTCTGCTCACCGCTCACCGCTCTAGGCTCACATAATAGCAATCCCCTCTTATTTTAAGTCAAATTTTTAAGTGTGAGATGTTTTTGGAAAACCTCTAAGCCTCTATTATCTGATCCTAGATTCAAATTGAACCTGACTATGAGTTTTATTATTCTAACATATTTCTAGGTTTCGGCCTTCATTACTTTTGCTAATTTAACATAAAAATAAAATAAAATAGGAGGTTTAGGATTATACCTCGAGGTATGGTTCATTGTAGTGGTACCTTTAAGCCTCCTCAAAATCTTTCATTTGAACCATTCTTTTATTATAAGTTATTTTTACAAGCTTTTGGCTAAGCCAAAGTCTACTAAATTTCTATCTTTCTAATCTTCTCTTTCCACCTCTTATCTTCTAAGACTATTCTATCCTATTTTGATTTTTCTATCCGTTGACTTTGAGTACTTGAAAATTTTCTAACACCTATTTCATAGTCTTTATTGACTATTTCGCCACTAATCCTTCTTTCAATAATCTTTGGCTACTTTTCTATAGAATTTCTTGTGTATCTTCCTACTTCTTCCTACTAATCCTTCTTGCTTTCCTCAAATCTCATCATTCTCATTTTCTAAGTTGTTTGGGAGTCCTAGTTGGTGTGTAAGGAATTGAGTGTTTTGGAATATGATGTCATGTAGAACTTCTCTTCTTTCCCTCCGTCCTAATTTGGAGCTAACTTCTCTCTTTCCCAATACTAATTTGTAGGTTTTTTAACAAAAAATCAAAGTTTTTAGAAGATTTGTGGACTAACAGGAGTTGCTTGTCGGGCTGAAGCGACAGGCGCCGCTCAGTGCTTTGTCCGCCGGTGGAGAAGCCCACGAAGGGGGTCTGCCTAGCGGACCAGTCGAGGCTGAACCGGAAGGAGCTCCCCTACAGCCGAGGGCTCAATCTCCGCTTTGGCTGAGTCGGGGGAATCAATGCCCCGGCTCAACTAGGGCCCCCCCTTGGGCTAGGCAGGGGGTTCAATGCCTTGTCCCTGCCTACGAAGAAGGGCTGACCCTGTTGCTAGAGTTGACCCTGTTGCTGGGGTTGACCCCAGGGAGGCCTAACTAGACCTGGCCGGGGGTTTGGCTTCCCCAACTAGTTTTGGCCCTGGACAAGGGGTGATGACCTTGTCTAGCCGCAAACTCCTAAGGAGTTTGGAGATTTTTGGAAAAAAATGAACACTAGGCGTGAATTTTTTTGCTGTGCAATTTATAAAACTAAAAATTGGACAACACCAATACTACACTTGAGCTTATAATCCATGATTTTCCTAAGTTCAAAGCTTCGCCATGAATGGAAAATTTCACGAATTTGAAAAAAAATTAAATTAAAGAGGTTCAAAGCTCCGTTGTGATTTCTAAAACACAAAAAATTCTACAAACTCAAGTCCTCACGGTTTCAAAGCTTCGCCATAAGTTGAACAAATGGAAAATAACTTCTAAAATTATTCCTCGCAAAGTCAAAGCTTTGCCATCCCAAATGGGACAAGAAAATAATTAAACACAAAAAACACTTATTAGTACAAACTATAAATATTAGTACAATGATAAAAAATACTCAAAACAAGTTAGTACTTCAAGATAAACACAAGAAGTTAGACACTAGATGCTCCCCTAAGCGGCATCGCCAATCACAAGAAGAGGGGCTCTAGGATTAGTACAAGTTAGTACCAAACTAAAAAAAACTTCAAAACTCAACAAAAAAAAAACTCTTCCCAAAACACAACAAAGGTTAGCAAACTTTGAAGGGACCCCAATGTCCTTCAAAGTTTAACAAAAGACACCACTAAGAGCTTAAAATGCTCCAAATACACACGTTGCAACAATTTTGGCTAAAACTTGGCCAAAAATCAAATTAAATTGACCAACGTGGATGTGTGGCCAAAAAAATGGCTACAAGGGATGAGAAGAGAGGAGAAGGGGTGCCCTTTTATACTCTTTCAAGGGCACCCACCTCCTCTAATTTTCTCATGTTAAACTTATCATTTAGGATTTTCATCCTAATTTACCAATTTTGACTTTTTACATTGGTCCAAAACTCTAACTTTTGGAGATTAACTCCAAATTACTAACAAATTGTGCCATTGGCTTCAGAAGGCCATTTTTAGTTCAAAATAACCCTATCCCTTTTTCTTATGCTCAAAACTCAATGAATCCTAGTGCCAACTTAATGACCCCAAAGGGTAAAAAATCCAACTTTTGAAGGTTGACTTTTTCAAGACAAGTGACTAGCCTAGGGTCTTAAGTAGGTATGAGGGAGTAAGAAAAGACCTAACTTGGTCCTCATTCCGACTTTGTCCGCTCCCAATACGTCGGTCAACTCTATGGTAAACTTCAATTTGCCGGTTTTGAGAGGATCTTGCCAGTTTTGGATCTTCTGGTTGTCGAAATGTCCTGAAACTTGATGGGGAGTTTTATTAACAAAAAAAATCTATCCTAATTTTGAGTGAGATTTTATCGCACCTTGAATAATTTCTAAGAATTTTCCATTGTAGGTTTCTACGGTTTAACTGTCCGGAAAGGCATCTTTTGGAAGTCAAAAAATTCCAAAACTTTTTATGGAATCTCTCATGGAATCTCTCATGGAATCCCACAAAAGATGTACAAGCTCATATTCTTACTTTGCACAATAGTCATAGGAGATTCAAATTCCGTCATCTCCTTTAATTATTGATGCTTAGGGAATCTTTCACACGAAGAAGAATCTTGGTGAGCCGATTTCACCTATGATTTCCTAGTGTGAAACTATCCCTAGAACACCTTCCTTTGGCCGTAGATTCCTCTACAATCCCATCTTGAGTTTGTGACACTTGCAAATCAGCAATTAGAATTTCTACTAAAAATGAAATATGGTTTTGAAACTTGAAACCTCTCCTTGGAAATCATCTTAGGGTTCTCACCTAGGTTCCCTTGGACAATTGGGCTATAGTTTGTCATGTATAGGATAGATTTGGCTATTTTGGCCATTTTCACTAACTATTTATAATTTATCCTATTTCCCAGGTTCTAAACTATTTTCAACCAGGTTTGGGTTCTATTTGGATAAAAACACTCAATTTATGTCCAAATATTATAGTGGTATGTAACATATCTATTTTGGTTTTACACTCTTTTGGGGGTTTTTTGTATCTAAAATTGTATTTTAATTAATAAAAATTTAAAAAACAAAACAATGAGTTCCAAGTGACGAAATAGGAACTCACAATGGCATATAAACATTCTACAATATTGGAGAGCCCATTGATGTTCAAGTTCTTATTATGGTTGCCTAACATACTCATTACAAAATCATACCATAACAAATACAATACAAAGCATTTATGATTACATTGAGTGAAAATGTACAATACTACTTACTATATATAGTTATAGGAATGCTCTTGATAGTTCATGCTAGGATTTATATAATATGTGTCTATTTGCACTTTGTGTTAGAAGTGTTGTTTGGAATGTGAATTTGGTTCAGAAGTATATCAATATTTATTTTCAAGACCCTTACAAACAACCCCTTACAACTGATGATACCTTACAACTAATTATATACACTAAAGTTATAAAAAATTGAAACCAATCCTCAATGTTCATGCAAGAAGGTAAAATGTTACCCATATTTATTTAGATGGCATTGTTATTATATACAATAACAAAACTGCAATTGAAAACTATAATGGTATGTCCAGACTTGGCATTAGAGAGGAGGGGCCGTTGAAAGATAAAATTGGGGGGAGTTGGTCGAAAATTATTTAAAAAATCCGGCTTGTGAAAGGGACGTTTGTGGAAGATGCTGCCAGTTACGTTTTCAAGACATGGTCACTAGGGTGTTCAGACTACACTGATAACTTCAATTAACTGACAACAAGCGTTGAAGACAGAGACCATGTAGTGATGGTCATTCACACCGCAGCGGCGGTGGTAATTCATGAGTGGCCGAGTGGGTCCCAAAGGTTGTCGTCGGAGCCGTTGCTTGCTCATCTTCAGTTTCGCTATGTCTGCACAGTTGGTTGGCGCACATTTTTCAATTCTTTAGTCATGACACGACGTGTTAGGGTTTCGCTTCTTCTTATGCTAGCACGCGTCGGCCACTTTCTACTTTATTTTCCACTGGGCTACGGCTGCCGTGAATCCGTCAGTGCTGTAGAGTGAGCGGCTTCAATTGCGGCATTGGAAGTTGGAACGTAATAGATGTTGTGCACGGTTACCAAGCCGGGCTATAGCAACTCGTAGTGTAGTTCGACTGCAATGACAACAAAAGACAATGCAGAGAAGGTGATCCTCTAGTATTTTCCGACAGACTCCGAGCATGTCGTAGTGGAGGACTTCCAATAGCGGCAACAACAACAGTCCCTCCAAGAAGGCCAGAACCTTAAGCTTGGATGAGGTCTAGCCCTCGTCGAATATGCACGCATTGCATCATTGTAGCTTCACAATTTGGTTACAGGCACACACTTTAGAGGTTGAACGACTGCAGAGCATCCTGCTTTATAGAAAACTAGTCATGATTTACAATGTACCTAGTTTATACTTGGATGCAGTGTAGCTTGAAAAACAGTACTAGTTCGGTTGTTTTCCAGTATAATTGAGAAATAGCCATCAATATCGAAAAACATTACTAGTTCGGTCTCGTTTATGCAACTACCACTTAGAACCCACCTTCCACTGCACCTCATTTGCATGACCGGATGAGTCCTTGAAGGTCAAACTTGTATCACAAATACAACTACATTTTCATCAATAACAAGTTAAGTAACTGATCAGAGACACAAAACACAACACCACATCAGACAGATCATAGATAGAATGCAACAGCTTGCGTTCATCCCAATGTACAAATAACGAGAACAAGGACAATGAAGCACATGAAATGAAGACACTGCCATTGCATAAGAGTTGGTCCAGATAGAGGAATAAGTTGGCAATTTCGGTTGCTGCTGGAATAATGGTATTAAGGAAACTGTCAGTCCTATCACTGCATATGGTGACGACTTTGCTGTATTGAGGTAGGTGAGGCAAATTGTGGAGCATTGACTTCAACCGATGTAGCACAGTTGAAGGCACGAAGAACAGAGGAGGTTCCCGTTTTGGCTTCAGAAGAGAGACTGAGAATTCACTTCGACCAGCGGAGCGCAGTTGATGGCGTAAAGAGCACAGGAGTTGATTGTTTCGACTTCACAGAAGAGTTTGGGATAGCTCATTCTTGTACATAGAGCGTTTGGTTAATCAACTTGAACCACTCTGTCAGAATTCATCATTGCTGTGGAAACATCTATAACATCTACGAGAAGTGGACAAAGACACCTCCTGTAAGCTGGAAGAGCATCTTTGACATCAACATCAAACGAGTATCCTTTTTGCCATCTCTATGTTCTCCCCTTCCATGCGTGTTGTTTTCCTGCGGTAAGTCATTAATGCTGCCACAGTGTTTGGGAATGCGACTTAATTTGATGGGCCGTTTTGTGCTCGGTAGTGACTCTGTGCCCACGGCTCACTATTGCTGCGGATTTGTTTGACGCACTTAGAACTTGCATTGTAGCAATCTTTATAGCACTCTACTAGATGATACCTTCATTTACTAGCAGTCTTGTAGTTCTGATATCCTGCCCACCTGAAAACCCTTTTGTTGGACGAAATGTATGACGAGCTGTTAGTATTGTCATCGTTCTTGCACTGCCACCGGAGCACAGTTATGTACTTTCTCCTCTTCGTTCAATCGTACTCCTCCTCTGAGCTTGATGTCCTAGTCTGTGCAGGTTTGCACCATGTACTCCTGATCGTTGTTTTCTGAGAAAGCATTCGTCCGTTCTATGCTCTCACTTCGTTTTTGGTGCTTCACTAGGAAAATGAATTTTTTCCATAACGCTACCAATAGCATTCCATTCATTTGCTCCCTTCTTGTTCTATTGTTGTCAACACGTCGGCAATTGCAGCTCTGGATCAAACAAGATTCCAACCGAGATGATGACGCAGATGTAGTAGCCTTGTCGGACATGCTAGGCAGATCCACTACACCTACTGAAATCGTCACTCATGCGGCTCTTCATTCTTGGCGCCTGTGGAATTGTTGTGGTGTTTTGGATGGGGACTTGGGATATTGGGTGAAGCCAAGGTCCACTACTTGGTTTTCCAGGTTCTTCTTGGATCAATACGACGACCACAGATGGGTGAAGATGTTTCGTCTTTCTAAAGAATTTGTTTTCTCATTAGCTGAGCTTCTGCAACCGTCGATCTAGCGACAGGATACGAAGTACAGGCTATCCATTCCCCCTATTGTTAGAGTAGCTTGTACTCTTTTTAAATTAGCGCATGGTGCTAACTTGTTGATCTACAGTGAAATGTTTGTTGTGGGGAGAAGTTCAGTGTTGTTGCTTCTTCAAGATGTTGTCCATGCCGTTAATATAGTAATGCATTTCGAAATCTCGTGGCCTCGTGGTGACTGCTTGCTTGAAATAGAGCATAGCTTCAATCTGCTCTGCGGTTTACCTAGAGTAGTTGGATGTATCGATGGTACGCATGTTCCTATTTCAAAACCGAAGTTTGGTTCAGCCGACTATTACTATTTCAAATCAAGAGGTTACACTTTAAATTGTCAAGCAGTTGTAGATAGTGACAAGAAATTCTTGGACTTGTTCCTTGGCATGCCGGGTTCCACTAATGATTCAAGAATGCTGCAGAGATCTTCTTTGTACAACAAGGGTTTACATAATAATTTATGGGATGAAAGAATTTAGTTTCAAGGTTTTATGCCTTACTTGCTTGGTGATTCAAGATATCCCCTTCTCCCATGGCTCATGGTGCCTCACCGTGGCCATGGTCACGATAACCTACCTATTGTTGATGTTTTGTTTAATGCAAGACTACGGAGGGGACGTGGAATAGTGGAAAATGCATTTGCATTGCTGAAGTAGAGTTTCCAGGAGCTACTGCTGAAGTCAGATTTGCATGTCACTTTCATTCCAGACGTGATCGTGTGTTGTGCAATTCTGCACAATTTCATGCTCCGGCAGTCATATGCAAACATGGAACGATTGCTCAATGTTCTTCGCACTGAAGAATTTAGCAGTGATGCACTTCTTCATAATAGTGTCCCAAGTGATGATTTCGACAGTCACATTGATGAGGTTGACCTAGAGCAGGCTTCGTCGAAGTGAAGAGACCTGGGCATGTACCTTGCAATACAACGAATTTAGCCACTTTAAAAACTGCAGGTATTGTGCTATGACACCCATTTTCTTTACAAAAATTTACATTTTTATTTCCTTCTTTTGTATTTATATGCAAAATTGTCTAAAGTCGTCTTCAACACTACTGAAAGTAGTACACTATATATAGTTCAACAAAACTCTACAATGATTGTATCCAGTGTCTAGAGTGCATGCAATAACTACAAAAAAAGGTGATGAGCTACTGTTGCGACTCCTAAAAAGCCTCCACATCTGTATCGGTAGTACCTTTTGAGGATAGGGGTTGAAGCTGCGCATTTTCGTCAAGCACTTGTATAAGCAAGGCCGATACCACTGTTGGCTCCGGTTCCTGTAGTTTTGGTTTCGCAGCGTGTAGTCCTCTAGTAAGAGCTGCAGCTAGGTTTGCAAGACACTGTACTACCTCCCCTTGCTTAAGGATTGCAAGTTTTGCATTGTCATTTGCTAGTGTAGCATTTTCCTGCAGTCTTTGGTCTTGCAATTTCTGATATTTCATTTGCTCTGAGAAAATCTGCAGTTGTATTTGCATCTTCGTTTTCTCCAATTCTCTATTTGAATCAGCCATGTTCTTCATCTGATTTGCCATAGCAATGCGTTTAGCTTTGGTGGCCTCTGCAATGACAGTATGTCCTAATAAGTTCTTCCATCTCACCCTTGTGTTCCCAAGACGTCGCTTTCTTGTGAAGCCGCTGGTATTGCTGGAGCTTAAAACGTGTGCAGTGACTCCTGGAGGTAGAGAAGAGAAACACCGAGTTGCTGCTGCACTGATGGGAGTTTTGCCACGCTTTTCACGTTTAGCTCCTCCTATATGTCGTTGTGTTACATGTGTCGGCGACAGTCCATTGGATTTGAACTCAAACGCTACCTCAGCTGCTGCAACAATGTCAACGGTGTCTTTGTTGTCAGAGTCAATGGAATCATCTTCTCCTCTCTCTTTCTTGTTAGCAGTTGGATGGTTGTAGTTCTTGTCTTCTCTTGCGTGTAAGTCTCAGCAATGTGGTGGATGCATGCTTGGATGTCGACTGTACCAAGAGTGTAAGCTGCAGAAGATGTCCTCTGAAAGTGACCGTGGGAGTCCCTCTGCCTTCTTCTCAGCAGTCATGGTCCAATAGTCCAATCCATTTGTCCCGCTCCGCGCTAAGAAGTCTGCCATACACTTGTACTCAGGTATAATCTGGTTCCATTTGCTTTTGCAAGCAGGACCATCTCTAGGACAAGGTGAGACTCCAGCTCTCATTACGTGCACACTAATGTGAAGACACTTTGTAAAGTCAGGATTCATCAAATTGCGTGCATCAACACTATCTAATTCCTCATGAAATAGTTGTCGCTTTGCTTCTATCAAAGCTGAGATTTCTAGAAGTAGCCAATTAGATCCTTGGTCTTTCCTGGCTCGCTTAGGTGGGGTTGGAGAAGCTTCCATGTTGATTGCAGGGGCTGGTACCAGTGCTGGTGATGCGGGAGTGGCTCAGATGGCAATGGGACGAATTGGTTCACTAGAAGTCCCTACGAAACAATAGCAACCTAGGTATTTAGTTTTTGGCCATGAAGTTGCAACGCTATGGAGCTATAGAGAGTGTATAGGTAATGTATAGTAGTTGTTTTACAAGGAGGTTCACTATTCTACTTTTCAGTCTACATTGAAGTTCGTAGTTTAGGCCCAAAACAAACATGTGTAGGTCATGGAAACTGTCATTGTTAGAATTTGGTATGTGGGCTTTATCATGTAAGAACAGAAGTCTCTCTTTTAGTGGACCTCGTCTTCAGATGTTAGAATTGAGGTACTCTCTGAATATTGGATTCTAGTAGTGCTGCCCTGTGCGTGCTTTTTGACCTCTTAATACGATAAACTAGTTTGTTAAAATATACATGGACGCCCTGACTTTGAGGACCATCAGTGCACTATGGTTTTGATGAATTCGAAAGATTCAATCATGGGAAAACGTTCAGTAGTTCCTTGTTGTTTAACTAAATATTGTTCTAAAATTGTTATAGGTTCTACAGTACTGAAGACGACATAGGAAATTGCATGTTGACATTCATTGTGCAAAATTGATTTCAGTCTTTTACAAGCTCCTCGTATGTTTATAGTCTAGAAAATGAGGGTCACAATGACCGCGCTCTCAATGCTACCTATTATTGTTTTGTCATTATCTTTCTACTACTAGTAGTACTTATTGGACCTCGACAGTGAGTTCATTTGGAAAGTTCGTGACAACAATGGGATGGAGTGAAATTCCGAAATACATGTAACAGAATAGTACTTGCAATTCCAGTTGCAATGCTGGACTTCTAAACATGCCGAAAGTTGTGCTGATGATCCATTCCCATATACCTACACAAACATATCATGTGGAATCAACACATGTAGGAACAACAACAGAAGTCAAAGAAAATCAAGTCTCGACGCCATGCTTGCCATGCACTAGGAAGGCACCCACCTGATCATTGTGGAAACTATGAAAGCTGTATGAATTTGCAAAAACCGAAATCTTCTATTGCGCTCGACAATGCATCCATGAAAATCATCAGCATAGAATTTATATACTCAGAAACCTTTGTATTGTTTACAACAATTGTTATTGTTTATTATACTACGTTGGCGTTGACGTATTGCAAATTTGTATATAATATAAATATACACCGGTACATTATTATAATGAGATTTTATGATTTAGGGAGAAGAAACTTATTAATAACGCTTCCAGTAGCTTCAAGGTGACGCTTATAATTGACAATGAATGATATAAAGAGTTCAACCTTGAATTAGCTTCATCAATTCGAGTTAGTCTTCTTGAACCTATAGAGTTTGTGATCCATTGTGGAGTTTGATTTCCAAATGTCGAACTAGAGGATTTTTATAGAGTCGCAAGATCCCGAGTCTCAACTAGAAGCGGAACTGGAGCTTTCTTTATCTCAACTGCCAGATCAACCAATCCAACCAATACCACGGCAAGTTCATTCACGAAAGGAAGGTGAACCTTCTCGGCCATTGAAACAACCTCGTGTCGGGCAGCGTTGGCACGGCAATCTTCAAAGAGATGCCCGTGCTTTGGTGATTCTACTTCAAGTCGATTGTGTTGAACCAGACACTCAAGATGTGACTTTCGAGAGCAGTTTTGAGGGACTTAATGAAGAACAATACTATTGCATGGTTAGGCCAATTAGAGGAAGTCCTAGCCATCAACGTTGGTTGAAGGGACTAGTGAATCCTTTAACAAAGGCCAAATGTACAAACTATGTAGCTGCTACCGTCCGGCACATTCTAAAGTTCTTGCAAATGGAGTAGTATTCTTCTTCGACTTCAATTTTTAACTTTGTTTGGCTTTTATTTTAGTATAGTGATCATTTCATATTTTATAGTTAATCCATATGTCTAAAATCGAAGGATAGAGGTTTGAACAAGATTTACCTACTAAAATTTAACTTTTATGGTAGTTTGGGCTTTTGGAGGTGAGATGAACCTTCTACAAGGTCTTTCCTATGACTAATGAAGATTTTGAGACCCATGGTGATTGTACATGGTTTTCTCCCCCCTACTCTAGGGTTTATTTGGTAGGTAGGTCCCATCTTTCCTTTATCTAGTCGGATTTGTGTGTAGGAAAGGGGAATAAGATACCCATGACTTCGAGGAGTTATAACTTTTGATGTACTTTGAATTTTGCAATGAAAGTTTGAAAGTTTGCTTCTGAAGTTCTTTGCTTCCAAAAAAATTATTCTCTCTTGATTTGAAGTTGTAAGTGAAAAGTTATAAGCGAGTGAGTGGAAGGAAGTCTGCTGCCACCTAGTTGAAGAGGGGCAGAGATTCGAGCGACCACCGTGACTTGTAGTTTTCACCTTCTCTTTCAAATTTAGAAGAATTAGAGTAGTCTTCTTTAGCTTTCTAAAGACTCATTTCTCGAAGTATTTGAAGAATTTTAGAAAAAGATATGAGAATTTGAGTGAAGAGAGGTTTAGTACCTTTCTATTTGGAGAGTTTGGGTGAGATTTGCAGATGGATGCATTTGGTGCATCCTATTTACTTTCATTTTCTTGCTTAAGTGTTGTTTGGAGAAGAGGATCCAATGTGGATTTATTGGTTTTTGTCTTGGTACCTTCCCCATGGCGGACTTTGTCCCGTTTTGTGTTCATGGATAGGCGCTTTCAATTTTTAGTTGTATCGTGGTAGTAAGGTCGGATTAATGACCGGCGAGACCATTGAGTGTATCAAGTGGGCGATACTAGTTTCCCCTTTTATTGAGCTGGAGTGATGACTAGTAGATCATAAGGTTTGGTGGTGATGCAAGTGCAAGTGCAGGTTGCCCTTACCCTGTAGATAGTTGCAGGTACCCAAGTAGTCATCAAAACTACTTGGAAGTATTTGTATTTCAGGCTTTGGGCTGGGTGTAGATATCAATGAGGCTTGTAAGCCTAATCAATGTTGGATACTACTGGATGCCTCGGGTCTTAAGTGCAAACAGGGTTGATAGTTTAGATCGTTCTGTGTTTTGAGAATAAGATTGGATTTAGGACACCTTACTTCTTTCTCCTTCTTCTAAACTCGTCATTCTCAATTGAAGCCAGATATCCCGCATATTCCCGAAGTAGACCCCTTTCACCCCGACAGCGTTGTCAGTATTCACTTTGACAGCGTACAACAATAGTAGTACATACTAATAAAATTTGATGGCATATAGTAGTAGGTGTACATACTTATAAAATGAGGTAGAACTTAATTGGCCTCCAGGACCCCCATTAACAAAAAACAGTCAACAATGTCAGAAATCTACGTTTCATGAAGATGGAGGTCCTACTGAAAGTCCGCCGTCACTGCTTCTCATTAAAAAATTGGAACCACCGTCACCTATAGAACCACCGCTCTTTCAGAGTGCCACATAAGCATCCACGTAGGATCGGCGTTTCTTAATGCACAACAATGCGAACAACCACTCTGTTTTCCTTCCAGTATTGAACAGAACTTTGACCTGTAACGCCAAGTGTGGACTGACCTTAACACAATCAATAGTTCCTCAAAACACCTTCTTTCAGGCACACAATCATGAAAAATAAACATAACTATAAAACAACCAAATATTGTATTTGTCATATAACACATACTTAATTTAATAGGTAAGCCATTCATTTTACAAACACTCTATTACCAAATTGGGAATTCAATTCATTCTACCTATTTTAGCAGACAAATTTCCAAATCAAATCCAATCAATTCCAATCCGCTATTGATAGTAAAAATAAACACTACTATATTTCGTTTTCCTCTTCTTGATTGTCTAAATCATCTTCCTCCACCACTACAATTTGTTCCATATAATAGTTGATCATAGGAGAAACTTTCGTTTCCATATCTTTCATTTGATTATAATGCTACAGTTGGTTGCTTGGATCCAATATTTTGCCTTGCATTGCCATTTCAAGCTGCACCACAACTTTGCCCATTAGTACATTATACTTTTAAAAGCAAAATATTACTAGTAATTTTTACATTGTTATATTTCAATTTAAGGTTAAATTCATCAAAATAACATTGAATAAATGAAATTTTTCTACAAAATATTTAACTCTTGAAGCCTAACTAATGCAAACAAGGTTGATCAAAAATATTGTCAATAGATTTAAAGAAATAAAAAATTCATTAAAACATGATATCAAAGGGCATCTCATTTGAAATGCATTTCAATAAATTTAATTTGGCTTTCAAATTTCATATTCAAGTTTTGGTCACAACATATGTATACCTGCCCATATAGATGAAATTTAAAATTCAAAACCTAAAACTCTTATATATATATATATATATATATATATTCCTCTAAACACTATTTTGAACCAATTTTTAAAATTTTCAATTCCAATAACAACTTATAACTTTTAAAGGTCATTGAAAATAATGTCACAATATTACACAACTATACTTACCATATGAAAAAAGAAACCTACAAGGTCCAATGTTAATTCCACTAACTCACAGTTATAGTGTTAGCTTTTCATTATCAAAGACATTACACTAAAATTGGTAAATAGTGTTGGGTGATAATTAGTGTTGTTTCCTATTTTTCATCCCAAACACTATTTATCCTAAATCCTATTTTTTATCCTCAATACTATATTTTGTTCCCATCTAACACTAAATGCACTCTTGTAGAAATGTTGAAATGACTAAATTTTACTATAGAGCTAAAATAGTGTTAGAATGGATAAATAATGTCCTAACACTAACCTTGCAAATCACAATTAGTGTTATTGTTGACAATTAGTGTAGCCAACATTATTTACCAATTTTAGTGTATTGAGTGAATTGCAATATATTCCCATGGATCATTTCCATTTGCGTGCCATGAGTTGTTCTGGTATAACTCATCAAGTCTTGTTTGCCATTGGGTTACCATAGAATTGACAAAGCCTTTCCTAGGCTTACTAACTCCAAGATGAAAATTAATACAACTTAGATTGCAAATTGCTTGTAATTTTTCCCCTGAAGTCTCTCAAGGAAAGGGAGGCCCGACGAAGAGGGCCTCTTCCGGCATAAAGCCCGGTCAACATTCCTCACAGGGCTAACCCTGTGAGCCTAGCCCCGTGAGGTTAGCCACAGATGTGAGGGCCCCTCAAAATGCATTGCACACTAATTGACTGGGCTTTACGTATCCGAGAATGGGCTTCTGCAATTCACACTTCTTATTGGTCTGAGTGTCCCATGATTTTTGAAACATTCTCTTTGCACTTGAACCTATCACATCAACTTTTAAAGCCTTGAAATTTTCATCTCTTATTGTAGGGTACTATGGATATATTGAATTCTTTGTATGAAAATCTAAAATTAGGTTCCACGCCACTGTTCCCATTTTGTGATGCAAAACATATAGTACACACTATAACTACTCAACCACTAAAAAACCAAAAGGTATTCAATTAAACTATAAAAGATTCAAAATAACCTTTCAAATTTTTTGAAGGTGTTTAAAAGCATGCAAAAAGAAAGTACTAAACTAAAGGAATGCTTATAAATACCTTGATATGCTCCCAATTGACAAATTTTGGGAGCTTTTTAGTGAGCTCCATGGTAAGTTGCACACTCTGGCTCAAATCAATAACTTGTTTACGTTGTTCTTCCATAATAGTCTTCAAATTCTGCAACAGCATTCTCTCTTGAGCATTTAGGTTTTGCTGATCCTTTGTAGAACCTTGTTGATCCCCCACTGCCAAAAAAAACAGTATATAAGAATCATCTATAAATTGCCAAAATTGTGAATCAATAATATTACAAGAAGTTAATGATTTACATGTATTTGGAACTTCTTCAGATCCTCATCATTTGCTTGTGACACTTGAAAGGAAATGAAAGACATATTGCTTTTGACGACAAAACAATGTCTTGTAGTACCAGAAACTTGTCCACCACTTTGCATGCCTTGCAAGCTAAACATACTTGTTTTTGCAAAATTCCTATAATGCAATACTAGTGAGGATTTTAGTATCACACCTCAAGCAAAAATTTAAGGTGAATTTTTTAGAATCTCACTACACAATGCTTAAATTCAACTACTACTTAAATTATTTTTGCTTTTGAACAACATTACTCTTAGTAAACTTGTGCACAACAATATAAGTACTCTATACTACATTCATGAACTCTTATAGCATGTGACATCATTATCTCAAATGCAAGTATTTTGTGAAGAAAATTCAAGGCACATCGAATTGAGAAGAAGGCCACACCCAACAACCTATTCTATAGAAAGGACTTGGAAGAAGGCGGCACCAAACAACATCTATGTAGTGGTACAACATTCTAAAAACCTCAGTTATTCTTCTTCAAAATTTAGAAAACACTTGGCATGACAATGTGGCTGAAATTGGCACACTCAACCACTTTGTAGGGCACTATTAATAAACGAACCATATATATAGCCATATACCTTGAGTTCCAATTGCCAACATCACAAAGTTTAAACCCTATGATTTGTCAACTTTTATCATGTGGTTATCATTATTTCATGGGGTTGCACATTAATTATAATTTATCACATCATTACAATGCATTACTTCGCATTGGTATGATGTAGTTGCGAAGAATGCATTGTAACGATGCAATAACAATGCGAAGTAATGCATTGTAATGATGCGATAAATTGTAATTAACGTGCAAAACTCATGAAATATGAAACAATTATAAACACATGATAATTGTTGACAAACCATAGGGTCTAAACTTTGTGATGAAGAGTACCTATAATAAAGTCACGTTGTCACCTCACTAAATTCCATTGAAGCTTCACAAATTACTCTTATGTTGGTCATGTTGGTCATAGATTCAATTTAGATCTAGTGACTCCTATATTTTGTGTTGTACAAGAATTCAATAACAAATTTGAACAAATAGTGTCTCTTAACACTCTCCTAGAGTTAGTCACTTGTCACTCTAAATTCATTGAGATAAAATGCCTTACTCTTTCAAAGTAATGAAATTAATATAAAGTGGTATGTCATATTTATTATAAAGTTGTCCTATGTCACTTGAACACTACATTTAGTATTTTCTTACAAAGACAATATCTCTCTTTACTATGACTATGAACCAATAAAATGCCTTAGATTTTCAGCATAAGTCTCACTGCTTTCAGAAATTAATTATAATTTCTGAAAGCAGTGAGACTTATGCTGAATAGAAAGCAGTGAGACTTAATATGCTGATAGAAATGCCTTAGACTTATGTTGATAGAAATTGATCAATGTTATGTTCAAATGGAAATTTAAACATTTAAAAATAAATCAATTTTTAAATAGTAAGAATTTAATAGCTAGTCTCTAAACATCACATGGTTTCATGAGAATGGCATTCTCAAGAAAAGTGAAGAATTTCAAAAAAGTCATCATAAAGTATTATTTAGAAAAACATACAAATTAACCCTTCACCTCTAAATGCTTAGCATGTGATCATGAGATTAGAATTGTATTTCATAATATGTTTTGGTTGTACAAATGATATTAAAATTCAATATTACAATTTAATCCTCTCATGTGCTTGCCTTAATGTAGTGGATGATGAACAAATTGAGATTATTTTCTTTATTCTATAGATTGATAATTTTCATCCATTTAAATTTTTCATAGTTGTTGTAATTGACAATTACTTTCACAAGTGCTTGGATCTTAGAAACAAGACATTTGCATTTTTACAAAATAGTAGAATTGGTTTATGTCAAGTATATTCCTAGTTCAAAAAGTGAGGCCTAGAACATAATTTTTCAAATTCAGTAAAATTGGACATCAAATCCAAATGTTCAATTCCAAATGTATAACAACAATTTTTAATTTTTTTTTATGATTTATAACTTGAAATAGAATTTTAAAAGAGAAGTCTAAAAACTAATGACATTTAGAAATAAATAAAATATCTGTTTTAATTCAACATAAATCTTTTTCCATTACAAAACACTCAAAATTGCCATTTCTATTGCAAAAAAGCAAAAGACTTTAAAAATTACATTTCCTAGCATACAATATTCAACAATAGGATCTTGTACAAGACTAATATAGAAATGCATGGAAGAAATTTCAAAAACTTTGGCTATATAGATTGCAAGATATTTGCATTTAAAGTGACAAAAGAAAGTAAGTTTTTCAATACCTTGCTTGATTACATTTTTGGCCTTTAAATCTCCTTAATTTAAATTTTTTGCACTATTGATTTTGATTTTCTAATTTTTTATGTTGAAGAATGAAGTTGAGAATGTAAGAAAAGAATTCAACAAAAAAAACAATTAATTTTCACTCATTACAAAATTGTTAAGTATTAGCTAGAAATTTTAAGAATGAAGGAAAAACTAAATCATGAGAAATCTAAAGTAGAATTTAAAAACAATAATTTCAACAATGAGATTTTTTTAGCAAAATAATTTAATCAATTATAACAATTTTTTTTTGAAAAATTCTAAAAATTCCATTCAAAAATGACTTGTATAAGTTATTTTTTAGAGAAGATGCTAAGATTGCCTGAAAACAAGATTGTTCATAACTTTCTCATCACTACTAGTATAGTAGTCCAAATACAATGCATCAAAGATTTTGACATACAGAAAAAATGCAATACTTGAGGAAAAAAATTATTAAAAAAAAATTGTAATTTTTTTTAATTGCCCTTCAAACTTCTATCTAGATTTCTAGTGGCATAACTTATGCTCCCAATCAAAAATTGAAAGAAAATCATATTCCCCAGAAGCTAATCTTATTTCCTATCTTTAAAATCATTCAAAAAATAATGTCAAAAATTGAGATTACACAAGCCGGACAATCTAATATCCCAAGAGTCTTTGTAGGAACACTACTAGAAAATGGTGTTCAAGTCAACAAAAATTCAACAATTTTTGTTGATTTGGTACAAGTTAATAAAATGGTCATTGAATTTTAGTTGATTCAAATAGTACAACATCCAAATCAACAAAAATGCTAACACTTTTTTGTTAAGAAGACATGCCTCGGTGATAAAAGAGAACTGACTTTGATATCAAAAGAGAGGAGAAGACAAGCTCTTTATACAAATGGAGTGATAAAATGTCAAACAAATCATATAGGATATATGAATCACTCATAGTCTTAATTCACATACCCATATAATTTGTTCTACCTTCTACCTCCCCATTTGTATAAAGAGCTTGTCTTCTCTTCTCTTCTCTTATTGAAGACACTTCTTCTGTCACCAACTTTTAAGTTATGAGAAATTCGTCTTTTTTTTTTTTCTTAATAAATTATAAAGTTTAACTTTTTTCTAACTAAATTACAAAGTTTAATTTATAGTCCTATCTATGTGTCGTTTTTTGCCTATGTGGTGATTTGTATTGGGTTAGATTTTGGCTTGGTAAGTGATGGCCATTCATTGAGCAAATTTATAAATGAATTAATATTATTAATTTTTTGACTCGGTTGCATTGTCTTAGATAGTATCTAACAAATAAATAAATAACATTACATAGTATGTGTTGTATTTATAATGATTTCTTGCATTTCAAAGTATTTACATTATTTTTATGTTTTCTATCTAGGTATAGTACACTATGTGCCATTGGCCCAATTGAAAATTATGTGTGCATACGATTGTATCATTAATAATAGTTTAGTAATATAGGATTGCATTATTTATAGTTCAGTAGTATTAGTAATAGTTTATTATTTTAGTGAGCCATATGTTGTTGCCACCGACATTAAAAACGAAAATTTTAAAAATATTATATGGAGTAATTTTTAAATTCATATTTTAATGCATTAAGGGCTTTGTTGCAATGTGAGAGGTTGTATTTTTGATGTAAATAGCAAGTTCAATACACAAAGGAATGTAAGGGCTTTATTTTGTTGCATATAGAAAGTTATGTTTTTTTTTTAAATGAAAGATAATTTTAGTTCAATTTTATAATTCAAAAAGTTTCATAACTTTCACATTATAGATCCAAATACCACAAAATTAGCACAAATGAAAGTTCTAAACACAAAGGTGTGCAAAGACTTTATTTTGCAACATTTTGGACATGTTATGCAAAAGTTATGAATTTTCTAAATTAAAAATAATATGCTTCAATTTTTTGGTTTAAAAAAAACTTTGAAATTCAATAATTTTTTCATTATAAGTCCAAACGTCACAAAAAAAGTCCATGCACGCTTCTTGGCAAGATCTTTCCAATCGTATAAAGAACATCAAGGGACACATTAGAATTTCTTAAATCTCAATGTATCAAATAAAATAAAACAATTTAAACTATACAAAATATTGAATTAGGGTGCCTTAACAATTAGGTTGCCTTCCATTAAGAAAGTAGCTTTACAAGTCATCAAAGTCAACAATTTTTTTCTGAAAACATTTTGATTTGTACATATGGAGGTTCATTAATACCTAATTCAAAAATAGTGCATTCTTGTACACTAATTGAAAATATTTATTTAGTTTCAAATGTCAAGAAATTAGTATGGACCAACCTAATTTCACTATTTTGAGTATAGATATTGTGGTCAAGCAAGCATTGAAGCATAATGAAGGATTCCTACCAAAAGTGAACTTTGCCTTGTTAGGTAGTAGTCAATATTGGGACCTTTTTATATATTATAATTTGGCTCTAGGGTCACTATTGTAACTTGTATTCACATTATACCCTTGGATTATTCTCTTTTCAAGAAGAAAGCACAAGCATTATTAGGATTTCAAGTTGAACACATAGCACTTAGAACTTCATTGCATTCCATGCCCTACAACAAGCAAAAACAAATTTCTTAGAAATTCATTTGTCGCACTTGTCTTCTCCCTTGCATTATTTTAAGTTCTCTTTGGTAAATGTGATTTCATTGTTTTGTCTTCTACAAGGCTGCATGCTCTTGCAAAAAGAAGTTATACTCTTTAGATTCTTTTGATTCAGTAGTTATTGTACATACTTTGGTTTTCTTTTCATGGACTAGTGTTTTTTGTGATGAAATGTATATATTTTTCTCTTTGGGGTTTTTTGCACTTGATACATTGTCATGTTGTATATACGTCTACTATGTAAAAATATATATTTGTTGTCATAGTAGAGGATTTTTTGGAGAGTTTAATGATCTAAGTGAAGTAAACTCTATTTTTTTTACCTCTATTAGACAACTATTTAGCGTTAGTTCTTTCATTTTTATATTTAAAGACATTTCAAGGTTTATTTTGTGATTGAGGTTGCTGAAATGAAAGGTAAAGTTTGTTTTACCTTTTTTTGAGTTTTTAAATGGATTAGAAGTCCACGTAGGGGATAAGGATAGAGTTATGGAACAAAAGAGATGGCCAATGGATGAACGTAAGTCCATGTGGTAGTTTTATAGACTAACATCTACTTGCTTAGGTGGATGGTATGGAAGTTGAGGTGGCGGATAAGGTGGGGGGGGGGCTTCTTCCTCCTCCTCCTAGTTTTGTTAGAATACAGTGACTTTGGAGAGCCATAGAAGTGTGCATGAGGAGTTTTGTAATGAAATTTTGAGAGTTTGTTTATTATATTTTTGTGATTTCAAAACTTTATCACTTGCTCATTTTGGAATTTCTATGTAAAAGTTATGCTTGAGGGAGTAAGGAAGGGATGATTATCATGGAGTATGGAGGGCTCATAACTATTTGATGGAGTGATATTTTTTTTGAGATTTAGTGTGTTTATAGATTGAATTGTTAGCTTTCCAAAAAGTTATCACTCTCCTTGTTTGGAGTTAGGATGCAAACGTTATGGGTGTAGAAGTGAAGTGGTGAGGAGCTGCCTTTGATTTGAAGTGAGAGAACTTTGATCAACTATAAAAGTTGGACAATATCATATTATGAAGTGAGTTTTGGAGGGATTGTAGATAATTGTGTTATCTTTATATAAAAATATCACAAGATCAAATTGGAGTTAGCACGTGAAAGTTATGAGCTTACAAGCAAAGTAGTGATGAGCTGCTTTTGAGTTGAAAAGGGTGTACTTTGAGAGACTATAAAAGTTGGATAGTATGAGCTTTTGATTTGATATTTGGAGGGTTTGTAGATATTTTTGTTAGCTTTTTAGAGAGTTATCACACTCTCAATTTAGAGTCTTAAAGTGGTTTTGGCACTCATTTTAGTATTGGGTATTTCTTCAAAGGGAGTTTAAGATGTTTACGTGTAACTTCTACTACTTTTATACAAAAAGATGACATCTTTTTGACCTATATGACACATCATGGGAGTATTTGAGCACATGATATTTTATTTGGTTTACTTAACACTATTTGGAGATTTATGTATATATATATATGTGAATTTGTGGGTGTATTTGACCTCGTAGTCCTTTATTTTTTCAGGCCAAATCTAATTGCAGCTAGATTCCCCGCGTTTTTCCAAAGCAAGGCCTCTCTACCCAACAACATATTGAGTTTGATTTCGTAGGATTTGAAGCGTTTTTTTGAAATGCATACCTTCACGTAAAACGTGTGTTGCATCCATTAGGCTTGATTTTGTTCAATTTTTGGAATTTGGATTCTCCGGTTGCATTTTGGAGCTCGGTAAAAAATCTTTTTTTATTTTATTTTTAGTACCTTTGCTCTTGTACTCTAATTGTTCAATTGTAATGAGTATGACCATTCATGAGGATTTGGTAGTAGAGTGGTCATTCCGCAATATATTAGTTCTAATTTTTGTCTAGTGGCCAAAGAAAGAAAATGTCTATGTCCTCTTTGTTTGGACTTGCACATGCAGCTTAATTTGTATTATTCCAAATTAGTATGAATTTCATATGCATAGTGATTATTGTAGTTTATGATCATAAGATAGAGTAGGGTTGATTGTAGTTTGCAAGGTCAATGAGCAAGTCTAAAATTGTGTTTGAAGAAGTACATTGTGGCCCTTTTAACTTTATTTTTCGTTGTCACAGTTTGTTAAAAAAAACTTTGCATGTACAAAGTCAATCTTAATGAAATGCTTCAATTGGAAAGATTTCTTGCGATTGTTTTAAGCAGCATACTTGTAATTCTTGACGTTGGTTAGTGCTGAAAATTATAAGTAGATGGAAAGTTAACAAAATAAAGCTCACCATTTGGGGCAAAGATCTTATTAGCTAGAAAATGAACCACTTATAGTATCATGGGCAATTGAACAAAGTGTCTATTCTTGGTAGGTAATTGCTTCCATTGACCTTTAGTTTAAACTTCTTTGAGCTTGGTATCCACAAATTTCTTTTAGCATCTAATATAGAAGTATTTATAAATATTTTTTAAGTGATTAATATACTGAACATGCTTGTGGGTCATTTTGTGACATTAAAGGCTTGGCTTAGGTAAAATATTATGGCAAAGATGGAATCAATCAAGTGTGACATATGTAGATCAATTGACTTCCAAAGCCAAGCCAATCTCAAAATGCATAAAAAAAATCTATTGTAAAACAAATAGGGTCAAGAAATCAAAGCGATTGAAATGTATAATTGAGAATATGAACATTGAAAGTCAAGATTCTACCTTGGAGCATCTTATATTTTTTGAAGCAAGTGTTAGTGATTGTGATTCATTGACTATTGTTGGAGATAATCAAGAAAAACCATTTGATTCTACCTTTGCTCTCTTGCAGTGAATTAGGTGCACGAAGAATGGCATGGGCCTCTCAAAACATGACATCAATATAGTGTTTCAAAAAGTATTATTCCACAAGTCATTCAAATTGAATGAGGTAAAAGTGAAATCAACAACAGATTGCGAGAGATTTGATTCTACCCTTTACTATAAGGAAGATGGATGGGTGGAGTATGTTGTACAAGAAGAAACAAATGATCCCTTCCCTATTGCTTTTGTACTACAAAGAGTCAATAGGTGTGTTGTCCATGCTCTTTTCAATTCCAGCAAATGGTGATGGCTTTTATCTTAAACCAACAATATTGAGCATTGGCAACAATCATTCATACTCAACATCAAGCATCAGGCAGTGGTGGATCGAAATGTAGAAGCATATAGGTTTGTAATGTTTTGAAGATGTGATTGCTCCATTGATACTATACAGTGACCAAACTTCTTTATCTAATAATGGTAAAGTGATTGCCTGATTGGATATGCTCTTGTATTGTCATTAATTAATATTGCATGTGAATTGAGATCCCAAAAGGAAGGCCATATTTTACAAGCAATGTTACTTGTTTTATCAACATCAAACATCATTTCGCACTATCGACGGTTGCAAATATTTCACGAGTGTTTGGCAACAATATTGAAGCCTTTAAAACAATCAAGCTTCAGATGTGTAGAATTTCATTTCTTGTAAATTATCATCTTATTATAAATGTATTTTGTAGAAATTGAGAATTTGGTTTATTTTCTTCATTGATATTGATTTGACATGTGCAAACGTACAACTATGATGAATCCTTTTGGATTTGAACAATACGTATTTCCGCTGTTCTTTGCTTTTGCATGTGATCACCTAGAAGGATGTAAGGTACGTAATTGATTTCTACAGAGCATTTCAATTTTTTAAAATGCAATTCAAGTTTTTTTCAATCACCAAAGTTGATGCCTTCAATTTGAAAAATACCTTGATAATTTGTAATTAAGAGAAGAGAATAAAGACTATGCAACTTGTTAAGAGAGATTGTCATTTATTTTACTTGAAAATGCAGGTCATTGGGACTTATGACATCAATTTAAGTCAAAGACCTTGTAACTTGTGTATGTGGTAAAGATTATTTCAATGATACTATACAACTACTGGTGTATCAAATTGAAGTAGAGATAAAAGGTGTCCTAGAGTCCATGAATGAAGCTTCATTGAAACCTGAGGTCAACAAAATTTCAAAACAATATTTAGTACATCCAATTGAGGTATATGTGCCACTAATATTATTTTTTATATTTACCAATTACTAATTATTCATAGAACTTGAACAATTTTCATTTTAGTGAAATAAGTAATGATCACAGTTCACTTGTTTCATTGAGGATAAAATTGCAACTTTGTATGTGAAAATTTCTCATGTGGAATATAAGACGTAAGATTAGTATTTTTATTGCTAACTGCAAAAAAAATGACTTCATTAATTGAATATAATTTATATTGGAGATTTGAATTAGTGGTTGGTCTAGGTGATTATTTACTATCACAAAGATTGTAGTGCATATACGTATGTGGCATGTTTGGCATTGTGTTGCCAAATGTTTTTTATACTTTTTGAAGCATTGTTTGTTCTGAAAATGTACGTATGTGTGATTAATGTTGATATGTTGGCTTTGACATGTAGTGTGCATTGTGGAGATTCAATGGAGGTGAATTGAATACAGGATCTCCATATAAGTGTATTCATATTGATATAATGCATCAATCAAATCTTGGGGTATTTGAAACATTGATGGAGGTTCTTAGAATGTTAGAAGACACACCAAAACAAGTTCTACAAATTTGAGATGAATGGCTTCAATACATAAAAAGTACTTGTCGCTACCAAGTGTTTCGAATACCTAGTAGTGCTTATTTTTGTTCCAATATGAATTTTGCTACATTCAAACACCGAGCAATGATGTAGATGATAGTAGATTATTTTAAGATTGATTCTTGCTATAATACATAGTATCTTAGTTTATTTTAATGTTAAATTTTTTTGTTTTCAAAAATATTTAATATGCCTCATTTTTTGTTTTAAAAAAAGTATTAGTATCATATTAATTTTTTGTGAATTTTTTATGTTGCAGGTTATTATCATTTGTATGGTGGGGCTTTTTGAAAACATTTATATTGTGGTTATGGTGCGTTTTCTTAATTGGTAGAAATTAGCATGTCAAACATGCAAATATTCGAAAGCCAAAATAGTACAAATGGATTCCCTTATGCATGAGTAAGTTTTGAACAAAGAAATTAAGTAATTTTATTGAATATTTGTAATTTTGTTTAATGGTAATAATTTTTCAATTATTTATAGTACAGTGGTTATGGATTAATTCTAATATGTTCTTTTTTTACATGTATTAGTACCATTTCACATTTCAAGGGAAAGTTGCAAGGATCACAGAAATCTTCATTCAATCTTGTAAAAATTCATGCAATGAGGCACTTCAACAATTCTGTAAGATACTCGGGGTCACCATATGAGTATAGTAGTAACATGTATGAGTAATTGCACATCAATTTGATGAAAAATGCATACAAAGTAGCAATCGTGAGGATTACACAGGACAAATTTTAAACACAATTCCAAACTTCAAGCATACAGACAACAAATGGGAGAGCTAGAGGCTTTTGAAGTAACAATGGAGAGAGTTTGTCCACTAGATTAGGTAAAAATCTTATACTATATAAAAGAAATGATAAAATTATTATTTAAGAACAAAGAACATATTTGATTGGCCAATTGGTACATTTATATACAAAATAGTAGTATGATAATTTAAATTGGTATATTTTTTTGTAGGCTGTGAGTACTAGCATAAATGTGCTAAGTGGTACCAATATTAATGTACGAGTGTCGTGGTTACATCCTACTTCACTTCATCCACTTCAAAAAGCAAAGTTACCTCCTCGAGTCCAATCGTTCATTGGTGCTCAACTTGATCTATTTCAATTGCCAGAATGCTTGAAGATATACATGCAAGATCATTCATCGAAAGGAGGAGAAATTCTTCAAGTTTCTAATTTTGCAACAGTACCTACTTGACCAGGGAGCGCTTTGGAGATTGGCCATTATATGACAGAGCTTCATACAATTTTTATAGAGGACCATATTATAGTAATGTGTCTTTATAAATGGAGTATTTAATTTCAGAGGAAATAATAGAGTATGCACAACTAAGACTTCTATTCAAAGCCTCATTTGTGGATTCAGCTACCAAGGAAAGTATACAAAGAGAATTGGCTTTTGTTTGAATGTAAGAAAAGTGCCCAACAACAAGGCCAATAGACTCATCATGTGTTTACAGTTGACATGGGCAACTTTTAGTAGAAAAAGGCCTTCAAAACGCCTACAAAGAAAGAGTCCTAACTTTCTTATTGTTGACATCATAAATATCCTTCGAGTAGTTCATGTATTACCAAACATCACAAAAGAAGACCACTTCTTTTTGAACAAGTACAAGTTTTAAAAGCCCTACTCCCTTACTATACAATCTTTTTTGCACCAAGTTATTGTGTAATGCTTACATGTATGCGGCTCAAAGTTCTTGATTGTTATACTCCAATGCTAATAATGGAGAGGGAAAGGTTTGTTAGCATGAAATGGTGCAATTGCATCAAGGATGGAGGTTAGACTCATATAAACCATTCGTCACGACATGTCAATAAAAGCAGTTGTATTGTTGAGGTACAAAACGTCTAGCTATTTTTGAATGTTATAATTGCAAGTTTTAGGAGTGTAGAAGTTGTGCCTATTTGCCTTAATGTATATGTAGTTATGAAGTTGATATATGTTATAGTTGTGGTGTTTGTTGACCTTCATTTGTAAGTTATTCCAACAATTGCTATTATGGTGTAAGAATTATATAAGACATAGTTATGAATCTGGTACTTGGAATCTTGAATGCATTGTTGAAATTTTTGGTTCAAGCGTTTTTCTCATTGGTTTGCAAATTCACTTCCAACTTCTGCACATGTGCCCTAAATTGTTCAGTTGAGCAAGTAAAACCATTCACAATGATTTGGTAGTCAATTCTCATATTGGAATTTTTAATGAAATGTTTAGTGGTAAATTTTGAGTGTTTTTATTTTTAGTTGAAATAGTAGACATCGTAGAGGTTTCTTTTGACATTTTGTGATGCAATTTAGGTACAAAATCTACATTTGGAGAAGTGTATACAAAGAGGTATCTTATTTTTTTTCTATAAGTGAATTGATCATGGAGTAGTACTTGAATTTTAGAAGAGTTCTTATTTCTATAGTTTATGGAGGTTTTTGTTAAATTTTTAGGGTTTAGTTAGGAAAATTGTTGTTTAATTTTATTTTAGTGCTCACTTATGCAATCTTTAAACTAACTTGTTTTTGTTGATCGTAGAACAAACCATTGGACAATGTACTTGCATACAAGGTTGAGAAACAAGTATTAGTTGTTGCCATCGATTTCTTGATATATTCAGTGAGAAATGTAAATCATTTTATAGAATACCATGATGTCAATTGGCATGCATTAATAGTGCCTTCATTAGAAGATAGAGATTTTTTGCTTTTCTACAAGCTAATTATATAGGACATCAAGTCAAACATCTAAAAAATTAGAATTATGAGAAAGCCAAAAGTGTTTATTCTACTTGTGCAAATTTGTAATTCGTGATCAATTTTTGAAATAAAGTTCAATTTACTTGTTGTGAAATGATGATGGACCTCATGCTTAAACAAATGTGGTCTTTCTTGCAATGGTATGAATATGGAAGTTATAGATGAAAATGCGTGGATGAACCATTCATCATGATGAAAATGGATGCTTTTTGGTAATTTCAGTTGTATGTAATGCAAATTTAGGGTACTTTTGCAATACAAATGCGATGTAGTTTCAGTTTCCACTAAAGTATGATGAAAACAACAACTATTTCCTATAGATTTTGTCAAAACAAAAGCACATATTTAGTGATCTATGAAAATGTCAAATTTGCACGATTACTATACATGGTTCAATTGTACGTAAATTGCACAACTTCTATTCATAATAGTTTAATATTTGAAGTATACAAAAGTTGTAGATGTTTTGAATGCATGGAATCATGTGGTAAAGATACGTAGGTATAAATTCACGAGTTCCGTACAATATTTGCTGAAAAATTGTCCTCCCCCAAGTTTGAGACGTAGGAGTTTTTAATAATGGGGAGTACCCAAAATTAATGATCTAGAGATGAAATTTTTGTAGTCTATTTCCACAATAGGGGGACAAGTGTCTATTAAAAAATATTTAATTTATGGCCTTTATATTTGTACAAACAAGGCTTCCTTATGCATACACTTTTGAATATTGAAGATGGTTTTGACTTCCATTTCTTTGGTGAGATATAGATTTTTTTTATTGGATTTCTAAATTAAAACCTCGCTTTGCATGGCACACATTTTAAATATAATTAGACCACACTTATTAGATTGATGTAAACCTCAAGGTCAATCTCTACAATAGTGATTGACTTCTAAGTATCGGAGGTGGTATTGTAATTTTCCACTTCTATTGCATGTCACATATTGTATAAAGACCTATATCGCAAGTAACTCTAGGATATAAATGTTCAATTTGCCTTTACAATTCGCTCAAATTGGCAGTGGATAATCTTGTTTTTTTCAATTTTCAATTACCAGTGTCACATTGTAAATGTGTGCATTATGTATAAAAATATGTTTTTATGTTATTTGAATAGATTTTTATATTAATATAGTAAAAAAATAACATCATTCAAAATAGCTTCAAGATGATGCTTTCTCTCCGATATAATAAAGCAAACTATAAAAGGGAGAAAATCACCCTACAACTTCATCAATTTGATGTAGTTTACTTTGTAGTTTGTTTTAAATTTAATATGTCAAATTGAAGGATTTTTTTCTGAATCTCTAGATGAAGAGCCTCAACCGGAGCATGGATTTGAATTTTTTTTATTGCAGTTGCTAAATCAACCTCATTTGCCGCTTAGTCTTATACCAGTACATGAGCATTTGCAAGAAAAATTTAGGCCTTCTCAACCACCCAAACAACCTTGTGTAAAACAATGATAGCACGAGAACCTTCAGCACAACGCTTAGGCATTGATTATTTTATTACAAGTTGTGTGTGCTGAATCCAACAACAAAGAAGTATCTTTTGAAAGTTGTTTTGAGGGTTTGAATGACAATTAATATTATTGTATGATTAGGCCTATAAACAAAAGTTGTGGCCACCAATGATGGTTAAAAGAGCCTGTTAATCCTTTAACAAAGATTGATCCTACATACTACATTGCAACCACTATCAAATGTATCCTCAAATTCTTACAGATGGAATGATATTCTTATTTGACAAATCTTAGTTTCTTTATTATTGTATTTAGATGTGTTTTTAAACCTTATTTTGAATCTAGGAAATTGAAAGAAAGAAGGTTGGAGATAGTCTATCTTTTTGTGAATAAATGAAAAGGGTAGATAAGGTTGTGGGAAGGTGAAAAAAAATAGTCAATAGGGATTTAATACCTTTGTGGCTTACGCATGGGTTGATGTAATTCCTTGAAGTAGGATAAGAAGTTGGGGTCTTCTTCCTCTTCTTTCATAATGTATTTTGGAGAGTGTATGTTTTTGGAAAAGAAAAACGTTTTGTGTACATTTTAAATTTCAATGAAATTTTGTGAGAATCTTTTTTTATTTTTGTATAATAAAAAATATATTATACTTTCTATTTGGATTTGGAGTGTAAAAATTATGTTTGATAAAGTAATGAAGGATCAATTGTCAACAAAATTTGAGGGTGTTGTGTATAAAGTTATTGTCTATTTACGAATCTAATTTTTTTTTAATTTGGAGTTGAGATGAGAAAGTTATGGTTATTAGAGTATAAAGGTGAAGAGCTATTGCTTGAATTTAAGATTTTGAGAATGTCTCAATTTTGATAGAGCTTATAAAACGTGTTTTTTTTAGTTTTTAAAGCTGATTTTTAGAAAAAAATTATAGATGTTGTATTTAGATTTCCAAAAATTTATGACACAAAACATTTGGAGCTTTTATAAGACCAAGGCATTTTCTAAAGTAAAAGGGTCTACAATTATCTATGAAAGTGAGAAAATAATCTTTGACGAGCTATAAAATTCAAACAACATTTTTTTGGCCTTGAAATTTGAAGAGTTTGCTTAATATTTTATTAACTTCCCACAAAGCTTGGTTTAGAGTTTATATGCAATTTTTGTGCTCATTTAAAGTTTGGTTACCTTTTCAAGAAGATTTCTAAAGTTTTGAGTTTTTGTACACAACCTATACAATTTGGTATATGCTTTTATAACATTTATATATGGTTTTTATAAGTATGAATATGTTAAATTGTATTTATAAAGAAGTTGTGTATATTATATACATATATACACAATATTACATACTTTATTTTATATGAAATTTTATACAATAGATGACACCTTTATTTATCTTGAAGTGGTAATGTCTGCCTTCTTTATCATTACATTCCCTTATATCTTAAGTTGAATCTAGTTACAACCAAAAACTCAATATTTTTTCAAAGCAAAAGCCTCTCTACCCAAGAACAGGTTTAATCCTTCAATATTTCCAATTCCAAAAGTAATTCTATACAATTAATTCATACTGTCCCCGTTGCATAAATGTGGATAACAACCAACTTTGTGAATAAGCCTATACTAGAGAAGAAGTTATCCATGACAAGAACATGGCCCTTGCTTTTAAGGCCTTCTATTAGATTCGTGATTACATTATGGGCTAATCAAGGCTTGCTATGAGCTAACAGTGGCACATCATTCAATCCTATATTAGGATTGACTTCATAGTAAATATCAAAATTATACACATACTTTGACTTAGAGTCAACAAGGGACCACACTTTGATGCCCCATTTTGGAAGTTTCTTAAACACATATTGCTTAGTGAGACAAAATGACCCTTTATATCTAGTCATCATCTTGTTTATAGTTATGTGTTTTTTTTAGTATCCAATTGCATATGAAATTATCATTTACATCATTTACTAGCTAACAAACTTGCCCCATTTTGTCATAGCCTAGTAATTCCTTTTCTCTCACATAAGTAGCCGGATTGGTAATATGAAGGCATCTTGTGATTTCTTGAAACCTAACATGAGTAAAAACTTGAGAAATTTGAGGGCAATGGAAAAAAAACCTTCTTTTGTTTTATTATGCCTTCATTTTTGGTTGTCTCTTTAATCTAATATACATGCACACTATCATGTATGCCTTCAAAGCCGCCATGGTCAAAGGCTCCCATGTTGATCCACTGAATATAATTCCGTTTTCATCTAGCTTTGTTGGATATTGGTTAGTTTCAATCACAATTTAGCACAAAAGACTATGTGACCAAAACAAAAAAAACAATGCCATGAATGTTTGCATCCTACGAAAATTTCTCGTCAGACATGACATGCCTACAAATTGAAGGGGTTTAGAGTAGTATGTAAAATTTTCTTGTAGCCACATTGATTCTTTAAAAACATGTTTCACACCATTGGGATTACCAGGATCTTTGTCATCACTCCTATGACCTCCATCATCTAAAAGTTCATTTTTTTCATCTAAACCCTCATTTTCACTCATTGCCATGTTTGCTTCTGAATAATACCCATTATTTATTATATCAAACCCTTCAAAAGAAAGTAAAAAATAGTCATCATCATCATAGTCAAGGACCCCTAGTCCATTCTTCCAATCTTTTTTAAAGGCTGCAAAATATGCTTATATAGTAAAGAGTTTAGATTTTCATCTATTTCAAATTTAGGATAAAAATTAACATTCTAGGTTGTTGTACTCATCATGTATCCACATTAGATATCCTCATGTTATAGTACTCCATCTACCTCTTCCCTATCAATGCTTGTTGACATTCTTAGAGTTCTATGTGCTTTTGATACTCCTGATGCCTTGACTCCATACACAACAGAGGGCAACACCTTGATTTTTCTACTCTTACAATAGTCTTTCTGCTAGCTAGATGTACAACATTGATCCCTATCAAATCTTTTGCCCACCTCTTGCCAATATACATTTTTCAATGTAATTGCTACATTGCACTAGTAGAGTGAAGCATCTCAGGCAACTACTCCAAATTGTGTAGAGAGATACTAAAATTGTTGGAGTCAAAATTGTTGGAGTCACTCGCAACTTGATTCTCATCTTCGATTATATATGTCTTTTATTTGCAAAAAATTGAACTTCTCCTATATGTAGATGCATGGTTGAGTGACTCAATTTTCTGTTACATTTTTGAAAATTACAAACAACTCATTTTCAAATTGATCTATAGGATACTTAAACTTTTTTTATGAAACAAATTGATTTAGGTGAATTAACTTGATGTTCAATAGTCTTATGATTTTTTAATTTTTTTTGTATATAGTAGGTGAACACTAGGGACTTTTGAATAAAAGTGGATGTAATAAATTTTTTGTCAACAAAATTGAAAGGGACTTTTAAAACTCTTTTGCATTAACCAAATGAATTATAGATACTATGTTTCTAATTAAGTTTGAACTAATGTTTTTAGAAAACAATGGCTTGTAAATAGATCTTCTATATGTGTTTGCCTGGGACTTTTTAATGACTTTTCAAACGTTGAATTTTCCAGAGTCTTTTTTTAGCCAATATTATTTTCCAAAAATGAATTTTTCTTAAATATGATAATTTATAAGGTCTACAAGTACTTGAATAGCTAAGTAATTTTAGATTTATTTTTTGAATTTGTTTTTTGCAGAATTCACTTTCAAACATTTTACTTACAAAAAAGGACTTTTTGAACTTGAACTTTTGCTAAAAATGAGCCACTTAACTATGCATCCACCCTTGCATTTTGCCAATTTGCATTTGTAAAGTGTCATTGATACTATCATTTGTGTTTACACGCTACGCAAGGCCTTCTTTTAGCAACAATGTTGATCCTATTAGATTGTGGATGAGATACATGCTTGAACACCAACACTCCTGACTTTAATTGAAATAGCCATGACAAGGCTTTCATGTGAAGTACTTGCCCACATCAACTACAACCAACACTATAGTCACCCCAAGTTCAATTTCTTCATCATTTTTACGTGTATTGTCGCCATTGTTAGGATTGATAGTTTTGTCTATGCCACTCCAATTAGTAGTCTAAGTAAGAGTGTGCTACAAACTAGCATTCATTCGGGCACTCCAACACAATGGGACGTCATTCCTTACAATTTGTGCACCAGTCCACAACAATGATAAGCATCTTCACAAAAAATACATGGGCCATATTGTCTAAAACATATACAATCATTTCCAAAAATTAGTATGCAAATGCAATAGAGATATTACATACCCATTTTGCTTTCAAGAAGGGTGATAGTCTTGACATTTTGCTTCTCTCTTACTCTAATTGTAATGAATGCAAAAGATACAAGACAAAGCAAGAGGAGTTCTAAATAACAAAATTTAATATTGAAGTTCAAGAGTATAATATTGGAGTCAAAACCACAAGCTAAGATTCAAGAGTTGTATTCAAGAGAACAAGAGTATAGAGAACAAGGCCTCTAACTAAGAATTAAGATTGAGAGCTATGAATTAGACATTAGAGTGAATTGTTGAGACTGAGGAATCTCTTAGTCTTGACTTCTATATATATTAAGTTGCTTCTACGAGCTTTGAAGCTTTTTGAGCTGCTTCTACAAGCTTAGAAGCTTCTTGAATTGCTTCCATCAAGTATGAAGTTTCTTGAGAAGCTTCAACAAGTTTCTAAAACCTTCCACAAGCTTAAAGCTACTTGAGCTACTTCTATCAAAGGAGAAGCTTCTATAATTTGTCATTCATGACACTGATTGCTTCTAAATTCAAACGTGAATTCAAATCGAACCACATATTCTCTTTGGTGAAGTAGTGAATGTTTACATGAAACTAGCGTTTTTCTCTCTACCCTAAGTAATTATACGATCTTTTTATTTTTGCCTTGAAGATAAATAGCCCCCTAAAAAAATCCTTTACCACATGTGCACAAAATATACATAGAGTGATCCACCCAAGCCCAAAAAATAAATCATTGTTGGGGCTACAAAAGGGGTGCTTCAAGATTGCCCATTCATAATAAAGAAAACATAAGAAGTACATGCTATTATAGAATACTATTGTACAACCCATACAAAGAAATGTTGCATCTACTGTCGAGGATTTGCTTGTTAATTAATGGAAAAAGGTTAAATTCTTATTTCATTTATCAATGCTATTGCATTTTATTAAGACCTTCCTTCAAGGTGTATAGACATCCAGACATTGTGGCAATGACAAAGTGCAATTCAATAGGCCCAACATTGAATTAATCATATAGTGAAAAATATAATTAATCTGAATCCATATTTTATGTTGTCAAAATAGCAAAGAATATTACACCTCTCTGTCAAGAATTAAAGTAAATTCAACTTAAAAGTGTCTATGAATGACCTACCTAAATTAGCATAAAAATATTAGATTAAAATTAGAACATTTTGGTTTTTAAGGGATTAAGGTTAACTCCTTAAAAACCAAGGAATAGTCCAAATTTCCAAAATTGTAGAGATGTATTATAAAATGGAATTTAACTCTATAAGAAGATCATTCCAATGATTTGTATTCAAATAAAAAAATGTTTTAAATTTTAAAACCATAGGTGTATTGGGTGTTTTTACAATAATTGAGAAAGTCATCCATCAAACACTTATTATTCTCATCAACAATGTTAGCATGTGAGTATGGAAATTCAAGTACATGAGCCTTGAGCATATGTAGATATCTTACAACCATTGAAGGAGCTTATAATGTAAACACCTATGATATAATTATCTATAACATAAGTATCTTATAATCATAGAAGATTTTTATAATATACATACCTATAATATAAGTGTATAGTCTTCTAAACTCATGCACTCATGATCCTAGGCTCACATAATGACATCCTTCATAAATTATCTTATATTGTTACAATAGATGTTTGTTTTGTTTTTTTATGTATGTTAGAATCTCCTAAGTTTACCAATGGACCAATAGGGGTGCAAGTTATGTTGCCATAAAGCCTTTATGGAGTGGATTTAATGACATTCCTACTCACAATGATAAAGATATTGAATTTCAAAGTTTTTACAAATTAAACAAATTAGAAAAATATAAAAACAAGGTGCAGAGAGCAATCACATCTTCAAGCTTGAAGGCTAATGAATTAGAGAAATATGTTTTGGTAGTTGTAATATCATGCTAATATTTTTACTTTTAAATTTGCTTTATTGTTAGCCAATACTTTACTCTTACCTTTACTCTACTTTAATCTACTTTTAATTGTTTTTTGACAATACTTTTATTAGTTTAGTATACCAAATAATTTAAAACATAACAAATATAATGACAACACGTGTGATATCAAATGTGAATGCTATGAACATTTTGCCATATTTAAAGAATTGAAAAATTGGTGTGAAAGGAGATTTGTGAAGGGGTTGACCATCACTTTTGTGTCACTTACAAATGACATACTTATGGGTGTGCCATGCAGTCCCTATACAAACATCTTCTCCACAACGGATGAAAGTCATCAATTACATGAAAAGCCATTGATGTAGTCGTCTCTCCCACTGCAGGGGTTCATCAGGAATCGCTCGCATAGCTCGCACATCTTTTGCATAATTCAGACGCAGCAGAGAAGTTTTTCAAGGTACCAGTTGCTAGTGGCTTGTTGTGAATGCCCTAGGTTCGCAGAATCGATCAGAGGCGCTCTTGTAGCTTGGATGTTGGGTGCACAAGAAGTTTGGGCCATTGAAATTATCTATGGAACCATTTAGGGTTTGGGTTTGAGACGTGATTGCGAGGAGTCGGGGCTTAGTTCTTGCGTTGTGTTTTATTACTAGTTCTAGAATCTTTGTGGTTAAAACTTACTTCGAGGAAGAAGTACTCTTATTCCAATTGATGGAAGAGTGAAGCAAGCATATGAGCTGAAACCCTAATCGGGGGTTCATTGGTTTATGCACTTTGTCTTTGATTAATTGTTTATGTTAATTTGAATCTGAAAATCTCTAATCGATTGTCTTTTGTGTACCTGATTCTGCGAGTTCTTAATCCACCACTGCTTCAAGAATTCTATGTTGGTTGGCTTCTTGGGGTTGCTGATCAGTTAGCTGCACACTATGCATACGTAATTCAGTATGTCTAAGTTTTTATGCTCCGAAATTTTGGTTATGCTTTGTCGATGAGTAGAGTGTTGTGATGATTTTTGAAAATCTGAAGATGTTCTGTTCTGTGAATTGTTTTTCGTATTCTGTACGTATTTTGCATGTGCCGACAGATGTTCGTACTGCTCTAATCTAATTTACCGTGCTCCACATTTCGGACACGCTGTACTGATGAGTGGAGGATAGTTTGACCATCTCTGAAGATCTTTGAATTATCATTCGAATTTATAGGTGTCAATATCATTTTCAATGTATCTTGATCGTCAAGAGTGGTGAATCGTATTAGGATGTTTTTGTGGACTCGCAACGGATGTGCATTTTAATCTGGTATCTGCACTTATTTGACGTTGGTGTCCTCATGGCGCGTTCGTTTTGAAATTGCCGATTCGTCTGGTACTCTAATGCTTATCTGACAGCTTGGCTGTGTTCAATCAGAATGGATGGAGGTAGAGGTATTCCCGGGGGAGCTCCCCGCGCACAAACAAGACCTGCAGATAGTCCACCTCCACCGAACATGTTCGCCATGATTGCTGTCGGCTTAGCGGTACCTTACTTTGACTGATTCTTGTGTTCCAATTACTGACAGTGAAGCTTATGAATATTTGTACTATGCCATTCTTTTGCTGCTGTACTGCGATGTACGTGTAGCGTTCGATGTTACTCGATGCTAGAACAATTGAAACTAGCTTCCTCAATCAAACTCTGTTGGTGCACAGATTTTGGTTCCCATGTTAGTTGCAGGGACAAACATGGCCATACTGCATCAGATTCCAGAAGGACATGTCGGGGTGTATTGGCGTGGTGGTGCTCTTTTGAACACAATTTCTGGGCCTGGTCTGTTTTAAGCCGCCATTCTTATTGTTGCCAGACTAGCTTTATTCTCTTGTTCATTTCTTGTATTTCTATTTTATCGCGAGATATCTGTTGATGCTCTATTTTTATGTTCAGTTAAATGAGCTTCTTTGATCGCCTGTATCACAAGTGCACGAATCGGTATGTGTTCATTTCTGTTGTTAGGATCGTAATAATACTCCACTTCTGTTTGATATAACAGGATTCCATCTCATGGTTCCCTTTCTTACTCGAGTTGAACCAATTCAAGTGACCATTCAGACAGACCAGGTCCGTCTGCTTTATAGTTTTATCGTGATCGCTGAGGCATGCTGTTCTATTTCTGCAGCTTCGTTTTACCCCTTCCATCGTCCTTCTAAAGTGAGGTTTTGTGATAGTAGGTTCTATATATTAGTGTTATGAATCTGAAACCTCGAAAATATTCTCGACAAGTACTCATATTGCATTTCCATTTGGCAATCGAATACCACGTCAGGATTTGGTTGATCATGAGATTTCGGTTGTAATCGTGCTAACCTGTGGACTTCCATCCAGGAGCGACCACATCAGTGGTACTAGGGCTTAGACTTTTCCCCCTTTTTATGGCCTTTAGTTCTAGCACTTGACTTCAATCTCATATGTGGCATAGAACCTTCAGAGTGTTGATATGATGTTGTGCAGGTAATGAATATACCCTGCGGTACGAAAGGAGGAGTTATGCTATCATTTGATAAGATTGAGGTTTGGATCAGATGCCTTCTCTTATAGATGTTCGCATCTAGATGTGTTCTCTGTCTGTGACCGTACTTGCATCTTTGTTGAGAGAACTATCTACTTGCTCCACTAATACGCAATTCCTTCTTCTCTTATTATGTTTGCATCCGCTTAGGTGGTGATGCTACATGTGGATTAGTTTCTGTCAAACTTTTCGTACCATAGTTCAGGCAATTGTCTATATCATTTAGGAAAGGTTAGACAATGAGGCGGTTTGTTTGTGCAGTTGTCCACATTTCAGTTACTTGATTTGAGTAGAGTATGCAATTCATCTGCAACGAGGATTGACACTTTTGCTCAGGTTGTGAACAGGTTAAGGAAGAGTTTTGTGTACGACACGATCTTGAACTTTGGCGTCCATTACGACAAGACATGGATTTATGATAAGATTCATCACGAAATCAACCAATTTTGCAGTGGTCATACTTTGCAAGAAGTTTACATCGACAAGTTTGATCAGGTGGGTCATTTTCAGCTTCTAATCATTTCATTGAATCCTCTTTAGTTTGGCTGTTCTGGAATTGCATGGGAAAAACTTATGTTAGCTGGATGCTTAGGGATGCCCTTATCTTGAGGAATATATGTTTTAAGAAATAATACAAGGACTTGATTTTGATTCTGCAGATTGATGAGATGATGAAAGAGGCTATTCAGAGAGATTGCACAGAATATGCTCCAGGAATTGAGATCATTGGTGTGCGAGTGACAAAGCCTACGATCCCACATTCCATTGCCCGCAATTATGAGATCATGGAGGAGGAACGCACTAAGGTATCCTTTTTCTCTTTCTGATTTTTTAGCGAATTCGAAAAGTTTAGTCCTGGGATTTTCCGTTCAGATTTGCAGTTTATTACATCTTAGAGAAAGGTGTGGTCCAGGTGTTATCGTGAACTTGATCAGAGGCCGCTGTCTGGAGTTGTGACTTAACATTTGCTCTTAGATCTTAGATTATAAATTATGATTGATTTTGTCTTGGGTTTCTTTACCCAGTTTTACTGCACTGTATGACAAAGACGAGGGGTTTGGGGGGGACTTGCAGGTGCTGATAGCTGTAGAGAAGCAGAAGGTGGCGGAAAAGGAGGCCGAGACGTTGAAGAAAAGAGCAGTTACTGATGCTGAGAAGGATGCCAAAGTAAGCGAGATCCTGATGAGTCAGCGTGTGAGGGAGAAAGAAAGCATCAAAAGACAGCAAGAAATAGAAAATGAAATCTTTCTTGCGCGAGAGAAGGGCTTAGCTGATGCAAATTTTTACAGGTATGACCATCCTGCATTAGTGTTGATATGCTCAACATGAGAATGATTCATGATTCTGAGATCTAGTGTTGTAATCAAGGGGCTTCATTTCAATGTGTATAGTTAGGTTGTGGATCAAATTAAGAGCATGAAAATGACTGAGTCCTTTGTAGATCAAATCTTGATTCTTCCGGCTGGCGTGTGGTGCAGGGTTATGAGAGAGGCAGATGCCAATAAACTGAAGTTGACCCCTCAGTTCCTTGAGTTGAAGTTTATTGAGGCCATTGCGAATAATTCCAAGATGTTCTTTGGGGAGAAGGTTAGACTCCATTTTCCAACTTAACGAGTTGGTCTACCTTGGGTTTCCTAAATCAATTCCGATTCAGGGATTTCATTTGTCCAAATTTGTCAGTATGGATCTTCTAATTTTTAATCGGTTTCCTGTGAAATTTCTCGATTGGCGTGACTGATGAACATCACTCTGTTGAATAGTCGAGAGAGATCATGGGTGCATGAATCTGTTTTGTTCCCGAGTTTCGAGATTTACTGTTTTTTGACCTCACAAAAGTGGTTGCTTGTAATGCAGCTGCCTAACATGGTGCTGGATCAAAGACTACTTGGAAATTACTTCGGGTCTGAAGATCAGCAGAAGCAAGTTTCTTAAGAGTCTCAGCAGTCTTCAGAATGACACAACTTTTTACCCAAGACTACAAAACTTTCAATTCGGTGCCTCGGAACACAGTTTGAAGAGGATGCCCCGATACTTTAGAGTTTTCTTAAGTCTTTCGTAATAGTCTCGCAGTTGTGCCGTGACATATTCTACTGAGTACTTCTCTGAGCTAGATAAAACCTTGTTAGTATAGAATGCGACACTATGTTTGGTCGTGCATTAGTGAGCAGGGTGTTCTTATGCCCCAGGGTTTACGTGGCTTACGTGCTTTTAAAAAATATGACTTAAGACGAATGTAAGTACTGCGAAAGGCATTTCACTGCAGATGTCCCGCACTAAAGACTCTGAGCTCTATGTCCAATAGAGGTTCTCTTGTGAAATTCTTAGACAACTACGCTACTGCGTATGTTGAGAGGAATTTTGGAGCGGCTTTTGTACATTTGTTTTCTGGAACAAAGATTCTCCGAATCTGACCTTTTGATGACCACCGTGGGGACAATACGGTACTCTTTTCATTGTGCAGGTCTAGAGGTTAGCATGTCTAGGCAGTGATTGTTAAAGAAAAGAACGTTGGAGTGCGTTTCTCTACTTTTATTGATTGCTGCTGCCATGGGCTACTTTGTGTCTTTGGCTTCATGCTCCAATGTGGTATTCTTGGATGTGGCTACAATTGTAGGGGCAACTTAATAGCAGCATTTGTTGAGAAGTAGACGTTGACAACTTCATAAGTTTTTTTCGGTTGCCAACTGTAGCTAACAATGCCGCAGGTTCAGGACTCTGGTAGTACGCATTAGATCAAACACCATGCAGTCTAGGACTTGGGCATTATTGTAGAAGGTAAGATTTGCTGAGGAAATCTCATGTTCACAACTCTTTCATGAGTGTACCAGATAACTAGTGTAGTTGGGAAAAGTACTGTACAATACGCACTTCAGCAGATCTTCATGAGCGAAAGCAGAGGATAATATTTTGAGAATAATTTTCTGATGCAATTTCAAACTCTTGTGAGATCAAATTTTGATTACTATGTAAGAATTTCTGATGCAATTTCAGAGTGGGAGGTTGACATCCCATTTCCATTCAAATGAGTGGCCATAGACTTTAAGCCTAATCCAAGGAAGCGTATGCTTAGACCACGTGGTAACAAATCCAAGGAAGTGTATGAAGCGCTTTGAAGCAAGTTTGTGACGTGCTGTTCGTAACAAGGGTCAGTACAGTATACATGATCAGGTCCCTAGGATCCTCTACCTGAACTCATGATTTTCCGCAGTTGAGTCATTGAATGAACGGTTTTGGTCCAATCTACACCAGAACTATGTTTTAAGAATGCAAAAGTCCAGTTCTATTAAATCCCTCTATAAATTTCATGTTGCAGGGTGACGACGTTTTTTGGTTTAAGGAGCTTTTGTTTTCTAATTCCATTTTTGCTTACGGTTCTGTCTAGTGTTGGTGCAAATGTATTCATAGAATGTTCTTTGTGCTGAAATTTATATTTTCACATCAGATTTATGCCGAGCTGCTAAAATTTGCTGGAGATCCAGTTCTGTCAACTATTTCTGCTCATCCGTGACGTTGGGAGATCTTGCAGTTCAGATTTTGAAGTACCAGCATCCTCCCTGGTCACCTGGACAAGAATTGTTCTATTTGAACTCCATCAGTACGCGATTAAAGGTGATGCCATCTTGCCTCTTCTGCATTCAGTCGCAGGCTTTTACAATAATGGTTGCCAGACCTCTCATTTGTGTGTCATAATTGCACAGTACAGTGAATGTGGACTCTAAATAGTGTTCAAAACGTGTTTCACATTGTGGAATGCAAATGTCGAGGTGAAGTAGCTGGATTTTAGAACCATTAAAACGAGTTCCGTTAGCTTCACCTTGAAATTAGTTGTTCAGGAGAAAATTATGAGAGCCTCATTTTCAGACCTGTTTCATTCCATCTGGCATCAAAGCACCTCTTGTGGTCACCAGTCACCATGATATTTCATTTTTCCTTTGTATAGAAAAACTCCGGTCACAAATAAATCAATTGTAGTCTAACACCTTCTAATCTATCTTGAAGAGTTGCCTTAAAACTAGAATCTAATTATTTTTGAGCATTGTTTACTTCCTTGAATAGAAAGACAAGCCATTTCTTAAGAATCATGCGTACAATTCTATATTGAATTTCAGATTATCGAGTTCTTTTTGGAATTTTCATCTACAAATGAGATGGGTGAGTTCTCACAACTGCTCAAGAACGTTATGTTAATTAGACAGGACATTTGTATACAGGAATTATGTTGCGCTGTTCCCATCGTGCACTTCTCGACGTAATGTCCCAGGCCACGTACGAAGAATTAACTGGATGATCAACTTCTCTATTCAGCTTTTTGCAGAGCTTATCTCGAATAGAATGCACATCTGATGACTTCTTCTTATGTCCAGTGCAGATGTTGGGTGCGTCCATAAAGTCGAACCGCAGATTCTTGGCCAGCTTCGCCCGGATCATCTCCACCTCCTCCTCGTCCTTGACCTTTCGCACGGGAGATACCTATGGTAATATTCATTAAATTGGCAATTTTCCATCATTGTGGCTAAGTTGTAAACAATTGTACATACTTAAGTCCAAATCTGTTCTACTTTTCAAAGGAAAAAACGCTTGTGCTTCTCATTTTTGGCAATTGGATAACTGCTAATGTGTGTAAATATTGTGTTACCTCCTTCCGAGTCCTCAATCGTAGTAACATTATCAACGCATTCTCTGCACCAGATGATCGACAACATGTTCGCAGTTTCAGAAGTGGGAGCCTCTTGTCCTTCGAGAGGAAGGTGAAAGAAGAGAATTTCATATGATAGTGTCAGAGCTGTCTCAGAAGAAAACAAGTTCAGAACTTTACGATTTCAGAGTTGTGTTCGAAAAAGTCTACAAGGGGAAAATAGAAGCGTGGTGTGCCCAATTTGGTAATAAACTTGCATGTTGTGAAGCAGAACTGCAAGGCCTGACACCCCACCTTCGCTCCCTGGAGACTCAAAAAGCAGGCAATCCTAGCAGCCAGGATTTCAGTTTCGAAATCTGGCATCTCACGTATTCTATTTCTCAGGTACGGAGTACCTGAAAATCTAGTGAAATGTACAAACTATAAATTACACTACCTAATACTCCGAATCTATTTGTGAAATTGCTAGATGTTTGATATGCAATGCCATCTTGTGACTCTCAAAATGGCATCAAAACTGGACCCATTATAATGCAGTGAGGCCTATTGGTACTCTTAATATGCAGAATGTTAGGAGGATTTTATACTGAATGAAAACCTTAGGCTGGATGGCCTCTTGCAAACCAGGACTGTAACAAAAAGGGAACCTTAGGCTGGATGGCCTCTTGCAAACCAGGACTGTAACGAAAAGGGAATTCATTCATGTTGAAAGTTCAGGTCTAAAACCATTAAGGACAAATCGAGTCTTTTGAGTACATTGTTGACCTGTTACCACCACCAACAAGTCTATTCACTCTTGTTTGGGCTTATTAACATGTGTAAGCATGAGTGGGCTAAATATATGTGGCCATTGATCTTTAATTGGAAATGGGATTGTCTACAACCACCTATAGTGGTTATAAGTGGGTGTAACAAAAAAATCGATGACAATTGATCACTTCCTACACGAAAATGATGCTTGTAAGAGCGATGATTTACGTGTAGGAAGCGATCAATTGTCATCGATTTTTTCATTACATTACAGGATGTCATGCTTAAATAGAATCATCGCTCTTAAATATCGTTTTCTTTACAGGATGTCATGCTTAAATAGAATCATCGCTCTTAAATATCGTTTTCTTTACAGGATGTCATGGTACTCAGCTTTGCATCTTCTCCCAGGAACAAAAGTTTGAGCGTATCCTGCTTTGTGACTTTTAAACTCTTGCAGGGTTGTCATCAGGTTACTTTGATTCAGTGCATTGAAGCTAAGATGAACTTTCTAGGAGGAATCGAAGCTAACAGTTGGATGCAGGGTGCCCATAAGCTCAATGAAACGACGGTGAAATACCTTAAGTTGCAAGAATTCAGTACTCACCATCGACAACAAGGAATCACCGTGTTGTACTCTTACTATCGAGAAGAGTGGTAGACATTCAAGATGACCTGCGGTGACTCATTAACTGCACTGCACCAACAATGGTTTATTGCAGGCTCCCTGACTGACCTGCAGCCAGAGATTCAGAAATTCAACACGTCAGTTATCTCAACTACCGATGTCTGGTGTTGAAGGGATTTAACTTACATGTGGCGACATCTGCGAGGACATGTCCTGATGTGTCGAGACTATGCTCCAGAGAATGACGGTGGATGCTTCAAAAGATTAGCAACAAGCTCAACCTCAATAAAAATCAGCTTCGTTACAGCTTTGCCACAGTCCACTGTTGTACTGCCTGGGAACTCTCTGGAGGTTGAAATTGTGGTGAACCTGAACCCTTACACGCCTCAATCATTCTTCAATTTTGGCACATTTTTGCTTATATCTTTGTACAGAAATATCAGTTACATGGCAATTTCATGAAATTGGTCACTAAGGAAGGTTGTCTTTTTAACAATTGAGAATTACATTGGATGAATGAGAAGTTAGTTGCACTAAATAGTATGTGCAAGTCCTCTGTTCATCATCTAGAATATGGATGTCAAAGTGCTTAAGGGAGCACTTAAGGGTTAATAGGATGTAGGGAATTGTATCTGACTCAAAGAACAAAAATTAAGGTAACTACACCTAAAATTGCACAAATAAGCAATTCAATATGGTTCTCAATCATTATTATACTCAAAACTTTTTTGGTGAGGTCTTGTTGATAGTCATGAGGGGATTCTAAATTCTTTTTAAATGCATTTCTTGAACACTGTATGAATAAACTACAAATTTTCAAAGAAGTGAAAATAGGTGTTTCTAAAATTGACTATAGACTCTCATGAAAAGTGGGAGGTATTGTAGGCAAGAATCTAAAGTGTTCAATTTTAGAAAGCAATTGAAAATGAATGTAGTTACTTTATGTGCTAAAATATGGCAAGACACGCATCATTGAATTAATAATTCAATAATTATGATGGAAACACCTAAAATTGTCAAAATAAGAAATTTAGCATAGTTGAAGGCATTTTTTTTAGAAAGAATTATTTTGTAGTATTAGCAATTGAAAATCATGAATTTTTTTTTTAAATTGAATTTTTGGATAAGGCATATAATTTCTAAGAATTTTCAAAGTGGAACTCCCTAAGTCACTAAAACAATTACATAGCTTGATCCTAAAACCAAAATCTAGAGGAATCAGCAATTAAGCAATTATAGTTAAATATGAAAATGATTTAATAATAATATGGGGGACACTTTTAATGGAAGTCTATTTATCAAAAATGGGTGTAGGGACATTTTTAGGTATTTTTACCTTACAATGTTTCATCAAGATGTCATTTTAGCATTGTTTCGCCAAGAAGTCCTTATTATTATACTCAATTATGTCACCATAGTTATAGTTTCTCACATGTAGGAGGTGTAACATTGATCCAAATTGATAGTGACATGTGTTGTTGGATTCCACTTGGCATGGAGACCAACTTTGGTCACCATTGTGTGCTAAAAAATACAAATTATGAGCTTACCCTTATTTTCTACATAGAATGTAGAAAATCCAAGCCCTATCATTTTGTACTACATCTAATGTAATATGCAAAAGGTTGTCCAACTTTTTCAAAAATGTGATTATAAAATTTCCATCATAATATTCTTGAATAACTTGAAAAAGGTTCCTTCATGAAACTAGGCCTACATAGGCACCACTCCCTAGGGTGGGGAAGGAACAAGATTTTAAAGAGCTCCATGTTTAAACAGCAAAACCAAAATCATTTGAATAAGTATTTGAGCATGGTTCCAAAGATTTAATCCTTAAAAGACATTGCAAGCCCCATGGGCACTTTGAAAGTCAAAATCTCAATTTCCACATAATTAGTTCTTGATTTTTAATGTTCTTAAGCTTAACTCAATAAGAAAACATAGCTTCAATAATCAACTTCTTATTCCATTTAACTTTTTTTTTTAAATTCAAAAATTTTAATTTCTTATGACACTTTGAAGATAGTAGCTTGAAAGCTCAAAATACATCACTTTTGAACTTTTTCTATCAAATCCCTTTTGGTGTGAGCTCAAGAAGTACATCAATTATACCATAATGTTTGTCACTATCATTTCCATTTTCCTTACAAAATTTCATATTATTCTAAACATGTTTGAAATTACTATGATTTTTATAAATAGTTTTGTTTTTAAAATCATATAAAATTTAATTTTTTGATTTTAATTATAAAAAATGAGATTAAATTTGAGACATATATATCATTATATATAAAAATGATCAAATTTTTGAAATATTTGTTGTGATGTAGAAATTTAATGAAGTTTGACTAAGCCCAAAAATGAAATGCCCTTTAAGGATAGATTACCTAAGTTTTGTGGGGTCTTGTTAACAAAAGCAAATATCAAATTCTTTTACCATACATTCTTGGACAAAATATGAATAAACTATGAATTTCTAAAGTACTTAAAATTTTTAAATAGATATATCTTGGAATCTAATGAATAGAAGTTATATATTTTAAATAAGAATATATAAAGATCAATTTTAAAAAGAGTTTGCTCTCAATTGCAATTACCTTGCCATATTAGGTGGTGCTTCCAAAAGGTAGAATTAGGTACAATTTGGATGCACCATGTAATGTGGTAAAGTAATTGTATCTAAATATCCCAAGATTATTAGTTGTACACATAGAAAAGAGACACAATTGGACAAAGGACTTTTTTCGATATACTTATCCTATTCTACAAGGAGGGTAGCTAGCAATTGACATACATGAAATCATCAAAATAGATAGGTTCACATAAAAGAGAGGTATGCATTATCATTCTGAAATGTACCCTTTGGATTCTTTAACCCTAGTAAGATGCTTACCTAGCCTAAAACCAAAATAGTCATTCAAAAATGATCTAATTTTAGAACCAATATATGTGCATTCTTCATTTCTATAGTGATCTACAAAGTCATCCACTGGGAATTGTTTTTAGGTCATTACATTGTTAAATGGTTAAGGTAGAATTGAGATGAGAAAGTTAATCCTAAAAAGATAAGATCTATCACCAAAGGTCCTTTGCCAAAAATGATTTAATTATTGAACCAATAGTTATATTTTTCATTATTTTCTTCAACAACCTTAGAAGTAATCATGAAAGTTTATAATTATGTGGTCAAACATCAAAGCCTATAATCCTAGATGCTCTATTTTACCATTGAAAAATGAATAAAAATTTTATATTTTATTTTTTGGAGATTAACCCTATAAAGTTGTTGCGGACATTAAGTGTCTAATAGATGAGAAAATCCTTCAATGTTAAAGAAAAGTGTTAATGTTCATCCTTCAAATTTTGTGTGAAATAGTGAGGTCTTGCACAATAGATTAACCTTCAACAAGTGCTCTTGGGTTCTTTTGAGCAAATAATTTATAATGGTACTCAAAAGGATAATGTTTACAACTACTAGTCTATAGTTGAAATTATTATGAATTTTTGAATAAAAAGTAAAAAAAATTCGTATCAAATACTCTTTTTGTCCCAAAATTATTTTGTTGAACAAAATGTTTTAGATTAAGGCTAAAAATAACATTTAAAAAACTTGTATAGTGTTGTAAGTAGAGTTTGGTGTACTCCTAGTATTGCTAGAAACTTTGAATTTTGGAACCCTTTCAAAGCATAGTTTGGGAATATCGAAAAATAGAATTTTGGAGGCATTTTCAAAGAACTTCAATAGGTACCTAATTGTTGAGTGTGTAGGTGTCATTTTGTAGGTAACTATAGGCCCAAGCCCGTGTGTATGGCCACCTCCAAAAGCTTCATTTTCATTCAGGAAACATTCAAATAGATACAAAAAATAAGAACGAACAATGTTGATTGACCCCTTTAGTCAATTCATTTATTTTTTGATTGGTGATTGCATAGATAGAGGGGGAATTATTGTTCAAAGTTGTTTTGTTAGTACCATATAGCAATCAATAGTTGAGGCCAATAGGAAGATCATTTGGAGATGAAAGAAGTATAATATATATTTATGAAATTTGAAGTTTTCTCCACAAGTGCACATTATACTAAGTAGTGTAGAACATCATAGTGCAAAAAAAACTTAACACTCCATGGTCATCTATTAGTCATTCTAAATTTAAACTAATCTATAACATTTATTAGTCATTCTAAATTTAAAAACTTAACACTCCATGGTTATAGGCCCAAAGTTCAAATTTCAATAAAACATGGAATTTCAAGAATTTTTCAAAATTTCAAGTTAGAGTAGAAACTAGACTTGATAAACTTCATTCTAATAGTTGGACTTAAATTCAAAAAAAGAGTATTTTTATGACTTCAATTCAAATCAAAAGAAAAGAGCACACACTACTAAAATACACTACACAATGATTCATATTTCACATTTCTCAAAAATATTGTAGTCATCATTCACTACCCTCACTAAGTTTTTGGTACCTTTACTAAGTTTTTGATACCTACACTTGCATACCACATATACATGCCACTAAAGTAGGAGTACCTATTCGTGATAACCTAAACATTTCAACCTATAGGATGTGGGACAAATGTGGAGAAATTGAGTTTCATATATGCAAACATAAGGATGAAGAAGAATGCACAAAAAACCCAGATTTTTTTCCCCAAATACCAATATTTTATTCAGTAATTAATGTGGATTTTTCATTTGGACCCATTCTGGTTTCATAGACTCACCTATTCCAATTAGCTTTGACACTTCTCCCCAAGCAAGGAGGGAAGAGAGAAGAGTGGACGAGAATGTTTTTTAATGAATAGTGCATCCACCTATTGTCCACAACAGGTCACCCTAAAAGTCTTCACAGGGGAGGTCCCAAAAGAGGTACTTCTCCAATGAGTCAAAAAAAAGTTTGGATGAAAAACAGTTCGTCAAAAGGACGTTCTTGGGTCCCTGCCGACAGTACAGTACAGGGTTAGTAGGCTGGTTCCTTGATGAAGAAAATCTCCGGTTTCTGCAGTCACTTCATTCACATTGATTATACCTTGATAACCATTGACATTTTGACATTTGGCACGAAGACATCGTTAGTGTTACACTATGGCTCCAGAACCACAGGACAGAAAGGGAATTAGCAACAGAACTACTACCAGAATTAAATGCCAACCTGTCACATTATGGGCACCAACCAAAGCGGGCTAGTAACATAAGCTTAACCTAGTAGATAAACTCCATAATGAAAACCGCAAGGGCAAGACTATCCAGAATAATAACCTCGTTAGACTACCGACCGAGCTATGTCTTCTTCTTCTTTGGCCTTCTCTTTCTCTTCGGTTTCGTTGGCTGTACAGGTCCATCCGATACCGAGCTCTTAGCATTCTCATAGCTTGTGGAGCTGCTTGAAGGGCCACTTCGAGGTCTACCAAGATCAACAGTAGCACTTGAAGCACCATGGTACCGTGGTCTCTTGGATGAGTCTGGCAAAGCAGATGGTCTGTTGAATTTATTCTTGTTGCCAAGGTTGTAGGTACTGTTGGCAGGGTCGGACCAAGTAGATGGCCTGCTGTTTTTGTTTCTGTTGCCAGCATTGGAAGTGTTGTTGGTAGTATCTGACAAAGTTGATGAGCGGTTGCTCCTGTTCTTGCTGCCAGCATTATAAGCGCTTTTTGAGGATGAAACTGGAGACTTCGAACTCGAGGGTGGAGGTGGCATCAGCGCCCTCGCAAACTTTTGATTCTGCAGAAACATAAACACCGATCAATACAAACAAATTATTCGTTCCACGATTTGACGCCAAATTCATAGCTGTTAACATGAAGTACAATTTCCAGATTAGATCCTTGATATTCAGCAGGCGTATATTCATAAAAAGAATTCAGAAGCTCGAAATGGCACACGCCGGCAATATGGACAATGAATACCTCTCAAATTAAAAAAAGGCAACAAACCTGGTCCTTCACGGCCTGTTTATTTGGATTCACAATATTGGCAGGTCTTCTTTGAGAACCTATCTCCGCAATAACTGGTGGGTGTGTCACAGGCAATTCAGTAGCAGATAGAACCAACTCCTGCGGCGCCTCCTCTTTTTCTTCACCCGCCCTGTGAAAGCAACATTCGATCTAAGTATCGAGCTACACATGATCCAATCCGAGCCATAGAAAACTTACAGGTTGACCCAACACCTCATAGCCACGCTCAAAGAAAGGCTGCTTAGTATTCACACAAGGTCAATGACAAAGTGGTGTCCTGAAGTTCGACCAGAATAAATAAAGGTACGCAAAAGTCTTCATGTGAAAGGGAACCAAGGCACTGGAAACGTTATACCAATACCAACTAAAACAATACTACAGCACATAAGCTGAAACAGAGATTTCTTACCTTGGACTCTTATCGGTCCATTCATCATCAGCATCAGCATCATCACCAGAAGAGCCTGCCATGAAGAAGTCGTCTTCGCTCATGTCCATAGCTTCTTCGTCACTGCCAGTCTCTGCACATGCGAAGTCATATCCTAGTCAGTTGCTAAATTAAATTACAAAAATGAACATTTCCACTAGCCCAAACTCCGGATAACCAACTTCTATGACCTAAACAACAGCCACAGATTTATAGTAACTGAATGACATCAACCCAACAATCCATTGCTTATTATTAAGGATGGAATTCTAGGAGTTGAGCGCATCATCTGACCTTCTAAATCATGTCCAGAAGCTGCAGCAGCAAGTAGGTTGTGTTTTATCCTCTCACGCAGCTGATCGCGTTTCAACTTGACCTCCGGGTCATCTTTACCCATGTACAGAGATATATACTTCTCGGTCTTCGGAAAAAACTGAAACCCCATAATACCATCACCAAAAAATTAAATAAACATTTCAGATAACCACCAATCACCAGCAATATGTGTTCTAGATCTTTGCATGCGGATAGAAGTGAATGGGTGGATCTTTGGCTCCAGATTGATAAAAAGTCGTAACAATACAGATACAAGAGTATGTATATTGGAAGAGCACATTAAAATAAGGGAGGCGAAAAACATACTCGAATGTACTCGAGATCTTCCTTCAGGTCGTGGAGCTGATCCGCAAGAGCAGTCAGCTGTGTTGTGTGGTCATCAGACAGATTTTCCAACAATGCTCTTTGTTGCTTCTCTAGCCGTCTGATTCTGCGCTCTATTTTTCTTCTCTCTGATAAAAATAAGCATTTCCATAAGTACAGAATAGTCTAAGCTTCTCGCACGAAGTAATGGAGATGATACTAAAACCGTTGGGGACCTAATCCCGTCTCCTATACCATCACCAACTAGGGTGGCCTTATTAGCAACTGGTCTAAGCATAACTTGGCTATATGTCTATGCTGACTGATCTTTGAATGGGATATGGGCTTGTCTACTAGCACTTATAGTGATCTATAACCTCAGTTCGAAATTCCATAAGCAATTTATACATAGCGATGAAAATCTAATCTCAACAGATTTTGCCTCTGTACTCAAAGTGTTCTCTCCACAGCTCTGTATATCTCCAAAAATCACACTAATACATACGTAAAATGCTTACAAATACGCCGATGGTATCCTGTACCTTAGACATTCAGAATAAATCCCGCCAAACTCCCAGTACAATTCAAAAGCACCGCAAAGTAACACTTAATATACCACAATGAGCTTAATTGCGCTCATTCATCTCAAACCGTGGAACGTTCCACTGAATTGCATCCAGCAAGTTCACATTACGAACTCACCAAAAAACTTCACCCTCCGGTAGCGAAGGGCCATCTTGCGCTCCAGTTCCGCCCGGGCATGAGAATCAGACTGAAGCTTCAGCTCTTCGAGTCGCTTCTGCTGCGCCTCTTTCACCTCCGCAGGCAAATCCTGCACAGCCAACTAACTTCATCCCTAATACAAAATTGCTCTCACACAAATTACAAATTACAATCACCACAAACTCAACTGTCATCACTGCAGCTGAACTCAAATCCAACCAACTATCGCCTACCTTTTTCAGAAGCCGCTCGATGGAACGGATCTGGTTCTTGGTCGACACCAGCTTCGCCTTCTTCTTCTCCACGCCACCGGGCCCTTTTCCAACCACGCGACCACGCCCTGCGCCACGTCCACCTCCTCTACCCAGAGGCGCTCGCCCTGTATTCTTCCGGCCATAACCTCCGTGCGCCATAGTGTCTTCCTCCTCCAAGCAACCACGAAACCCTAAAGTACGAACAACTGTTGCCGTGCGGCGGCTATGCTCTGGATCTCACTTCCCATAGCTACTACAAAAAAGCTTCAATCTTTACAGTCCTTGCACTAACAGCAATGTCCACCAACACCGAAGCGCAACCCTAAATGAGGATGCATCGTCTCTCCAAATTGCAAACCCCAAAGTGACCTAAAAATTTGAGGGTTCTAGCTCGAGTTTGAGAAACAGAGAGAAAATTTCCATGAGGCAGAAAAACCGGAAGAAGCTCCGTCAGCTGAGATTGAAGATCAATCACCAATGTGACTCCGGAGAGAGATTACAATCGGCCAATCCATTCGAACTGGAAGTGCGCGGAACAAAACGGGACGCTGACCGAAAAGCAGAGCTGGACCGGAAAGCAAAAAGGAAACGCGAAAGTACAGGGAGACCCAATCTCGTTGCCCTCACATGCCGTAGAGCGTTTTAAAGGGCCGTTCGAATGGGTAACCCCTAAGAGCACCCTCAGTCCAACCGGTACATTGGCCGTTGAGTGGTAGACAATTAGAATTTGAAATTACTATATTTACAAGTACTTTGAATAGACATAAAAAAATTCAAATTTTGAAATTCAACTATCAGCCTAAAAAACAAAAATTAGAGAGAGTCACTTCAAATCATGCTTAAGAAACTAAAAAGAAAAAAAATGATTTTTCAAATTTTAATTTTAATTCCAAATAATTTTTTTATTATATCTATTTACAGATATTTGTAATGCACTTTCAATGATAGTAATTACAAGTTTTAAATTTATACCAAAAAATAAATAGGATAAATTTGGAGGGACAATATACCAATATACTATTCCTCAAAATAAAATCTAACTTTTCATCATTTTATAATTAGAACTTGAAAAATTTATCATTGGAAGTGCATTGAAAAATACTTTGAATAAATACTAGAAAAATCAAATTTAGACATTTGACAATGAAACTAAATTGCTTCAGAAGCAAGCTAAAGGACAAAAAATTGTAGAGGACTTGGCAAATTAAACATATCACAACATTTTTTTAATGCAATTTGGAAATCACAAGATTTTTGAATGCAATTGGTTCTTTGCATCCTTGCAAAGGAGTAGCTGAAGAAGGTTGACCCTAAAAAGATAAGGCCTATCACCAAGGTAGTCAACCAAATTTTTTTGTATGAATAGGTGCATTCTTTATTTCTATAATTCCTTTAACCTCAAAAAAAAAACAAGCCTAGCCTATGACCACTTTTCAAACCTTGAAGTTCCAACTTCTATATACTTCCATTCTCCAACTATGAATATACAACATCTTTCATTGAAACTAGTGTGAAGTATGAAAATTCCATTCATTGTAAGAATATCGGCAACATCTTTCATTGAAACTGCAACATTATTAACTCATAAAAACTTCAAAATTCAATATTTTTCATACCATAAGTCCAAATGCCACAAAATAAGGCCTATGCACCCTTCCTTGTAGAGAGATTTCCAATGGTACTAAAAATGTGACTAAAGGATACACAATCCAAGAGATCCCATTGTAACAAACAAACAAAATAAGCAAACATCCTTAGTGGATGGATTGGGTCTACATAACTCCCCCAAAATGGATGAAAAAACTTTTTTCTATCCTTGAAGCCACCTTGAAATCATCCAAAGAACACAAAACATCTCTCTAATGTCTCATTGGTGTCTCAGGCAAGATTTACTATTACATATTTTTCAATTGCATTGGAGGGTTGTTTTACGCTTGTTTCCCATGTTGGGAACCATCCATTGCTAGCCAGAATTAAAAATAATAAAAAATATTTTTTATTAAAATATTAAAATAATTTTTTAAAATTAAAAAAATTAAATTAAATTGTTATTATTATCTAACGTGACAGTTGCTCTGCCACGTCAATCTGCTTCTGCTGCCAAGTTTGCACAGTGGGATCTCACGGCCCTATAGACCACCTCCATTTCATCTTATGTGAAAGTCATTCATCAGCAAGATCTTTACAGGAAGAAGCTGAATTACTACAGTACAGTGCCGGGCATACCGGCCACACTTCTGTCTTCAACTCCTATCTTCAGTCATTCTTCACCGCTTCAGGCACTGAGAAGAGCATGCGGACCTTCCGTGTGTAAAGCAACCCATCTTCTACGGCATCCGAAAGGGCTTCCAAGTGCTCAAGAATTTTCGAATATGCTGTCGGATCATCAGGCAAGCTTCCCTTTCACCTGCACTTGTCGATCTCCACGTGTATCCATCGACCATACTTGTGAAAACAACGAAACTACGTTAGTGTGGCACCAGCATCATTCTCCCGGTTTATGCCATAACTTTAATTTCAGCTGCAAGGTTGAGCGGTTTGAGAACAAGGGATCCCATATAAGTTATCTGCGTTGTGTCAGAATGAAATGAAGTGCTTGCACAAAGTTAAAATTTGCCTTCAAAGACTGAGGCAGATCAGACAGGATTCTTCTTAGGACCGCGGAATATGCTTTGGACTCTAGCTCTGGCGGGGCTTTAGACGTACTCCAGTGTGTTCCCCTCATTCCGTCGAGCTCAAAACCTGATGGTAATGCGCGCGATGAGCGTTTGGGACTGTGACAATACCTTGAAGTACACCTGCTGAAAGGTATAATTTGCACCCGTCGGCTTGGAGGTTTCTGCTGCTGGCTTGGTTTATAGTTTGCTTGGAATTTGGTTAACCCCCAATGCAAGCTTCTCGTTTCTTTCTGGGGAGTTGGTTACAGAGAGTAAAGCCCCAAAGCTTGGATCGGAGCTTTTTCGGTTTTTTGGATGGGATTTGGTTTCGAGACAAACACATTTGTTGCTATAATCGTGCAGATTACGAAATGATAGTCTAATAAGAATGTTTGGGGGAGTGTGAGTCTGTGGTCTCGGAGAGATTTGCTAGCTGCAGCGTTAATTAGTATTGTGGCTCTTCCTCAATCAGAAACAATTCGGGGATTTCAGTAACTGGCGAGTATGTGAGGGTCTAATTAATGTCGGAGTGAAAGAAATAAAGAATACAATTCGGGTGCATTAGATCAATCTCATTGCATGCAACTTTTGCTGGCCGGCAGTGATCGATGGTCGGCTGCCTCTGAGATTAATTGTTCCATCCGCCCGATTGGTATTTTACAAGGCTATGAATCTTCCACTGGATTGTTGTTTTTCAATTCTCTCCTTGGTCTCTTTGCACTAAATTGTTCGTCTTGGTTTGTGCTTGTGGGTTCAGGCTCGGGAAAGCAAAGAAGCTGCAGGCTATGGCGGCCCTGGAAACGTTGCCGACGACGCACCTTTACGATAACCGAGAACATGTAAGCGCCTCCCTTTACAATTTCTATCTTCACCGTCTTCACCTCTCTAGGCGCTCTCTTTTTCAATACGTACAGATTCAATACTACCCTGTGGAAATTGCTTGTGGAAATTGCTTTTGTAGTGATGATGCACGTTACCACTTGTGTAAGGAAAAAACACCTGCTGATTGTGTTAGTACTCTAAGTTCTATGAGCTTCTGGAAAAAATATTTAAAAATAAATAAAATATGGATAATTAGAAGAACACTAAAAATTAAAATATTCCCAAAAAATGTCTAAAAAAAATTTACTCTAAAATTTATGTACAATTTTTTTTGATATCACTTCCTTTTTGTAGTTGTTAAAATTGCTAGAAAATAATGAAAATCATCCAAAAAATATAACAGAAATAAGTCATTTTTAGCAATGTCATGGAGATAAGATTTCACTAAATTTTTTTTATAGGAAGGTCTATTTAGATGTCTAGAAATGTCTACACAATAGAGCCTTATTTGCATTTATGTGAAGGACAATGAATATTTTTTAGAATTCCTTCTACTAGTTATAAGTTGCAAATATAGTTAAAGAACACAATGGCTGTCTAAATTTTGAAGTGAAAATCGTCATCTCAGATTTATTACAATATTATAATCCTTGAAAACCTAAGTATGAAAAATTAGAGAAATTAATTTTAAAAATTAAGAAATTACATTAAAAAAATATATATTAGCTTAGACAATGCACCTTTCACCTCCAATATGAATTTCAAGTTTAATGAGAAAAAACTTTAGAAGCTATGCCCAATTATGTATTGTGCACACAACATGTCACACAAAATAGTGGCAAGCGTTTCATGCTTTCACTTGCAACAGGTTTCCAGTTATGCAAAAAAGATAGTCAAACAGAAGAAAACAATTGGGGTTGCACTTGGGAGTAGTGGGCACGTTGAAGATGCAGCTCTTAACCTTCACGACAACCGGCCGATTCTGAAAGCCAAGACTAGAGGCTGGAAAGCTTGTGCTTACATTCTTGGTACCATACTTCTCCACCTTGCGCATTAATTTTGTTTGTCTTGAGAACTCCTGCAACTAATGAGGACGTAGAAGTGTCCAGAGTAAACTCATTCAAAATGGGGGTGCAGAGCTTTGTTCTGTGGAAAAGCAGAGTTGAATTAATCTAATGAACAATGTTCTGAATATGTGCTGGCATGTCTTGTTTCAGTTGGTTAATCATAAATCTATAATATTGGTACACAAAAATTGAGCACAACTAGCTAAAATATGCTTCAAATTTATGAAGAGGATAGAGACTGAGTGAGTATTTTACACTCATTGGTTTTCGTTTGCCCCTGGTCATTTTTTACACAATCTGTCGTTACATCGATTCATACGAACTGTAGAAGTGTTCTCTCAATTTTTAGACGATGTAGGGTAAGAAACTCTGTAGCCTCATGGATTGTTTCAGTGTAGCTTTACGCTTTCTAACATGGATTAAGCTTCGTGTAAGGTAAAACAGCCCATTGCGGTTAGAATGAGGAGTTGGACATCATCTTGTTGCTGAAATTTTTCAATTTTTTTCCCACATTAGTACAAGTGTGAGAAACAGCAAGTGCAATTGAAATTATATGTTTTTGACAAAGTACAAATTTGCTAGGAATTTTTGAAGTGTTCAATGCATCATGGCCTTAAAGAGTCTATAGACTACCCCATAACCAACAAAATCTGAATCCATAATGCTCATCTTACTACCTAATGCAGTCACAATATTTTCTATTCATGGAGGGCTGAAAAAGTCAATTTTTACAATGAATTTCACACTGAAAAGTTAGAAGTCCCTAATGAGGTCATTATTCACTCCATTACTTCATGTAAGACATGCATTGTGGCCCACGTCTCACATCTCACATTCTAAAAAACAACACAATGGGGTCATTTCCTAGGTGACTGCACTATGGGTCATTTGATTGCAATGGGCTGTTTTACCTTACACCAGAAATGTTTGAAATTGTAGAAGAGTTTTGATCACAGATTTGTCGTACTGATTTGTACTGTAATAACTTCTGTAGCTTCTTGAATACTTTTCATTTCTGTGAGGGCATGTGATTTCATTCCTTGGTGAGCTTCGATCATTAGAAATTGCTTGAAACGTCGAAGGATTTTGGTAACAGAGGTGATCATGCTACAAATTAAACTCTCAAGGTTCATGACTAAGTTTCACAAAACACAAAACCTGCTTTGAATCTGTCAATGACAATGCAAAGAGTCAAAATGACGAAAAGAAAAGAAAGGTGTTTTCTCTACTTTCAATCACAAAATCGTGCCCTAAACTTCTATGAAAATGTGTAAGAGAAAAAAATTAAATTTTTGACGATATTGATTGTGAGATATTTTTCTTTTTAAGTGAAAATTAAATTTTTTTATAGTGCCTAAATAGTAAAGTTCTATCATTAGATGAGATTCACCTGTTCAACAAGACTGCAAGTTCTCTGGAGTTCCCTGATTGTGGGAACTTGGCTACCAACGTAGTTCGACATGACAAAGCAATTGTCACATTGGATAATAATAATAATAATAAATAAATTTATAATATTATAAAAAAAACCTTGCATTGCTCTTGATGTACAAAAAAAAGCATCTAATGGATCTTTCATTGTTCTTGGTGTACAATTTTTTGCAATATACAAAGTTGTGGTTTCAATCCATCACTGAACAACATTAGAAGAAATTTGAGGGCTTGGGAGGGTTATTCAGGTTTGTTCCCCAAGTTGGGAATGTGTCATAATATTAAAATAAATAAAATAATAATTAATAAATAATTTAAAAATATTAGTAATTAATTAATATTATTTGACATGGCATGGTCTCGGCAATGTCAAATTGTTGATTTGGTAGAGTTCTTAGAGTTCTTTACAGTCTAGGAACTCATGAGAATCCGTAGTCTTTTATTGCCCTCAAATTTCTTCTAGTGTGAAGATCATGTTTATTATTGGTATACCAATTTTTTAAGGTAATTGACAAGAGTAGCATATTTAAAAAAATCTATCAATATGATGAATCAAAAAACAAGAATCTAAAAAAAATGTAAAAAAGAAATTCTTTCCCCCACCTTTAAGATTCTTCTTAAATGTAACTCATATAACTTTTGATTTATGAGTTAGAATCCTATGAGATTTTCCTAAAAACTATGGAAAGAATACCAAATTTTTTAACCGAACAAGCTATTCAAAGACTCATAACTTTTGATTCATGAGTTAAAATCCCATGAAATTTGACTGCCCATTACACTATAATTCATTAAATTCCCTTAAAAAAAATTCTGAAAAAACATAAGCCACCTTAGTCTACCCAAAATCCTGAAAAATCCACTCAACGACTTTGAAAAACTAACATTTGAACAAAAGTTTAAATAGGACCTGCTTGATAAGCGAGATAGTGCCCCACGTAGTCGCTTCACGTACCGTAGCGTAGATGCTTCCTTCCTTTCTCTTCTTTGCTGCTGGACCAAACGATGGCCGCTCACGGCGATTTTCGCATGTTTTCCACAGTCGCGATTTTCGTGCTTGCAATCTTCCATGGTGGAGAAGCGTCGCGTTTTGAAACGAGGTACGATGAGAATCAGCCACTGTCGAAAATTGCGCTCCACAACGCCAGAGTGCTGCTGGATTCCTCTGTCTCCATCTCTGCCTCCCCTGCGCTTCTCGGCTCCAAGGTGATCGCTCATCTCTCACCTCTCACGGTTCCTCTTTTGCGGGAATTAGAAAATCAGTCTATTTTTATTTCTCCTCGGTGAAAAATGCGTGCGATTGAAATAAGATTACTACGAAATTGCATTGATACGAGCTAGTGTTGTGACGATCATGGCAGGGACTGACGGCGGAGTACGTGACGGTGTCATTTACGAGGCCCAGTGGCGGCAATGCGAGTGACTGGATTGGCGTCTTCTCGCCTGCGAAGTTTAGGTGTTGTGCATAATTTGACTTCTTAAGTGCAATTCTTATGTTAGAATATATTCTTAATTTTTGCTCAGACGGACGCTAAGTAACATTTGTAGGAGGCTGGTATATTGTGTGTGAAAACTCTGGAGCTCATCACTGGCGTCCACCTCTTGATTGCAGTTCTGAAGAGTGTGTTCAGGATTTGGAGAATGGAACTATCAATTATGATATGCCGCCTTATCTGTGCTCGTCTCCCATCAAGGTATGTTATTGACTTGAATTTCAGCATGAAATAGTATCGGGTGTGTGTGACCTTCCCTGGATCGTCAAAGTTAGAATCACTCACCCGAGATCACTCACTATTTTTCAATCTTAGAATTAGGTTTCCTTCTATGATTGTTTCTATTGTTACATTGGTATGCAATAGACGTAGCCAAATGAGAGAAGTCCAGGAGAATCGTTGCTGCAGTTTCTATACGTATGACTTACATATTCTTGATTTTGCAGTTCCAGTTCGCAAATTTTGCATCCAAAGATTATGTGGAAACTGGGAATGGGTCCCTAACGTTTCGCCTTATCAAGCAACGGGAAAATTTTGCATTCGGCTTTTTCTCCGGCAACCTTTCTAAAGTAATTTAAGCAGAACATGGAAAACCTTTTCATTCCTCTTGATGTCGTGATGAATTGATTTTCTATCATGAATACTGACACTTGTTTTGTTTTCGCAGCCGGTGCTCCTCGCCGTCTCCAACACAGTCACCTTCTCAGATTTGAAAGCACCTGTTTATCCACGACTGGCAATGGGGGCAAGTTGGAATGAGGTACTTGTGATCATCTTCGTAGCCACTTAGTTGAGAATTCTGACAGCGTATTCAAGATATTATGACCCTCTGGATTTGTGATTAGAGTCGAACAGTGTGCCAGTTTTTACTATTGATTCCTTCTTGATAGACCCATTTCTGAATGCTCGCAGATGACAGTGACATGGACAAGCGGGTATGGCTTGGATGATGCAGTTCCGGTAGTTCTTTGGGGATCTGAATATAGCAAGTACCAGTTTACGTCACCTGCGATCACGCTGACATTTACTAAGAAGGATATGTGCGGTATGTACGCTGTTCCAGAACTTTCAGATATGCTGATTTGTCGGATTAACCATTTTACCTTAATCTATTTGAACTGTTTAAGGATTGCAGCATATATATGCTTCTTTGTTTGGGACCATTTCATTTGATGAGTACTTAGTCCCTGATAATCTTCATTGCCATACAGGGCCACCTGCTAGTACAGTGGGCTGGCGTGACCCAGGATTCATTCACACAGGATCGCTGACAGGGCTGTGGCCAAGCACGAAGTAAGTTCACCTGATTACTTGTTTCACCGCATGTCAGGCTTTTCTAGATTTCTATGCCAAACGTTAATAAGATCTACTAACTCCAATGGTCATGGCGAAATGCTTTCGGATTATGCCTTGTATTGTCTAACTTCAAAGCTTTAAAGTCAGGGTTGCGCCACAAGTTCCCACAAGCAGAACTCGAGGACAATTATCTTCTGATGATGACATAGTAACGAGGGTGTGAATGTTTGTGGCTTACAATAGATACTATTACAAGGTAGGTCACCAATTGAAGGACGGAAAGTTCGCTTGGGGTCAAGAAAATAGTTTCACCTCGGCCCCTGCACCGGGTCAAGATTCGCTGCAACGGGTGATCATTTTTGGCGACATGGGAAAGGTCTGATATCTGATCCGATGGTTATGTATTGTAAGTTCGTCGATAGTGATGTATTCTGCCGTAAAAGCTCAGCTTAATGATTAGGAGTGGGGATTTCCTGATGCAGGCTGAGCGGGATAAATCGAATGAGTACAATAATTATCAACCAGCTGCACTCAACACTACCGATCAGCTGGTGAAGGATATTGATAATTATGATGTCGTGTTTCATATTGGCGACATTACGTACTCGAACGGATACTTAGCACAATGGGACCAATTCACGGAGCAAGTCGAGAACATCACCGCTCGTGTCCCTTATATGACCGGAAAGTACGCACATTTTTCATTTAACAGAAATTCTCAGTTCAAAGCTCCCTCAGCACAGTTTGAACCTGTCTACCATCGTCAATAGATCACGAACTCATGATGCGCTCCGCACGGGAATCAAAAAAGGATATTAGAGAATTTTGCAAGTGTAGTGAACTTCTGACAGGTTGCTAATGCTAATGACCATCACTTTGAATACTGTGGTGACACTTTTTTTGGTCCTGAATGTGAAGTGGGAATCACGAGCGGGACTGGCCTGACTCCGGGTCTTTCTTCCGGAACCTGGACTCTGGGGGGGAATGTGGAGTTCCTGCCGAAACTTACTTCAACATGCCCATAAGAAATAAGGACAAATTCTGGTGAGTGAATTGCTGTTGTGAGATCGACCTTCCATTGTGGTAGAATCAGTCGGTTAGGGTGAGGTTGAATTTAGTTTAGTTAGACCAAGGAAATTAAAGATTTGGATGTTGTGACCAGGTATGCAGCTGATTGGGGTCAATTCCACTTCTGTGTCGCTGACACAGAGCAAGACTGGCGAGAGGGCACCGAGCAGTACAGATTCATCGAGGATTGCTTGGCCTCGGTCAACCGCCAGAAACAACCGTGGTTGATATTCCTTGCCCACCGGGTGCTGGGATACTCCTCCGGGTCGTTCTACGCTACCGAAGGCACATTCGCTGAGCCCGAATCTCGAGACCAATTACAAAATCTATGGCAGAAATACAGGGTTGATCTTGCAATGTATGGTCATGTCCACCAATATGAACGAACATGCCCTGTCTACGAGGTAATGCATGCACTCATTAATCTCTGGCTTTGTTACTCAGCTGCAACACAATGATCTCTGGATGTTTCAGACTTGCCCCTCTCACACTTTAGGGTTGTGATCGATTGCAGAATCAATGTGTAAGCAGCGAGAAGGATCACTACTCTGGCAAATTTAATGCCACCATCCACGTTGTGGCTGGAGGAGGTGGCTCGGGTTTAGCCACTTTCACCTCGCTCAACACAACCTGGAGCTTGGTGAAGGACTACGACTTTGGTTTCACGAAACTGACTTCGTTCAACAGCTCCAGTTTGCTCTTCGAGTACAAACGAAGCAGCGACGGCAAAGTATATGACAAGTTTTGGATCGAGAGAGAGTACAGGGACGTGTTGGGATGTGATGCAAGTACTCTGAAGACGTACTGCCCTGATGTGCTCTTAGCACACTGACATTACAACTGATTTGCCAGCCTTCTTGCAACACATTCCAGGTTGATCCCCTCTCTTCCTCAACTTGAACTAGATTCCTGGAATTCACATGGATGCTTGAAGATGATTGATCAACACTCGATTCTAGATATTTTATTTCTGTCTCGTATCAACTACGATAGTGCTGTTCTAGGGTTAATTCAAATTCATTTCTTCACAAAGTATCGTCACAACATTTGTAAGCTTGCTTTGGTAGGCCTATTTATCTTTAATACATTTTACTAGGCAAAATTTACCGAGCTTGGAAAGAACTACTTAAAATGTTGTTCTGATCACCACGGTAGATCTTGTGGCTTTCATAGTACGAGCGTTGGGGTATGTAGTTGTTTAGATATATGTCAAGTGTGGGACTATTGAGGATGCCAGACTGAGTCGGAACAAATGATAGGATTAATGAGTCTGAAATGGGGGTTGAGGATTTCTGATGTCATCAATTAAACTGACAATTTTTGGACTTCCAGAGCATGGGCGTTGACTTCAACTTTGTTTCTCTGGATGTGGAGAGGGCTGTGTTCCCACAAATATTTGTGATTACCTGCAATGCAGGCATCTGATTTGTTCACATGCATGCATGCCTTATGCATGCCATTGGGCCTTCATTCACAAGAATGAGAAGTAGAAGTGTTCTGGAAATTGTCTGTATTAGATTGAATTATACTTCATTGACATTTATGTATGCCATCTGCTAATTTATTCTGAAGATTTTTAATTGTATCCATAGAATTTTCTTTCACATAGCCAAGGTGGATAAAAAGTGCTCCAGGCCTCTCCAAATATTCTCGAAGCCCTCCTTCCTACAATGTCAAGGAGAGACTTGTGATTAGTCAATTCACTACTTCTAAGATACATTCACAGGAAGACCAGGAGGGCAATACCGGGGGGTTGGGGGGTTGGGGGGGGTGTATGTAACTATACCCCCAAAATTTTCTTAAATAAGTAAATTTGGGGGTATAGTTACATACCCCCAAAAAACACCCCCCGTATCGCCCTCCCGGTGTTCCTGTGATTGGTGTTTAAAGGACTAATGGTGAGAGATTAGAAGGAGAGGGTTCCTTGGAACTAGTGAAAACTTAATTTGGGAATTATGATCATACAATAGTTAAATTGTAATAGTTGGTCTAAACTTTATAGAACAAAACTTGGTTCTAAGAAATTTTAGAGGTTAATTTCTAAGAGATGTGGTTACAACTTCAATGAAGACTTGTGAGTTTTTTTAATTTGTATATTGTTTTCACCCTCACCTTTCACTACATCCACCTTTTGTAGATAGGGGTATTGCATACACTAATGTGTCTCCTTTTTTTATACACCATTAGATATTATATCATATAAATTACATGCTTGCCAAATTTCAAACATAAATGAGGAATTTTGCAAATGGTGTTTAGAACTCCCTCCCTTGTCCAAAAAAATTTAGGTAGCATGTATAACTTTTGATCTTAACACCCAATTATAAATTTATTTGTATAGAAGTAGTACATGTCTACAACTTGTTACGTAAAGTGACATTAGGGCTATTCTACATTGGATTGTAATGTTAGATGGACTTCTATGAGAGTTCTTCTTAGTATTGGATGAATTGCATCTAATCACGGCAAAAGCCTTCATATTCAACCTCCAAATGAGCAATGAAAAGGCATAGTGGTTCAAACACTGGTGGATCATCAATTGCAGCTAATGTTGCCTGTGTGGCTTGTGCCATCCGAGATAAGGATATGGAAGGTTGGACTTGAATGTCAAGAGCACTCTAAAAATTGTGCTCCATGTCATCTTCCTATTGAGGTTTTTGTGCATCCGGAGTTGGTTGTTGTGCCAAATGGCCTTCCATGTTATGTATGTGGTGAGAAAAAAGGGGCAGCTACCATGTTATTGTGTGATCAATGCCAATGTGAATGGCATATGGCTTGCTTGATACCACCTCTTTCGACTCTTCCTTCTGGAGATTGGATTTGTCCTCGTTGAAAACGGTCTTCTATTCATGTCACATCTTTTGACAAGAATTGAGGACTTCTCTAGAGTTGGCCTTTTCTATATGGTGATGATGCTACCATTTGGGTAATGGGTACAAGTTATGGATTTTCAATATCAAGTTATGATGAGGTTGACTACAGGATTTGACTCTAAAAAAAAAATGTCGAAGGCGATTAAGGATGGAACTCACATTGCATCTAACCTACCATCCTTTAGTCACTTCCTCACCGACTTGTTTGGCCTATCTGTGTACCAATATATTCACTTGATATGTATAGTTGTTGCAGCATCATCACCAAAGGTCATCTCCAAGTGCGTATGTGTTTGTTCCTAGCTAATTGGAGGGGCTCTTTGTTTGCTAGGGGAGGCATTTGAGGGTGTGTTTGTTATGCATTCTTGTTTAGTTTTTGATTGCATATTAGGTGTTAGTTATAGCACTTGATCTATTGTATGCTATGATCTTTATTTACACAACAAATTCCATATCCTACATCAAAATTTTAGAAAGATTCAATCAAATTTGATTTTGAAAGAACCCACCCAAATTTCTAAGTGGAAGTTTAATGACCAAATGAATTGTCTTTTAGGAATTAAACATCTAAGAAATAGAGACAATGCTACCAACAAATATATATAAGAATCTAGAATGCAAAACAAAATACTTTGAAAAATCAATGAAAGTTGAGCATTCAAATCCTGCATTTTTAACATAAAAAATGTATACACACAATACACTAATCATACTACACTACTACCTACACTAATTGATTTTAAAATGCTCTCAATTTTTTACTTTTAATGAATGTTTTTATCAACTGTGTTTGTAGAGATTCTTCACTTTGATTAGTAAAGTAAACCAACCCATTGTGGTCAAATGATCCATTATGGTCAACTAGGGAGTTTTTTTCTTCATTATGTGAAATTTTGGCCTTAGTAACCTCATTAGGAGGCTTCAACTTTTCAGAGGGAATTCAATGTCAAAAATGACTTTTTAGTCCTTCCTTTTTACATAGCTGCTTTGGGTGAATGACATGAGCATCATGGAGTCAGATTTTGTTGGTGATGGGATGATCTGTAGACTCTTTTGGGCTGAACACTTCAAAAATTCATAAAAAATTCATACTTTGTTGAAAAAAATACAATTTCAATTGCTCTCACTATTTCTCACACTTGCATGTATGTGGGAAAAAAATTGAAAAAATTTCAGCAACAGCATGTGGCTGAACTCCTAATTCTGACCACAATAGGCTGGTTTACCTTATATTTGATGTCTATGCACTTGATAAAAAGTTTCTTGAAGAGTAAAAAGAGAAAAATTTATAGCTTTTTTAAATCAATTAATGTACAGTAGGTAACACTGTATAATGTACAGTAGGTAACATCAAATTAATGTACAGTAGGTAACATCAAATTAATGTACAGTAGGTGACATCAAAACTGTAGTTTCAGTTTTCCCAACACTGCAGTGCTGCCACAACAGAGACGCCAAGTGGAAACCAGTCAGCGTCCAACGTTCAGGACTATCACTGTCTTCAGACATTTCAAGTTTGCCTCTCATTTCAGGATGCGTAGCCCTAAATCATCACCGGAGCAACCATGGTTTCTTCACGATTTGCAACTATCACTTCGTCTACATGCGCTTAATTTGACAGAGTGTGTAATCTTATTGACTGGAGCTGGTCCCGATGATGTCTTGCAACCAAGATGAAGCGAATCGGGTGCGGAACATGGCGGAGCGCAAGTTCGCAATGCAGGATTTCGTCGGTGCCAAAGAATGTCTCGTCGAAGCGCAACAGCTCTTCCCTCCTCTCGAAGGTGCGACGGAGATGTTAGCCTTCTTAGATGCACGCATCGCGGCTCACGGGATGACTGAAACCGATTGGCACGACATTCAGGAGGTACTACTAGTCGCTTACTTTTCTCTTAAAAGCTCATTTCGATTTTTGATTTCTTCGTCGTTTTCCTGTGACTCGCAAGTGTTTTCGTACACTCCAAGAATTGACGTAACTGATCGAGAAAGTCGAAAGAATCTAGTGAGTATGGACTTGTGTTGAAAAAATTTTAAGAGCCACTTTAAGGCCAATGGACCTAAACGCGGCACTTGAAATGCTGAGCTTAGTTACTGCTATCCATGTTTTTACATATTCTTGTTGACCAACAAATAAAAAAAGATTCAAATGCACCGAAGTATGCATTATTTGAATACTGAATGCAAAAATTCAAAGCTTGGGTAGATGCTTAAAAACCTACAGGAGTTCTTGTCTTGTATCACATTATGCGCTCATCGTGCAAGGTTGAAGGTATCACGTTAGGTACGTGTGTCAACTTGGTACCTCTACCTTGGTTATTACTTCAGTTTGCATTTGGTGATTTTGGCAGGCAGTAGTTCGTGCAGAGGCTGCGTTTAAGTCGATCGGGGAGGCTTTTGGAGTTCTGTCGGACAAGGCCAAGAAGTATCTTCGAAGTTCGAAGCGGAATGAAGTTCCGGAGATGGCTTCCCATGCGCCTGAGTCTGTTCCGCCAACCCCTACTCAAGCTCCTCATGACGCCCCAACATTTTGGACGACATGTCCCTTCTGTAAAATACAGGTTCTGTATGCGCGCGCAAAAAGGGGCTACCGACAGCTTTGCCAGAATTGTCGTAAACTATTTCTTGCTACTGACATGAATGTCCACTCTACAAATGGGGCTAATGCCTTCCCGGCTAGCTCAGTTCCTTATATTTCAGGATATCAATCTCAAACGTGTGCACGATTCGGTGGAGCGGCACCTGGCAATGTGGCTGGAAATCGACATACATATGCTCATTCAGCGGGTGTTGAAGGTACTGCAGGTGGGGATGCTCCTCTAAGCCTGCCAGAAGAAGCACGTCTGTGGGCCCAGAGAGACAGAGTGGATGCGGAAAGGGAATTGCAAAGGAAGGTGGAGGATGAAAAACTGCAGCTGCAGCGAGAAGAGGGAGAGGCTTTGAGAAAGGAGCGTGAAAAAGTCCGTGTTCTGGAAGAGGCTGTCCAGCAGTTAACAAAGATGCAGCAAGAGCAAACCTGCAGGAAAGCCGTTCTCAAGGCTGTTGACGGGAGGGAAAAGCAGATTAAAAAACGGAACAGAGATGCTTATGACGAAAGAGATAGGTTAAAGGACCCTGTGCAGGGTCAATTGGCTGAAAGGTCCAGGAGCGAGCTTGTAGCCAAATTAGGCATTCCACCTCTTGATTCTACTCAAATCCCAGGAGCAATGAAGAACGGAGAGCAGAGGCCCTCCCCTCAAGAGTTGGAACTGGTGTTATCTTATTCCGATTTTCACGACTTCCAAGTGGAAAGTACCAAGCTCGGGATTCAGAAGAACCAGATTTGGGCGATGTTTGATGAAACAGATGGTATGCCGCGGTATTATTGTCGTGTACAGGAAGTAAATCGAGATCCATTCATGGTTGACGCCACATGGCTAGATCCAGTACATCCATTCCAAGATTCTTTGCACTGGTTGAAGGAACGTGATCTTTCTATTAGCTGTGGCGAGTTCAATCTCGGTGATGAAGTCCGCTTTGATTCTATGAAAACTTTCTCTCATTTGATGACGCCCTATATATACAAGAAAGGATAAGATATCTATCCACAGAGTCTTGAGGTCTGGGCTATTTACAGAGACTGTGATAAAGAGCTACCAACATCAAACACAGGAAGAACTTTACAACTTCGATACGACTATGTATTAATTAGAAGTAATTTCTCAGTAATTGCCGGAGGAGGAAGAGTAGTCAGACTTGAGAAGCTTGCAGGTTACAGAACCCTGTGGGTACCCAAGGGAGATGCATTCCCGCTGACAGTGAAATATGATCGGCATAGATTTTCACATCGAGTACTTGCTCTACCTGTAACAAAAGAGGACATCCAAGGAGTGCCTGCTGGCTGTCTGGAGCTGGACCCCGCATCAGCTCCGATTGTTGACGCCATCGAACCGAAGTGAAGGCATAACAGGATGATTAGCTTCTATTTGCATATAGCAGGTGAAATCTGAAACAGAGAGGATGTGCTGTGGGATATCTTACTTCCATAGACTTGCTGCCAGTTCGATCTCCTTCAGCTGCTGTGGATTTGACTGATGCTATTTAGACAGCTGCAAACACACCTACTGCGCTCACCTTCTTGGCACTTGCAGTAGAAATTGGTCAATACCAATAGTTTTATGCCCAGATTGGTTGCAGAGAAGGGTTGAGCTAGTAGATGGAAATTACTCAAAGAGTTTAACGGTTGTGGGGTTTGGTTTTTTGGTAGAATACTTTGCAGGTACAAACCCTCACTCCAGTTCGATTTTGTTGACCTTGAGAACGTTTGCTCAGTCCAGAGGAATATCCATTGGGTTACAATAGTCTCGGTGTGCACCTGCGTTCACCTGCTTAATTACCGGTATTCTGGACAACTATCTATGCAAGCTACTGCATGCCTGTAATATGATATATTCTTATACACTTTTATACCTTTGCGTGCAGTTTGTAGGCTTGCGACCTTGGGGCAAATGATTTTAAATCACATAAATGTGAATTAAGTTTCTGCTATGTATCTTTCAAATATTAAGTTTAGGATTTAGGGCTTTTTACGGCTTCTTTTGAAGTTAGTTTCACACTAGTGACCTTGGAAAATGAAAACAACCACCATTGGACAATTTACTTACCATATACAAGGTTTATGTTATAAGTCAAAGTAATCATATGAAAAGTATGTTAGCTTAATAGAATAATTTAGTAATGAAACTTGAATACAAATAAAATATGACTTCTATACTAGATCCAACAATATGGATCTATCAATGCATTATCACTACGAGAAAATTAAAAGAAAATTGATTTTGGCATTCCACTAAAGGATCACAACTCAGAAAATTTGACTATGTGCAATGTAACAATCTCACTCTAGGAGTAGACCTGTTATAGTTTGCTAACTCCTGTTATAGTTTGCTAACTCTTATTAGGTAGGGCAAATAAAAACTTTTAATTTTCAAACACTATTACTTTACAATCTATGCGGTTAAGGTTTCTAAATTTTTTTCTACACATTCCCAAACTAATATTGTAAAATTTTGAAACATTTGAATTTCAAAAAATATTTTCAATTTCATTTTCTGTCTCGATGAGTGGAGGCTTTTAGGCTTTGCTGAGGATTTAGGTGTACAGAATTTGTCGCGGCACGGAACTTTTGGAGCGTGTATTGCGGCAGATACGTTTGCAACATACAGTCGGCAGGCGGGCATATGAAGACGTGATCCTTGCGTGCAATATGAAAGAAAATTACGCTGTTGAGATGTAAGTTAGCGTCCTTTGTTTGTCTCTTCCCTTAGCTTCAATTGCCGCTTCCGCTTACACTTCATTCCTGAAAGTGTAAGAAGTTCGGTTTTGTGGAATGGATATTGAATTCTATCGCAGATCATGTTGTATTGTTCTATTGATTCAGTCGTTGGAATTCTTCAAATGTTGGAGATGCCACACCACATTGAGTTTCCTGGTGGCTATGTATCCTCATTTACGATCGTCACTGATTCTCTGTAGTTTTTGCTTCCGAATTAGCAGGTAAAGCACACAGTGCGCGCGTTCCCTGCACCCTGCCATTCACAAACATGCAGGTCACAAGAGTGTGGGTCAAGACCTTGGGAGAATGAAGAAGCTTTGGAGGTGCGTCGAAGCTGACGAAGCGAGTGACGAAGGCGAAGATGTTTGAAATGGACTGAAGGTGAGAATCGGGAAGAACCCTAAACTTTATAAGGTGCACTCAGTCGTATCGTAGTCTTGGGATTTCTGCAAGGAATTCATTCGTAGAGCATTGCATATGCACAAGCTATGAAGGCAAGTAGAAAAGACTTATATGATACTTCCTTAAGCACTAGTGGATTCATTGCATTTTAATTAAAGGGATTAAAAATTCTACAAGGGTCTACACATTGCAATCCCACAAGAGTGATAACAATTGAAAGAAAGTGAATTTGTATTAGTAAATTAAAGATATAGTCATTCAACATCGATTAAATGGAATAAAAATAGAATGACAATATTTTCAAAGTGTATTTGAAAGAGTATAAAACTACCTTCAATAACCTCTAAATGTCTAATGCCTTTTCTAAGCTTCTAAAAATTAGCTCTAAATTGAACAAGAAGCCAACATTTTGATAAGTTGTATCAATTTTTTCCAAATTGTAACTCCAGAAATCCAAACAAGACATGTTAGAGATTGCATAGGAAAAGAAAACACAACAATATCACATATGGGTTGAAAGATTGTAATGTTGGATCATACTGATCATACTTATCATTATTATAACCATGAGTGATTTTTTCTAAGTATTTAGTTGTTTATTTGAATATGAATAGTATATCTTTTTCTTCTATGTGTTAAGGCATGGAGGTGAGGTCTAATAGATGCTATATGGTACAACACTGAACTAGCGAGTGCTATAAATAATTTTCTAAAAGCTAAATATGGGCTACTAAATGGTATGGAATGGCCTAAGTTAAGCAGAAATGGAGACATTTGTGAGCAATGTTGAGTGCTTGGAAATCATCGTTCTAGTACTAGAAGCTAATATCATCCAAATATTGTTGGTTACTCATCCGTTTAGGTTAATGCCACTTTAGTGTACATCCACATATGCAAAAGTATTTGACATCTTGTTATTTGAAAAGTCACTAAATTACAAAGCATAGAAAACTTTGAAGAAGTGAATTGTTGATAATGTAATATTTTTAGAATACAAGGATAATGACATTTGTTCATTGCAATTACGAACCATGTTTTCATTGTGAATTATATATTATAGAGTTTGTTATAAACTCCATGAGGAGCAACTACTATGAAAGTAGGCTATTGAAAATTTAGGAATGATGGTTAATCTTCAATATATGCACAATTTTTTGAAATTGATTTTAAGATAGAAATATTATAGCTTAGAAGCTATGTAATTTTAATCATATCAAAATGTTAGTCATCTCTAACTACGAAATCGACTTTCTTGCTGAAAACCAAGAATATGACATCTATTTTGAAATTTGTAATGATAATATGGACTTCTTTGGATTTAGTGTCGAAATGGATTAAAAGAACTTAAAGAAGGGCTCATCTATTGGCTACAGTTTTCATTGTATCTAATAGTCCAATTACTTTATCTGCCCATTACCCATTCATTACTGAAGATGCAAAAAGTACCCATACCATATTAGCCATGTGTCTTCTAATCATAATGAGCCGCCATTGCCTTTTTTAGAACACTATCCGTCTCTCTCCGTCCCCTGTTGTGTACCCTTCTTTCTTTTATGATTCTTTCCCTTTGTGTTGTACTTATTTTGCACTTGTCTTGCACCTTTGTTGCCATTGTGTTGTAGTCTTTTTTTTAAAGAAGATTAATGGAGGAAGTGCTCAATTATTGGGTTACGTCAAGGCAAAGTGCTCATGCCACGAGGAGTAGGGAAGGTACTTTTGAAGATTTGACCAATGTTAACTATCATGGTTTAAGGTAGCATCATTTCATTATTTGCGCATTTCATGATAAGTTGTGTTCAAGAATTACTCTTATGGTTGTAATGAATGTGAATTGAGGTAATAATATGAAAAATTTAGGAACTAGGAAAATTCATGGTAGGTTGAATGTGTTTCCAAGTCTTGAATACAAGAAGATATTATGTATATAATTGATTCCATCTCCATTATGGAGATGAATTTTACAGCATTATGTAGGAAAAATTGTTGTTATAAATCACAAAATGCAATTCTATTGACCACATGCAGTATACATGTGATGGAGACCTTTTCATCTGCAAACAACATAGTGTCGTGCTCTGCAATTTCGTGTTTGAATGAACAATAAGTTTCATAAATTATCATTAGTTCTTTGCAAAATTTGGAAGTTGTTTGTGTACATCATTCTAGTACCACCAGTTGAACATGGCAAAAAGTTCAATATTTAGAATTTTCATATGTGAATGCTAAAATGCTTTCAATTTTTTAAAGAGTTCCAATACACATACTATGAATACAATTGCTACACAAAAGGAATACAGAATTGCACCTCACACTCTATATTTTAATTTCTCTACACTATATTCAATTTGTAAATTTGTAAATTCATTTCTCAGAATGTCTTTAATGTACATGCCTCCTTCACATATTCTAAAATCCAAACATAAAGCTAATAGTATGTACAAAGTGCTATCCATTCCAAAACTGTAAACAATAGTTAAAATCTTCAAACTTACAAAAAGGCTTTATAGGACAAACTGTAGAGTTTTCTGCAATTGCTTCAGTAGTAGAAGATTGAGTCTTGGGGATGATTTCAACTTCCTAAATTCAAGAAACAAGGGAAAATTGTAGAAGTTCTAGATGTTGAGCAAGCTAAATACAAAAATACAACATCACTAATGAAATGTATATGAGAATTAGAAAAAGAAAAAACTCATTGCAACCAATTGGTGTAAGATATTTCTAAGTAGTCCTTTCTCTTTGAGAAATCTTGATTGAAAAAACAAAGAGTTGTACCTCAGTAGGTACAATATTTAATTCCATCCAAAAAGATCGTTCATAATCATCATCTCCATTGTCCACGTTGCAAAAAAATTAATAAAAAATTTCAAAATCAATAATCATAAAGCATCTAACAATAAAATGTTCATTGAAAACCACAAAATGTATCCATACAATGAAAGTGAAGCTATAGAACTTACTTGTCACCACGAATTGGCAAAGAGTATCCACTTCCATTTTCTTCACCTCCAACTTCTACTTCTACTTCTTCTATACCTACGTCTTTGTCACCTCCAACCTCTTTATCCATCACATCCTCATCTTCATCCTAATGAAACAAACATTAAAAATCATTGAAAAGAAACAAATTAAAATCAAATCGCTAAGCACAAAGTTCTAAAACCTCAATTAAAATAAACCTCAAATGAAATTTAACAATGAAGATAGATAAAAATACCTCGTTGACATTTTGAGTTGCACCATGTCTTTGAACGTACAACTTCCTTTTGGCATAATGCAACATTTCTCTCAAAGTTCCGTATATGTTTTGAGGTAACATGCAGTAACTAATCGAGCCAAAATTTAGAGTTGCTAGATTTGGACCCTTTTTCAACCGCATCTTCGGTGGGCAAAAAATGTCTTCGTAAGAAGGAATTTCTACTGACAAACCACCTCCTCTGAAATTGATTAATTTCATATTAACTATTAGAAACTTCAAAAATAAGTATGGACCATACTAGAAAACATAATAATTCAGAAATGAAAAAAGATATTACAATAAGTTTGAAAAAAGAGAATACAATAAGTTACTAAAAAAGTAATGAGGTCAGAAACCATGTAACCTTTCACATTGACGAAGATTACTTCTTGAAAGAAGTATCTTTTTTGATGGAAAAGTGCTGACATCGCTTGATTTAGAGCAAGGTACAACGGCTGATGTAGAAATGACAATTTCTTTTGATGCAGAAAGAGGGACAACAGTTCTTGTAGAAGGAATTTTTTCCTTCAACAATGACGGTTGCTAACAGAGTGGTGTCCTCTCTGCTGCAAGTAGATGCACATTGTTTTTTTATAGAATGAGAAATGTTGGCATCAGTTGAACCACATAATGGGCCTTTCATTGGTGTTAAAAGAGTGCTTTTGTTTGGTAGGCACCCAGGGTTTGTAGTTGAAGGTGTTTTAGAGCTTCTTGTTGATGTAGTACTACCCTTCCCTAATATTAAAAGATGACCAATGCATGAAACAATAAGCATCTCCATCAGAGAATAAAAAATCATATCGCTATTTTTAAAGGCATCCTTTAAACAACCTTCCTTTTGATAACATGTTATTTGTAACATATGTTACCTCATTATTGCCCTTATCTCAGACACATGTTACCTCAATACTACTCTTCTCTGATGTAAAAAGATGACCAGGGTATGAAGCAATAAACATGTCCATTACACAATAAAAAGCCATACTACTATTTTTTAAGATATTCTTTTAAACAACCTTCTTTTTCATAACATGTTACCTCTTAGTTCAACCTGAATATGTACTTGGTGATGGAAACGGAGTCATTGGTGGCAAGCCCAAAGATTTGAGCTTTTCATTGTTTGCTTTTATTGTCTCCTCCCTTCTCAACAAATATTTGTCAGTTGCAGAATCTTCTGAAGTTTTCAACTTCTTCACCTTTTTTTTTTCTTGGATGGCATCATCTTCTTCAATTATGGAAATATAAACGTGGAAGAAAGACTAGCAAACCCTCTTTGAATCAATTCTTGATCTATTCAAGAAATACAAGAAGGCAAAATTCACTTCACTTTAGTCTAGCCAAACAAAGAGAAGTGAACAACAAAAAATGAAAGGATATAAAAAGACAAGCTAGCAATGTGTGCAACCATTATTGGCCTCCTTCAAAACATTCTTGAAGTTAATGTTCTTCAAGGACATACTATTTCTTGTTGAATGGATTTTCAAAATTTAGAAATATCAACTTCATATATACTTTGATCATTCTCATTTATATCTTGCTTATTTTAGAAAAAAATTGTACTACTTATATCTTCTTCTTATATTTACATTTTTATTTGACCACTACAATATGAATTATTATTTTGAAAAGTATAAATTAAATTCTATAGAACTTGCAATATGCAAATTCCACGACTTCTACTTTCACTATGTAAGTGACAGTTTGTTTAAATTTCTAACAAAATGCCTAAAAGTTTAGGCTTCTGGACTTATATAAGAAACTATACAATTACATTAAAAAAATATCACACGCAATTATAGTTATGAAAATGTACCTTTGTAGTGTTGCATAGAATAAGACTATACCAACATTCGAAGATGAAATACTGAATAGTTTGTGCACTATCTATATACACATTGTAACATGCAACAAAACACTTTCAGAATGTCAATACACATTTGTCCTCACAAATGACTACAATTGGTTTCATATACTATGTTTTCAAAAAACACTATGTTTTCAAATGAGAGGAGTGCAATGTCATTAAATGAACTGTGAAGAACTTATACATAAAGATTCAATGGATATTACAAGAACCCGGAACATCTTAAAGGATGGCAAAGTCAACTAATTCTTGAAGGTACAGAAATGTAGGTAAAAACAAAAACATACTTGCAAAAATGATGCCAACCACCAATATTATGGTTGCTGAAGTGCCTAGATTTAAAAACTACAAACCATTCACTATTGCAATGGACCTATTATTTGAAAGATTTATCTTTTGAAATAAAAGAGACTATTTTCTAAGGAATATCAACAATTCCTTCAACTACTTAAAGTTTAAACAAAATACACAAAATATGTTGCACATAACATCTTCTCATGTAGGTTTGAATTCAACCTCAAACATTGAAAAGTAAACTAAATCTTGGCAAAAAATCATACTAGAAATACATTTGAAAAAATTGTAGAGTAAATTTTAAGAAGCTACAAAGTGATTGGAGTTAAACATGTCATGCTCTTTAACCTTGTTTTTTTTGGAGAGACCAATTTTGAGATTTGAAATGTGAAAAGAGGATCAAAAGACTTCAAACTTGACTTACATAATTTTATTACCATTATGATCAAACATTACAATCTTCAATCCATAAGTGATATTGTTGTGCTTTCTTTTCTCATGTAATCTCTAACATCTCTAGTTTAAATTTGTGTGGTTTCAAATCAAAAAATTGATAAAACTTATAAAATGTTGACTTTTGTTCAAAAAAACAAATTTCAAGAATCCCCCAAAAGGCCTTGGGCATTTAAGCATTTAAGGAATTAACTCCTAAAGTTTGTTGACTATATTTTCACTCACTAAAAACGCTCCAAAACTGCCATTTCTAGTACAAGTATCAAATTTTTGAAAAAAAACTTTGTTTGACACATGTAACCATATGATCTTGTAGTATGCTGAATTGAGAACATGTGGTAAAAATTTCAAAAATTTGTACTACGTGGATTGCAAGATATAAGCATTTAAATTCATAGGAATCATTTTTTGAGCCTTACAAAAACAGGGCAGCTACACTTTATAATCTCACTTTTCTATAAAAAAAAAATGTCCAAAATGGTGGTTGGCTACATGCTTGAAAGATTTTACATCATTTGGAATTGTACAATCATACAACTAAAATCATAACTCTCTCTATAATATCACAAACGCCACCATTAATACTAGGGGCTCGTGCTTGCTATACTACGCATTCATTGTATCACATATTACTAAAATTTTGATATATTTGAATAGAATGCATGATAATGATTTTGATAAATCTTTAAACCATTATTTTAATGATTTTGTAAAAATATTTTCAATCATGCATACATAGAAATCGTATTTTCACACAATGTGACATTATAGAAATAGAGTAGTAGTTTGCAATCACCTCGTGATATCACTTTTTATAAAGGGTGATATTATAGAAATAATATAGTTGTTGCAATTGAGGTGATATTAAAGAGGATCCATAGGATGATATTATAGAGGTAGCAAATTCATTGCTTCTCTTGACTTTAGACTTCTTTGCGCTCAGTCTATGATTTTGTGCTTTTGTGAGCTTTGAGCTTTCATGATTTCAATTTTCTATTGCTACTACCAAATGATTTTGAGAAATTTATTCAATTGAAGTGATTTTGAATTCCACAACAATCAAGTTGTTCATAAAGTCTTCTTTTCAATTCTTCAATTTGGGTTGCCATTTTTTTGTAACAATGGAGTCAAATTTATAATGCATTCTAATGTATGTGTATCTTTTATAGTATTTACCATTGCATATGTTTCATTCATCATTCAATAAATTTCTATTATACATCTCAATATATGTTTACTTATAAAAAAATTATACAAAGATTTTAGTCATTTTTATTTGAAGATTAATTGAAATTTTTGTTCTACATTCTATCTAATACATAAAAATTCTTATAAAATTCTAATGATGAATGCGTAGCATGGCAAGCGCCAACTGTTAGTATATAGGAAAAAAATAGTAAGTAAAAAAAATAGTAAGTAAAAAAAATAGAAAATGATTCAAAATTCAAAATTGTTAAGAATTTTGTTGTAGAATTGAAAAATACCACTCCCAATGGTTGAAATGTTGCTATAAACAATCTACATCCTATGATTTTATTTTTTTCAATAAATATTGAAAATTGAGTAAGATAAAATACCTCAAAGTTTATTTTATAGTAGAAAATCCATAATTGTCTACAAACAAAAACTCCTTATAACTTTCATCTCATTAATCAAAATGGAATGATTCAAAGCTTTCTACACATATATAAGTCTAGAAAACCAATTTCAAATTTATGTTTTCTAAAAAAGTGATTTTTTCTAATTTGTCTATACTACTTGACTAGGGAAAAAAATAACATATTTGGCCATAACTTTTGATTCATATTTTCAAATGTTATGAAATTTAGTGCATATGAAATATATTCCACGGTCCTACCTTCTATTAAAATTTTAGCCTAAAATATGCAAATCTCTAGTCACATGTACTTGCCCAAAATTTCTATGTTGCCAAAAAATGCATGTTGGTCCTTTAGGGGTTAAATAGAAAAAAAAACTCAAACAATTGAAATGCATTGGAAAGCATACCATTCTATTGTAAAAACAACTAAAATGTCTTGAACTTAATTTGTGAATATATCATCAATAAAGTTGCACATGAAAATCATTCATTCTTGAATATGTAAAAAGTTTGGTTGACCATCCAAAGGACACAAAACATCCTCAATATCCTTCTAGAGTTAGTTTGTGACTCCATAGCAATTGTAATTGTCTAGGTAGATGGGGAATTTCATTAAAATGGCGATTATTCTGTGACTGGCATTCTCACAGTTCAGACCGGGCGGTCTGAACTCTACTAGCATCCTAGATTTTTGAGATCTATACCATTATTAGATATTTGAAATCTAGAAAATATATAGATTTTAAAAACCAATTGGTGTGAAATCTACATCTTTCCTAGATTTAATACATCTAGTAGTGGTATAGAATTCACAAATCTAAGACACTAATAGATTTCAGACCGCCCGGTCTGAACTATGGGAATGGCACACTGTGAAAATGGCACATGGAATATCGCCATTTTAATGAAATTCTCCATGTAGATCTTTGCAATTGTTTCAACCACCTTACTAAAAAAAATGTTCTTCTTCTATATATTATATAGAACACATGCAACTAATGCAAGGTACTACATCTATTTGTTTGACATACTTAGTATATGAAATAAATTAATTATCTATAAGAGACTCTTCATTCATTTTAGTCTTTGAACCAAAATTATTATTCTTTGTCTTCTATTTGAATTTGAGAATTTAGCAACAATTAATAATTGCATGAAGGATTTAGAATCAACAATCTACAACTCTAATATTACTTCTTAGTGGAGTATATTCATGCTTCATAGGGGACTCTGCCCATATTATATTATCAATGACGAATGTTATGACTATACACTAATTAAAATATCCTACATATACTACAAATAATGCACATTATATTTGAATAGTTATCACAACAAATGTTAGATTTACATCTAAATCAAGTGCCATCCCTCCCTTGTTGAATCCTTGGAGAAAAAATTTGGATTGTTTTTATATGTTTATTGTTGTTTTAACAAGGGTGAGCAATAGCATAGACACTGGAAAATAGAATAGGTCACCTTATTCCATAGCCCACCTCATAGTCAATAGACCAAATTTGATCAATTCCATCCAAAATGTTCAACAATTTGAAGTTCACCATCATCCTAATTTCATCCATTCAAAAATTGAACCTTCTACAACCTTCCCAATAATATGGTTAAAGAGCAAAACAACCTTTAATCATGTAAAACATAGCCTATAACCATATAGTCAAACTTCAAAATCCTCTAAGTTATGTGTTTAATTTTTGGTAATGTATGAATGAAATTACTATTATTCCAAATTTTTTATTCTATTCTATATTTATAAATTTAATGGCATTACATACTTTTGACTTCAATTTTATAATAAAATATTAATTTCAAGTTTATTTGAGGTTATTGTGTAAAAAAACTTCATTTTCATGCCTATTCAAATGCATGTCTATTCAAAATTTCAATAACAAAAAGCTAAAATATACAAAACTACATATTAAAAAGGTATGCCATTTTTTGATACCTAATCTTGTATTAAATTAGAAAACAACAAATATAACTTGGGTGAGTGCAAGAAAGACTCACCAGTTTTTGTAGCGTTTTGCTTAGCACCTAGTTTCAGCGACTCAATACTATGAGTACTAGAGTATTGTACTGCAGAATTGGAAAGCATTACATGGACCATTGATAAAACTGCAGATTGAGGTTATAATTGACAAGTGTCTAGCTACTGTACACTTGGGCAGAACTTGATGAAGGCGGGTAACTATAGGAGTATTACCAAATACTAGATGTTGTCTTATTGTACTGTTGTAGCCTAGGGTCCCAGTTTCTCACTGAAAATAGTGAAGTCTACTTTTAAATTTTTAGAAAAAAAAAGAGAACCATTATTTTTAAAAATAAAAAATGGCCATTTTGATAGACTTTGTCCTCATTACATTTCACCCGCCCCCCCCCCCCCAAAAAAAATCATCTATATTGTTCAAAATGGCGCGCGCAAGTGACCTTTATTCGAGCGCTTGTGACGCACTTGAAATTAAGTTTTCTTTAAAATCCTTTGGTAGGATCATGCAAATACATTATAGGAAGAGCCCATAAAAATTTCAGCTCAAAATGATCAAAATTGAATACTCCCCAGTACTAAAAAACCCTACACTACAAAGTGTGACAAATTAGCTAAATTAGAAATTAATTAGAATTTGATTTTTTTTAATTCTTAGAAAATATGGCCTCTCGTGGCTATGGAGTTCTCCACCTCCCAAAAAATTTCAACCTCATTTTCTTGAACCTCCAAAAGTTGTGACCAATGACAACTCTATCACTCGAAGTGTGACGCAAAAAAGGACTAGTCTTTCTTGCACTCACCCACTTGGTCTTGATTCAATGACGTGGATATATTATAAAAAGTTGTAAACAAAAAATTGTTTGAAAATCATCGTTTTTTTAGTATGGTCATTCATAAGCTATTGTTTGGAGATTTGAGCTTCATTTCACCTACATAAGTAATGAATGTTGTAAATGCCAACCTTAGAAGGAGGTTTGGATGATCATGTGATGATTCTCTTCAATCTCTTGTAGATCATTGTAAAATAATTTTGGTTCGATGAAACCAAATTAGGATTCAAAAAATTCAAATAGAGACTATAAAAAATTTTCAATTTTTTTTACCACAAAGATATAGAATTAGACATGTATAATAAATCCATGACACTTTTTTGGCAATTTAGCTCTAACTTATGATTTTATAGAATTTAAGAAAAAAATACAATCTACCCAATTTAAATTATTATACCATATATTCCTTCATCCAAACACTCTACATACTTTTGTTTTAGACATTTAGAGCAAACTTTTACATACCCAAAATTGACTAAGCCTTTCAAAAAAACAAGAAAAAAAATTCAAGCTTTTGTATGAAAGTGTGCAATAGTAGCAAGAAGAAAATTGGAATTGTTGTGCAATAAATATTTGTAGAGGCTCATAAAAACTAACTCTCATTTTTGAAAGATTATTTTTTAACCTTTAAACGACAAGCTAGGCCATTCATACTTGATTTCAAAAGAAACTTTTGGATTTTTTTTAAGAATGTTTCAACCTATTGACCCTACTTTCTATATTAAATATGTGGCTTTTCAAGCGTCACATTTAATTTGCAAAGTCATAGTATTATTCATTGTTTACTTTTGAATACTTTGACAACACAAACTTTAGGCAAGCAACATGACCTATTCCTTGATTTCCCTTGGGTTGCTAAACAAAAGAATATTGTTTAAGGATTAACATTGAATTTGAACTTTTGGGTTGCCTTTAGTTTATTTAATAATAAGTAAGATAAAACTACTTCTAGAATGTTATTTCTCCCTACTTAGAAACAAATGAAAGCATCATAAAACTCAACAAAGACAATTCCAACTCCAAAATTTCATCTCCAATTCTATTGCTAAATTCCAACTAGAACTTCTGAAAGCTTATCATAACCTTATTAGATAATGTAACTACACCTAAAATTGCATAAATGAGCAATTGAGCATGGTTGTCATTATTATATTGAAATTTTTTGGTGGGATCTTGTTGAAAGTCAAAAGGAGATTTTAGACTCCCTAAGAATGCATTTTTTTGACACCATAGGAATAAACTACAAATTTTCAAAGTGTTGAAAATAGGATTTAGGATAACCAACCATAGACTCTCATGGATAGTGGAAGTCCATTTTAGACAAGAATGTGGCCAATGCAGTTTTAGAAAGTATATAATTTAAGGTGTAGTTACCTTATAACATTACAACTAGCGCAAAATTGAACCTTAGTATGAAGAAGTGGTGAGGCACTTGTCCCCTTGTGAGATGTGGCGATGCACTCAAGACCTTATGCTCTACACCAATAATCCCTTAACCCTTAAACGACAAGCCAATCACTCATCTCTTTGGATACTATGTGAATTGTCAGCTTAAAAAGATACAAAAACATTCATTGGAAGACAACCTATCCATAATCAAAGTTGACCAAGTTGGTGTGAGTATAATATTGCCCGTTACAAAAGTCCTCGGTTGCTAACGTGAAGAACAACACAACTTTTAACGTGACGCGGTGTTAATGCGGAGTCATTCTTGCTTGCACACCTGTAGTGTAGTGGCGTCGCCGAGGCCTGGTATCGAGATTGGTGGCATGCTCTTACCTCCACTTGTCTGGTCACCCTCGTTGGTAAAACACGACCAACGCACACTCTTGCGGTCGTCACGCAGTCGTCACGCAGTCCGAGTAGTTCCGATCCTCTTGTCAGCGGAGACGTGAAGACTCCCGCAGGAGCCTTCAATTCAGTTTCTCCCCGGACTTTCTATACCCACGCGCGTCTCCTTTCTCACCTTGGGACGTAAATATATAAACCCCAACCCTGCCTCATCATGTATTCATATCAACGCAACAACATTTGAAGCACTGCAACTCAACGTACTAGCTAGCTCGACTGCGTTACCTTCAACCAAGTTGCGATCGACCAGCCAGGACCGGTTGAATTGATCGAATTCCATTCCAGCAAGCTACGACGACATATAGATCATTTCTGATCGTTCGACTGAACTGAGCAATTGTGAGAACCTCGATCGAATTGAGTATCATTCAGATCTCTAGCTAGCTCGGTCGATCGATCCTCGACTAGGATCGACGATGAAGGCGTACGTCATTGCTTTGGTGGTCTTTTCGATCCTCTTTGCATTCGCGATGATCTTTGTGATTGTTAGATTGTGCATCCGTAAATCTGGCGATGGGCGGGCGAATTTCAAACGATTTGGAGGGGGCGGTCTGGGAGGAGGGTTTGGTGGAGGCGGAGGGGCTGATGTTGAACTTGGCCATGGGGGGCACTATGGTGGAGGGGGCGATGCTGGAGGGGGCTTTGGCGACGGTGGTGGTGGAACTGGAGGAGGGGGGGGCTTTGGCGATGGTGGAGGTGGAACTGGAACTGGAGGAGGAGGAGGGAGCGGTTATTAATGCACACTAAAAGGGTTTGGGTGCACATTACCGTGCCAATTTTAAGGATTGTAACATCAATTTTGTTCAATTTTTCACAAATTTGACACTTTTAGGACGCATAATACAGATATATTTAATTCAATAGTAGCCTAGTTTTTTGAATTTAGTGAAATTGAAAGTGATTGAATTTAGTAAAATTGAAAGTGATTGAATTTAGTGAAATTGAAAGTGATTGAATTTAGTGAAATTGAAAGTGATTGAATTTAGTGAAATTGATGTCAATGTATATAGGATGAAGATTGTCTCTTGGGGGAGCTTGGAGGAATTATTCTTCATTGGCAATTTGACATTGATAAAAATATTGTAATTTAGCCTACTCAATAATAATAGGAATACATAGTCTAGCTCACTCCAAATCATCTTGCAATATAAAGGAGTTTAATAAACATTGGCAATACACTAGCCAATGATGTGTGCAAAAATATTAAAAATTGGCTAGTGTATTGCCACTCCATTCACTCCTTTCATTGTCAAAAATATTGAATGCAAGATTGCCCACAAATTGTAGGCCACTATAATTGTAGGCGACACTTCCAAGAAAAGCTCAAACAACAATACAAATTATTTTGTCAATGTGACACTATGGATGGATTGTGTAGTCTCTCTATTCAAGAATGTTATGGTTAATGTCTTTTAGTATAAATAGGATATTTTTTATTCCAAAGTAAAATCATCTTCTTTAACAATTGTACTAATTTATCCATAATTGAAGAATTGACTTCTCATAGATAGTGGAAGTAAATTTTAGACAAGAATGTGGCCTATGCGGTTTTAGAAAGTATACAATTTAAGGTGTAGTTACCTTAGAACATCACAATTAGCGTAGTATGAAGAAGTGGTGAGGCACTTGTCCCCTTGTGAGATGTGGCGGTGCACTCAAGACCTTATGCTCTGCACTAATAATCCCTTGACCCTTAATCCCTTGATCCTTAAACAACAAGCCAATCACTCTGAAAATCATCTGTTTGGATATTGTGTGAATTGTCGACTTAAAAAGATACAAAAACATTCATTGGAAGACAACCTATTGCAGAAGACATTCCCGTTTCATACAAAATTTGGAAGATGAATAGTTATACTTCTATCCTACATGGAGAAGTTCTTTATCATTCATCAACCATAAAACATCCTCCGTGTTGTTTATGGGTTAAAGTCCTCACTAAAACTCTCCCCTTTCTTCACACCTCTCATTAACTTCCACATCCTCTACTAAGGCCATAATCAAAGTTGACCAAGTTGGTGTGAGTATAATATTGCCCGTTACAAAAGTCCTCGGTTGCCAACGTGAAGAACAACACAACTTTTAACGTGACGCGGTGTTGATGCGGAGTCATTCTTGCCTGCACACCTGTAGTGTAGTGGCGTCGCCGAGGCCTGGTATCGAGATTGGTGGCATGCTCTTACCTCCACTTGTCTGGTCACCCTCGTTGGTAAAACACGACCAACGCACACTCTTGCGGTCGTCACGCAGTCGTCACGCAGTCCGAGTAGTTCCGATCCTCTGTCAGCGGAGACGTGAAGACTCCCGCGGGAGCCTTCAATTCAGTTTCTCCCCGGACTTTCTATACCCACGCGCGTCTCCTTTCTCACCTTGGGACGTAAATATATAAACCCCAACCCTGCCTCATCGTGTATTCATATCAACGCAACAACATTTGAAGCAACTCAACGTACTAGCTAGCTCGACTGCGTTACCTTCAACCAAGTTGCGATCGACCAGCCAGGACCGGTTGAATTGATCGAATTCCATTCCAGCAAGCTACGACGACATATAGATCATTTCTGATCGTTCGACTGAACTGAGCAATTGTGAGAACCTCGATCGAATTGAGTATCATTCAGATCTCTAGCTAGCTCGGTCGATCGATCCTCGACTAGGATCGACGATGAATTCGTACGTCATTGCTTTTGTGGTCCTCGCTTCGATCTTTGCGATCCTCTTTGCATTCTCGATGATCTTTGTGATTGTTAGATTGTGCATCCTTAAATCTGGCGATGGGCAGGCGAATTTCAAACGATTTGGAGGGGGCGGTCTGGGAGGAGGGTTTGGTGGAGGCGGAGGGGCTGATGTTGAACTTGGCCATGGGGGGCACTATGGTGGAGGGGGTGATGCTGGAGGGGACTTTGGTGGAGTAGGGGGCTTTGGCGACGGTGGTGGTGGAACTGGAGGAGGGGGTGGCTTTGGCGATGGTGGAGGTGGAACTGGAACTGGAGGAGGGGGTGGAGGTGGAGGAGGAGGAGGAGGGAGTGGTTATTAATGCACACTAAAAGGGTTTGGGTGCATATTACCGTGCCAATTTTAAGGATTGTAACATCAATTTTGTTCAATTTTTCACAAATTTGACACTTTTAGGATGCACAATATAGATATATTTAATTCAATAGTAGCCTAGTTTTTTGAATTTAGTGAAACTGAAAGTGATTGAATTTAGTGAAATTGATGTCAATGTGTATATAGGATGAAGATTGTCTCTTGGGGGAGCTTGGAGGAATTATTCTTCATTGGCAATTTGACATTGATAAAAAATATTGTAGTTTAGCCTACTCAATAATAATAGGAATACGTAGTCTAGCTCACTCCAAATCATTTTGGAATATAAAGGAGTTTAATAAACATTGGCAATACACTAGCCAATGATGTGTGCAAAAATATCAAAAATTGGCTAGTGTATTGCCACTCCATTCACTCCTTTCATTGTTGAAAATATTGAATGCAAGATTGCCTACAAATTGTAGGCCACACTTCCAAGAAAAGCTCAAACGACAATACAAATTATTTTGTCAATGTGACACCATGGATGGATCTCCTAGTCTCCCTATTCAAGAATATTATGGTTAATGTCTTTCAGTATAAATAGGATATTTTTATTCCAAAGTAAAATCATCTTCTTTAACAATTGTATTAATTTATCCATAATTAAAGAATTGAGGTGTTAGAAATTGAATTTGTGGTGGTGATTTTTGTAATTCATTGTATCCAAGTGTTGCCAAAAAGAAAAGGGTTCTATTTTTTGAAAGAGGCCTAAGCACAGGTTGTGGCCAAGCATTGATAGGCAAGCACGACTTCAATGTTTGTAAATCCCTCCTACTTTATGCCACAAGCCCTCTATGCTAGGCAAGAATCCTTCCAATTGTTGCCCCCGACGATGCGCTAATGATGCAATCATTTTATTTCAATATTATTTTTTTCCTTCCTCACTCAATTGACCATTATATCTCTAACTTGTGCTACCCAACCCAACAACGTTAGAATGTAAGCTTAGAAATGCGAGCCTTGAGCTTAGGTATAAATAGGTACTCTACAACCATTGAAGGTGCCTATAACATAATTATCCTATAACCATGAAAGATGCTTATATTATAGGTACCTAAATAACATAGGCACCTATGATATAAATACTTTATCACCATGGAAAGTGCCTAGACTCTCACACTCAAGATCCTAGGCTCATATGCGAGAAACCCTAAATCCAACCTACCTAAACTCTATCAGCCAATAGGGATAGTCATACCTTCTTTACAAAGCAAACTTCTCTGCAGAATGAGAAGTTGGTGAGAAAAAAGAGAGCTAATGAGGAATAGTTCTCAATGAAGAAGGTGTGACACTCTTTTTCTATTGTCTAGAGAACGAGAGTGAAAAATGCCCAATGAAATGTATGACCGCAACCAATGCCAAACACAAGATTAAGGCATAGAATGTGCAAGTTGATTAGGATGCACAATGAAGTGCAAAATGTGGGCTTCGACACAAAAGAAAACAAGAAACACAGCAAATTGAGCTCAAGAGCATAATATACTTGTTGTGCGAAGTCTTCTGTGCAAAAATTCTTTTCATCTTTTGTTCCGGAGGAGAATAATCAACTTCGCATAGACTTGGCAGCAAAAGCATATTTTGCAAACGTGAAGCCAGCACGTCTCCATTCTCCAGAGAACTCCCCAGCAGTGAAAAAGGTGTGACTACCCCCATGGACTTTGCATCTGGACATTGGACAATATTGGAAACTTGGGCTGAAAAGACTATTGGCAGTCGATTGAGATGAGCGTGTTTTTGTGATTTTTGGCTCTTTAAATTCAAAATGGACTTTCACTGCTACCGGTATCTCATCTTCTCGCTGGCTTTGGCTGATCTCGCGCTCCTCGCAGCGACTGTGAACCTAATGCGAGCTCCCGATTCGGAAATGGACGGCACATACGAACTGTGAATACGTAGAGAAGATGGCGCTGCGTTTTCAAGCATACGGCGACGTGACTCCAACCTCTTCTTCTAGCCACGACCCTGGCGGTGACTTGAACGCGGTGAAATGCCGGCTTCTCTTATAAGTCGCGCGACTTTATGGAGAGCTCGTTGGGATTTTGCGCGTTTTGGCATCCGAGGCTAGCAGGTTATCTCCTGTGCGCAAACCTTGATCTGAACCGCGTTTGTGGTTAAGCCGTGCCCTGGCTGGAATTTACTATGCGGAATTCCGTGTTGTTCTCACCGAGGTCGTTCTCTTGTCCCCTCTGTATAGTACGGCCAGGTTAGGACGTGCATGTCCAGGACTAATAAATGACAAACCGCTCCCTCGTGCAACTGAGGAACGATGGCCTATAATGCGAGGGTTGTGCGCCCAGCTCGAAGACTACAAGCCAGAGTACAAGGGTGGCAGATTTCTTGACCATCGTCACCAGCTCACGATCCGCCCTCCCCAGCTGCTGCGACGGCTCTCCACTCTCCAGGTTCGGGCGAGGAGGCAGTTGCGCGTGGATCGTCTTCCTTTCCTGTTGGGTGCCCAGATTCTGGTAAGGCGTGTGAATTAATGCTATCAGTCGTTGATGAATGCTGGGCCGCATGTTACCGTCATTAATTAATCTGTTTTGGAACAGTGACCGTGAATTAGTCGGAGTTCTCGCCGCTCCATCATGCAACTGCCTCACTCGCCCTGAAGTTTCCTGCAATTGGGGAACTCATGAACACATTGATTACGTGGTCCAAACGCCAGAAAGACGGCCTCAGTGGCCCCGCAAAGATGACATGATGGAGCGCCGAAGGAAGGAAACACGGCGTAACTTTCCCTTCCTGCGCTCATTTTCCCTCATACTCTTGAGAATCGCGATCCCGGATATCCCGCATTCGATGCCTCCAAGAACGTGAGGAACGCAGGCATCTTCCGGTGCATGTGTGCGGCGTGGAACCCACCGCCCCGATCTGAATTTGGTACAGTAGGGCCGGTTTTTCAAGTACACAGCCTAAAAGGTCCCAGAGCCACCCATCACCAACCAGCACCCCATCTGCATCCAGTAGGGTGGCAAAAATGCAACACAGGATGGGACTAATTTCCAAATATGAGTTATTGATTTCCTACCATCAATTCCTCCATTCTGCTCTTGACACATCTGCTTTGGTTTGGAGTGCCAAAGTGAACAAGGTGCAGTCTCTTATATGAGCAGTTTTGGTGAATAGTCTACACATTGGACATGGGTCTAACGCAACTTTTGCCTTCCAAAATTCACAGTAAATTCACTTCAACTGATAAAATTACAAATCTTTCATCAATCTTCCTCACTTCTATCTCTTCACCTGTGGAAATATTTCCTTCAACTTCCTATACACCACATCATGTTGGTAGTTGCTTATTTGGTCGACTATGGGTGGCTCCACTATAATTATTTTCTCTATTTTTTTTACTCCACATAGAAGTTCTTTTTACTCCCTCCATCTTGAAATAAATCCGGGGTTTCCTAAAAATGGCTAGGTTAGTGTGTGAGTAGCTCCTATTTCCAAAAGATTGCATATGTAGTGTAGCTTCTACTAAACCCTACTAGATGTGAAAGAATGGAAGTCAATAGTGAAGTGGCGCATGTTGAAAATAGGAGGCTAAATCGATAAATTTTTACCCTTTTCACTTTTCGGAACTGCTTCAGTGGTATTGATTTTCATCGTTCTCCAAGCAACATTGGTGTAGTGATGTCCATTGACGTCTTCTATATTCAACTCTGCCAATGCATGTCCTATGAAAATTCAAGTGTAGAAAATTTTCAACAAGAGATTTGTTAGTAGCAACTATAGGTTGAACTCTTTGTTTTTGGTTGCTTAGAGGTTGTATTTTGATTCCCTTTTAAAAATCAAATTGCTATATAGTCTTTAGAGTGTGGTATTTGCAAATTCTTTTGCTTCGAGGTGTTCGAATTAACTTCGATTGTTGTCCATCAAATTGTAGAGAGCCAATTTTAATTTGGAACAAGTATATTTAGAAACCCCGGATTTATTTCAGGTTGGAAGGAGTAGATTTTTTCAATTCACTATTTTTTCTCAATGTTTTCGAATTGCAAATGTTTTTTTCCCCAATTCCACTGTCTAGCTTTGAACTAAGGCAATATGTTCTAAAACCGCCCGTCTCCTTCAAATTGCCCCTATTTCTAGCTAGAGAATGGAAATGAGGGGATCCTTAAATGGACCACTTTAGCAATTGAATGAATCAAGAAAAATTATTTTTCTATTGCTAAAGCCAATCATTGTCTTTGATTTTTGCATATCTCTTTACAAGTTGCAAGAAAACACATTTTAGGAGACCTATGGTCACAAATAGGTGCCTATATTCCAAATCTTTGAAAATTCATAAGTAATTCAAAAATGCTTAGAAAAATACAAAACCACTTGTGCTAGATTCCAGATCTATTTTTCTTTCTCTGAAAAATGATCTAAAATTATTTTAGTCCACAGAAACCTATGAAGAAGGCATACCAGCCCTTAAGTGGTCACTTTTAGAGCATACTACCTTACCTGACCTTTTTTTCCAAACATTGTTGTATCCCCCCTTGCTTGACAGTCACTCTGACACGTGTTGTTGTCAAAGGGTTAATTCAAAGCTCAGGTTGCTATGAATACCAGCATAATGTGTTTAAAAATCACATTTTTTTCACAATTATTTCGCAGCTATTTTTTTTTTTTGAGGGGGGGTGCCGGAGAAGATTTGTTGCTAAATTCAACCAGATTTGGAACACTGATTCCAAGAGCAAGTGGCAGACGCCGTCATAGAAGTACTGTATGTATCCTATTATTTAAGTTAAGTTAAGTTTACTCGGGGCTTGCAAGTTAAGTTAAGTTATTCTTTTCATGTTTTTGAAACAAATGGAAATCCATTGCAAAAGCACCAAATAATTTAAGTTATTAACCCAGGAAGGACGCCGCAGACAATAAGTGTCCGATGAATGACAAAGAATTCTCCATTGTAGGACAGAACTACAACTATTCATCCTTGGAATTTTTTGTGGAAAGTAGAGAACATCTACAGTAGCTTGACTTCCAATGAGTACTTTTGGATTTTTTTATTCCAATGACTCTCACGGTTACACAATGCATGATTTCCAAGGTCACCCCCCGCGTCCTTCCTGGGTTAATGCAGCAGAGTCTCAAGCAAAAAAATCAAAGTATAGCAGATCCATTTCCAACCATCACTCCATTTCCAATGTAAGGTAGAAATACCCAAAAATGTTACTTTAAACAATTCAACATAGTTGGAGGCATATTTTTCTAAAAATAATATTTTTGTAGTACATGCAAGTGAAAATCACGAATATTAAAAAAATAAAATTTTCGGACATTGTATATAATTTTTATGATTTTTTAAAGTGTTGGTTGCCTACACCATTGGAATTGTCCCATAGGTGCACCCAAAATTGAATTGCACAAAAATCAACTGTCAACAAATCAAAGTTAAATATGTGTAAGACACATTAATGGAACTCTAGGGACACTTTAAGGGCACTCTATGGAACAAGGATTAGGTACAGGGGCGGAATTGGATGTTTCTACCTTATAGACTATTTTCTTTCTATGAGGTTGTGCTTTCTTTCTGTGAAGTTGTGGTGGAGTTCAAGGAGCAGTTTGTGGCGTATTAGAATTGGCTATAAGGCTATCAATATTGCAACTAACCCTTGGTCAATTTTGCAATTAGCCTATGGTCAGAAATTGAAAGGTTTATATCACCATTATAGGTCAAAGAGAATCTTTTATTTAAAAATTTATAATAATTGTACTTTGTATTAAAAAAATTCGAAAGATATAAAATCCTTCCAAACTTTATTTCAATATGTGGGAAAAATTTTGCACTCAAAAAACCTACACTCCAAATATACCTAATTGCTTAAGTGGTTGGAAATGAGTCAACTACCTTATCAAACGTTATGGTTTGGTCTCAAGCAAAGATGCTCCAAACAAGCAAGGTATTTTTAGGAATTGAATTTCTCTGAAAAGCAACGAAACTTTTTTTATAGGGAATATTTTGGCAAAACATTCTTGTACATCAATGGATGAAATCGCTAATTTGCTACCAAATCTTGGGACAATATTGCTTTATTTTGGATGATTGTACATTATTTTGGATGAATAAATGAAATTTCATTCATAAATTGCAAGTTTCATCTATTTCTATGAATATAAATAGTTTCATCTTTCTAGTGATTATTGCTTTTTGCGCTACCTAAAATAAATGAAAAAAAACCCTGCAAACAAATGGGTTGTCATTGAAATACCAACATCCTTATAAAATATAGAGTCATAATTATGGATTAATGAATGGATCACTTGTTTGCCCCACCATTTTGACATTCAACTAATTGCAAGTGTTCTAGTGTGCAAAAGAGAAACACATATTCCATATCAGTAAGGTAGGTGGCTAGAATTTCAACCCTCTTCTTCAGACCATCCCCTAGTTGGCTTTAAAATGAACCTTAAGAGGTTGATAAATGGGTAATCAATGTCCGTTTGACGATGAAAGAACAGTTTATCATTTATCAATTATTTGTTCATACTTTGATAGGGGACGTAATTAGAGCCAATGTGGGTCCATTTCTGAAAACATGTATGTGCATTAAAAAAAAATCACTCAAACTTTGAATGTTAATATCTTTTAATCCGTATGGTCAAACTTCATGAAATTTTCACCACATGATCTCATACAAGTAAAGTACAAGATCCTACGGCTAGATTTTTTTAAATTTGTTGCCTTGGATGAATTTAATAGAAATGGCAGTTTTGAGTGATTTTTGACCAAAAATAGGCCTTGGCACTTTAGGAGTTAAGTTTAGTACAAATCGCATTTAGGAACCTTGTCTATTACTTTTTGCATGCTACAATGCTTGTTATTAGACCACATGTGTGTGGGTTTTGCAAGGCCTAGGGATCATAAATAGGTACCTATGACAACAGTGGTCCAAACTATTGGTTTTCCAAAAAAAATTTAAAACAATGGATACAGATTTCTAAAGGGGGCATTCCATTTTCCCCCGGAACCCCAAAAGGACCAAGGCTGTTTTTCTGCTAAAACCACTCAAAATTGTCATTTTTTGTTGCATTTACTCAAGAAAAAAAAATACTTTTTTTAGAACTTAATCATAGGATCTTTTACTTTAATTGTTTAAGATCATGTAGTAAAAATTTCATGAAGTTTGACCATACAAATTGGAAGATATTAGCATTCAAAGTTGGAAAATAAAGATTTTTGAACACTAGCCTATAATATCAAATGACTTTGACCGCCATTTATGGAAATTTCTTGCACTATGGACATTGAATTTTAAAAATTTTGTATTGAAAAATTGAATTGAAAATCTAGGAAATAAATTTCAAAAAGAAAAATGCTTGATTTTCAATCTTTAAAAAATTATCAAGTAGAAGTAGGTCCAAGATTCAAAAGAAAACTAAATCATCAATAGCTCTAAGATGGGATTGAAACACAATAATCCCAACAATGAGATTGTTTTAACAAACAAATTTAACCTTGTGAAACAATTTTTTTGAAAAATTGTGAATATTGCATTTAGAAATGAATCCTATAAGTTATTTTTTCAAGAAAATACTTAGATTATCCAAAAAACAAGATTGTCCATAACTTTCACATCACTAATCCAAATGGAATGAATCAAAGCTTCACATGTAGACAAAATTAAGATCTATTAGAAAAAAAATTAGGTAGTGTTTGTTTTTCTAGCGTTTAAACATTAGTTCTAATATAAAGAAACAAATACCCTAATGTCCCTCCAAATATAATGCAATGGCATGTTGCTACGAACACAAGTTCTACAGTAAAAAAGAAACACTGGTACAAAGGTTGCCTACATCTTTGAAGTACTTTAATCCCTATAGTTTCAAGTGTCTCCTTGATAGACTGTTTAACCCCTAAAGTCCCATTGTCCCTATGGGGGACAAAATGGATTTTGGACAGGCTCATATGAGCTCAATTTTTGGTGAATTTTGTTGAAACTTTCTCATAAGATAGAAAAACTTATGAGCTTTTCAAAAATATAATTTTTATTTAAATTAGTGCCTGGGAGCAAAAGTTATGCCACAATAACCTCAAAATGGGGGAGACCGGGCAGAAAAAAAATTTATAAAAAATTGAAATAAAAATTAACTAAATTTTTTTAAGTAGATTATATTTTTCTCTAAATGGAAAGCTTTGATTCATTCCATTTGGATTAGTAACGTGAAAGTTATAGAGTTTCTGGTTTTGCAGGCAATTAGAGTGTCTTCTTGAAAAAAAACTTTTTCTTTTACTTTGAATGCTAATATCTTTCAATTTGTACGGTCAAACATCACAAAATTTTTACCACATGATCTAAGAGAAGTGTAGTACAAGATCCTGTGGTTAAATTCTTAAAAAAAATACTTTTAAAAAATTCTAGAATGATCGCAACAAAAGAGGCAATTTTGACAAAAAAATGGCCTTGGGACTTTAGGGATTAAAGGTTTGGGCAAATGCTTGTGATCTCAATTTTTGGTAGTTTTATTTTTTATTTTTTTCAAGTTAGCAAAATGGAAAAAATTATACACATTTTTGTTTTCTTTTTAGATAATCTCAATGCTAAAATTAGAATGTTTCAATTCCATTTTTAGTTAGAGCTACCAAAAGTTTAGTGTGTATGCTCTCAAATTCTCAATTCAATTCTTCAACATTAAAAAAATTAAAATTCACAAATTATAGTATAAAAAATTTAAATTAAGAGGATTCAAAGCTCTATAATCTAGTCAGGCTAAGAACAAAAAAACTCGTTTTCTTCACTTTAAAGGCTTATATCTTGTGATCAATATGGTCAAAGCTTCTAAAATTTCTTCTAAACATTTTTATACTAGATTAGTGAAAGATCCTACATTTAATCAAGCAAAAGAAATAATTTTTCATACTTTTGTTGTTTGTATTGAAAATAGACATTTTGAGTGTTTTTTGATGAAAAAATAACCTTGGGTGTTTAGGAATTAATCCCATGCATAAATGAACTATTTGAAGAAAATGAAGCAATTTTAACACAACCTAGCACAACCTCAAGAACAATACAATTTTCTCCTTGCCAAGGAGATTTTGAGTACTCCTATTTTTCGCACTTTGAAAATTCATAGTTTATTCATATTGTTCCCAAAAATGAATTTTAAATGAATCTAGAATCTCCTTTTGACTACCAACAAGAGCCAACAAAAAGCCTTTTTAATTCAATAGAAAAGAACAATGCTCAATTCCTTTTTTTGAATGACTTTTTAATTCAATAGAAAAGAATAATGCTCAATCCCTTTTTTGAATGATTTTTTAATTCAATAAAAAAGAACAATGCTCAATCCCTTTTTTGAATGATTTTTTAATTCAATAAAAAAGAATAATGCTCAATCCTTTTTTGAATGATTTTTTAATTCAATAAAAAAGAACAATGCTCGATCTCTTTTTCAAATGACTTGTAAATTCAATAAAAAGAATAATTCTGAATACCTTTTTTGAATGACTTTTTGATTCAATAAAAAGAACAATGCTCAACCCCTTATTCCAATGATATCAGATGCTCTAACCTTTGAGAGATCCCCCTGCTAGTTTGTAAAACTACGTTGACAAGTTATCAATGAAATGCACCGGAAAAATGCAGCTATGGAGCTCACATTTGAGCATTCCCTAAAAATCTACCTTAGTAAGTGAGTCTCACCCCCAAAGTGGTAATTTGGTTAATTTGTGCCAAAAACTGGTAATAAGAAAAATGTTATACCGTAAACTAGTGCAAAAAAAAATAACAAGCCAATGAGAGCCCCTAAAAATGCACTCCTTGTGAACTGGACTAACCTTTAATGATGGACTACACTAAAATTGGTAAATAGTGTTGGTTGATAATTAGTGTTGTTCCCTATTTTTTACCCCAACACTATTTTTCAACTCATGTGAAAATAGTGTTGGGGCACTTAACTCCCGCCATCATACTTTGGCTCTTCCCTCAAAATCTGAATTTCTAGCCCTTCCCTGAAAATCTAGATTTTTGGTCTTTCCTTAGAAATCTGAATTTTTGGCCCTTCCCAATTGGACAAAAAGAGGCACCATTCTCCAAAAACTAAACTAGATCGAGGCAAATTTTTTTACTATAGAGCTAAAATAGTGTTAGAATGTGTAATTAGTGTTCTAACACTAACCTTGCAAATCACAATTAGTGCTAGTTCGGCTAATTAGTGTTGCCAACACTATTTACCAATTTTAGTGTAGTGACCGTGGAAATCATCCCTTTTGAAAAGAATCATTGGGCTCAAAAAAATCTAAAAGCATTCATTGGAACTCAAAGTACTATAGAAGATTTCTTTTTTTCATACAAAATTCTAAGGATGAATAGTTGCACTTTTGTTCTATAATAAAAGATTCTCTATCATCCATTGGACACGAAGTGTTTGCTTTGATGTTTGAGGGCTAACTTAGCTCCTACCACAACATTCAATAGCCTTTATGCCCACTGTCTTTTCTTCATGCACCTTGTTCATCACATTAAGTCTCTACCTATCCATTTAGCTACTAATGAAGCATAGTAGGGTGCAAAATATTCTACACCAATAACACCATCAGTTTTTGTTTTTGTTTTATTTTTTTAATGAAGTGCCAAAGTGCCAATATTAAATGTTGTAGTGGTGCTCCAAATTTCAACATTCATCCACATATTGGATAGAAAATATCACACTAGTACATATCACATATCCATAATTCTATTTTCATCCACGATTTGGAGATTTCATCCAAGAATTTCTTATAATTTGAAGTTTCATGGTGATTTTTTGCCCTTCCAATACCATTTTGTTCCAAGGCGTGGTGCTATGCCCATTATTTTGGTGCAAATGACTGAAACAAACGTGTTGCATACTATCTAAGGTAAAAGAGCCAATTGTGGTAAGAATTAGGAGTTTGGCTCACGTTGTTGCTGAAATTTTTCAATTTTTTTCCTACATGAAGTCAAGTGTAAGAAACAGTGAGATCGATTGAAATTATACTTTTCTAAAAAAAATTATAAATTTGCTATGAACTTTTGAAGTGTTTAGCACATCATGGCCCCAAGGAGTTTGTAGACTACCCTACAACCAATGAAATTTGAATCCATAATGTTCATCCTATTCACATAAAGCAGTTACAATATTTTCTAACATAGAAGGCCTGAAAAGTCAATTCTTACAATGAATTCATATTGGAAAGTTGGAAATTCCTAATGAGGTTGCTAATCACTTCATTATTGTTATGTAAGACATTGATTGTGGCCCAAATCTCACATATTGAAAAAGACTATAATGGGATCATTTCTTACGTGTCCACAATAGGGTCATCTAACTACAATGGGTTGTTTTACTTTATTGTAGAGCCACACTAGTGACAACATGTTGTTGAATGTTTTGACTAATTGAGTAAAAAAATTGGTTGATACTTAGCAATAATTTCTTCACAATTGGCATTTCAATTTTTCAATTTTTTTAAACAATGAAGGAACTTCATTGACTTTACCCAAGACTTTACCACATGGATAAACACTCAACAATCTCCCTTCAAATGTTTTTTTTTCATTTATTTTAGGAAGTGCAGAAAGCAATCTTCATTAGAGAGATGAAGCTATTCACATTAATGAAAATAGATGAAACTTGCAATATACAGATGGAAATTCATTTATTCATCCAAAAAAATGTACATTCATTCACAATAGAATGATACCATCCCAAGTTTGGGTAGCAATTTAGCGATTTAATCCATTGAAAAAAAAGAATATTTTACCAAATATTCCTTGTAGAAAATTTTGCATCACTTTCTAGCAAAAATTCATTTAAAGAAAACCTTGTCTCCTTTGCCAATTGGCATTGGAATGAATAATAACAATTTGTTTCATAATACAAGAATCACGGGATTGAACCCTTATTGTATTGCGTCTATGCAAGTGATAGAGTAGTTTGTAAGGACATTCAACTATCCCTTGAAAATAAACAAACATAAATTTTATCAATTAATCAATTACCCCACAAATAAAATTTTAAAAAACAACAACTTGATTTGCCCTTCTACCCTCCAAAACCAAAACAACTTTGATAAGGATACAATATATGTAATATGTATGTAATATATAGAGATATGATCTATAGGACACAAATGTTATATAGAATATTTATATGGTATGATATATGTATAAATATTGGATATGGGGTACAAAATATAGGATATGGTTGTTAATCTCATATTGATTGTAATCTAGCATGTTAAAAATATATTGATTTTGGAGGTCTGTAATGAAAAAAAATATAGATACAGGGGTTATTGATTCACTCACTTATTAAGTGAATTGGTAGTAATATCTTACTATCTCCTTAAAAGGGACATTCTACAATCTAAAATATATAGAAAAATGTAAAGTAGATTCATCCATTAGAAGAAATCTAGACCCTATACAAGGTTGTTTGAGTGCATGAAAATGTGCAATTATAAAAAATAATAATAATAAAATAATTTTTTAATAATTTTTTTGACCCACTTGATTACTTGGTGTACTATACAAAATTGGGGATAAAACTTTTTCAAATTTTTTCCCTTTGAATTTGCTCGTTGGTTGAAAGCCAAATGGCCCTCCATAAAGGCCAAATTTTCTCCAATGCATATTGACACCTACAATATATTTATTATTATAAAATATAAAATATAATTTAATATAATTTTTATAGAATCTTATTTTCCAGTAAAAAAAGGGGTCCAACGTACTTTAGAATGCATTACTTGGATACCATATGAATGAATTTTGAAATCTCAAAATATTATTTTTTTATGTACCAAACACTGACACTACATTAGTATCTATTTTTTGTATTGTTTTTTGGTCAAAATGTAGGTGTTTCATTTTGACCAGTGATGATTATAGCAATACATATTTTATCTCCTAAAGGCCTAGGGTCTTTTTTGAGCTTCTTGAAGTTTGTTCTAAATTGAATAAAATGTTAATATTTTTGATAGATTTTTTTATCAATTTCATTTTGAATTGTAACCATACAAATTCAAACTAGACATGTTAGAAATTACATGGGAAAAAAAATACAAGTAATACAACAATATCACTTATAGATTGAAAGATTATAATGTTTGATCACCAAGGTGTTAATCTTGTGAAAGTGATTTAAAGTCTTTCAATCCTCTTTTCACATAAGACATCTAAAAAATTGATCATCAAAAAAGTATGAAGTTAAAGGCATAACATGCATAATCCAATCAATTTACAACTTTTCAAAAATCTACTCTATAATTTTTTAAAATGAATTTCTAATGTGATTTTTTCTCCAATATCTAGTGTATTTAAGACTCACTTTCAAGAATCTTCAACACTAGAAAATCAAAATTTGCAATGGACACCCTTGTATAAAATTTTAAATAGAACAATCATAATCATTCATTTTTAAAATTGGATTTTTGATGCTAAAACTAGACTTCTAAAGGATTTTTTTAGAATATAAACTACTAAAAATAGCAACTTGGTCAAATTTTAATCAACTTCAAAATATTGTCAATACAAAAATTTGGTGCCTTTGGCATTTAGGGGTTAAAAACAAGTGTTAGTATTGCCAACTACAATAAAAGTCACTATTAATAGTGAAAAGTTTAGACAATCATTGTTCTCTATTCTAAAATGTTGTGAATTTGTTGAATTCTATAGTTAGTACATATGTATACATGTATGTATGTATGTATGTATGTATGTATGTATGTGTGTGTGTGTGTGTGTGTGTGTGTGTGTGTGTGTGTGTGTCTCTCTCTCTATTCAAGGTATTTACAATTCAAACTATTTTTTTGTTTTTGTAAAAAATGATTTTGTGAATTCAATGAAGCAAAATATGAGCAACAATCAAAAGGGCATCATCCTACTTTAGATGACAAGCCTCAACTAAGTGAATTAAACTCTTCATTCAAGATGGTCACATCAATTAGCACTATAATTATTTTTCTAACCATTTTTGTAGAGCATGTTCCAATCTAAGACACTAGTCAAGGTTAAAGCTTATATGTTCAAAGCAATTAATCATCCATTGTATAAGCATTTGTAGAATCACAGTTTGACCAAACTCAACTTTTGTAGATTGTCTTAGTGTAGATCATTAGATTTTAATCCTTGAAATCATCCTTTTGGATTCATTGTGAATCATATACTTAAAAAAAGGCCAAAAGCACTCATTGGAGGTCAAATTACTATGCAAGAGCTTCCCTTTTCACCACTGTTTTTTCATGCACGATTTCTTGCCAATTAGCTACAATCAAATGATCTTAGCTATTTTTTGTGAAAGAAATTTCATTTTAGGGGGTCAAAATGGCTACATTATTGCTGGACTTAAAAGACCAATAGCCAAATTTTACCTAGCTATCACCTAGTTTTTATATAGATATCACCAAGTAACACCTAAGTATCACATGAGTATTGAAGAAGCAACTAGCTCCTTCTCGAAAATGAAAAAAAAACATAGGTTCCACACATCTTTTTAAGGGCCCCCCTTTGGTGGTGCTCATGCGATTCTCCCCTTGTAGTTTATGATGCTTTCTTTTACGTGCTTACCCCTTGCAGTAAAGGTAAACCTTTATTTGTGTCCCAACAAAAACAAAAACAAAAAAACACTGCTTTACGTGCAATATTCCATAGAGGAACATATGCCGCACTTTTTAGTCTTGTCTTTGTATAGAAGGATTCTCTGTCACCCATCCGACCACTGGCTCGTCCGAAGCGTCCTCCTTCCAGGGTTAAAGTTGCGTCTACACGAGCCCCCGTGACCTTGCCACTCCTATAATTATAAAATTCTGTAGCAGCTACGAAAACTCACCGTCCTTTCAGCTGTCAGTGACTCCTCCCAGATGGCAAACACAGCCCCAAACAATGATTTTTATCGTAATTCTGAACGTGCAAGCACTCTGTCCCTCACTGAGTATCAGGTGCAAATCGTATCCCCTGCAGCTTTTGGTATAATCCGTCTTCATCCTGTAGCTTTGGAAACCATCATCAGTGGAATGGGTGCGACATCGAGAAAAGAAAGAGTGGATTCGGTATCGGACAATAGAACAACACTGTTCAGACCTGCAGGACAACACGGTCTTAAGAAAGCCATGACATTCTGTCATGACGTCATAAGGCTGGCCTTTCGAGATACTGTAGATACATTCGCTCGGCAAAGGCAAGTGCAGAGTGCAGTGGCAGAAACATCATCGTCAGTTATGTTTACATCGCAGTTACTTATGAGCGCTAGTTGAATCAACCATGCAACTTCTGCTCATCATGCATGTATGCAATTGCAATACGTCGCCCTCGGCATGGAAGAGTCCTGATCGAGATACAGTAGAGTCCGATTTGAAGTCCCGATGAGAAGTCTGAATTGAAGCCTGATTTGAAGTTTGATTTGAAGTCGTCCATCACGAGTTCAGTGGGCAAGAATTTTGTCCAACAACGTACAGAAGTAGCGATGGCGTTTATCGTGCCCCTGGAGGTCTGGAATGCGCTCGCAGTGGTGACGCTCAGTTTCGTTGTACATCAGCTGGTGACGAAGGTGCTGTGGAACGGACTGTGGGAGCCGTTAAGATTGCGTCGCATCATGGCCAAGCAAGGCGTCAAGGCCCTGCCGTTCCGGTTCCTCGTCGGCCAGTTGCCGGAACAGAAAGTGTATCTCGACTCCTTTCCCGAAGTTGTTGCCATCGACAGCTACGCCGCTTTGTCCCCGACGGTCACGCCGCAGTACGCCCTCTTTTTCCCCAAATTTCCAGGTATGGATCGGATCAGTCCTTTCAATTCTTTTCTAGGCTGTATGCTAGATGAGTCATACATGAACTTATGGTGTGTGCAAATTGTAACGATATGTTGACTGATTGTGAGCATCTAGGTGAGAAGTATTTTCTTTACTGGATTGGGAAATCGACGCGGCTAGTGGTGCGAGATCCGGAGATTGCGAAAGAACTGTTTTTTAGCAACAACTCGTCCTTGCGGTGGAATCCATCTCGGTTTTGGTTCACCCCTCTCATTGTTGGTAAAGGCATGATTTCTCAAGCAGGAGAGAAATGGGCGACGGAGAGACGCATCATCAGTCCTTTTTTTCATCAGGACGCACTCAAGGTATGCATTCTATAGAAAGATCGTTGACATCAACTTTTTGAAGTGCATGCTGGGTATGCATGGTTGCATTAGTGATTGAAAGAGGTATATGTATCCATCTTGTAGGGCATGCAAGAGGCTATGAAGGAAGTGACTGCGATGGAGATACGCAAGTGGGAGCGGATCGTAGCCCAAGCTGGCGGCTCGGCTGAAATCGATGTGGAGGCGGATGTTCACGCGATTTCTGGAAAAGTCTTGTCGCGGACGGCATTTGGTGGCGACTTTAAGACCGGAAATTTGGTCCACGAGACCCAGAAAGAGCTTGGATTGAAGCTCTTGAGCACGGTCCATGACGTAAGATATTGGCTCATTCCGTTCTACAGGTAACTTCCAATTCCTTCTTCCACCGTAGTGATTGACTCGAAGCAGAATCAAAATTAAATGTTTCACTTCCCATTGATTGCGATTGCTAACCTCCAGAAGCTCCAAATCCTTGTGAGCAGAAAAATTCCGACGAAACAGAACAGACATATTGACCAGATGATCTCCAAAGTCGACACTGTCCTCCGCGAACTCATCCAAGGCCGCCTACAAGCAGTTCGCAACAAGGAAACAAGCTCTTATGGCAACGACCTTCTTGGGAGAATGCTCACCGCTGCCACCGACGGATGGGACGAAAACTCGCTCCAGTTCAACCTGGCGTCGGTGCTGAACAACTGCAAACTCTTCTTCTTCGCTGGACAAGACACAATTGCCAACACTCTGATCTTCACAATGCTAATGCTGGCCTTACGTCCCGAATGGCAAGACCGCGCCCGTCAAGAGGTTCTGGAGGTTCTCGGCGACGAAGAGAATTTCAGTGCAAGCCTCCTCCCTCGCCTCAAAGTGGTACAGACCCTCAAACCCACTCTGCTCTGAAATCCGAACCCTAAATCTAACCCTAAATCCGCTCTGCTCTGAAACTCTAGCCCTAATCCGCATTGCTTTCGTGAAACCCTGAAATTCATGGCTTCGGGTTTCACGAAAGCAATGCATTCCGATCCTCGTGCTCAGCGTGTGATTTCGTTTTTGGCCATACAGGTGGCCATGATAGTGAATGAGACAATGCGAACATTCTCGCCAGCACCATCAATGGCGAGACTGGTGACACAGGATTTGCATTTGAAGAGCTTGTTCATTCCTAAGGGCATGACAATTGAATTTGCAGTTGGACCCCTTCACCAAGACAAGCAGTACTGGGGAGACGACGTAGCGGAGTACAAACCCGAGAGATTTGCGAATGGGGTCTTGGCTGCATGCTCACATCCACAAGCATTCAATCCGTTCGGGTTGGGGCCCAGGTCGTGCATCGGCAACAACTTCGCCATGATGGAGATTAAGATCGTTGTGGCGAGAGTGCTGCGGCGGTTTGAGCTCCTGCCGTCGCCGAATTACAAGCACCACCCTTCATTGATGATTGTGACTAGGCCCAAGTATGGGTTTCCCATCATTCTCAAAGCCTTGTAGAGACGCATTGCAGAACCAGAGGCTGCTCGTGAACCAGAGATTGCTCCTTTGCGTATTTGTGTTGACGCAGAAGCTCATGTCCGCTGCTCAAATTGAGTGCACAATCCGTGAACCCATCAACAGCTGACAATGTGGCACTTGAGTTGGGGAATCAGGACCAATGTTATGGATTAGGTAATTGCAAGCAGGCCAAGTTATCAAGAATAATTGCCGGTTAGGACCTATCCAGCCACAGGGGCAATATTCTTGATGACTTGGCCTACTTTGCAAATACTAGACATAATCTCAATGTAGGAGAGCTGAGCCATTGGACTTCTTTGATTGCTTAACCAATGAAAACATGCCACAACGGTGAAAACCTCATGCATTTAGATTATGGTAGGTGAATCTGCACTCACTGAGTTAAGACCCATTGGTAGAAGTAGTAGTAGAGATTCCTCTCAAATTTCTCTCATTGCAAGTTTGATGAATTTCTACTTTATACCCACCGTATTAGAGTACCAGTCTTAACCCTTAAACTCTAGGTTGGTGTCCATGGAAATCAGCCCTTTTGGAACTATGTGACATCATCTTGTTTAAAAAAAACAAAAATATTCATTGGGAGTCAAACTATTGTAGAAGATTTCTCCTTTCCACCCCTAATTCCGAGGATGAATAGTTGCATTTCTGTCCTACATTGACAGGCATCACGAAAATGGGACCCACTTTTTTAGTATTTTTTTAGTATTGCATCAATAGAAATAGCATAGCTTAACAATATAGTACCTATTTCATACTCTTGCAATACTACATTTAGACAGTATTATATTTATATTCATCTTGTACTACATTGGAGTATTAAATAAAGTATATCAGCAATACAATGTTTATCATAATACATTATAATGATATTACTAAAATACGATACTAACATTATCAATTAACTTTACTGTAAACATATATAAATAATGTATTGATACTATATTATAATACAATTAAGTAAATAAAAATATTTTATACAAAATTATTAAGATTATTAAACTAATAAAGAACTACATTGTTGTACATTTATTATATAATTTAGTTATTTGCAATACTGCAAGAATATGACAAATTGGTTGCAAAAATATTATATTTGTAACCATCTTTTATATAAAATCAACATAAGAACAATTGCATAACAATATTGATACAATACTACAACAATTGAAACTTCTAATTTTATCCTAGCATTTCAATATCCCCCATTATTCATTCTTTATTAGAAATTCAATAAAATATATCAACCAATACATACAATACATGTAACATGCATTCACCATATAAAAGATTCAATGAGACATGAAAATTATATTTTCATATTAGAAGAACAACATTTATGGGGAATTTCATTAAAATGGCAAATATTCTGTGACTTCGACATCCCACAGTTCAGACCGAGCGGTCTGAAATCTAGTACACTAATAGATTTCAGACTGCCCAGTCTGAATTGTGGGAATGGCACATGGAATATCGCCATTTTAATGAAAGTCCCCATATTTGCATTTAGTGGCATCTTGTAGGCCTCTAACCATTTACAAATGTAACCATTACTCCAATCCTTCAAAATATAACTAATCCTATCTCCAAGTAATAGTATTTGAGGCTAAAATGAATGTAGTCAAAGTCACCATCTTGGCATATAGACCACCATGTCCTGCGGCTTGCACCAAGGGATTCAAGTTGCATTAGTGAGGATGTACTTCCACATAGAAATTCAATAAAGTATATCAATCAATATATATAACATCAGCTCTATAACCCTAATTTCAATAATGCAAACACAAGGACCTTCCACACAAGCATAAAAAAACTAAAGAAAAACAAGAAACAAGTCAAGAATCAAAGTAACCAAGAATTCCTTATAAGGACAAAGAAGATAAAATAAAAGAGGCATAGAACCAGCAGTTTCCATAAAACTCGAGATGAAGCATTACCTTTCAAGTATTCTCGGATTTGCTCAACAATATCATGTTCTGAGTCAATGGAAATAAAAACAAGATGAACTTGCAATCCTATTTTCTTTTCTGCATTTCAGAAACATCAAGTGTGAGGAGAGAAGGCAAAATAACACATCTAATCTAGTGCTATTTGCCGAAACTAGCATGTGGCGCTTCAAGTGGAGCATACAAAGATAGAAAAATAGTTTACCATTCAACTGAAATTACCATAAAACTAGGCTAAATATAACAAATTTGAAGTCGCTCAGTAGTCTCTAAGATGATGGAAGAATGCAAGACACAAAAAATTAATGGCAAGTATGAAGAGACATACCAATTTGGTCAACAACTTCAGCCAGCTCTATGAGTTCTTCAGAACATATATCAGGGTAAAATGTAAATCCAGAATAGATAAGCATCCACTTGCCAACAAAATCACAATCTGAAATTATTTCCCCATCTTGATTTATCAACTTGAAAGGATCCCCAGTAGCTGCCTTGCCAACTCTAGGGCCCATCTTGGCGACTACTCCTTTCTTTGAATGGAGGATTGCAATAATCAACATGAACTTGATGCTAGTAGCAAAAATATGTAGTCCTTCACATAGTGCAATTCCTGCTACAGATTTCTCTTAATACAGCTCGGAAGTTGAGAGGCATAGATAAAGGCAAGTACAAATGCCTCAGAACATGCTTCATTCTCTTTGGTGTACCAAATGCAACCCTAGTGTATGATTAAAGTTTTTTGAACAATCATGTAAACATTTTTGCTAGACACTCTCAAGTAACTTAGTGATGTGGCATAGCAAGAGAACATTCTTACAAAATTTCAACATCAACCATACAAGTCATTCCGCCTAGTCCTTACCTCAAAAATAACTCCAAATCCTTACTTGACGACAACCATACAAGTCATTCCACCTAGTCCTTACCTCAAAATAGCTCCAAATCCTTACTTGACGGTGCAAACTCCACTACACAAACAAACGAGGTGTGAACAACAATCTACAATGACATATAAAGGCGACGGAGATTCACGTTTGAGAGACTGAAGGAGCCAAATGCAAATCAAAGTTCAGGTTCACAGTCGCTTAGAGCTCAATTGCACAAAGCGTCAAATCCTACAATACGAGTGGGCGGCTCAAATCTCCTGCCGGACGGAGCAACAAGAACAGGGTTGGGTCAAGACTCACTCATAGTGACTGCGGCGAAGACTCACAAAAGGTAGAGGTCGATGAAGATTGAGTTATCTTCTTCTTCAACAAGTACTTTGAAATCAATGGCATTGGGAGGCCGCCCAAGGTTGATACTTACACTGGTTGACATAATTACAGTTATTTCCAATTCAGAGAAATGCAAGTTTTTCAAAAAAGTATATGTGAGGTAGGAGGTCTATAAATGGAGCATGTAAGGGCTGGAACAGAATTTTAAGGTGGTGATACATCTTGAAATATTTTTCAGTAAATTTTTTTATGAAAGACAATAGGAATTGACATCTAACCCAAGTCGTTTTACATTTTTTGGAACTCTGTGAAATTAGTTATAAAATTTTTGAGGTTGAAATGGCATAGGGCTCTAAAATGGCTCACCTCTTAAAATGTACATTGTCTATATATTGCTAAAGGCGAATAAAATGAAACATATACAAATAGTGTACATTCAAGGAGTTGGTTCATTTTAGAGTCATAGCATTTTTAGAACCTCTTACCTTAGTTATTGGAGAATTTTGTAATTCCTATGGATATTCAAAGTGAAGAGTTGAACAATCCTTAAATACCAAAGTCTTTTTGGTGCTTCTAGGAATTTGCTCTAAATTGAACAAAAAGCAGATGTTTTGATAAATTGAATCAATTTTCTTTTATTATAACTATACAAATTCAAACTTCACTTGTTCGAAACCACATTAGAAAATAAAAACACTACAATATTACTTATGGATTGAAAGATTATATTGTTTCATTGTAAGGGTGTTGAAAATGCCAAAGTGATTTGAAGTCTTTCAATCTTTTTTTGACATGTCAAATCTAATAATTTGGTCACCAACAGAATATGAGGTTGTAGGGCCTAACATGCATAAACTCATATTTGTACAAGAACTCATATTTGTACAATTTGAACATGAGATGTTTATTTGGTCTAAACATCAGATGTCCAAATTTAAGTTATTAAAGTTTTATAAATTAAATTAAAAATTAATTAATTATGAAAAATAATAAATATTTTTATTAAAAATTAATGTTATCAATAAAACCTCATACATTTCTCATAGTAATATACCATTCAAAGTTCCAAGAGATGAAAATATAAGATTGTTGTTTGAATACAATTTAGAAGTCAAAACAATATTGAGGGATGATGTTTGACCATTTCACAATGGATCAAGTCCTTTGAAGACCTAAAACCTTTTAGATTACAAAAGCAAATTTCAAGTTCCTTGGTTGATTAGTGTTTACAGTTAATTAGTCTTCTCAATTATATTTTTTACTTAATTTAGGTCTCCAATTAATTTTTAACTAAATAGATTTTTATTTAATGTTTTTTCTTAATTTAGCTCCTCATTTAAATTTTTCAAAAAGTTATATGTCAATAGTCACATTAAAGAGTACTTATATATTAGTAATTTTTTAATTAGTTTCTCATTTACAATGTTTTCATTAATCATTTTATTTTTATTTTTTTCCTTCTGAAAGAGAAGAGAAATAAAAGAAATGTTACCCTAGCTCATTTTGGAATTTTCAATTGAAATATTAAAATAAAAAAATAAAACTTAGAATGTAAAATCCTAAACCACTCATGCATTGATTAATAATGGCATCCAATCTTGCCATTAATATCAAAATACATATGGATATTCATCATCAAACTCTTCAGTTACGTATTCAATTTCATTCAAATTTTATTTCAGTGATGATATTGATAGTGTATTACCTTATGATTAATGCTATATTATTATAGTATATCTTTTCAATATTTTTTCGCAAGTATTGCATGAGTATGAATATAATATTACTAAAATGCAATATTGCAAGAGGATGAAGGATATACTTTAATATTAAGTTACATTAACATTATTGATGTAGTAGTACAAAGATATTAGTGAAAGGACTATTAAAGTTCACATTGCAATTGTTATTTAACTAGATAAAAATATCTATACAATATCATTATACAATATTAATAAAATACAAATGCAATATTAGATTTTTTCTTAAAAATCTTGATTGTTTCTATATTACTACAATATTCTTTGCAATACTGCAAAAATATTATACTATACAGCTCTTGTTGTAGTATTGCATCAGTACAAATGGAGTGGGAGGGCACTTTCATGATGGGAGAATTCCTTGTCATTCATTGGACAAAAATCATTTGCCGCGGCGTTTATGGGTTAATGATGCACCACATTGGTTAATAAACTTTATACTAAGGTTCAAGACTAGTATGTAAATACTTTAAAATAAACTATTGGCACTCAAGTTTAGAACTAATTTGCTACAAATAGGTCCCTAATAATTTTTAGGCTAGCTATTCTAAAATTAAACCTACTAATTGTAACAATGTTGTATCATCAAATTTGATTCTACATTTGAAAAGTATTTGATATTGCCTTGTTAATTTTATGGGAATTAATCCTATTCTTCACTTATAGTAGTAATATAATTGCCCAAGAATCATTTAAATAAGGATTTGAACCTAGTTAATGTTATTGAACTTTCTTAATTTTGTTCACTATAAAAAAACAAGGGTAAATATGACTTGTCCACAATGACTGCAAGTCCAACAATGACTACAAAACAAGTCATTGTTGTATTTGCAATCATTATAGATAAGTCATATTTATCCTTGTTTTTTTGTAGTGGTAGCATCTTCTTGGCAATTGAAACTTGAAAGAGGATTCTAGATTCACTTAGCTTATATTTTTTGGACATTCTAAATGAGTGAAATCAACAAACTATAAATCAACAAACTCTAAATCAACCCAAATTTGATTCAAAGCTTTCATTTTCATAAGTTTACATTTTAGGCAAGAATGTAGATAAGAAGGTTTTAGTAATACGGTTCAATGTAATAACTTACCATACTAGTACTTCAAATTGCAAAAATTCAAACATTCAAAACATTGTACATCCAATATTATACTATTTACATAATATAAAAGCACATATAGCTAACACTTTTAGCATTTTTGCATACTTAAAGGTGGAATCAATACATGAAATTCTTATAAAAACATTGGCAACTAAAAATAAAAAATTTTAAAAAAAATGATCATTTTTTAAATATGTATAAATATGCTATAAAATAGAATATTCATACATATTCAAAAAATGATCATTTTTTTTGTGAAGATCAAATATTTGTTGTACCTTGAACCATTTTTTGCATTCATGTGTGCAAAATGTACATGTTGGGCTTCTAATATCTATATATTTTCAAGATTGGTTTAGAATACAAAGTTAGGAATGGGTGCTTCTACATTATAGTTGTTTTGGTTGTATGTGATATGTTTTGACATATGCATTGCTTGGATTCTCTACACTCTAAGCATGGTTGTCATACTGGATAAGTTACTATTCATTTTTTGTCCTGTAGGATGAATTACTATTCATCAAATGTACCTCTCAAGTACATTTGATGAATAGTAACTCGTCCTATAGGACGAGAAATGAATAGTAACCTGTCCAGTATGACAACCATGACTCTAAGGTAAATCAACCCATTATAGGAAAAAGATTCATCATAGACACCTAGAGAATGATCCATTAAATTCTTGCATCAACTTGCGATTCAATGAATGAGATTTGGGCTACATTAAGCTAAGTTAGTGGCCACAATCAATGTCTTAGGTGATCATGATGGAGTAAATAGTGACTACAATATATAGGAACTTCCACCTTTTGATTATTCATGACAATAAGTAATTTTTTCAGGCCTTCATATTGTGGCCATCACATCACAAAGTTTAGACCCTACGATTTGGCAACAATTATCGTGTGGTTATTGTTGTTTCATGGATTCGTACCATAATCGCACTGACTCAGTGTATTTTTACGCACTGAATCCGTGCAAAAACAATGAATATCAATAGCGTACAGTTTTTGTACTTTAACTATACAATTGTTGTATTAAAACTGCACAACAATTGTATAGTTAAAGTACAAAAACTGTACGCTATTGATATTCATTGTTTTTGCACGGATTCAGTGCGTAAAAATACACTGAGTCAGTGCGATTATGGTACGAATCCATGAAACAACAATAACCACACGATAATTGTTGCCAAATCGTAGGGTCTAAACTTTGTGATGATGTTAGGAAATATTGTGACTTCTTTAAGTGAATGAGATGACCACTGTGGATATTATAACTTTTTGTTGATTTCATGGTAGTCTCAAGATACTCTTTTGGGCTAGTTGGGCAGCACATTTAAAAAATTCATGACAAATTCTAAAAAAAATTCAAATTTCTCTCTCCATTTCACACATTTGTCTTTCTATAGAATTTTAACCCTTAACCCTTAAACGTCACAAGGGACAAAAAACGTCCTCATAGCCTAAAAGTCGAATTCAAAGGACTGTAACTTTTGCATCCAATGCCCAAATTCAATAAAACTTGTTGTGTGATAAAATTTTCAGATCAATGCAAGATGTATAATAGCTTTGGGAGCCAATCAAAGTTTACAAGTTCAATTTGAATTCACCAAATTGCATTTAATGGCTGCAACTTTTGGGGTTTGAATCTTTGTAATCTAATGTTTGTTTTCAATAAAATTTATTGGAGTTTGTTTCCACCGAAGTTTAATTATTGTGGTAAAGTTTTCATGTCAATCCGAGTTATTTCGAATGATTGGGAGCAATTCAAAGTTCAAAATCCAAACATTGGTGGGTTCTAGTGAACTTCGGTGGCCTATAACTTCTTCATACAATGTCCAAATCCAATAATACTTGTTAATGTTGCACATACTAGTCTATTTTGTGTGGTTAAAATTTCATAGCAATCCAAGAAGTTATGAATGACTGAGAAGCATTTTAGTAGAAGGAGGTTCAGTCATAGATGTGATTTTCTGTTACTTTTTTCATTATTTTTATACATTTCAAATCCATTTTGCAGACACAATTATTCATTTGAATGAAATTTTTTTTCCACCAAAGTGTATATATTCTGATTTTGAATCACTTTGCAGCTTAATTTTTTTTCATTTGAGTAGGTTTAGAAATCGAATTTTACCCCAAATGTGTTTTTAAGAAAATTTCAGCACCTTTTTTCAACACTAAAACAATACAATATAAAATAGTATAATCTTTTAATCTATACGGTCAAATGACCCCAAATTTGTTCCACACCATCTAGAACATGCACACTACAATATTGTACGGTTGAGATCTTTATACCTTACTCTAATTTTGACTTCTCAAACTTGTAAAGGCAGGCAATTTTTAAGTTTGGTTGGACCTCTAGCAATGAGGGGTTAAACACTTAAACAATAAGCCGGTCACCATGGAAATCATCTTTTTGGGTACCATGAATGGTTGGCCTAAAAAAATAAAGAAGCACTCCTTGGAAGACAAACTGCTGTAGAAAACATTCCCTTTTCACACAAAATTTGGAGGATGAATAGTTACACTTCTATCCTCCATGGAGAGATGCCAAGTACCCAAACCAGTCATCCTGCCTGTCTTACCTTACAGAGCTTTGAGAACGATGGGAAACCCATGCTTAGGCCTAGTCACCATGGCGAAGACAGGATGATGTTTATAATTGGGCGATGGCAGGAGCTCAAACCGGCGCAGCACTCTCGCCACAACGATCTTCATTTCCATCATGGCGAAGTTGTTGCCGATACAAATCTTGGACCCTATCCCGAACGGATTGAATGCTTGAGGATGCAAGCACGCAGCCAAGACCCCATTTGCAAATCTCTCGGGTTTATACTCCGCAACGTCGTCTCCCCAGTACTCCTTGTCTTGGTGCACTGCTCCCGCTGCGAATTCGATTTCGATGCCCTTGGGTATGAACAAGTTCTTCAGATGCAAATCCTTTGTCACCTCTCTCGCAATTGTTGGTACAGGGGAGAACGTTCGCAACGTCTCATTCACTATCATCCCCACCTGTATCATGGCCAAAACCGAAGTCACAAACCCAGAAGCATTGATTTCGTGAAACAGAAGTCATGGATTTCAGGGTTGAGGGTTAGGCATTCAGAGCAGAGCGGGTTTTAGAATTTGTACCACTTCGAGGCGAGCGAACACGCTCGCGTCGAAATTCTCTTCGTCGCCGACAACCTCCAGAACCTCTTGGCGGGCACGCTCTTGCCATTCAGGACGCAAGGCCAGCATTAGCATCGTGAAGCCCACAGCGTTCGCAACCGTGTCCTGTCCAGCGAAGTAGAAGAGTTTGCAGTTGTTCAGCACCGACGCCAGGTTGAACTGGAGCGAGTCTTCGTCCCATCCGTCGGTGGCAGCTGTGAACATTCTCCCAAGAAGGTCGTTGCTGTAAGAGCTTGTTTCCTTGTTGCTAATCGCTTGCAGACGAGCGTGGATGACTTCCCGCAAGAGAGTGTCCACTTTCGACATCATCTGGTCAATACGCCTGTTTTGTTTCGTCGGAATTTGTCTGCCCAAAAGACTCCTGTCAGTGATCGCAACCCGGGATTGCAATGAAACTTTTAAAAGCTTGGGTCTGCACAATTCGAAGCACTGGTGCAAGGGTTGACCTGTAGAACGGAATGAGCCAGAATTTGGAGTCATAACTCGTGTCAAAGAGCTCCTTTGCAAGCTCCCTCATAGTCAAGTAGATGCGCTCTCCCGTCTCAAAGTCGCCACCAAAGGCCGTCAGCGACAACACTCTGCCGGAGATTCTGTGAACGTCTGGCTCCACATCGATTTCGGCTGAGCCACCAGCTTGGGCTACGATCTGCTCCCACTTGTGGATCTCCGCTACAGTTCCTTCGACCATCGCCTCCAGCAGGCCCTACAAGATACATACCTCTGCAGATGCATAATGCGCAGATTCCATGCAGGTTTTATCCGAATTTTGATAGAACTTCTAGGATCTAAAAATGAAAAAAACAGCAAACGTTAACCCTTGAAAAGGCTGGATGAAAAAGGATGTTTTTCTGTCCTTTGAAGGACCATAGTTGGGCCTGTCATCAGGAAAGTATTCCCCCATTGCAACAGTATTGTTTCAATGCTTGAATAGAGTATTAAAAACATATTGTTGCAGTACTGCAATAGTATATTTTCAATGGATAGAGTACACCCTCCAATCCTCCATTGAAATTGTATTGTTCTAGTACTTAAAACAATATGTTTTCAATACTCTATTGTTCAAGCATTGAAACAATAGTGCAACAATATTGTTGTAATGGGGGGCTTTTTTCCTACAATAGGATTGAATGGAAAAAAAGTTTTTTTCATCTAAATTTTTTTGGGAAGTTGTTTCAGTACATTTCTAGTGAATATTAGTACTACTGCAAATTCCCTTGTTATGATATTATTGACTTTCTAAAGAAGATGATTTGAATCCACGGACCACTTTTGTAGTGTATTTTGTCCATTTCTTGCTATTTATTCTTGACATGAATTTTAGTCATAAAAATGATATTTTTTGAGCTTGAGTCAAGATACTCAAATGAAGCTTATTGAGTGTAATTCCTAATGGAATATCTAAAAAATTTGTAAATTCCAATTTTATAGCAATATGAACTTTAGACCTACAACTATGGTTTGTTGGTTTTTTCCGTCTCGAGTGGCAAGTTACATTTGTTTCATACCATGATGTTACACTCTATAATGTACATCTATGTTGAAAATTTCAGATTTTTTAAGTATGTTTTGTATTTGGTAAGAATTTTCTTCATTTTTCTCTTAAGAAATTTATAGTAACTTCAAATGTTTTCCAAAAAATTTAAAAATTTTATGACTTGTAGTAGACATATGACTTCATCTTTGAAAAATGAATATAAAATTTTCATTCATATCCAATTGCATAATAGCAACAAATAGGGTGATATGTTGTAAAGTTTGAAATCAATGGTCATAATCCCATCCTTTAAGGGTTAAATTCTTTGCATTCATATTTGGTAGGTCTACAAGTCTATTTCAAAAGAAGTTTTCCCACTGACATTAGAAAAGAAATTTGTAGGCTTAATTGATCCTTGAGTTTCATGCAAGTTTCCATGTGTAGTAGAATTTCTATAAAAAGCGTGACCAATACTGGTCTGACACACTTCATTAAAGAGGTTTACTACATTAGGGAGGGTCATTTGCATTCATGACATTTGTATGCAGGCCGGACTGGGACCAAAAATCAATATTACTTTAAAGAGGTTTAATTATTAGTTTAGAGAGTGCTGTCTATTAGAAGTTCTACCAAAAGTTCTACTATTCGAAGTTCTATTAGAAGATTAACCAGACTCCGGCTTTCCCACAGCCATTCGGCAGCCACTCTTTTTCGTCACTGCAAGAAACTAGTGCGCGCTGGGTAGCATTCAAGAGTTTCTCCTTTTGAATAAGGTACTAAGAGTACTATGCCAATAATCGTAACAAAAAACTATGCATGAAATCTGAATTGTTGATTTCGAAATCGATGCTTGGCTGCATGGTGCCATCCGATGAATACTGTTGATTGCTCTGTTGATTGACTGATCGAAAAGCAAGGTTTTGCATTTTCTCAAGAAACTGAATACCTCGACATCTGTATATTTCAGAAAGAAAACACAAGTTCCATTGTTCACAATTCTATGTTGCACTGAGAAAGTCCAGCGTAGCTAGCCAGCTCATATGACACGTACTGCACAAGCTAGGACGATGCTGAGAATCTGTGTTAAGATTGGTGTTAGTACCTCAAGTGCGTGATGATGAAAGAACGGACTGACTGTGCGTCTCTCCATGGCCCATTTCTCGCCCGCATGAGTAACTAATCCTCTGCCAATTATGAGAGGGAGGAACCAGAACCTGGATGGACACCACTTCAAGGACAAGTGGTTGCGGCAGAACAGTTCTCTTGCAAGCTCCGCATCTCGCACCACAAGTCGCGTGGATTTCCCCAACCAGTAGAGAAAATACTTCTCGCCTGCGCACACAGTATGTAGCGATACAATGCCCGAACGGCGTCTCAGGTGGAGAATTGAGGTGAATCCATGGATCAGAGTTTCATAACAGGGTCACCTCGAAGGGTTTTTTCCCTTTTACAATCGAAGGTGGCGCGCCATCAGAGTGAAAGATTGATTACAAGTAACGGATCCGGACTCACTACACTGCAAATCACTGCAAATGAAAAAATTTAATATATCTATACCTTACACAGGGAGCTCAAGATGAGTCTTCTGTGATGATTCTTTTGTAAGTGCCATTTTTCCCTGTGTGTGTTAGTTGCGACATGTGTCTCAAATTCCTGTAAATAGTAAAAATTTTACTATTTATAGGAATTTGGGACACATGTCGCAACTAACACACACAGGGGAAAATAACACTCATAGAAGAATCATCACGGAAGACTCATTTGAGTTCCCTGTGTTAACCTGAGCACCCAATGCGAATTCCAAAAGTAAGCTACAAATTGCCACTCAAGTAGATCCCACCAATTAAAAAATAAGATCCAAGAGACATGACCGTTTAGATTGCCCAGTTGTCATATCGAACAGAATCGGACCGATTAGGATTAACTGGCTGCGAATTTCAGAGGCTTATAACTTTTGAAAAATACTTTAAATTAAGAAAATGAGATGTTTTTAGGCATCTACAATTTCCACTAATTTGTACCTGAAAATTTGGGGAAGAAGAGGGCGTACTGCGGCGTGACTGTCGGGGACAAAGCGGCGTAGCTGTCGATGGGGACAACTTCGGGAAACGAGTCGACATACACTTTCTGATCCGGCAACTGGCCGACGAGGAATCGGAACGGCAGGGCCTTGACGCCTTGCTTGGTCATGATGCGACGCAATCTTAACGGCTCCCACAGTCCGTTCCACAGCACCTTCGTCACCAGCTGATGAACAATGAAAGTGAGCGTCACCACTGCGAGCGCATTCCAGACCTCCAGGGGCATGATAAACGCCATAGCTACTTCGATCTGCACGTTGTTGGGCAATATTCATGCACCTGTGGAGTATTTTGCCGTAGACTGCAGTGGAAATGCGAATCCGGGATGCAAATCGACTCTAATTCGAGTCGATATACTGTAGATTGACTAGCTCACACGTGTCACGTCCAAAGTCAAATTCCCTTCCACCTGTTTTACGGACAAGTCTCTGAACAGTCATATTCGTTCAGAGCCGAAAAAAAAACACCTTCCAACGAACTCTTCAAAACACACTTGAAACTAAACCTAATCTGCAGGTGTAAGCGTCATCACGCACAACCAAAAAATCAAAACAACTCATATCAGTACGTTGACACCCAAAACATCGACTCCACGTGCACATCCTCAACGCAGCAAACAACCCAAGTCCACCGACACGGAGTCACCTGAGTCTCGTCTGAATTCAACAACGCACCACCTGTGTCGTTCAACCGGCTACAAAACTCTTGCAAAACATGACCTGCTCCAAAAAACAAAACACAAACCAAACCTCAAAACTTACAACGTCCTTGTTTTTTTCAAAAATCTGAATATCTATTTGCAAAGTTCTAAAGTTGTAAGTTGTAGACAATCTCCAACTAGCTACTACCTTCGTCATTCAACGCAGAGGTGAAGTTGCGCAAAACGAGAGTCCACATAACATACAACCACACGGAGCAAGGAGACTTCCAGCCAGTTGTCCTCGCAGCAGCAGTCTTTGGTGAGAACACACGGTGAAGCTCCATCGCTGCGGGAGACCAATCAGGAGGACGACTACTGTTTCGCATGGGTTCTTCCGTTAGGAGTACGTAAAGAAGCTTTCGCTATCATAAAAAACCCTACACCGGCCTGCTCGGTGATTTCTGGGAAGCTCACATAGGATCAGCCAGGGCCCGATTTGTGGGTTTGGCCCCACAGTCTGCTCTAGCTTCAGAGTTCCCAGTGAGGGAGGTCATCCATCTGCGGTTGCTGGATGGCCAAAGCGCGTTCCCGGTTTCCAGTTTGCCAGTAGGAACAAATAGGTATGTGCTTCTATTTGTATGTCCCCTGATGACCACTTTTAATCAGTTTGATTTCAATCTGTTCTTACAATCTTACCTTAATGGGAAATCATCTGGGAAAACTTAACTTCTGGTGTTCCCCAAAGGACATCGTCCCTGCTAAAGGTTCGCACGTGCAAAATGTGAAATCGTCTTCTTGTAAAGGTTCGTATAAGTTCCTTTCAGGTCGCGATTCGAGGTGCACAAAATCACCTTCCACCCGATCTATGTTGCTTGCATTTGTCCCGCAACGCGACCTGCTCAAAGTGATCCCATGCATGCAGCATGTGTTACAACAGTCAACAGTGAGAGCATGATCTCATTAGCAAAGAGATTTCACTACAGTTTCTGTACGTTGAATATAATACTGCCCAAGCTCTCACGACAACATGCAGCAATTAACTTAGCAGCAATTAACTTGAAACCAAGTCTACAGTTTGTGGCCTGAAATCAATCAGACCTTTGCGAAGATATATGTCACGATTTCTGGCTGTGCGCATATCGTTAATTTCATGTTGGCAGCAATGATGGCAGCAAAGAAACGTACGAATCACCAGCAAAGCATAAGCTGGAAAGTTGAACCTCGAGTCGTGCAGTGGTCTGTGGTACTCCAATCTTCAGTTATACTCCGTATCTGGTTATCCACAGAATGATCACCTCGAGCTTTGACAGCCACCTTCAGCTGATAGGCTAACTAGAAAATGCCGGTTGTAGCTGTGTTTCGGCTGCAATTTTCTGATGAATTTTTAAATTGTTTTCAACATGGCTTTTTGATTCCAGCAAATTGTTTTCAACACGGCTTTTGGAAACTTCGCCATCTTCTTTGGCCAATGAACCCGGGGTACACTTAGTGTACGGAGTAGCAATATAGGAGCAAACAAATGATAGGGTATTTTAAAATCATTTTGTCAAAAAATTATAAAAGAGTTTAGAATAATATAGGGTATAGAAAATGGCATTGGATGTCTTTAAAGTATTATAGGGTATGGAATAATAAGCCCCATTAGAAAATGCAGTAGTACTAAAATAGCCCCCTTTATATTAAATTTTTTGGCCAATAGTCTAAAATTGCTACTTTACTATGAGTATAGTATTGTACTATAGGAAATATACTTCTTAGTTCATTTACTTCTCTTGAATTTCTACAATGACTTAACTACTCTTACAACTAAATTATACACTGTATACAATACAAAATTTATTGTCTAACTACTGTAAGTTAGTACTCTTTTTTATAGCATATAGTGCTCACGTCTTGTTGGATTTAACTTAGTGGTAGTTGGATTGAAAGATTTTGGCAATTTGATTTAGGAATACTGAAAGTTTGAAAAAAACATAGTTCAAACTGCCTCACCTAAACCCGACCGTTCCGTGTGCATCGTTGCAAGGAAATGAGTTTGCTATGGACAAGGTGTTTAGGATTCTCAAATGGTTCGGTGGGGGCATCCCAAAACAACCCTCGTTACAGTTTGTTGCAGATTTGCGTTCTGCATGTAGGGTTTACAGTTTGGTGAATTGATCTTTCTATGTAGCTTCGACTTTCGTAAAAATGTGACATGGTACTTGGGATCAATATACGGTGAGAACTTCTTGCTGCCTTCTACTTTCAAGTAATGCAATTCTTTGAATTGGGCAACTGGATTTTGTATTGCATGTGGTTGTTGTTGTCTTGCCAAATCTAGGATTTACCTTTCAAAGTTTAGACTGCCTTTCTCTTGCGTTTTGGATCCAGATGTGGTTTAGGGTGTAACGACATATTCTCTGTGTTCAAGGTAGGGTTTGTTGAAATAAGATCATCCAATCTCAAAATGTGAAATGCTTGAATCTTAACCCCCAAAGGTCAATTTGGAGTTTGAGTATGTTCCTATGAGCTGAATTTTTACTTGATTTTTTCAAAATTTTTTGAAGACTTTTAGTTTTGCACGAACTTTGTGATTATATAATCACAAAAAAGTTATGGGGAGTTTTAGGCAAATTCAACTTGAGGGGTAGCCTAGGCTACCAATATTTTGTTGATTGAGGCCAAGGTCAGAAGGCCAAATGTAGGGGTGGGCAACGGATGAAGAGTGGGACCATTGGCCAACCTCTAGCATGTTAAGGCCTTAGAAATTTCATATCATGGTCTTATGGTAAAAATTTTAAGATTCAAGAATTAATTCTACAAATAAGCAAGAAACATCAATGTCATTGGACAAAATCACCATTTAGAAAATACTTGTTTGCAAAATACAAGATTTACTCCATTGGAGATTGGTGAGAGCATATGGCAGAGAGGTTGTTTTTATAATGAAATTCATTGTTCATCATAAATTGTCAAAGGGTATGGGATAATTTGAAGATACAAGTTTTACCTCTCAATCTCTCATAGTCAAAACATAGGAATTGTATTTGAAGTAAAATTTTAGACCTCATTTAGGCACAATAGAATAACTTTTTTCAAAAAAATTTGAACTAAAAAAAATTAAAAAATCTAAGTAAATTTCATCTTCAAAAATCCATTTGAGATTTAGATACTCTATTCAAAAGTTATAGACAAAATTCAAAGAGGATATTTGAAAATGTCAAAAAAAATTCCCTTCCAACTCTTCTCTAAACTTTTTTCATAATTTTTGATTGGAGGCTCAAAATCTCAAGAAAAAAATTCAAGATAAAAGTTATCTTGATTTTCCAACTTTTCTTATTTCAAATTTCTTTGCAAAAAGTTAATCTACTATGTCTAAATGAAGTCAATTTTACTTCAAACACAATTCCTACTTTTGACTTAACTATGAGCAGTTGAGCTCCTAATTCCAATTTACATATTCCACATGAGTTGTTATATCTCCTACCATCCCATATATATATAAAGAGATTTCCTTCTCTACTATAAATCCAAAATAAGTTGGAAATGCCGAAGAAATATTTGAGGTGATTTCCAATGAATTAAAATTTCTTATATTTTAATATTTAGGCAACAAAATTACATAATATGATATACCTCATTTGGGATCCCTTTTTGGCATGGTTGCCATGTGGATGCTCCAAAAGGTGGATGAATGAGGTCAAGCTAAAAGGTCCCAGTGGGGGGAAGAAGCTAGAAACAAACTAGTAACACAAATGAACCCATTTTCCAAAGGTTACCCAAAGCTTTTGCCTAATTATATATTATTCATATAGTCTTTCTAAATTCTATAGGAAGTAGAGGATTGTTTTTTTCCAAATTTTTTTTCAAACTCGTAAAGCAATTGTATAACTTTTAATCCATCTTTTGGATTTTCAAGTTTCAAAATTATGTAGTAGAAAATGTGCTCAAAAAATTATGTTGTGCATTGTGAACTCTTGGACATTGTTTGCATTGCAAGAATTTTTGGATGTGCTCCACATCTTTTTTGACTTTATATTTTTTGGAGACATGACTAACATTAAATTGAATATGATAGATTTTTAAATTCAAAATCTATGGTGCAAAATTTGCCACAATCAATGGTCAAAGGCATATAAAATTGTCAATTTTAGTAAAAAATTATTAATATCTTTCAATTCATACAGTCAAATGTCACAAATTTTTTTATCACTTCTTCTACAAGTCTAGTATAAGATCCTACAGTTAGATCTTTAAAAATATATATTTTGTTGAAAATTTTAATGAATGCAATAGTAGGGGTAGTTTTGAGTGTTTTTTCACTGAAAAATGACCTTGGACCTTTAGGAATTGAGTTTACATTGAACTCCCAAATTTATGTATTAACCCCTAAAGCTCCTTGACTATGTTTTCACCAAAAATATATAACTATAATTTCTAATACAAGTGCCAAATTTTAGAACAAAAAAACATTTTTAGACACATGTAACTATAATTTGCTAGTTTGAAAATATACCAAAAAAAGTTCAGAAATTTCCAATGTGTGCATTTCAAGATATTAGTGTTTGAATTGACATCAATCATTTTTTTGGCCTTGCAAAAAAATAGATAGTTACATTTTGCAACATCACATTTGTATGCAAAAATGTCCAAAATGGTGGTGCCATTTGCATTCATTCAAGTCAAGTTGGCTACATGTTTGAAAAACTTCAAATCATTTGAAATTGTACAACATATATAGGAAGAAAAAAAAGTAAGTAGAAAAATTAGAAAATGATTCAAAATACCAAATTGAGAAGAATTTAGTTATGGACTTGAAAAATACCAATCCCAATGGTTGTAGTGTTGTAATAAATAATTTACATCCTATAATTTTATTTTATTTTTAAATATTGAAAATTGAATAAAATAAAGGACTTCAAAGTTTATTTTAGAATAAAGAATCTATAACTGCCTACAAATTAAAATTCCTCAAAATTTTCATGTCATTAATCAAAATTATGGAATGATTCAAAGCTTTCAATATAAATATAAATCTAGAGAACCAACTACAAATTTTTGTTTCTAAAAAAAGTGATTTTTAAAAATTTGCGTGGACTGCCCAAGTTGAAAATCAAATTACATATCATACAATAATTTTTTAATCATGTAGTCAAAATTTATGAAAATAGTTGGGCTTGAAAGAAAAACCTTGTCTACATGTTGTGTAAAAATTTCAAAGAAAAAAAATAAAACTCCCATTCATAGCAAGCTCCCCAAAATTGCTATGTTGACAAAAAAAACAAAGCTTAGTCCTTTAGGGATTAACTTAAGATTTTAACTTTATTAATTTAGATGGATTTGTTCTTATAGAACACTTTTTTAATTGATGTGTCACCAAAGTGAAGCAATTGAAGAGATGCACTAGTTTGAATATGTTAGCAATGTGTTGGTGCACAAGCAAAGGTGACAATTGACATTGAATAATGTTCAATGTGGAAATTTCTATATGTTTAATGTTGTACTCCCTCCCTCCCAAAATGATCGTCCAGTTGTTCAAAAATGATCATTTTTGTTCTTCAAGATTTATTGAACTAATGGATAACAACTTCTTTGAAATACTTAAAAACAAGTTGAAAATATGTTAATTTTCAACCTTAATTTTAGACATTTTGTTCAACCAAAAGATCATTTTGGGATAGAGCCACAGAGGGAGTATGTGTTCACAAAGTCACTACACCTTTGTTACAAAAAGCTTTGGTTATTTTTAAAAAGCATACTATTATTCATAAATGAGATTGTTTTTTATTAGTGTTATGTTGTTTTTGTTTTCAAACACTTTGTTCGACAAGATCCAACTATAATGACTATGTGAGGTAATGTGAAAGTATAACCTCATTATGGAGATAGCATCCATAAGAACACAACATTCCTAAATCCTAAACATGTTTTTCTTCCATATACAAGGCTCCTCTTTCACAATATCTATAACTATTCCATTAGAATTTTGTATTGTTGAATGAAGTGAGCACTAAACTACATTGATTTACCCTCTATTTTAGGTGGCATTAAGTTATCAAATTTCTACTATATTTTTAAATACATTTATATTAAAATTTAATTATATTTTACTAATTTTATGAAAAAAATTATTGTAATTCAAAATTTGTAGATGACTCAAATTTTGGATCCAAACAAATGGATAAATTATAGTAATTATTTTTTGGACAAAATTTAATTAGAATTGACAACTAAAAATATGATACAAGATGAATATAATATAATCTACAAGATTTTGTTGTTAGGTTTTAGGATTAAAAAATAGGTGAGTAAAGTCAATCCAATTCTTTAAAAACTACTCAATGTATTTCTAGTTATACTTTTATAAAATACTAAAAAATATGTCTTTTGTAGTCCATCAGTTAAGCATCATATTCTATAGAAAATTTTGTTCTACTTTATGAGGGAATTTCTCTAATGAACAAGTCCAACAACTACAAAACACACTTAGATGATGAATTTTCAAATTTTTTTAGTAAATTTTGTAAATGACTGAATTTTCTTCACTTTTGATTAAAAAATTTGTGCTAATTTCAAATTTTTAAAAATCGTAGAATTTTTAAATAACATATAGAAGATAAATGATTTCATTTTTGAGAAAAAAAATTGTAACTATTTTCATTCATACACAGTGGTAAAATAGAACACACAGTATAAAGAATTTTGCACTTTGGATCTAATATGAACACAATGATATGTTTTATGGGAAGGTACTATGCTAACTACAAATTGAGAATGTTGGTTTCAACTTTCCCCAACCCATGGAGGTTTGCCCTTCTTGTAGCTTGGTGCAATTTGGTGCACTTGTTTCTAGCACTCTTTAAAAAGTAATTTTTCATGACAACACAAACTTGAAAACCTATCATTTACTCATAATGAATTTACATTCATCCATTTTGGTAATTGTCAATGGCTATAAATTCATTCTTTTCTTTAATTTGAATCAAGTGAATTAAAGAAACCAAGCGACCTCATCCTTTTGGGTTGAATGAGTCATATATATTTATGTGTCTATGTATGTAAATTTTGATTTCCTCATATGATTCACAAGTGGGAGCAAATGCTCATAACGACATGGATTTAACCCTAAAAGGACGGGCATGTAATTGTAAAAATCATCCCTTTTGGCATTGTGTGAATAGTTGGTTTAAGAAAATCCTAAAGCACTCATTGGAAGTCAAACTACTATGCAAGACCTCCCGTTTTTATGCAAAATTGCAAGGATGAATAGTTGCATTTTTGTCCTACACACAAAGATTCTTTGTCATTCATTGACCAGAAAATGGCTGCATTGCTGTTTATGGGTTAACAACAATTGATGTAAAAGGTTTAATTTAACAACTCTTAAATTTATATATATATTCATTTCGTTTGATGTATTGGTGCTAACATGCAAGAACACAGTTTAAAACCTTGAGGATGATGAGGCCAAATCTGGACCTTAACAAGCAATTTTGAAGAGTTTATATGGAGACTAGTGCTTGTTCAATTTAGTTTTTTCTCCAACCAGCACATGCAATGATCTTCACTCATTAGAATAATATTAAGCTTTTCTCTATTTATATTATTCTTTCCACGTATGAAAATGGTCAATTTTAAATCACTTTAAAAGCATGAATCTTGTCCTTAACATCCCTCTATCATTCTCAGATGCTCACCCCACTTGCGACATGAGCCACACCAATCCGTGCACAAAGAGACTACACAATGTGCTCTACATTATTGGTCATTTTTGATGAAGGTCTTTTTCCAGAGCACCAAAAACCAATAAAAAAAATCAGGTGCCCAACACTCTGAAATCTAGGACTTGCATTGGGTGGAGGGATCAGTAAGGCTACTCAAACTCACAAATCTCACAAAAGTTCACCATTGCAACTCCAAATACCAGGTCTAATTATGAACATGTGAATGAACACATGCTCTACATTGAACAGAACTACTGTACCAGTCACCCTCCTTATCTTACACATGCCAACGACTGGTCACATACAACTTCGTTAGCACTGATTTCTTAGTTTGTCAGTACTCCCGAAACCTTACTCTTTTAGGAATGCTGAATGCGAATGGAGTTGGCTCCAAAGTATAACAAGAAAATGAAAGGTTTTGTGAAAAAAATTGTGACCTCTCTCAATTTGAATTCACAGAGGTTTGCAGCTACTATGAGAAATTGCCATTGCCCTTCAGTGGACAATCCAATCTGCCTTTTATTTTTAAAATTTTCCTTGTGCATTTTCTGTCTTAATCACTGCACAGTTTAATATGCCTGGTGAGCGGATCGGAAGGGTCCGTTCATTGTACGATAGTGCCAATTGCGGATTCTCTCGTGAGTGTCATCGAATTCGAACTCACTCAGATTCTGTGTCTGGTTCCAAAGCAACCCCGAATTCCTCTTTGCGCCTCCGCTGCACTTACAGCGTCGAACATTCTCTGGGCCTCTGTGTCAAAAAAGTCGAGGGCACTAGATTCCATGGAGTACTCACACCGACCAGTCGATTCTTGAAGTGCTTGCTTTGCCAACCACGACACGATGCCCTTCACTGGAGCGGATCCTGAATTAATGCGTTACCACCACTTTGTAATCAGGCACCAGATAAGTAACAGCTAGTAACCTCGGATTCGTACCCCATGAAACGCATGAGATTCGCCAGCAATTCAGTGAGCTGATCGAAGTTCCACCCCACCATTTTCATGAGACAAAACTTCTTGGATGCATTGCTGCACCTCGCATACTCCTCGATCCAGAACCTCAAGCACTGTAGGCGTGGCTATGTCTATCTGGTCACTATCCGCGACCACCGCAGGTACGTTCGGTTCACGTACTTGGAAACGTCGTCGATCTGCATCGAGAAATCGATCGGTGGCAACGGATGTGTGTAAGCTGTCTAAGCGTCGCGCTGGTGACTTTGGTGCGTCTGCGTGCCTTCAATGCGAACGAACATGGTGGTGGAACTCTGGAAGTAACACTAGTGCAGAACACAGGTTTTAATGACATTTTAAATGACATTTGGATGTCATTACAGTAATTTTTTGATGTCATTTAAACATTTTTGTGGTGTACATCTTCATTGAGAATAATCAATGTCGAATGAAGATTTTGGGTAGTTTAAATTCAGTTCAACATGTAACTCTTGTTCAAGAATTATACACAAAATGTACATCTACCAAACTCTTAATACAATCAACTCAAAATCTACCAAAATATCAAAAATATCATTTGAGCAGGGGTGGTTGAAATGACATTTATTGTAGACATGTTCGAGATACAAATCTAATGAAATAATGGATAAAGGAAAAGTTAACCTTGCCTCCGTGTTCTTCTCTCTATATCTCCCCTTGTCTAAGCTACGTACACCCCAAACAGACACTTTTTGCTACCAAGACTATTTTCCATTATTAGACTGGTCAAGTTTTCATATATTCTTATTGACAAGTGAAAGTAGGTTCCAACGTACCAGAAAACGTGGCATTTGAATACTGTATGCAAAAGTTATTAAGGAACAAAGTTTGGTTCTAATAGTGTTTCTTCTACATAGGTACAGAACTGATTTTGGAGATGTTTATACATTACAGATGGCAGTTTAAGTTCAGTACATTTAGGTGTACCTACCTTAATTGTCTTGTATTTTTATTTTAACATAAAAGTACACTAGCTTTTATTGTATTTTAATAAAAAGTCAAAAGTAATTCTTTAGCAATTGATTCCTTATTCTTATTTGAACATGTATCACTATAATAGATGTTACGTAAAAAGATGAGTGAGTTTTAAACACTTGTACTATTTTGGCATCACAAGTTGAGTGTCTAATACAAAATTGTGCATAACTTTTAGGATGTTTGTCTATTACACTTAAAATTCAAACATATAATGAATAAAACATTACCCAACACAATCCATATTTTGGTATATTTAAAAAAAAAGCTTATTGTTTATTATTCAATTTCTCTAATTTGTCACACTTTAAGTTATAGGGAAATTTTACATTATTAAGTATCAAAAACAATGATTCTCACTTTAAAATTTGGAGAGCACAAGTTCTTGTATTAGGATTACATCCATATGTGCAAGGGATTCTAAACAAAATGAGATATTTGTTCTCCATGTGGGTGCAAAGAAGTTTCTCTTATGAAGTGCATTTCTAAACATCCAATTTATATGCTCTTCTATAAATTCATTGTGGAGTATCTCAATGAAGTTATTAAATCTTAAAGCTCTTTCATGTTTAAAGGCCCAAAACTACTTCAAAATATTAGTCTTCAAAGCAAGGATAAAATGTTCACCTATATTTATTTTTTATTGAATTCAACCATAATATCCTTTAGTTAACTTGTTAAAAAATATCTTCCTAAAATTTTAGAGTAAAGAACCTTACCAATTGCAAAATCATGATGCTTGGATTTCAAAAGAAATATTTTCACCACTTTCTACTAAATGATTAGATTTCATCTTTCAAACCTTTTACCCAAAATGTGTAGATCCTATAACTTGCAACTCTCCATAATATGTTGAAGAAATAAGTTGGAAATACATGTCAAAAATTTCAACAGAAAATATTTCAAATTCATGCTTGAAGTAAATAGTAAATAGAATTTTTTTTTATAGAGAATGGTTTTAAATGCTAAATTGCTAAGAATTTTGATATTGAATTGAAAAATTTCCATCCAATGGTTGTAATGTTGTAATAAACAATCTACATCCTAGGTTTTTATTTTAATTTCAAAAATATTGAAAATTGAATTAAAGAAAGGGCTTCAAAGTTTATTTTGGAGTATAGACTCCATAACTCCTACAAAGGCAAAACTCTTCATAACTTTTATGTCATTTATGGAATGATTCAAAGTTTTTAATATATAAATAAATCTAAAAAATCAATTTTATATTTTTATTTTTCAAACTAATAATTTTTCTAAGTTGCCTAGTCTTCAAAGAAACCGCACATCATACAATAACTTTTTAACCATGTAGTCAAAATTTATGAAACCTCGTGCACCTCAAAAATACTCCTTGTCTACATTTCATGTGAAAATTTCAAAGTAAAAGAATGAAAATTTTGTTTGTAAATGGATGACCAAAAATGCTATGCTACTAGAAAATGCCACTTGGTCCTTTAGGGGTTAAAAAAGGATTTTTAAAAAAATTTATAAAAAGAGATAGAACAAAAATCGATCATTTGAATCAAGGAAGAAGACTTTATTTCTTTCTTTGTTTATATATGTAAAAGAGAACTTCAAAAATCAAGTATTCTCATCTTCCATCAATGCCACGGTGATGGAAATGAATTCCCCTAATTTAAACAACCCAAAACATTACTCATGAGTGGTCAAGTAAAACCTGTTCACATTGAATTTCATCCAATTTTATTTGCTGAACCTTTGTAAATCAATTACGATGGTTACATATGATCGATGCACTTGCTGCTTATGAGGATTTTTCATCCATCCATTTGGGGGAATCTGCACAGGCTATAACTTTATCCCTTTCTGAGGTGCAAAGTGCACCTTGACTTCAACAAATGAAAATTTTGAAAACTTTCGAAGGCTATATACGGATGCAAGCATATCAGGATTCATAGAATTTCTTGCTAGTCCATTCGAGTGAGTGTTGGGCAAAATGATTTGCAATGTACAGTACAACACATGGATTGATTGATTCAGAAACTTGTAGTTAAGATACTTTCATGATGTTTGTTTCTTCGCTACAGGAATCTTGCTGGTCAATTTTGAAGCATATTATTGTTCTCTTGCAACTGCATAATCAAAGGCCATTTATCATGATGTAGGTTAATTGCAAAGGAAGTGCACACAGACCCATCTCTTCCATCGAGAATTTACCCTCATTATTGTTCGTTCACAACTCATGAGTCATGAATACTGATCGCTCGTTCAGAACACTTTATTTCTCATGGTCAAATGTTTTGATCTTCAAATCCAAACTCGCTTTATCAACTTTGACTTCATACTGTCGAACTTTCATTCTTCTCTACAAGACCATACGGCCAGCTAGAGAGGAAACAAGTACAAAATTATATCAAAGTTCATCGACTGTGCACGTTGCAGGACTCTCTGCTTGACCTCAATCAGGGCGCTAAGGGTTAATCCTTAGTCCTAACAGACCAAAAGGAAATGCGCTGATTAACAAGAATGTATGGCTGCAATCTTGTGAATTAAATAGAGAGCAGAATGACAGAGCAGCTAACTATCGGCCTCGGCTAGCAGAATTGCAGCAGATGAGGCATGAAAGGTTATACAATAACTTCTTGAATACAACATGACAATCTGGATATGTCTCGTGTAACAAACTATCAGTATTTTCATGACATGGTGTATCAGTATTTTCATGCCCGGTTGATCACATATATATAGTAGTCACGCACATCACCAACTTCTGTGAGAGTAATCAAAGTAACGTGAAATCGCCGGAACAGTTGTAGTCAAAAATAATCTTTCATAATAATGTTCTACTCGATATTTTGTACAAATTCGCTGAATCTTAAGCGAAGCTGAATCTAGAGTCCAAAGCAAATCCATAGTTTTCCTAGTATTGGATTGCAATTGAAATCGTGATTCTAGAAGTGTTGAACTGGATGCCACCTACTATAGCGAAGATTTATCCAAAAGACTGATAGTTTTTAGGCACTTCCCTAAGCAATTTGCCCCAAACTCTTAAAAAAAACGTAATAAAATACCGGAATGTATAGGGCAAAAGCCATCATACGTTTCTCTAAACCACGGATTCGCATCCTGGTATCACAGGAGTGCACTCTGCAACAACCACAAATCTCCAGACGCACCTTGCGATTTTGACGAGGAGAAGGACAGAATTACAACCACTCCATGCTCCGATTCATTGAACCAAATCTTCTCGGGCCTTAACTGCAGACTCCCCGCTCCCTCCGCTCCGGCCTGCGCTCCACGCAACGCCATAGCTGGGTCTCCTCCTCCTCCAACTCATACACTCCCCGCACATCGACATTGTCATCACCATAGTGGCCTCGAACAACACCACCCCGACCAGGACAGCAACGAAGGGAAGCATCTTCACGTAAAACCTCACTCGCCAATCGGATACCCTAATTAAACCACAACACTTTTGACAACAATTTCAATCGCAGAGTCTCTCCCAATGTCGGAGCACTACCTAAAAAGTCATGTCCGCCGTTTCAATAACGGTCTCATTCTAATAACCCCCTGGTTAAGCCACAAAACGTCCAGAGGGTTCGAATCGTAAACATCACACACAAAATGTCATGCGCCGTAATTACAAACGGGTCAGGCAAGCATCGGCAACTGAAGGTAACCAAAGCACGCACGGATTCCAATTTTCAACACAGAAATCGTAATCAAGGCTACAGAATTAGGTTTACACTCCAAATCACGCCTGCAAATTGTAGCACGCAGCAAAACTCTGCAAATTAAGGATTTCACATGAGAGCGCTGTTGGAATAAATGTCTGCAAGTTGCGGCTCGTACCGGAAGTGGCTGAGGGAACGGAATTGGAGTGAGATTTTCGAAGCGCCTGCGGTGAAGCTCCTGGCGGAAGAATTTCGAAGAGAGGCCGGCGAAGTGCAAGCGAAGGTGAGCAAAATGTCGGACGGCGTTAACTTACCCGGAAGGGCCGGTTGATAGCCGTCATCCTCGAATGCAGGCATGACTGTACGGTACTATACCGTGACGTATACCGTGACTATACCGTGACGAAAGGGCCATTACCAAGTCATCTACACTAAATAGTGAAATTAGGCTGCCCACACTATACAAATACTTATTGTTATTGTACAAGTATGTACTACTTTTCAATTAGGTTTTGTTGTAATTAGGATTCATAAATCTCCATATGTACAAATGGAAATATATATAGAAATATTTGTTGGCATTAATGGCTTTTTAAGTAACTTTTCTAGGATAAAGGAACCTAATTTTACTATTTGGTATAGCCTTTCTTTTAGGACTTTTTTATACTTGACAAGAGAGGGCATGGAGATGGATTTTGAGCATCTTGTGAATTTTGGGAATAATTTTTCTTAAGCACACTTCATAGTTGGATTTTGAACTCCTCTTTAAAATCTAGTTTTCATTCTCCTAATGTAGGGTGATTTGCAAGATCCATTGCTTGCCTTTGAAAAGTTGTAGTGATTTTTGGTAATTTCCAATGATTTATGATGAAAGAGGAAACATTTTGGTGTAATTATTAAAGTGCAAAAGCATACAATGCCAAAGGATCAATTATACACCTATTAAATTTTTTTGCAATGTAGTTGGGTTGCAAAAAAAGATACTTCAAGTTGACCCATAATTCATACAATTAAAGATTATCCAACTTGCTATTAGTCTTTCCATTAAATTTTTCTCAATTGCATTGACTTATATAGTTATATATCAATGTTGGTTTCTTTTTCATTCTTAACTGGTTTATTGAAATTTCATCTAAAACAACAAAGTGTTCTAATTTCTATGTTATTTTATAAAAAATTCTAACATTACTAAACAAAATTATAATAGTTTAGAGTTTCTGGAAAAAACTTCAAATAAGGATTAATTTCTAGAATTTTTATTATAGTCAAACCTTTTTAATTGTACAATCTCAATAAAAACTAATATTTGTGGTGATTTCAAAGTGCAAGGATACTTGTGGCATGGACATTTGACATTAGAGAGACTTATGGGATCTTAAACATTGATCCATTTATTGTAACTTCTATTTCATCATATTTCCATTGCAATATTTTGTGGTGTTTAAAGATATGATATTATAGAGAAAAAGAGTTTTGAATTAAGAGCATTTGTTTCCAACATTTTGATGTTACAAAAATTTATTGTTAAAGAGGGAAATTTACAAGGTTTCTATATGCATATTTCTACAAATTTCAATTATAACCATCCATTTCTATACTTTTATTGACTACATCATCAAAAAAATTTAAAAATTCATAAATGTGCTTTAAACTTTTGATTAGGCTTTAGGCAAATTTGTCCATTGAAAGCAACAAAAAAATTTATATAATATAATTTTAGCCAAAATATTATAATTTTTTTTGTTGGTTATAGCTTTCAAATGTTTAATTGCTTTACACTTGCTCTAGATGAATAGGTTAGAGAAGTCTTATATATTTGATTCTATTTTGACCTATATGAATCATTGGCCTTGAAGTTGTTGAAACAAATGATATTAAACTCTTCAAAATAGTATACTAAGTATTATGCTAAATATAATTAATTTGTATCAAGTATGCTAAATATTATGCTAAGTATATTGATTGTCACATAGTGATGTACTATACATGAAATTAAGTTTAGTAGGCACTACCATCATTCAGAACATATTTTGTAATTGAAAGATAGTTAGCTTTAAGAATCAAATATGCTACATAGGACACTACAATAGTTTCATGGTGCTCTCAACTTTGGAGAAATGAAGCACGCTAGAAAGTCTTATATAATAAGGGATAGTCACACCTTCTTCACTGCTAGGGAGTTGAATGGGGACGTGCCTCCTCTCTATTGGCTTCACATTGGCTCTCCCTAGAAGAATATATTTATGCTAGGAAAGCTTTTGCACATTGATTATTATGCTCTAAAGCAAAAGATTGGATGCAGAGAAGCATTTGCGAGCAAAGCATATTCCCTTAAGCTCCGTAGTTTCACCCTTTGTCATTGATGTTTGTCTAATTGGGTCCCTAAACCAAACAAACTTATCCCAGTAGCCCATTCTTTGTAGTTTCACATTCTCCACCACCAATTAGGAATGTCACACCTTCTTAACTTAGAATTGCTCCCCATTGGCTCCTCTTTTTCCTCACCAAATTCTCATTCTACCTCAAAGTTTGCTTGGTGAAGAAAGTATGACTACCTCTATTAACGTATGTTCACACTTAGTGTTAAAGAGTGTTGCTCCATGCGTCGATATTCTGAAAACCATGGAGCTTCGTATACCAGCACATTTGTACCATGAATGTAGAAATGTAAATTTGAATGAAATGTGTTCGAAGATGCAGCCGATGTATCTCGTTCTTGAGAAAAATTGAACAGACAAATTAAGACTGTTAAGAACTGTATACTTGTATAGTTTCACTTTTTCATATTCACTATTCTGCAATAATATTATGTATAGAAGTCAGTTTGTACATGAAGCTTGATCCCTCGATCGATAAAAAGGTTGCAACGATGTGCTGCGGCGAATGTGCATTTTGAGTCCTGCCCTCTCGAGAATCATGGTGGTGGACAAGTCGTTGGAGAGTACTTTGGTGCAGAGCGATCGACAGAATCATTGAGCCAGTCGATCCAATGATTTCCCCTGTTCGGTGAGACGCGTCGATCGGTTCTTGGAAATCGTTGGATTCACTGTTGAATTTTCGTCGCCGGCACGGAGTAGATTTCTCACTGGATTCAACATACAGTACGTCCCTCGAAATGCGCAAAAGACTCCTGGCGTGTTCTACCTGCGTGAACTGTACAGCGTTGTCCGTGCATCACTTTGCGAAATGAAAGTTGCACGATTGCAGCATGTTGCCGTATCCTAATCCTTGTAGACGCACCGACACCGAGACTGTTCAGGGCAAATGGTCGGTGAGAGCATCTGCCATACTGGTATATGGAAGACGCAGAAATTCGTAACAGCAAACTTCAAAAGCCAGCACTATGCCCCATTTGTACCGATACTTGCTTTTCACATAGGAAAAGGTTCTCTCTCCCTGGAGCTTTCGCAGGAAAAGGAATGTTTAAGTTGATTTCATGGGTGACTAGAGAATATTGCCTTCTAAGTTCACAACCTTTTTCCCAGTGAAAGAATTTTTAATAATGCGACAGATGGCGAATGAAGTTCTGAATACGAATCACTGAATTCCCTATGTCGATGCTTGATGCTTGTCGGAGTATTCACGATGTAGTCAAAAACATCTTGGTATTTTGGAAAATTAATAACTTAGTTCCCCGTGATCGAGACTGAAACTCTGTGCCTTCTCAAGCAATTTTCAGACGTACATGCTCCAAGAATATGCCTCCTCAAACACCGTGCAGATATTACGCTCAAAGAATTGCATGTGCCTTCCTGAACCAATGCGCAGATGCGACGCTCAACTAATATGCCTTCTCAAGCAACGAGCAGACACAATGCTCGAAGAATGTGCCATCGAGTGTGTATCTCCGCGCAGCATATGCCTTGCAGATATTCTGGCCGAAAGAATCAACAAAGAGGAGTACTCTTTCACGCCGGGATTGGACGCATACGCCTTGTTTGTCGTGATAGCCAATTAACTCTACAAGAACTTGCGAAAATCGACCTAACAAATCGAGTATGTGACCAAACTCAGCCCTTACTACTTCCCTGCTGCGCGCACATCGTCGGCTGCGGGAGACTGACGATTAAGAAAACTGCACTAAATTGAAAGGCCATAACTACAAGCATCATAGTTAGCACTTTGTTACCACAGACAAGACATACAGTAGTACCCACACGGCACAAGAGTCAACAATATGAAGACACATGGATCCTTGAACTACAATTTGCGAAAAAGAAATCTTATTTCCAGAGAAAGAACGACACGAGCGAAACACTGAACAAAAAAAAAGTTTCAAATATTGACAAAATTGGTGATCCCATTACTGAGATCCAAAGTACAAGGAAGAGAGTCTTACGGATCGGAGACTTCCTACGCAAATACAAAAGCACCCGGCCAGTGGCTCCCGATCAACGGGACACAATCGACCTCTGCACCTCCATCAACGCGGCAGCAAGCGATGAAGGGAGCTAAAATATTTATGGAGCGTTGATCTAGCCCTAAATTTGGGGTTACAACTTCAAGGACACCAACTCTCCGATGGCAGGAATGGCCGCAAGCTTCTGAATGGTGGCCTTGCTGACGTCGTCGTCGATGCCGATGGCGACAATGGCATCCAAGCCTCGCAAGGTTCGTCCCACGCTCATGAAGGCGATGTTGATGTTGTCTTCTCCGAGAATGGACCCGACCTTGCCGATCATGCCAGGCTGGTCGACCTGGCGGTACAAGATGATGCTGCCTTCCAAGCTCACGTCCACGCTAAAGCTGCCGACCTTGGAGAGGTGCGGCACGCCGTCCTTCACTTTGCCTTCCAAGGTGATGCTGCGCGTTTGCTCGCCGGTGGCGCTGGCAAAGCGGGAATCAACGTCGGCGATCGTCACCGACACGTTCTCCAGGGGAGCGAAGCTACCGGCGTCGGAAGGCTCTCTCTCCTCGCTGATTTTCAAGCCGCGCTGCTTGGCGACGTAATCGGCGTTCACGAGATTGATGAACGCGCTCGACACGGTCTCGATGAGGCCCTTGGTGATCATGGCTCGCAGGAGGCGCGTGTCCAAGTCGCCGTCGTCGCGGGCGGATTTGTATACCACCTTCACTTGCTTCACGCCGGCGCCACCGGACACTAACTGCACAGCTAATCGTCCCAGCTTCTCCGCGAGGACCACGTACGGGGTGAGTTCCGCGATGACCTCGGCGGGGACCATGGGCGCATTCACGGCTGTAGCCGCGAGCTCCCCTGCCAGCGCGCCTGCGACTGCTTCGGCAATTTCCACCGCCACGCCTTCCTGCGCTTCGACGGTGCTGGCCCCGAGATGCGGGGTGGCGATCACGTTCTTATGCTGCACCAAAGCAAACGAGGAATCTCCCTCCTTCGGTGGCTCGGTCGTGAACACATCCAATGCGGCTTGCGCGACGACGCCGGCGTCCAACGCGCGTAGCAGAGCGGGCTCGTCGATCACCCCCCCGCGTGCCACGTTGACGATCCGCACGCCCTTCTTGCACTTGGCGAACGCCTCGTCATTCAAAATCTTGTCCGTGGTGGGAGTGAGCGGAATGTGGAGCGAGATGAAATCCGCGCGCGCGAGCGCTTCATCGAAGCTCACGAGCTCTACACCGACGGCGCGTGCGCGGTCCGCCGAGGCGTAAGGGTCGTGCGAGACCACGTGCATTCCCAATCCTTTCGCTTTCCGCGCGACCTCGGAGCCGACTTTGCCGAATCCCATCACGGCCAGCGTTTTGTCCACCAACGACACCCCGACGTACTTGTTGCGCTCCCACTTACCGCTCTTCATGGATACGTCCGACGGTGCGACGTTGCGCGCCATGGCCGTGAGGAGAGCAATTCCGTGCTCCGCCGCCGCGACGGTGTTCGCCGTCGGCGCGTTCACCACCAGGCATCCCAATTCAGTCGCCGCATCCAAGTCGACGTTGTCGATTCCCACGCCAGCTCTGCCTACCACCTTGAGGCGCCCCTTGGAGGCTTCGAACACTTGGCGGGTGACTTTCGTCGCGCTCCGCACGATCAACGCGTCGTAATCGCCAATCTTCGCGCAGAGCTCCTCCTTGGTGAGATTGTAGAGACAATCCACGTTGGAGACCTGGCGCAAAAGAGACAGCCCGCTCTCGCTCAGCTTCTCGGCTACCAAGACGGTCGCCAGCTTGGGGTTGCGACTCGACTGCTCGGTTGGCCCTCGCGTCACGGTCGCGGAGCTGGAGTTCGAGGTCACGACGTTCCTCGTCACCGCACTACCGGTAGGTCTGCATCGGATGGCGCCCTTGCTTCTGAGCGACGCTTGGTTCGTCCCAAAAGCGACGCGAGATGCCAGCATCTGGCTCTTCCCAGCTTGCAATCCTTGCCCTGTGGCAATCTGCAAAGCGTCTTTCACGCTCACCGCCATGGTCGTTCCCGCAACTGTCGCCATAGCGCGATATGTAACCTTTGGGAAAATCACAAATGAATCCCTGCAACCTTCATAACAAGATCATTACCGTCAGCACAACCTTCGGCAATAAGAAAGATGAGAGTCCACACGGATTGAAAACCTAGATGCGTTCGACAATCCGACGGGCCCTGTTCTAAAAGCAAAGCCTCCCATGCCCTAAACTCAAAAAAATTTAACAACAGCATCTGCACTTAACACATCTTGAAGATGATGGCTACACCCATTTTATCAAAAATCATTGTTCATGAATCTCCGAAAAAGATCGAAATGAAAAACTCTCCAGGCATTCAATCCACTTCAAGGCACTCCTCGACCTCTTAAAACGAAAAAAGCACTGAAATTCAGGATCGTGTAGACATGGATTGATCCCAAAGATCCACATTCTGACACCAACCTGAACGTGGCACTGCCCTGCTCTCCAACCGTCTTTCATCATTCTATCACAAAACTGAAGCACCAACTTCATTCACGAAAGAGCAGAAACATCAGACATTCTCCAAAGCTATTTAACCAAAATCCTCACACCAACCTAGACTTCGCACTTTCACCCCTGCCTTTTCGCCATCTCTCTTCAGTCAAGAACAAAAAAAAGCAACAACTAGTACACTCACGAAAAGCAGAAGCTCAAAACTCTCCAAGTAACCAGAACCCTCCCCACCGAGCTAGACGTTTCACCTTCGATCTCTCTTCATTCAATACCCCAAAAGCAAACATCCAAAGACCTACATTCATTCCGGACAACCAGGAATCAATTAAGGCGCCATCCCCATCGATCCAACTCACCTGCACTGCGAGAGATCGATCAAGTGACAGCACCAGAATGAGCAGGCAAAGAGACAGAGCAGTGTCCAATCCGTCAGAGACTCAGAAGGCAAGTGCGCATCTCCTTGCAGAAGCGCAGCATCGTTCTTCTTATAAGGAGAGGTAGCGTACTCGCGTCTCTGGGCAATTGCAGACACTGACAGTGTCCTTTCTATGCACGATTTTTCGCCGAAGGATCACCCAATTATCATCTGGCTACTTCTCCGAAATGATAAAAAAAAAAAAAAAAACCCAACAAAAACAAAGCTGAACCTGTAGACGCGAGCACCTGAGCCGCGGATCCATCAGTGCAGAGCCAATCCAGGAACCACCGTTGTCGTCATCAACTGATAACTGATGGTTGACCGGGCACCAGTGAGGCCCTTCCGCAACAAGCGATCAGAGAGCATCTGCATGTCCCCCGCCAGGCACGGCAGCTTCGTCGTGTACCTGGAGTTCTGTTTTGGAGCGAAAATTCGCACAAAGTAACGCGGTATGAAAAACGGAGGGAACTGACTAACATTCCTGGAGGAATCATTGGTGTTATATTAAAGTTTTTGAAAAGTAAGGTAACCAAACAAAAGCGAAGTCAAAGCTAAGCAGAGTGCTTATTTTTTTATGCACAGTTTTTCGCTGTTTGGCCTACAACCGAAACACGGGCCAGGGAGGACTGACCCCTCTATTGCCCCGTTTTCTACCCCTGGATAAAACACTGGAATCTTTTTATTTGCCATCCATGAAAAAATTTGCAAATTTTGAATTCATATTTGCAATCAGAGACCCCAAATTAGTCTAGGGAGGTGTAGAGAAACAAATTTTACATGGTCCCAAATAGGGGGCAATTTTTACATTTACCCCCAGTTGGGGCAATAGAGGGGTCAGTCCTCCCTAGCCCCGAAACACGTTGGGTACTTTATTTTTATTTTTACTAGTGTGCACTGTGCCGTTTCTGCAATCAAAATAAAAGTAAAAGTAATTTTCTAATTCTTTTAGTTCCCAGAAATACTTCAAATTTCAATAACTTTCACACCATGAGTCAGAACACCACAAAACCAAGCCCGTGCACCCCTCCTCTCCCAAAGCTTTCCGACAATACCAAGCATGCGACTCGGGGATGCATGAGTAACTATTGAAAAAATAACTAGCTATTTTTCTAAAATGATATAAATAAATAAATAAATAAATAGGCTAAGTACAAGGAAGGCTAATTTTATAATTTAATTCTTTTATGTTCATGCATTTTATGGGTGATACTTGGGTGATACTTAGGTGATACTTGTGTCCATTGTACATGTTCCCTTCTAGTAAAAAATCGTATTGAGAAAATTAATATTTGGGTGAAATTTGTATTTTTTTTGTAACATGAAAACATTTAATTCAATGTAATTTTGCGTTCAGTTTGACATTTTGAAGTTAAGAAAATACAAATGTCACCAAATATTGTTTCTCTCAGATGGTTTCCTACTTGTATGTAGGTGTAGTATTTAATTTTACATAGCAATTTGGCAAATATTTTCAAAAAAAATTCTATTATTCCAATCAATTTAATTCACATAACCATATCACTATGTTGAATAGGAAGGTTAGGGTGTTTGCTTTCTATAATGTTGTGGTAATTACATGTGCACTAACTTAGGATTCATGGCCAAACTTCAACTCGAGAGTTCCAACATTTTAAGGATGCCTATGCTGGTATCCTTGAATTTAAGAATGTTATGAATATTTGACAAATTATATTTCTCCTTTTCATGGACAAAATCATTCAATTGTTACAAAAGTCTTCAAATAGTGTCATTCTTTTTAGAATGAAATTCATGCATTTTTAGACAATTATATAAATATTCATTCTTATTTGGCCAAAACAAATCATCCATATCTATGGAAGGCAATTATAGTCTCATCACTCTAGTGAAACTCGCTTTCTACACTACCTAGAAAGAGTTATATAAAACACCTATTTAAGAGTTGATTTCCAATTTAGAGAGGTTTGACTTCTTAAAAAAAAATTCATTACATTTCCTTTTAAAAAAATGGAATTGGCATCTTCCAAATCATTTCATATTTTAGGGACCTTCATAGAATTAGTTATGAATTTTTGAAGTTAAAACATAGTAGTCACTAGAACCATCCACCTTGTGAAATGTACACTATTAGTACATTAATGGTGCATTGAGGAAACAAAATATACTTCTACATTAGATACAACCTCTAGAGCTTGGGCACTTAACCCTGAAAAGTCTAAGGCCATTTTTCTATCAAAAAACATCCAAAATTGTCATTTTTGCTGAGTTTGTTCAACACAACAAGAAATTTTTTTAGAATATAACCATAGGATCTTGTACTCTACTTATCTAAGATCATATGGTAAAACTTTCATAAAGTTTGACCATACATATTGAGAGATAGTAGCATTCAAAGTTTATTATTATTTATTTTTTGAACACTAACTTGTAATTTTAGGTGACTTTGACCACCATTTGTGAAAAAAAATTGCACTATGGACTTTGAATTAAAAAATTTGTGTGTTGAAGAATTGAGTTGAAATTTTAGGATTTAAAAATAAATAATAAATAATAATACTTGATTATCATTCTTTAAAAATTGTTAAGTAGAAGTAGGTTCAAGATTGAAAGAAAAACTAAATTGTTAATATCTCTAAGATGGGATTGAAACACAACAATCCCAATACTGAGATTGTTCTAGCAAGCAAACTTAACCTTGTCAAACAATTTTTTTTGAAAAATTGTGAAAATTGCATTAAAAAATGAATCCTACAAGTTATTTTTCAAGAAAATACTTAGATTGCCCAAAACATAAGATTGTTCATAACTTTCACATCACTAATTCAAATGGAATGAATCAAAGCTTCACATGTAGACAAAAACACGATTTGTAAGGGGAAAAAAGTTCATTTCATCCCAAGTTGTTGTGGATTTATTTGTCTACCTGCCAAATGAAAATTTGGGCTTTTGTAATTTAACTTTTGCTCTTGGGCACTAATTGAAATAAAAATTATATTCCTAGGAAGCTAATAAGTTTTTTTTAATCTCATGAGAAAGTTTCAAAAAGTTTGTTTGCTAGAACAACTGCCCAAAATCCATTTTGCCCCCCCAAGGGACAATGGACCTTTAGAGATTAACCCTTAAACATTGAAGTTGACATTTGGATGACAGAGAATCCCTCCATATAAGGTAAAAGTGCAATTATTCATCTTCATAATTTTGTGTGGAAAGGAGAAATCTTCTACAATGCTTTGACTTCCAATGAGTGCTTTTCATAATTTTTTTAAGCCTATACTTCACACGGTCATGAAAATTGATGATTTCCCAAGGTCACCCCATCATCCTTTTAACCCTTAAACAACAAGCCGGTCATTGTGGAAACCATCTATTTGGGTATTGTGTGAACTGTTGGCTTACAAAAATGAAAAAAGCACTCATTGGGAGACAAGCTACTATAGAAGACGTTCCCTTTTCACACAAAATTTGGAGAATGAATAGTTACACTTCTGTCCTGCATGAAAAGATTCTTTGTCATTCATCAGCTGAAAAACGTCCTCAACATCGTTTAAGGATTAGGTTAGGATATTTGTTTTGCTTTTGTTACGATGAGATCCCAACAGTTGCATTCCTTGCGTCGTTGGGAAGTCCGAGGAGGGGTGCACGGAATTTGGTAGGGCCACAAAAGTGCACCCCTCCTCTCGATCAATCCCTCCATAAATCCGCCAATGGATAGTGAGGGCGTGCAAAGGCACCCAAGCCCCCTCTTTCGTACTCTGTACCGGTGACCCAAAACTTGTGGAAACTAGAATAGTACATGCTAGCCACAGCGAGCATGTGGCCATTGGTCCGATTTCTCTGATTCCAGGGTCCCTTTATGACAAATCTGGCATGTGCACATGAAAGTTTCATGTGATAGAGCAGACTTTTTTTTAGAGGGTGGTGGTGGTGGTGTTTTTTGGGGATTTTCTTGAATCTGCGTTGAGGCATAAATTCTGAAAATCTATGGTTCTGAAATGGCTATGTTGGATTTTTTTGGGGGGTGGTGGAAAATGTGGCAGCAAAAAAGAAAAAATGTGGGACTCATTTGGCAACATTCACATTGTCCAAGGCTGAAGTTAATAATGGCTCTATACGAGGAAATTTGGATCTCGCATTCAACAAAGAGATTTGGCCTCAAACTGTGGCACGACGTTCTTTGTTTGGAGTAAAATAGTGACCTCCACTTCGAGCATCATAAACCTTAGGTAGCAAGACCATGAACTCCACCTCTAACTCTCATTTAGTGTTTGAACTCAAGATCAAGTTTCCAATCTCACTCGTGTGCAAAGGGCAACCCTGAAGCCCATAACTACAAAACAAAAATTTTGGAAGGTCTAGTTTTCAATCTAGTTCGTATGCCAAGGACGACCTTCAACCCTACAACAAGAGTATCTGGCGATAAGGCAATGCTCTCAAGAACAAGTGACACAATGGAGATGAACCCTAAGTTTTACCCTAAACACAATGTACTCATTCTAGCTTGATTCTGGCTATGAAAAGAGCATGAAGGATACAATCAATACTAGTGACACAAGCAATAAATAAAGCACTGAGTATATATTCAGAGTTTAAAAGTGAACAAAGGAGTGGCAAAAATAGCTCTAAACCATGGCCTAAATTTGGCACTCATCCATCACAAAGGAGGAGACATGTAGTCGGCTACAAGAGTAGATTGATAGTTAATCAACAAAGTGCTAGCAATGGGACATTCTAAGGGCTACAAGTGGCAAACTTTGTTTAGCAACAATTGGATGTCAATCGGCTTGGTATGATGTGTAAATATGTGGCTTGTGCTTACTTCATGGTGTAGGAGATGTGGCATTAATACGTCACTTCAAATCCAAAATTTTCTAAAGGCCTAGTGTTGACTTGCAATTTTAAGTGTAATTAGGTGTTTAAATGCCTAATTAAAAAACATTGGTGACAAGTATAATAAATACATCTAAAATGAACCACTCTTCACTTCAAAATTGACCCCAATTTTTTTAACACAAGTAAAGGAACCTTTATTGCAAGAAAAAAGAAAAAAGAAAGTCTAGCTACAAATGGCCTTAAGGAAAAAGTAAGGCGCAACATACCAAAATACAAATACAAATAAAGCGCCAATACACAAGGTGGGAACCGCAATGCCTAAGGCAATTAGAAGACAAACCCAACCCACAAATTAGAGTCTAATGAAGTGAGTCAAACTAACCCCTATTTTTGAAGGAAAATTGAATAGGAATGATACCCAATATTACAAGGACAAGTATAAGGTGGAGTTGGAGGTCATTTTGAGTAATGTGCAATTTTATTTATAGTATTGTGGAAGTAGCAATCTTACAAGTGGTCAATTTTGGATACACTTTGTGCTTGTTTAAACTTCTTTATGACATGTTTTGATACTACTAGTGTCATTTCTTCATGTGCATCAAATGCATTTTGGCATCACCTACATGACACTTTTAACACCCTACACTTTACATCTTTGAAAATTTGTAACTATTTCATAATGCGTCCAAAAATTATAGAACCACTTCCATTTTATATTCTTTCATTTATATGCCAAAATTGTTGTTTGTTTTCTAAAGCTTATTGGTTATGCCACAAAGCTTATTTGTGCAACTTTAGGTGCAATTACCAATGGATGAAGTAATTAGGTAATTGCAATATGATCCAACATAAATTTTTGTGAAGAATAGAGTCAAAAGAAGAAGAATCCAATGTTGTCAATCACCCAATTCTAACATCTAATAAAGGTCCTTTGCATTTGCATCAATCATCCACCCTTTATTATAATATTAGCAATCCGTTAGCATCACAATGTGTTCCTCAAGGGAGAGAACACATCATCGTGTTGTTTAGCATAGGTCTACCCACTTGTTATCAATTTAGTCCTAACAAACTTTAAAAATTCACAGAAAAAATCATTTTTAGTCAAAATGTCTTGATTCTACTTGTAAATGGCTTCTCTCAAACTTCTCAATTTTTGAAAAATACGGAAGTTGACAAATAGCTTCTTCAAGGTAACTAGATAGTAAAATTTGTTTGGTAATAGGCATGTTTACTTTATAGTCTATTTAACTACCATAAATGAAGAATTTGTCAAGGATAGTTTTGTTAGCTATCATGGCAACATTAGTAGAATTGTAGGCTTGGTAGACTAGACAAATGATTACACAAGTCGTCCAAAACTGGTCTTAAGACCTTGATTATCTCCTTAGTAAGAAATAAAAGTTTACTAAATTTTTACTTCATTGATTTTATGTTTCTTATACAAAATGGTTTAATTTTTTTTATAGCAAAACAAATGCTATATATTAGCCTTGACAAATATTAACATGAATTAAACCAAGTGGTATACTCACAAGATCTATATGTATATTTGGGTCCAATAATCTTGCAAACTACCTATTGTACCATTCAATTTTTGTCTTGTACAGCTAGTATTCAATTCTTACACAATCCCAATCAAGCATTCCAAAATTTTGTAAAATAGATATCTCTATATTTAAACTAAACATTTTAACAAGATGTTGCAAAATATTTGCATTCAAAGAAAAGAAAGGAATTTTTTTAGTACTTTCCTTGACTAGATTATTTGACTTTGAATCTTTTGAATTGTAAATTATTGCACTAAAACTTTTGAATTAAAATTTTGTTATATTGAATATTTGAGGTGAAAGTCTAGAAAAAAAATATGTGATTTGGTATAAGATTGAAGGATAAACTAAATTATTAATAGCTCTAAGATGGAATTGAAACACACTTATCCTAATGATAAGATTGTTCTATAAAGCATATTTAATCTTGTGAAAATTGTAAAAATTGAGTTCAAAAACAAATCTAGCAAGTTATCTTCTCAAGATGTATTTGTCATTACCTACAAATTAAAAAGTTCCACAATTTGCACATTACTAATTCTATTGAAATGAATCCAAACTTTCAATGTAAACAAAAATATAATCTATAGAAAAAAAATTTAATTAATTTTAAGTTTTGTAAATTTTTTTGGCTACCTAGTCTCTCCTTTTTTGAGCTTATTGTGGTATAATTTTTGTTTTGGGGCACCAATTAAAATGAAAATTGCATTCCTTCAAAACTAATGTGATTTTGTATTTTAAGAAAAAATTTCAAAAAATCACGTCAAAATTGAGGTTACACAAGCCTACTTGAAATCCTCTCTATATGCCATAGGGACTATGAGATTTTAGGGTTTAATTATGCTTTATTAAAATTGAAAATTCAACATGTCCAAAATTAAACTATGTCAAGCTGAGATAACATTTTGGTGATAGTGTTTTTGGACCTTAATTAGAGTTGAGTGAAGTTAACATACAGGTCCCAAAAACAAATTTTGTACTAGTTGCAAAACTAGTTGCTAGAACATGTGAATTCCTTGTAAGTCACTATAAAAACCAATTTAGCTTTAAATGCAACTTTTGTCTTTTAAGTTTACTATTGCTCCATTAATCCTAGTCTTAATGTTTGGTCTTCAAGGCCCATAATTCTACTAGAACACAAAAATAGATACTGAGAACTTGAGAATAAAGCCACAATATAGACTTGACATTGCATTGGGTTTTGATGTACTTGTTGGAGGGACAATTGATGGATAAGATGACCATTATGGATGCATAGGTTGTTGATTTTCAAGGTATCTGAGCTAATGGTTCTTATAGGCTTCTAGTATTAGAGATTTATATTACCTCAAAAGTTCATAACAAACTCATAATCTATTGAAAAATATGGTCATAGTTCCCTTTTTGTGACACCCTTTGTAAGAAAAGGAATTCCAGTCCCAATACCCAATCATGTATCCTAGATTTCCATTAAACCATCCCTAGACTTTCATTAAAGTGTCCTTGAAAAGTGTCATTAAATCGTCTTCATGTATAACTGTGATTGCTTGATTGCAATTTTTTATGAGATTTCGGTTTTAGATCCACCTATATGACAATTTTAATGGTCTGGGGAGCTTTTTATTTTGAAAATTCATAGAAATGACATGTCATATCCAAAAAATCTATTTTTTTTAAATTCATGATTTTCACAATTGCTAATACTACAAGAATATTATTTTAAAGACAAGGTACCTCCAACTATGTTGAATTACTTATTTTGACGATTTTGGGTGCTTCCACTATACATAAGGTAGCAACACCTATAACCATCACTATATTGATAATCGTCACCTCTAAAATCTTGGAAAATCTTGGGAAGTGAATAGATGTGATTATAAGGATGTATATTAAACCCTAATGCTGTGGAATTATTTTTCTCTTGCTAGTAGGATCGAATAATTTGTTGAATGTGTATTCATGTCCAAAATCCTTAAATTGACGGTCATGGGTGCTACTACCTTACACCCAAAAACCAAGAGAGAGGATATATTACATTGTAAGGTGGAGTCACCTACTGCCAACTACTGCCCCATAGGCAATGAGTAGGGTGTCTCAAATCTAGGAGAAGGTGGGACTCATTTGCATTAATTTTGAGTTCAAAGAAACTAGGTTCCTGTAACCAATGTGGTTCCGACACTGCCACAAAATTTGTGCCTCCTTTTGTGTGCCAAAGTTACCTACAAGTACTCTTCCAATGATCAATTTTATAAGACTCTAAACATTGGACATGGATCGAGCCCAACTTGGGGCTTTCATAATTTATAGTAATTTCAGTTCAAGCTCTAAATTCACCAAATTTTTTTGCTATCCGCGTCATTTCTATCTTTGTACTTTTGTAAATATTTGCTTTGCCAAATACTGCTGTTGCAGATCATGTCCGCTATGGCTTAAGTTATCGGTTATGATGGGTGGCTCCACCTTAGAGAATAGAGAAAAGAAAGAGAGAAGGAAGGATCAATGGTTACTTCCGGTACCTCATTTTTCTCTTCCAAGGAAAGCAAGGTGATCAAATCCCCCCATCAATTGCAAAAGTTCAGAATCACAGTACAGTACAGTACGATACTTACGAAGTTAGGTGCGTGTGCAGATTGTTTCTTTCTTGCATCTTTTCCTTGAAATTTCGAAAGTTCATTCAAAGTATACTTGCAATAACTTATTATATTCCGTCGTGTGCAGATCAGGACTTTTTTTTTTCTGGTGAAATTTTGTTAGACTGTCAGAAATTTGACCTCTCTGGCTTCGTCCCTCCAAAAATTAGCCTCTGAGGTGAGGACAACACTAGTATTTATAAAGATATAAGCAACGGTACCAAGCACGCGATTGGGGGACACACGATCTGGGAGATCTCAATGTAACAAACAAAACAAAACAAAACAAAACAACCAACCAAATTTAAGGTATGGATATACTATTTACCTTAATCAAACTCATCATACAAAAAGTATTTTTTTTTTAAGTCTAGCATTGGTTTGGATGAATGCAAAGTTTTGTGGTTAGAAAAGCCCCTAAAAACTCTTTGTTCATCATCTAGATTTTGAATGTCAAAGAGCTAAGGGGTTAAGGGAGGCAACGCATTTCTAATCACTTAAACAGATGCACATGTCTGCAAGGCAAGTTTCTTCAATGGTGCGAAAATTTTCCCATTTGCAGAAATAGATGTCGAAAGGTTTCCATCATTTTCCAGATTTTTATTTCTCAAAACATAATTACTATGAATTTTGTAACTGAAGATTATATTTAACCCATGATTTAATTCCATGATGATTGTATAGACCTTATTTTCAATCAAGAATTTCTTGCAAAATCCACCAAGGATTGGTTGTAATATTGAGAGTCTTTTAGCTGATCATAATGCGCCACAACTGCATGAGGAACTATGCCATAATTAATCACTATTAACCACTTCTTGTACAAAATTATACCATCCTATGGTGTTAGAATGGGGCCTTGATAAAAAAAAATTGGTTGCCTCCTATAACTTACATTCCGTCTTGTGTAGATAGAAACTCACTACAAACTTTCTATGATGGATTTGTTGGTGAGTGCAAGAGCTGAGAAGCTCCAAAAGAACTAAACTTAACCCTTAAGCACTCCAACGTTCAATTTCTAAATAACTAACATATTTAAACTCAAGTTTCATTATTATTACTTCTTAGATGGAAGTCATCCTAATTTGTGGAAATACTTTATCAAGTTGTTGTCCTATCTAATGGTTGGATCTAGTGTTATCATAATACATCATGCTACTAAAATCATAACTCCCTCTGTAATATCACAAATGCTACCATTAATACTTGGGGCTCGTGCTTGCTATGCTATGCATTCATTGTATCACATATTAATAAAATTTTGATATATTTGAATAGAATGCATGACAATGATTTCAATAAGTCTTTAAAATAATTATTTTAAATATTTTGTAAAAATATTTTCAATCATGCATACATAGAAATTGTATTTTCACACAATGTGATATTACAGAAATAGAGTAGCAGTTTGCAACCACTTTTGTAATATCACTTTTTACAAAGGGTGATATTATAGAAATAATATAGTTGTTGCAATTAAGGTGATATTAAAGAGGATCCATAGGATGATATTATAGAGGTAGCAAATCCATTGCTTCTCTTGGCTTTACACTTCTTTGCACTTCTATGATTTTGTGCTTTTTGTGAGCTTTGAGCTTTCATGATTTCAATTTTCTATTGCTACTACCAAATGATTTTGAAAAATTTATTCAATTGAAGTGATTTTGGATTCCACAACAATTAAGTTGTTCACAAAGTTTTTGAGAATCTTTTCATTGACATATTATATAAATTTTTTTAGAAGCTTTTGTAATGAATATTAATCAAATGAAGTGCATTTTATGAAACATTTCATTATTCAAATTATGAATGGTTGTACCTATTATCAAATTTTTTGTGACCTTTTTTTCAATAAAGGACCAAGTGATCAAATTTTGAACAATGAATTAATACAAATACATCCCAAGCACATAGAAATGCATTTTTTCATCCATCATTATTTTTGAAGATTTGTGTGTTTATTCTTTAACATTGGCAGATATTTTGAAGACTTCACTTTGCAAACATTCTATTATTCAATAAGTATTAGTAGGTGTGGCCTCAAATAATAACCTTTTTAATTCAAAAAAGTCCTTTCAAAAATGACTTGAATAAGTTAATAAAATAAAATCTTCAAAAATCACTATGATTAGAACTCAACACTTTGAACTTCAAGGAAAAAATTTATTGTGAAATTTACAAAACTTCCTTCTACAATTGATTTTAAAAGAAATTTTCAATTTTTGGCTTCAAATTTTGTTAAAAAATATTGATTTGTGTACTCTTTAATCTAATTGTATGAATATGATCTATGGATCATATTTTACAACTACTATTTGAGAGTCATCATTAAATCATTTTTCAAAGTTGCATTTTTATAATACATCTTCACAATTTTGGAAATTTGGACAACCCCTTAGTCCTTAAGGGTTAAAAATTTCATGCTATTTAGTATTTTGCATGTGCATCTAGGAGTGGTATGTTCTTCAGAAAAAAGTGATTGCAAGTATCATCTCTAAAACTTAAGATTTTTTGGGGAGTACTTTCAAATTAGAAAGTGATTTTAACAAGATTGTACCCCAGGAAGATCAAGGGTACAATAATTTTCTATATAGGAAAATTGAAATATATAAAATCTTAAAAAAATAGATATTTTGACATTTAAAAAAAATTAGAAAATAGTTTTAAAAATAAAATAAAATTTGGCCTTCTCTAACAACTCTATGAAGATGGTCATTGACAAAAAGAATTACCAAAACATTTTTCTATATGTTTTCAAAATGCATGTAGAGAATTATCAAAACATTTTATATAATGTTTCAAAAATTTAATTCCATTAGAGAATAGCTACTTATCAAAAAAAAGAACATTCCCTATAAATTTTAGCTCAAAATTCCTTTGAGTGGATATTAAACAATAATCCCCCTCTCCACAAATGTGAAATATTTTTTAAAACAAGTGTTTTCTACCAAGTAATTATAGAAAATAATTGAAAGAAGTTTCAAGTGATCATGTCCACCTTCGTTGTGAATTTCAATCATGCACATTCAATTAGTATTTTCGAAGTTTTGTTTTCAAAAAACACTCATTTGGCTTTCATAGTGTTACAGAAAATAGTATATATCTTTCTTGCAATCATCCAAAAGTAAAATTTGTTGTTTTTTGTAGATAAAAATTCACACATAATCTATAGACAAACAAAATAAACTATTTTCAATATAGACTCAAAGTAAGGTAGGAGGTTTATAAAGCAACCTTTCAAAAGTTGATAGCATACTGGTAGAAGCAAAACTCCTTGAAACAATTTTCAATAAATTTTCATAGGAAGAAAAATGGAATTGGCATCTAATTAATCCATGTCATTTCATATCTTTGAACCTTTGTGGAATTAGTTATAAATTTTTTAAGTTGAAACACAATGGTCATTAAAAGTGCCTTCCCTCCTTAAATGTACACTATTGGTGCTTCGAAGAAAACAAAATGTACTTCTACACAAGAAAATGCTTTTAGAACCCAATCTCTATTAGAACCTCCATGAGATAGTTATACCCATTTTCTATTAGGACCTCCATGAGATTTAAGAAATCGTGGGGTATTAGGTGGTGTTCTAACTACTCAAATGCTCTTTGCAAAGAAGGATGTACAAGCTTTGATTTATGGCATTTGGATTTAGAATGTGAATGTTATTGAATTTCAAAGTTTATATAAATTAAAAAATTAAATTAAATTATCTTTTATTTTGAAAAATTATAAATTTCAAATTAGAGGTCGAAAGGCCACAATACAAATCCCTTGCACTCCTTGCATAAAGCTTTCTATTCATGTCAATTTTGTGGCATTTGGACCTATTGTATGAAAGTCATGGATTTTTGTAAATTAAAAAATTGAATTAAAATTTTTTTATTTTGAAAAAACCACAACTTTCACATGACATGTCCAAATGCCACATAACAATAAAGCCCTTGCATTCCTGTGCATAAAGCTTTTCTATTCATACCAAAAATACAACCTCATATACTATGGTATGAAAGTGATTGAATTTCAAAGTTTTAATGAATTAAAAAATTAGATAACTATTTTTATTTTACTTTTATTTTGGCAATGGCAATGTCTTTGGGCACACTAATCCATCCACTAAGTTAATGGTATTTTGTTTGTTTTGTTTGTTACAGTGAGATCTCTTAGACTGTGAGTCTTTCAATCTTGTGCTTGGTATGTTAGAAAGCCTTTGGCGAGGGAGGGTGCATAGGCTTGGTTTTGTGGCATTCTAACCTACAATGTGAAAGTTATTGAATTTCAAAGTTTTTATGAATTAAAAAAATTATAAAATTACTTCTACTTTGGCAATTATTGTGGCAACAACACAAGGGACACTAGTAGACATTAAGTTAAGTTATTTGTATGCTTGTTTTATTTGTTACGGTGAAATTTCCCGGATTGTGTGTTCCCTAGTCACGTTCTTGGTACTGTTGTAAAGCTCTTAGCGAGGAGGGGTGCATGGGCTTTGTTTTGTAGTGTTCCAACTTACATTGTGAAGTTATTGATTTTTGAAGTTGTTAGGAATTAGAAAATTAGAAAATGATTGTTTACTTTTATTTTGACAATGGCAACAACACAAGGCACACTAGTCCATCCATGCCTTAAGTTAGGCTGTTTGTTTGGTTTGTTATCGTAAGATCTCTTAAACCGTATGTCCCCTGATTGTGTTCTTGGTATCATCAGAAAGCCCTCAGCAAAGAGGGGTGCACAAGCTTTGTCTCGAGACATTTAAATTCATGGTAGAAAAGATATTGAATTTCAAAGTTTTTATAGATTAGAAAATTAGAATTTTTTTTCTTACTATTTGGGCTGTGGCAACCGACAGCACATGGCACACTAGTTTTTGTTTTCTATTTAGTAATATTTTTTTAACAATTAAAGCATACAATGATTGGACTCCTGCTTGCAAGAGTTGGAAATTCAGTTGGGATTAGTGTTTGGAAAAAACCGGCGACTAGTTCAAAGTTAGCCAAAGGAATTGGGAAAAAAACCTGGTTTAAATTTGAAAACATCGCCAAAAAATTGGTGCAAAAATATATAAAATTTCTATTGTGAGTTTAAAAATGGAGAAAATAATCGGACTCGCTTCTCCAAAAACCAGTTCAATATGAGAATTGAAGGAAATTAACCGGTAAAACTCAAAAAGTTTCCGTTGGGGTCCGAAGCAAAAGATCCAATAGTCTTTCCAGTTTCAAAATCCTTTTTTTTTCTTCTTTAAGAAAAACTTGGCTTTAAAATCCTTTTTTTTTTCTTTAAGAAAACCTTGGCTTTGTGCATGCCCATCATACAGGGACTTGCTTCCAGGCTGGAAAGGAAAAAGAGACGAGTTGCGCAACTTGGCACATGCCGCAGACACACTTCTGTCACTTCAAACTCTGCATCTGGCTCATAATGGAGGAGGAGTAAGTTGCAGGGGGGGTTCCAGGGGCACAGAAAAAATCCAAATCAAGTGGCACTGTGAGAATTGCCATGACTTCCATGCACCCAGAATCAGCCAAACCGGCCCTGCATTAAATTAAAGAAATAAAGAAGCGGAGTTCGAAATGGAAGTGTGCAACAGTTGCAAGAGGAGGAGAATAATTGGAGTTCTCAGTGGCCAGCAAAAAGCCTGAAAAAGCTGGAGAGGCAAGTGTTCAACTTCTGGGATACCAATTTTAACATTGTACTTGCTGGTTGCTTAGGACTATTCGCACGTGAGGACCAGACTGGAGGTGGAGCTTCAAGACACCAATCTATGAGGTCCAATTCATGCCTTTTGGATGTGCACCGGTTCTCCAAATAAAATATCCACTTTTTAAAAAAAATGAGGATATATACTTTTAAATAAATAGTAAGTCGGATTGATGGAAAGGAGAGTAGGCTTGAATATCCTAAAATCAAGGATGGTAGAGAAAGGGAGGGACTTGAGCTCAATATTGGAAATCAAGTTGGCAATTGCTTCAGCTAAAATCAAGGATGGTAGAGAAAGGGAGGGACTTGAGCTCAATATTGGAAATCAAGTGGGCAATTGCTTCAGCTAAAATCAAGGATGGTAGATAAAGGGAGGGACTTGAGCTCAATATTGGAAATCAAGTGGGCAATTGCTTAAGCTAAAATCAAGGATGGTAGATAAAGGGAGGGACTTGAGCTCAATATTAAAAATCAAGTTGGCAATTGCTTAAGCTAAAATCAAGGATGGTAGATAAAGGAAGGGACTTGAGCTCAATATTGGAAATCAAGTTGGCAATTGCTTCATGCAGACCCCCTGTGGCTTGTTCAAGATCTAGTCAATTTTTGGCATGCAAACCGGCCTTACAGTTTGGCAGCAACACAAAGCTTCTCTAAAAAATGTAAGTTCTCCCTACTCACATAGAATTGGAAAGCATCGCGAAAGTCAACAAAAGGCAATTCTAACTCTCTGCAAAACTTGGAAATTCAGTTCATATTTAGGCACAGTATGGAAGTTTGCTTAAAAGGATGCCAAATTTGCAGTGGAAGAAGAGTACTCCCTCCATCTCAAAACAAATCTGTGGTTTCTACTGGAAACCTATGTGAGTACCACGGATTTATTTTGAGACAGGAGTAACATAAGTCTTGGTCTAACATTCTTCCAAGTACATATTGGTATATGATAGCATAATAGAAGCATCAGAAATTCTGAAGTTTGGTACTAACAGTTCAAGCATTTGCTGCAATTGTAACGAAACAAAATAAACTAGATTTAGAGTTGTTGTTTTCAACAATAATAACAAAATAACATTTTTTGCTTCTTGGCTTTTGGAAATGCACTTCCCTTCTTATTTTCTCATTAGAGTCGTGTAGTTCTTGCTTGAATATGGGTCTACGTTAAATATTGGATTCGCTGTAACATAGAGAATCAGACAATACTAATTGCCGTTTCCTTCAACAAAACTACGCTATAATAAGTCTCATCCTGTGCAGATTACTGAAAGACATTGTTCCAAGTTGCAAAAATTCTGCATTGAAGTCGTGCTTAGCCTCTCACCAAAACATCACGAGTCACCGATGGAAGACCTCTGTCAGCTTCTCTTAACATATCTTTGCCTTGGAGAAGTCCATTTCGGGATGCTGCGAGGAGAAAACAAAGACAAGTCAGGATTCGAGCATTTGGGTTCCCCATTCTGTGAGCATGACTGTAGAGTTTCTAACTCTTTTCAAAAAAACATTTAAGAGTGGCAAATTGATGCAGGGGAAAGAAACGTCTTAGCGATGGAGCGACGTCGACATAATTGTACCTGCTCCATGAATTTTTTGATCGCGTCGTTTTTGGATGCCTCGCCGCTTGTGGGTAATCCCAGTGCCTTTTGCCTTTGATCGTACTGTCAAGCCAATGCCACAGGTTACGATTGTGTGCACACCAGGGTGACATGAGTGGCCGACTTCTAATTCCTCCGAACAAGCCTTCACCGACATGGAAGCTTATGGCCTTACGGAATTACATTCCGATGGGTATGAAAGTAATGCTGCAATTTCGCAAGTGATGAAGGCTTTACGATACATCTAAGACGATCGCTCACATCGTCACATGGCAATACAAACCTGGGTATCCGATTTCTTCATTGTTCGGACAAATGGAAAAAGACCGCAGACGACGGAAATTTGCTTGATTTGATTCTGAAAATGGAAATGTTGTTGATACATACCATCATTTTCTCTGCAGTTTGACGAGTTTCGGAGTCGAGGTCATCCAATCTGCTCTTCTCAGGCTCCACCTTCCGTGAGTTGATCTCGGGTTCCCCTTTCACCACACTTCGCCACCACTCCATTCGATTGAATTTGGTCAAGTAAACGGACAGCGTCCCGTCCTCATCTGGTAACACATTCAACAGTTTCCTGCTTAAACAGGAAGTCGGCGCGACATCTTACTGTTTCCTGTCCGAAATGAAACTTTCTTGATGGTAGGAATCGTTAATGCTGTTACCTAAACTCCAGAAGCAGTCATCGACCTTCACTGGTTGATATAATTCTCCCTGCACGAGAGGTTTCATTGGATTAGCCTATGCAGAGGAGCATTCTTCTACAGATTGAATTTCAGATTACCGGAAACGCACACGGAACGGATACTCGGAAGCAGTCAGACCTCCAGAATCGGCTTCTGGCCCTTAATGCCTGCCTTAAACGTGCTCCGCTTGATTTCACATGCCACTGCTTTGGCTTTGGTCCCTTCCGGCATGGGTATGTGCAAGGTCAGTTCTCCGAGAGTTTGCGCCCAAGAGTATTTCTCGTGATCGAATCCATTCCCAATGTTCGGTTCTGGGACATGGCGGAGGAGGTCAGTTAGGTCATCAAGGAGCAAAGAACAGCAATGTGGAGCTTAGTTACCAGAATACGGACTATTCCCGTTCTCGCAAATTTTGGATTGTGATTTCGATTGTCCTACCTTGCGTTTCTTTCGATTCTGTTTTCAAAGGCTCTGTTCTCAAGCTGTAAGTACACTTGCAAATGGTTTTTAAAATGTTCAAATTGTTACTGAGTTAGAAACCGCAGAACGAGAATTCTCTCTTTCCCGAGGTGAAGGTCAATTGATACATTCAAAATGCAATGTTCTTGCGCGAAAGATCGACGTACGAAGGCCTGTTCCCTCAGCGTCGACCTCCGCTTGCTCAATTCCAGCATCCTTCCGTGGAGGGGGTAGGGTCACATCGGAGCTCTCAGAAGTTTCATCCCCGCGCGGTGTTTGATAAGGCGTTTCCGTTATGGTCCTCGGTGATTTTGGTTCTTTCTTTGGAGACTTGGTTTTCTCTACCTTCGCCACCTTCTCTGGAGCGACATCTTCCCCCTCGTATGCGCTTCTTCTTCTTTTTGCCTCCTTCACGATTTCTGTCACTTGGAGTTCCACTCTCGATTCACGGGAAAGATCGGTCGCTCTGAACAGGAAATCAATGACGGTCGTCAGGAGCTCCAGAGGTTGCCGTTTGTGCTCTTCAAGCAAGGCATACAGGACAGGGTCGTGCTGGTAGACCTTCTCGTCAGACTGCGGCGGTGATGGCGACAGCGATGGCGATGGCGGTGGAGGCAGCGGTTGTTCTTCCAGAGGATTCAGCATCGAAGGCTCTGAGTCAGAGTGAATAATAACTGGCTCTGACTCGGGAGACTTCACCGGTTCTGAAGGCTTCGCTTGGCGTGGCGTTGAGGTATGCGATTGCATCGGCTCTTCTTCCTCATAATCGGAAATCACAGCCATCGCTGGAACTCTTTACACGGATTAGCACCTGTACCAAACCTAAAACTGGTCCTAATTCTTCTTTCCAAATAACTGAAATTCGGACAGGATGGGAGTCAAAACACCTTTGATCAAGCTTATAGCATTATCAATAGCATTGCCAGATTCTACAGAATGCTGTATGTGTTAGCAAAAATATGCTATTCTGTGTCGAAATTGCAAAGAAATCGAAAGCACGATGAATTGAAAGATATGAACTGTCTCGGGTATGCCCAAAAACGCTCCAATAGGAAAACGAAGCCGATAGTTTTCACATACGCAAATGACGCAACGGAGGTTTACTGATTATGAAGCACGCTCTTGAAAATGAAACTTGAAAATGAAACTGCATCAATTTCGATATCCCACTAACGCGCCACAGAGAACTATCCAGTGCCGCGATGCTACCAGTTGCACATGACTTTTTTCAGAATCACAGCAAGGTGATCAATTGAATTATAGATCCGTCGCACATCACTTCACTGTGTGAAGAAGTTGAGATGTAGTGCCGGTCTCCGATTACCAGTTAGTTAGTGTTCCCTCCGAAGAGAACAATCAACACTCATCCTGAGCGAACCGGAACCTGAAGTTACAGAGCTCTTCGTTCAGAGATTAATGAGGTGTTGACTACACCATACCTAGGAGCAAAACTACACCATAGCAAATATTGGGTATTGGGTTTCAGAGTACCCACCAGATTTCCCCTCCCATTCCTCCCATTCCAACGTTGGAAGCACTCACCTTCGAACATCTGCCTCCTAAACGTCTCTGACAACCACTGTTGTACCAGAGAGCTTAGAAAAATACGACTAAGCTTGGGGTTCAAACAATGCTAGGTTACAAGGTATCCACAGGACAGTTCCGCTGCTTATCAACAAGACACGCCAAATGTTGCACGAGTATCAGAAACAACTCAATCCTATAAAGAAGGCCAAAACTGTACAAAAGGCAGATCAACTGAGCTGCCGTCTGTAATAGGGAGCCAGCCAGTGAGAGCTGGCAAGGCAATACCTGGTGTACATTCACTCAAAATATACCTCAACAAGGATTCCTACGACCTAATTTCTGAGCATCATACCTCAATCCGGGAGTCTATCAGGCAGCCTGCGTACGGTCCTCGAGCATTCTGCTGAGAGACGCCAGAGATCTGCGATAAGTGTTGGGGAACAGGGTTTGACCCATCTGCAACTGGTTTTGCTCAAGTTTACACCTAAAAATCTTCAATACTATCTTCCTAGACGCTTAGGCGATCGTTTCTTTGCTCTTCTTCTTTTTCTTCTTCGTTACTGGTGTAGTTCCGTTAACTGCTCCCACAGCCGCCTCCACTGCCGCTTCCACTACTGCTTCAGTCTCAGCTTTCCTTTTTTTCTTCCCTGACTTCGTGAGCTCTGGTGTAACCGCAACAGCAACTGCAATAGTGGAGGTCTCTGGTGTGGCAGCTTCCTTGGATTTCTTCTTCTTCTTCGTTGGAGGAGTGGCTTCTGCGACTTCGACGGCCGGTTCTGGTGTGGCAACTTCCTTCGATTTCTTCTTCTTCTTGGCAGGAGTGACATCGCTGGAAGGAGTGGCTTCCACGGTCGGAACGACGTCCATGGTAACATCAGCAGCTGTGTTGTAAACCTGATAAATTACCAGGAGTTTAGACATTACTTTCAGGATTAAGAATAACAAAAGAGTCAATAAAAGTCTGTGTTTGAACAACAAGCCACAATGACGGAAGAAGCATTCCATTGAAACTGTGAATTTGTAATTAATTGTCAGAAAAAAAATGAAGATCGTAACACTGGCTTACCTTAGCAGCTGAAAGTAACCCTGGTGTTCCAGCCTTCCTATCCTTGTCATAGGCTTGAATATTTGGCTTTCCTTTGGATGCAGGTGGGGCAGTTTTACCTAGAGCTCTACCTTCCAGTTGTCTCAACCTTGCTTCAACCTGCCATAAGTAGCACATGAAATGATCACATTTCTAGAACTCAGCAGTCTGCAATGATAAATGCACACGAAGGAAATTGAGGGAAGCAGTCAAAGAAAGGAGTAAACCCAATTGCTGGAACGAACCTTAGCACGACTCTCAATACCAATGCTGGCCTCGGAGCTATCTCCCAAGGCATCCATACGGATTGATAGTGCGGACTTCGCTGCAAGTACTCGAGAAATTTTACCCTTAAATTTCGGAGCAGCTTGTCCTATCAAGGAGGCGTGATAAATAAGTCCATACTTGGGAGTCTCATGCTTCGTCTTCAACGCCCTAAAAAGTGCCTGCAGCGAACCAAGATAAATACTCAGCAATCAGATCCATGCATGCATTACCTCATCTAAATAATTACAACGTGAGAATACTGGTATCAAGGAGTACCAAGTGAGTATCTCACCTTCTCAGCACCCAAAATCTGAACAGTACTTGCGGGGTGTTTCGCCAAATTGATGAGACTTCCAGCATGTGCAATGAGCCTTGCGCCAACCAATTCTCCCACCATGATTGTCAGATTGGGTGCAATTGCATTCATCCGGCTCCGCAGGTAATCAAAAAGCTGGCCTCGGTACTCAGAGAGTGAAATGACCTGATCGCACAGCGACTTGATGTTCAACATGTCATGATCACTAACTTCAGTTCCCATTGATATAACTGCTGCCTCCTTCATTTCAGACTCCACCTCCTCTTGCAATATCTGTTGAAAAACAACACAGACACCAGTTTCATAACAGGAAGAGAAATGTATTGTCAATACTCCTCAGAAAAAGAGCTATTACAATAATGACTAATGCAATTACGGTTCAGTACATCAGAAGTTGGTAAAGGTACGTACCCCAGAGAAGTCCAAGTCTGCAGCGTTCGTCCGGCTGCCCATCAGCTTCACCGCTTTAGCAAATTGGACGTTGTCCTGTACAATCTTGGCGAGCTCGGGAAAGTGCCATCCATACCACTCACGTACTCTCATGGCATAGGTGTTCAGCTCCTTGTCCAAGTCATCCAAAAGTCCAATAGCTTGCACGATCATGGTATCCACCTTGTCGGGACTAAACTTGAGTTTGTACCGAGATAAGCTATGAGACAATCCGAGACTCATGGGTGCCATATCGTGACCATCGAGACCTGAAATAAGTTCTGATAGCTGCGACCTCAATCCCCTCATGAGCTCCGAGACAGCCGCATTGTTGATACAGTTGATTTCCTGTACAAACACGTTTTAATCACAGGATTAAGGCCTTGATTCTCATCAATAACTATTACTGGTTTTGCCAATAATAAGAGAATACTAAAATTCCCTACTCATCAACAGCGCCCTTCAGAAACAGTTTAAAAAGAAGTACTGGTAGTAGAAACTCACCAACTTGTCGCTGATGGCCTTTCCGAGCTTGGAATCAGCAATAGCCAAAGTCTCTCCCTGACATTGAGCCTTCAAAAACTTACGAAGGCCCTTGGGCAGCTTGCTGTCCACGAGGTGCGACGCAGCATTCAAAGCATCGGTCGTATTTTCGAATTTGTCGAAAGCTTTCAGCTTGACCATCTGAATAAAATACCACAGACTTTCTTAACGGAGGAGGGTAGACCCTAAACCCTGAAACCCAGAGTTTTTCACCCGAAAAACACCAAATCAAGAAAACCCAATCAAAACCGACAAATAAATATATAAAATAATAATGCAACCACGACAATATATAAAGCTATAACATACCTTCCGTGCAACCTCCGGAGTCTCAAACTCCTTGTACAATTCCTGCAACAATAATCAAAGCTCAGCAATCGGAACTCGAGAACGATCACAATCACATTGCACAAAGAAAAACTCGCGAGAGAAAACCTGCAAAACCTACCTCGGAGGCATCGAGCTTGCCCTCGTTCAAAACCTTGAACAAGGCGAACCCAGCCGGCGTCTCGAAGAGCGCCAACATGGTGAATCAAACGATCAAGCAGCCCGCTGCTCTCTCGTCTCCCCCCACTCAGTGTGACTGGTAGCACTTCAATTCACAACCAGACTATAGGCAGTTGTAGTGACAACAACGAGATTGCTTGCTTGCTTGCTTCTTCACAGTGGGGGAGTCCGAGAGGCGGCGAGTTCCGCTCACGAATGAAGATCAGCGGACATGAGACTGGTGTTACTCAACCCTGCGTGCTGGGCAAAAGAGCAACCTTGAGTCTGCGGCGCTACAAGACCTAAAACCCTGCTCCGGCCTTAAACCCTGTCCGAACGAACGTTTTTGTGAGTTGGATGATAGTCGTTCGTTAGGGCTGGTAACCCTTTTTTTTCATATACGGAGTATATATGATTTGAACCCAAGGTAGAGCAGCCTATGACCACCCAGATTTGCAATCCAGGTATCTTGTGCAATGTGTTGATTGTTGCCTATATTTTTGAGAGAAAGAATTAGTTGAATTGACTAAAATACGAGTGAAATCATATTAATCCTTAAATGTCAAGGATTTGGCGTCCTATGGATGACAGATAATCTTTTAGTGTAGGACAAAAGTGCAACTATTCATCCTTGGAATTTTGTACGAAAAAGGCAAGATTTTCTACAAGACTTTGACTTCCAATGAGTGCTTGCAAATTTTTTTTAGATCTGTAATTCCCGTGGTATCAAAATGGATGATTTATACAATCACCAGTCTAAAACTACAATTTATTTTGACAAGTATTTATTCATAATTAAGTCCACCAAAATCAGTGTTTGTTGAATTACATCTTTATCAACCTTAAATTGTCCCTAAATAGATGTGAACTTGATGTCATCATTTAACAATAGCATCTAGTTGCTTGCTGAGGAGAGGTCACCCTATGCATTTACACAAACCATGTGAGGCAAAGATTTTGGACCCCTTACTTATTTCATAAAATTTAATTTTAAAAAAATTTAAGAGGTTTTTCTACTTTGAAAGTTTGTATTTTGAATTATTGATATTTTTAAATTGATTTCAAAGTAAATTATAGTATATTTCAAAGTTTGATTAATATAATTTCAAAGTAAATTATAGTATATTTCAAAGTTTGATTAATATAATTCCAAAGTAAATTATAATATATTTCAAAGTGAATAGGGGGTCAAAAAATCACTTCATTGCGTGTGGTACACAAAATCCCCATAGAGTGACCTCCCCTCATTACTTGCCCCCAAAAATGACTTACACACATTGCAAAAATGGATTGGAGACCATTGTAAATAGAATTTTTTTTTGTGGATGTTGGAATTGGGTGAAAAATGGCATTGGGATGATTGATTTATAGTGTGCCCTATGCCATTGCCACAACCAAAATAAAAATAAAAGTAATTTTCAAAAAATTTAATTCATGATTTTTTTTAAATTCAATAACTTTTATACTATAGGCCCAAGGACACAAAACAAAACCCGTACACCTTTCCTTATAAAGAGCTTTCCGATGATACCACTACAAGAAAATGGGGGTATAAATGACTTGTCCACTATGATTGCACCAACAATAATGACTGCAAAATTGTCATTGTTGCAATCTATCCAATCATGATCAATTTGGGACTATATCCAACTCAACTACTCCTTAGTGCTTCATTTAAAATAAAACAATATACCCAAGTATTTACCATAGACTTCACCTCAGATTCTCTTCACAATGTCTCTTTAAACTCAATAAGGTCACCTCTTGCCATATTGGATTGTTCTTTGCTATAAAATTACTTAACAAACAATCAATCAAGTCACAATCAACTTCACAAATGTGCTCAACTACTCACTAAGATTCTCTCTTAATATTGCATGGTTAGTTATAAACTTGTCTTCAACATTAGATAGGTGGATAATTGGTAAGCTTACTCAAAAATTGACTAAATTGCTTACTAGGATTCAATGACTTAAGCTTTGGGGTGGGCTAAAAGTAGAACTAGAAGAAAAAAAATGGAACTATGAGCATTTGATTGTGTACTTGTGTGGCAATGGCCTTAAAGCCCTCCTTTTGGCCATTATCTACATACTAAATATTACATATCTTTTTGACCCATTCCCACCTTAGTTGCCCACATGTATAATATATTTTTAACAATTCCAAGACTAAGGCTTTAAAATTAATAACCTAGGGAATTATTTCATGGTATAAAACCATTATTTAAAGACTTTTTTTATTTCAATCAATCAAAACCTTCAAATTTTTTTGCACCCTCACCTTTGGATTTGACATAAACCAAGCCTAAAATAAAAATGCTAATTTATATTGTTTTAATTATTATATTTGTCTATTTTTGTTTCATAATTTATTATAATAATAAAAAATGGTAAATCCCTAGCCCTCACTTAGATGGGCTTGGTGAAATGTAGTAAAACAAAAATTTTAAATCTTATAGTCTTAATACAAATGCATGAGGTAGGTGGCATTTTTTTTATAGATTGCCAAATAAAATACGATGATTAGAGTGTGAAATACTTACTAATTTCACCAAAGTCAAACTATTCAAATTAGTATAAGTTGAAATGATATTGCATTGCACTAAATTTCACTATTTCATTAATAGGATATATCAACTATATAAAGAACCATGTACAATAATTTTTTGTAGTTCCTTCAAATCATCAAAAGTTTTCACCTTTCCTTTTTTGTTGTTGATATATTCTTTATTGAAATATAATTATTTCTACTAAAATGAGGACAATAATTAAAAATAATTGAACAATATTCAATTTTCACTATTGTATACTACAATTCATGCACCTTCTCTAATTGTTGTGATATTTGTTGAGTCTTTGTTAGTGATTGAAAGAAAGATTGAACATTTATTTTTTATGTCATATGAATGGATTTTTTATTTTTAAAAGTGTTTGATTGTTGGTTAGATTAAATTAGGCCCAAACTTTCATATTCAAGAAGTGTGTATTTTAGACAATAATTTATGTATGGATCAATTATGCAACAAGGATATAACTAAATGTATTTATCCTAATGCTATTCAAGTCCAAGTACTTGTGTCTCACATAGGATTGGTCATTTCATATAATTTTAATAGACAATGAAATTCAAGTTAATCCCATCATGGTTTTATCCCCTAATAGGCCAAAATATGTTCATGCAAAACAACATAATGATAAATTCTAGAAGTTGAACATTGTATTGGTCTTGAGATGTGGAAGCAAAGCTTATGAGAACCATTTCTTTTTAAGAGAATTTAACTGAGAATACAAATTCTTATCCCAATCCAACATTTCATAATGTGTAAGCATTTTAATATATGCAAAAGGCCATTTGACATCACCAAGCCCATCATATACAACTTTCTTTAGATGTAACCTCTACCCCTCTCAAGACATATTTGGAGCAATGTAGCTTTTTGAAAGACTTTTTGTAGCATATGCTTTCACATATTTCACTCAACACGAGTTTATATTGAAGAAGAAAACATTCCTTTGGAATTAAGTAGCAAAATTTATCCCAAAGACAAAATTTGTGAATTTATTTTTTGCAACTCAATAGGGATAGTCACACCTTCTTCACCTCATTATTAATTCTCAAAGAATGGGGACTTTCTCATTGGCTATCCATGGCTTGCAGAGCTCCCTTTTCTTCGAGAATTAAGAATGTGTATTTTTCTCCTCTAGAGGTGAAGAATGAGTGTGAAGAAAATTTCTTAAAGAATTCTTTTGGATCTGTGTATTCACCCTCCGTGTGCTGCTTTCACACTCATGGACACAAAAGTTCATCATTCAAATCCTCACATGCTTGGATTCGCTAATTATGTCTCTTTACCATAGATCATGGCTCTTTACTACGTCAATCCTCCGTGTAGGTGAGCATGTTTGTCAAGTTTATGTTCTCATCCTCACAACAACATGAAAAGGGATGTCACACTTTCTTCATATAGAATGGCTCCCTGTTGCCTCTTCTTTTTTCTCCACAACTTTTCATTCTTCATAGAAATTTCATTTTTGGAGAAGGTGCAACTATGGTCAAAAAAATTGTTTTTCGGTTGCCAATGGATGAATGATAATTGATAAAATACACACTCAGTCATCCAAATTGAATAAAAAAGTAAAAGTATGTGCATGAACAATATTCTCTACTTGTGGTAGGTTTTGTTGAAGAGAAATTTTCAAATGCTTAGAAAGTACGCTGATCGTGGCAGCTCCAAATCGTCTTCGCCGTCGCTTCAGTGGAATTACTCTGCCGCCGCAGTTGCAGTGATTACACTTGCTCTCTTGTCTCGTCCAATTTAGTGGAGTTTTGAGTACGATTCGAGGTTTAAAGCGTCTAGCCAGGGTTTAGGGTTTATTGTGTTTCTGTTCTGCATCTTTGGAGTGCCGGCAGCAGTGGTTCTATTTCTCCGAGTTTGGGTCGATTTGTCTTCAATCTGAAGTTTTTGTTCCTTCTTGGAGACCATGGCTGTAATTTCGGAGTACGAAGAGGAGGAGCCGGAGGTGCCGACCTCGAAGCCGCAGGCAGTGCAAGAGATTCGTCTGACGCCAGGGATCGTAACCCCTCCAGAAGAAGCTTACAAAGTCGACAAGCAGCATGACGCTGTGCTGAGCTCCTTACTGGAAGTGCACCATCAGCAACCCTTGGAGCTTCTCACCACTGTGGTCGATTACTTGTTCCGAGAGACCGATCTATCGCAGCAGCAGGACATCGAATCTAGGGTTTCGGAAATCGTGGGAGCCGCCAAGAAGAGGAAGAGGGAGGCGGATGCTGCCGAAAGGGGTGCGGCGGAGAAGGTGGCCAAGGTGGAGGAGAAGACCGTATCGGAAAAGCCGAAGGAGGTGATTGTCGATCTCAACGAAGCTCCCGTGGAGGAAGACGTGGAGGAGGTGAATATTGCGTCGTCACCTGTGGCCAAGCCCGAGGATGAGGAGGAACCGGCTGCCACTGAAGTGAAGGAGAATATCGTGCCAGGCGTGGACGATTATGACGAGAAAATCGACGGGAAGGGCTTGAGTATGTCCCTGCCCTCACCGTTTCTCTTGCTTTGACTTGTAATTATCTTGCTTGATGGTTGGCCTATAGGGTTCAGGTCCTTAGAAACGAAAAGCCTTCAGTGTAAACATCCTTGGTTCCTGTACTTGAAATCGATCGTTTGCGTATCCTGCTGAAGTTGAGTCTGCAGATAATTCACGTCAATAGATATGTCGCGAGTTGTGGAAGAAGAGAGCATTTGGCGAAGTACAGTTCGACTTCCAAAATAAAGTATTTCAGTTGTTGAGAAATTTCAGTCACCCGTTTGATTGTAAGTTTTAATTGGGGTGCGCTAGCAGGTGGCGTATGAATTTTCGTTTTTTGATAAGTTCACTATGCCAAGCGGTTGGTTTTAGTTATTGTCTATATCTGTCATGGGATAGCCTTGACGGCCCTGTTGAACAATAGAAGGCATTAGACATGAAGGAAATACTGCTGATGGCGCGCACCTATTAGGCCCAATTACAGAGGATAGAATGTCGAATTCAGTATTTTCTTGGTTTTCAATGATCTGATGTTTCTACCGGCTTTTGCAGAACCCAATGCCGGAAACGGTTTCGATCATGAGAAGTATTCATGGACACAAACTCTTCAAGAGGTTACTGTGCAAATTAAGATTCCCGAAGGAACGAAGTCAAGGGCGGTGACATGCGATATCAAAAGCAAGACTCTCAAGGCAGGGCTCAAGGGCCAGACTCCTATTTTGACGGTGAGTTATCTTGAGGAAACTGTCTTCTGGACATGACGAGGTTCCTGCTTCGACAATATATATGCATCAGGTTGTAGTTGGATTTATCTTCGTTGGTACCCTCTGTTTGGTTACAAACGTGCTTCCTTTTTCGAAAATCAGAGTGTTGAATCGGGCCTACATTGTGCAGGGTGAATTCTACAATCCAGTGAAGCCTGATGACTGCTTCTGGAGTTTAGGTAATAATCTTACTTATTGGTGTGCGTTTGGAAATTGGGGACAGTTTGAGGATGTCTCTGCCGATACTATCTTGGAATGACATTGACATTCTGAATCGGTCAACTCTTTGAATTTTCTTGAATCTACGATGAATTCACAATTGCTGAGGTTGTTTTGGAGATCGTCTAATTTGCAGTCTTTCTTACACCAGTTGGCCTTGGATCACTGTCAAGAAGTTTAGTAAATAGATGTCTTTGAGGTACCAATCGTAATCTGTAAATTGACAATTCATTAATGTGTACAGCAAGGCTCACAAGATCTTGCAGTCGTAAGAGGATTATTGACAGTAGTTGCTTTTCTTTATTGCAGAGGACAACGGGTCAGTTCTTTCCATCTTGTTGACGAAGCACAACCAAATGGAGTGGTGGAAATGCGTGTTGAAAGGAGAACCTGAAATCAATTCGCAAAAAGTGGAACCTGCCAACAGCAAGTTAGAAGATTTGGACCCTGAGACTCGCCAGACAGTCGAAAAGATGATGGTACATGCAGTGGGCATTTGTCGGATTCATTTGGTTTAGGAAGATGTCGTGGTTCGCCTTTTTATCTTTGATTATTATTGACCTCAGATGCTACACTGTTGCAGTACCCTTGTCGATTCAGTCACTGACTAAGTTTGTGATTAGTATGGAAGCAAGAGGCACTGACTTATGAAATTTTCTGTTTTTATCGCAGTATGATCAGCGTCAGAAAGCGATGAATCTGCCCACGAGTGATGAACAAAACAAAGCTGATATCCTGAAGAAATTTATGGCTCAGGTAAAGATTCGTAAATCTGAAGTGTCTGTAATTTTCGTTAGTTTCTCCATGTACAGACGATCTTTAGTGTGGACATAGTAAGATCACGTTTTAACCTGAGAGAAAGGAATTATTTGCTTCAATCAAAGGATTATCCTGATTATCAAGAGTATTGATTTAAGCTTGTGTGGTCTGTGAATATAGCATCCCGAGATGGACTTTTCAAAGGCGAAGATATGTTGAAGCTCGGAAGGACGGTGGTATAGAAGGAATAGTCAGGTGAATATCAAGTTTTTTTTATAAAAGCAATATATTTCAGTGCAGGCTCCTCGGTCCACGTGAAATACGTTTATGAATTGATTGCAGTTCCAGATTTTGTTGTTCTGGAACTGCAGAAGCACAACTGGGGACTCGTTTTTCAATAAACCATCATGTGGTTGCTACATATGCCTTGCGATCTGCAATATTGTCGGTGATTTTTCATGAAGAATGATGTTGCAGGTATCCAGTATCAAATTGCGTTATCATTCCTGAAAACTAACTGGAAGTCAGTTGCTGTGACGTCTTACGGTTAACCATTAGTAGATTACACGAAACTGCAAAGTTTTGAGTGCTCCTGAATTCTAGTGTTCACAGGTCAGCAACCTGCTCCATTTGGCAGAGCTGACTATTTCAATGCTTTATTCAAAGTTGACGTCTACGAATCCAGTTCCATAGGACTCGTCAGAATGAAAAATCTCAACTAATTGTACACAAGTTGTCTATTTGCATACTGATCCTAAGTTTATATGATGCGTTGGTACTGGAAGTACTGCTACAGTTTGTCAGAGTTGTCAAATTTAGCTGTGCGATTCTGTCCGTCTCCAAATCTGGTTCCGCAAGATTCTGAACCTTTAAAGCATCCTCAATGCACTCTGGAATTTGCCCCACCAAATATAACTGTAACTTTTCACTGTTTTATTAATTAGAACTTGAAATTTCCATCATTGGAAGCACATTCTAAAGTACTTTGACTAGTACTTTGAATAGTACTTTGAATAGTACTTTGAATAGGTACAAGAAACTCAAATTTAGACATTAAACAAAGAAAATAAATCACTTTAAAAGCCATCTGAAAGATTGAATAGGTACAAGAAATTCAAATTTAGACATTAAACAAAGAAAATAAATCACTTTAAAAGCCATCTGAAAGATGATTTAGTGGAGTTTCCAGATTATGGTTACCAAAGTACATTTCACTCTAAATTGGAATTTTTAAAAGGGGTTGGAAGGAACATTTTTTTGGTGTTTTCAAACATCCTTCTTGAATTTTGTCTATAACCTTTGATTGGAGATTTAAAATCTCAAATGGATTTTTGAGTATGAAAATTCGTTTTTTTTTAGTAAAGTAAATTTTACTCTAAATTTGTAATTTGATGTATTTGGAGTAATTTGTAATTTAAACTTTAATGTGCATTGGTCACTATAATTTATTAAGTCCTCTAAGTTCTTTTGCCTATTAGTGAATTATTGAAGTGGTTTGTTTTTTTGTTGAATGTCTAAATTTGAATTTTCTTGTGCACATTCAAAATAATTTGAATGTAATTCCAATGATAGAAATTTCAATTTCTCATTACAAAACAATGAAAAGTTAGAATTATATTTGGTGAAGCAAATTTTGGAGAGTAAAGACATTGCCCTTATAAAGGCATATTTTTTTTGGGTGCTTAGAAGACCAAGAACTAAGCAGAAGTTGACACTCCAAATAGCCTTGGATAGTCTAAATGGTTAAAAATTCCACTTGCATGCACTTGCCAAAAATCTATGTGTTGCCAAAAAAACATAGCTTGGTCCTATAGTGATTAATAGTAAAATTCAAGGCCTAGTATTGTGCACCTATGATTGTGCAAGAATGCCACCACACATATCATGCTTGGCTTGCTACATTAACAAGTGACAACTTTAACCCATCTCAAGCCCCATAATTTTCCTTTTCGCAAAAATATTTGCTCAAGTTCTTGAAGGGATTTAAAGAGAAAAACAAAATATTTGGACAATTAATTGAGTTTTTTCCTAGTGGTGATTGAGTCACAATATCCAATCATACACCAAAGAAAAATAAGTTATTTAAAAAAAATTAGAAAAAAGAATTTTGGGAGTTCCAAACCCCAAGCCACTCCACTCCAAACCCTCTAAGGGGCTTCCTAGTATTGAGAGGGTTTTCTAAGGGTGATGGAGTCACAAAAATGAATTTGAATATTCTTTTGGAGGTAATTTAAAGTCCCAAACTTCAAAACACCAAAGGACTCTTGAGGAGAGGGATTTGCAACCCCAAAAACCCCTTCAAAACCCTTGAAAAGAATTATTGAAAAAAAAGAATTTTAAGAGCCCCCAAACCCCAAGGTCTTTAAAAAAAATTTGAGAGTCACAAAAAAGGACAAAAGAATAATTTTAAAACAAATTTCTTTAAAGTTTGTGAGAGTCTCAAACCCCAAATTCCTTAAGGGACTTCTTTGTATGGGAGGGGATTCTAAAAGCCATAGAGTCATGATAAATAATAATAATTTTAAAGAATTAAATTTATTTTTCTTTCAAAACTCTTAACTCCAAATCCTTCAAGGGGACTTTCAAAGGTAACAAAATCAAGACAAAAAAAAAATTGAAAAAAATTGAATTGAAAAAAATTCCAACCCCTAGATCCTCTAAAGGGCCTCTCTATGCCAAGAGGGGGGGTTTGATTAGGTGGGGTTGATGGAATTACAACTGAGAAAAAATAAATGAACAAGGTGTTTAGAGAGCATTTAAAGTGTTTCAACCCTACTTGAGGCCAATTGACATATTCTCTTAAGTTCACTAGCTATAAAGACCCTAAGTTCTTAAACCATGGTCATAGGTCCAAAATCCAAACAACACACTCAGTACCATACAAGTTCGAAGCTCCATAGCTCACAAGCTCTAGGCTCACTATCCAAGGCTTACAAAATAATACTTCGGATCTCAAAAGTAGATTTTACATCCAAATTAATGAAATATCTATTGGAGGTGATTTTAAATATAGGTAATTGGTGCCACTTTTGACATCAATTACTCAATTTGATTTTGGTGAAAACCTTTGATTTGATTAATTTGGGCCTTTTATCCTATGAAAATCTCTACGAAAGGTCACTCCCAAATAATCCACATTTTCTAATTTTTCTCTTCATTTCAACTCTCAAAAGGCCTACCAAATGATGATGACTACTTTGCCCACCAAATGTGAAAAACGTTGTAAAATTAATTACGCAATGGAAACATGAAAGCAAATGAAGAGAAAAGAATGAGAGCTACTAGTACTATAATAGAAGTTGGATATATCAAGAGTGGCTTGACCTATATCCAAACAAAATCATAGAACAACAATAATATTTTGAAAAATTTAGTGAAATTATATAGAGCACAACAATTCAAATACTATATGAAAAGGTGATGGAAGTGATGGAGATATGAAACTACACCAAATACGTACATTGTCAATTCAAATAACATGGTGTTACATTCCAATAAGGGTGGTGGAAGTGATGGATGTATCAAATTGCACCAAGTACGTCCACTACCAATTTGAATAATGTGGTGTTACATTTAAGAAAGGATGGTGGAAGTGATGAACGTATCAAACTGCATCAAGTACGTTCACTGCCAATTTGAATAACGTGGTGTTACATTCAAGAAAGGGTGGTGGAAGTGATGGACGTATCAAATTGCACCAAGTACGTCTACTGTCAATTTGAATAACGTGGTGTTACATTCAGGAAAGGGTGGTGGAAGTGATGGATGTATCAAACTACACCAAGTATGTCCACTGCCAATTTGTATAACATGGTGTTACATTCAAGAAAGGGTGTTGGAAGTGATAGACCTATCAAACTACACCAAGTATGTCCACCACCAATTTGAATAACATGGCGTTACAATCCAACAAGGGTGGCGGAAGTGACAAACCTATCAAACTACACCAAGTACATACACTACCAATTTGAATAACGTGGTGTTACATTCAAGAAAGGGTGGTGGAAATGATGGACATATGAAGCTTTAATAATGTGGTGTTGCACGAAGTACATTGCTAGTTCAAATGATGTGTTGTAGAATTCAACTACACCAAGAATGTGACATACTTTCAAGCAAGGGTGATTTAAGTGTTGGAGGTATTCACGGAGGTATTAAAAATTATTATTATTTTCAATATTCTAATTTTTTAAATTTTTATTATTAAATAACCTAGCCAGCACTACACTTGTTTACAGCTTAGGGAACCTATTCTTTATAGTTCTTTCATGGCTTTAGAAATTTTTTGATGCTACAATTCAAGTTTTGAAAAATAACACAAAAGTTAAATCTTGGTAGCAAGTAAGGCTAAATCTATAATAATAAGTCATGTGATGTATTGATGATTCTTGGATTATATTAACTTAGGTCAATTTTGGATGAAGACTATTATAGCTAATTTGGTAATCATTTTCAAAGAATTTTTCTAATGATAAGATTTAATTGTAAATTGGGTGAAAATTCAGTTTTTTTTCACTAAATAGCAAAAATAAAATAAAATTAGGAATCAAACTTGTTTGGGGTCAAAAAATGATTTCTTTGCAATGAAGAATTTTGTCTAGGGAACTCCAAATAGTTTGTAGACTATAAATAAGCAAGTGGAAATGTAAGTAAGTAGGGTAGACTAAATATTGGGAAATTGATAGAAGTACTGCAAAAAGAAATCTAAAATGTAAGAATTGAAATAGCAAAGATGAACTTACCCCATTTTCCTTCCAGGCTCATGATTTTGCTTCCTTGGCATTTTGCTTGAAAGTAGTGATGAAAGAGTGGTGAAGCTCTAGTATCTCCTCACCAATAACACAATTCAAGTAAAGGTCTTTAGAGTATAAGCATCCTAATTTCAATATTATAATTTGTGCTCTTGAACTCAATCTCCATATTGCTTGTTATTGTTACAAGTAGCTAGAGGATTGAATAGAAGTAGTTTTTTTGGCAAAGAGTTTGCATGGAATAGAAAGAGTGAAATTTTAGTAGAGGTTGGTTTTGTAAATTCTACTTATTTGCATTGAATTTGAAATTTGAGGTATGTATAGTTATAATTAATTGTAATTTTGGCCTCTACTTTGTGTTGCCTACTCTACATTGCTTCTATTTTGAGTTTAAAGGAGACAACTTGCACTAACAAATTTTTTCCTCTTAGTTGTATAAGCTTGCAATTGTGGTTGACATCATGGTGTTTTTTGGCTTATGGATTAAGAAATACATGACTTTTATGTTGTGTCAATTTCCAAGTTCATCATCTATCCAATGTGATTGGATTGCAACAAAAAAATTTCAAATTACATTGAAATTAAAAAACTCTAAATTAAAAAAACTCTAACAACTCCTAACTAACACCCCTCCCTATATGCATTACTCACTACAAAGTCTGGAAAGACCCATGCCAATTGCAAGACCCTTTAGAGACACCAACAACTAATGAAGACCCAATTCTATGCGTTTCTTTTTCCCCTTAACCTGATCATTGAACTTTGTTTGCTCCTTGCTATCCAAGTAGCAATCCATATACTATTTGAAGCATTATAATTTCTCATATAGGCATCCAATCATAGTTTTTTTTCCACAAGAAGATACTCATTGTACACACATTGTATCCAAATTTATCCAAATCAAACAAACATCCATCTAATATTGATTTTGTTGAAACTTACTTAGAATTTCATTTGTTCATTTGATGGACAATTGTCCTTAAAAAATTAGAAGGATAAATTTCAGTTGTCTATAAAAGTCAATCACTAAAAACTTTAGGTTTAAAATTTGGAGTAATGTGTTAACTTTATGAAATGCTATCATAAACTTGCATTTGTGTTTTGATGAGGTTGTGGTATTCATTTAATTGTTGGTTACATTTAATTATAGGACTTATATATGGTTATATGATATTATACATGACGTATATGACTCTTATGTATAGTATATAAAAGTACAAATATATTTTGAATATGAACTGAATAAAACTTTATACTTTGGTTTTGTAATATTGAATGTATATGGATATACTTTGTCCTATATGAATATCAGTATGTAGACAATTGTATATAATATATATAAAGTGGTATTAAAAATGCTATACACATGTATATGGTGTATATGAAGATATGATTATAAAATTCCTTCATGTTTTTGGTTGCATTTAGTTGCAATTCAAAATCCAAAGCAACCTCCTTCACTGGGCAACAAGGTGTCCATTCAACTTCAAAATACAAGAAAAATTAAAACATGTAGACTTTCTATTCCAAAGTTTAGTGAAATATAGATTCTTAGTTTGAAAATTACTACACCAAAAATCAAAAATTAAATAAAATTTATAGAATAATTATATACAAGCAAACATTATTCTGTGTGAAGAGCAAAACATTCAATAAAAACAATCATAGATTCCCAAAAATTTCAAAAAAGAGTGGCTCTAAAATCTAACAATAGATTGTTGCATTAAATTAAAAAATATTAGTATTTAAAAATAAATTAAAAATAAATCTATGGCCAAAAGTTGAATTTGAAGTGTTATGACCTCAAGTGCCCCCCCAAACTATCAAGTGGCAAGTTCTTCACTAGCCCTTCAATAATTACATAAATTCAATTTTGAGGCAAAAATGTTCAATAATCCATAGAAAATGCATGCAATTCAAATTATATTTTAAAATTTTTAAAAATATATACATCTACAATTTCAATTTGTATGTGAAAAAGCCAAAAGTCCAACTACAACAAATTTATGAAAACTTCAAAAATCACAATTTGGTTTTAAAGATTTTTAGGGATTAAATTAAAATACACAATTTGGTTTTAAAGGTTTAAGGAGGTAATCACTCTTTCTTGAATTGTACTCCACATTATTTGAATGGATAGTGTACTTGGTGTAGTTTCATACTTTCATCACTTTAGATGACCTTTGCTTGAATGGCACGCCACATTATTTGAATCATTGTAGTTCATGCAAGTCTCATACATCCAACACTCAAATTACCCTTGCTTGAAAGGTATATCACATTATTAGTGTAGTTGAATTGTACACCACATCATTTGAACTAGCAATGTACTTCGTGCAACACCACAAATGTAACCCCACAATATTTGAGCTTCATATGTCCATCATTTCCACCACCCTTTCTTGAATGTAACACCACGTTATTCAAATTGGTAGTGTATGTACTTGGTGTAGTTTGATAGGTTTGTCACTTCCGCCACCCTTGTTGGATTGTAACGCCATGTTATTCAAATTGGTGGTGGACATACTTGGTGTAGTTTGATAGGTCTGTCACTTCCAACACCCTTTCTTGAATGTAACACCATGTTATACAAATTGGCAGTGGACATACTTGGTGTAGTTTGATACATCCATCACTTCCACCACCCTTTCCTGAATGTAACACCACGTTATTCAAATTGACAGTAGACGTACTTGGTGCAATTTGATACGTCCATCACTTCCACCACCCTTTCTTGAATGTAACACCACGTTATTCAAATTGGCAGTGAACGTACTTGATGCAGTTTGATACGTTCATCACTTCCACCATCCTTTCTTAAATGTAACACCACATTATTCAAATTGGTAGTGGACGTACTTGGTGCAATTTGATACATCCATCACTTCCACCACCCTTATTGGAATGTAACGCCATGTTATTTGAATTGACAATGTACGTATTTGGTGTAGTTTCATATCTCCATCACTTCCATCACCTTTTCATATAGTATTTGAATTGTTGTGCTCTATATAATTTCACTAAATTTTTCAAAATATTATTGTTGTTCTATGATTTTGTTTGGATATAGGTCAAGCCACTCTTGATATATCCAACTTCTATTATAGTACTAGTAGCTCTCATTCTTTTCTCTTCATTTGCTTTCATGTTTCCATTGCGTAATTAATTTTACAACGTTTTTCACATTTGGTGGGCAAAGTAGTCATCATCATTTGGTAGGCCTTTTGAGAGTTGAAATGAAGAGAAAAATTAGAAAATGTGGATTATTTGGGAGTGACCTTTCGTAGAGATTTTCATAGGATAAAAGGCCCAAATTAATCAAATCAAAGGTTTTCACCAAAATCAAATTGAGTAATTGATGTCAAAAGTGGCACCAATTACCTATATTTAAAATCACCTCCAATAGATATTTCATTAATTTGGATGTAAAATCTACTTTTGAGATCCGAAGTATTATTTTGTAAGCCTTGGATAGTGAGCCTAGAGCTTGTGAGCTATGGAGCTTCGAACTTGTATGGTACTGAGTGTGTTGTTTGGATTTTGGACCTATGACCATGGTTTAAGAACTTAGGGTCTTTATAGCTAGTGAACTTAAGAGAATATGTCAATTGGCCTCAAGTAGGGTTGAAACACTTTAAATGCTCTCTAAACACCTTGTTCATTTATTTTTTCTCAGTTGTAATTCCATCAACCCCACCTAATCAAACCCCCCCTCTTGGCATAGAGAGGCCCTTTAGAGGATCTAGGGGTTGGAATTTTTTTCAATTTTTTTTTTGTCTTGATTTTGTTACCTTTGAAAGTCCCCTTGAAGGATTTGGAGTTAAGAGTTTTGAAAGAAAAATAAATTTAATTCTTTAAAATTATTATTATTTATCATGACTCTATGGCTTTTAGAATCCCCTCCCATACAAAGAAGTCCCTTAAGGAATTTGGGGTTTGAGACTCTCACAAACTTTAAAGAAATTTGTTTTAAAATTATTCTTTTGTCCTTTTTTGTGACTCTCAAATTTTTTTTAAAGACCTTGGGGTTTGGGGGCTCTTAAAATTCTTTTTTTTCAATAATTCTTTTCAAGGGTTTTGAAGGGGTTTTTGGGGTTGCAAATCCCTCTCCTCAAGAGTCCTTTGGTGTTTTGAAGTTTGGGACTTTAAATTACCTCCAAAAGAATATTCAAATTCATTTTTGTGACTCCATCACCCTTAGAAAACCCTCTCAATACTAGGAAGCCCCTTAGAGGGTTTGGAGTGGAGTGGCTTGGGGTTTGGAACTCCCAAAATTCTTTTTTCTAATTTTTTTTAAATAACTTATTTTTCTTTGGTGTATGATTGGATATTGTAACTCAATCACCATTAGGAAACACTTTGGGGACCTAAAATCTCCGTTGAGGGTTTGGGTGTTGGGTCACTATAAAGATTCCTTTACAGCAATTTAATCTATATATACCTAAAGCTGTTATGTTGTCAAAAAACATCCAAATTTCCATTTTTGCTGCATTCATTCAAGGAAATTTTAAAAATAATGTATTTTAGTATCATGGTTTCTTTTAGTGGGATGTATGATAGAATCCAAGTTCAAATCTTAGCATCAGAGCTCCATCAACATAAGAGATAGTTGTATCAATGAATTTTGCAGAAGGTTAATCTTTCCTAGTTGAAATGATTGACCCGTTTCTTTGTCCTTTTTATAATTTAGCCATGTATTATAGCCCCATAGCCGTACATTTAAGAGAAGCAAGGGCTGCAAGCTAAAAAAGATTCTAGAGGCTTAGTTGGAGCTCTACCTTAGTATAGAGTACTAGACTTTTATAGTTTAAGAGTTTAAATAGTCAATGCACTACAAGAGAAAAGGGGATTTTACTAGAAATTCATGTACTCCTAATAAATGTTTATTGAGAATCTCCTTAAAAATCATTACTTATAATATAATATTTAGGACCAAATTTAAAAACTCACTTAAAACACCCGTTTCTTTTTTAATGATGGAAACATACTCTAAAGTTGGCTCCTCCCAAATTATGCTATGACATGCTTTGCATACAATATTTAAATGATGTGTTCTTTAGTGTATGGAAATTACATACTGTTTGTCAACTATACAATATAAAAATGTCACCAATCTACAAATAGAAAACACTATTTTCATAAAAAAATGTCAATTGTTTTTCCAATTTATTTATTAATAATAAACTATTTATAGAATAGTTTTATTTGAAGTAGGCAACAATTTTTTAATTAGCATTTTTGTAGACGTTTGCTTATTGGTTGTATGTATTTGTTATTAACTTGTAAAGGTTCAAAGTCCAAAATGGATTATTTAAGATTTTGGCCAAGGTCTTATGATGTCTAGTTTTACTATAATTTTTGAAAAAAATTGGGAGTCAAAGAATCTATGAGCTTTGGAAGAACATAATCTTATTTCATTTGGTATTTGTGAGAGAAAGTTATGCCCTCTTATATATAAAATACTCAACTACAAGCAACAACCCCTCTACACAAATACTTGAAACCAATTTTTTTCTAAATTTTTTTTCTTATAGAATATGTTTGTGTAATTTTAGAAAGTTTTGATTCATTCTATATAAGTGATGTGAAAGTAAGGAAGAATTATTTTGAAGGCAATTTGAGCATTTAAAAATAAATAAATAAAGTATTAAATTTATTTTTGAACTCAATTTCCATAATTTTTCAAAACTATTCTATTTATAGGATGTAGATTACTTAATGCAACAATTTAACCATTATGATTGATGTATTTCAATTGTATTTTAGAACTATCAATGATTTTATTTTATTTTTAGTCTCATATCTACAATTTTTTCAACAATGCAAAATTTGGAACTTTTTTCTTTAGATTTTCAATTCAATTTTCCATCATAAAGATTTAAACTTCAAAACTTTGCAGTGCCAAAAATTAAGGGGATTCAGAGTTTGAAAACCTAAGTAACCAAGGTAGAATTTTTATTTTATTTTATTTTATTTTTAATACTTATATTTTATAATCTATTAAATCAAAAGTGTCTGAAGTTTTTTTTACACATTCTCATACAGGTCTAATACAATTTCCTATAGTTGAATATGCAAAAGTAGATTTTTCCATCTTTTTACACTAAAAATGGTAGTGTTGAAGTATTTTTTGGTAAAACATAGTCATCAACTTTTAGGGAGTAAATTCAATTGAAATGAATATAAATCTTTTTTTTTACCAAAGTATTGGTTCTACTTGAAGAATTTTAAAATGCAATATTGGAATATATTTCTTTTATTAACCAACTTTGAAACCTTCTTTTAAAATTTCTTTTTATATGTGAAATTGAATAATATAATATGCTTTTGGAACAATGCAATGAGCTCTAAACTAGCATTAATTAATGTAGTTTGGGGAGCAAGTAAAGGAGGTACATTGAAACTAAGAATATTGACTACTATGATTCTTGAAACTTTGATTTATTCCTAAAGAAACTATTGTTCAAATTGAGTCTACAAGTAGGTAAAAATCTTTGCCATTTTTTACAGATGACAAAACTACTTTGAATTCCACATAGATAAAGTAAATCTTGCTATCTATGCATCCATAGATAAGAGTAAATTGAGAATTTGTGATGCTTTAACTTTCAACTTTCACAATTGCAGTTTTATTTATTCAATATGTCTTGTATTCTACATTTTCCCGATTAAGTAAATAATTACAGGCATGCATAGTCTCTTTTGGGTTTACTTTGGGGCCATGCCATAAACCATTACATTTTAATTTTTCAATGGGACCAACGTCACAATAATTCATACATGTCAATATTTGACTTCTATGATATGAATTATGCACAAAAATATCGCAAGACACACCCCATTGGTCAGATTGATAATTCAACAATTGACATTTTTCACTAGGATTTCATTTTAACATCTAACTATTACGATGCTTGAAAATGGAATTATGAGATTCTGATCATTTTGGAGCTTCTTAGACATGTACGAGGTACAATGATGATTCAAATATGTGTCATTGGATTTCATTTAGTATGAATATTTACAAACTTGTGTCACTTTTGTATATTTCAAAGCATATACTCCTTTCTATGTTGAATACACAAAATCACCATATTTCCTTAAGAATTGGGCTCCCATAGCTTTAAGGGTTACTTTTCCATGATCACATCTACCAAAGGAAATGTGCCATTGAATTTCTTGTCCACATTTTACTATTTCATATTAAATAATAGAGGCCATTTTCAAGGCAATTCTCCATGTTTGTTGTAGACTTGTGAAGAAAAGAAATAGGCCTTGGAGGAACTTTGATTCTAGTAGGGGTAGTCACACCTCCAAAAAGCAAATTTCCTTGAAGAATGTGAACTTGGTGAGAGGAAAGAAGAGCCAATGGAGAGCCATTGTGCAAGAAGAAGGTGTGACATCCCTTTTTGAATGTGAGCAACATGATTTTTTTCAAAGAACTAACTAAATTCGTTGTCATAAATGTGCATAGACGACGCAAAAAGTTGGTTTGAACTCAGGGTGTAACTAAGCGGACATGTTTCAAGCATGGTGAAAGTGACATTCATAAGAGTGAAAAATTGTCCAATAAAATTTTTTCCAACCCATTTCTTCACCTCTAGAAGAAAAGAATGGCACTTCAAAAGTCCATAAAGGATGAGAGCTCTGCAAGCCATGGACATGTACACATAGAGCAACACACCTCAATTCTCGTAGAATTGAACTCAAGGTGAAGAAAAAATGTGACTACCTACGGTGCGTTTTTGCAGCAACGTGACCGCCCCCATTGTCTTGATGAGCGCAAACGCAGAGTTGTTGCGCACATTTTAAGCGCAAACAAGTCGCGCTCCTGTCGTTTAGAGCATCACCACCCATGAGGCATTTTGTAGGCTGATTTGGCCTGAAAAAACAGACTCAATCAGGTATGGAGGCCAGGTGGGAATGGCTGCCCCACCCATGGCCTCTTAAGAGACCATATGATGTTCCAATCAAATTTGCGGAGAGCAACGCGCAACTTATCTTTTCTTGTTTTGCAAGCCGAGTTGAGGCCTCACAAACCACCTTCATATGGAGGCCAAAGTTCATTTCCAAGATGCACCTCTTAAGAGGCCATCCATTTTGGAGGACGGGTGGGGTGGATTTGGAGGCCCCTCTTACGAGGCCATCCGTAGGCCATTAATTTTGGAGGACGGGTGGTGATACTCTTACAGCAAAGCCACCCATTCTGCAAAATGCAGGCAACCTTGACCTGCAAAGGTGGGGGCTTTGTCGGGTTTGGCAGCCAGGCTACCAAGCTTGCCCCACCCATGGCCTCTTAAGAGGCCATCCCCTAGCCTAATGACTCACATCAACGAATTAGAGTGAAAGAATAGGAGCCTGGAACCTCCGCCAACCTTGTCGCTTCTTGTTTTGCCAACCGCAAAGTGGCCTGCAAATTGAGATCGTTTTGCTAGTTACAGAGCATTTTCGGCTTGCTCCTCCTACGAGGCCATCCGTTTTACAGGATGGGTGGGGTTGTTTTGGAGGCGCCTCTTAACAGTTCATCCATTTGGGAGGACGGGTGGCGATGTTCTTATCAAAGCCCAACGAAATGCCAGAGAATATAAGTTCACGTTCGTTCGTTCGTGGTGGGGCAGTCTGCGATTCCTCCCCTGTCTGTCAGTCAGCCAGTGCGAAGGGGCGCTCGCTCTCCCATTAATGCATCGCACCATTTGCGACGGAGGAGCCCAGCCTTTCCTGGAGTCCTGTGGCGGGCCATGAAGCTCTCCCATCCCACGCACGGCCGGGCGCAATCGCCGCGGGCTCGCTCCACAGCTTCGAAACCGACCACAACAGTTGCAGCCCACGGCGCTACGGACGGAGTTACGAACATGAGCACCGTGAGGTGGTAAGTTAATAAGATAACTGAAGGAAATTCCACCCAGGCACCCACTCGCAGTTGGCAGTGACGTAGAGACGTCCTCTTGTGGCAATTTGCGCAATCCATGTTATCGCAAGAGATCGGATCTGTCAGAGGTTTTTTCTTAAAATGATTTTATAGGTACAGTACAGTACAGTGTTGGTCTGCAGGGTGGTTGCGCATCGAAGCATGCGCCAAGCTCTGTGAATTTGTATACATGACGCAAAAGTTTTGAAGTTTCAACGTTTTAATGGTAGAGGACCGACACTGAAAGAGGTGTAAGGTAGAGCCGTGAAAAGAGATATAAGCAAGCATCCACCCAATTCCCCGGCCATTCTTCCAATTGTGTCAGCGTCGGTTATCATCTATTACCACAATCTTTACAATCCTTTACGATGATGGCAATGTACTTCGGGAGCAAGCACATCAATTGAATGTTGTAACCCTCAAACGTTGAGGCGGGCATTTTGCATCTCTCTCTATGTAGGACAGAAATGCAACTATTTGTCCTCGGAATTTTGCAAGAAAAGGGGACAGTTATCATCTATTCCCACAATCTTTACAATCCTTTACGATGATGGCAATGCACTTCGGGAGCAAGTACATTAGTCGAATGCTTTAACCTTCAAACGTTGAGGCGGACATTTTGCATCTCTCTCTATGTAGCAGTGTAAATCCTATGTTTTTAGGAATGGAGCTGGGGTGGCAAAAAGTAGAAACGCATCATGTAAACTTTGGCTTTTTTTAGGATCTTTGGAAGTGAAGTAGAGTGGCTGTAGGGGAATATAAAACGTAAAATTTTGGCATCCTCCTTTATTTTTTTTTGCCAAGAACTGGCGATACAAATAGTTTGTAAGCAAACTTTATACAAATCACTGGCTACGTAGGTGCAGGAAAAGATGCTAGACAGGCTATAAACTAAAATCTGAAGCTTCTGGAGCCTACAATAGCATTGTAGCAATAGTGTAGGCCTGTAGGGTTCAACGTTGTCTCAGAGCCTCGTCCATCTCCCTTCCCAACAATCGGTTATGATGACACCGAATTACTAAACACAAATTCTAAGTCGAAATCCAGAACAAAGTATGCACAACATAGTAAATACAAACACAACATATTTCAACCAGCCATTTAGAAAGCACATATATATATAAACTATTAAGCACTATAATATTAAGCTAAACCACATCTAGAATTAAACATAGTAAGTACAAAAAATGCATTATTGTCAACTACACAGAGAAGCAATAAGCTCAAATACAACAAGCAACGACTTAAGCAATAAAGCTCAAAATAAGCAACAAAGCATGCAAATGGTAAGTCACAATATAAGCAAGCAACGACTTCAGCAATAAAGCACAAAATAAGCAACAAAGCATGCAAATGGTAAGTCACAATATAAGCAAACAAGCTACAACTGTAGTTCAACAAAATACATTCTAACTGTTGGGAAGGGAGGGGAATTTGGTTTCAGAGTTGTGAGGTTTGCAGACGCTAACCCCACAACCCTCGTTTCATCATCGACTCTTGCACATATACAAGCACACGTTAGAGTATGGCAGTTGCTTCCCTCCGACTTGTTGCACACACAAGAACATATATTAGTAATTTTCAATCCTCCTTCCGAACTTTCTTCTTCCAGTCGTCGTAGGCAGCATTGTAAGGGAAGTCTGTCAGTGTGTAGAACTCTTGCGCGTGCATAGCGACCGCCAAGGGCAAATGCACATTTAACCGGTTCCTCAATTTGTTCTTCATGAATGAGAGTGTGCTGAAGGTACGTTCATCTTCTACACTCCCCAGAACTACAACTACAGCAAGTTCAACAATCTTCAAGTACTCGGAGAGCTTATGTCGCAGTAGGCCAGACGCTTCCAGGCGACGCCACAAACGAGTAAGCGGGTTTAAAGGTAGATCTCCCGTCATGGCGCCTTCACAGTTGGACTTCATAGTGATCTGAAACATCATTGCCTGCTCTTCTAACTTTGCAGCACATAGGATAGGTTCAACTGTCTTCATGCCATGAACCTCCTCCTGAAATTCTACATCCTCAGTCTTCTTCGACTTCCTCTTCAAAAACTCTTTCGGATAACAATAGTGCTCCTTGATTATTGCAATATGCCGTTCAAAGTTTTGATCCGCCTCTGGTATCCTCTAGTATTGAGGATATACAATTCCAAAAGCGTCCATGAGGCTTGATGAGGGAAATCGTGTAGTTAGTTGATTGATCAAACCCTCTGCTGCATCTGTCATAGCAAAACGACACAGTTACATCCACAGTGCCGTAAATGTGAAGAACTCACACCTAAACAGAAGTATTCCTTCATCCTAAATACAATATGTAAACTCAGTACCTTACCTTTACACGATGCCTTAGTTAAGTTACAGATGCGTCCATGTAGCTCCCGATTGATTGGGGTTGAGATTTCAGACCTCGGCTCAGAATACCGAGCTTCAACGTTGCTGCCTCCTAGAGTGAACTGTAAAAATTCTTGGCCATCTTCATTTAGGTCCAATGCACTAGGGACCCAAGCCATGGGAATGGCATCATGCCGAACTTGAACTAGAGCCTTGAAGTCCCAGAATGCATCTTGTGTAAATGCAGAAGATTCATGACAATAAAATGCCTGGAGCTCCGAGATGCAAATTTGAATCACTGCGACATAGTCGCAGATGAAGACTTCCCTACTTTGGGCGAATTTGATCAAGCTGTGGACTGATCGAAGCAGAGGAAGGAGTGCCGACAACGTCAGAAGAACTTGGAAATCTTGCAAGAAGGACAAGTTACGGTTGGCAAGCTTCATAAGGAGCTTGTCCTTCTTACCTACCTTACCATTTGCGTCAGGTTTAGGGGGCATGGAGTCGATTGTCATCTTCACCAAAAGAACTCTGTACTCGTTCATCACCCTAACAGATGGTGATAACATGCTAATCCAACACGTTTTAATGTTCTTCAAAATCTTCAGTCCTTTTGAATGCATGACCTCTGCCAATTTTTGGAACTCCAAATGACGTTTTGGTGAGTGTGCAAAGAATGCATGTAGGGACTAGAGCACGCCTTCAATCCGTGACACTATAGGGATAGCGCTCAATGATTCAACAGCGAGGTTGGTCCGATGGGCCTGCAAATTAAAGGTGTCACACTTTCACTAAATATGCATTGAAATTCACCGCACTCAAACTCACCGCAATGAACATGACCTAAAATCACAGTTTGGCATGCAAGAGGAAGACTTACCATGCAATGCACGCCTATCACTCGAGGAGCCCAATGTGACTTGAGTTGTTGCACGACTCCTGTCCTCTTTCCTTGAAATGTATTGATTCCATCTGCATACACATGAAAGATGTCCTAGGAGAATGAGTTGTGATTTGTGAACCATGCATGAACACAAAGAGAATAAAACTACAACAAAATATGAGAATGAAAGCATGCATAGCACCTCCCAAAAAATGACACACTTACGAGCACCAAATGAGGCCAAACATGTTCCGAGTTGTGAAGCATCGATGCCACCGTATTCTTTCACGGCATTGACGATGACCTTAGTCATGCTCTCCGATCCACCTCCGTTGACAACCCGCTCCAGAGATAATAGCATCGGCTTCCGTTGCCAATCCTGGCATACGTACCCATGTATAGAGATCCAGCTTTGAGTATCTAGGGTGGACACTTCATCACATGTAATGGAGAAAAATCTTGCTGACTTCATTGTTGCTTTAGTCTTAGCTTGCACCTGCTTGTACAAGCACTCAGCCAATTCCCAACCCGCGCCATCTGACCAATGTTTCTTTGGTAGTTTCGGTACACCAAGAAAGCTCAGCAGTGGATGTAGGGCGGTGTACTCCAACATAGGGCGGCCTTCATGTAACAAGTGTAATATCGTAGCAAATTGGATCTGCTTCCTTGCCCGTTCCCCCTTAAGCACGGTAACTTGGTCCAGTACTGTGGTTTGGCTTCTCCCAGCGTAGATGCGTTCATTGCGTAAATGCTTGCAATTTTTCGCAATGTACCATTGATCCTTTTTGATCCCGTTTGTCATATCACAGGTGGCCTTCCGCTTCCCTCCATGCTTCTTCAAGGTGTCCCACTTAGGACCAAGAATTTTATCTTTGCCCTCCACAGTCGAGCATACCAAGCACTTCACGGACTCATAGAGTCCATCACCTCCTCTATGTAATTCTGCCCAAGGGAGCCTAGCAGCCCAAGTGTCCTGGAATTTTCGACTGGCTTCATACGATTTCTTGTTTTTCTTCTTTACAGGCTCACGAACAATGCAGTCCTCATCCTCTTCGTCATCGAAATCATCACAGTCCGGCAAGACCCCCTTCCCCTTGTCCTTCGTCGATGTAGTAGGCGTCCCATTTTCTGCACTTGCCGTGGATGCCCCTAACGATAGGGAGATCACTTCCACAACGTCATCAAAATTCGAATTCTTCACAGGAACCACGCTATCTCCAAGCTCCACAAGAATGACCGTAGGGTTTGACCGTCTTCGCTTCTCCCGTGCATTGGTCTTTTGCTTGCGAGGCACATTGCACACGGAGTTTCCTCCACTTTGGGCACTGAACTGAATGCTACAGGGCACCACTGACGCAGATGTAGACGTCCCAGGATTTGAGCTGGAACCATCTCCGAACACTCCCGACGACAAAGAGGAACCTATGTTTGGCAGCCTTGCGAAGAACCTGTGTAAAGACATACCAGGAAACATCTTCCCAAATACAAGCAATAGCAATCGAGAACACAACAAACCTACACTGAACGTGGCACCTTCAAGACAAACGAAAAATCTAAACGCAAGCCATGACTGCAATTCACCTAAATCGACATTGACAGAAAGTGCAACATACAATGACAACAATTGAAAGTAAGCAATAAGGGAAAAACACAAACTGACCACAATTGAAATACACAGAGGTGGGTTACCACCGATGCGGAGATGCACTTGGACACAATACCTCACGAGTTCAACCTGAAGGCTGAACGGTAGAACGACAACAATTCAGAGCAATTCATACACAGAAGTAACAAGATAGCATTCACGATTTCACGTCAGTGCACAACATATAGTGCAAAATTTAACGACCAGCAAATGCAAGATCCAATTCATTACCTCAACATCGAATGCCAATTCTTGTACCCTACAATAGCGACTGAATTCCTCCAAGTTGCCAACGGCTATGAGCCTCTAGTCCCTCCACTGTTGACCATGATTGTGTCCGACCTCAACAAAGTCATGATTTCTTCAAGTTGTGAGATTACAAAACTAATTTGCAAGAACGCTGGAGTACTGGCGATATGCAACTGTCGATCCAGTGAAGTGCGGGCGCCAACCTGCAGCGAGCGAGGGAAATCTGGTGGCGACAGGTGGAGCTAATGAACGGCTGGATGGGAGCTACTTTGGCGATGAAGACTCCTACGGTGGAGATTTGGCGCCGTCCGAGGAGGCGACAGGCCGCCCCAGCTCTGTGCATGATGGCACTTCTGTACTTCCGTTCAATGAAATTTTGGCTGTCCCATGTACGCTACATCAGCAGTTTTCTGCCAGAAACGGGCAGGTGGACAGAAAATTTCGCCTTTTGGCATTTTTTCGCCACTTAAAAAAACACTGCTATGTAGGACAAAAATGCAACTATTTGTCCTCGGAATTTTGCAAGAAAAGGGGAGGTCTTCTATAGTAGTTTGTCTTGCAATGAGTGCTTTTACAATTTTTTGAAGCTAATGCTTCACATAGTCATAAAAATTGATGATTTCCAAAGTCACCCCGTCATCCTTTAAGGGTTAAGGTAGGAGGTACTAAAATGGCTTGGCTCTAAAATCACTCACCTCCTTAAATGTGCATTATTTGTACATGTTGCTTTATCATGACCTTTAGCAATGTGTACATTTTAGGAGGTGAATCATTTTAGACCCCTATGCCATTTGAACTTTAAAATTGTATAACTAATTCTACAAAGCTCCAAAAAAAAATGAAATGACTTGGGTTAGTTGTCAATTTCACTTGTCTTTCAAGGATAATTTACAAAATACATATTTTCAGATGTTTCACCTTCCCCAAATTCAATTTCAACCCTTAGATGGTTCATTTATAGACCTCCTACTTTAACAAGGGTCTACTCATGCTTCAACAAGGATCTAACTATAGTTTAATATTTTAGCTTTGAAAAATAATAGAAAATTCACTTCTTGTTAGAATGTGTTGATTCTTTTTGCAATTGACTTCTCTCAAACAATTCAATATTTGAAAAATATGAGAGCTCATAAATAGCTTCTCTAAAGTATTTAGATAGCAAATGTGTGTGGTAATGGGTAGTTCTACTTTATTTAGGGGGGCCAAGTTACATCCTCCTTGGCAATATGTATATGTTGTTTTAGATTTTGGGGTGTCCCTATGTCATTGCTAACTATGAGTGAATAATGGGCAATTACTACTACTTGGTGTAGCTTACAATATTAATTTATTAATTAGTCAAAACCCACATTGTGTTGTGGAGTGTGGATACAATTGTTAGGTAGAAGCACCTAAATGTGATACTTATTCAAGATTTGTAGAACTTGAGGGTGGGTACAAAATAAAATGATGTGCAATTGTTAGGAAATGGTTTAGGAAACTAACAAAATTGATTGAATATTTTTTTGAGATTGTATGAATATAATACAAATTTGTGAAAATAAGTGCATAGATGCACCTATTGTAGATAGTAGACTAACACAAAGTGAATACAAAGTGAACACAAAACACCCAAAAGCAACATACCCTAATCTTGTATTACGCTCATTTTATTGGGCAATGCAAAATCCTACCTCCATTTATCCATCCATCTATTGAGATAGATTGTTTATTTATTTAATATGATGAGATCTCCTAGACTGTGCATCTTCCAATCCCATGCTTGGTATCGTTGCAAAGCCCTTGGCAAGGAGGGTTGCACAAACTTTGTTTTGTGAGATTTTAATTTACAACAACAAAATATTGAATTTCAAAGCTTTCATGAGTAACAAAATTAGAAAATTAATTTTATTCTTGCTTTTGATTAAGGCAATGCCATAAGGTACACTAGTCATTGTAACACATTCATAGAAACTCATCTATCAACATTAGGTCCACCTACACTTTAGTTTAGGGCTTATTCTAGGTGTTGATAAACAACTCATGGTAAGGTAGTATGCTCTAAAGCGACTATTTAAGGGCTAGTCTTCCTTTTTCATAGGTTTCTGTGGATTAAAATATTTCTAGATTATTTTTCAGAGAGAGAAAAATAGATGTGGAACCTAAAATAAGTGGTTTGTATTTTCTAATTATTTTTGAATTATTTATAAATTTTCAAAGATTTGGGACATATGCACCTATTTGTGACCATAGGTCTCCCAAAATCCATCCACTTGCAATTTGTAAAGAGATGTGTGAAAATCAAAAACAATGATTGGCTCTTGCAACACAAAAATAACTTTTCCTCAAACTCATTCAATTGCTAAAGTGATACATTTAAGGATCATCTCATCTCCATCCTCCAACTAATAATAGGGGCAATTTGAAGGAGAGGGATGCTTTTAGAGGGTGGAATTTATAGTTGAATGACGAGCCTAATGTGGAGGTCCAGCCCAGGGTGAATGTAAAAAAAAAAAAAACCTATATTGTGCCAAATTAATTCTACACCTCCCCTAGCTAATTTGAGGGCCTCTGATTAGAAATATGAACTTAAAGTTTGCAAAAAAAATTTACGTAGCAAATAAAAGGTTCCCACATTTTCTCCAAGGATAAAACCGAGTGGTGGTGCAAAAACCGCCTCTACAAGAGGCTCGTCATACAACTATGAGCGCGACCCTTTTAGAGCATGCTAGCTTACATTTGGTTGCACGTACCTTATATGGAATTTGGAAACTGGACTTCATACCTCAGAGCAGAGTCTGAATGCGGTTGTGGTTGGAATTTCGAAACTGGAATTTCGACTCGAACCCAGAGTCAGTGGCTGCCACAGCCCTCTGTCCGTCCTTTTGGACAGAGCCGATAAATTAACAGTGAAATTTCGTTGCAGTCAGTCATCCGTCAAATCCGAGTTCTCTGACTTGGAATGCCCAACACTGTTACTGTAACGGGTGCATGCTGCCATTGCCTGCAGTGGCACTGTGGTACAAGCGAGCAAGTTGTTGCGCCATTTTCCAATAAAGCGATGTAGGATGCTCACGAACACCGAGACGGAACTGAAGCAGGATTACGGGGTAGTAGAATCCCGCACTGGCGAAGCACTGGAAGCAACCACAGAACCACAGGCCAACACCATCGCATGTTTTCAAACCATCAGATCTGGAATCCGGAATCTAGAAATCGGCTAATAATTGTTCGCGTGTGACACGGTGGTCTTCCCCGTCCCCAGACTTTCCGAAAGCTGAATTGTAGCGTGCACTGTCGATATTATAATAGTCCCGAAATGCCATTGTGCCATGATACCTGAATATAGAAAATTAACGTAGCGTAATTTCAGTATAACTTCGACCTCACATGTCCTATATTTAGTTTAGTCAATTGTCGACTGTGATGAGTACTCTGGCACGTAGCTGACAAATGGATGGGTTGTCCCAAAATATTTTGGGAAGATGGCCCTTCCAGTGAAAGCCTGAGAAGTGGGGCCTCTGCCCTGCAGCGCCACCTCCCTACTCCTCCGCCAGACCGCCAAGGATGGTCGTCACCTGATCGATCGACTTTCTTCTTTGTTTCATCTGCAAGTTAAGTTAGCTCGCAGTACAGGCACAGGCTATGGAGCCAGCCAGGTTGGAGTGCTCGCCACAGAGGCCGTATATCCAAGTCCAGTAACCGCGTCTTTGAGCTGCATTAAGCTTAAGCGACACTTTTCACTTTGAGGCCAGGTTGTTTCGGGAAGGTTTGCTGCGTAAGTCTGTAGATCTGCTTAACAGCGGTTGCTTAAGGAGGGGGTGGGTGGGTGGACAGTAGTGTTGAGCAGTATGGCAGGGAACTACTACCATGACCCGAGGCCTTTCTATGGCCTCAGCAACCACAACTTGATGTCCATGGACGAGGTATGTATGGGAAATTATGTTGCAAGGCTGGTCGTGCTTAATTCTGGTGCAATCTCTCCAGAGTTTTGCAAAAGCTTTGTGTGTTGTACGGGCCACTTGAGTGCGGGTGAGTTACGCCGAGTTCCAAAGAGTTAGTTGTACACAGTTGTTCAGTAAGTTAGTTTCTTTGAAGCGTGTCTTGTCTTCAAATGCTTGGGCCAGTAGATGTGTTTGCAAGCTTGCCGCCGGTTAAGTGCTTAACCGTTCACTACTTTCACGGTGGTTGAAGATGGAGAGTGGTACTTGTGACGTAGTAAGGAAATACTGAGCATTGGTTGGTAAATTTTACTTGATGAGTTTGTTCGCTACGAGTTCTGAAGTCATTGATTGGCACTGCCACTCATAGCCATCGTGCATTAGATTATATCATGTTGGTTATATCGTGTTAAACCCGCAAAATAGTTGTATTGAAATAAACAGAAACCTCAACCGTCCTATTTCCTGCGTCAAAGTGGGAATGCTGGCGATCTCAAGCCCCTGCTCCAAGTGTTCATCGTTTTTGTGTGTCCAGAGTACATGTTTGCAAGTGGGTTGCGTAGGAAGGTGCGAGTATTCGAGAGAAGATTATGTGTCGTCTGCTGCTGTAGAGGGAGTTATTTTGTGGAGCAGTATCTTCTGTTGTTGAGGAAGGGAGTTTATGAGAGGGTTTTTGTAATTCCGACCCTAGCCACCGCTGCTCACCTTCATCTAAGGCGACCTTGCTCAGAAGTTTGTGAGATGAGCGCTATGTTTCAATTGTGGTTGTCTTGGTTCGGGATTGAGGAGACAATTGGTTTGGCAATATTGAGGTGAGGGTTTGAAACGGTGCGCAATTCTCCAGAGGTTCAGTCAGTTGAAATGATCATATGCGGAAATGCTAACAAAACTGGACGTCTTTTGAATTAGACTTTGCTGGGGGTTATTGCTGAATTTCGGTTGGATAGGGATTGTTTTATTCTTCGCCTTTCCAGTATACTTTAATATTATTCCTAATATTTTGAAGAAGAAGACCTCATTTTATTACTGTTTTTTTAAGTATCACCGACATGACTTAGTCGTTCTAGTTGGCTCTTTCGCTTTTTCGAAACGTTTCAAAATCAGTGTTTTTTTTAAATGGGGTTGCAGTGGTCCTGAGTTTGAGGAGGCTCTTTCTTGATTGCACTGCTGAGAAGCTTTGGTGCTTTCTCTTCACAGCTTCATGATCATCTCGTTCGCTTTGAATGAGCCGATGCAGTACAGGGCGGATCTTTTGAGTACCTGAACACTCGGTTCTCATGTTTGGATGTGTGCAGCTCTTCTACGGGAGGAGGGAACCACCACCTTGGTACCAGCAGCAGATGCCTTATGGCCGCTTCGACGATTATCCTCGCAGCAGGCCCATGGAGCCTCAACGCCCCGAGCAATACATTCAAAGGGAAGATCAGTCCCGGGAGTACAGAAGACCCGACATGCGAGACGACATTTACATTGACCACCAGCAAAACATGCATGGAGCCAACAAAGGGCAACAGAAGAATCCTAACCAAGGAGGCAACAATAATCACGGCAACAATAATCAGGGCAACAACAATCACGGCAACAACAATCACGGCAACAATAATCACGGCGACAATAAGGGCAAGAATCAGCAGAAGCATCAAAATGACAGCGACAAAGAGGATTACGAAAAGAGCCACAAAGGTGGCAACCACGGGAACTCCAACAAGAGCAACAACAATCACGGCAACCAGAACCACAACAATGACCATGGCCACGGACATAACAAGAGCTGGTCTGACAACAGGGGATTTCATGGAGGGCGAGGTCATGGGCGCCATCGCAGGTCCTTGTCCTTGACGCAAATTGTGTTGAAGAAGCTTGGGCTGAGAGATGATAGCAGCTCGGATAGCAGTGATGACGATCGCCATGGAAGCCAACACAATAAGAAAGGAGCGCATGGGCGTGTGCAGTCGAAGGGAGATCACAAGCCTTATACTGTCAGATTCGACGATCAATTCTATGGGCATTCCAACCAGTCCCACAACAAAAAAGGCGGAGGGTCAGAGAAGCTTGGAGAAGACCATGGCTCCCATGGCAAGAAAGGTGGAGGCCAGCCGCAGGGGATCTTGAAGACGAGCAAGAACAAGCATCGAGATGACGGGTCGAGCTCTGACGAAGGCCACAAGAATCACGGTAACGGGAAAGGAGGAAACCAGCACCATGGAGGAGCGGAGTCTGGGAAGAAGGGTGGGCAGGCTGCTACCAAGGTATTGCCAGATTTGGGCTTTTATCTTCGAAATATTTTTCTAGGGTATCTTGGTAACGGTTTGCTGAAATGGTGTTTGTATTGTTGTGTTTTCCCAGCAGGTTGGACGTTCTCAATCAATGGACTTTCGGGTTAACCTGTGCTGCGAAAACTGCGAAAGGAAAGTGAAGAAGGCTTTGTGGAAAATGGATGGTATATTTACTCAAACTTCTTCCTTTCATGCAAAGAATCGGATTGACTGTTGTATTAGTGATCCTAACCCTCGAATGTCTCTTTTAGGAAACACATGTTTCTCCTTAGATGCACCCTTGGTGGTCCATATGCAGCAGTGTTTCCAAAGACTCCTTTTCATTTTTAGATATTATCACGGCACGGCCTCCAAGGTCAATTCCTCAACATCTGCCTGATTCTCTTCCCTCTGCGCAGTGGATCAAGTGCTCTGTGACCAATGGAACAACAGGGTGGTTGTAACGGGAAACGCAAAGCCTGAGAGCGTGCTGAAGAAACTGAGATCAGTCAAGAAGGATACCCTCTTGTGGAACCAACACAAGTGATTTTGCGGTCCTCTTCAAAATTTTGCTCGCTGAGCTTTTTAAAAACACGTCCCACATCTGCGCCTGCAGCAGATCCACCGGATCACTCGACCGAGACAAGGTGACGAACCTGATTGATTGCCCAGGTTGACTTTGGGCATCTCTGCAGGCGTGACTCGATCGAATGGGAGGGAGATTTTAGCCTCCTAGATCTGGTAGGTTAAGTATGATGCCTTTTTTTGTTTTCTGCGGTCAAGAGTGGGGCAGCAATTTTGACTCACACATGGGTGTCTAGCGCCCTTGTTTTAGAGACCAGAGATTTGACCGCGCGGCGTGCTTCAATACCGGGTGTGTAGTGTCTGGATGCTTTTGCGGTATTCGAGCAGTCTTATAATTATTGCTATTGCTGTGCTTTCTCTACAGTGCTTTCTCTTTTTTCTTTCTGTAGAATTGAACTCGCTGCCTTATAAATGTCTTCTTTTCTCTTTCTCAGCTTCTAAGGCATGCGACAACTGTAAAGATATTTCATCTAAGGTGGAGCAAACTGTTTTTGCTCCTCTCTAAGTAAGACTTTTCTTGTACAAGATCAACGGTGTGGGCTAGTCACTGAAGCGACCTTAGCTTGAACAGTTGTTCGAGAAGAAGGCCAATTACGCGACGTGTAGGCTCAGATTGGAATCTTCAACTGAAGTCAGATGTTGTGTTGCCTGCCTGGCCCAATCTGGTGGTAAGGTTGAGGCACCAATTGTCATCCACGCCCAGGGACCCAACCGGTAGCAGTGCAGTGTTTTCAAGCAACGTTGGAACAGACTTCCAACTGAAGCTTGGAATCTGGTTGTTGTTTTGGCTTTTACAAGGTTGGGACTAGTAAAACTATGACACATGTCCTGAAGTAGTGAGCAAGAAAGTAGGAAGTAGTGTGCTGGAAAGTAATTCTTGAATGATCGGAATTGGAAGACTCTAAACATTGGTTATTGGCAAAGTGCACTTTTTGGCTCCTAAAATTCACAGTAATTTCAATTTTGTGAATAAAACTCTAAAAAATTTGCTATCCCCATATTTCCTATCTTCCTACATGGGAAAAACTTCCACCACCCCATATTGTGTACGATTTGTTCCAAAATTGCTTAACCCCTAAATGATGGACCTATGACCATTGATTTCAAGCCTCACTGTCATCACTCAATTTGTTGCCATTTTGCAACAAGATATGTATGAAAAAATTTTAATTTATTTTTCAGAGATGAAACAAAATGTCTTCTTTGTTGCACCAAAATTTTAGATTTTTTTGTAAATAATTGATTTGTTTGTGAATTTTTGTAGATATAATGAAGAAAAATCATATCAAATAGAAAATTATTTCAAAAAATCTGAAAATTTCACCATGTGTGCATATTATAGTGATGAACAACATGGTGTAAACTCATTTTCCGTGCCATTCTATAATTAGAACGTAGTAGACATTGAAAATACATCCAAAGTTCAAACTGCAATAAAAAATTGATTATTAGGAATTTTTTCAGAATTCAAATTGGAGTAGAAACTAGAGTGAATGAACTTTATTTTGTTAGTTGGGCTTAAATTCAAAAAACATCATTTTTGTAGAGAAATTTCAGATTTAAAGCAAGGAGCAACAACTTTCTAAAATACTCTAAAATAGCATATTTTGTGGTCCCTTTTTTTTTGGAACTTCTCATTTATGTGAAGACAAACAATAGCATAACTCCAAACTCAACTAGATTATCTTCATAACCCAACATGGAAGGTCAACAAGAAAAAAGTGGATGAAAAATTGCTTCTTAGCTCTCTACAGTTCAAGAAACATTCATCCAAAAGCCACAAAATGGCCTTGTTGTCGTTTCTGGGTTAAATGATCGGCTATTGATACCTCAACTTTAGGCTGAAAGTCTCTTTTGGTGGCAAAAAGTTTCTCATTCGAGAGTATTATTGGCACTAAGTTAATGTACACTATTATAGTAATCCCAAAATTGGCTAAAATTAGTTGAATTTCTACCCCAAAAATCCTTGTGCTATTATTGGTAGTACATTGTAAAAAGGGTCTTTTATGATGGCATTTTAGTCAAAATTGCAATTTATTGTAATAAATTATTACAAGTCTTCATAGCACTAGTGCAATTTGGGAAGAAAAGAAATTTGACAAGCTCAAACCAATGGGGGTTTTTTTAAACAGTAGAGGCTTGCATGCCCTTACACTAGTGGCGCATTTATGGAGGGATTAGTTCACAGAGGCTAAAATCGTCTAACAATAGCAAAAAATTGCCAAAAAAAAAACTGACTCAAACTTGTTCAAAATTTGCTACTACATAAACAAATTGACTCCACCAAAACCACTTTTTCTTCTACAAATAGTTCTTGGAATTAATAATGATAGAGATTCTTTTTGCTTAGGGCCACCTAGAGCTTTGTAGTTGGTCAAAAACCAAAACAAGGAGTTGCACTAATGCACTAGTAGTGCACCAGTGAGACAAATAAAAATTTGTTGTAACCAAATAGTTTCCTTAATTTCCTGAGATGATGTTTCCTTATAGTGCTTGAGATGTTCCTAGGCCTCTCGGAATTTGACCCTTAACCCCCTTAAGGACCTAGTGTCCATTTTGCAAACATTTGAATTTTAGGTAGGTGACTATGAGGTTAGAAATTGACTAGTGTCTTTTCAATTTTTGACATTCAAGATGGAGACATTCACCCCTTTTTATAAAAATGTGAAAGAATTTGAATAAGATGCATGAATCAAAGTTATATTGTTCAAAAATATTTGAATAGTTTTGACATCTCTTGCAAAATTCCTCCTCTACTTCTAACATTTGGTAAGTATGTACCTAACATAATATTGGATGCAACTATAAAATAATAACCATGTGTAGTGCAAAAATCTCCCCCTTAGAGGAGTTAGAGTTTGTTGACCTTAAAGGGAAAGTCCAAAAACAATTTTTTTCTTTTAACTTCAAGTATTATAATCTTTCTATCTAAGTAATCAAAGTTTTTGAAAAAATTTCCACACATTCTCATAGTAATCTACCAAGAGTTTGTACACATTGAATTTCAAAAAATACCTTTTCTAAATTTTTTTCCTTACTACCCCCAAAGCGACAATTTTTGTCTAAAATGTACCTCATTTTTGTAGGGATTACCCCCTAAAGCCTCCAACAACCAAATTTAGGACAAAGTACAAAGGTTGAAAGCGAATAGAGCTAGAAACAATGAAGTGTTTTCATTCATCCATCCATCCATTTGGGGAGGGGATTGATGAACATTAAATGAAATTCAAGTGGTCTATAAGGCTATAAATTTCCACGAGTTCCCAGACTATGGGAACTTAGTTGTAGCAATAGTTTGATGTAGCACAATGATTGCGACATTAGATAATAATTTTTTTAAAAATTTAATTATGGTTAGCAATGGCTAGTTCCTAGCATAGTAAACAGGCTTGAAAAGGGCCTCCAATGTAGCTAAAAAACATCTAATGCAAATTCTACATCTTGTATTGAACTGCTAATTTTCTAGGACAACGAAAATATTTTTTGACAACATCAAATGTTCTTATATATATTAGAAAATAGGATAAATTTGCTTGTGTCTAAAAGAATGATGAACTTTGTAAATTGTGTACATATTCTTGAGAATATGATGGGATGGTCAATATGTGAATGGATGACCTTCAAAGAGTTGTACCAGCCAATCAACATAAGATAGAAGACCCTATTTGCACCACGTGACTCTTTGTACCACTTCATGACCGTTATGTATCAAGAGTGCACATTTAAAGCTTTCAAATATTGGTACACCACTTCTGCATTGTAGCGCAAATAGGGTATCCTACCTTATTATGCAATAGAAAAATGAATGGTTCATTAAATTTAAATTAACAACGTATGGCTATAATCTGCTAACATTTTTGTTTCAATAGATAAATAAAAAGCTTTGGATACCGTGGCATTAAAATATTGTGTAGGCTGTTGTCATGAAAGTGAACATGATGGTCATTTATTAGGGCAAACTTCATTTGAACTACTTTTCAGAGGTGTTTATGACATCCTTGATTGTCGATTTCCACTGCCCCCAGTAACTTAGTACTCATAATTTTTTATTCTTGTTCCTGTGTGCTCACTGCTTAGCTTATTTAGTAAACCAGCTCCTTCCCATTGCAAGGCCATTTTTTTTAACAACTTTGAGCACCATTTGTGATGAACCCTTGTGTGATTTTAGGGTAGAAGCACCAGTACAATAAATAGTGTTGGTAACACTAATTACGGAGCGTAACACAAAATGTCAATAATTTTCTTAATGCTAACAACACTAAATTTCGACATCAACACTAATTGTCAACTACTAGATATAAATTTTTCACAAGTTTACATTTAATGTTACATATTATTTCATTAAATTGCAAAGAGGGAGAGAGGGGAAGGCGGGAAAGGTAGTTTTAATGTTACCAACTCTATATACAAACTACTTGAAATTTAGAGTGTGTGTGTGTGGGGGGGGGGGGGGGGGTAAAAGGCCAGGTAACACTATTAGAAACATAATACTAAATACCATCATTAGTGTAGTGGATCATTTAAGTGATTTTGGAGCAAATGGTGAGGATTATGAGGTACTGGAAATTTTTCCCATGTAGGAAGATAGGAAATATGAGGATGCTTAAATTTTCAGAATTTTATTTCCAAATTTGAAGTTACTATGAATTTTAGGAGCCAAAAAGTATTATTGATCCATAGTCAATGTTTAGAGTATTCTAATTTCAATCATTGAACAATTGTTTTCTCGCTCACTACTTTAGGACATATATCATGACCTAATTAGTCCCAACCTTAAAAAGGATACAAGAAAGAACATTCCAATCTTGAGTTCCAGCCTAAGATTGGAAATAAGCCACACTACAAATTGGGTATTGGCGTGGTTGACAAATGGTGTTTCTAGTTTAAAACTTTTCTCCATGGGATCACACAATTTGAACAGAACATGAAATCAATTGGGGATGCATTGATGCTTCCTGTCACAATCAACTTTACTCTTCATGTAGAACCACCTATAACCGACCAAATAAGCAAGTGTGGACATATGTGGAGTATAGTAAGGCGAAGGAAATATTTCCACGGGTGCACAGATAGAAATGAGGGGGATTGCCACATTTTGGTAATTTTATTGCTTCAACTAAAATTACTATGAATTTTGGAAGACAAAAGTTGTTTTGGACCCGTGTTCAATGTGTAGACTATTCCAAAACCGCTCATTTAAGAGACTACTTCTTGTTCACTTTGGCACTCCAAACCAAGCAGATGTATCATAAAAAGAATGGAGGAATTGATGGGCGAAAATCAAGAATTCAGGTTTGGAAATTAGTCCAAACTCTCTTGAATTTCAACCCTCCTATTGATTGGTGATGAGGTTGTGGTTGTAATGGGTGGATCTACCTTATCCCGGTCAAACATTATAACATTACCATCTTAGTTTTGATTCTCAAATTGGAAATCACATTTCCAAAAATCAATTACCATCCTCAAGATTCATCAACTATATTATGCATCCAAGTAAATGCAATTTGCCTTTTACAATGTTTTGAAACACATGACCCTTTACCACATGGCTTTGGGCATTTGGGCATTTAACCATGTATATATAGCAATGTGGCAGCCTAAAAATGTTTGATGGATGACAAAGAATCCTTCTATATAAAATAGAAATACAGATGTTTATTTTTTGGAATTTGTGTGAAGAGGAGAGTTTTAATTCAGTAGTTTGATTTCCAATGACTAATCTTGGATTTTCTTAAGCAAATGATTCACATGATATCCAAATGAATGACTTCCACAGTAACCAATCCTATGTTTTGCAAGGTTATGGATTAAAAGATGGAGCATATGACCACAAAACTTCAAAAGCCTTATGAGGTAGAAGGTTCCAAAAGCTTGCTTTTAACCTTGAAAAGATGGATTCAAGTCTTGCAATCATTTATTTTTTTTACTATCATTTTGCAACTATATTTGAATATTTTTTTTAAAGATGAAATCACGTGTCTTTTATTAGTCATAAAATTTCAGATATTTTAGTGAAAATTTTGAAATTATTGCTAATTCTTTACGGAAAAAGTGAAAAAAAACTTTTATCAAATACAAAATATGCTAAAAAAATGTAAAAAATTCACCATAGGTACATATTATACTCTACTATTATGATTGAAAAAAATTAAAATTAAAAAAGAATTGATTCTTTTCAGAAATTACACTGAGAAAGAGATGGAAAACAATTAAATGAATGTTGCAAATGTTGACTTATTAGAAAATGATCCACATGCAAATATCAAAATCATATAAATCTAACACTCTCCAATTGTTCCTTTAGTCAAGGTGTCAAATTCTTGTGAAAAAATTGAAAAATTTAATAATTATAAGAGCAATTTTTGAATCACTTTTTTCAACTTTAATGAATTAATTGACATGAAATGTTAACTTTGATAGTCACGTAGAATATTACAATTTATAACATCATTGTATAGACCAAAGTTCTATGCTATTATAAAATTATAAAATTAACAAACCATAGTTATAGGCCCAAAATCCAAATTGCAATGAAGAATTGATTTTAAAGATTTTTCTAATTTTCCAATTGGAATAAAAACTGCATTTGATAGACTTCGTTTCATTAGCTAAGCTTACAATTAAATAAAATAAAATTTTGATGGCCAAAATTCACATCTAGATACAAAGCAAGAAGTGCCCCAAATATACTATAAGGGTCAGACACTCCTTGGATTAAGTATTTTCTTCTTTTGAAAAATAATAAGGCAATAGTGACGGAATATTCAATACTATTCCTTTAAAATGCACTTAAAATGTACTCCCATTAAATAGCTTGTTTTTATAACAATATATATTTTAAATAGTTGACTATTAAAAATAGAAAACAAAATATGTAAAGCATGTAGTAAATATATGAGGAAGGTACAAAAACATACAAAAAAACCCTTTAGAAATTAAAAAATTTCAAGTAATTGCTTCTAGTTAGATTTTAGTAATATAATTATTAAATTCAAACCTTTTCTTATTAATTCCATCTTTTACAACTTTTTGGTATAAACATCAACTTAAAGCATAATAATTCTCCAAAATAATGTACAATTTCTTTTCCATGTAATTAATTCATTTGTACCGTACCTCTAAGGCAGTTTCACCATTGCCTAGGCAAATAATTAATTAATTTGAAAATTTAAGGTTTGCCACCTAAAAAAGGATTTTTTTGAATTTTGACTTTTTGAATAAATAAATAATTATAGTTTTTCCTTTTAATCAACCTTTAACCTAGATTGTCTACTCTGATACAACTACTTACCTCATATATGAGTCTCTTGAATAGCTTCAAAGTCTTAATAAGTGTATAAAAATTGAAAAAACAAGCTATTTATACAAATAGGGTGGTAGGAGGTAAAACAAATTATGTGGAATAGGTATGTAAATTAGGATTAGTAAGAGTTGAACTGCTCATAGTCATAGTCAAGTTAAAAGCAAAAATTGTGTTCAAAGTAAAATTTCAAACTTCATTTAGGCAATCACCCTTTTCACTTTTGTTTTTCTCATTCATTAGCTTATATTTTCTTGTATTATTTTTTTCAATGGGTTAAAAGTTGACTCATGTAAGTGGCTATTAGAAATCAAATCCCTTTGCAAGGGTTTGTTGGAGGTAGAAGCAAATGTAGTTTGGGATCATTTGAGCACTTTGGGTGAAGATCTTCCTTCTTTTGTTAGATATTGTTGTTATTTCAAAACTAGGGTTCAAAGGGGATTGTATTTTGGAACGATTGCAACCATTTGAAGCTTGGTTGTGTGATTTAGAACCATTTGAGGATTTATTTGAGTGATTAGGACCGTTTGGGGTCTTATTGGAGTGAATGTAATCATTTAAGGGGTGATTGTGTAATTTTGAACCATTTGAGGGTTCATTTGAGTGATTAGAATCGTTTGGGTCCTTACTGGAGTAATTGCAACTGTTTGAGGGATGGTTGTGTGATTTAGAAGTATTTGAGGGTTCATCTAAGTGATGAGGATCATTGAGGGCTTCCATGAAGTGGGAGATGTTGTACAATGGCCACAAATGAAGGAAAGGGTGTGAGGCTCATTGAAAAGTTCAATGGAGACAACTTCATCCAATGGAAGTTCAAGATGGAGATGATTTTGGTTGATAAGGTCTTGTGAGAGGTAGTTAAAGACATTGAGGAGCCTCTCCCATCCGATGCCAACTTAATAATAAAAAATTCTTAGGATAAAAAAGTAAAAAAGACCTTCTCCATCATTGTTTGCAATCTTGTTGATAGGCAACTTGCACATATCCGGGCATGCAAAAGATCAACAAAAACATGTTGTGTACTTTATAATATCCATAAGACCAAAAATTTGTTTAATATACTCTTCATTCGCTTCAAGTTCTTCATGAGTAAGATATAAGAAGGTAGTAATATGCTTAATCACATCAACAAGGTTAAGAGGCTCGTGGACCAACTTGTTTGCTTCAAGGCAAGTATAGATGGAGATGTCATCATGACTTTCCTTAAGAGTTTTGCCACCTTTGTATGAGTATCTCATCATAGCATTAGAGACAAGATCCATGGATGAACTCACTATCTAATTCATTAAGGGATTTACTTTTCTATCATAAGACTTTTTAAAGTATAATATGTATAGTATACATAAGTTTTCTTAACTCTTCTTTAGTTCTTGAATTTTCTATTCTAAGAATTTTATGTTTAAGTTGGCATTGGATGGAAGAGGCTCCTCAATGTTTTTAACCACCTCTCATAAGACCTTATCAACCAAAATCATCTTCATCTTGAACTTCCATTGGATGAAATTGTCTCCATTGAACTTTTCAATGAGCCTCACACCTTTTCCTTCACTTGTGACCATTGTATAACATCTCCCACTTTAATAGAAGCCCTCAATGACCCTAATCACTCAGATGAACCTCAAATACTTCTAAATCACACAACCACCCTCAAGACGGTTGCAATCACTCCAATAAGACCCCAAACAATTGCAATCACTTGAGTGAGACCCTAAATAGTTCAATTACTCAAGTAAGATCCCAAGAGTGTTAATCACTCAAATGAACCCTCAAATGGTTCCAAATCACACAACCACCCTTCAAATGGTTGCAATCACTTGAAAATTCACTTACTAAAGTACAAGTGCACAAATCCCTTTTGAACCCTAGTTTTGAAATAACAACAATATCTTACAAAAGAATAAAGATCTTCATCCAAAATGCTCAAATGTCTCCAGAAGCTCAAATGTCTCCAAACTGCACTTGCAAAGAGATTTGGCCTCTAATATCCACTCACATGAGTGGGCCCATGACCCATTGAGAGAAAAAATACAAGAAAAAAATATTCCAATGAATGAATAAAATAAAAGTGAAAACTAAGGGGTGACAAAGGCCAAACTAGTTTGTTCCTTTTATATACTACTCTATCTTTTACTTAGGCTATAAAGAACTTCTAATTATAAGTAAAGTTAACTCATACTATGAGCTCTTAATATATCATTTACTTCAAATAGGTTGATTTTCATCAAATAGGATTCTTTTTATATTATACAATGTCAAATAGTTTGCTTCAATTTTGGTATTTAGGCCATTGAAAATATTTTTTGTACATGGACTCAATATTTGTAAGCAATGTTTTATGCCCTTGCCTTTTTTTAAATTGTAGGTATGAGAGCATCCCCATCCATCTTGCAAAACGGATGACTTCTTAAAAGGAAGGGCTTGCAAACCGGGGGGGGCTTGCATATTGGAGCCATTTTGCAAGCCACCCACCGCCTTGCAAAACAACAAAGGACAAGAAGTGGTCCCCCTTCCCGAAACCTCCCATCCAATCATAAAAACTTTTAATATTGCCAAAACTAAAAAGGAACACTACAAAAATAATTTGACTACTTATAACCTCACTAGTTGGCCTCCCAGTTTGTAACCAGTGAGGCTCATTGCTCCCTTGGCCTGCAAAATGGAAGGTTTGGCAAAATGCCAACCTACATTTTTGCAAGACATGTGGACATGCTCTAAGAGAGGCAACTTGACATGATTTATAAATTGAGACATTTTGATTGTGTACTTTGGTGAAAAACAGGTCTAGTAGTAATTCAAGTTCAAGGTGAAGTTGGTAATTATTAGGATTCATATATTTGCCAAGAAACTTTCACCTTAAATAAGGTTAGTGTAAAGCAGGTTCCTGCCTCTTTTGAGTGGATAGTGACAAACTATGTACTCAAAAATCCAATTTTGTTTTTAATTAATCTACCTACCCCTCCCACCCCTTTGTAATTTCTAGGTGGGGGTGGGACTGGCAATTAATATGGGATATATCCCGTATCCCGTATCCCTTATCCGTATCCATATCTTGTATTTATATTTGTATCCATATTGTATTTATATTCATACCAAAATTGTATCATACCATTTTATATCTAGTATCTATATCTATACTCATATCCATACATTAATTGTATCCATATTCAAGATCAATGGCATGGGGGGGGAGGATTTAAAAAAAAAATCAACTGCTGTCGAATTTTCAAACCAGGGGAGGGAAGAAATGGAGGAACAGGAGTGTGCAACCTCTTTTCAGTGGATAGTAAGCCCTTACTTGTTGGGGAAAGTGATTTAATTTTATTTGTATTCAACCTGACCTGCAAAATAAACCCATTTTGCAAGTTTTGAACCCGGCCTTGTAACAAGTTCATCCATTTTGCAAGCCCGTGGGCCAGTTTTGCAAGCCAGCTTGAAGAAGTCATCCATTTTACAAGGCGGGTGGGGATGAAGGGTCCGAATTGGCAAGGGGTCTTGCCTACCTTAGAGTAATTCTTTGGCTATCGATGCCGCTCATCAGAAAGGCTTCTCGCGCTTCGAAGGAGAAAGTCCAGCGAATTTTGCAATCTTTCGAGCTCTGATCGGACTGGGAGCAACGTTAGCCTCGCCGCCGTCTACTGTTGACGGCATAAACTTGGCATTTGCCGTTGCCTTCGAGAAATTTGCTGTCGACAGAGTTGCGCCAGAGAGCATTTCAGCAAACACCTCTTCAGCATTACTTAGCCTTCTTCTTTTCGTCCCTTGCCGTATCTCTTCTTGTAGTGTTATTCTTCGAGAATAGGCAAAATGTAGGTCTGTGCTGGAGAAGCAAACTGACATTTGAAAAGACGAGTGAGTATCAAGATTTTAAAACTCCCTTGCGCCAGAATCGATCAGCTTGCGAGTTTGTTGTTTAATTTGTTTTCAAATCTGTTGTCGAATTCCGTTGTCGAATTGGTTATCAAAATTGTTGTCGAGATTGTTGTCAGAGCGGATGCTTTGTGTAGGTAGTATGCGTGCCGGTGTTGCCCTGTCCGACGTGCATTCTCTGTCTCATTTCTTCTGCTTGCAGTTCTTCTCAGAATGCCCTAATTTCTATCGCCGTTTTGGAAATCTTGCGTCGCAAGCTTGTAAACCAGTCCGCCATGGTGCTGTTATGATACGGTCTCTGCCGGCTCAGCAATACAGGAAGCCGGATATATTGAGGATAGGGAATTTGTGTCATACTTTAGGAAAATCCGAGTCATTGCAATCGAAGAGTCTTTTGAAACCTTTAGTTGCTTCCCGATCGCACGGCACAAGGATTTCGTCCGTGAAGGACCAGGCGCTGGAGGATGCATCGTGTGACAGTTACAAAACCCTCGCTCTGCCCTGTACATTGGCATTGGAAGTGAAGAAAAGTAAGTTTATTGCGGCTGCAACTTCAGTGAACGACGAGGCAGCTGCGCTTTCCTTTCTCTCACAGGTACGCTTGAGATCGGGATTGGATTATTCTACGTACGAATTTCGTATCTTCACGGAGCTATTTTTATTATTATGTTCGAAGAAGTCTGTGTTGATGTTCGGTCGAGGCGCAACGTTTTGCTGGTGACAACTGCAAATATTATTTCTCTCTTGGATCGATGACTATTTTCAATTCCTTCACCTTACGAAGTGAATGTCGTTGTGCTGCTTTTCGCTCCACTGTTTTGTAACATTATCGACGTCACTTCATTTCGTATCTGCTTCCAATCCTTGTGGTTTTTTTCTAGTATTGCATCATTATGTTTAGCGCTCGGGTTTACAGGATGAAACCAGTGCAGGTCAAGTCTGGGCAGAAGCTTTCAAGCTTATCATGTTCCACTTGCTCAACAATTTATTTATTTTTTTTCTGAAAGGTTTTAACTTCAATTTAATATTTGGATTTCGATCGTTCTAAAGACGAGCCTGAACTGATTTTCACTCAGAAAAGGATAAGTTGACCAATAGTAAACGACTTGCTAGTAATGGTTTTAAACGTACATTTACGACATTGTTGAATATACTAGCACTAGTGACGCTTTCTCGTTTAATTCTTTCGCTTTGAACATCTGCCACTACTAACGTAATACTGGCGAGTTGCTTCTCTCGAGGCTGACATTCTAAGGTTCGTTATGATGCGCAAGTGCAGATACGTGATTCAAGCGCTTCCCACAACTGCTGGGCTTTCAAGGTTGGTAAGACAAACCGACCGTTGTGCACGTCCTCATTTCTAACTTGCAGACACATAAATTCCAGGGTCCAGATTACAGTCTGTGTATCAAGCGAATTTTGTGTAGTCCACTGGACACTTCGAGGTACCAGGAGAACTCTAGGCAGCATTCGTTAGAACAATTTCTGGTAATAGAGTTCTGCAATCCCTATTGCTGCAAAACCAAGTGACTAAAGAATAGCTGATGCCTGTAGGTCCCATGAAATTTCGTTTATCAGCTTTGACGGGTGATTGTGTAGGTAAGTATTCGTTCAAGAGAACTCCAGTGCACTGAGGCTTTGTTCTGGCACAGATTGGGGATCGTACACGATTCAGTGACGATGGAGAGCCTGGAGGGACAGCAGGTCGGCCCATGCTGACTGCAATTACCTCCTCTGGGATTGATCATGTTATGGTGGTTGTTACTCGGTAGGTCCGCTTTGGTATATTCGAAAATTTGGTATATTCTTGTATTTGTTGGAAGTGAATGGTGGATTGCAGTAAGTCATGCTTACTTCTGCAACTGGTGACGCTACTTGTGCGAGAATTAGTTGAAGAGATGTAACAATTTTTTTTTTTTAATCGTTTTTTCTAATTCAGAAATACATATGTCGGAACTGCCTTTCGAATTGAAGGGTCAGAGCTTGCAATACGGTAGAGAACACTGTTTACATCGCTGAGCATTGTACATAGGTAGAGTGATTTTTAGGATATGTATAGAGCTGTGTAGAGATCTTGGGGTGCAATGGTGCAATTTGTGCAAAATCAAATTTTTATCACTATGACTGGATTTCTTGTGCATTGTCAAAGTGGGAGGTTGGTGACCACCATAAGTGACCTGTGACAACCCCATTTCCACTCAAAACATTTAGCCAAGTCATGCTTACACCACTTGCTAGTAAGCCCAACCAAGTGGTCTGAGTTGCTGTTGGTAACAAGGATCAGTAACAGGAGTCCTGTTTTAGTATCCTATTCCATTTTCTTTACCAACCTGTTGGCTGGGGGATGAAGTTTAGCGGAATACTTCCAGTCTTCTGGACTCTCCTGTTGATCAGATGTCGGTGTTATGCAGGTTTTTTGGTGGAACTAAGTTAGGAACTGGAGGATTGGTGAGGGCATATGGAAAAGTGACCTCGGATTGCCTTAAGAACGCTGATACTGTCATCATCAAGGCTAAGGTGCTGAGCGGATATTCTGATTCAGTGCGATTCATTGTTATTAACATAAAATAGTTCTTATAGTGCTATTTAGTGCCCTTCAATCATCCTGTTGTCTTGTACGTATATGACCAGTTATATGCAATTTGATGTGTTGAAGATATGGATCCGACCGTGTCTTGTATTGTTGGACTTCGACAATTTTTCATAATTTTTTCCTTGTGGTTTCTTGAACATTATTCTACAAGTTTGGAGATCACTTCAAACTTTGTTTCTTTGTTTTCTTGCAACTCACGACGTCCAGATTGTGGAATTTGAAGGTATTTCTGAAAATACGTGCGCCATATGACGTCCTTGGTTTACTCTATCCTCTTGTAAGTGCATTTTAGAATAGAATTCCTCTAGTTGAGTCAACCTTTTGTAGATGCATGCAAAGCTTCGAACACTGAAGGGTGAATAAGCTACTATGTTTATTTGCTTTCCATAGGATTTGCTAAGTTGAAAACTGATCTTGTTAAGTTTGCAATTGTTATACTGCTCTTGCACAAAGGCGGAGAGTGACGGGGGAGTTGACTCTCTTTCCTTGCAGCTTCAAACGTATGGTGTTCAGAAGTTGGAGGAGAATTTTGACGTAGAGGGAGAGGGAGGTGTAACGATGAGCTTGATGGTCGATGCTGAAAATTTGCGGTTCTTCGAAAAAGATTTGGAGTTGACATCTAAAGGACGTGCATCATTGTCAGACGTGGTTCCTTGTTAACAACAACAGGCGGTTACACCATCCTTTTTCTTTCACGAAAATTGACTGCTCTAAGTTAGGATGCTTTTGCGAACGATCGCACTTATGATGTTTATTGTATATAGCTTCCATGCTGTCATGTACATTTAATTTATAGACGTTTTATGTACTCCATCTGTTTGTTACATGTCTGAATTGTCTGCATTTCGTTGTATTGTGTGCCTGTTCAATTTAGTATTGCTCCCCATTGCCCAATGTTGGCAATCCGGGGTGTGGCTGCAAAACATCTGTGGGAGCAGTTGAAGATTTCTACTGTAGATATTTGCCTGAATTCGTTTCTGCTCTGTTTCATACGCTTCAGTTTGGAGGTTCGTGGAGTTTCTTTCTGGAAACCACCTATTTTCGCAACAGGGGAAATTTGGTTGAAGAAATCTCAAGAAGCCACGTCACAACATTATCTCATTTCGTACACAGGTAACCAATCTCCTACTTCAGAAATCTGTCCACATGACACGAACAAATTTCTACCTGAATTTGGTATCTCAAATCTCAACTTTCCCCAATTCTAGCCCCGTCTTTCTCTGTGCTGCCATGGAAGCACTGCAAGAGTTAATATGAACCTCGGGCATCCTCAGCAGCAGTTACAGAACCTTGAAACATGTGTCGTGCTAATGTACGAGCACCAAAAACCGACACCTTTTGAATTTCACCATCTTGGCCTCAATGGCCACCGACTTGCACCCACTTGCAACAAGGCTTTAAAAGTAACCAATGGGAGTTGAGCCTCGAAGGGTGTCAGTTTACTCAGAGTGTAGGGGGATAAATAGGTACTCTATGCTTTGAACTTTGAAAATTTGTAGAATATAGTGTGAGTATCAAACAACTTGAATTGGTTTAATTTCACTTGAGTAATCTATTTTTATTTTTTTTAAATCATCATTTGAACCACATAGGCAACAAAAGTGTTTGTTTTTGGTGATCTTGTCTTAGAATGTTGACCCGTAAGCATTCTTGACCAAATGACACTCTCACTAAAAAGAGTTTTAGAAATATAACTTGATTCTGAAAAAAACCAATCTAAACTTGTCAATATTTAGGATGTAATTAATTATTGAAGAGAATTTTTATTTAAATTTTTTTCATAAATACTAGTGATAGTAATTACAATGTAATTGAACAAATATAATTTGCAATTTGCAATCTAAAACTTTGTTTGTAAATCAATAGCAATTTTGTTCTTTGTAATACATCTTTATAAAAACTTCAAATTAAAACGTGGAATAAGGAATTAACTTAGTTTCTTCAAGGTTAATTCCACATTAATGTATGATTAAGCATTTGACATTAGAATCTATAGAAATCCTTTGACATCAAATCAAAATAAATGGTTGCCAAGTAATTAATTGGTAGAATAACACAAAAGAGAAATACTATGTATTATATTGCACCTTGGCTATCTATAAAAATCCTTTTGACATTAAATCAAAATAAATGGTTGCCAAGTAATTAATTGGTAGAATAACACCAAAAAAATATATTATATTATATAAGTTGTCTAACTATTAAATGTGGCTACAAAGGAGTTCATAAAAGATAATAGCATTGATAAATCTTACAAAAATGAAAAGAACTGTTTAATGATGGAATTCAAATTATTGTATTTTTTACTATTTGTAGAATTAGTTTTTGAATTTCAAAGTAAATAAAAGTCAACCTTCAATTCTTCATAAGTAAACAATGCCCAATGTAACATGCATCTTAAGCAATTCCTGTTTATATTCATAAATGAATAATCAAATATTTAAAAACTCATACAATTTCATATATTCTTCACCTTTAATGAAAAAAATTCATACAATGAACACCAACAATCTACTTACAATTCATGTATTAGTATTTGTATTTTAAACACTAATTAAATTAATTACCTCAAATGATAAATCAAATTACATTAGAATAAAATCTTCATTATTCAATACATCATGATTTTTGAACAATATCAACTCAATTTATATTCTTTGTATTTATAAAATTAAATCACATTGAAAATAACAAAATCAATTACCAAAGAAAAATTTGTCTTATGAAATTACACAATTAATTTTTTTTTCCCTTCTTATAGAATCAAATTCAAAAATTGATTTTAACATTGATGATTAGAACTTCATTGGATTCAAATTGGAGTTAACTTTGCAACCAACTGAAATAACTAACTAATTACAAATTGAAATGAATTGGATCATAATTGTGACAGATCTATCCTTTATTTTGAAAGCTTGAATATGAAATATATTTAGAGGGCCCTCTTAACCACAAATGATCAAAAAATATCTTTGTTGTGTATGCAAGGGATATAAATAAAATCTATAAAGCCTACAAACCTAAATAATTATAATAAAATTTGCAAAATTAATTGAAGTATGGCATGTATAGAGACATAATTATGCCAATGCAAGTGACAAAGGGATGGTGAAAAGTTTTCAGTGGAAAGGATATCAATATATTGAAGTGGATCCATAACCAACAAATCTTTGAGATGCAAAGAAAATGTAGCTCAAGTAGTGCAACATTATCATCACATTGAAGAGACATATTGTTGATCAATCAAGTTTCAATGCGGGGAAAATACATGGCCCTAGGAGAATTGTTAACATGGTGTCATAGACTCTAGCCTAAAGGCTTCATTGCAGTAAAGGGTGCGGAAAAAGCATGATTGCTTAACAAAAAATGTGGTGCATTTGAACATTGCATTTACGATGTAGCCAATTCACAATGATATCAATTAAATGTTTTACAAATGAAAGTGGGTTGCACCACTTGTTTCATATTAATAGACAAATGACTTTCTCCCATTGTTTTGTGTACAACTTTATCAATTCTACATTCACAACATTGAATTAAGTTCAAGTCATATTAAATGTTTTTTATTTTATAAGGTAGTTTATCAAAAAATAGTATTTCTATTCAATGCATTTCATTGCATTGAGGTTTGTTCCTGTTAAAAATTGATTTTAATAGTCAAGATGAGTTCTTCTAATTTTTAGAAAATCTAAAAATATATTTTTCTATATTTTAGAAACTATTTCTAAAAATGATCTTTCTATGTTTCAAAATTCTTGCAATGAGTATTTTATGGAAGTTCTAGCCTATAATTATATTTCTAAATATAAAATTACAAGGAAGATTTACCTAGACTACGGTGTTTACACTCTAACATACCTCTATTTTGAATTTTTTCAGATTTTTTAAGCATATTTCATATTTGATATGAATTTTCTTCCTTTTATCTTCAAAAATGATGGTCATTTGGAATTTCCATGAGAAATACTAAAAAATTGATGGCATGTATTTGACATGTGGTTTTATGTCTAAATTTAAATAATAATAAAAAAATCACTCACTAATTTTGAAATTTGGTTGAATTTCTTTTAAGAATAATTGTGATAGTTGTGTTAAAAAATAAATCATGTAAGTTATTTTTCAAAAAAATGCTTAGATTTTCTGAAAACAAGATAATAGTCCATTGTCCATAATTTTCTCACCACTAGTTCAAATAGAATGAATTGAATCTTTTTATGTAGACAAAAATACTTTCTATAAAAAACAAAATTTTGACTTCTTGTGATTTTTTGTATTGCATGATGAAAACCATTTTGGGCTTAAAGTGGCATTGCATTTGCTCCCACATACTATTTGAAATAAGTATTGTATTCCTAGAAAGCTAATGTGTTTTCTTATCTTCAAATTCTTTTTTGGATAATCACAATGAAAATTGAGACTATATGAGTCTACCCAAAATCCATGTTTGTATCCCAAAGGGACAATGGGACATTAGGAAATAAACACTTGTGGTATTTTTTGTGTAAATAAATGTTCTAATTTCTTTTTTTAAATATATCCTTTGTAGACTCATTTTAACTATTTTTAATTGTATGAAAAATGATACGTGTACTTTTTTATTGATTATAATTTCCCAAAATTTTGACCATTGAGTCATTGTTATCTCTTCAAAAGGGGCACACTTCACTAAATCAAACTAAGAGTTGATTGAGGATTGCTATTATGTAAATCTAAGAATCAAAACACCTATGCAATAGGTGACTATATTATACATATCTTCCATGATTATAATGTATCTATGTTGTAGATACCTATATTATAGGTGTTTTTTTATTATAAGCACCGCCTTCAATGGTTGTAGGATATCTACTTACACCTAGGCTCAACAGTCACATGCTTGCATTTCTATGCTTACACACTAACATCATTGAGAATAGCTCCAAATGCTAATTTAAATAGGCCCCTACAAAATGAACTTCTATGACTTTTGATTGGTGGTTTATAATTAGAACTTGAATTTATTTTCATTAACCCCTAAACGCCTAAACTATATTATTTAGCAACATAGTGATTTTAGGCAACTCACTACAAATGGAATTTTTATTTTTTTTTGCTTTGAAATTTTCATACAACATGTGCCCAAGGAGTGACTTTAAGGCACAACAAATTTCATAACTTTTGACTACATGGTTAAAAAGTTATTGCATAATATGTAATTTTTAATGTTTGGTAGGCAACTTGGTCAAGTAAAAGAAATCACTTTTATAAGAAATAAAAACTTAAATTTGGTTTCCTAGATTTGTATACACGTGGAAAGTTTTGAATCATTCCATTTTGATTAACAAGATGAAAGTTATGGGGAATTTTAGTTTGTAGGCAATTATAGAATCTCTACTTTAAAATTAAATATGAAGTTACTTATTTATTTTAATTTCAATATTTTTGAAAAATAAAATAAAAAACATTGGATATAGATTGTTTATTACAACAATTAAACCATTGGAATTGGCATTTTCAATTCCATAACTAAATTCTTAACAATTTAGTATTTTAAATCATATTCTATTTTTTTTCAAGCATGAATATAAAAATATATATTTAAATTTTTTAATATATATTCCCAACTTATTTCTTCAACATACTATAGAAAATAACAAGTTGTAGGATCTATACATTTTTGTGTAAAAAGTTTGAAAGATGAAACCATTTGGAAAAAGTTGAAAATATATATTTTTAAAATTCAAGCAACTTGATCATGTAGTTGGTAAGGTTTTCTATTTTGAAATTTTAGAATAATGTACTTTAACAAGTTAACAAAAGGATCATACAATTGGATTTGTTGATGAACAAAAACATAGATGCAAATTTTAGCCTTGCTTTGGGTTTTAGTACTTTGAAGTAGTTTTGGGCCTAAGAACACACTCCATCCTTCAAGGGTCAAAAGCTCATCCAAAAGTACTAAATAGAGGTACACCCAATGTGGAGTGCAAAGTACATTGAAAATCTTGATTTGCTGTAAGACCGCCATAATTTTCGTCTTTTACCCAAATCAAAAAGTCGTTCCCTTTCCTTTCTCCAACGCCCGTAAATTATGAGTTCTTTTGTCACCTACTCAAAGAATTTTTGAACGCGCTTTTGCTTCTTCTTCTTCTCCTCCTCCTCCTCCCAATGACCTAAAATGTCCAACTTCAAATTCCCAAAACAACGAAAAGTAAGACGAGCCAAATTCCGAGAAGCTCTAACCAACTAACTTGCACACATTCATCCAAATCCCTCAGAGATAGATGGGTGCGTAACTTAACTTACGTCGAAAAATGGAAACAACCGAGATGACCAACACCACGTCCTGAGGCCGCCACGTCCAATTGATTTACCACTGGCTATGCTACCGCCCACATTTCACGTGGAACCTCAAAAAGTCCGTCCGGAAGTTCTCGGGTTAAATGTTAAGTTCTCCGTTCCAAGTTTTTTAAAAGGCCGGGAATGGCGACATGGAAGCTTTTTAAGTTTATGTTGTACTGGAAGGTAGCACTTCTAGTAAGGGGGGTACTAAGCCCCTTGAAAAGAGCCCCCATCCGGACGCCATCCCCCACCATCCCCTTGCCAATGATTCTCTGGACCCGACCTGCTGGATGGTCCCCACCACCGGAGGGAGGCTGGGTCCCCGGGAGGAGCCGTCATTTGGCCTTCCATCCTCATCACCATCATTTTGGACCCGGACCCCCACCGGGATTCCCACCCCACATGCCATGGGCCCCATCCCACCCCATCCCATCCGGGGACCCAGACGGAGCTCCCAACCTGGGCAAGGCAGGACGTTAAATCGTGCCATGGAAGGTGGTCCTGGTGAGGTGGATTTAACCCGGGGAAAACGCAGGAATTTTTTATTTGCCACATATGATTTTTTTTGCAAATTCTGAATTCATATTTGCAATCAGAGACCCCAAATTAGCTAGGTGAAGTCATACTCTAGACATGGCTCAAAATAGGGGGCTTCTTTTTTACTTTTATCCCTACAACACAAATTTTACCCTGCTTGGCCCACCTTCAATGGCACGATTTAACGTCCTGCCTGGGCAAGACTCCAAAGCAGTTTTTTGGGTTTTTTTGCTTTCTAGCGCCAAATTGCATTAGGAAAAGAAATATTTTGGTTGAAAAATGGAAAACAATTGTGAAGTTTTTTCCCTATAAAAAATTTGAAATTAAAAAAAAAAATGGGATGAAATCAGCAAATTGTGGATGAAAATAGAATTAGAGATGGACATGTGATATGATGTACTCAATATGAATGTGATATTTTTTTCAATCCAATATGTGGATGAATGCTGAAATTTGGAGCACCACCGTAACATTTTATATTGCCACTTTGGCACTTCATAAAAAAATGGGAAAAAAAAACTATTCCAAAGAGTTGAATATTGATGGATTTTTTATTGCAAGATATTTCCACCAATTGGCTAGAGCCAAAAGATGTTGGGTGTTTGTTGTAAAGGAAAAGAAAAATCTCATTTCTTTTTAGAAAGGGGGAGGGCGCAAAATTACTGACAGATTTCGCCGTTTGTTCTTGGTTCATTTCTTGGAATAAAACTCCAGGTTTCAAAAATAAATAAATAAAAATTAGTGCCAGATTACTTCTATGTTGTACGTGAAGGTCTGATTCCGCATCCGACTGCCAAAAATGAATTTCCATGTCAGATTCTCAAGAGTCCACGTCACTTTAGACCACTCATAGAATGACTTCATTTCTGCCGAATCTGACCTTTGCATACGGTATTTGAATACTAGTAGCCAAATTTTACTCAGATATCACCTAGTTTTGATATAAATATCACATGAGTATCACATGAATATTGCATGAATATCACATGAATATTGCATGAGTATCACATGAATATTGTATGAATATCACATGAATATCACATGAGTATCGCATGAGTATCGCATAAGTATCGCATGAGTATCGCATAAGTATCGCATGAGTATCACATGAGTATCATGTCTCCTTCTCGGAAATGAGAAAAACCACTGGAGTTGATGGAGTGATGGAGACCGGATTACATGGAAGTGAGTTCCCCAAACACCAAGCCATGACTGGACATCCTCATCCACAAGTTTTTAGGGTTTACCATCATCTTACCTGACCTGACCTGGAGGGCAGAGAGTGTGTGTGTGTGTGTGGGGGGTAATTTTAAAAATAGGTGACAGAAATTTTATTTGCTTTTAAAAAAGAAATTTGTATGGAAAATTTAAAGAAACGTCTAGAATGTTTTTTTAATCTTTAACCCTAAAAGGACATGGAGGCCAAAAAGTGGCCAATGGGTGACAAAGAATCCTTTTGTTTAACCCTTCAAGGATCAAGGTCTTTTTTTTTTGCCAAAAACCACTCAAAATTGCCATTTTTGTTGCAAGAGTACAAAAAATTTGAAAATTGTTATTTTTCCACGTCTAACCATAGGATCTTACACCGAACTAGTATGGAAATGTGTAGAATAAATGTCAAAAATTTTGACAACACAGACTGCAAGATATTTGCACTTAAAGTGAAGAATATACTTTTTTTTTGCACATTGCAGGACTAGATCCTTTGACTTTGAACCTTCCTAACTTAAATTTTTTGTACTACAAAGTTTTGAAGTTTTGAGGTTTATGGTGGGGAGTTGAGTTGAAAGTCTAGGAAAAAACAAAACATTCAAAAAAACTTTGATTTTCATTCTTAAGAGAATTGTTAAATAGAAGTAGATAATGATAGAAAGAAATTTTAAATTATTAATATCTTTAAGATGGGATTAAAATGCACTAATCACAATGGTAAGATTGTTATATCAAGAAAACTAAAATGTGTGGATTTTTTTTTAATTGAAAAAATTGCATTCAAAAATGAATCCTATGAGTTATTTTTCAAGAAGATGCTTAGATTGTTGGAAAACAAGTTTGTCCATAACTTTCACATCACTTATCCAAATGAAATGAATCAAAAGATTTCCATTCAGACAAAAATATAATCTATGAAAAAAAATTCCAAAAAAAAATTCAAATTTTTACAATTTATTTTTTCCTACCTAGTTTCCTTTGTTTTGAGCTTATTTGGGCATAACTTTTGTTTCTAGGTATCAATTGAAAAAATATATATATTCCCACGAACATAATCAATTTTTCTATCTTCAATTTTTTTTTCAAAAAATTATGACAGAAATTGAGACCATAGGTACTTGCCCAAAATCCAATTTGTCTCCTGAAGGTACAATGATCCTTTAGGGGTTAAAACACAAGTGCCAATGTTCATTTTTTAGAATTTTGCATTAGAAAGAGAGGTCTACAACATAGTAATTTGACCTCCAATGAGTGTTTTTGGATTCTTTTCAACAAATGATTCACATGGTATCAAGATGGAAGTAATTTCTACAATGACTAGTTGACATTGTTGTAGGGTTAAGTATTTGCCGAATCACTTTTCCCAACTTTAATTAAAATTTTGGGTAGGAAAATAATGTCCATTACAACCACTAGTGATGGTACTTTAAAAAGAACTACCTTTCTCATTTTATGATGTATATAGATATTTGCCTCCTATTTTGTAGTGTTAAAATTTGTATTTTCCAACCTCTTCTAGTTAGTTTGGTCTTTGATTTCACTTCCTTGCTTAAATTTTCCAAATTATATAATCCATGGTAAATGGGAAGTGTTATAATTTCCTTGGAGTAGTGTGTATATGGAAAAAAAAGGCAAATGAAGAAGCAATTCTTAGTGCTTTAATTTATCCCATTAGTACATGTGGCATCATTTACCAAAAGACACAATGTTTGTAATATATTTAAATTAGTAAAGTCAATATATTTAATGAAATGTGCTAATTTGGACAAAGAAGAAAAATTTGTAGTCATGGTAATTTTGCAATAACACTAACTTTGTGTTATGTGTAGTACGATAAATGAGTGTAACATCATTTGTAATCATTTCTAAAGTAGGAACAAGAATGGCACTTCATCAAATGTCCACTCCCTTCATCCCAGCCTACAACCACTGATTTCAAGCCTCTTTGTTCATTACTCTATTTGCTACCACTTTACAATTAGATATTAATGAAAAATTTTATATTTATTTTTCATAGATGAAATCACATATCCACTACAAGTCTTTAATTTTTCAAATTTTTTTTGAGAAAATTTGAGATTATTGTGAATTTTTTAAGAAAAAAATGAAGAAAGTTCATATCACATATATGATATTTTTTTTAAAGTATGAAAATTATAGTAATAGGCCCAAGATTGGTATGAAACTCTCTTAGTACATGGTGTGAGGACTATGCACTAAGAGAGGTTTAAGTATTTAGAGAGGCTGCAGTAATAACCACTTAACAAATGTCAACTCTATCTACACTATTTTTCAGAAATTAGGCCTACATATTAACTACACAGGTAATAGTTATGTACTAAGAGAGAATGCTCTAATAGAAGTTCTACTCATATTACATTAGAGAGGTTTAATACACTAGGTTGAAGGTCATTGCCATTCATGATGTTTGTATGTGGCCCAAGTCAGGATCGGATGATAGTAAAATATAAACATCAGTAGTTGGTCATTTAACCCCTAAAGTCCCATCGTCTCCTCAAGGGACAAAATGGATTTTGGGCATGCTCCTATGGTCTCAATATTTGTCGTGATTTTCTAAATCTTTCAATGAAGATAGGGAAACACATAAGCTTTCCAAAAATATAGTTTTTATTTCAATTAGAGCCCAAGAGCAAGAGTTATGGAACAAAAAGCCCTTTTTATTGTTTGGTAGGCAAAAAAGAAACTTCAAAAAAACTTAAAGCAAAATATTTTAAAAACTTATTTTGTATAGATTATATTTTTATGTACTTGAGGGTATTCTTGAACCTATTTCTACTCAACAATTTTTTGATGAATGAAAATTAAGTGCATGTTTTTTGAGTCTTTCAATTTTGATCATTCAAAAACTACTTTCCCACTCACTACCTCCTACTTTCTTGCTCACTACTTCAAGACATGTGTTATAATCTTAATAGTCCCAACCTTGAAAACGACAAAAAACCTACATTCCAAGCTTGAATTCTAAACTAGGGTTGGAAATAGTACACCCTATTATTTGAGTATTGGATGTGGTTGACAATTGGTGCTTCTACCTTATTACCGTGCAAGACAATAAACCCGTCCAATGAAGTGAAACTAGTAGGGGCAAGATTTTACCTTTACCCCCAAGAACTTGTGTTTTCCACCCGGCTTCTTCTACTTTGTGCGACGGATTTAGTCTCTTGCTATTACCTTAGCAAGGTTTGTTACTTTAGAAAAGTTTAGGTCACTTTGTAGAGGTTTTATTGTACAATCCCTTACCAAAAGTTTTTGTGATTGCATTTCGGACCCATCTATTCCCTTTGCAAAATGCAAACCAGAGTGAAAATTTTGGTTTCCTTCAATCAACACCCATATCTTGCACACTCCCCCTTGAGCATATCAAATTTCACTTTCGAAAAATCAAATCTCTTTTTTTGGTGAATTTTTTAATTTAATTTTCATGGTTTCACATGAAAATTTGTTGAAAAACATTGGTGTTGAATTTTTTGAAATTTTTTGTGGTGATATGTAAGAATCATCTAGGTGCACATCTCACCTTTGAGAAACATCCTCCCAAAAGTTTCACAATTCTCTCCCAAAAGATTTTAGTTGGGGTGTGACAATGCCATAATTTTCAAAAATAGATATCTCGCTGATGTAATTGGATTTCCGCAAAGGAATTGCACCACCATGTTTAAATGTACAAAATTAGTTGTAGTCAGAAGGCAAAACCCGGAAATCCAATTACTTCAAAAGGGATCTGTTTTTGAAAATTATGGCATTGTCACGCCCCAACTAAAATCTTTTTAGAGAGAATTGTGAAACTTTTGGGGGGATGTTTCCTAAAGGTGAGATGTACACGTGGACAATTCTTACATATTGCTGCAAAAAATTTCAAAAAAAATTCAACACCAATGTTTCTCAACGAACTTTCATGTGAAACCATGAAAATTAAATTAAAAAATTCACCAAAAATAGAGATTTGATTTTTCGAAAGTGAAATTTGGTATGCTCGAGGGGGAGTGTGCAAGATATGGGTGTTGATTGAATGATTTGGTATGGGGAGTGTGCAAGTATTGATTGAATGATTTGGTATGGGGGAGTGTGCAAGATATGGGTGTTGATTGAATGATTTGGTATGGGGAGTGTGCAAGTGTTGATTGAATGATTTGGTATGGGGAGTGTGCAAGTGTTGATTGAATGATTTGGTATGCTCGAAGGGGAGTGTGCAAGATATGGGTGTTGATTGAATGAAACCCAAATTTCGACTTTGGTTTGCATTTTGCAAAGAGAACAAATGGGTCCGAAATGCAATCACGAAAACTTTGGGTAGGGGGTTGTACATACCTACCTATTGTTGAAAGAAAAGCTATAGTTTCAAACCATCCGCCATTACAACTTTGGTCCTTCGGAACTTGTCCAAAAATAACAGGCTCTTTTGTGCATTGAAATCTCATTCTTCCTCCAATAAAAGCAAACAAGAATCTGAGTAGCCCAGTAATAATAGAAACCAAATTATAAGCTTCTTATTACAGTATTATGATGCAACAGCAAGCATGGCAATTTCAGAGAATCCCCTCCTCCTTGAATAATAAAATCAATTGTTTTTTATTTCCGAAGTGTAAACTAAAGGGGAGACAGCCCCAACGAGGACGGAGGCGGACCTCATCCATAAGCTTGCCACCACCAGTCTCTCCTACCACGTGGAGAGAACGGGCGCCCCAAAGGCGGGCCGGGTCAGGCGAACCCGTCCACCCGCTCGCCTTGGAGGTAAGTTTCACTCACTACTACGTCCCTCACTGCTCACTGAGTACTCACTACTATCGTAGACGTACTCTCCAATCGTATCATACGCCCGTCTCTGTACGCGCCTCGGGTAGGGGGAAGCTGGCCCCCACAGAGGCAGCACCAGCACTCCAGCAGCAGCCCACTGGGCGTTTGCGCCCTCCCCGCCTGCGGCCGTCGTCACTCCGGCCGTGCAGTACACTATTGCTTCTTCTGTGCTTGGTCGTCGCGTCTTTAGCGTCTGTTCTTTGACCGAGGCGGTCCAAAAAGCTCCAGGACTTCTCTCGCCCTGCTGGGGAGAAACGCCCAGGCAGAACCGGGAGAAAGGGCGCCGCAGTAGCAGCAGCAGCAGCGAACGATCGAGAGAGACCTCGGATTGCAGGGCCTCGGAGGTTGTTGTTTTGGGCTCCTGGCTGGCTGGCTGGAGTTGGAGGAGGAGGAGACTGGGCTGGTCTAACTGACCACGAAGACTGCGAAGCGGATGCAGTGGATGCGGGAGAAAAAGCACGGACTTACTCATCAGGCAGACGGGCTTACTCCGTGTTTCGTGTCACGCAGCGGCAGCTTTTTTTGGGGTGCTTGGGCCTTGGGGTATGATATTCCTCTGACCATGTCTAATTTGGTATGCCCCGTGAATTTTTTTGAATCCAGTGACGGATTTCTGTGTTCGGGATCCGGGACTCAGTCACTCATTCGGTTTATTTTTGTTTTCTGGCTGTTGTGTGTGTTGGTTGTCTGTCTGGTACCGCGTTTTATTGCATGACGCCCTGTGTCGGGTGAGAGTCTTCGTTGCCATTCCACGACGTGACTGGGTCTGTTGTGCTGTAGTTTACCATTGGAGAGGTTAGCCAAAGATTGGGATGGTGGTTTGCACGGTTTTGGTGCACTCGGAGCTGCTGACTCTCCCCCATGGCGGGAGCTCCTTCTTCTATGTAAAGTCCCCTTAGAGTCGCGGAATTGTGAGGCGGAATCTCGAGATTCTGAGCCGGAAAGAGTGGTTTTGCAGGTGGAGATGTTGATGCAGGGGTAAGTAAGTTAGCGCTGCGGCCGTGGAGAGACCTGGGAGGTGATGGCATGTCCATGCGATCGGGAAAGTTTGCCATTACGAGCGCTCAACAGAGGACAGTCGTGTGACCCACGCGCCACGAGGACAATGGAAACCGTCGCAATTCGCCGACCCAACCCTAGTATCCCGTGAAGGAGTGTTTGCGAGCAGGAAGTTCTGACCGAAGTAGGACTTTAGCGACGCTTAGAAGGGGCGGGTACTCTATGGCCGCTCCCATATCCATGGACCTTGGCGATGGCGTAGAGTTAGGGAAAGGGGGCAAGACCGGGGGATCGTTGGCCGTGAACAAATCATCCAGCAAGATTAAGAAGGGCTTGCGCCCGACGTTGGCCCAGACCAGGCTCGCGCCGCAAGTGTACAAGACCGAACCGAGCGACTTCCGCTCGTTGGTGCAGCAACTCACGGGCACGTCGCAACCGGCGAATCCGCCTCTGTCGGGACCCAAGCCTCCCAACTCCCGGTTACAAAGAATTGCGCCCCCGCCGCTGCGGCCCACGGGGACGTACCCGCAACCGCAAGCGGTACCGACGACGGGCGCGCAATCCCTACCCAACCCCGCTAACCAGCTCTTCCCATTCAGCAGCTTTTCGCCGCTGTCGAAGCACGCGGCGGGCGCGTCGCCATTTCCTGGCGTCTCGCCGCTCTCTTTCTCTCCGTTGCCGCAGCTGTCCCCCGGTGACGCTGGGTGGGTTAATGCCTTGACTGGCTTGGAATCGCCGAGCAGTGCAGTCATCCGGCAACTGGCGGAGAAGATTGCTGAAGGGAATGTGCCTGCGAGCAAGCCGGAGGCCACGCGTGCCGCCGCGGCTGCGGCCGCTGCCGCTGCTGCCGCTGCGGCCCCTCCTCTTCCCCCGATGTCGCCCACTTTCTCTGGGCTTCGATTCTCGTCCTCCTCCTTCGGCCTGCCGAGCCCCTCGGGCTTCCCGAGCCCGAACGGATTTGGCTTTGGACTCGGCAACGTGTATGGGTTCAGTGGGAGCTTCACCCCGTCTGCAGCTCTGGCCATGGATGCCACTTTCAGTTTTCCGGAACCCGACATCGCCATGTCGCCTGCCAGCACTCCATAATCGCTTGCTTCCCTTCGTGACAGGATCACTCTTTCCACTCCAATTTTTCACATCATGGGGAGAAATTCTTTCCAAGGTTTGTCAAGAGAGCATATGGGGGAAATTGGATGGAGTTTCGTTGATGAGGAGTGTACAGGCAGCGTGGTTTTGAGCATGCTGGATGATTTTGGGAATGTTGTTTGTTGCTCCCTCTCTGGTGGTGGAAGACACAGAGTTGAGCGGGTAGCTCACTCATACGGTAGGAATTGGTATTATAGAGAGAGCCTTGAGATGCTGCTGCCGCTGCTGCTGGTTCCAGTGAGGGGCAAGTTGTTAATGGGGCTGAATGCAGCCGGCGATGTGAAGGCGAGGAAACTTAATGAGCGTTGTGTATAAAGGAAAACAACCCAGACCTGGCGGTGGTGTACAAAATCAATGCACAATTTCTGAGCTTGATTATTCTTTGAATGGCTCCTACCATTTGCGGCGTCTTTGAATCCCATACCCCCAACAGGAAAGATCTTACGTAGCCCACAGTACATATGAGATTGCTTTGTATAGACCCTCGAACTATACCACCAGGGGTGGAGTTAATAGAATAATAAGGGAATACCACTTGTTGCTTCAAGTTCTGCAGGGCTAGTCTGTTTCAGGTTTGCAGTGTGGTGGTCTGCATTTTGCATGGCTCTTCATTACTGTGGACCCACTTTCTGTTATGAAGCGGACATCCAAGGTGCGAGGTATCTATTAGTACTTTTGTGCATTCACATTGAAAGAGCAACTGCAGTGAAGAAAAGTCTGTATATTGGGTGGATGGGTTGCCCTTTAGCGTTGACAGTAGTCATTCAAGATAAATGAACTTATTGCCCTAATGCCGTGACTTTGTTACTGAAATTGCATGAGACTGAGTTTGTAGTGATGTTTTTACAGGATTCCGCTTGCTAATTTTGTCTGGTTGTTAACGTTGCCATGCAATGGCCTCTGATATTTTGTAACTCTAAGGACCAAGTCAAGCAAAATATTTCGATTTTAAATTAAGAAAAGTTTGAAATGGAAGGAGCACATGTCAGTGTTGTCGGTTTCAACCTTTAAGTAGGAGCACCCAATGGTGTGTTCCTCTCAGCAGCACGCTGTTTGACGTGCTCAGATTTCAGAACGGACATGAGTGGCACTCTGAGGTTGAGTAGCTTTTGGATGCTCCTTCCTACAGTAGAAGTTGTAAATTGCGTGCCCCGGAGAGTCTGAATGTCTGATTGCATTCTAATTATTAGTGTGTTGGGTGCCTCGTACAACTCAGTCAACGAACGTGTCGGATCCTTACGGCAGATGACGTATCACCGAGCAAATAGATATTTTTTTATAAGAGGGAGACACACCTTAGTTGTGATGAGAATGTTGGACGTTTTCACTGCTGCACTTCGCTAATGTACGAAAGATGCCATCTGAAAGACCACCTGGAGGAGCCACCGCTTAGGCCCTCTCGACACCTGACTCGAGAGAATTTGTACAGGACAAACTCAGGTGAAAGAGAAATATCAGAAGAGACAGTCTACTTACCAGAATCTGCGCTTTGCTTACCCTTGCATTACGTCAATAGCCTCACTAGGAATCCCATGAATCCGGCGAAACAATTAAAATATAAAATTTCATCACGACAACGTCCCAGAGGAGTTAAAGTGTTTACTGTAGAGCTCTGCTTTAATAATGATGGTCGTTACGCCACTGCTCCTTACATCACAGAAGACGTAGGCAGCTTCAAATACATGACTAGCTGATGTCTGAAATGAGATTCACCAATTGGTAAAAAGAGGTGTATTAAACATCAACCTGTGAACATCCGGTTCTCTCAAAATCCCAAGGCTCGACATGCAACCCACTAGCTGCACACCGATGAATAATGCTGTAACTACTATTTTTTTTGATGAAGAACTATGCACTCGATGTCTATACCAAAAAAGCAGATTAAAGAGGCGCAGCAACTTCTTCTAACTGGTCTCCTTGGATTTGCCGAAACTAGTGCCCCCAGCCTGTCACAACGAAGACGAATTTAACATCATGGAGGAAAGCAAAATAAGAAACACGGGAAAAACTCTGCGAAAACAAAGCACGCGAGTCGTAATTACCTGTGATGTAGGTCGGGTTTTCTCAATGTAACGGTAGCGATCACTTTCCCTTGCTAATGCCAACCTTGCCTGAAACACAATTCACCCTTAACGCTCAAACACAAAATTCTTTCTGATTGCACAAAACCCACAACTGATGGCACGATTTTTCTAATGTAATATGTATTCACTTAATGAGAACTCTGTTCCTAAGGTATATCTTTGCAATACGTGCGTAGAGCATAGTGTCTCCATCAGTAAGTACAAAAATTCGTTGAGCAGGCACTTCGGCTTGTCACTTCCAGACTTCCTAAAACAATCGTCAACGAATTCAAGTAGGAAAACCTGGGAAGATAGAATTGCAGGAAATTGAACGCACCTCCTGCTCATGCTTCAGGTCCAATTCGGGCTTAATCCATAAAAAGTACGCAGTGGTAAATGCGACACCCCACGCGGCCGCATTCTGATAGCCCCTCACCCCACCCATCAAATTCGTGATGGAATTCCTTACAGTCCCAAAGAAAGTCGTCCGCGCCATGGTCGTCGACCTTTGCTCCACTCAAATGGAACTCGTCCACCTGACCTCAATCATCTCCAATCTACTTCACAAAAGAGTGTCAGAGGTCCGAAAATTTACAAGTGTCGGAGGTCCAAAAACCCTGCAAGATCTATACAGTGAAAAAGCATATAATTTTTGATGTTATACTTACTGATGGAGACATAACATCTAAGCCACGACGTCCAATCGAGACAACGAGGACGCTCCCCGCATAACACGCTGACCCCAAACCCTAAACACTCCTTCTCCCTCACAAAATTGCAAAGAAAATGACACAAACCATGTATCGGGAAGACGAAACTCACCGCATCAACCGTATCCGAAAATAGAAACCCTCGACTCCTCAATCGCAGAATTGCATCGAAACCGCAGCAAAATGCTTCCAAGGATTGTACAGATTCGCGACCCCTGGATCGACTGTTTTACAAGTGTCGGAGGTCCGAAAAATCTAGCGAGAGAAAGACGGATGAGGAGTACAGATGGATGATAATCATAGGTGAGTGAAGGAATAAGACAATTGAGAACGGTCGGAAACAATTGGGAACATTTGGGGGAGAATTGGGAACAAGTTCGAGAACTTCAAGTGTGAAGAACAATAACGAATGAAATGTATGAATGAGAATTGCATATGGATGAGGAACGTGAACATTTTAGGGCACTTCGTCTCTCTCCTCAATTTGGTGGTTCCATAGTTGTCAAAAGCCGGGGTGTGAGATTTCGGAGTTTCAGTTCAATGCAAGAGACAGTGCACTGGGATTTACGGATTGAAGGAGGTGCAAGAGGAGGCCGTGAGGGGTTTAAGGTAATGGTGTAGGGTTACAGAGGATTTTGACATGGCTAAGGACAAATTGAAAATTATGTGCAGCTTATCAGTTCGTAGAATATTTTTGGATCAATTCTTTCAATGGCCGGCCTGACGTTTAGCATCTACTTTCCGTGGTAGTGAGTAATGATGAAGTCAAGATTTATTTCTGAGGGTCTATGATGTTGATTGGTAAATGGATTTGTTTTGTGAAGTTGAGGTTTTCGAGTTGGAGTGATTGTAGCACATTCTCATTCCTGTCTTTTCTACGACGGATACTATAGCAACTACTCCGTAATTGCATACTATTCTGTTGAGGTTGTGGTTTCACGTCTAAGTAGTAATTTTGGATGCAACGATGTCTTACCAAAACAGACTAGATCAGGATGGTATAGGATAAGCATACCCTGATAAAGAAGCTGTTCCATTCAGATTCTTGTCGAATTGTAAACCCTCTGAACATGACCACGAGCGCTTAGGGTTGATTTTATAGTTCATGCGGTGTTTCAGGTGCCATAAAAACCCTAAACCCTAAACAATTGTAACAATTGTAACAATTGTAGACGATTCGTTTTCCTGTAGCTCTAGTTAATACTAGTGATGAGGAGGGATTGGAAAGGTGAAACCTGATACTGATAGACCTTATGTACGTGGAAATTGAAAATCACTACAGTAGTGGATCAGAAGATCAAGCGGCAGACGACTGCGGAAGTTCTTCAGCTGCTGCGAACTGAAAAGCGCAGAGATGGAATACAAAGGATCTATATGAATGAAAACCTAAATTACCTCTTCAACAATTCTAAAACCATTTTGAAAAAGCCAACAAAGCTCATGCGGTAAGCTGCATTCTCTAACGCAACGAGAGATTTAACGAGCTCTAACGTGAAGATTTAACGTGCGAGTGAAGAGCCCTGACTTACAGTAGCAAATGAGAAGAAATTTCTGGCAAGTCTTCAATCATGCTTGATATGCTTGGTACGAGGAGCTGAATTTTGAATGCCTCTCACAGTATCCCCTAAAGTCTCACTGGAGCGACAAAATGGATTTTGGGTAGGTTCTTAGGGCTGGTTTATACATGCTCTGGGACTGGATGGAAGGCCGGCCCAATTTGCCTTCAATTCAGCCCCAATTCACCACTCCGGTCTTAGATAGTGAAAAGTGTTGAGGTCGGATTTTGAGGCTGGATTGAGGATTATCACTCCGGCCTCAAGTAATATAAAGTGATGAAGCGGGATTCTAGGGCTGGATTGAGGATTAATGTACTCTTGTATTTTCTTAAGGTTCAATATAAAAAAAATATCACATACATCTTTTTTTTCCCTTCCTATTCCTCCTATTTCAAAAACAAAAGAAAAAGTGTTTAAAATTTTAAAATTTTAATTCTTTTTCTTCCTATTTTTCTATTTCAAAAATAGAAGAGAAATAATTTTAATTTTTTGAACCTTTTCCTTTTTCTTCCTTTGTTTTCTATTTGAAAAAAAGGAGTTCTTTCACTTTTTTTTAACCTTTCATTTCTTTTCACATTAAAATTAGAGTTGACGTTGAAACTAGAGTTGTAGTCCATATAACTTTCATTTATTTTCATGAGAATTTATACAATTTCAAGCAATAAACATTGTTTGATCATAAGGGTATTATAATTGCAAAAGTGATTTAAAGTTTTTCAATCCTCTTTTCACTTGTCAAATCTAAAAGTTGGTCTCCAAAAAAATATGAGGATAAAGGGCCTAACATGCATAACCCCAATCAATTTATGGCTTCTCAAAATCTAATTTACAACTTTTTAAATGAATTGTTAATGTGATTTTTTCTCTAAAATTTAGTGTATTTGAGGCTCATTTCCAAAATTTGATGCCTTAGATATTTAGAAATTAAAAACAACTCTACCAAATAAACATGTACCAAATACCAAATAAAAATAAACATCTTATGTTGAGTTAGTTAAAAATCATTGAACCAAATAAGCTTTACAATCTCATATTCAGTTAAGAACAATTTTACAAAACATCTCATCAAACGAATAAAACTATATTGCCAAGAGGGAGGATATTCAATTAAGAACAATTTTACAAAACATCTCGAACAAAACTATATTGCCAAGAGGGAGGATATTCAATTAAGAACAATTTTACAAAACATCTCATCAAACAAACAAAATTATATTGCCAAGAGGGAGGTGGGAATATTTGGGGAAGACTTGTGATCACTATGCATGATTTTGAAATGTGGATTTGTTGAATTTAGGATGAGATGATAAGTAAGGTAGAACAACGAATGACCATCCAAATTTGCAATTTGGATATCTTCTACAATGTGTTGATTGTTGCCTATATTGTATAAAGATCTAGATTTGCAATTTGGGTATCTTCTGCAATGTGTTGATTGTTGTCTATATTGTGTAGAGACAGAATTAGTTAAATTGACTAAAATACAAGTGAAATCATATTATTTTGATAAGAACTCGAATTGATATGAATTTTCAAAATCAAAAAGAGACAAAATTAGCTAAATTGACTGAAATACAAGTGGAATCATATTAATTTGATGAGAACTCAAATTGATATGAATTTTCAAATCGAAAATATAAAATCATTAGTAGCTGGGAATAAAATCATTAGTAGGTGGGAGTCGTGATCATCTTAAAAAAGTTCAAAATCAATGACCCACCATCCCCGTTTGATGAGTGTTAACATAGACCTACAAAAGAGGCAGTGGATTCAGGGCAAACTAGCTTAAAAGGGATCAACCATTCCCACCCAGGCTGCACCACCATATGGAGCAAATCAGTTTCAACGCAGGGTCGGTCAATTGCCAAATAGTCAAGTGCGGAATCCACAAACCATGCATTTCTAAAGTTGTTGGACCTTCCTTATCTGTTAAATCAAGAGTCGCCAACATCTGTAGGACTACCAGAAGCAGTGACTACCATCACAACATACAATTTCAATGGATCCTAATGAGATTATTCTGGAAGATGACTATGATGAAAAAGACGAGAGAGTACAACATCCAACGAATCTTTGAAAACAATGCAATGAAAGTTCGGATATACCCCAATCTGAAACATCTTTGAAAACAATGCAATGAAAGTTTCGGCTAGAGTTTGGATGTTTCAGATTGGGGCGGCTGTGACCTCAGTATTTGACCCTTACCGCCTTACATATTTAGAGGGCTAGGGAATGCACCTTTGGATTTTAGCACAAGTGTTACAGTTAGTTGGGTACACACCGAGGAGGTCCAAGTTCTGCAGGAGATGATAAATTTGGACAATAATTCGCCCCCAGAAGAGCTTCCAATGTCAGTACCGGTAGGGTATCCTCAGACAGTGCCGGAAAAAACCTCCGCCAACAGATGCAACACACTTCGGCAAAATTTATTGCATTAGGATTGCAAATGTATCTTCGATAAAGCTCATGTATCATCAACAAAGTGTGCAACACAGATTCCTACAATATATCTGACTAGAGAATTGAAATAAACTCAAGCCCCGTCCACCCTAAGCTCCAAGAGTTTTCTCGAAGTCAAGGGTTGGGACCCTTTTTATGCATGTGAGGAATTGGAGGAGCTGGTAAGATTCCTGCTTTGCTGAGCAGTCTTCGTACAGTGTCTGATGGTTGAGCTCCGACTGACAACCAATACCTGCCAACAGCAGGAGATTAATAACACGTAAGTTATCGTGTATCAAATTGAGAAGATGCAAATTCTTCAGAATGTGAAAGCATTTCGAGGTCAAGCGCTGCAAATGTGATAGCAACAAATTGCACTGCTTACTTAATTCGATCGCTGTTAACACCAATGCGCTTCATTCCATCCTTGCCTGCACGGGAGCAAAGCACTTCAGCCTCGAACCAGAACCTAAAACCTAAACGCCTTGATCCCGGCTTATGAAACAGGAAAGATTACACATTGATTATGCATCACACATGGCTACTTATCTGAATAAAGGTTGACATCGCGGAAAGCAGAAGAACGATACCAAGCAACATCCTCTCATGGCAAAGAGAACGCCAACCAAATTCTAGATCAACGAATGGAAATAGCATCAACGGCGAACACAGATCACCCCAAGAGACAGCTAAAGCATGAGAAAAACAAGCTTAGCATCCCCCAATTCGTTTCGAAAGTCCCGATAATCAAATCGAAAAACGTAGAAAAAACATCTCACCAGGCAAGGGATTGTAGTGACCGACGACTTCGAGATGCTTCCCATCACGGGGAGAGCGACTATCAGCAACAAAAATACGGTAGAATGGCAGATTCTTGCGGCCGAAGCGAGCAAGTCTGAGTCGAACCACCCCCATCGCTGCCAATTCCAGAATTCCTGCTATCAAGATTCTCTCCCACAACTACTCAAACAAATTCGTGTATATTTAATCAGGTCCCCTACTCCGTGTCCGCCATAGCCATGGACCTCCAACTCGTGTTCCTCCGAAACCCCAAACCCTAAAATCACCCTCTGAGAACCATAGCGCGGATGAATGAAACAAACCATCCACATCGACGAATGTTGTTTTATCGTTGATTACGGATGAACGATCTCAGTCAGTCATCCACGTTTCGAAAGTAGGTGGTATTCCTGAAGAGGAAAGAGTCCAGCAGTGTTCCTGCTGCGGAACAAGGCCTGCGACACGTTCGCAACTGTTTCATGAGCTCAATTGTCTGCAGGAAGATCGATCGGAGCTGCTTGGAGATGCTGTTTAATTCAATTTTCTCGTGGATTCGTTTGATCCCTGCGACTTGCGCATTTTTCGTCAGCTGCATGAGTAAGTCTGGCGGACCTTCCAATGTTGGGGGATGGTTTAGCAAGTCGGTATTCTAGAGTTTTTTGGTGAGGGTTGAAGCGGAGAGCGCGATGGATCTCGAATTCTCTCAGTTGATTTTTTCTTCTGGAATTTTTCATGTAGAAATCAGGCATCAAATTATCTGTATTGGAAAAGCATGAATACGGTAACTTTGCGGGGAGGGTTAAGAACGATTCTGAGTATTTCGTAAGAGCTTTGAAATATTTGTATAAGATTTTGAATCCACGGAAACAGTAAACAGTAAATTAGGTTCTCCGTCACTTTGTGGGAATTTTAATAGTATCAGGTTTAGTTCGTGTTCTGATGGTATTTCCATATATTTCAATTTTCGCATTTTGCCGTTTCAGAATTGATGGTCTGGTTCTGAGAAGAGTAGGATTGAGTTATGTCATCGAGTTATTCTACTTCAACTTCAACGTCACTTTTAGGAATCTTAACGGAATTGAAGTATCTGTTTAGCTTTTGGGAAAGAGCACCGTGGCAAGTTGCATCTCTTTTGTTTTTTGAGCTATGACCTAAATCTCGGAAATTATTATGATTTCTAAGTGAATAGAAATCACTGCGGTGATCATAATAATAATAACGCTGGTTCGAAGACCATCGTGAATGAAGAGTCTGTTGGGGGTAGTTCTACTATCCATCTCATTTAATCCATTTATATGGTACTCCAAATATTGGAATTCCACTCAGTTCTCACCTGTATGTCGTTGCATCAGGTTGCGAAAGATGACTGAAAGAAATAGAGGGCACAATTAATCTGCTTTTTTCTCTGGTGGTTGCAATCTGAAGGATGGTGGTTGCTTTTCTTGTTGCAGGACCTCCAGAGCATTGACACTATGGCTTTGAACAAGTTCAAACTGAAGGGCAAAGAACTTCAGAGTATCGATACCGTGGCTTCAGAAAACGAGTTGCAGGGTAAGGATTGCGAGATGGATGTGAATCTTTGGGGAGACTTGCAGAACCACATAGACTTGGAGATGGTGTACGAGAAGCTACCACTCCAACCGTTCTTCTTGCTGCGCAGGGTGTGCAAGCGCTGGAACCTCATTGCCAATGAGCGTCGTGGCTTCAAGGATCCCATCCCCAGGCCTTACTTTGTCTCCATGCCCTTCAGTTGGTCTAAGCCCAACCTTCTGGCTTTCAACATCCATTCTGGAAAATGGGTCTGGAAGCGACTGGGGCAGCGGGAAGCGCCGTTGAAACCCCCTGTCCCTGCTTTTGCCCTCCATGGCTTGCTCTACAGCTCAGACTCCAAGCGTATATTCAGAGAGCTTCAGCTCTATGTTTTTGATGGACATATCAACAAGGAGTACCTACTCCCCCCGCTTCCCAGACTGGAGCAGGAATTATCGTGGGATGGCATGGTAGTGGATACCACCGTCACACCCTGCACTTTCAAGATTGTACGAGGAGACACGGATTTGGGCACCCAAATCTATGACTCGGTATGCAACGAATGGACAATAAATCCTTCCCGACCCTTGCGCAGGAAGCCCCCTCACCTTACCACATGTGCCAATTTCAATGGAAATTTGTATATCAGGTCTGTTGCCCCTGATATCATCGCGGTTTATAATCTCCGACAGGATGTTTGGAGTGAATTGCAACCGCCGGAGCAGCTTCCAGGGTGCCGGACATATGGTGGTTCCTTGGGGACATGGCAAGGCCGGCTGCTCACTGTGGTTGAGCATCACAATGGGGAAAGATTTGACTCAGTTGTAGTGTGTGAGCTCCAAGCTGGCTCTCAGGAATGGAAGGAGTATATGTACATGCCAGCGGAGTTGTACAATAGATGGTTCAATGGTGCAGATGATTTAGTATGGTCAAGCTTCTGTGAGGAGTATGTTCTTGTGGTTGCTTGGCACTATCGGAGTGGGGAGTTTGATCAACCTAAAGCAGTGTGTCTCTGCAACTTGGCCACACGAAGGTGGGAGATGTTTAACGCCCCTCGTGATAGGGGCGATCTACGACATTCTGAATTAGAGGTTTCCGACGACAGTGAAGATTTGTGACGGTGAAGGTGCCCCATTGACCAAATAGTGAGAGGGTTATGTGGGTGGTGACAGTTTCGTTTTGAGGAAGAAATTCCGGTCGAGCTCTTTGTATTATATTGAGACTTCATTATTTTGTAGACCATTTACAGAGACTTTCAGTGAGTTGCTGCTGCTCAAAGCGTAAGTCAGGTGCTTTCGACCGCTGAAAACCTGAAAATTACAACTCGAGAGAATACTTATACAGAGAGATTATACTGTTAAATTTCAAGTCCATGCGTGCATATTCCCGCATCACACTTGTAGCTGTTTTTCCGCAACTCATGTTGCACAATACAGGATCTATTCATTGCAACCCACTTACGATTTCCCATTGAGTCATCAAAGATTTCACCTGAGTTGTAGAAAGTCGACAAATAGAATGTAAAAAGGATTCTGTTCGTGCTTGGCAACATCAATGAATGATGGATCATCAAAAACCTATCGCATTCTACCTCAGCGTTTGGGCCAACGAAGTTGAACACGTCACTAATATAATCTACTCCCAAGCAGTTGATATATTCAAACTTCAGCAGCAGGGGCAGACTCAGGAGGGTTGACGGGGGCCATGACACCTTGTTTGTAAAGAATGTTTCTCACAGTGTCTGAGGGTTGAGCTCCGACTGACAACCAGTACCTGAAACCAATTGAAAGCACATGAGCACTCCTTTCAACTACTTCACAAAACTTTTTGCTACTTCATTCTCACAAGCAAAGAATAACTCCGTTATGATCAAAATGGAGGTTAACCCTGTAAATGCAATGTAAACTCCTGAGTGACTAAGCGGACAAAATGGCTGCTCCTATGTCTATATAAAATTAGATTTTGAGAGCATATAGGTTAACCCTGTATATGCATTGTTAACTCTGAAGTGCCTATATCTATATGAGAAACAGCAGTCAGAGCCCATTCCATAGGCATTGGAATTAAGGATCAAGCGCTCGGGTCCAACATCCAACAGAGCATTTTCTAAGTGCACAGCTGGATGCTGGACCCTAGCTTTGACCCCTCCAGTCCAATCCTAACATCATTCGGAAGCTCCAAAGAAGCTAACATAATGTACCAATAGGAAGGAAACACATATCCTACATGTGTTGTGAATGTGTTCAGTAATTGGTTATGACCTTCCAAAGTACGATTCCTAATTTTCAGTTCAGATACAAGGGGTTAAGTACTGATGATCAATTAGGGCATTGACTGCAGATGTGAAATAGATGAAGTCTTACTTGATTCTATCTCCATTAACCTGAATGTCCTTCACACCATTCTTATCTGCAAGAGAAGCAAAACGCAACATACAATTAAAGAGATTTCAAAACGCAGTAATCAATTAGCAACGTACCCTCTATTGGATGCGGCAAAAACTTGATTTGTTGGGCTGTGTCAATTTAGTAAGATTGACAGAGCCTTCATCTAAGTCTCGGCTCGTAGGGTGCACAGAGCGCCTGCATAGAATTCTCTGTAGAAATTGATGCACAAAGTAGCATAACCAGATGAATACATCATTTCAGAGTTCCCAAGCTGGTGTAACGGGAAAAGTATTACCAGCCATAGGGTTGTAATGGCCAACCATCTCCAGGAACCTTCCATCACGACGACAGCGGCTGGAGGCGATGATGATACGGTAGTAGGGCAGTTTCTTGCGACCAAAGCGAACAAGTCGAATACGCACTCCTCCCCTCCCGGCCAATCCTTCACCGGAAGCGCCGTCTATCCTCAACGGCTTCCGCATTACCCCTGTGATCAAGCACTTACACCACCATCACTACAAGAAAAGGATATCACAACCCAAACCCTGTTCACTACTGACAGTGCTTTTGTTCTGGCATTCGATTGCAAACCCCAAAACCTCGCGAAACGGTGAAATGCCCGACGGAAGTTGGCAATTCCATGAATTGAACAAAGATTTTGAGGGCGTACCGTGAGCGGCAGAGGGCATGGCGGGGCGGACGGAGGGGGCTTCAGCAACCAGGCCATTGAATTCGCGAAACGAGGAGCCGCGCAGGGATAACGACGCCATAGACGAAGTTACAGCAGTTGCAGCCATTGCTGCAGCTTCCAGAATCCAACGAGAAGCCGAATCGACCGGATCAAATGCGAAAACGTCGTCCTCCGCAAAACCCAAATGCAAATCCTCGGAAGAAAACGCAATTCCACTGGGACAGAGAGCCGGGAGCGCCTTATCCGAAACGAAACACAGAGTGCTCCAGAACCTGTTCCCTCGACGTGTTCCCAAGAATCGTCTGGGAACAACGTCTCGCACGTCTTTGGGAACAAGCGCAAGTGTTCCCGAAAATGTCCCCCTCAGGGAAAAGGTTTGATCTACCCCTTTTTTTCAAACTTCAAAGTTCCGTTTTTTAATGCTCCCATTTTGAAACAATTGAAATTTTTTTCATAGATGTAATTACATGTCTTCTATATGTCCTAAAATTTTTAGACCTTTTTGTGAAGATTTGAAATTATTGTGAATTTTTTCAAAAAAATGAAACAAAATTCATATCAAATACAAATATGCTCATAAAATCTGGAATATTTTTCATAGGTATATATAATAGTTTAAAAAATCATGGTGGAAATGTATTTATGTTCTCATTTTGAAATTAGAAAAATGAAGACTCCATGGTAATAGGTCCAAAGTTCAAATTGCAATAAATTATTGAATTTTAGGGATTTTTCAACTTTTCCAATTGAAGAATGAACCAAACCTGATAGTTGGGACCAAATTTTAAAAAGTTCATTTTTACAACTCAAATTTGCATCAAGAGCAAGGATCTAGAAGGTCTCAAAATATACTATACAATGATCCGTGGATCAAGCAACTTCTTATGTAGAAAAATAAAAAGTACTACAATGAGGCAATATTCAACACCGTTCTCAAAATATATATTCAAGCAACTCCCACAAAATGAATTGGATGAGTTTTCTCATCATATAGACCCTCACAAAGTCATCCATCAACCAATATTAATATTACAATGTTCACTATAAGGACGAGACCTATTATCAAGGTACTTTGTCCAAAATGATCTGATTTATGGACAAATATATGTAGGGGTATTCTTCAATTCTATAATAATCTTGAAAGTCACCCAAATCACTTTAGGGCCTCAGTGTCCTTTCAAAGTGAAGGTAAGAGCCCCTATCTATGTTATCGGGAATACTAGTATATGAGCTTGTAAATGTGAGCCTATGAGCCTATGACCTCCATTATTTTCATTTAAGGTTTGTGAATCCCTTTGGGACTTGTGACTATGGAATTACATGTAAGGATTTACAATTCAAATGAATAACAAATGAATATGCCACTATGCAATTTTGTACTAAAAAATTGAATCAATATATTTCCAAAAATTGAGATATAGATAGTGTGTGTAATCAAACATACATTGAAAATAGATATAGGGGTTTAGGACGTTTCACTAAGAAGCACATAAATGTAAAACTGCAATACAATACAACACAACACCATTATAGGGGTGACTTTTAGAATTCTAAAATAGAAAAAGCAACAAAAGTGGGTCAAAAAGGCCGAACTTAAATATGGTGACAAGCAAAGGTTATAAACATTACGAGCACTAAATCATGAACAATGCTTTTGAACAATTCAACAATCAATGTAGTCTTCATCATAGGTCTTCATGTAAATTTAAATGATGAAAATGGTCCACCTATTTTATTTTATTTTTATAACTATGTTTTTAAATAAAAACAAAAATATCTTGGACATTGAATATTTAAAATAAATATAGTAGTCATATTATACACCAAATAAATGTATTCAACCCTAGTAAATTTTCATAGAAGTATCCATTGCTAAAGTTGCTAACATTCAAAGTTTCTCTTGAAGCCTCTTTAGACTTTCATCATGAGTTTCATAGTGACACTTCACCTACTTTGAAAAGGCCATGGTGTGCTTAGGATCTATAATGGGGAGCTCCTCTCCAATTCTAAATAAAAAGCTATCTTCACCAAACTCTTGTTGCATAAAGTGAATGATTTATAAAAATAAATATAATTGCTCTTAATGACAAGAAAAAAATGTTAATTCAAATTAACAACAAGAACAAAGGAAAGACCTAAGAATTGAAAAGAAATATGAAATGAACATGGTATAAGACTCCATTTAGAGCCCAATAGGCAAAGTGAATCAAGTTTTTTTATTTTAACTTCTTCTTGGTGATTTCAACAAAAGCATAAGCAAACAAGCTTTAGAGACTAAAAAGTCAAATGAAATGAAAATTGACAAAGAAATTGAAGGAATTACCAATTGACGTCCCATGTGTCCTCTATAACAATACTTTCAACAATATAATACCACATGAAGTCATCCGCATGATTTTGGTTGATATTAGACAACCATGCTTGTAAATGGTGGTTGCCATCCCTCACTAGAAACATCTTGTTAGAGAAAACTTGGAGATCTTCATCATTTTTCAATTCTTTTTGAAATGCAACATTTGTTCACACCCAATTGATACTCCACAATTTAGTAATATCATCTGTGACATCTATTATCTTCACCTCATTGTCCTATAAGGCCACATACTATAAGTAATAAAGTGTGCAACTAGATTCATGAGATCATTCTTCAATAAATGAGCTTACAATTGACACAGAAATCATATGATAGAAAAAAATATTAATTTTTGATTTTGTCCTAAGTTGATACCTCAATCACTTAAGACAAGAAGTATTCATAATTTCCTTCTTCAAAAAGTCATGCAATTATAACTCTAGTTGATTTTGAAAAAGAGGTTGAAGTGCAACACTTAATCTCTATGCTTGTGGATCCCTTTGAGTCAACATCTCTAAAATGATGTCCAAATGTAATCAATTCTCATGAATTAAAAAAAAACTAATGTAATCCAAAAATAAAATGTAAATCACATCTAATTCAAACAACTTTGTTTGTATTGAATGAAGTTGAAAAACAACTTGGCTATTAACCTCTAAAGCCCTACAAATGGAGTTCGTTTTTTTTCTTTAAAATTTTTATACAACACATACCGAAAGAATAGCTTTAAGGCTAAGTTTAAGGCCCAACAATTTTCATAACTTTTGATTATATGGTTAAAAAGTTATTTTATGATATGTAGTTTTCATAAAAGTGCAAGAAATTGGGACAACAAAAAACTTCTTTAAAAATCATTTTTCTTTTAAATAAAAATTTGAAATTGATTTTCTAAATTTATATGTATTTGGAAAGCTTTGAATAATTCCATTTTGATTAATGAGATGAAAGTTATGAGGAGTTTTAGTTTGTGGATAGTTTGCAAGTAGTTATGGAATTTCTACTCCAAGATAAACTTTGAAGTCCTTTATTAAATTCAATTTTCAATATTTTGGAATTTAAAAAAAAATTAGATGTAGATTGTTTATTTCAACATTACAACCATTATGATTGTCATTTTTCAATTCCATAAATAAATTGTTAACAATTTAGTATTTTCAATCATTCTCTATTTCTTTCTATTTACTATTTTTTTCTATATGTTGTACAATTTCAAATGATTCAAACAATTTCTATTTTTTTTTTGAGAAAGTAACCAATTTGCCATGAAGGATGAATCCAAAGAATTACCACAATTTTGGACATTTCTTCATACAAATGTGACCTTGTGAAGTGCAACTGCCCAATTTTTTATAGGGCCAAAAAAAAGGATTTTGCCACTTTAAACGCTAATATCTTGCAATTTACATGATGGAAATTCCTGAATTTTTTTGCACATCTTCTCAACCTAGCTTACTACAAGATCCTATGGTTATATGTGTTAAAAAAAAAAAAAAAATTCTAAAATTTGGTACTTATATTAGAAGTGGCAGTTTTGGAGCGTTTTTGGTGAAAACATAGTCAAAAACCTTTAGGGGTTAATAGCTAACCAATAGTAACAATAAACTTGTATTGTCTACACTTCCTTAGAATCTAAAACAAATATAAAGGTCTAGCACTTGAAACCTAAACCCTAAAAATTAAATCTCTTTCAATGTAAATCGAGATGAAGAAAAGTTCTAGTTTGTGTTAATGTATTGTATAATATGTAATTTAACATAGTGGCCCATCACAAAGTTTAGACCCTACAATTTGGCAACAATTATCGTGGAATTATCGTTGTTTCATGGGTTTGCATGTTAATCACATTGTTATTGCATCATTACAATGCATTGCTTCGCATCGTTACGATGCAATTACAAGTAATGCATTGTAACAATGCAGTAACGATGCAAAGCAATGCACTATAATGATGCGATAACAATGCGATTAATGTGCAAACCCATAAAACAACGATAATTGCACAATAATTGTTGTCAAACTGTAGGGTCTAAACTTTGTGATGCCATTAACGACTGTTCATAATTAGGAAGACCAAAGAAATTGCAGCATTCGACCAAATCCTAAAATGTAGTGCAAGTGAACTTGAATCCCCCAAAGCATGGCCATAGCTAACAATTGTCTATTAGAAAGGTCCCAAAAATTGTAGCAGTTGACCAATTCCTAGCATATACTAGAAGCAATTCTAAATACGTGGCCATTAATAGTTGTACACGAGAAAGACCAAAAAATAGTAGCATTCAACCAAATCCATAATATATGTTGGAAGCAAACCTAAATACAAAATGCTTGGCCATTAACAATTGTCTATTAGGAAGGCAAAATAAATTGTATCATTTGATCAAATCTTAGCATATGGTACAAACAAATTTGAATTCCAAAAGCATGGATGTTAATGGCTAGCCATTAGGAAGGCAAAATAAATTACAACATTTGACTAAATCTTAGCGTATGGTGCAAGCAAACCAAATTCCAAAAAGTGTGGCTATTAATGGTTGTACATTGGGAACGCAAAAAAATAGTAGAATTTGATCAAATTCCTAGCATATGTTGGAAGCAAACTTGAATCCCTCAAAGTATGGCTATTAATAGTTGGGGTCTAAAAAGGCAAAAAAAATTTAGCATTTGACTAATTCCTAGTATATAATAGGATGAAATCTATGTCCCAAAAATTGTGCCTATTAACGGCTAAGGTCTATGAAGGTCAAAATGACCATTAAGAAGGTTGAAAAAATGAAAGCATTTTACCAAATCTTAGTATGTACTATATTCACATAGCAAGTTTGGCAATTTGGTGCTAGATATTCAAGTTCAATCCAAAATAAACTTTGACATTAAAATATTATTTTTTGAAAAATTCAACAATAAAATCAAATTGAATAACTAACAAAGGACAAACACCTCATATAGATTTAAAATTCACTCATTGTAATTGTATCTAGATGAAAAGACAAGTTGTTTATGCAAGTGGGGTGGTAGGAGGTAAAACAACCCATGTAGGATATGTAAATTAGGATTACTAGAGGTTCAACCATTCATACCTAGTTAAGTCAAGAGCATGAATTGTGTTTAATGTAGAACTTTGAACCTCATTTTGCCATAGTAGAATAACTTTTTCTAAAATAACTTTTCATTAAGAAAAGTTGAGAAATAAAATAAAATTTCATTTCCAGAAATCCATTTGAGATTTCAAGATTCAAATTAGAAGTTATGATAAAATTTAGAGAGGGGTTGGAAGGAACATTTTCTTTGACATTTTCAAACATCTTCTTGCAAATTTTGTCTTAAATTTTTTTTGGAGATTCTAAATTACAAATGGATTCTTACAAATGAAATTTAGTTTAATTCAACAACTTTTTTCAGTTCAAAGTTTTTTGAAAAAGGTTATTTTACTATGTTGATATGAGGTTTAAAATTCTACATTGAACACAATTCTTGAATTTTCACAATGAGAGGTCAAGCTCTTATCTTTGAGTTGTCCCATATCTTTTGGAGGTTCACAATGGACAATAAATTCTATTATAAAAATGACCTCTCAACCCTTTAATCTTACAAACTGTCTATGATGTATATTTGTCATTTTATAATAAAAAAATTCTTATTGGTAGATGGTCAAATGATAGTTGATATTAGATTATTATTTGATTCCTTGAATTTTTAGCAAACCATCTTTACATTTGGTTGTGGATTTGGTTGTTTGATCCTAGAATTAGCAAAAAAAATAGGCACTTTGGTTTAGATCATTTAACCCCTAAAGGATTTTGACTATGTTTTCACCAAAAATGCTCCATATTCCACATATTTCACCATGTAGATTGCAAGATATTAGCGTTTGAAGTAATAAAACCCTTTTTTTGTCCCTACAAAAAATTGGGTAGCTACACTTCACGGGACACTTCACAAGGTCAGGTCATTATGAAAAAATGTCTAAAATGGTGGTGGTTACTCTTTGGATAACAATTTATTTATGGAATTGAAAAATGCCAATCCTAATGGTTGTAATGTTGTAATAAAAAATCTACATCCAATTATTTGATTTTCTTACAAAATATTAAAAATTGAGTTAAATAAAAGACTTCAAAGTTTATTTTAGAGTATAGATTCTATAACTACCCGCAAACTACCCACAACTAAAATTTCTCATAACTTTCATCTCATTAATCAAAATGGAATGATTCAAAGCTTTTCAAGTATAAATAAATCTAGAGATCCAATTTCAAATTTTTTTTTTAGAAGTGATTTTTAAAGAAGTATTTTTACTGCCCGAACTGCCCGCCAAATGTTGAAAATTACATTTCATACAATAACTTTTTGACCATGTAGTCAAAATTTATGAAAATTGTTGGGCCTTAAAACTACTCCTTGGGCACATGTTGTGTGAAAATTTCAATGAAAAAAATAAAAATTCCATTTGTAGTGAATTGCCCAAAATTGCTATGTTGCCAAAAAATGCCGTTAGGTCCTTTAGGGGTTAAGCCAAAACTACTATTTGAGTATGGTATTTGTTCAAGATGCTTATGGATAGACTTGGGAGTGGAGTCAATCTTGTACAACGTATGCAACCTCAAGAACTACTTTGTCATATTTGATCATGTAAAGAAGGTGAAATCATGGAAAACTATCACTTATCACGTTTATGACTTATTGGAGAGTCATGATTATTGTCATTTATAATATGCAAATTGAGGGCACCAAAGGTCAACTCATTTTTGGCATTATTTGAATAAGATCATGATAGAAAATGGAGGTGTTGGATCCATGTGTGATAGTATTCAAGCCAACTTCAATGCAATTTGCATCGTGTATGAGTCAAGGGATCCATCCATTCTAATGGTAGGCTATGAAAGGACTTATTTGTTCCACTAGGCAACAAACATGCACAAGCACACAAAGAAGTTAATTGCCAAATAACCCTAGAACTAGTGTATTCAACTTTGTAGGCAATACAAAGATGCAACATCAATGTTTGAAGCTTGGTAGTATCTAAAAATTAAAGCTTAGTGGTACTCCTTCAAAACTACATCATAACTAACATTTGTGAATTAGAGGATTGAGTTGCAAGCATTTTGACACTTTTCATACCATTAGTGGAGCAAATTCATGGAAAAAGTACTACCTTTAATCTCACTTCTTTTTTCTATTTCTTACCCTAGATCCCCCCTAAATTGCAAATCATTTGAATAATGACTTTATTCATCATCTCTGCAAAAATTGACAATAGAAAAAACTAATAAACATTCCAACATGCAACTTAGAAGAAACAATGCATAGAAAATGGATGTAAGTTTCCGAGAAACGTGGGTCGAATTTATTTGTTGCTACTTGTGATGACTGGATTTGAGCCTTTAGGTAGATGACCAACTCTAAGGCTTTTCTAAAGAGGATGTAAAACTGAAGAGAACTATGGCATTTGGAGATGGAAAGAAAATTATAGCCACTCTTACTAAGATGCTTAGAGTGGAAGACATTTGCACTCAAATTCTACACTTGGAGGGGGGAAAAGGTATTCGGGTTTAGCAAAAGGAAATGTAATCTTTCAACTAATTCTAAAGGTGATTTTCATCACCCCAACAAGGTTAACTTCTCTTATCTTTAGGTTCAAACTAGATTAGCTATTGCTAAAATGCAACTTGAGACTACAATTGAACAGTTTAACTGAGAGTTTAACACAATCATGCCCCATACTCAATCTATAGTGGAAATAGATTGTGATACATTGAAATGGCATATAATGAGAATTTCACACAAATAAAAGAAACAATGTTATATCATTCAAAAGTACATACATGCCAAATGCAAGCTATTGATTGCTTAGCATGGAAAATCCATTGCTACCTCTACTTATAAATGATAGAAGCATAAGTTTAAAGGCACAATAATTCAAACAAAGGATTTTGTATAAATCAAATTTTGGTTTTGTATAAATGAAATTGCACAATGCATTATGGGACCTAAGTGTTCACACGTTTTTATCCAACCTAAGATTCCCAAGGTCTAGCCTATTCTTATTGGTACAAATCTTACTTGTACCAAAATCATTGAACTTGAAGAAGTTGGGTTCCATCTACAATCCATAGAGCCAATGTCACCACAATGTCTATTCATCTCATCTAGGGTATTTGAGCATGTGTTGTGGACTCATCTTCAATTGCCATATGCTCAAAGAATCCTTTTTATTTGGAGTAGCAAGCAAGTTCGCTAGAGAATAAGGCACCCATTGAAAATCACAACAATGAGTGGAAAATGCAAAGAATGTTACTACAAGTTTTATTGAGGTGAACTTCCTTCCTTTCCCTAAACTTGGTGTTGTTACTATGGCTTTCTCCAAGATTGACCTTAACCAAAAGGTTTATAACATCACACTTTGCGATTTTCCATTGTATATTTGTCTCCATTATGAAAGCATGAATGGAACTTCCAATGGAAAGCATGTTTGCACATAAATTGCAAACACCTTTATTACATCTTTTGTTACCTCTATATTACTTATACTCTCACTTGATCAGCCCACCTTGAGACAACCTTTCACAACTTGATATAAATTTCAAAATATGCAATAACATCAACTTATCCAATTTTAAAATCTAAAATCCACAATCATGGGTCTCATGGTAATAGGCCATATTTTCTAAATATAATAATTTTAAAAAATAAGTCTTTTAATTTTTAACCAAATTTTTTTAGAAATTACATCATGTTTTAATTTCTAAGCTTTAGGCTTACACAATCAGCGCTCACCGCTCTTAGACTCATGCTCACAAGTTCACACCCTAGCATCATTGTCTATGCTACTTTATAATGACTATATTTATTAATTGAGCATGTTTAAAAGTTGGAGTTTTACACTAGTAATACATTGTGGCACAAATAAGGTCTTTTACCTTATTGAGTATAATTGCTCAATTCTAACAAATAGTACTAGTTATAAGGCTTGACACTAGAAAATGGAAATTACAATGCAATGAGCAAACATTATTGCAAGCCTTACAAGGCATGCGTTTGTCAAAAAAAAACATGGTTCTACTTGTATTGGTCCCTTACAATACTTTTCAATGTAAAAAAATGGCATGGACATTCTTTGCAACCTTCAAGATACCTCAATGGCAGATCACTATTAGAAACTGGGGGTGTTAGTAATGTTTGTAAGCAACGTTTGTACTGCATTCATTACTAGGAGGAACATTCAAACAACGTTTAGGTGGGAAGGCATGGGAAGGAGGCATTAAGCAACGTTTGCTCTACAAATGTTGCTTAACCCTGTAACGACTGACTGGTCACCGTGGAGAGAAAGTGCAAAGAAGACCCAAAGCCGTGGTGTCATAGATGAAAGAATCTCTTGGTTGCGCAAAGTGATTGGAAGGCCTGGCGAGTGTATGGGGAGGAAATTGCATGTGCTGAGATGTCGTAGGGCATTCAAAAACAGGAAAAAGTTTGTAACCACATGAATTGGTGGCGGAAATGACGACAAGGCAGCAAGTTTTGCGAAGCAGGACAAGGCCACAGAAATTGCGAAAAAAACGACCTAGTCATTCGCACGGGATTTCAGAGGAGTGATTTGAGGAGGTCAATTGCAACGTTGTGAGGACAGGGAGAAAAAATGGCCGGATTCGCAGGAGTGAAGCCGGCGTCCAGCTTGCATTTCAATTGCGGAGGTGAACCACAATGCTAGTCTCGGTGGGCAGTTGGGGAAGCGGAGGTCAGGCTGTGCATCGGGATGCAAAGGAAATGACAGCCCGAACAGAAAAAGTGGCTCGCCCCCGCACTGCCCTGCCCTTGACGACTGAGGTCTAGTACGGCGAAGACACAGCTCCTTTACACGTGGCCCTTGTGTAGCGATGAGCAACTGCCATGCTCGTGGTCACAGTCCAAGGACTCCACCGTTGCGGTTGTTGTCGTCCCACCTTGCTAAAACTCTCCACTACCCTAAACAGAGAATGAAATACAGAGAAGGGATACAACAAAGTAATTACAATTTTTTTTTAAGAAAAGGTTTACGGTTTAAACCTTAACCCTAAAACCCTAATAACCCTAAAACCCTATAGTATATGTACAACTATATGGACTAGTAATACTAAAATAGTAGGAAAAGAGCATTGAAAACAAAACAAGAAATTGTCATATACATAGTCACCAATGACTTTTCCAATAGCAAGCTCCCTTGCAAATATGTCCTTGGCAGCCAGGATATGCTTGATTCGTTCTTTTCCCACATACAAGACAATTCGCCCTTTTGTTGCCCATACTCTTTGTGCCATGTGTTGATGGTACATGAGGTGAGATTGTAGAATACCTCATAGTGCGACCAGCCCATTTTGTTGTCAATTCCTTCACTAGCTTCATCTGAAAAGACAAATGAGTCATGGGTTCATTCAAGAATTTGAAACTGAGATCACTGTGAATGATCCAAGCATTGCATACGGTAGTATCCAACAAGTAGAAGAACAAACGATGCCACCACTTGTGGCTTCTGGTCAAGCACAAATAAACCCCTCTAAGTTGATCAGAAGTGTCAACCCCTCTCATGTTTTTCATGTACTGGAGGTGCATGGGGCCTGATGGAACTTTTTTCTTTTTGCCTTGTATTATACGATACACAAACTATCGTTGGCCTGGCGGTGGTACTGCCTCAGCATGCGTGGATAAGAGAATCACAGCATTCTTGTCCTTCCACACTGCGCAAAAAATGTTTCCTTCCTGGTGCATCCTATAATCAATCCACCCACACTGTTGCTGTCTAGTGATGGCTTTAGCATACAATGCCCGCGGCACATACTTGCGATTCGCTTTCAAGGTTCCCGTGGCCATGATTCCATCTTGCAGTAAATCAAGAAACAAAGGCACTGACGTGAAGAAGTTATCTGTTGTGACGATGTGGCCCCTTCCACCCAAATCCTTCAGAAGATGTTTGACAACATGCCGACCTTGGAGCCCTTCACCTTTGCCACTGCGTTGAAGATGATTAGCCATAGAGGTCTCTGAGTCACTATTAGCATTGTAGTTGAAGTCCTCATCATGTGGATTGCCTTCCTTGCCACAGTAAACTTGGAAATTCCACACATATTTGGACAAGGCATCAGCAGTTGCCCAAACCTTGATGCCAAATCGAACAGGTTTGTTCGGCATGTACTGTCGAATGGGACAGTACTTGCCTTTGTACATCATCATACTCTCATCCACCGTCAACTGCTGGTTGGATGACCACATAGCCTTGAACCGGTTGCAAATGTCGTCCACCATCCACTGCAGCTTATACAACTTGTCATATGCTGGACTTCTGCGGTCCCTGACAACAACATCCGCACTAACCATATGCAAGCACCGAGTAATGCTTTCAAATCTATCTCGCTTCAAGATTTGAGAGGTAACATGACAATGGTATAAGGGCTCTTTTTTGGACCAATACAACCGTAGGTTCGGCAATTTCTTAATGCCTATATACAAACATATGGACAAATACGCTTGAAACTCTGCTAAGCCCAATGGAGTCCAATCTATCCCGCTCGAAACTCTGCTAAGCCCAATTGGACTTTGCTAAGCCCAATGGAGTCCAATCTATCCCGTATCGTCATATATGACTTCGAAGGCAAGCATGTTCGTCTCCCGTACAATTCGCCTCTGAAGTTTCTCGGACCAAAACTTCTCAAAAATGCCCATAACAGAAGGAATCCGCCCGTATGGATGCGTGCAACCAGGATCTGATCCATAGAAGGGCAACGGAGCATGTCTATAATGCGGTGTATTGCATTTCCATGTCTCTGGTGTGAAGCAACTGAGCAGAGCGTCTTGGACAGCCTTGCCTTTCTGAGACTTTCGGGCTCTGGCTTTGGGGACCTTCAACTTTGGAGGGCTATACCAGGAATCGGAACTAGAGTCACTAACAACACCTGGTGTCACGCAGTGACCGTTATCTACTAGAGGCCTCGCAATGGCTGCCGCTGGCGCCTCCTGCTCCCCCGCCTTGTGGCTGCCTTTGTTCAAATTAGTTTCCCGCCTCCTCCGTGTCTGTCAAGTCTTATCGCCGCCTTCAGCATCTCGTGGCCCTTCCTTTCTCTCGACTGCCTCCAAGGTTCGCCACACTTTTCTTCGACATTGTCGGCTGCTGCTGCTTGTGCGCTCTGTCCGGTTTGCATTGCCGACGTCGATGCCTCCACACCCTGAGGCCGGCCTTGCCTTGCCGCCGCACCGTGGTCTATTAGCCTTCTCGTATGCGCCCTCCGACAATGTTGAGTCAGAGTGGCAATGCGCGGTGCTGTTGCCATTGCTCGATGGACTCTCTCCACCCAAGTCCTTCTTGATGGTGTCGTCGGTGTTGTCTGAAGACGACGATGGTGAGGCCCTTTTATCAGACAAGTTGCTCCAGAGGAAGTCCTCAGCGGAGGAAGGATTCCCGTCATAGATCTCCTCATCGCCTACTGTCTCCCATGCAATGCAGCCAGGTATGATGAGCTTCCGAGTTGCTTGAACTACATTCTCATCATTGCCGCTGTGCTTTCCATGATAACGTGTTGGCTTCATCCTCATGACAGCTCCCTCGCACACATCTTGTTCTTCCCCATTTTCGAATTGCACACGCAACAGTTTGTGTTTTGTACATGGATCCATTGTCTCTGCGAGGACAGCAGCTTGACTCCAATGCTCGGTATCTTCACAAGGATTTGACATGTCTTCTCATAGGATTCCCTGTTGAATTCTCACCACTTCATGATTCATGCGCATGCCCTCCACTGTACTAGAGTCCATGTACTTAGGTTTTTTGGTTGTATGGCTCACCTATTGCAATGGCCGCTATGTTGTAGGGTGCTGCCCATCAGCAGCTGAATCTGGAGGATCTTCCGTTGAAGTCCTCTCTATCGCCACTGCTACTGTCGTTCGTTGTTGTTCCGCTCCTCTTTGTAGTTGCTTTGCCGATGGTCCTCTTGTCGTTGGCTCGTGCATCGCAAACTGAGGCGACTGCTCCATCGCCACTCCCTCCGCTATCCAATCTGCCGACTCCTACCTCGCAAGCACCTGCTGCGGGACTGATGCTAGCGTTGGTTGTTGTAGTGACGAAGCTCCTGCGTTGGCATCGCTGCTTCTTTCTTTGTCTAGGTACAGCTCATGTTGTGTGCTCTCCTCTTGTTCTTGTGCTTCCAGCGTCCTGCCGAAGTTGGTTCGCAGAATAGCTGAACGTGCTAGCATCTTCAATTTCATGATTGTCATGCTCTATCTTCGGGAAAGGAAATATTTGCTCCTTCAATGCAATGTATACCTCGTCCGAGAAGCCTCGCTTATGACCCTCCGGCCTTTGTGATGTCCAACCCAGAATTTTCAAGGCCCATGTATACCACAACCAACGTAAATGTTGTGGGGATCTGTCGAAAATCTCACTGCTGTCTCTCTTTAGTTTTGGGAGAGTGATCAAGTAGTTTTCATCTAGCATTCCTAGCAAGTACTCAATCTACCACTTCCTTGCTCTATGTTTCATAAGCAGATGTTGGCCTATAACCCTTGCTTCTACTGGACACCATTTTGGTGGTGGACAAGGATAAGGAAGACAATCATATTCTCTCTTGTGTCTTGGTTTCGGCATTGCTCCTACAAGTTGTGTACTGAATTGAACGAAAAACACACTTTGATAGGGTTTTGTTTCGTTTCTTCTCTTTTCTCCTTGCAATTCAGTTATGAGCTTCATTGCATGCTTGGGACCTTCCACTGTCTTTCTTTGCCGCCACTTTGCCAATCACGGGAAATTTATATTTGTTGATGCTCAAGTGCCGTCCGCAACACTTATGGGTCTGGGCTCCTCATTCTTCATTTTTTAGCATATGCTGCTTCATTTGAAATAGTGCTACAAGACCAACAACCAACTGCTGGCTTTTCCACCACCACCAGCTGCCCCGTTGATGACATGGTAGTGTGCCCTGACCCTCATTCTCAAATAGTTGACCAAAGTTTCCCCCAGTAGGCAACTTCTCTTTTTCAAAAAAAATTGTTAACCTTGCTGACCCTTATGTCTTCGGTCAATGAACCTAACCGCCATTTTCCACTCTGCCACACCATTTTTATTACTCTCACATACTTTACTTTTTCACAAATGATTGCATGGCTGCGCTTTCAAGTACCACTAAACCAAAAACTGGCCAACCACATGCTGAGAAAACCGAAGGATGAAAACTGCACTCATTTTGTCATCCACACTAATGAATTTTCATCCAAACGCCACAAAATGGCATTGGCGTCGTTTCTGGGTTAACAACGTTCCTAATGCTGAAGGGAACCTCTTTCCCGGGTTTTTGGTTGACTTTTGTGATATTTGGAAGTCAAGGCAGGTTCCTCGAAAGTACTGACTACAAAAAGTGTAATTTCTATCCTTGAATTTCGAATTTATAGATATAAATAATCTCAGTTTTACATTGGAAAATCAATAAAGTTATCTAACTACCCAGCCTTTTAAAATTAACAGCACGTAAACAAGTTCAATCAATTAAGGTTGTTGATGTCCCAAAGCATGGCATAGGACCTCAGCAATGGATGCTTCAAACTGTCCTATGAAATCTAACCATCTTCTACAATATCCATTTGTACCATTAAATTATTTTTGCATAGTATGGAATATAATTGACATTTTTTGTTTTGTTTCATTTGACATTATCCCCACACCCTTAAACGACTTGACCCATTGTGAAATGGTCAAACTTCATGTCTAAGCATAATTTTGTACTCAATAATGTGATCAAACAATCTTATATTCTTATCACTTGAATTGTGAATTGTACATCACTATGAGAAATTTCAATTTGTTTTATGAAAAATTGTAAATGTTATCATTTTGTGGCAAAATTGAACTTAAACAACTAAAAATAGAAAAACAATCCTAATCATTTGAATTTTTTTCAAGAGATAAAAGTAGCTATGGAAATGAGTGTAAAACATTTCCAGTTCGTTATTTTATTTTGTACATCCAAAACAAGCACAACAAAGACCTTAAAGTCAAATTTGACTATCAAACTAAATTTATCTTCTTGTTTAATTGACATATAAAATTTCAATATTTCTTGCTTGTGGAAAAATGGATTTCCTATGGGGTTTTTTTTTTTCAATAATCTATAATAGAATAACCAATAGTTTTTTTTACCACAAATGACAAATGAAAGATGGAATGAAAACCATAATTTATTAGACTACCTTCAATTCCTATATGACGAGCATATGTATTTTGGATAAATAGAAATTTTCAATTTTGGGCAGATACATGTAAATACCAATTTGAATATTTTGGATTGTTATTTTAATAGAAATTGTGGACAAGGAATATTTGTCATGTGACAAAATTTTGTGACATTTGAAAATACAAGTCAAATGTTGTGGACTCATATGTTATTTTTTTTGTAGATGAATAGTCTAGACAAATCTTGAAAAAAAAATTTAGAAACTTAAATTTAAAATTGATTTTCTAGACTTACATATACTTAAGCCCTAAAGGACCATTGTCCCTTTCAGAGATAAATTGGATTTCGGGAAAGTACCTATAGGCTGAATTTTGTCATGATTTTTTGAAATTTTTTGAAGGTAGAAAAAATCATTAGCTTCAAGGGAATATAATTTTTTTTGCAATTGGTGCCTGGGAACAAAAGTTGTGCCCAAATAAGCTCAAAACAAGGGATGGGGGGTAATAAAAAAAATTTTGACTAGTAACTTTTATTCATTATTTTTTTGAACATAAAAACTAAAACTAGCCATAACACAAATATTGAGTACACAACCACATCTAACGAATTCTAAGACTTCTAAGACCTAGAAGTGGCCATATCAAAACTTAGAAAAATAAACCTCCTAATTCATTATTCTATATCACTTCTAGAGTATCCAATGACATCATGAGGCACATCTAAAGCATCAGAATTAGGATCTAAATAGTTCTCTTCTCCTACTAAGTTCTCTCCAATATACCTTGGGATAGTTGTTCTTCAACATGAAGTTCCCAATTTAGGCACCTCTTGCACATGGACATCAAAGTCAATTTTGTCAAAGTCATTGGCTTTACTTTGCCTTAAGGATTTTGGATGGTCTTTATAATCATTTAATGGGCTTTCTTCACCACTGTCATCTGTGAATTTTTCTTCTTCCTCATCAATGAACTCCATGGACACATGATCATCTATGTTTCCCATAAACAAGGCCATATTCGTTATATTGAGATTTTTAGCAGATTTTGAAACAGAATGCTAGATTTTATAAATTCATTTATAAAAATAATAATCGAAACCAAGAATAAATAATGTTCAAATAGTGACTCCTAGTTTTCATCGTGGTTGATAATCTACATTTGAAGACAATTTTGATACTTTTGAAGTACATATTACCCTAAATCCTAAGCCACTCCAAGCAAAAGAGGACAATGACCAATATCAAAGGATAGAACAAAAAAAATGATCAATGAAGATGTGCCACCATCTTTGCCCTTGTCTAGTATAAGAGGGACTTGTATCGAACCAAAGGTGCTTGTTCCAATAGTGTCAATAGAAGATGGTGTGAAAGCAATCCCATACAGCATTTAAGAACTTCTTGATGAAACGTCTATTGAAAATGTGCTGAATTCAACAAGTTATGGTGAGGAATTTAAAGTTCTATATATAGCCTATGATCCATCACTTGCATATGACTCTGGGGTGGTTTTACAACATTTGTTGTCTTTCTTGTTGTCTTCTAAAAGAGAAGTTTTCATTAGGATACATCCAAATTTGCCATTTGTAACTGTACCTCCGAGATTGGAAACATGCATGTCAATAAGAAGTGGAGTTGTTCACTATTAAGGTCAATAAGTCTTTTCCAGCAGAGCTTCATGATCTAGGAACTTCCTCGCCTAAACTACAACCAACTTCCCTATGTTATGAGGTGACTGGTGTCCACCAAAGTCAAATGGTAAGTGAAGAAGAGTTCAATTAGAAGGTACAAGAACTTGCTGGAGAAGAAAAGAAGTACAAAAGGAAGCAAGTGAAGAAGCTGCAAAGAAATACAATCCAAGAGTTAGTGGAACTAAATTTACCACCACAACCTCCACTTGCCCATGTGAAGTGGTTGTTAAATGGTGTGGATCCAAGCCTTGGGAAGCTAATGTTTGGAAAGAAATCTTTTTGCCCATCCACTAGTGCACCCTCTAGTAAAGTTTCCTCTCTCATTGTTGAACATGATTCAGTAGGTGATTTAAGTAGTTGGGATACAATTCACAATATTTCTGCATTTGAAGTTAACTCACTCGCAACACCATCTAGGAAATTTTGGGAGCACATGCGTTGTTGTGCTTTTGATCAAGCATCTTTTGAGTTTCCTTGGCACTTGGAGTGGAATAAACAGTGTTCAAAGTTGGAAACTCGATTTATCTTGAAATTGCGCAAAATTTACCTTGGTCCTTGAAATTCCAAAAGCATTTTTCAAGCAATTGGGACCAATCTTCAAGAACATAGAACCCGCTTGAAGAGGAACTTTGAGAGATCAAAGAATCCCAAACAAATTATAAAACTTGCAGGATGCTCTAAGGAATTGTGGAAGATCATCTATGAGTCAACAAACGACGAGAAGAAGCAAATAAAACAAATTTGTGTAAAGAGGCCGTAGAAAAGCAGTTGAGCATGCAAGGATGCACCCATCGCTGTGGGCCAAGGGGAATGAAAGGACTCTATAATTTTTTTGTAAGTGTTGTTTGTATTCTCTACTTTTTCATATGTTAGTATTTTAAGATCTAGTCTTCACTTCTATGTATTTCAAGTCAGATGTATATAGTATATATACTTTGTTGTAAACATACGAGTTTAGAGGATTTCTTATTTATGTGATTAATGCATGTTGCTACTAATTGGTATATTAACTTTAATCCAACATTTAATATGCTATTAATTTATGTCAACATCTAGATACTCAATTGTATGGAAGTAGATATGATAATGTTCGAAAATTTTGATTTGGTGCAAGTTTGTTGATTATATGCTGAGCCCTAGCTAAATGTTTGGATATTAGTCTTATCAAACCTACCCTATTTTTATAGTATTTAGATGACTAAAAAAATGAAAATGGTAACTTGATAAAGATCACAAAACCATTGCCTATCCTAATGTTATACATGAACATTTGGTATTTGTTGAATTGGTCTTTAAAATTTGTATAACATTATTTAGCTAGGCTGGCTAAAAACAAAAATGAAACCATATTCCTTGCAGGAGTAGTGCAACATGTTGTTTGGGAATTATAGTTGAAGGCAATTATAGTTTGATATACAAAAGGAATTTTAAGAGTTTAAAATTTACAATTCTTCAATTCTGACCATATATATTCCATGTTTTCATATTGTGTTTGTTGTTGTAGGTAGGCTATTTTAATCAACTACCAATTGATGAGGAGCTTTAGTCAAGGGGAGGACACTGTCTACATTTTAGCAACCCACGTGCGGCGGGAAAAGTAATACATGTAATACATCTTAAAATTTATTTATTTATTGAAAAAATAATTATGGATAGATTTTACTACTTTAAAAGTTTATGTTTTGAATTATTGGTATTTTTTATGCTAATAGTAATTAGTTGTAAATTTTTTAAGAAAAAAGATACACCATAAAGCTGAAAATAACTTTCACACCTCTATATTATATAAGAAAAAAAATTTTAAAAATGAAAAAGAAATTCTATAGAATAGTTTTCTATTGAAAGTTTATTTTGGTTGAATATTGATGCAATAGTCATCTTCATGTGAGCTCTATAAATATTTTAGTTGAAGAACATGCCATTTTAGTTCATTTTTCAACCCTTTCTAGACAATATATCTTATGTTATTTGGAATTGAAATTTTTGTCAATAGAAACCTTTAGTCATTGTTAAATAAAGCTCAAAATTTTAGGATGAAATTATAGTTTATTCAAAAGTAAATAGGGGGTCAAAAAATCACTCCTCTACACGTGGGTACCTCAAATGTAGTGAGAGTGTCCTCCCCATGGCTTTAGTATGGCAAAATAAATGGGTGGTTGGCCCTCACAGAGAAGAGGACAACCTACAATAAATTATTGGATCCACATGATACTATTGACTCGAGAATTTCAAGTAGTGATAGTGATTCTTCAGACAACGATATTTCTTCCTTTGAGGAGGAACATGTACGTACCAAAGTCCAACTTTTTGTCTGATATGGTTGATTATGTAGTTGTTTAAATACTTCATATTCAATTTGCTCTTAAGTTTATTTTGTTGGCAGCCATTGAACAAAATTGCTTTAACAAGAATATAAGATTGACTTTTTCTATACTTGAAATCATGTCAGTAGTCATTAAGCCATAAATCTATACATTAAAATCATGGTTAGTAGTTATTTGTATGTTCTAAATGTGTATTTAATACTTGATTATTTTTTATTTTATAGTACTTATTTGTTCTATTCATGTAGTTTGAGATGTAGTTGACTACGTGCTAGAAATAAAGCTTAGGGATTAGAATGCAGACCAAGAACTCACACAAGTTGTGTGCAAATTTACCTTACATACTGCAATGATAGTTTTGTAGTATTTGATAACAAGTAATGTGGATTCATTGAATACTTTGAATTACTTCTATATGGTCTCAATATAATCATCTTGATATTGAAACTAGATTGTCTCTTGATTTGGCATCAATTTAGATAGCTTTTAATTGAAGTTTTAAAAGTTAAAATTGTTTTCTTAAAAGAGTGCAATAATTGATGCCTTACATTGGTTACAGGTTGAACAAGAAGATGAGGCTCGTACTTCCAAGTTGAACCTTTTGTGAAATTTTTAGTGCGCAATTTGGAGCTTCTACTGATGTAGAGTATAATAGGAAATATAGTGTTGAGATTGTACATAATATGTCTACCTTGTAGAGGAAAACTATTGTGGAGCATGCAACATAATTGAATGTTGGGTTGATGGATGGCTTTTTCTCTACAGCAAAAACGAATAGATAATGATTTAGCCCATGTTTGGGTACTTATCTCATTGTACTTTATTGCAGTGGAAAGATTCCACTTCATTATCTCAATGAAGAAGACACATTGTTGCAAATTTAAAAATAAAAATAAAAAATAAAAAATTGATATAGATTCTTTCTATATTCTCTAACTTGCATCTAAAATTCTGAATGGACTGCTACAGTGCTATAATGGAAAGAATAATTGGCACCTACAAATCCGAATCATCTAATCCAAATGTCTAGCTAATTTTAGTAAACAATAAATGCAATAGTTTCCACCACAATGAACAACAAGGTTATTAGTTTCTACCACAGTGAATGGCAAAGTTACTTTATTGGTAACAACAACTCAATCATGATTGTGGCTCAAAATAGACAACTAATTTAAGTATTGTAAAGTAAAAGGAACTCAAGTAGAATAGTTTCCATACAATGGCAAACGTTACAAATATGCATGTTCCATGGTGTTGCTTTACCTAAGCAATGTCTGTAGTATAGCTTCAAACAACGTTCGGAAAGCATTACAAAAAATTTCAGGCCTCCAAAAGGCCACAAGTTTTGAACCTTCTTAGTGCAATTACAAAGGAAATGAAACTGTTTTTTTATTGTTTATAATTTTTTCATGACAGTAGCTGATGTGGCACTACTGGTGCCACGACAGTACCACATTAAGTCTTAGTAGTTTTTTAATATTTTAAAAAATATATTTTAAAAAAAATTCTTATACTTGCACTATGGCATATCGAAAAACAAAACCTTAACAGCCTTCTGCAAGGTTCAGATTTTTTCTAATGTGACTTCGCTAGTGTATGAAGCAACATTTGTGGTAATGCAGAACTTTCTCTTTTCTAGTAGTAAATCAAGCCACTGATTGACTAATGTATCATAATGATGATACAACCTAGATACGCTTCCTCTTCTTTATTTTGGAACTAAGAACATCATTTCTTAAACCTAATTAAGTAGATAAAATTGGACAAGTGAGCACAAAAATCATCAAACAATAATTATGAGGATTAAAGTTGTGTGTAATTATATCACTAGTGTTACTTTTACATGTAGTGTAGATAGTAATGCATACATCAAAATGACTCTTTAACCTATGAATAGGACCTTTGTAATATCAACCCCATGTTACTAGATAAAATAATTTTTTTTTATATACAAGAATATTCAATTGCTTTTCCAACAATTGACATTTAAGTAGTTGTTTTCATTAAAGGTTGCAAGAGAAGTTAAACTATTGGCAATTTAAATTGAGATGAATTGATATTCTAAATTGCCATCTATTGTAATCCTAAAGTCGATCAACTTTATCTTGTCAACAAGTACTCAATTATATTAGAAGTTCATCTATTTAGTATTATTTTTGTTTCTAGTTATAATGAAAGTAAAGTAGCTCTATAAGATGAGATTCATAGTATTCAAAAAAGAGCTTGCATTTGCTAACAATTCTTTAACAGAATGCCCTCTATTGTCAATCCAGGACCAAAGCCAAGGACCACTGTCCACGGATGGATGCTTTCAAGGGACAAGTTTTGTGCATCTTCTAGCATCTTGTCTAAAACAAACAAGATGGTGGGCGAGCTCATGTTTGCATAATTCTCCAAAATATACCTGCATAGGTACCACGATGAATGTTTGTTGTGAGTACCATACCATTATGTTTGGGAGTGCCATATATATTGGAGACATTTCTATTCCTATATCTCCAAATAAGTGGAGAAAAGAGAACTTTTGTAATAGTTGGGAGGTTCTCACTTCATCTCAAGTCCTAATTCTACAAGTTCTAATACGTAATTGCAACTCTTGTTCAAAACTCCTTGAATTCCCAAAGCATTACCACGTAAACATTTTAAGTGAGCTAGGAATTATGATTTGGAACTTAGTGTATAATCCCAAGTCCCACTTTTCAACCCTCCGCCAATCAAATTAAAAAATAAATTAATGAAACTTAAGACTTAAAAAATCATTAGAACCTACTTTATTTGTGTTATTTAGTTATTTATAAGTGTGGCACCAATTCTCACTTAAAAAAATTCATTAAAATAATATAAATCGTTATATTAATATATTGTATTAAATTTCCATAAAATTGTTACCACAATTTTCTAGGTGTCTCTAAGCTTGCACCACTGAGTCACTGACAGAACAGAATCATTGTAATAGTACATATTCTTGTACTACTTTGTTTTTGAGAGCAATGTATTAATTTCTGAAGAAACTCATGCCAATCAATCATAGGGCTGGACAGGCAAGGCTTGGTAGCTGTTGACTGCTTACATCAGAGTTGGCTTGAAACTATGAATAGTGACAATGAATTCCAAAGTCAGAAGTCAGAGTAACGGATGTACGTGATGAGGACTTTAAGAACCAGACAGACCCTCCAAGTTTACAGTGTTATGATCAACTGACATGGGCTCAACGCAATACTAGAGTATCTTGTGTCTTGTTGGATTGTCTTTTTTTTCTTTGCAATGAAATCCCGTTTCATTTGCTTCAAAAAGAAAAAGAAGAAAATGTTCACAGGCTGAAATTCAGCATAGTCTGACACTAATGAAGTTACCCACAGTCGAAAAAGACAGCTTCAATTTCCTGATTTGTCTTAGTGAAGGGGAATTGGGATTACAGGTCTAGTTAGAAAATTAGTGTCACCACGAAAATTCGTTTTTTTTGGAAATTGGCGCAAAACAGTATTATAATTCAACCTAGCACTAATTGGTAATTTAGCGATTGTCGCACTGTAAGGACAAACTAGCTAGTGTAGCTGCATGCATACCGAACATGTTAGAAACCGTGGCCACGTACCTAGTCCATCGTAGTTGCTCTGGCGAGAGGTTGCACCCTTTCTCCACAGCATCCACCACTGCTTTGCCACCGGGATGCAGAGCCCAGTTCACGGAATCGAAATTCAGATGCGTCCCTTGAAGCAGCTGCTGAACAAACTTTCCCGAGTTCTGACCCACGACTGCAGGCACGTTTTTGTTGAGAGTGGTCACAAGACCAGCCTGCGAAATTTTGGCCTGCAATGCAAGTAATAGAGGTTCACAGTAGGATTGACATTAGCGTGTGTGAATAAGAAACTAGTAACTGATCGAGATCGATGCAAGTAGACTGCATCATGAAAATCAGCTCAATTAAGTTGGACACCAGACTGGAGGTAAATGAAAATTGTATCGGGAATTACTTAGATTAAAAAAAATTCATCGGCAATCACTTAGATCCGATCCTGAGCATGTATATATATTCCCATCGATCTGGGAGTGATTAAGAATAAAACAGTGAGCGATGGCTTAATCTAACCAACATTTCCAAGCTTCGCTCTCGTATAATACCGATCGATCCAAGGAATGAATCCATACCATGATGTAGTGATCGGTGTCTGGGATGTACGACGTCTGACACCTGTCGACTTCGAAGATTGGCGTCTCATGCTCTTTTGGCTCCATGCCTACCACCACTCCTGCCGCGCCGTCTCCGAAGATGATTGTGACCACATGGTTGTTCAAATCCTTCGATTGATCCGGATTGAGCGGCTGCGCTTGCACCGAGTTGATCTCCACACACACCACCAGGACCCGAAACGCCGCGTCCGCTTGGGCGATTTCCGCCGCCGTGCGAAGGCCAATCAGCCCCGCGTGGCACCCCATGAGCGACACCCAGAAGTGCTTCACGCTCGGGGCAAGGCCCAAGGCCTTGAGGAGTTGCATGTCCAACGCGGGGAACGTCGTGCCGGAGGTCGAATACGTGACCAGGTGCGTGATTTGGGACTTGTCGCCGCCCCAGTTGCGGATCGCGCGCTCGGCCGCCAAGGTGCCTAGTTTGACGGCTTCCGGGGCGAACAAGGCGAGCCGCTTGTCGAGAGAAGGCGCGCCGTAGGTCTGCATGACGGGGTCCGAGGCGTAAATCTCACGACCATGGGCCATGTTTTTCTTCAGGATGCCGGAGCTTTGACCTGATCAAATCAATAATTGTATATTAGCATGGTCACGACCGGGTACAAAATTCATTTCCTGCCATTTACAACTAGTACGGACTATGGAAGGCTGATGACGCAATTACAGTAGTTTTCGCAATTCTTTGGCAATGACTGTCCGAAATATGACTACAATTTATTTTGCAATGAAACGTCAATTTCGTTAAATTGGCGACATTCACACAGCCGAAAATTGTGCCGTATAACTTCACGAACGGCTAATTCCAGGCCGAAAACTAGGATTGGTATACATTTTGGATTCAGGGCACGCGTCTTGAACTGCGCCCAAAAGTAACGGAATATCTCCAATTTAACGAAATAATTGACGTTAATGGTTTAGTATAGCATTATGTAATGTATTTGCAACTATTTGAGATTGCACGAGTTTACGCACAGATATGCAATGGTTCCCAATAGACCATAAGTTATGACGAAGTGCGGAACCGCTACAAAACCAAAATAGTTGACGATGCTACCTACTTCAGTCCTGTTCTACTGAATCGACAAGGGAGATCTAGATGAGAACTGAACTCATACAATCGTATCTTTACGTGAAAAAAATCAGCAGGATGATGTTGAAGATCGATCTTACAGAGGCGTTCGCTGAACTCTCGGACCTCCGGGGTATCAACCCCGCCGTACCCCTGCAGAATGGTCTTGGCAAATTCGGACATGAGGAAGACGCGGTCGGGAGTGGCCGTTCCGATTCCCAAGATGCAACTGCGAGGCTTGGGAACGTTGCAATTGAGTGGTCCAGGTGAGGAAACTCCATTGGACTTCGGGTGAGCGCTAGCACCATTGGACTTCGAAGGAGGAGCACCCTTCGGCCCCGCACAAGTCTCTCCGTTGCTCAGTTTGACACCGTTTGCAGGCGGCTGCAGCTTCTGCGCAGTATTGCGACTGCCGTTAGAGAATCGATGCGAAGAAGAAACTGGACCAGCTGGTAATGCAGCTTCGACTGAGCAGCAGGTCGACCAAGTGCGACGGTCACTCTCACAGAGAGCCATTGGATTCGAGCTCGAAGGTTTCTTAGCTTGTCTGAGAAGAGGACTAGCTCACTGCATACAATATATTGATCGATCAACACTTGTGATCCAATGGATTTAAATGCTCATGCAGTTGTGAGATCTCGACGATGTGAAACCATTTAATGAGATTTAATTGAGTACGAATCAGATGGCAATGTCAAGACCACGTCCAGACCAGGGGAATTACATAAAGAGGCCATGTTAGTAGCTAGCTGGGGCCTGGAGGGAGCTCAGGTTCTGTGACTTCTGTGACTTCTGTTAGCGGCCTTTAATTAAGTGGGTCAGGTCAGACTGATCAGCAACGTACTGAGCAAGGGGTCACAAGGAAGACGCGAGCCCCGCTTTTTCTTTTCTTTTTTCCTTTTTTAAAAAAAAAATTATCTTTTTTTCCCCTAGGGGGGCAGGCTGAATCGAATTTCAATTGTAAGGGGAAGGTAAACTGCACCTGGGCAAGCACAACATTCAGTAAGGTAGGAATACCAAAAACTGTGATCGTACCATAAACGGTTTCCAGGTATAAATGACAAGTGAAGGTACATTGAAACTGTTTTTGATACTCACACGGTCTATGGTAGGTTGCCTTTTTTTCAAATAGAATGAGGTGGAATATTTTACATCATTTCATTCCTCAAATGATATAATGTAGATTGAATATTACATATCATTTCATCTCCCAAAATAATCATATGATGTGGAATGTTTCACACCTATCAATAGTTATAAGGGTACGTGGCATTTCAATAAAGACTTATCAATAACCTACCTTGATTGTGTAGCAAGAAGACCAGCAAGGCATTACCTCTTGGGGTATTATATTTGAACATGAACCTTTTACCCCCTCTTCCCAAGCTTTCTTAAAATAGAGAGTTGGGTTGGTGGTGTAAAGTTTCATGTTCAAATATAACACCCCGGGGTAACACCTTGCCATTCTTTCTATGCTAAACAACAATGTTGAACACTTTGCTAATTTGCTAATGAATATTTAATCAAAGTATAAAAATGAGTTTTGATGCTTTAAACTTTAACTTTGAAATGTTGAGCAATAAATTCATTGAGAGCAATAAATGTAACAACTACCTCACATTGCTTGAAAAGCCATTTATTTTGTATATTTAGAAGAAAGAAGACAAGCTCTTTATATGCATATGGGATGGTAGGAGGTAAAACAACCCCATATGGGATATATATGGGACCATATAGAATTATGTGGAGTTCAATCACTCATAGTTAAGTCAAAAGTAGGAATTGTGTTTGAAATAGAATTTTAAACGTCATTTAGATATAGTAGAATATTTTTTCATAAAATTTTGAATTAAAAAAATTGGTAAATTTAGTTTAACTTCATATCCAAGAATCCGTTTGAAATTTAGAGCCTTGAATCAAAACTTATGGACAAATTTCAAAGAGGGGTTGGAATGGACATTTTCTTTGCATTTTTAAATATACTTTCTCGATTTTGTTTATAACTTTTGATTAGCGGCTCAAAATTACAAAATGGATTTTTGGAGATGAAATTTAGCTTGATTTTTCAAAAGTTATTATATTATATCAAAATGAAGTTTAGAGTTCTACTTTGATCGCAATTCCTATGTTTTTGTTATGACTTTGTCATAATAGTTGAAGTTGGTGATGACTAAAGAAAGAGGTAGAAAAGTAGGCACTTACAATAAAGTTAACTTGCTCCTTTTACCTTGAACGACCATTGGAAAAGATTGTCTCTCATGCAATCTTCTTGTCTAGTCTCAAATGATCACCATATTGATTGAAGCAATTTGCATTAATGAGTTCAAGTAATTTCCTAGCTTTGTGCATTTTTTATTTAGATTGAATTGAGTATGTGAGTCGTGGCTAGTTCATGCAAGTCTAAAAAGAGCGTCAACATGCCCCACAATTCCATAATTTTCAAGTTTGGCATTAAGTTGCGTCATAATTTGTCTAAGCTTTGAAAACTGTTTTTTGTATTTGCATTCAGTGTAGTTGCTTGGTCACAATACATTGCTTGCAAGTTGATGCATTGGATTTAATCATTGCCAACGAGAATGAAATTGCACTATTATTGAAATCATTTATTTTTTAATACAACAAAACGTATACACCAAAGACACTGTTATATATCAAAATTCATCACCAAAGATAGAAAACATTTCAATTTACAAATTTTTTGTAGATAATCGTCCAAAGCTATAGTCTATTGGTGATTATATAATACATGAGGAGATTATTTGTTTGAAATTAAAGATACAATTGAAGTTTTCTATTATTCAATAGTCAGAAACTTATCACTAAAGTGAATACCCCCACTATAATTGTACTTCATAGGCTTAAGCTAAGAACCTACAAAATTAAGAGCTTGTATCTACCTTGATCAAGGATGCAATCCAAATCCAAAGCCTTTTGCATTATTTTGAGTGAACAATCAACAAAATTTTATCTCAATTTCTTAATTTTTGTTGGTGTATATTTTGGAGAGGAAATTATTGGACTACTTTGTAAGGGGAAATTGTTGGAATACCTTGGGAAGAGGATATTGCTAGTGCATATTTTGAGAAAAGTAGGATCAATTATCTTTTATATATAGTTCATTGAAGCAGTCTTGAGCTTATACAATTCTTACTGCTAAAAGTCCAAATTATAACTTACTATGGACAAAAGGAGATTAGATGCAAAATTAGGGCCTTTGGTGCTAGAAGAAATTGGATTAGAGTGGATTACATTATCCAACAACAAATCCAAATGGTATTCAAAATGACAATCTCACACATCATCACAAAGTTTAGATCCTACAATTTATCAATAGTTATCATGTGTTTATCATTGTTTCATGAGTTCGTACATTAATTACAATTTATTGCATCATTACAATCGCATTACTTTGCATCATTACAATGCAATTGCAAGTAATGCATTGTAACGATGTAATAACAATGCAAAGTAATGCATTGTAATGATGCAATAAATTGTAATTGACCCTAAAACCCATGAAACAACGATAATCACATGATAATTGTTGACAAAACGTAAGGTCTAAACTTTGTGATGATGGTACAACAAATTTCAAAACAGACGACTACAATGCCACAACATGCATCTCTTTTAACAACCATAATAGCAACCATAAAAGCAGACAATCAAGCCCACAATAAGATAAAGGGATCCATCCTTCAAGCCCTCAAGTGAAGGCACGACTTGCTAGTTAACTACTATGCCTTTTGGAAAGTGGTTATTGTAGTTTATGACAATATTGATTGGAGAGGTAAAACCAAAGATTGCATTAGAAAAATCAAACAAAGAGGATTTGTGGCAACATACATCTCCATTTTCAATGTGTATGCTACGCAAGTCAAATGGAATGAATCCAGCTTGGTAGCACAATTTCATGGGCAACTCAAAGATTTGGTAGCTGCAACAGAAACCCAACAATGTAGACTCCTTGAATGGATGGCAATAGCATCATGTATTAATGAGAGATTGTAGACATGATGTCAAAATCAATGGCCTCAATTAGATCATTTCAACTCAAGGGTATCAACTTTTGCACCACAAGACTATGTGAGACGATTCCAAGCAACCATAGGAATTTTGAGACCATTATTGATGGAGCTTGATGCGATTCATATAACAACAGTGCTAGTGAAAACATCTACAAAACAATTTGATTAGCAACGCATAGAAAGTGCTTGGGATCACTATAAGAACCCCATGTTTTATGTGATGTTTTATAATTTTAGTAGATGGATTTAGGTGATGTCAAATAGAACAACTTGTGTTTTTATATCAATAATAACATCCAATATAACATTCAAATGAAATGATCTCCCACTATATACTTGGCCAATGAAAGAAAGAGCCTGGTCATACCACAATTGGCACTAGAAACTACAAGTCAATGTCCCCTCCAAGCATAATGACTTAATAGTTTTAAGGTGTCATTTCCTATTTTTTTTGTATTTTCGTATTGTTTGATCTTGTCGGATAATAAATGCAATGCTAGGACATAGCAAGCTAGTGCATGATCATGAGAGTGTTGATTGTAACAAAAGAGGATTTGGAGTGGCATGGCTAGATTTTGACAATGAGGAGGATTCATTTTCTATTTTCTCATGTTTTTTTTCTATGTTGTTGACAACTTTCAATTTTTATATTAAATTTTGATAAGAAAGAATATTGTCTCTATTCTTATCAAAATTCATAGGTTCCTATGAGCTCAATTTTTGTTGATTCAAATTCATTATGAAAAGTACAAGTGAATTGAAGTAGACTACAATGAGCCATATTTTGGCTAACGTGGAATATGACTACAACGAGTTACATTTTGGTTGATGTGGCATACAATTCTATATAGTCATATTTTTTACTAAAGTGGAATATAACTATGGTGAGTTGTATTTTGGCTAATGTGACATATGATTATGGTGAGTCATATTTTTGTTGATGTGTAATATGACAATTGTGAGTCATATTTTTTGTTGATGTTGAATATAACTCTTATGAGTCATTTTTTTTTATTGATGTTGAATATGACTTTTATGAGTTATAATTTTGTTGATTTGGAATATGATTTGTGTAAGGGATATTTTCTTTTAACGTGTAATGTATTAATGTGACTCTAGTAAGTGATATTTTTGGTTGATGTGAAATATCACTATTGTGAGTCATATTTTGGTTGATATAACAAATCAACTTAATGTCATTGGTAATTTTGTAATTGAATGTAATTATAGCCATACATCAATATGGTTTAATTACTAAATAAAATAATTTGTGCAATTAAAAATGAGTATACATAATTTACGAGATGTACAAGTTGTAGTTATATTATAAAAAAAATGCAAAAAAAAATGTAAATCTTTTCTAAGACTTCTATTAGTCATTAATACAAAACATAGTAGAAATATTACAATGACTCATTCCATGATTGAATATTCACACATGCTCGTAAGGTTCATATTACTTACAATAATGTGAAGTTGTTGATTCTATTGTATTGAAAATAGCCTTCAATGACTTTGCTCCAATTTTTAGTGCCTACATACACAATCAAGGAGGTCAATTTTAATGAATGAATAATAAAGGTTAATCTTTAAAGGTTTATAGCAACACAAATATATAGCATAAGTTGAAGGTGAAAAAAAGACAAAACAACTATGTTTTTAGAAATTACTAGTGGTTGGTGCTTGCTTTGCTACGCATTCATCATTCGAATTTTATAAGAATTTTTATCTATTAGATAGAATGCAGAACAAAAATTTCAATAAATCTTCAAATAAAAATGACCAAAATCTTTGTATAATTTTTTTATAAGTAAGCATATATTGATATAAACAATAGAAAATTAATGAATGATGATTGATATACATGCAATGATGAATATGGTAAAAGATACATATACATTAGAATGCATTAGAAATTTGACTCCATTGTTACAAAAAATGGCAACCCAAATTGAAGAATTGAAAAGAAAAAATTTATAAATCTCAAAAACTTTGTGAACAACTTAATTGTTGTGGAATTCAAAATCGCTTCAATTGAATAGATTTCTCAAAATCATTTGGTAGTAGCAATAGAAAATTGAAATCATGAAAGCTCAAAGCTCACAAAAGCACAAAATCATAGAAGCACAAAAAAGTGTAAAGCCAAGAGAAGCAATGGATTTTCTACCTCTATAATATCATCCTATGGATCCTCTTTAATATCACCTCAATTGCAACCACTGTATTATTTCTATAATATCACCCTTTGTAAAAAGTGATATTACAGAAGTGATTGTGTACTGCTACTCTATTTCAGTAATATCCCATTGTGTGAAAATATGATTTCTATGTATGCATGATTGGAAATATTTTATAAAATAATTAAAATAATCATTTTAAAGACTTATTGAAATCATTATCATGCATTCTATTCAAATATATCAAAATTTTACTAATATGTGATACAATGAGTGCGTAGCATAAGCACGAGCCTCTAGTATTAATGGTAGCATATGTGATATTACAGTGGAACTTATGATTTCAGTAGTATGATAAAAAAATAAAAATGAATAAAATAAAAAATAAAAAAAAGGTGGCAAGTACAAAGTGGTTACAACAAATAAGAGCTAAGATGCAACAAAAGGCAACAAGAGACAACAAGAAGCAAGAATAATATGAATTAAGGTGCAACAAGAGAAATTTTAAAAAATAAATTAAAAAAAATAGAAGGCAAGATTTAAGAGACAATAAGAAACAAAAATTTAAGATGCAACTAAAGGCAACAACTAAGAAGGAACAATTAGAAGCAACAACAACTAGTAAGCAAAAACTAAAAGATAACAACTAAGAAGCAACAACCAAGAGATTCACAACAACTAAGAAGCAACAATCAAGAGACTTACAACAACGAAGAGACTCACAACAACTAAGAAGTAACAACCAAGAGACTCACAACAACTAAGAAGTAACAACCAAGAGACTCACAACAACTAAGAAGCAACAACCAAGAGACTCACAACAACTAAGAAGTAACAACCAAAAGACTCACAACAACTAAGAAGTAACAATCAAGAGACTCACAACAACTAAGAAGTAACAACCAAGAGACTCACAACAACTAAGAAGTAACAACTAAGAGACTCACAACAACTAAGAAACAACAAATAAAAGACTCACAACAATTACTAAGTAACAATCAAAAAACAACAACTAAGAAATAATAACTAAGAAGTAATAATCAAAAGACAAAAACTAAGAAGCAACAACCACAAAACAACAAACAATAAAAGAGAAGAAGCAATAAAAGGCAAGAAATAAGAGTTAGAAAGAAACAAAAGACAAGAAAGAAAAGGCAAATGAAGTGGTGGCTAGGGTTTCAAAACCCTAAAAATGACAGCTAGGATTTAGAAACCTTTAAAAAATGATTGCTAAGATTTGAAAATTTTAAAATAGTGATAGTTAGAATTTCAAAATCCTCCAAAAGTAGTATCTAGGATTTCAAAATTTTGAACAATAGTATTTTCATATTTTTTTAAATTACCAAATTTTTAAAGGTTGCTCAAGAAAAAAAATGAAACTTTTATAAAAATGTGACTATAAAATATGACTATACATAGTCACATGCAAAAATATGATTGATACATATGACCAAGTGTTTCCAAGACATGTTCTTTATAAAATACTTTCATATTCCTAATAATTGTATATTATACATTTATCAAATACAAGGGCAAAATATGATTGACAATCATATTTGCAGTCATATTTTTTCCCAAAGTTTTGGCATCCAAAATGTGACTGTAAGTAGTTATCAATCACCCCAATCACATTTTTCTAGTCATAAAATACAACTTTTGTTGTAGTGTATATTTATACATATATCTATATTTATAACTTTCAGTATTTGAATTATTTATTTATATTTTATAGATTGTAATTTTGTCTACATAGGATGCTTTCATTTATTTTTATTTAAATTAATGATATAAAAGTAGTAGAGCATCTTGATTTGGAAACAATTACAACATTATTTTACCAAAATTACTTACATTGAAATTCATTGTCCATCATGAGTCCTCAAAGGGCATGGGATAATTTGAAGATGAGATCTTGACCACGTAAAAATTATCCCGCATTGTTGGTTTTACTTTCTACCACCTCACATGTAAAACCATGAAGAGTTGTCTTTACCATGCAATTCACAAGTCATGAATGGTATCATGATTGAATGAGGTAAAATAATTACTGAAATTATTGATCTTAATGAATTGTATGCTATTTTATTGAAAGTGTAATTTAGAGATTTTTTTTTATTGTCCCTAGTTGGCAATTGCAATTTTGCACATTAATTTAGAAGTACATATTTTTCTTATTATTATAAAGAAAGTAACCCATTTCTGACCACTTAAACAAATTCAAGTATTTCCAAGGCAACTTTTAACAGTGGGGAAATTTTTCCATGTGCAAAAATAGAGTTCATAAAGTTTCTATAATTTTTAAAAAAATTTAAATTTCTCAAAACATAATTACTATTAATTTTTTAGCTGAAGATTTTGTTCCACTCGTACTCATCATATAGATCTTCATATTTTCAACCAGAGGCCAATTGCAAAATCCAACAAGGGTGGGTTGCAATATTGAGAGTCTAATAGCCAATCATAATGTGCCACAACTGCATTGGAATTGTGTCATAATTAATCTATGTCAATCACTTCCTGCATAGAATTACACCACCTTATAATGCCAGAACGAGTCATTGACATAACATTCAGTAGCAGTCAAGACTTCTACCTCCCCCGGATGGAATGACGTGGAATATTTCACACCCCAAAAGTAGCTTAGGGGACACTTGTCACAATCTGTTAGAACTCACTGCTGGATGCTGAGTTACGACAACACATTGCAGTTAGTGGAGAATTAAGTACAACAAATACACCTACAACCAAAATGGCAAGGAATTCATTAAGACCAATACTTTCAATGGTATAATTTCCTCACCTAGTTTAGAAAGTTATTTATGTTCAATATTTGATAAAAGAAGACAAGTCTTTATATACACATAGAGTGGTAGGAGGTAGAACAATTCATGTGGGATATGTAAATTAGAAAGTGTAGTTTTTCAACCGCTCATAGTTAAGTCAAAACTAGGAATTGTGTTTGAAGTAGAATTTCAAACCTCATTTAGGCATAGTATGATAACTTTTTTTTAAAAACTTTGAACTAAATAAAGTTGGTCAATTAAGTTAAGTTTCATCTCCAAACATCCATTTGTGATTTCAAGTCTCTAATGAAAAGTTATAAACAAACTTTAGAGAGGGGTTGGAAGGGACATTTTCTTTGACATTTTCAAACATCTTCTCCGAATTTAGTCGTAACTTTTTATTAGAGGTTTGAAATCTCAAACAGACTTTTGGAGATGAAACTTAACTTAATTTATCAACGTTTTTTAGTTCAAATTTTTGGAAAAAGGTTATCATACTATGTCTAAATGAGGTTTGAAATTCTACTTCAAACACAATTCCTAGTTTTGACTTAACTATGAGTGATTGAAAAACTACAAATTATAATTTACATACCCCACATAGGTTGTTTTACCTCCTACCACTCCATTTTTAAATAACAACTTTTCTTCTCACTAAAACATTCTAATTAAGCTCTTTATGGCAAATGATTATATTACATTTGTACATTATTCAATGGATTCTTTGAATATTTTGTTAACGACCATCTTTCTTTTCTATTTGTTCATTATATGTTCAGTCCTAGAATTAGCATAAAAATGGAGCACAAATATACTGCCTACTGCCACAAACGTACTACCTATTGCCACTATTGCAGTACTAAAACATGGAATAATAATGTGTGAATGAATTTTATAGATGAACATTACGAAGAGAAAAAAGCAATCACTATGAATGCTAAGGTAAGAGGTCCAGAAATGGACCACTTAAGAAGTTTTTGACCTTTATAGAACAGAGTATGGAAGCAATATTTTTGAAAGAATTTTGATGGAAAGGAAAATGAACAAGAGTTCATTGAGAGTTTTCATGATAATTTCTAGACTTGATATGAATTAATGGTGATTTTCCAAAGTGACAATAGTGTAGGTTGCTATAATTGGGTATAGGCCATGATAGTAATGAATGTAAATTTTTTTTGAAATTGAGCATATGAGTCCAACAAGTCATCATTAACATCTTTGGAATTACTACATTGTAGATCTTAAATCCATTCACTCCCACTTTTCAAAAAAATTACTACATTGCATTAAATTCCTTCACTTTTAGCTTGAAGTAGTAAATAACTCATTCCTACTCTATTGCCACACTTTATACTAAATCCTACCACCTCTACAAGGTTGTAAAAGTATGCAAATAAGTCACTCCAAATACTTTGCTCTTTTAATTCATTGCTCTATGTAGAATTTTGTCACTCTTATTTGGACGATTGCTAATGCCTAAACTATTTTTGAGCCTCCTCTTGTACTGAATGTTATCCATCACTCATGAGGTGCCTCCCATAGTTTGGGATTTCAAAACACACTCCTGATGCAACTTATTGACTCATATATCTTTAAGTTACTAACTAGCAGTTGGTGCTTGCTATGCTACGCATTCATCATTAGAACTTTATTAAAAAAAATTTATGTGTTAGATAGAATGTGGAACAAAAATTTCAATAAATCTTCAAATAAAAATGACCAAAATCTTTGTATAATTTTTTTATATCAATAAGCATATATTGATATAAACAATAGAAAATTAATGAATGATGATTGATATACATGCAATGATGAATACGGTAAGAGATACACATACATTAGAAATTTGATTCCATTGTTAAAAAAATGGCAACCCAAATTGAAGAATTGAAAAGAAAAAACTTATAAATCTCAAAAACTTTGTGAACAATATAATTGTTGTGGAATCCAAAATCGCTTCAATTAAATAGATTTCTCAAAATCATTTGGTAGTAGCAATAGAAAATTGAAATCATGAAAGCTCAAAGCTCACAAAAGCACAAAAATCATAGAAGTGCAAAGAAGTGTAAAGCCAAGAGAAGCAATGGAATTGTTACCTTTATAATATCACCCTATGGATCTTCTTTAATATCACCTCAATTGCAACCACTATATTATTTCTATAATATCACCTTTTGTAAAAAGTGATATCACAGAAGTGATTGCAAACTGCTACTCTATTTCAGTAATATCACATTGTGTGAAAATACGATTTCTACGTATGCATGATTGAAAATATTTTTACAAAATATTTAAAATAATTATTTTAAAGACTTATTGAAATCATTATCAAATATATCAAAATTTTACTAATATGTGATACAATGAATGCGTAGCACAGCAAACACGAGCTCCTAATATTAATGGTAGCATTTGTGATATTCCAGAGGCAGTTATGATTTTAGTAGTATGAATAGTGACTAGGATGTGAAATATTTCACATCATGATTCCATCAAGGACAAGGATTCAGGATTCCATCAAGGGTTCCATCAGGGTTCCATCATGATCCATCATGATCCCACTGACTGCTAAACAGATTGAATGTTGTGCGAGGACAGTTTCCAAATCAAGGCCCATTTCCAAGCCTTACTCCCCATCGAGTTTCTTTTCGTCAGTCGCAAGGTGGCAGAGCGAGAGCGCGAGCACGGCGAAGGTCAGTTATTTCGTTCAGTTCGTCACCATGACTGTTCGATTCCCATCCCTCTGTCGTGGCTCGGGGAGTGACATCCGTGCACGCCCCTCTCAAGAGGCTAATGAAGTGAAGTGCAGTACTGTAGGGTGAGCGTTGGAGCGTCTGAGACGGAGCCAGTGCTTCAATTGCTCTGAGCTCCGAACTCCACTGACAGTCGGACGTTCCATTGCCTGAGCCTTGGCAGCCAATTGAAGCGGCTTCCGCGTGATTCACACGGCTGAAAAGGTCCGGATGCAGGACGCTAAACCTGGCCCACGAGTGCCGGGTGGAAACGGGATACGGGACGGCCATGGGGAGGAGCATTTGTGGAGTGTAAGCTGTGCCTTACCTAGCAAGTGGACAGTGGGAGGAGCATTTATGGAGTGTAATCTGTTCCTTCCCCAGCGAGCAGTGGGAGCGGCGAGTGGAGTGGGGAATGGCAGATTACACTCCACAAATGCTCCAAACAGTGATCATTCCATTGCGTAATCAGCCCCTTGTGAGGTATTATCCAACCATCAGTCATCGACCACCTTAGGGGTTCATAAACTTGGCCTACAAGTGCCGGGTGGAAACGGAATATGGGATGGCCACGGGGAGGAGCATTTGTGGAGTGTAATCTGTGCGTTCCCCAGCTAGCAATGGGAGTTGCGAGTGGGGAATGGCAGATTACACTCCACAAATGCTCCAAACAATGATCATTCCATTGCATAATCAGCCCCTTGTGAGGTATTATCCAACCATCAGTCATCGACCGCCGCCTTAGGGGTTCATAAACTTGGCCTACAAGTGTTGGATGGAAACGGAATATGGAATGGACATGGGAAGGAGCATTTGTGGAGTGTAATTTGTTTGTTCACCAACGAGCTATGGGAGCTGCGAGTGGGGAACGGCAGATTACACTCCACAAATGCTCCAAACAATGGTCATTCTATTGTGTAATTCATCCCTTGTGAGGTATTATCTAACCATCGGTCGTCGACTACCTTAGGGGTTCATAAGCTTTTTCAATGCTTTTCTTGGCATTTCATTTCTTCCTCATGGACGTACGCTTGCTCTGCCTCCGTGTGTTGCTCTTGTTAGGTTGTGAGTTGTTGTTTGTATGTTGGCCTAAGTTGCTTCAGGTGTGCATTGTGTGGTGCAAAATTGGGAGGATTATTCTAGATTGTGAGAAGGCACCCCAAAAAGCTCATAATATTAAGTGGGAGCTTATTGTGGAGGAATTTTTTTTATATTTGTTGTGCATGATAAAATTTACAAATTTTGAATTTATATTTGCAATCAAGAGGCCCCAAATTATCAAGAAAAGGTGAAGACCATAGAATCAACATGGTACTAAATTGGGGGCTTGTATTTTTACAATTATTCGGCATTCACATTGCATGATTCACTTTGTGGAACATGTTTAGTGTTTGACATTCTACTTGTAAGTGATACCTCAAGATTTCATCACCCTAGCCATGGATTCCAAGTGGCAGGTTTGTCCTTTCTCAATGAAATTAGGCTTCATTTGTTTAAAAAAATCGTAGATTCATCCTTATAGGGTTAGATAATGCAATTTCAAGGTACATAGAGACCTCTTTAACCTAGATCTCTGTACAATGCCAATCTTGAATATCTTACACACTTGCATGTTATATTATTCCATATTATAGATTGCAATATTTGTCTCACATTCAAGCTACTTAACCTTTAATATGACTATCATCCAAGTAGTAAAATTAAGAAGAATAGAATGTACACTCAAATTTGTTAAATGTCTAATATTGCAAATTTGAGACAAGGGTGGTACAGTCGATGAAAGTGTAGCAAGTGTGCAAGGCATTTTAAGATGTCCACTTAGGAAGAATGCCAAGGACTAAAAGTGTTCAATGAATGACTTTAAAGTAACAAATAAAGGCATTTTTGTGATCCACTTTTACAACATCTTCTTGATATGTAGAAGACTCATAAAGTCCTCAATGAGGCAATTTTCCAAAACCATTCAACGAGAATAGGATGAGAAATACACTTTTCATCTTGTCAAGGATTTATTGGCAAGTCATCCAAATACCCAAAATTGGCATGGATGGCAATCCATGGTTAAAATGAAGAATATCCCTATTCATCTTAGAATCTGAATTTTTCATGATGGCTACCTTGGTGGTTGGGTTGCATCTTTCAAGGCTTAGTTTTCAAATGCAAAGAAGCCAAAAAAATGTTTGATGAATTTCCTAAAGAAACAATGAATGCACCAATTCATCTAGAAATCTAATAAGTTTTATTTTATTACCTTGGTGATAGGTCTTGTGTTTCATATTAACCTTGAAAAGACAAGCTTGTAACTAGGTTTTCAAATGTCAAAATCTCTTAATCTATATTTTTCCATTTTACAACTATTTTTGAATAAAAAACATTTCTATTTATTTTCCAGAGATGTAATTTTATTTTTTCTATAAATTTTACAAGTTTTAATTTTTTGGATAGTTTTTTTGAAATTATTGTGAATTTTTAAATAAAAAATAAAAAAATCATATCAAATACAAAATGTGCTTAAAAAATCTGAAAATTTCTTTATATATGTTCATTATAGTTTAGAATATTGTAATATAAATCAATTTACCATATCATTCTAAAATTAGAAAATTAATGCTCTAAGATTATTGTATTTAAGTTCAAATTGCAATAAAATATTTAAGGAATATTTCAAACTTTCAAAGCGAAGCAAAAACTAACCTCCATGAGCTTCATTTCAAATTAACCTTTAATCCTTAAAGGACACTTTGTGTTTAGACTTGGTCAAGCTTCATTAAATTCTACATTAAAACATAGATTTCAAATATTTGATATTTTTCAAATGTAGTAACATATGCTTAAAACTTAAATTTTTTTTATAATTAAAATTATCAAATTGAATTTTATATGGTTTTAAAAAGAAAATTCTTTATAAAAATCACAATAATTACAATAATGCTTAAAATAATATAAAATTGTTAAGAAAAATGGAAATAATAGTGACAAACATCATAGTGTAATTGATGTACTCCTTGAAATTACACTAAAATCCCAAAGTGTTGTATTTTGAGCTTTCAAGATGCTAACTTCAAAGTATCACAAAAATTATACTTTTGATAATTTTGAAAAAATTGAAATGTAGTAAAAAGTAGATTATTAGAGCTATATTTTTAAATTAATCTTACAAACTTCTAAAATCAAGAACCATGTGAAAATCCAAATGTTTGACTTTTAAAATGTTGAGGGGCTCATATTGTCCTTTCAAGATTAAATGAGAAGCTATGCCCTTTTGGGCTTGGTTTTAAAAGAATGGTTGACAATAAGTAGATTTTGGATTATTTTGGAATGTTTCAACTAACTAAACCTTGACTACTATAGTATATATGGCTTGCCAAGCACTACATTTAGGTTGTAAAGTTACAACATTGTTTACTTTGGCATGCCATGACCTTACAAACTATGGATAAAGAATAAGATCCGTGCTTTGCTTATGAAGATCCTTGGATTGCCTACTAGGCAAGAGAATGTCATTTAAGGATTAAGAGAAAGGTATAAATGTTGCTAGTATACACTACATAGTGATGTATTGATTTGCTATTCTTGTGTATAGAAAATATATAAGGATGAAAAATCTAAAACCATTTCTTGAAAATGAGTTCAAGCAATTCCCCCTTGAAATACTTGAGAGAACATTTTGATAACTTCAAAGAAACCTCTAGGATAGAAAAAAACATTTTTTCATTCAAATTTTTTGGTAGGAGTTGCTTAAATGCATTTTTGGTGAATGGAATTGGATATTTACTCAAAGTAATATATTTTGAGTTTTCTACATATTAAGAAGATACTCAATCCCTAGATCACCAAGCAATACATTTAGGCAGTTTCAAGTTCCTTGTTTTTGATGTGAATTTTTTCATAAACAAATCTTTTTTGAATTTAGTCCCAACTAATGAAATGAAGTTAATGAGGAGTTGTTTTTGGTCCAACTTGAAATTTTGAAAATTTCAAATATAAAAAATTTAATTGCAACTTGAATTGTGGGCTGATAACCATGATCCATTGATTTCCTAATTATAGATAGACATGATAAAATAATTTTACTCCATAATATTCTACACATCTATATGCACACATGGAGAAATTTTGATCCTATTTGGTATTTGATAGGGATTTTCTACCTATCACCAAAGTACTGGTACTTTGCTAAAAATGATGTGATTTATAAAGTGAATTCTTCATTTCTATAGTAATCTTGAAATTCATCCATTTGCCACTTTTTGGCAATGATGTTTTTAAACCCAAATAACTAAACTTCAAAGGGAATGTAACCCAACAAATTTTTATTGAAAATGAACATTGAATGAAGGAGTTACAAGCCCCTGAAGTTGCAGCCATCAAATGCAGTTTGGTGAACTCAAATTGAACCTTTGAACTTCAATTAGCTTACAAAAAATCAGAACATCTTGGATTGATCTGAAAATTTTACCACACAAACTAAAAGAGAGAGCGCAAATTTCACAACAAGTTTTATTGAATTTACACATTGGATGCAAAAGTTACAGCACTTTGAACTGAACTTAAACTATGTGAGGACACTTTTGGTATGGCGTTTAGGTTAACAGTCTTCCAGGGTTGAAACTGAAAGAGGCACTCCCAGGAGAAATTGTGGGACTGAAAGTCTCAAAGGGCAGAACTGAACTTACTGAAGAGAGAAACAACAGAGTGGCGGGTGAAATTGTGAACTGTGTATGCTGCCGTGCCTGTGATTTTATTTTGGCCAATGGCTATGGCTTCTGCCGTTGCTGGTGGTGCTCTTCCTCCCACCCAATTGACTTACTTCGACCACATGTGGAAGCTGCAGTCCACCGCGACTGTGCTCTCTGTCATCACGGTGCTTTCACAATTACCAGCTGCCATGTTTTCGGTTTTCGGTTTTGGACTTTAGACATGGCGTATTGTTTGTTTTACAATGATTGTGCGTGCGCTCGTAGCTTCCGGTTTTGCTGGTGGAAGCAAGCCTAGTTTACTGTGATTTAGTGAATTAGGGTTTGAGGGTTCAGAAACAGCAGATCTTGTATGTCGGTATCTTTTTCAGTTATGATGGTGATCTTGTAAGCTTTGTGGAATTTACCATCGGAGGATCTGGCTCAATCCAGTTTTTGACCTAATAGAGGAATGATGGGATCAAATGCAAAGGTGAACCTTAAGAGCTTGCAAAAAAGGATCAAATTTGAGCTTACCCTGCATTCAAACCAATCTTTAAATGAGAGGACGGATTTGTGCCACTTTTTATCCTACTCATCGTCACCACTCGAACGAACACGGACGATAGTCATAAACTCATATCCGCTGAAAAGAATACCGACATACAAGCAGATCTGGTGTTTATGACTGTCGTTTGTTCAAGGAATTAACGATATGAGTTTATGACTATCAGAATTTGAGTCTAAGGACTTTGGATTTGATTCAAATTTTATTTTTGTAGGGGTACAATTTGTAAAGGGTTTAGGTTTTAGCAAAGTACAAATTTTTCAAGTACAACTCCATTCCAGGAGGTGAAAGTGGAAACACTAGGGTGAGACTTTTATAATAACTCTATTGTGTGAGCTAGGTCTTTTGAGCATAAGCAGCCTTCTTCTTATTTGAAATCATGGTTTTGTTGTTTCTGGTTGTGTTCAGGAAGGAGAGCGGGTGGCAGTGGTGTTGGATCAGACGATATTGCATCCCCAAGGCGGGGGGCAACCATTTGACACTGGCACTATTGAAACAGTAGATGGAACCATCAAGTTTTGGGTCACGGATGTTCGTGCGAAATCTGGCGTGGTAAGTCTGATGATATGAATCATTGGGCGGGTCTGTGTGTGTTAAATTGTATATTATTTTTGATAACCGTGTCTTTGATTGCCGTTACCTAGCATGATATTGTAATATGAACGTAGAACCAAAATCCAATTGGAGGATCCTTTGGTGCCTAATTTGCGAAAGCCAATTGTACAGATCATGTTCTGTCTATCTTACCTTCAAATTTTTAGCTTTTGATTTTGAGTGTGCTAATAGATCATTACAATAAAAAAATTAGATTTCAGACTTCAGAACTGCTATTCAACCATCAACAGAATTGATTGCATATTTTCTAAATCAGAGTTTTTAGATCTTCTGAATCAGATCTTTTAGCGGGTTGAAATACAATCATGAAGGGATATCATTATGCGTTCTAATTCTCCTCTCAACAGTGAGACTGCCACATTTGCTTCTAAATCCTGCATTTGTATTATAAATTCTTATCCTTCCAGATGTTTTTGCACCCGCAGGTATACCACTATGGAAAATACGGTCATGCAATTCTGTCAGGGTCAATTGGCTTCAATCCTGGAGATGAAGTCAAAGTTGTTGTAGACAGTGCCCGGCGATCACTCAATTCTAGGTTTATTAATCTACCCAATTGTTTGTGACATGGGATGTTGAGCAAGATTGACGGAGCATTTTTGTTATGGATCTGTTATTCATTTATTCTTTTATAAGGAAATTTGTATTTTGAAAGTATCATGACTCATAAGAGTCGTCGGTGATTCTTCGGTGGGACAGATTGCATACGGCCGGTCATCTCCTTGATGCATGTATGAGATTTATCGAACTCGGATCGCTGGAGCCAGGAAAGGGCCATCATTTTCCTGAAAGGTATGTTTTCGATCATCTTTGTGACCAAAACGGCTATAAGCGGCACTTCCATATCTATGGGAGTTGAAAGCTTCATGATAAGTAACAAACTGTATCAATACAAAGAAGAAACCATACCTTGCATTTTCAGATTTTGAAAGTCACCATTATTGACTATAAGCTTCCAATGGTTAATCTGTTAAAATCGATTTCTATTTCACTTGTAATTACTGCTGCAGTTGGGTGTTATGTTTGCTTATTTTGTAGATGCCCAAAATTCGTGATGTTGCCCTGCAGCCCTTTTGTAGAGTACAAAGGAGCAATACCATCAAACGATTTAGAGAACAAGCGGATTGCTTTGGAAGCTGAAGCGAATCGACAAGTTGTGTTGGGCGGTCAGGTACATTAAACAATGTGACTTTGAGTCTAGTAGACTTGTTTTCAGATGCATCTCGTTGAATTACCAAGGAATGAACAGTTCTCTGGAAGTTAGCCTTACGAAAGTCTGTGCAGGTACGAGCGATGATTGCACCCTATTCAGAAGCAGCAGCTTTATGTGGTGGAAGTCTACCTGACTACATTGCTAAGGTGTGTCATGTTCGTACATGAAATGTGATGATTGCTGAATTTGCAAGCGATTGATAATGAGTTTGGCGCTGATATTTTGAGGGATCCAACTGTGCAGGACAGTTGCCCACGGATTGTTTGCTTGGGTGAAAATCCAGGATGCCCTTGTGGAGGAACTCATGTGTCTGACATTTCTGAAGTTGGAGAAGTCAAGGTAGTTCCATTGTATTCTCTATTTTTCATTCTTTACCAATAATGAAAATCTGTAGACCTTTTTCAAGTACATATAATTATTTCGATCTTGGTAATGCTGATTGTTAATTGTGCTGTTATTTCTGTTTGCTTAGAAGAATACACCGCCTTTCTTGAAGGGGTTGTGTGTGATTAGTAGAATTTGATTACATGCTGATCTTGATGCAGGTCACACAAATTCGTGTGAAAAAGGGAGTCTCCAAGGTGAGCTACAATCTGGCAAAGAGCACGGCATGAAACTCCAATGCAAGAATGGGCTCAAACCTTAAGTGCACTGTGATCAATTCACAATTTTCTCGAGTATAAGTGGTTGCCGGTGGTTGTCGAGAAATTAAGATGAATAGTTACGTTCATGAAGCCCTTATCCTGTAGAAGAGGTTTCAATTCGGTAGAGCCTTCACTCCAGCTGCTTACTACAAGTGTTTGGAATACAAGCAGGTTATGAAATAGGTCGAGGAAGCCGCATAGTCCTGGCAAACAACATAATAACCCTTCTAACTCGAAAATTAGACATTTCATTCCTTGATGAGTTTTTGTCTCCGACTCCATAATCCATATTCTGTTTCGTCAAGCTCATTAGTGGAGATTATAGTGCTGTGGAGAGATACTTGGGTACAAGAGCCAGAAATTGAGGTCAAAGTTTTATTACTGCGTATGAATTTCTTACGCAATTGAATTCCTTATGAATTTCGTATGAATTTTGATGTCAAACATGCTTGCAGGTTGCAGACTTGCGGCCCTTGAACTATAGGTTATATTTGTAAAGAAAAGTTCTAAAAATCTATTTCTTACAAATGTAAGAGAACTAACACAAAAATTTCCACAAACATTTAGATTGATGAATAAATGTGAGCTTGTGACGCGTTTGCATTCACTCATTGTTCAAAATTTGAATGTCTAGTTCTTGAAACTTGAAATGTTGCAAAAGTAAAAAAAGATTGATGGATGACTTTCAAGATCATTGTAGAGATGAAGAATACATATATTGGTCTTTTTTGAAGATTGTTTCAATGCTAAGGAGTTTACCACTAAGGTATTATTTCAAAAAAGATCAATAGGTGTATCCTTCATAAAGAAAGTTTGGTGTATTTTTCATAAAGTCCATAAAGGTTAAGGAGGTATTATTTCAAAAAAGATCAATAGGTGTATCTTTTATAAAGAAAGTTTGGTGTATTTTTCATAAAGTCCATAAAGGTTAAGGAGTTATTGAAGTTATTTCTTTTATCTTCCTTAGCAATACAACTTACCTTATGACATCATCTTGCATTGGCACCTTCCATCGATTGATATGTTTTACCTTGCAAAAATTTCCAATTGGATGCTGGTATAGTAGGTACGTAGTTGGTGTTCGAATTATCATTTGTTTTTGGCAACTTCTCTTCAAAGTATATAGTGTGGAGGCAAGTCTTCCGAAGAGTGTGCACACCACAGGCAATAGAGAACTCCCTAAGGTAGACGTGCTAATCACGGCAATAGAGAACTCCCTAAGGTAGACGTGCTAATCACGGCAATAGAGAACTCCCTAAGGTAGAATAGAGAACTCCCTAAGGTAGAATAGAGAACTCCCTAAGGTAGAATAGAGAACTCCCTAAGGTAGAATAGAGAACTCCCTAAGGTAGACGTGCTAATCACTGTAGAGACAAACTTTGAAACCTTCTTGTGAATGAATTTCAAGTCTATTTTTCTTGAAATTTGGTGCACTAAATCCATGTCGAGTGTGAATTTCAACAAATTTCAAGTTTGTTTTCCTTGAAATTTGGTGCACTAAATCCATGTCAAGTGTGAATTTCAACAAATTTCAAGTTTGTTTACCTTGAAATTTGGTGCACTAAATCCATTTCAAGTGTGAATTTCAACAAATTTCAAGTTTGTTTACCTTGAAATTTGGTGCACTAAATCCATGTTGAGTGTGGACTTTGGAAATAATAAAATCGGGCTATGAAATCATATAATTTTGACACAATTGTAAATCTTGTGAAGAAAGGTCTCATTTCAAGTGTGAATTTCAACAAATTTCAAGTTTGTTTACCTTGAAATTTGGTGCACTAAATCCATGTTGAGTGTGGACTTTGGAAATAATAAAATCGGGCTATGAAATCATATAATTTTGACACAATTGTAAATCTTGTGAAGAAAGGTCTCATTTTAATTTTTTTAAATTGAACAATCATTCACAACATAAAGTGAAATCATATAATTTTGGCACAATTGTAAATCTTGTGAAGAAAGGTCTCATTTTAATTTCTTAAAATTGAACAATCCTTCACGACATAGAATGTGCAATGGTTGGAAAAATGTGCGTCGGTTGGAATAAGCGGAAAAAGCATTTTTCAGCATGCGATAAGTCCCTCAGCATGCAATAAATATATAATTCACTTATGTTCACTTATGTCCATAGTATGCACTAAGTGTTCAGTTATAGGGAGTATGCAGTAATTAGCACGTCTACTTTAGAAGAATTGGAATTTGGAATGTATCTAGTTCTAGAGAGTGTGCGGTGATAAGAAGAGTTGGAATGGGATTTGCCAAAATAAACCACCAATAGGAAAGTCATGAGGGAGGTTGATTTGACAATTGAAGATGATTGAAGAAATAATTCTAAAACATTAGAGCATCTATATCCATGTGCGCAAAATCCAATGTAATAAAAAAGCCATCATAATTCTTGTTTCCCACCCTTGCTCACCAAATATGAATCATCAATAGTCAAGTGACTACTCATCAAGTAAAATAAATAATTAAGAGACTAAACTTAAGAACTGTGATTTCAAAGGCTATTGCTTGACAAGTTAGGATTGAGTGCTAAAAAAATATTGTGACCGGATTCAGAGCACTTATCATTTACATTTGTAGAGTGTTAGATTCTTAGCATATAAGGACGTGGATGCTCTTATTCACCAATGTTGAAGTCCCTTTGCATTTCTTGCAATTTAAGACCACCTCAAATAATCATTAATTGAACCATGTAATAAAAAATATATATTTTAAAGCCTCCATATCCTAGGGCATTCCATTTGATTTCTTCCTAAGACCTACAAGAGGAGGAAACTAAAAACTTAACAATGTTATGTAATCAATAGCAATCTTTAGTCATAAGATAAGACAAGCTGCAATAGATTGAAATTCACATTAACCCTTAAATGATAGATTGAGTTTGAGGGGTTGGATTTTCAAAGAATCTTCAAGGAATTGCTTCAATATTCAACTACATGAGAACTTCCCCCCAAAATTCCTTGGTATCATTCTCTTTGTCTTGACAAGATGCATTTGATCAATTTAAGTCTTAGGTTTCTAATTTTTGCATTGGAAAGTTTGATAATTTTTTTGAATAGTGGCTTTGAGTTTGACTATTAACGGCTTTGATGAGGGTGGAAACTCATCATTGATTGGTCATTTGAACAAGCTACAAAATGCCCATTTGAGAAAGAATTTGAAATCTAAGTTTGGATAGCCCTCCTAGGACCTCCAATGTCCTTTAATCCATTATGGACTTATTGACTACTTTCTGGTCAAAATTGACACTTTTTCATTGGTAGCTATAGTTTTAAAATGAACTAGCAGTTGGTGCTTGCTATGCTATGCATTCACCATTAGAATTTCATTAGAATTTTTATGTATTAGATAGAATGAAGAGCAAGAATTTCAATAAATCTTCAAATAAAAATCACTAAAATCTTCATATAATTTTTTTTAATAAATAAGCATATATTGATATAAACAATAGAGAATTGATGAATGATATACGTGCAATGATAATACGGTAAAAGATACACATACATTAGAATGCATTAGAAATTTGAGTCAATTGTTACAAAAAATGGCAACCCAAATTGAAGAATTGAAAAAAAACTTTTAAATCTCAAAAACTTTGTGAATAGCTTAATTGTTGTGGAATCCAAGATCACTTCAATTGAATAAATTTCTCAAAATCATTTGGTAGTAGCAATAGAAAATTGAAATCATGAAAGTTCAAAGCTCACAAAAGCACAAAAGCACAAAATCATAGAAGTGCAAAAAAGTGTAAAGCCAAGAGAAGCAATGGAATTGCTACCTCTATAATATCATCCTATGGATCCTCTTTAATATCAACTTAATTGCAACAACTATATTATTTTTATAATATCACCCTTTGTAAAAAGTGATATTACAAAAGTGATTGCAAACTGCTACTCTATTTTTGTAATATCACATTGTGTGAAAATACGATTTCTATGTATGTATGATTGGAAATATTTTTATAAAATAATTAAAATAATTATTTTAAAGACTTATCGAAATCATTATCATGCATTCTATTCAAATATATCAAAATTTGTACTAATATGTGATACAATGAATGCGTAGCATAGTAAGCACGAGCCCCTAGTATTAATAGTAGCATTTGTGATATTACAAAGGGAGTTATGATTTTAGTAGTATGATTTGGATATGGACAAAATGAGACAAGTGTGGGGAATTGAAAACCAAATGCATTGAGACAAGAATAAAAACAATCTATGCTAGCATGTAGTTTTTGGGGTGAAAAAACAAACAAAATACTAGCTAAAAATATAGAAATCCATACGGAAATCAATACATAATTTTTCATGCATATATTGCAAAGCCCCAAACATTCATGCCAATTACATTGGTATGGTTAGATCTCCAAAATGCATCACATTTTGGTATTTTTTCTATGTTCAATCTAAGACCAAAAAACGTCTTACTTGCCCCAAAAATTGACCACAATCCTTAATGGGTTAAGGATTGACTACCATCAACTCTTGTTACATACCCTCTATTAAAAATATGAATGTAGTGTTGAAAGTATGAAACATTTGTACTATTTATCCCATTTTCACGTTGTATGTTGCAAGTTCAATGACTCTTGTGCTATAACTTTTGAGGTAAGGTAGTCTACTCTAAAAGCGAGTGGCCTCTTCAAATCGCCCCTATATTTAGGTCTAAAGTGAATAATAGGTGTTCCTTAAATGAACCTCTCAAGCCATTGAGAGAATCAAGAGAAAAGCATTATTTATTGCAAGAACCAATTGTTGACCTACATTTACTAAAATCACTTTAGAAGTTGCAAGTGGTCGGATTTTGAAAGACCGAGGGTCACAAATAGGTGCCTACAACAGTTTTTTTTGAAAATTCATAAGTAATTCAAAAATGATTCAAAAAATATGAAACCACTTGTGTGACGTTCCACATCCACTTTTCTTTCTATGAAAAATGATCGAAAAATATTTCTATTCATGGAAACCTTTGAAAAAGGGTGACCAGCTGGTAAATGGTCGCTTTAAGGCCATACTACCTTAATGAACAATGAACAAATGGAGCCAGAGTTGCTTAGAAAGTGGATGTCACCTTTTCAATTTCAGATTTTAATGAAAACACATGAAGTGTTAACTTACTCAAACTGCGCAGCAACGAAGAGCATATATTAAGAAATAATTCCTCCATTTAGCTAGGTTATAAGTGTCAGATAGTTTACATTGAGGATGCAATTTTTTTCTTTTTCATGAAACACATGGACAATTTCTATTGAAGAGGATGCATTTTGGAAGTGGCCATCGTGCGGCAGTTCTCTCACTTTTTCATCTTACGAAAATTTGCTTCAAGTTAGGACGTGGTGAACGTTTTGCAGAACTTTGGAATCTGCTTTCCATCTGCTTCCCCCGCCCAGAAAAAAGTTGTAGCAGTCAGCTCATCTCGGCACATCGAGATCTTGGAGATGTACGTACCATAAATAGGAACGTTGCAAATTGTTGCGACATGGAGCTTCCTGCATGTTCGGATCGAGCTCTGCCGGCAGCCAATGGCTCCCGGAAGCCCGCGTCGAGATTTATTTAGGAAAACTGGTACCGTACCTGAACATCCATTGACGTTGTTTGGTCACATAAATTCGTTAAAATGGTGTGTTCAGAGCGTCAACACTCTCTTACGCTGAGCTCAAAACTAGGAGCGGTTTAAATGTCAAGTTTCAGTAAGTCAATGAAACAGTGCTGATTTCACGGGAATCCGCCATTTTAATGAATTGTTCGAGATTTTTTGGAATAGGTTCAATCTCAATTGCACGAGAGACATAAGGGAGATTTCAAGAGTTTACCATAACTGGGTTTACCATCTCAATTGAAACATTATCACGCGCTAACTAGGGTGTAAACTCCGTTTAATTTCGTTTAATTTCAAGAGCGCAAGGGTAAACTGGTAACACTGTCTCCCTTTGGAAGGCTTCCCTGTACTGGTCAGTGGTCATACTGAATCCAAATTCCTAGGTTCAAAACTTCCAATTTTAGCACCATTAATGCAGATCATTTGATGCCAGCATCTTTAGTTACCGATTTCAGACTGAATTTGAAGGTCTCTGCAGACGCAAGACTAAGCGGGAGACTAAGTAAGCACTTTGCAAAAGACTTTTAAATTTGAATACTGGAAGATGCTAAGTGTGTTGAATGATGCTCACTGAGCGCACGGTCCCTGTTTTCCTTCTGTCCGGCTGCGCTTTGAAAACGCCGATCGATGGACTGATGGGATCGTCGATCTAGGAAAGGTGCCTTTTCCGACAAGTACTATTTCCATTTCCTTCAAAATTAGACTGAGAATCTTCTCGATCTCACACATTGCGTAATTTCGGGTGAAGTAACTTAATTTTAATGTGTGACACATCATGCTTGTTCACAAAACCTTAACACAATTTGGGTTCCAGGCACTAAGTTGTGTTTCTTGTCCATCTTGAGGCCCTTCTTCCAGGTTCCAGCTTGGTGTGAAAGTTCACATTCAGCTCAGTTTGTGTTTCCAGCTCTTGAATTGAATTGCTGGAAACTTTGAAGTGATACGGAGTCCTGGCCATATCTCGCATGTAAGTTTCGGCAGGGGAATGATTGTTTTGTTAGGGTTGGGCTTACTAGCTCTGGCGATTGTGTCTGTCGGAAGACCAAAATAAGCTCGTTGTATCAAAATTATGCAGCTGGGAGCCGAGTGCAGCTTGATCAAGACTGTGGAACTCTCGATGCTTCCTCTGTTAATCCACTGACCGCATTATTAAGGAACACCCTGTAGGCTGGGAGAGTGGTAGTGTAGAGGACACTAGTTTATGTGTAACCCCAGCCTTTGAATGGTCAATCAGGTCAACCCCTCCGGGACTCTATTCTTGTAAATTTTTTATGACAGAGACCCGGCCCCAAGCAGGACTCGCCGCTCAATTAAAGCTTATTCTGTGAGGTCTTTTGCTCTGAGGTGTTTCGCTTTGAGGTGTTGGTGGTTTATGAGGGTCCCTGAAGTACACATTGTGACAATACGGAAAGCATGGTGTGTGTCCGAATACGTGCTGATGCGCATGTTTGCTTACCGTGTACAGATTGAAGAGCTTGATAAAGCACCCACATTGATTCCTACTTTCTGAGTATGAATGCGAGATCAAGAGTTCCCGCCCTGGTTCGGGTGGTGCTGATACTAGCAGCCTGCACAGAGATGGGTCATTGCGCAAATTACACTGTGGGAGTGGGCTTTACGAATGGCAACAGTAGTACCTCTTGGACCAACACAGTGAACGGGCTGTTGAGGCCTGCAGTTCTGGAGGCCGCTTACCAACAATGGTCTGATTCTGTAAACGTCACTGTGGGCGACACTCTAGGTCACTCAACTTCTGCTGCATTCGCTATTTTCATGTCCGAATCTTGAGCTTTTGTGTTCAGTTGTAGCCGTGCTAAGTATTTTATATAGACAAGGATTGTAGTGAATGCAAGAACTTCATTGCCATGTGCACGAATTTCTTGCCTTGTTAGCTAGGGGAGAGTAGAATGAAATTTGAATGGTTTGCAAGTTATGTACAGCACAGCAAAAGTTGAGTTCAAGTGTGATTGTCCAGTCGTAGAGTCTACCACCAAAAGGAGGCTTGTAAGTATCTAGCTCTCACTATCTTGGTCCTTGTGGTTTAACCAATAAAACTAAATTTCCTTCAATTAGCGTTTACTATCTAGGTTCATGTGACTCGATCAACTGATCTACCACGTACAGTAGCTGAACTACCACAATAGACTTTTGTTCACGCTCATGTTGGTGCGAGAGTCTTGCCGTCCATGAACTTTTTACTCTGATCTTAATTAATTTCCACTTATCCTCATATTGCACATTTTTATGTCGAATTTTACCTTCTGCTTCTGGTTGTCTAAAGTAGCGCAATCCAGGTCCATGTGACTTTGGTGGTAAAACCAAGCAAGGAAGTCTTTATTCACTCTGGTCTGGACTTTCCTAGGCAAGCTAAGAATTCTTCATCTTGAGCACTGTCGTCCAAGATCATTTCTCACTGCTGCCTGAAGTTCCTATTCGTCCTCATTTAACAATTGTTCATGTCCTTGTGGTTCAGTTTTTGACTACGAAAGAGGCCAACATACCGTCTTCCTCGCCAAGACCCTGGAAGCTTATACGAATTGCGACTTCAGTCTCGGCTCAGCAGAAACTATGTCGGATGCAGATCTTCAAACTGTAAGTATATCGAGATCACTCACTACTAACACCAGTTGATGTATATTGTACTACACTAAAATTGGTAAATAGTGTTGGCTACACTAATTGTCAACAATAACACTAATTGTAATTTGCAAGGTTAGTGTTAGAACATTATTTACTCATTCTAACGCTATTTTAGCTTTATAGTAAAATTTGGTCATGTCAACATTTCTACAAGAGTGCATTTAGTGTTAGATGGGAACAAAATATAGAACAAATACTATTTACATATAAGTTGAAAAATAGTGTTTGGGGTAAAAAACAGGGAACAACACTAATTATCACCCAACACTATTTATCAATTTTAGTGTAGTGAGGGCGCAAAATTAGGATCACGAACTACAATATTTTAGTTTATGAAAATTAGTGCAATTGATACAATTATATTCCAGCCTGCACTAAAAATAGGGTGAAATTGATAAATTAGTGTCACGCAGTAATGGGATAATTCAGTGTAGTGATTTCAATTCCCCTTCCAATTGTCGGTCGTTTAATGGTTAACACTCTCCATTGCTCATTTCAAGTACACTGTCAAAGTTGTGAACAGGCCCAGCGAATGTTGGAGACCTCATGTTGGTTGACTTGGTTCTGATTTTGAGTTCTGATATTTCGATTGGTGGAATGGTCTGTTTTGAACGCAGTACACTATCAAGCAAACCGACGGCACTCTTTTCTTCACGTGCACAGTTCCTGGACATTGTGAAGGTGGCCAGAAAGTGAAGATCACACCTTTTGTAAGTACTTCAACCGCAACTGATTGCCCATTTTGTGAGTTTGCTTCAATCTGCGTACTGTACACCTCCAGTGGCTGTATCAGAGCTTGGTGCCACACTTTTTCGGACTCATGACCACAATGCAACTAGGTAGCCGGACTAGACTCAAGTTCACCTAACATTACTTCAATGAGAATTAAACCGCCTTGAAGAAAGTAAATCTTGAAAAATTGAACATCGTTATATATAATAGAAATTGAAAAGAAAGAAGTGGTTATGGCTTATAACTCAACTTTTCTTCTCGAATGGCTGCCTTGTTACAGGTCTAGCTTAGAAACTTATAAGGCCTAGAGGTTTTGGATAGTTTTGATACAGTTTCTTGCTTGTAGAAGCCTCCTCTTGTGAGGATTAGGATGAATTGGTTATTAGAGATTCTTTGTTGATGCGTTGCACTAATACTAGCGTACTGTGTGATTAGGGCACCACCACTGCCACCTCAATCACACCTCCAACGTCTTCACCATCAAATGCCCCACAGCAACCAAGCTTGATCTTTGGAATGATTATTACGCTATTTCTTATGTATTACTTGCCTTTTTTCACTCAATAGCTAGAGTTATCCTTTAACTCATAGGGTTTTCAACTGACCTAATTTATGACCAATTGGAAGATCAATTAATATGACTAAAACTAGATTTTCTAGCACATGTAGGTTCAACCAACGTCACCAATTTGTTGGACAATCGACCACTACCAATTTTCACACAAGGTCAGCACCCCTTCTTTGACACAATTCAAAGATAACTGTAAATCGTGGGTTACAAGAAACTAAGCTGGCAGTTCAGGGCGTTTTCAAATCTAGTCATGATGTGGTACAATATGGGAAACCAGTGCAGATGTGAATGTAGTTATCAAGAATTATGTAGTCACAAAAAAACAAAGAATTCAGACTTTAGTTAGTGGATCTGGGATGGATTCCACGATGAATATATGCTCGGAACCAAATGTGTAGTGCCAGTTTGACTCTAAGATTAAGTTCTCAACCAAGAATTTGTTTTTCACTTCACCTACTTGCATGATACCATCATATTGAATTGAACTGAGTGAGTAGTGCATTGATCATCTTTCATTATCTCTTAGCACTTGTAGAAAGCAGATTCTGGATCACCAAGCTACAGTGCAAGAGCATGGTTCCACATGCATAAACATGTGGAACCATGCCTCCCATTGCAGCCCTTGGTGCTCCTTTCTACTAGTGTGGTGCCTTGGTGGTTAATTTTGTACAATGGCATGTTTCATTGCCCCAAAACAGTGGCATTCAAGGGCATAGAGTTCTAAACTAGCTAGGAGAAGCATAGATCTAAGGCCTTGTAACAGACGACTTTGAATGTGATGTATCGTCTTCCAAACTACCAAGAACCTGCCTTGCCGGGTTCGTAGCAGGTACTGTTTTGAGTTCTTGTACGTTGTTGTTCAGATATAAGTCACAGATGCTAAATGCGCTTGATGAATTGAAGTGAAGCTTAGTTTAGGTTACATGGTGTACTCGGATATATACGCATGTGTGTAAGCTTGTCTGGTTCTACGTTTTCGATACTACTCAACAAGCTAGGACCGCTTGGCTTTCTCAAGGTTTCTATGTTATGCTCCAAGTCTGGATACGGAGGTAATTGAATAACTTACTGAACATTTTGGTTCCATAGTTTCCAAATTCCGCTAGTACCCTTATTTATTACCAGCTTTCAATCGGACGTGACCGCTTGAAGAAGACTATTTCAAATGTTTGAAGAATGTTTGAAGAAATACAAAATTTACGCGGCACTAAATACGGGACGATTTTTACATTTAGCCTTGGATGGGGCAGTAAGGGGGTCAATCTTCCTGGCCATTTCTTCCAAGTCGCATTCCGAATCTCTAAAAGGGCACTAGCACTGAAGAAGAAACCGAGAATTAAATTTTCACCTAATTTGACACCGAATCGCAAGCTTGACACACCTGATCGAGTACGAGTTCAACCAGAATTCCAAGAGTCAAAAGTGCTACGATTTGGTCGTTGTTGATCGCTTCGTGCCATGGCAAGGTCCAATTTCAGCGGCACCATGTCTGTTTTCTCCGAGCCCGATGGTATCGACGATCTCTCCGGATACAAATCAATAGTCCCAGTGCTACAGGACTCTCTAAAAGCAGCCACTCCCGGCGCATCCTCACCCTCGTGCTTCTTATTCTCTTTGTTATTGATGATGGAGTTGATAGCCGCTGCCAATGCCGCACTGAACTTGGGATCATTCGTAATGGCCGCGCTCACGGAGCCCACTTTCATGACGCCGTCCTTCCCAGGATGCAGAAACGACGCCATCTTCGCCGCCAATTCCTGCTGCACCTGCTGCGGAACCTGCTGCGGAACCTGTTGTTGTCTGACTTGAGTCATGACTGAGGTTGGTATTGCCATTTGTGTGGAAGAGCTAGACCTTGGTCGAGATCCAGACGTGTGAAGATCCATGGCCATCCGAGTGGCCATGACGGGGTCGCGTTGGGACGATCCCAAGCGCAGGCTGAGCTGGGTGACGGGGTCACGAGTGAAGTCCAGGGTGATGGTGGGAAACGAGGTGGAGGACGCGAAGGTGGAGGGATGGTCGGTGCCGAGGGATTGAGGCTCTCGGTCCAGGTAATGCTCTGGAACGCCGGCCATGCGCGCGACGTCGCTGGTGGTGGAGCCCGAGAGAAGCATGCTGGCCGCGGCGGAGGTGGTCGAAGCCATGGCCACGGCGGCTTCGGGAAGCGGGTGGTTGTGCGAGCCCTCGTAAGTGGTGATCAGGATCGAGGTGTCGTCGGCACATCGCTGAACCTGCGCAGTGTGACGAACAAACCCTAAATTAGTCTGACATCCGTAGCCACAGCAACTTGCATTTCCGTCTAATCGTTTTCTTTTAGGGCATCAAAAATCCTTGTGGTTAAGGTTTTTTGAGGTGTACAGAAAGACCGTTGTTGTTTGGACTTCATTACAGTTCCTGGGTCTCGAAAACTAAATCTAAAGCTCTAAAAGGTCCATCCACATCTCAAACATCATTTGTGGCATTTTCACATGACTTTATCACGAGTACGGTGGCTATTGAATTCCAGAGCTTAAGCTATTGCCTGTTTCAACGAGACAAGATTGAAAGTGCCATATATAAGAATGTCCAATAGAATCATCAATTCTTAGGGCTCATATTGAGCGACATACCTGCTTCCGAACAGGACACCCATGAATCACTGTGCAGCGATAATAGGCTCTAGGGCAGGGATTTCCCTTTGCCATTTTTTGACCATATTTTCGCCACTGGCAGCCATCACCCATCTGCACCACAAGTTATCGATCGCCACCAAATGAGCACAATTAGATTCCGTAATGAAAATGGCTCAAAAAACTTCAGTTTTGCCATCCTTCAAGGCCACTGGTTTCAAGAGCTTCGGCCCGAAACGTTCCAGTATTGCAAAATTCCCTACAGAAATAACATTAAAGAAAATAACATTGGGATGACATTGTTTGAACCAATGCAGTGTTGTTGTTCTTGATATGGCTTTTTCAATGATATTCTGTTTCAACAGACAACAGGCAATAGTTTGCACACATTTGACTTTTGAGAAATACAGCAACGTTGCCGAGCAGCTCACCGTGGTGGAATCAGAGCGCGTGCGAACGGACACACGGGGCTTTCGCACGGGTGTGTGACCCTCCGCTTCCATTTTGTGTAAATTCTCGGTGACTTTCTGAAAGGGCCGCTTCTTTGGTGGCGAGGCGGCGGCGGCGGCTGAGCTTGTTGCCTCCTCGACATGAGACCTTTTGGAGCTGAATCTAAGTACTGCCGGGTCGCCGTCGTCTCCTTCTTCAGAAGACGATCGGAGCGAGGTCCTGTTTGTGTGCGCAACAGCTTCGATCTCTTGCCCATGTAAACGTTCGCAAGTGCTGCGAGCTTCTGGTTCGTCTCCTTCCGCTGTGACTTGAGTCGTGGACTCATCCTCACGCCCGAGTTGCGACTCGGACGACCTGTGGGCGCTTGCGTCCGCTTCCTGCTTCAGGTTCGATCGCAACGCACCCAACTTAGAGCAAGCCACATGGCGTTGCGGCGATGAAAGTTGTCATCCATGGATAATAATTCTCAATGTGTTGAAAACTTATCTCGATTCCTTTGAGATTGAAGACTCATTTTCATGATTCCAACAGTTGCTGAGCTAGAGTTTTCTTGCTCTATTAGAAAATTGAGAGAAGATGGGGTTTCAATCTGTAGTATTTTCCTCCACTTTCATCCCCTCCTTAAGTATCCCATTCCAATGTTGAACATTATTTGCCTGCTTCCTAAACTACTCGAAAAAACCCTCTGGAAGAATTGGCAAGTGCTCCACGGGTGTTCAGTCAGAGTTTGGAATTTCTGTTACCTGAGGCGATGTGGACGTCTGCGACGGAAGTCTTAAATCTAGGAGAGCGAGCATATTGTGATTCTCCTTCCGGGCCGAAGCGAGCTCGCTCTTCAGCCTCTCGTTCTCTTCGCCCAACCTACTCAACTCCGATTGCGAGAACAACCGCTGCTGCACACACAGGCGTCATTAAACATTGTCGAAAAAACGAGAAAACTTTTAACCCTCCCGATAACTCCTTCTGGACGGCCTTTATAGAACTTGCAAGGAAGGCGCTCAGAAGCCGGCACTTCCGTGCTCAATCTCCACTGTACACCCAATTTCAGCAAGTGCGACTTCAAGACAGTACGATGTTCCGCAACGCAGTTCTAGGATTCTAGTGAACATGATTCCATACCTGACCACTCTTGAATCCCAGGCTGCCAGTAGGTTCATGAAGCTCCTCAAGTGACGCCAAATGGAATTGATGCGGCAGAATCTCTTGGGTGGCACCGCTCTCACTCTGCACCAAATCGGCCAACATATCAATATTACAACACCACGAACGAGGTTTAGTTGCCGACGTTGAGATAAAATGCTAAACTGCAAGATACTAGTTATAGAGCTCGAAGGTCCTACCATATTCGACGGTCCCACAAAATTCGGTTTCCAGAACGGTACAGCTTCCCTTGGGGGTGTTGGACGATCTGACAGTAGCCACTGCACTTTCGAGCTTCCGGCGAGTAAGGACTGGTGCTGCAACTGCACTTCCTCGTCCAGGTCTTGCGAGCTTCTTGCGACCTCTGCTTCTTCCTCCCTGCCTGCGAGCTCTGCTCCTGACATGAGGAAGTCCCGGGAGAGGGTCGTTTCGTCCAGACTGAGAGCGAGGTTGGGTTCTACAGAACTTCCTGTATCCACTTTGGCAGCTTCAATCAGAGTCGACTGAGGCCGCTCCTGAAACGACACCATATACCTTGTACTACTTTTGTCACCTACAGTATCTGGTATGCTAATTGGAGCCATTACATCGCACACAAGAGAAGCAGTCCTGAACGCTTCTCGTGCACCGTACCAAAACCGCAGACTGCTTTGATCTGCTCCACGGTAACTGTCTCGGAGCAACTGATGATTGCAAACTGCACTTGCAAACCTAGCCTGCATATTAACCCAGAGGTACGCTTGCAAGACCGATCAGTGAAAAGTCGACCCCTGTAACTTGTAACGACCGGTACTTGTTGCACTTGTGAGATTCAAGAATAGCAGTCTATCTGTTTGCGCACACGTGCAATACCACTGCAGGTATACGTCGCCCTTGTGGGCAACTTGAATCCCAGGGCTTGCGCGTCCAAGCAGCTTGTAATAGTTGAACAATTGAGCGGGGAGATACGTACTCAGACTTCAGACGGTCTGTGATTCCATGTACGGACTGACGAAGCTTCATCTAATCTGACACGACTGACAAGGGCGTGATCGGAACTGGCGGCCTTGTACTTGGACCCAAGCCAGGCTTCCCGTTTCTCCTTTAAGGATGCCGACGTCGGAGGTGGCTGCCGCAAGTCACAGCTAGCTAGCTAGCCAGCCCGTGTATACGTCGATCGCCGTACATTTTCCATCCAACAGACGACTCGTCAACGATGAACGTACCGCATTAGACTATATAAGTTATGTTAATTTGACTGGAAGCGTAAGGTACTCGTTTGCTAGGAACCGCGCACCATAGCAAGACTCCAGGCAAGTTTCGAACATTCGTTAAATAACCAGTGAACGATCGATTGTTGTACGCGTTCAGACTTCAGTTGAGGCAGGTGGTACCAGTGCGCAGTGCACGGCGGTGATGTTCAATGATCGAAAGGCTAGCTGGCTGCAGAGGCAACTGAAGGTTAATTATACTGTATTCGTGACCAAAAGTGACGCACTGCGAGTGTGATGTCCTCAGAGGCTGAAACTTGCCTTATTTCTAAGGCCTTATTTCTACCAAGGCCTTATTTCTACCAAAAAACACTCAAAATTGTCATTTTTGTAGCAAAGAGTAAAAAAATTTGAAAATTATTTCTTTTGCACATCCAACTATAGGATCTTATACCTTACTAGTACTATGAGAATGTGTGGAAAAAATTTCAGAAATTTTGACTGCATAAATTAAAAGATATTTATGCTTAAAGTGAAAAAACCAATTTTTTTAGCACCCTGCGGGACTGGATTATTTGACTTTGAACTTTTTTAACTTAAATTTTTTGCACTACAGAGTTTTGAACTTTAAATCCTTATTGTGGGAAATTGAGTTGAGAGTCTAGTGGAAAAAAATTTCAAAAAAAAACTTAATTTTCATGCTTAAAAAAATTGTTAAGTAGAAGTAGGTATGAGAAAGAAGGAAAATTTAAATTATTAATATCTTTAAGATGGAATTAAAATGCACTAATCCCAATGGTGAGATTGTTCTAGCAAGCAAACAAAATCATGTAAAAAAACATTTTCAGAAAAATTGTAAGATTTGCATTCAGACATGAATTCTCTAAGTTATTTTTTTAGGAAGATGCTCTAACTGCCTGAAAAACAAGATTGTCCATAACTTCCTCATTAAAAGTCCAAATCAAACTTATCAAAGCTTCCCATGTAGACAAAAATATAATGTATGAGAAAAAAAATTTAGAAAAAAAAAATCAAATTTTTGAAATTTTTTTGTTGCCCCCTCTCCCTTGTTTTGAACTTATTTGGGCATAACTTTCGTTCCCAAGCATCAATTGAAAAAAAATTATATTCCCATGAAGCTCATTAGTTTTTCTATCTTCAAAAAAAATTTAATAAAATCATGACAAAATTTCAGCCTGTAGGTACCTGCATGAAATCCAATTTGTCCCCCCAAGGAACAATGGTCCTTTAGGGGTTAAGTTGTGGATCTTCGACGGGATATGATCGAATCAACTGGCTTTTTACTAAGGTAGTCTGTTTATATTCTACCCATGCTCCAAAAACTACATGCTCCTACACAAAATAGTGAAACTAGGTTGCCCCATACTAATTTCTTGACATTTGACATATATAAATATTAACTCTTACTGTACAAGAACGCACTACTTTTGAATTAGATCTTGTTGTAATTGGAACTCATGAACCTCCATGTGTACAAATGGAAAGATCAGTAGAAATAATTGTTGACTTTGATGGCTTATAAAGTAACATTTTTGGTGTAAGGCAATCTAATTTCACTATTTTGTATAGATTATACCATGAACTGTTTACTATAAGAATGAAACACTATCTAGTGCAAAAATCTACATGCAAACTTGGCATGACACCATACTGGTCTATATAGCATAGAGGAATAACGCCCTCTCCTACTTCCACCATTGTAGTGAAGAAAAACAACAATTTATTACTGAGGTCTTTCATGACACTTGGTGTCAAAATAGTCTTTTGCTACTATAGTTTCCACATGCTAGAATGGCACCTATCTTTCAACCTTTCACCTAGGTTGCATCATCCACGTGAGCCAAACTAGCTATATCCTTCCTCCCCCCCTTCCCTTTAATTCACACTGTCACTTTGAAAAAACATATTTAATGTTGAATGGGTGTCAATTTGGGAGTATTGTTGCACAACTTTGTGAGTGGTTTGAATTTGAATTTGATTCAGAAATAGACAAAAATTTAGTATAAATAATGTAGAATTATAAGTGGTAGGATACTTTGTTAGAAAATGCTTTAATCCACATAGAAGACATCCTAAGCTAATTTGCTCTTAAATAGGCATTTTTTGCACCTCCTACCTTAAGAATATTAATATCAATTTGAATGCCACATTTAACTACTTTTGAACTTTGGAAAGTCCAAAATTAGTAGTGGTCATCATGAGATAATGCAAAACATTAGGAGATATAGGTAAAACATTAAGAGATCTCTACAAACATCAGAAGATCTTCCAATGTTATTATCCAAAGATCTCCAAATGTTTTGTCTATAATTCACTTAATAATCCAGAAGTGGTTAAATGTAGCATTTGTATGAGTTTCTCAAAGTTTTTTATAACCCTTTATTCTATTAAATTGTCTTCTATACCAATTGATTTATTAAAAAAAACTTGTAAAACTACTATATTGTTTGTATACCATGATGAACCTTGGTGAAGATCATTATAATTATAATACATAGAAACCATAGTTACATGAACACAAGTCCTATCAATTGTCATCATGGTTGTCATATTGAACAAGTTACTATTCATTTTTTGTCCTGTAGGACGAGCTACTATTCATCAAATGTACCTCTCAAGTGCATTTGATGAATAGTAACTCGTCCTACAGGACGAAAAATGAATAGTAACTTGTCCAGTATGACAACCATGATTGTCATTTAATTCAATCGATTATCTAAAATAAGAATCCTTTGTACTATATATTAAGTTAAATAATATAAGAGTGCATTGTCAAATTTAGAATATTGTATACATTCTTGAAGCCAATAGGTGTGACCCACTTGAACATTATGAAGGTGAATGGAAATACTAAGGAGAAAAGTTTCATTGTTTTCTTGAGAAGTATATTTTAATGAGTTTTGTCAGGATTCCAAAGAGGTCTCTTTAAAGGTCCATTCTCAACTTTCTAATATAGAAAACTATATATTCCATGAAATATGCCTGATTGATAATTTGATATCATAAGTATGGTAGTGTGCTATAATATGGACCATCTCCTCCAAATGAACCCTAGCTTTAAGGGCAAAATGGAGATGAGATGATCCTTGAATGGACCACTTTAGCAATTGAATGCATCTAGGAAGAACCAATCATAGTCTTTCAATTGGCACATCTCTTTACAAGTTGCAAGTGGATAGATTTTGGGAGACCTACGGTCATGAATAGGTGCCTATGTCCTTAATCTTTGAAAATTTACAAGTAATTCAAAAATACTCAGAAAAACACAAAACCACTTGTGTTACGTTCCATGTCTATTTTTCTTTCTCTGAGACTCTGGCAAATGATATAAAAATACTTTGGTCCACGGAAACCTATGAAAAAGGCGGACCAGCCCTTAAATGGTCGCTTTTAGAGCATACTACCATACAGGTGGTCTGGAGGCATGCATGCTGACGATAACCCTACAAATGGTCTTGAGGAGAATGATGAAAAATACCAATCACTCTGTCCCAATGTTGCTTTCCATGACCATACGATCATCATCAGTCAATACCTTTTATTTATTTATATAGTCATTTCAAGCCTTTGAACCTTAAAGTGCTCTCAAACCTATGCTGACAAGGTACAGGCAAAACTTTCAGAGTTAATTAAGCATGTCAATCTGCTCAACAATCTCCCAAGTTTCTCCCAATTTAAGTTTTGATGCATAATTATGATAAACAACTTGCATGTGTGTCACAGGTTATAAATTAAAGAACATCTTAGTTTCAGCATGAATTTTCTTTGTTGCCTTGTTGGTGATTATGGCCTTTCAGTCCCACAATTCACAATGACTCAGTGGCCTCCAACCCTACTAGAATGACTTATTTAAGTACTAACCATTCAACATTCTTGATTCTTGCAACTTTGGTAGCAACTTTGATTCAAAAGAGCTTACGAGATCCACAGAATTGTTCTCACTGGCTGGCTTTCAACTGTGCCCTGTCTAACTTTAATGAAATAAAATAAAATAAAAACTTCATAGTACGTCCGGACTTACGGATCGAGAGTGGGAGCCTTCTGTTGAGATGCTGTTTTAATTAAGCTTAGCCAAAAACTTCCTTTGCTGACACTTGACAGAGACACTCACAATCCATCTTGTCTAGAAAAACACATATTGTACGATGGTCTAATTCGACGTGAGGCACAAATGCGTCACCCCAGACAGACTTTTTCTCTACTTTGGGCCATCTCATGCGGCCACCTCTCTCTAAGTTGAAGACAGTACAACCTTGAAAGCAGCCTAACAGAACTGCAACCACCATCACCACTTTTGCTTGTGGATACATGACGTAAGCAGTGTCAATGGTGATCAACCCAGATGGAAAATGCAGTCATGCATAGAAATCAATGACACAGGTGTAAGCGGCGCATTGAACCCCACAGAGCTAGTGAACAGCGTAAGTGAGGAGCTTTTTCGATTGGATCTACAAAGTCCGGAACAAAATGATAACTACTCAGTTACTGAAGTTTTTTAGTTGAAATTTGAAGCCAACTTACTCATGAGTGAGAATCTACAATTTATGAGAGAATCATGGTGGCTCTAAGTCCATAATACTAAACTAAGTTGGGAATCTTTTATATCAAGTACACTGTGTCACAACCCTTGTCATAAAATCCGTCATCTTGGAGACATATCACTCTAGACAATTATTTCATCCGATGATATTCTCGATGAAAACCTAGAGCGCGACGAACATTCCTATGAATGATTCGTCATGCACACGTTGTTTCGCCTGTCTCTGCCATACTGGAGTTTGTCTAGTATGTGTAAAGGCCCAACGAAGTCCAGACGTAAGTACTGCTGACGTTTGGACCAACTGAAATTTCCACAAGCTAGAAAGTTCGGCAATTCCGCAACCCTTTCAGGTTCTTCCTGATTCGCCATATGAGAACAAATCTCTCGCGCTTTTTTAATTTGGCAAACAACATCTTTCTATCTTCGCTGCAATATAATCTATGAACGCTCAATTCCCGCAATGCCAAATTGGATCTACTGTTGCTCGCAGGAATCACTGGTCCCAACGGTAGTCGTGACGTCACGGGTCCTGCTACGTCGTGGGGCCTTCACTTTGTCGTGCGGCATTGACTCTTCTGCAGCGTTGCACATGTATTCCATGTCCACTACCTGCTCCCAGTAGAACAAAGGATACTGCGGGGGACGACGTCAGGGCGACGTGAGCACTCGTTTTTGAGTGCAGGACTTTGGGGAGATTTGAATGTTAAATTACAGGATACTGACAGGCTGCGGCACATGACGGCGAGGGGACGTCACGGGTGACGTCCGCTACTAGTCCACATTTCTGAATTAGTCAATAGCCTGGGATTCGGGGGGTCCTGTTCCTGGGCCAAATCACTGGATTTACTGTGGGAGTGTGGGTCACACAAGAGTGATGACGTCTGCTGTTTTTTTAAAATATTTTTAATACTTTGGGCACTCAATTGAACGACACATGACATGCAGTACAGGCAGTAGCATGCTCTGCCACTGCAGCCTTGGCTCTAAGCTTAAGCATATTAGAGTATCAGAATGACGACCTATTTTCAACCACATAAGCAATTCAGCATATCTGGGGGATGGGAGAAGGTTAAGGAAAAAACTTTCCCATGTAGAGAAATAGATTTAAGAAGGATTCATAATTTTTGACATTTTTTCCCCTCAAAAACAAAGCTATCATGAATTTCTGTGTGATGATTCCATTTGTCCCATTCTCGATCTATAGGCAAATCAATATCCAACCATAGATTGCTTACGAAATTGATGCAGATGATCATTGTGGCTGTCAATTTAGATGTTGTGATCTTTTTATGCTTCTAATGTATACTTCTTGGACATTTCTTCTATGCCTTTTGGCCATGCTATAAGTGAGTTGGCACCTACAATAGAGTTGATTAGAAATGGAGGAGTCTAAGCTATGAAAATAGGACAATAGGTTGACGATTGGAGATGGGTCGACTCCTTTAGATGGTGTGAAATATTCCACACCTAAAAATAATTCATCAGTAGCTTCATATCTTGTTTTCAAAGGCAAAAAGGAGAACACAAATTCACCAACCTCTCAATTCCTGAAATCTCATCGAGGACAAAAATGAAGGATGCAAAGTACATATGGAATACTGAATGGGAGCTAAAATGTGAAAATTAATTAATTAATAAGAGCATCAATTTCAATGTCAAGTGTATACTTATGATCCTTCATTGCACACACTTTACAATTAATTCTATTTTAATTCCAAAAATCTATCTTGTAGGATAAATCCATAATAATGTGCAAAGAAAATTTTGAATCATTCCATTCTAATTAACAAGATGAAAGTTACGAGGAGTTTCATATTGTAAGCAACAAACTCTATATTAACTCTAAAGTTGTTTTTTTGCTCTCAAATTTTTATTGTTTTTAATAAAAATAACATATTTAATATGCTTTAATTTCTAAAACGTTCTCACCATTGGGATTCACAATTCTCAAATCCAATCAAAGTATCTTGTGATTTAGTTTTTTCTCCCTTCATGATTTTTTAGCAACACATCAATTTAGAATAATATAATGGGGGGACTTCAAAAATTTATCAACCTAACACATCTTCAACAAAATTCAAATGGTACATGATGTAATGCATCTTGGTATAGAAGGATATATGTTAGGGGGAGAAGAATTCAAAAAAGACTTTGTATAAAAAGTGATGCAACTTTCCATATGAAACAATTATGACATTGGTATTCGATGTTGTAAGCATTAATGACAAAACAATGAAAGAACCCCATAGCCATTTTTAAAATTAACAAAAGAACCCTATATTCATATATAAAGATTGGACCCAAAAGTTCTCACATAATGACAATCGAAATAACAAAATCTTTATAAATAATTGGATGTGACTAAACTACTTTGAATCATTATAGTAGTCTGTGTGATATTAAAAAAGATATACAATTTGTAATATGTTTAAATTAATGCAAGCTAAAAAATTTGTAATATTTTATTAAATTTGTAATATTATATTATATTATATTCTCACAAATTACATGGTGACAATTAATTTTTTCCTTGGCTAAGAAATCAACGAAGAGTTCAACCTATAAACACAAATTCTAACTAAACATTTTTGGGGGGTAAACATTGTCATACTTCAACAAATATAAACCTATAAAAAATTTAAAAAGGAAAATGCATCTACTTGGCTAGAATATATAACAACTTTGTTACATTTTTTATATAAATCATTAAAAAATTCTTTCATTTATGAAAACAAAAAAATATATATTTTACAAAATTTTCTATTATTGGAAATCTTGATTGTATTTTTAGACCCACTCTACACAAATGAAAACCATTGTTGTTTTTAATCATTGACCCTTCCATGCCATCTTGTGCTAGGATTTGTTGTCACTTCTTTCTTGCAATGAAATCATTTTTCATTTACAAAACTAGTTTTTTCTTGCAAGTGTTTGTATTTGGATCATTGAAACACAATACAACGATTAGACCTTTAATCAATAGTTGTGGTTTGACAAGAAGGGGATTGAGAGAATGTGAACCATGATGATTGACTAGTATGGTAAATCTACTTGGATGAAGGTCATTCAAGCAAGCAGAAAGAAAACCCAGAATTAGTGCAAAGATTTTGAGACAATTTGACAAGACTTGGCTTCATAGAAGAATATTGGATAGGAGGCAAAGCTTGTAGATTGTCTAGAAAAAACCACCACCTAAGAGGGGGCTTATTTTTCAATCTCAAGAACCTTGATTAGCTTTTGGTAAGTTTCCTTCTTTTCACCTTAGTTTGACCTTTCACCCTTGGTTTGTGGTTTTGACTTAGGAGGCCTAAGTATATGTAAATTTTGTATATACATTGCGTCCAAAGGATATAATTTTATAGCATCCTATAAGTAATGCCCCTAAAGTATAATTATTTTAAATTATTCCAAGAAGATGTTCTCATATGGTTTATATTACTTTTAAGAAATATAATTTTTGGTTCAAAGGATTAAAATGCACCTCACAAGTTGGAGTCACTTGGTTTTCTATATTTTTGCTAGTGGCCTTCTTTCATGAGGATGTTGTTTTCTCTTTTATTTTCTAAAGACCCAATCAACAATTTTATAGTCATTGCCTAACTTTGGGCAGAATTTTGTGTAGGAATTCAAAAACAAAAAAGTCTATGCAAATTAAATCAAGTTGTCTTTTTGTTTATATATTCAAAATTTAGATTATTGTGGTCAAACAAAAAATCTATAGAAAATAGTGCAAAGTGTTTAGTATTTGTCTAGTATTGGAAGGTTATTATTTGGAGAAAGTGCCAAGGTTCTCATTATTAATTTTTGTGCCTTTTTCAAAAAATCAATAAAATTTGTATATTTGAATATTTATAAAAATTCAAATACTAAATATAGAAATTGCATTCGTGGTGATTTTTTGAAGTAAGATCTTCAAAATTCATCCGAAACAAATCTCTAAATAGTTCTAAAATTTTAACCATACAAATATTTTTTACTCTTCATACTTCACATTGTTTCATTGCCAAAAACTTGAAAAAGTCATAGAATCTATATTTTATAATACATTTGTATTATGTCCAAAATCCTTGGATCATTAGGGGTTAATTCCTAAGTGCCATGGGGTACCAAAAGTGTCCTCATTGGGATCCTCATGTAGTCTAGAAGTTCAATATTAAGTGCTATAACTTTTATGTTTGATGCCCAAATTTAATAAAATTTGTTGGAAAATTTGTGTTCTCTCTTTTGATTTGTGTAAGAAAATTTTCAGATCAATCTATAGTGTACTATTTTTTGGAAGTTGTTTGAAGTTCACGGGGGCAATTTGATTTACCAAATTGCATTTTGATGGTTGCAACGTTGGGGGCTTGTATCTCCTTCATCCAATATTCGTTTTTAATAAAAATTTGTGGGGTATGCTGCCTTTGAAGTCTAGTTATTGTGGTAAAATTTTAATGTCAATCCAAGTTGTATTGAATGTTTGGTAGAAATTCAAAATTCAAAATCTAGACATTTGGGGATTATGGTGAATTTTGGTAGCTTGTTTCTTCTTCATACATTGTTCGTTTCCAATAACTTTTTTGAGAAAGTTGCGCATATTAGTTTAGTTCATGTGGTTAAAATTTCATATCAATCCATGAGTGATTGTGTTGGCAAAAAGTTATGAGTGATTGTGAAGCATTTTAATAGAAGGAGGTCCAATCTTAGATGTGTTTTTTGTAACCTTTTCTTTTGCTATTCTTTTACATTTCAAAGCCATTTTGCAAACACAATGAGTCAATTGAATGATTTTTCTTTCACTAATATGTTGTATGCCAATTTTGAAATACTTTTATAGTATATATTTTTTCATTTGAGTAGGTTTAGAAATCAAATTTCACCTCTAAATGTTTTGATAGGAAAATTTCAACGTCTTTTTTCTATACTAAAGCATGATAATCTTGCAATCTATATGGCCAAATGACTCCAAATTTGATTCATGTCATCTACAAACATGTACACTACAAAATTGTATAGTTGAGATTTCTATACCCTAGTGACATTTAGACCTATAACACTTCAAAAACAATGATATTTTTAAACCCCCCCAAAAACCTTGGGCATTTTAACCCCTAAAGGACCAAATGGCCATTTTTTTGGCAATATAGCGATTCTAGGTAGCTCACTACAATGGAAGTTTTTTTTTTTTTCTTTGAAATTTTCACACAACATGTGCTTGAAGAGTAGCTTTAAGGCCCAAAAAATTTCATAACTTTTGATTAAATGGTTAAAAAGTTATTGTATGATAGGTCATTTTCTTTGTTCGGTGGGCAATCTGGGCAAAAAAAATCTTCTTTAAAAATCACTTTAAAAAAAAAAAAAAATTGAAATTGGTTCTCTAAATTTATTTATACATGAAAAGTTTGAATCATTCCATTTTGATTAATGAGATGAAAGTTATGAGGAATTTAAATTTTGGGTAGTTTGTGGGTAGTTATGGAATCTATACTCTAAAATAAACTTTGAAGTCCTTTATTTAACTCAATTTTCAATACTTTTGAAAAAAAATAAAAAATATCAGGTTTAGATTGTTTACTACAACATTGCAACCATTGGGATTGGCATTTTTCAATTCCACAATACTAAATTGTTAACAATTTAATATTTTGAATCATTGTCTACTTCTTTCTACTTACTACTTTTTTCCTATATGTTGTACAATTCCAAATGATTTGAAAATTTTCAATCATGTAGCCAACTTGCCTTGAAGAACAAATCCAAAGAGCAATCGCCATTTTGGACATTTTTTCATACAAATGTGACCTTGTGAAGTATAGTTGCCCGTTTTTTGCAAGGACTAGAAAAGGATTTTTGTCACTTCAAATGCTAATATCTTGCAATCTACATGGTGAAAATTTCTGAATTTTTTTCCACGTCTTTTCAAACTAGAGTGATATAAGATCCTACAATTAAATATGTCAAAAAATGTTTTTTTGTCAAAAATTTGGTACTTGTACTAGAGATGGCAGTTATGGAGCATTTTTGGTGAAAACATAGTCAAAAACCTTTAGGGGTTAAGGTGGGCACTTCAAATGCACCATTGACCCAAAAATCACCATGATCATGAATTTGGGTACATCTCCAAAATCAATATGTACCTATGAGGAAGAAATGATTTTAGAACATCTACCAAAAAATCTTTGACTCTTTGTAACTTTTGTATACTTTATTCAAATGTTGCATTCTTTGGTGCATTGGAACCTCCTTTCACTTGCCAACAAGAAAATACAAAAATTAGACCAATCTAATAATTGTAAACTAGACATAGTAGCAAAAAAAAAAAAAGAAGAAAAAGTGGAAAATATTTTGGGTGCCTGTCCACATTAGAGGTTAAACGTTTAGCTTGCCTCCTCTACATAATTTTTAAATAATATTTTTAATTGTGTCAATGTTTTTTTTTAAATTTCAGAAGAGCATAAGAAAGTTATTTAAGCTTGCCTCCGGTTAAGTTAAGTTACTCCCTCTATCTCAAAAAGAAACCTGTATTTTAGATTTTCTTTGGGATTAAGAAATCATAGCAACAAATTGCAATCGAAAGGCATCAAAGATTGGTCTTGAACTATTCCAAATCCAAGTACATAGTTTTTACGTTTAAAACTACCTTGAAAGGAAAGAAAAGCAACGTCAAAAGTGTGACTTTTTGGGTGTTTTTTCATCACTACCAATTCATAGAAAGTGGTCAATATGAAGCGTTTTTAGTGCAAACGTAGATGAAGAACAAGCAAACCTAGCTACGCAAATTCTTCCATCTATTGAAAAAAACAAATCCTAGTGCTCTCAATATTGTTGTTTCTGGGCACAATTAGTAAACAAGAAACCAAAACTAACTCACAAAGAGCATAGAGCAGGGTACAATAAAGAGGCAAATACATGTTTCTTTCTTTTTGAGACTCTATCAATGTTTAAGCAGTAGGGTGAGAGAGAGCGAGAGGCAAATGAGGTTTCTTTTTGAAATTCTATCAATGGTTAAACAATAGGTGGGGCGAGAGAGGGGCAAACACGAGTTTCTTTTTGAGACAGAGGGAGCATACGCATACGGCAAGCTCTCCCATGGCCTGCCTGCCACTGGCACCATTGACTGCAATGTCATGATTTCCTGGCTGAGGTTGGTCATTGACGAATGACAAGAGCAGCCATGCGTGAAGACAAACTGAAGTGCAAAATGCCCAAACACCGCATTTATGAGAAAGCTGGATAGGGGCTGACAGGACAGGGATGGCCAGCGTCCTTCCTCAACTGATGAGTGGATCCCAGTGTTTGGGAGGTTTTCTGAGTTTTACCAGCTATTTTCCTTCAATTCTCATATTGAACCCCTTTTTTTTTAATGAAGAACTCAGTCCGGTTATTTTCTCTATCTATTTTTAATCAAAATAGGAATTATATACACTAAATAGTGAAATTAGGTTGCCCCACACTAAATTCTTGACATTCCACACTATATAAATATGTACAGTTAGTATAGATGGATGCAGCAATGTAAGAACCATGTGTGTTGCATGGGTTGGTGCATTGGTTCATGACTCGAGTTTAGAGAATTGCTTGTGCCTCCATCTGGACGAGTGGTGAGTCATGAGGTAACTTTCCTGAGTAAGGCAACCTAATTGTTCAGGCAACCTAATTTCACTATTTAGTGTAGATTTTTTCACCAGTTTTTTGCCAATGATTTCTAATTGCAATCAGGTTTTTTCCCCAATTCTTGATTGGGTAACTTTGAACTAGCGCTTGAGTTTTTTTCAAACATTGGATCCAAAATGTGTGTAGAGGGTAGACTTTGTAAGGGAAGTGCACCCATGGTGAAGAGTAATAGCAACTTGGAGCGTCTACATCAAAATGCATAATAGTGCATGATGTTAAATCCTACATTCGAAGGTGGGTCCAATTGATGTCGTGCACATGTTAGTTGACGGTGCTAGGGTCGATGGACGTAGCTCCAAAACCATGAAACTAATAGAACCACAAGCCCTGCACCCTTGACAAAACTACAAGATCGCTATACAATTTATTGTTCTACAAGTCCTACATAGAATGGACATGAGAAGAGTTTGCAGATTTTAGGCATAAATTTTAGGAATTAGGGTCTTAGGATTAGGATTTGGATGTCTTTTTTTATTCCACATATTCCGCATGGGTTGTTTTACCTCCTATCACCCCATCTATATGTAAAGAGCTTGTCTCCTTGATTCTAGATGCAAATAATGGATGGCTTTTGAAGCAAAGTGAGGTAGATGTTGAATTGAATAAGTAGTATGAACAAAATTCTATAAGTGGTATGAAATTTCTTTTGGAGCACTTGTGAGCACTTTCTCTCTAAAAGCACCATTGTGTTTTTTTGTTTCTCAAAGAAAATTTTGATAGACAATGCTTACAACATTGTTTTCTAAACCTTGAACCTTATACTTTCCAACAATGTGTGCTACAGTAGAATTTTGTTCATTCCACTTATTCAATTCAACATCTACCTCACTTTGCTGCAAAAGCCATCCATTATTTGCATTTAGAATTGAGAGGACAAGCTCTTTACAAACATATGGAGTGATAGGAGGTAAAACAACCCATGTGAAATATGCGAGATAAAAAAAGACATTCACATTCTAACCCTAAGAGCCTTAACCCTAAAACCTCTACCTAAAACCTTAAAATCGTTGTTGTATCCATTCTGTACAGGACTTGTAAAATAATGACACTATACTACGGTCTTGTAGTTCTGTTGGGGTCGTGGTCTTGCGGCTATGCCTAGTAACCCACGTACTTGGCTAGGCACCGTCGATCAACCTGTGTACCATGTCATCTGGACCCACCTTCAAATGCAAGATTTAACATCTTGCCATAGTAGTGCCCTAACAAGTCATATTTGCTAAGCTCGATTTTTTTTGCCCCACCAATTGGAGACTTCAATATTTGTTGACGCAAGCCACAAATAAAATCAATTGTAACACCTCGAGTTGCAATGCCAAGCCCATTTGACCTTTACCATGGTACTAATTAAAAGGTGAAGGTTTCTTAATATTTTTTAAGTATACATGCAATCATTGGGAATTGGATTTGTTGGGCGGGTGCATTGAATAATCAATATGCAAGAGTAAAATATTGTGTTTCACTAGGTGGAATTTCATTCTAAACTTTGGAAATTGAGTTTTGTTGCGTCAATGGAAAATGTCAAGCACATGTTGGTGGAGGGCCAAGAAACATGGTGGGACTTTTGTCAAAAAAATGACTTGCCAAAGACAATTTGGGTGTGCCCATTTTAGCCTTATTGGTGGAGATGCTCTTAGCATACTTAGAGCCTCTCCATTGGGCTGTATAATATTAGTGCAACAAGAGGTTTGTTGTGCCAAGGGGCAATGCTTTCTCCCACAAATTGAAGACTTGGGCATTTTTCAATGTAAGCCATGGAAAAATTCAGTCACCATATTTCAACCTACCATGCCCTATAAATTTCATTTGTAGCATACTATTGATATAAACAATTGAAAAGAGCTCTCTGTTTTGTTAGATTGACTTATCCTATATAGGGTAGACTCCAAATCCAACTTTACAATTGAGCTTTAGACCAACCTTGTCATATCCCTCATAGAAAATCATAATTGCATTGCCTTGGAAAGAGGATTCTATAAGGTACTGGGATTGTAGAGGCTTTCTAACCATCGACCAATGGAAGCCCAGCTATTACAAAGGGTTGTTCTCTCAACCATCACACGACAAGAAATGTTTAGCATGTTCATTTCTATCCTTCCTAGTAGAGATGTTCTTAAAGCATTTGTAGTTTGAGGCCTTGTAATTGGGACTATATTGGTATAGCCTAAGCTTCTTGACAAGTCTTTGAAGTTGATGAGAGTGATTAAGGAGGTTGCTCTTGTAGGATGTTAAAGTGGTCACTCGAATTTTGCAATTTTATCCTTGAACAAAATACTAAAATTTTAATTTGCCAACTATAATAAAATTTAGAAATTTGAAATCAATGGTTTTAAATTAGCTAAGGAAGGTGAAGAACTCGTGGACAATACTAAACTACTACAAAAATAGAAATAATATTTTACATTTATCCTTGGATGGGGGAAGATAGATATATATAGGATACAAGCTTTGAATGACCACTTTGACATCTTGTGTTGCTCCTCAACTAGTGGACAATACTTCAAATCCTATTTCAACTTATAGGGGCTTATCGAAGTTGCTTCATTGATTTATAATGCGAGAGTAACAAGAATGAATAAAGCAATTCTTCATTTGAGAAGTTCTTTCCTGCCCTCTAGAATGAGCTAGTTGTCACCATGATGTCATTGATTGGTTGTGTGTGGAGCTTCTTTGGGGGCACAAAAAATACATTGAATTTGACACACAAGGGTGTTTGAATATTAAGCCTGTGAAAGTGGAGGTTGTGTTAATGGATGCATCGGGGCTAGGTTTCTATAACTAACATCTAATATATCATTGTTCAACAAATTACTAGGCTAAACTCATGATGCTCTTGTTATTATAATGCAATATGGCAAGTAAAAGAGGATTCCAACTCATTTTTGTATGCATCATTTGGACACCATATGAATAAGTTACAAAAATTTAAAGTATTGATTTTAGATGTACCAAAATCAACACAAGGCTCTCCTAGGCTCTCCTATTCTAATTGTGTATACCTTATGTCTTTAATATCTAGATTGTATTTTTAGGATAAATTTAGATATTACATTGTGGACAATGAAGACTAGTGCACATACCTTAGTACCTTACTCCCTTTTTTTGCAATGAGTCTTTTTTCATTGTCCTTAACATGTTTCAAAATAACCTCAAATTTTTTGATGTAAAAATTTTACAACTAGTAGAAAATCACATGTGTATCCCTTTTAGCTTTTTTGTAAAAGCTCAACAAGCAATGAGAGAATGACAGGTGCACTCCTTTTGTTTTTTTGTATGTGAATTGGAAGAACATAAAGAAGTTTATCTTGTGTGTTTTTCTTGGAAATTGACACTTTCTCACAATGTAAATGAGTTCAAAAGAGGCAATAACTGCCTTACACATGAATACATACCAACCTTGAATACAATACTAAAGAACATATTAGGCATAGTTTTTTAACAATGGTAGAGAGTGCCAAAACTATCTTATCTTAAAGAACGTAAAGGTATATCTGGGAGTTTTCAATGTACATAAAGTGTATTTTTTAAAAGTGGTGACATTTTTTCAAGCATCCTTGAATTTTAACTTCAAAAAATAATAATTAAATAAATAAGAGACTTCAAGCTATGAAGAAAAATGAGTTAGATGCACCTTCTACTTTTCTTTCAAAATAATAATAATAATTGCTTTTGAGATGTATATCCCTTCAAAAATTAAAATCTAATGCATACGACACCCCATTTATGTCATTTGGATACAATAGCAAATGCTAGCCTTAGTCATTTCACATTCAAATATCTTTGTTTGAACAATGTACAAACACAGTTGATGAAAGCTTTGGAACAAGTAACACGAACCATTAGGAAAAAATTGAACCCACAAAGAAGCCTTGAGTTTTCTTACTGATTTTATACTAATTGAATGAATATGAAGGTGGCCATGTCTTCATTAGGACTGCCACTTGGCATGTGCTCCATTCTTCATGATGGAACCACCATGAGATTTATAAGATCGTGGAGATGGATTGGGTAATGATTACAAATTTTTGAGTTCATCGTGCAATTCATAGCCCAATTAGTGAGTTGAGAAGGCTCTTTCCACCTAAATTTATGAGATCACGGAGATAGATTGGATAATGATGATGAATTTTTGAATTCATCATGCAATTCTTGGCCCAATTAGCTCTTCCCACCCAAACCTTTGCATTACGAAGCGGCCTCTTTGGGGGTTCAATTTTTTCCTAATGCTTCAATTGAAGACATTGAACCAAAGCAACCAATACCTAAAAAGTTTTGATTAATATCCCATTATTGATGGACATGCTTTGATTATCTCTTGCAATTTTATTAAAATTAAAATTGATTTTTTTGGAAGTACAAATTGATACTTGGCTGAACATTGTCATTTTGAATCGAGTACTTGAAAAAATGAACCTACTCATCTATAATTAAGGTGATTGTACCTAATTGTGAACCCTTTCTAAATCAATCCCTACAGATTATTGTCTAAAATATGTAATCTTTATTTATCAAAGCTTGGCCTAAACACCTATTTTCAACACTTTGAAAATTCATACATAATTACCATAATTCATATGGAATCCAAAAGATGTACAAGAAGAGAATCTAGGATACCCTTATGACTTCTAACAAGATCCAAAATAAATTAGGCAATTTAGTAGGAGGAACAATTGTTTATTCTGATGCAATAACAATAGATGTAGTTACTAACCTTAAAGCATCCTTAGTCCATCCCCCAACTATCCCTCCAAATTAACTTTTAACTTTCCACTGGTTTAGAATTGGAACATGAATTTTTTAATCATTAGAAGTGCATCCCAAAATACTTTGAATAGGTACAAAAAACTCAAATTTAAACATTTAACAATGAAAGTAAAGTGCTTACAAAGCTAGCTAATAAACAAAATTTACAGAAGTTTCGGCAAATTACGCTTCCCAAATCATATTGCACTCCAAAAGTTGGCAAGCAAGTTACAATTATGAACAATTACCTTGAATAAAATCTAAAGTTCTCTCACAATTTTTTTATATTATATTGTTTTTAAAAGCAAATGTTCATTCCTAAATTACTAATCTCTAAATCATATATATACCCATAATCAATATTGTCCAAAATGTGACCCCTACTTTTAAACCAAAAGGTGTTACAAAACCTTTGATATTGATTTCACAAGATATACATCAAAACATGAGAATCTATGAGATTTTAATGTTGATTATTGGAACACCTTGTGATTCTACTTTGAAAATTCATAATTTTTTTATAATGTCTAAAGAATGCATATTAAAGTGTGTTGGAATCTTCACACAATTGCCAAATTTATAATATCCAATACAATTATACAAGTTTAATAATAGTAACCATGCTTGATTGTAATTAGTATTCTTAGGGGATTTACTTAGAGTGTCCATTAAAAACCACGTGTGAACAAAACTTTGGACCCCTATATATTTTTTGAACTTTAAATAAAACTAAATGAAAAAATATGAATAAATTTTTCTACTTTGAAAGTTTATGTTTTGAATTATTGATATTTTTATTTGTTAATAATAATTAGTTACAAATTTTTGAAGTAAAAAGATACATTGTAGAACTGAAAAATAACTTTCACACCCCTATATTATATAAGAAAAAATTGTCTAAAAAATGAACAAAAAATTTCTAAAAATAACTTTGTATTGAAAGCTCATTTTGAGTTGAATTTTGATGCAATGGTCATCTAAATGTGTTCTCTAAAAATATTTGAGTTAAAAAAACATGCCATTTTAGTGCATTTTTAACCTCTTCTAGAAATCATTCCATATTTTATTTGAGTTTGAAATTTTGGGAGTAGAATCCTATAGTCATTAGTAAACAATGTTCAAAATTTGAAGTTAAAATCATAGTTTATTAGAAACCACTTGTTCGCACGTGGTTTGTTGTAGTAGAACTAAATGCACCTTCCAAGTTAGTATTAATGATTATAGATGTGCTATAAAACATGTCGATTTCAATTTTTTTGAGGTTTTATCAAAAGAATGCCCTATATAGATGAAGGCTCGTTGAACAATTTTAAAAGAACCATGTCATCAATTCTTAAAGTTTGAAGGTCTTTTTTCATCAGAATCCATTCAAAATTGCAAATTCCATTGCAAAGAGTAATCAAGTTTTAAAATTGTCTACTTTGTATATTTTATTGCAAGATCTTGTATTAGAATAGTATAAAAATGTGTGGAAGAAATTTAAGAAGCTTTGACCACGTAGATTGCAAGAAATTTGCTTTCAAAGTGACGAAAATGGGGTTATTTTGGACTTTATAGGACCATTGGCAAATTACAAGACTTTGAATCTTTTTTGGCTTAAACTTTTTGCACTTCCAATGTTGAATTTAAAAAAATTATGTTGAAGAATTGAATAAAAAATCTACAAATAAAATTGAATAAAAACAAATTTGATTTTCCTTCATAAAATAATTGTTATTTAGAAGTATGTGATTGAAGGAAACTACATTGTTATTAGCTCTAAAATAGAATTGAAACACACTACTCTCAAAAGTGGAATTGTTCTAGCAAGTATATGAAACCTTGGTGGAAAAGGAAAGATTGCTTTGTGTGCATTTTTTTTTATGTAAAATTTTTCACCAATTAGCTACAAGCAAAAGATGCTAGCTATTTTTTTAGAAGGAAATTTTCATTTGGCTACTAGACCAATAGCCAAATTTTACATAAAATGTCATCTAGTTTTAATATAGATATCACCAAGTACCCCACATATTATGAGTATTGAAGAAATAGCTCATTTCTTTTCCAAAATAATAAAGAAAAAAAACATTGCTTGGATGTCTCTGTCTTACTCATAATGTCAATGCATAAGAATTTCACTGCTATGGTATGTTTCAATTGGTTTAGGAAAGGCAAATTACAATTGATAATGCTCATTGCTTGCCATGTGCAAATTTCCAATAGGGTGGATATGAAGAAGTTTAATTAGAAGAAATCTCTACTACTATCAACCAACCTTAACTTAGTGACTACAGATTCACCATTGTAGCATGTTTTCATTGGTCTCATTGACTATAGATTCACCAACTTAGTGACTACAAATTCACCATTGTACCATAATGCTCATTACATAATCTAAATGCACAAGACTTTCACCATTGTAGCATGTTTTCATTGGTTAAGCATTCAAAGAAGTCATACGACTCAACTCTCCTACACTGACATTATGTCTAGTAATTACAAAGTAGGCCAAGTCATAAGGATAATCGCACGTCATTACTAGCCACTCCACCCTCAGCTTGGTAAATTTTAACCAGCTATCATTCTTGATAACTTGCCTGCTTTGCTATTACCTAGTCCACGATGTGAAACACACGTTACAAATGCTGCATAGAATTTGTGTGGACATGCAGCTTTGTTCCAATCTACTTCCAAGGGCAGGTCATATATTTAGGATCGTCCCAAAGTCTAATCAGTTCGCTCAACTGCTGCAAGCGAAGGCAAGCGGAAACCACCACTGAAGCTTCCTCCACGTCCCGAGATTCATACACTACACCGAATCTCACAGAATGAAACTGAAAGCTAGACCAGGGGTTCACTACTTCACTGGTTTTAGTCACCGATCCTGCTTGTTTCAAGTCAAAAGGCTATCCGAGATTGCAACTGCACCAATCCACTTGCACACCTTTTCTTTGCAAACCAAAAGAACTGATTGGTTACTGAGAAAATTTGCTTAGGATCTTACGTACTGTACAATGTTCGATTCTACTTGAAAAGAGAGTCCTACTCCGCGACATTAAAAAGCTACATCTATAATGCTATAACTACGTTAAGAAATGTTCTTGTAGAATTCAGATCGATAAACATAGCAATTGCACATTCCTTCCATATCCTCAAAAATTGATAATGTTAGCAAGGGTTCTTGTTTGGACACCTCCAACACATGCGCGGACACACGTGTGTAAGAGGCCCCTCATGTGGCTTCGTGCTTCAACTTTTCACCTCTAGCAATTGTAGAGCTTGAATTATCTCAAAAAGCAGACTGAATCCTGCTAATAAATACCACTTTCTAGACAATCCGATATCAACAGACTCACCATGCTCAACAATCTGGCACAAAGAAAATGAGCTAGTACAACGACGGAAGCTAAACTAAAAAGAAGTGTTCTGATAATTGGTCAGGAATCATACAGAAAGGGAAATACCCACTGTGTAACTGTAATAATGAGGTCCAATTCTTTAGCAGACGAAACTCTGTTGAAGTTGCTGAGGAAACTGTACACCATTTGTTACTGAAGATGCAGGGTAGCTGATGCACCATTATCCGTGGAGAACGGCATCACGACTACCGCACCTTGCTGGGCAGGAAACTCTTCAACCTACGTAGCAAAAGTTTGTTCAAAAGACGACACGGCAGTAGTGGAACATTGATGGCTACTACTCTGATTGCAGGATTGATGCTCAAATAAATTTCACTGAAGCAGCAAGGAAGAAGTAACCTGCTGCTGTTCTTGTTGAGAACACCCATATGCAGATGACGGCGTCATACGATAATACGGTTCTTTCAAATCCAGCTTGGCTCTGGATGTTTGCAGCACTCCACATCTTGAGCCTGGTAACATTGAGGACGCTGCATGGCAACTTCACAGTCAGTACCACATATGACATACTCAAAAATCCCATAGAATGAGAAAACTCTCAATTCAAGTTTATTGAACTGATATGTGAAATAGCCCCGAAAGGACCACGGATCTATGGTTTGAAAATGGCTACATCATATTGTGAAAAAACATAATTCAGATGGGACCAAATCTACATCAACGAAGTATATTGAATGCGTTGACCAAAAAAAAGGGGATTGGACAGAAAATGTTCAGATACGACCTCAAAAAACGCGAGGCCCAAGCTACGAGGATTTACGGTTTCCAATTATTCATGTATGCAAAGAACTCAACTGAATGGTCTTTGAACTGGAAAGATAATTACCAGACATAGTGAGGTGAATCGTATAGCTTTGGGAACTGTGTGCAACCAAATGGAGACGTCCAGAAATAGGTTGACCAGTCAGTACATACAGAGGTTGTGAAAGTACACATCGAATCTGGTACCAATGCGTGGTCGGGGCCCCAGGGGCCGTTGTTAACCATCTTTGAGAAGTACTGTCACAGGATTTAACCAGTTAGTGAAACAGTGAGAAACCCAAGATATATTTAAATATCTCTGTATGATGAGAAGAAAAATAACTCTGGTCAAAATGAAGAATCTGTTGGGGTATTTCTGCCTACTAGATGCAGATGTCTATATGATACAAGTCAGATAAGTCCTACCTGCCATCAAAGAGCACATCAAACCAGCATGCCAAACCGTGCACACGTGCAGCAACTGCTGACTTAAACTCCAGAGGAACATCTATTTCATAGAGATCCTCCTCCTATCAGATACCAAAACTTGGTGTCAGCATGGATTATCAGTAATAAATCATTTGATTAATTTGTTAAGGTATATATCTCTAAAAAATATCTCTTGAAAGAAGCCTAATAAGTTCGAGGATACTACAACAGTTAGGGTCCTGAACGCGTTTCCCATAATGACCGTTGTGATGAACAGCAACGTCGTTGGGCTTATTACAAAGCTGAGTAAGCATGGCCTGGTTAAATGTCTATGGCGACTGATCTTTGAATGAAAATGCGGGTTAATCTACTGTCATTTATAGTGGTCAACAACCTCCCACTTTGAAATTGCATAAGAAATTCATTGTGTGAGAAAAATTTGATCGCAATAGATTTGGACTCTTGTACCCAAAGATGTATCCACAGCTCAATACATCTCCCAAACATCTTACTCCTGCACATGTTGAAGTGATTAAAGTGACGCAAAGAGTATCCCATACCTTGACACTAACATCAAACACATGGTCCATTAAAAAAAATATTGCCCAGACCAGAGCTGATGCAAAAGTAAGAATGAAAGCATCGGGATACCTTCGCCGTTAGGAAGTCAATATTGTGGACAATAGGTTGTGCAATCAGTAATCTTGGATCAAATGCATCTACCACAGGCTGCACGAAATACAAGGGAAAACTTAGTATGTCACGAGAACATCACAGCAGAAAGTAAAAACACGTTCCTGATCTTCTCAAAAACGCATCGTCAAAGCAGAAAAAGCTAAAGATGGCTAAAAATGATGGAGACATGACAGGTACGAGGACTCTCAAGCCATAACAGAAACGATTTGAATCTACACTCTAGATATTAACCGCACCTGTGAGAAATAACCTTCAAAGGCAGTGTCACGCAGCGGCGTGAGATCCACTCCATAGTAGCTTTGCTGCTGCCAGAACAAAGCCTGCAAATGACAACAGTTCATCCCATCATCTACTGTCGCTTGAGCGAAACTAGACAATACATTCCAGCTCCCGTAACCTCATAACAAGAAAAAAGAGTTCAAAGCTTTAGAAGACATTCCCATGCTCGTTGATTTACCTCGTACTAATAGGTAGGTAGGTTTGCTCAATCCAGAAGATACCTTATTTGCAATTTCACCGTAGAGATATTCGTCACTAAAGGGGGCCAAATGTATTCTGCCAGCAGCACACAATAATCATAACATTACAGCCCAGTCTCGTACAGTCAAACACTCATGAATGGACACCGCATTATAAGTTAAATCATCCATATTCTTGCTACTCCCAATTGAGAGCTAATAGTTTGACATTTTATACTCCCATTGTGTTAGGTATGTATGTATGAGCTCTCAAATTTTTAGGGTAAAATGAAATGAAGATTGAACATTGCATATGAAAGAGCAGATAAAACGGATGTAAGAAGCTAGAAGTATTAATTAATAGCAGATATTAAGAGTATGAGTTTCAACCCATTTCCATGGGCACTGCTGTTGGAAAAAGACACATAGATCAGAGCTTAAAACTGACCTTCCTCTGGAGGGAAACATTTTGCCATTTGGCACCAAGAAGTTATCACGAGCAATAATATATGATTCTAGCATTCGCTCATTCACCAACAACGTCCCTACACATACATCCAAAACCACCATCACTACACTAATAATGATATTTAATGGTAAGATGGTAACACTAATTATGATGATTTACACTAGTGTCCATCACCCTACACAAACATCAACTACACACTTTACCAAATGTTCATGAATAATGTGATCCACATATAAGTATATAAGGGGGCAAGTAACATTATTGGGTGACTAGCATCAAATATCAATACTAGTTTATCAAGTATAGATGAGTATTCCTACAAAACTAATTGGTAAGCTAAAGCTCATACAAGGAAATCTATATATTAGATGAACACCACATGAAATAACTGTAATTAAAGAGTTATGATTGTAACTCATCTATAGAGAGAGCTACAATTACAATGCTCTCTCACTTCTCACATTTATAAACAAGTGGTACACAAAGAAAAGGAGACTTTAAGTCAACTACATATGGTAGAACCAACCTATAGTCAATGTTTAAAATATTCTAATTTTGATCATTGAAGAATTATTTTCTCACTCACAACTTTCTACTTTCTTACTTACTACTTAAAGACATGTGTCATGACCTTATTAGTTCCACCCTTGAAAAGTAGAAAAATCACATTCCAAGCTTTGGTTGGAAATTTGCTACATGTTGGGTATGGATCCATGGTTGGGAATGGGTGGTTCTACCATACTAGCACTGCAAAGTTGTGCCACCAAAAAAAACCCAATTGCTACTGAACCCGACATTTCATACCAACTTGTCAAGTGCAGAACTATTTCGCAAGAAAAATTACTCGAAATGAAAGTTCCTGCTCTCAATGTATTGCCAACTACTAGTCAAGTGCCTAATTACTTGCGTAAGTCATAAAGTTCACCTCTGACAAGAGGCAGCCAGGGAATCACTTGTTACCTAAACCCATGTGACATAATTAGTGGAACATTCCCCAATAGACTCGGACAATTTTAACCTACGTTTCTATTCTTGTTCTGCTACCAACAGATTCTACTGAACTCATTCTTTCATGGTAAGAATATTAATTAAACAAAATTCGTTTTAAGCGCAACACCATAGCTAAGCTCTCACCCATAGGCTCTGAAATTAGAATGTCTGCTTTCTCTGGCAGCTCAACCTCCTCAATTTTGCCATGAACAACCTGCAAGAAGATCAGGCCTCTCAACCGTGCTGCACTAGATGCCGTCTATGTTACGAAGTAAGAAACCAAATGCCCCATAGAGGATTTAAGATCAATGCAAAACCCCAACAAATGATTGGCTAGATCAGAAATCCGAGAAGAGTCAAACGTCAAAGCTAATAGAAACATGCCCAGAATAGACTAATCTACATCAGAATCTTAGATTTATGCGGTGAAAGATTCCCTAGTTTAACCCTAAAGGACAAGAGAAATGCAGAGGTCGAAAATGAGTTTCATTAAATTTTTATCACTATTAATTAAAAGTAGGTTATATGTACCTCTTCTGTCCAACTTTATTTATTTTTGACCAACACATGCACCATTTTCCATGAACTCTGGTGAATGATATAAAATTTGGCCCCATCTAAATTTTAAATTTCATAACATGATCAATCAAAATGAGTGATTTTGTAAGTATGAATCCCTGGACTTTTAGGAGTTAAATTTCCTAAATAATGCCACCATGCCAACAAGTGTTTTCAGTGTTAACTCGTGGTTGAGAATGGCACCCAGAAGGAGGATGGCAGCCAATGCATCAAAAGTGAAAGATACTGTGAAAGAATCCTATGAAGACGTCATTAAAACTAAACTGCTGGTAATGATAGTGGGTATCATGAATCTAGGCCAGTACAAGGTGAGATTTCCTACAACTGCACATAACAAGTATCGAAGGAATATAAAGAGGCTGCATCTACTTCTTGAAAGTCTAGGGTTGGCAATCTTACAGTGATGCGTTGGCTCAAAGGATGATTCCCAGCCACCAGTTTGCGTGCATATTCTGCCATGCCTGAGGCCTCCACTGCATACACATGCTTAGCGCCTGCCTGTGAAGCACCACCAACACATGACACATTAAGTCCCTGAGGTCAGACCAAAATGAAAGGCACAGTTCACAACAAGCAAGCAGACGCGGGAACGAGTAATCAACCTCAGAGTTTTCAACCTTATTTTTCCAATAAAAACGAACAATAAAAAAAATGCATGTCAGCACTCACAAATTCAATCAGGGTCATCAATTTTAAACTGGCTCTTACCATTAGTTCCTGACACAAGGTCAACACCTCCACATTGACACAATTCAAGAATATCTCTAATGTGCCAAAATCTTCAACATGGAGCCTTCTCTCTCACATACTCAAAAATGAAGTGGCATTTGTTAAGAGCACATAAGTAAGATATATTTATACAATTTTCTGTCACTAAACTTGGAGAGGATTTACGAGCACTGGTCCTCAAAAGATGACAACCTTGCCTCCCCAATTAAGAGACTAGAAAAATTGGAAAGTTGGGTACTTGCCTGGGCTGCAAAAAGTGACAGGATGCCACTACCAGCACCAACATCAACCACAACTTTGCCATGAAAGTCTGCATGGTTTTCTATCACAGCTGCATAGTACGTGCCTGGTTCCCAATTTCAAGCACACATGATTGCAAAAGTAGAGAATCAGTTATGAATAAAATAACTTTCAGTATCAGCTTGAGGATGTACAACCATAAACAACTGTTCTCCATGCTCGGCAAGGGAGTCACTTTCTGGTTTGCCAAGTAGGAGAAGTTGATGTGACATAACCGAGCTACTACCGAAAGTGGACCTCAATGTCCACAATTAGATACATGTCAAATATTTTTGCTCAAACCTCCAGCTCTCAATTCGAGTCCTCATAAAATATCTACAATTGAAAATTAGTAAACAATCAGACACAAAGACTCTAACCACACCTGTTCGGACGTAGTCTTGCATCATATTCTGTTGATGTAACAGCTGCCCATAATAACGGAAGTACATTTTAGCAGACGATGACTCGATCTTTTTTTCAAATTTGTTCTCCGTCCCTATACTAATATCACTAGAATTGACTTGTTCTGCACAGTACCAACAAACAGCATTACAAGTAGAGCTACAGAGTATAGTCTCGTCTCACAGCATTCTCTGCTAATCAAACAAAAACCAGAAGGCTAAACGATCCTTTCTGAATAGCAAACTAGAAGGACCTCTCCAAACACTGCCAAGCAAAATTGAATTCTTAAACAGGAGGCCCTTGCGAAATTTGACAAGTTGACAGTACCGAGCTTTGCGGCATTGCTTTTAAGCTCCAGAATTGCAGTGTGAAAATTATCGTTCGCCCTCTGCAAACTGAATTGTAGTCCAAATGACGTCGTCTGCATCAGGACCAGCGGTAGATCAGCAATTCTAAAAATCACACCACATTAGTGCAGAAGGCTAAGATCAAGTCCAAAAAATCATGCTGCAATCATACGCATGGACCGCATTAGAGACCAATAGGTAACAAGCACACCTTAGAATGTCCATCAATACCATTTGATTCATCGACAGTCCACATCTGAAGCTTCGGCCCTACTTTCATGATCTGCAGATAATAAGATCGCTTGGCTACTAAGATTTCTGACAGAAATATGAGCTCATCCAATACAAACACCACTCTTTAGTGACAAGGCCCCATCCTTCTCGAAGTCAACAAAATGTTGACCCTCAATCAAGTCCAAAATCCTCTCTCCTTCCTCCAATTTTAATTCAAAGTAGCTGGAGACACAATAGAATTCAGTGAACTGTAAACGTCATCCCTATTCCCTTGCAACTCATCCCTATCCACTTACCACAAAAAAATGGCACAAAAAATGGCATTATCCACTAGAGCTTCCAGGATGCAACTCCCACTCATACTTTGACTCCCACTAATAAATTCGGTCTCAACGGGTAGGTTGAAAGTGCTAATTAGAGGCCTCCCATTAACATGGGGAAATTGGGAAAATGCACAAACACAGCTCCCCAAATTCTAATCCTGCAGGTTGTTAAATTTGAAATACAGAGCATGGATGAGAGAACCGACCTGTGTCAGATGTAAATAGCATCTCTTCAAGAGATCCACCTTGTCGACTTCAGCAGTAGTACGAGGAACGCGATAAATTTCCACAAACGCCCCTTGCTTGTCCGTCCTCAGGACAGCAAAAACGGTCACTGGGCGACCAAAAGTGGGCCACACTTCCGACGTTCCATCAATGACCGTCTCTGTCAATGGAAACAGCGACATGCCATTAAACGTCTCAGGCAGTGGCGAGTCTGAGCTCGAGCTCTTCATGCTTCCTTCTTCTTGTGACTCCTGTTAATCCTCTTCTGTCTACTTCCTGTGAATTCCAAAAGAAGGTGGACACCCTACCTGTCATTTATCATTGAAGCATAGGAGTGTGAATAGTGTTGTCGTGAAAACTATTCAACTCTAAAGAGGAGGAAGCAAGCTAATTGACGCTCAAAAGAAAGAGATTCACTCTAGAGAAACTTAAGAATGTAGCATCCAAACACATACTCTGAGGTTGAGTCCTCCACTCAAGTCACAGCGGGCCTCTCTACACTCCATACCCTGACTCACAACCAGCCCTAAAGCTGACAGAAACAGACCAAGACACAACACAAAAGCTTCTCTCCCACACACGTCGTACTGTTCGCATGCGCCATGTTTCCTACATCCTTCCCCTCCAACACAAGCTTCCATCATACATAATCCAACTAATGAAATCTCAACACACACGTAACTCAGTCCCTCCACCCGTCCAAATTCTTCAAAGCTCCAAAATATTCTCTCAGAAAAACAACAAGAACCTCGCCTTCTATCCTCAATTTATATTCTCAGACTACATCCTCAGCTTTTTCGAACCCTAATCATCTCCCTCCCAAAGGACTGCCTCTGAAACTTCTTCTCTCCCAAACGTCCTCAAACCTCATGGAAAAAACCGACGCTACAATTGAACTCCACATTCAACGACTGACACGGGAGTGGGATCCCTGTCAACACTGCCATCAAAACTCCAGAATGAGTTGAATTGTCAAGCTCCTCAACCACACCAACAAGACTACCATTTCCTCCACTGACACTAAGGTTACACCCAGTTTCAGTTATTGTTGTTAATTGTTGGAAAGGAAAGAAACACAAAACGGCGGATGAGGTCACATCACTACTATACTGACCCTGCGATTGGAATGGCTACGTCTTGGAAACAGAGGTACTCTGCAATTGCGATTGTTCTGCTTGGAGAATCATCGCAGCGCGAGCCCTCTTATACAAATGGCGCAGCAAGTGCACACAAGCACACTGGGGTAGGTGCACACAAGGGTCGAGATCATCTATGATATTTACGTAAAACTCGTGGATTTCAGTTCGTATCTTGCGGAAGGAAGATATGATGGGGGTGGTATCTTTATGTACCGACCAGCATGATGGGCAGGCATATCTTGGATACACGGAGATTCTGATTCGGAATTCGAATGTGAACTTCGAGAAAATGCAAGAAAATGCTAGAAAAAAAAATTTAATAAAAAAATAAAAATCATTTTATTGAGTGTGTTTGTCATTTCTCTCAATTTTGGAAATTAAAAATTGGGCATTGAAAAAACATTTTTGTAGTATACAATAGCAATTGAAAATCATTAATTTTTTTAAAATTATAATATGGATAAAACATTGAATTTTCATGAATTTCCAAAGTAAAAAATTATAGGACATTGAAACCGTCACATAGCTTGATCCCAAATCCCAAATCTAAAAAATCACTAGTCAACCAATAGCAATTCAATTTGGGGACAGTTTAATAATCATTTGGTGTAAGGATGGTTTTGGGTGTTTCACTTTGCATTCCTTTTTCACTCACGAATCACATGAGGTGTATTTAATGATGAATTGATGTATGTAAAACTTCTAATTAACCTTTTATAGCATTATTCACCAATGAGGTAAGGAGCCTCTAGCATTCTTGAAAAGGGGCCCTTTATAGTGAACAAAATTGTCTTGTGTGGCTCCTCACCCCTCTTCAATCCATAAATTAACTAAAAAATCCCTCCCAAGCATTTAGCAAAGTATAATACTTTACTCAACATAGGGAAGACCATTGCCTAAATATACAATGTTATGTTGAATCTCCATTATTAATCCCTAAATGCCCAAGGTACCAAATTTTGGTGTCGACAATATTTTGAAGTTAAATAAAATCTAACCAAGTTGTTATTCTTAGAGGTTTCTATTTTAGAAAAAAACTTTTTTGATGTCTAGTTTTAGCATCAAAAATACAATATTGAAATTGATTGATTATGATTTTTGTATTCAAGATTTTGTACAAGGGGGCCATTGCAATCTTGACTTTCTGCAATGTTGACAACTTCAATTGGAAATGAACCTCAAATATACTGGATCTTGGAGAAAAAATCACATTAGAAAAAAATTGTAGATTAGATTTTGAAAAAACATAAATTGATTGCGGTTATACATATTAGGCCCTTTATCCTCATATTTTTTTGGTGACCAACTTTTTAGATTTGAGACATGAAAAGAAAATGGAAAAACTTCAAATCACTTTTGGAATTTTAACATCCCAATGATCAAACATTATAATCATTCAATCCATAAGTGACATTGTTGTGTTTTCTTTTCCTATGTGATCTCCAATATGTCTCGTTTGAATTTGTAAAGTGACAATTAAAAAAAATTGATACAACTTGTCAAAATGTTGGCATTTTATTCAATTTAGAGCAAATTCCTAAAAGCTCAAAAAAGACCTTGGGTATTTAGGGATTAAATTTTACATGACATCGTAAAGTGATGTTCTTGGGTCTCCAAAACACTGTAAATCCTCAAGAATATAGGTGATGACAAAAAACTAAAATCATCCTTTCTTTGTATCACATAATTTTGGCCACCTCATTTCATTCTCTGTTTCATACCAGGTTATCTTGAGGTTAAAAGACAGGTATTGGTAAAGAATGTTTGGAAGTCACTTGCCATAGACTCTTTTGTTTTAATCTTTGAATTAAAATTACAACCTAACTGAGTAAGGTTATTTTCTTAAAGCCGTTTTTTCTTTTTCTTCCTTGTGTGTTTTAAGGGGAAAACATGTGGGTTTTTGTTTTTTTCTCAATGAATTTTCATATTCGTATGTATTAAAAAAAAAAGGCAAAAATCTAAAACTTAGATCTACACTAAATAGTGAAATTAGGTTGCCTTACTCAGGAGAGTTGCCTCGTGACTCACCACTTGTCAAGATGGAGGCACAAACAATTCTCGAAACCCGAGCCATGAACCAATGCACCAACCCATGCAACACACATGGTTCCTACATGGTTCCTACATGGTTCCTACATTACTGCATCCATCTACACTAACTGTACATATTTATATAGTGTGGAATGTCGAGAATTTAGTGTGGGGCAACCTAATTTCACTATTTAGTGTAGGTTTAAATCTAGACCCAACAATCCACTTGAGCTGAGCCAGTGAGGTCAGCAGTCTCCTCACTCTGGAAAAGTGGAAATACTTCTTATCAGTTGGACAGTGAGAAAGGACCACTGAGGAACGGCGAATGCCGTTGGATATTTTTCCACGTCACATCCATCCGGACAAACACGGCTTTCCGTTCTCCACGTGGTGAACTGTTATTCCGTGGAGATATCAGAAAGAAAATAAAAAGGTTTCTGGAGCCTTCCTGAGGAACTTTCTGGAACATTCTGGAGAATCAGAAAGGGAAAGGTTCTGGAACTTCGGGAGGGCCAATAAGGGGCCAATAAAGGGGTACCCATCTCCAATCAAATAAGGGAGTTTGGAGCAAATTGTGAGGAGTGTGACACAATGCAATTTTTTTTCCGGTGTAACATAGAGCAATAGGAAACATGGGGATTGCAAGTTTCAATTTGTAATTTCATGTCCAAATTTGAATTTACTATGAATTTTGGGAGTCAAAAAGTACTCTGGATTCATAGATAATCACTGGACACTTTTAATATCTTAGCCAAACTACTTTCCTACTCGCCACTTTAGAACATGTCTCATGACTTTATTAATTCCAACTTAGAAAAAGGGTACAAAACACATTCCAAGGCTTGGTTGGAAATTGAACTCAACTTTGATTGAAAACTGAGCATCTTACAGGTTGCACATGGGTACTTAATTTGAAATGGATACACCTACCTCAATCCCTAAAGGATCAAACCATTGGAAAAGATTTGAGGGTCCAGTAGGATTGCTTTAGGTTTGTTCTCCAGGTTGGGAATGCGTCATAAAATGCGTCATAATATTAAAATATTAAAAATTAAAGAAAATAATAATAATATTTGATGTGGCATAATCTTGGCCATGTTAGACTACTGATTTGGTAGAGTATCTCGTAGTTCGGGAACTCATGGGAACCTACAATCTTCTTTTGTCCTCAAATCTCTTCTAATGTGTATTTTTTAAGCAACATAGTGATTTTGGGCACCCCACTACAAATGGAGATTTTTTATCTTTTCTTTGAAATTTTCATACAACATGTGCCCAAGGAGTAGCTTTAAGGCCCCAACAATTTTCATAACTTTTGACTACATGGTTAAAAAGTTATTGAATGATATGTAATTTTTAGTGTTTGGCGGGTAGCCTAGGCAGCAAAAAAAACTTCTTTAAAAATCACTTATTAAAAAAATAAAAATTTGAAATTGGTTCTCTAGGTTTATACATATATAGAAAGCTTTGAATCATTCCATTTTGATTAATGAGAAAATTATGAGGAGTTTTAGTTGTGGATAGTTTGTGGGTAGTTATGGAATCTCTACTCTAAGATAAACTTTGAAGTCCTTTATTTAACTCAATTTTCAATATTTTTGGAAAAAAGCAAAAAAAAATTAGGTGTACAAACAACACAAATAGTCTAACTTAATGGACAAATAATGTGCCCCATGTTGTTACCACAGTATTTGCCAAACTAAAAGTAACACTACTAGAGAAGCCTTTAAAACCAAGAGAGAGGTAAGACATTTTTCTTGGAACCAACATATAGTGATCATCTGGTACTAAATTGTTATTTCACAAATGGAACAAACATGTTTCTATTGGTTTCATGGTCCACTTCTTGAAATATTATTTCTAATCACGGAGTTCATTGCTACAATGTCCATTATGTATAGAGTGTTTTTCCTCACCTTCTCATTTTCAATGTCAAAATGCAACTTTTTGTACATGTAGGTTTGTTGATATGGGCACAGTACATAATTCTAAACTTTGAAGTTTTTTACATAAAAAACATTTGATATTACTAAAAAAAAGTGGTCAAATCCACTCAAGCATTTTAGAGAACTTAAGTTCTTGATATCATCTAATTTGATTGAATAATTTATACTAATACACATTGATTACCATGCTATTGAGCTATAACATTTAGTTCCATTATTTGTAGTAGTTCTTCTGTACTAATATGCATTGATTACCATGCTATTGAACTATATATGACATTCAATTTCATTATTTGCAATAGTTCTTCTGTACAATAGCTATTCTTGTTGTCACAAACATGAGTTCCTCCATATTTGCTGCATTTCTACAACACATATGCAAATTGTTGTACATTATCCTCATCCTCGAATTTCAACTTTGTTTGCACATTGTAATGGCTGTGCATTTAAAAAAGAATAAACATGTCCATTCAAACAAATAAAAATTGCCATAAACTCCATAGTACCTACTTCTATCTTCAAACATAATACCAATGCAACATCCACCAAGGCCACAAATTCATTACACTACAACATATAAACATGCGTGAATTAATGAATAAGACATTGTCTTCTCCCCAAAGTGTCTTGCCCATCATTTCACTTGAAGTGAGGATTTATGCTCAAACCATGAGAAATGCTTTCCAAACCCTATAGTTCTCATTGAAGAAAGGTACAATTTTCCATTCCATACCTTACATTGGTGATATATGTTCTAGTCTATCTTGTTCTCAATCCATTTTTCTAGTTTGTAAATAACCTATCCGGATTTTATTTTGTTATTTTGGTGTTTATTTTGTGTGATTTTGTGGTATTTTGGTTATGTTTTTCTTATTTTGTGTTCCAAATTGGTGATTTTGAATGTTTATTAACCAATTTAGGAAGTCATTTCTTTGTAATTTATTCCTAGTTTGAAGCAGTCAAGCGTGAGTTGTTGAGGTGGAGTCGGAAGGGAAAGCCAATTCGAAGGGTGAAGTGCAGTTCTGAGTTGTCTATGGGTGATTCCGAATTGGAATGTTCTGTGTCTTTATTCCTAGTCGGGACTGTCTGTGGTCATCCAACTTGGGGTTGTTGTGTTTTCCGATTTGGATTATGTCTTGCTGTCAGCAATTAGGGTTGCGTGGTTGAACTACATGTGCTAATTTGGAATTTCATGTTTGTGTTTGGGCATTTATTTTTGAGGTTCCTATTTGGTAGTTTGCAGTGTATTTTTAAGGGATGTCCAAGTTGGTTGAGGAACCGTCTGGCTGGAGTTTTAAAGTGGAGTTTCCTGATTTGGAGGAGACAGTCTGTTGAGTGAAGTCCAGTTGTGTCCCAGCCATGTGTGCTGTATATTTATTTGTTTTATTTGTGTATCGCTCGAAAAACTAAGATTGTCCATAACGTTCTCATAACTAGTCCAAATGGAATGATTCAAAGCTTCAAATGTCCTCCGCGTTGTTTATGGGTTAATCCCTAAATGCCCAAAGCACCAAATTTTAGTACTAATAAAAGTATCTAAGTGGGAGTTGCTTGGTTGTGTGTGTTTTCTGATTGCATGTGCTATGAGGAAGAGTTTATTGGTCCATGTGATTTATTTGATTGTCTGTGTCTGTGATTGGAGATGGAGTTTGAATTGGCAGAGTGAGTGACAACTGATGGTTGTTGTGGTGGTCTAATTTGGAAATATACAGAGTGTGGAGCAGAAGGTTTAAGTTCCAGATTGGCGTGTTTGAGGGACCACACTAAATCTCACCCCTTCTTTTAAAGCCTGCTACAGAAAGTACATAGGAAGTACACTACTGTAGCACTACTGCCCTCTTCCGGTAGGGGTAGTTGGGTTGAAATTTATGGCAATGGGCTCCCTTTATTTACCCTATGTCAGGCCCTTGGGTAATTTTTTTCGATATTATTTCATAGGTCCTAGGTAGTTTTCAGGGATAGTGTTTTCACAGTTCGTAGGCAGTGTTTTGGGATAGTGTTTCACAGGCAATCCGAGCCTAGTGTTCTTTGTCTTTAAAGTTTTTGGGTCTAGTGTTTAGCCTGGTATTGCACAGTGCGTTCAGTGTTTCTCTATGTCTCCATATTTGATATTGCGATTTACTTTTTGGTTGGGGCCCTTCTATATACAACAACAATTAAAAAAAATCAAAGTCCGTAATATAAAATAAACTAAAACTATTAATACAAAAGAGAAGAACATGAATTTAAAAAAAAAAGGAGGAAGGAAAGAACATAATAAAGAATGAACTGCAGGAGTTCATTAAGAAATGGAAAAATTCACATACAATAAAATAAAGAAAGGCACATAGACCCAATCAAAAAAAAAATAGAATTAAAAAAAAATATGGAATAAAAAAATCAGACACATAAAACCACCAGAAATGGATAGATCTAGAAGGGGGGGAAATGGAATACCTAAAAAAAATGGAAGAAGAACAACTCCTTCAATACACTAAAACCGTCATGAAAAAAGGATATTATTTAATGAAACACCAATCAACGCTAGAAAAATAAAATAAAAAGGTAACAAACAATGAACCCTATAAGTTCATTAGGAAATAGAAAAATTCACTTACAATAAAAGAAAGAAAGCCACATAGACCCAATCAATGGAAAAAAATGAATTATAAATAAAAAAATTGGAAATTAAAAAAAGAAACACATTAGAACCCCAAGAAATGGATAGATCTAGAAGGGGAGGAAATGGAATACCTAAAAAAAATGGAAGAAGAACAACTCCTTCAATACACTAAAACCTTCATGAAAAAAGGAAAAAAATGAATTATAAATAAATAAAATTGGAAATTAAAAAAAGAAACACATTAAGAACCCAAGAAATGGATAGATCTAAAAGGGGGGAAATGGAATACTTAAAAAAAAATGGAAGAAGAACAACTCCTTCAATACACTAAAACCGTCATGAAAAAAGGATATTATTTAATGAAACACCAATCAACGCTAGAAAAATTAAAAAAAAAGGTAACAAACAATGAACCCTATAAGTTCATTAGGAAAGAGAGAAATTCACTTACAATAAAAGAAAGAAAGCCACGTAGACCCAATCAATGGAAAAAAATGAATTATAAATAAAAAAAATTAGAAATTAAAAAAAGAAACACATAAAATACCCAAGAAATGGATAGATCTAAAAGGGGGGGAAATGGAATACCTAAAAAAAATGGAAGAACAACTCCTTCAATACACTATAACCGTCATGAAAAAAGGATATTATTTAATGAAACACCAATCAACGCTAGAAAAATAAATAAAAAAGGTAACAAACAATGAACCCTATAAGTTCATTAGGAAAGAGAGAAATTCACTTACAATAAAAGAAAGAAAGCCACGTAGATCCAATCAATGGAAAAAAATGAATTATAAATTAAAAAAATTGGAAATTAAAAAAAGAAACACATAAAATACCCAAGAAATGGATAGATCTAAAAGGGGGGGAAATGGAATACCTAAAAAAAATGGAAGAAGAACAACTCCTTCAATACACTATAACCGTCATGAAAAAAGGATATTATTTAATGAAACACCAATCAATGCTAGAAAAATTAAAAAAAAGGTAACAAACAATGAACCCTATAAGTTCATTAGAAAATAGAAAAATTCACTTACAATAAAAGAAAGAAAGCCACATAGACCCAATCAATGAAAAAAAATGAATTATAAATTAAAAAAATTAAAAATTAAAAAAAGAAACACATTAAGAACCTAAGAAATGGATAGATCTACAAGGGGGGGGAATGGAATACCTAAAAAATATAGAAGAAGAAGAACTTCTTCAATACACTAAAACCTTCATGAAAAAAGGATATTATTTAATGAAACACCAATCAACGCTAGAAAAATAAATAAAAAAGGTAACAAACAATGAACCCTATAAGTTCATTAGGAAAGAGAGAAATTCACTTACAATAAAAGAAAGAAAGCCACATAGGCCAGAGCAATAAAAACCAAAGAAATTAGAAAAAAAAAATAGAATTAAAAACGAAACACATGAACACCCCCATAAATGGATAGGTCCAAAAGGGAGAAAAATGGAATATTTAAAACAAACTACAACTGTAACTCCTTTAATTTACTAAAGCCTACAGTTAAAAATCGTTTAAATGAAACATCAATAAGCAAAAAAATAAGTAAAGGAAGAAAAGAAGCCAACAAAGACTGAACTCTATGAGTTCTTTAAGAAATGGAGAAAATCACATACAATAACAAAAAGAAAGTGGTATAGACCGGAAGAATGAAAAAGAATGGTATTAGAATTTTTTTTTTATAGAATTCAAAAAAGAAACACATCAACACCCCCAAAAGTAGATAGATCCAAAAGGAAAAAAAATAGCATATTAACAACAAAAGAAGAATAACAACTACTTGAATACACAAATTATGGCACATCAAATTTGTGAAATTAAGGCACATAGACCCAATTTAAAAAAAATAAAAAAATAGAAATTAGAAATAAGAAAATGCAATAATGAAGAATATAGACAACAAAATGAGAAAGGCATCAAGAAATGGGAAAAATGGAATATTAAAAAAAAATGAAGAAGAACAACTCCTTCAATAGCCTAAAACCAACATTACAAAGTTAGTCAATGAAACATCAAGCACTCAAAAAATGAAATGAAGATTCCAAGAACCTAATAAAGAATTCACTTAATGGGGGGATTAAGAAATATAAACAATTAAAATAATCTAGGGTTTAGGAAGTGACATGTAGGGAAAAACAATAATTACCCTACTTGTGTTTCACACGTAGGCCTGTCATGATGGCAACTAAGCCGGAATGTTTTAGGGCTTGTGTTTCACAACGAGCTGCCTTTGTGGTAGGTACGGGTTTACGTTTGGAACCAACCCTCGCCAAGGAGCCAGACGTGAAGCAAACATGCGTTCTAGCCAACTCGAGTGGAGATCATTTTTGCGGTTTAAGTGCTTGCATGTACTGTCTGGCGTAGCGTTCCTAGTGTTTCAGGTGTTTGAGATTGTATCATTGCACGATTTCAGAGAAAACATAAGCTGTGAAGTAGTTTGTGAGCAGGGGCGGACTTCGACTTGCTGCGCACACGGAAGAAAGTTGTGTTTTAGAAAGGGCGACATTTTTTAATTTTGCTTGCCACCCGTGTGAGACGGCCGGGCGCAATGAATAGCCTATGAGGGCGCGATGTCTTGCCTTGCGGAAGCTTAGGGTTTAGGCATGAGCGGTTTGCGGAGTACTCATTTCCTTTTCAATGGTTTAGGATGGTGCGGCGCATTCAAATGGCAGTGCGGCGTATGTGACAGCGCTTCAGGGAAACAAGAGTTCTGACGTGCACACCATTGCGCAACTGGTGAGTTCCTTTGTTGCGGTGCTGGTCGGTGATGTTAGGTTAGCTTTGCGCCTGTCGTGCAGGAATTTTTGGCAGCAGAACTCAGGTCACGGTAATTTGGCTGTCCTGCGTGATAGTGCAGAAGTTCGGGCAAACATAGTTAGTGTCGGGTGCAGGAGAGCGGATTAGGGGGGTGCAGAGAAACACAGGTGCAGTATAGCATTTGCTGAGAGAAATTTGCGAAGTTTCATCACTCAGTATAGGACAGAGTTAAGGGCCGGGTGCAAGCTACCGACGAAGGCGCAAAATGAACAAGAATCATGGGTGAGGGTTTAGAATTTCATGCAATGCGGGTTCTTGTAGGGTTTAGGGTTCATGACTTAGTAAGACTGTCCAGGTTGAGTTAGCTTGACTCCTAATTTGGGTTTGTCGACTGGACATTGTTGAGTTAGCGTGACTCCAAATTTGGGTGTATTGGCTCGACAGGGGCACCGAAAAGGACAGTGGCAGAGTCTTTAGCGTGTGGCAAATGTCATTTTAGCCAAGCACGTTCAAACAACCTATTGGAGTTTGTAATTTAGGCATTGCAAGTTAACTGATTTTATGTCCTGTTACTTATTCCATCCTGTCATGACTGGTATAGGACACCCTTTGAATACCCGGAGCGGTGCTGGTATTATCAGCCAGTGTTTCAGTGGGGCGAGCACATCGGTTGGAGGAACTGGTTTGGATTCGTTGAGTCGGGTTTCAAAGTCAAATATTGTTGTTTGATGGCGAAGACCAAGCACACGGCTGCGGCACCGGAAGTGCGGGGACAGGCTTCTGCTAATGCGGACCGAAAGGACTCCCATGATTCAGGGGTAAGTGTTTCTGCGAGCATGTTGCTTTCCTCATTTTCAAGGGTTTAGGGTTTAGTAAGGTAGAATTGAAAGGGGTTTGGGGTGGCACTAATTTTGCTGGGTTCTGTTGTTTTATAGAAGGCACTTGAAACAGGACCATCCAAGCCCGCGACAACGGTGAGGGAGGCTGCCAACAAGCTGGTAGCAACGGTGAGGGAGGCTGCCAGCGCACAACCTCGGACAGAGTTTCGACGTCCATTGACAATCGACGGGAAGCGATTGAATGTGAACTTCGGCTCGGAGGAGGAGTACAGTCGACTCATTAACGAATACGTACTGCAAGCGTGCACGTCCATTCCAAAGCCGGGTGACCCAAAACGGAAGTTCAAGAAATGCATCCACTGCGGGAGGGACAACTTCGCCAACAAAATGCGCTTGAATAAGCACAGGTGGGACACGGAGTGTCCGGCTGTACAGGATGAAATGGGAAACCCGAAACGCTTACTTCCGTATCCGGACCAGGGCATCGGACAGGGAAAGAGTTCGGAGATGTTGCGGGCAGGTGCAGCGACGGAAGAGCAAGCCAAGAGTAAGGGCAAATCAAAGCCCAAGAAAGGTGGAACCAGCTCTGCACAGCCAAATGAAGCAATGGCAGTCACGAAGGGCGCTGAAGAAGTTGTGCCAGAGGAAGAACAACCGGATGGAGGTGCAACGGCAGAAGAACTACCGAAACACTCTGGTGTTTCACGTGACGAGGGCAAGCAATGTGCGAAATACTCCGGTGATGAGGTTCACGTAGGTGCATTCGCATTGGTTCAGCGAGAGAGCGTGGAGGCAACACTGACTGAGGGACTTGAAGGACGGACAACGCAAACGAGTTTGGCGTCGACCAAGAAAAAGGCACTCGCGAAGAAAGCTCGCGAAACACTGGACAGCAAGGTCTGCGTGAAGACGGTAGCGGCGACCGAAGTGCTCCCTCTATCCAGTGATGATGAGGAGCCCTCGCAGCCCGCGCAGAAGCGTAAACATGTGGAGTCTGGGAAGACGACTGCCAAGAAGCAGAAGGTACGGTTTTTGGAGCGTGGTAGTGATGCGGATGAGGGAGGGACAAAAGAGGAGATCCCATATGATGGGGACGACAATATCGAGGCGGATGTGTCTCCAGCAGGTGAAGCGGCTGCGGTCTTGCAACGGCTAGTGAATCCAGGAGCACCTCCTGCTTCAGAATTCTCAATAGACTCCCAGAATTTGTACGAGGAAGAAACACGATTACCGCCAAGTGAAGAACTGGAAGGAGCGTCAACTTGTTCGCTGACGCAGCAAGCAGATCCGGTTTGGGGCGAGCAACCTCATCCTGTCGTGGTCGGGGAGAAGCCGGTGAGGTTTTTGAAGACGAAGGCGGCCCTTGAACGTGCCCCAAAGCAACGTCTAACAGCAGCAACAACAGCAAAGAAGGCCAAGAAGGATGGCACTGAGGGAGTGAAGCCTCTTGTTACCGACGACACTGCAACAAACCCGGCAAAGACTCGAAGTGCATGTGGGTCTCCACCTGTGAGGCGCCCTAGTAGCAGAGTCGTGTGTTCTGAAGACGAAAACTCTGAGGATGGCAGCCCTTCAGCCGTGCACGAGTCAGGGCATGAGCCAAGTGCAGAGGAGTTGCCATTCGACCCACGAGCTGCATGCCAGACGTTGGGTGGAGTGACACAGATGCCATGTCCTGAAGACTACGGTCGTGAAGACCGCGGAACACTGGATTCTGAGGATGACGTGGCAGACTTCCACCGCGAGCTCTGTGGGGAATAATCAGATCCACAGGATGCTGAGACTGCGTCTCCTAGCATGGTTGCTGGAGACTCGAAGTGCAACGTGAAGGACAGCGCCTACAATAGTCCAGTACTATCTTCCCCGACAAATTCACATTGCTGGAGGTGCCCAGGGCTGGATAACGCGGAGTTGAAGCATTATTGGTTGTGCGGAGAGTGTCCTTCGCCGCCACGTGTATATCATTCGGAGTTGAAAAAAGAGACTAACTCACGGAATGATCGTCTCCAGGCTGATGAGCGTGAAGTGAAGCAGCGGGCGTGGATTAAGTCAGATGCCTTGGCCGCATCTTGGCAGAAGATATCCAAACCTGTCTATGGTCCCCCTCCTGACCTGTTTCACCTTGTACAGATTAGACCAACACTCCTAGATTGGGACTACAAGGGCCAGACCGCAGTAGAGTTCAAGTCCCACTTTCAGAAGTCGTGGACCACAGGAACATTCCAAGCCGCCACGCAGGAATGCTCCATGTGGTGGTTGTGTGAGGCCAAGGTACTCTCCTTCCCTAAAACCTGACGACCTCTATACTGTATCACTGTTGTAATTTAGTCCAGAACTTTGGTGGCTTCAAAGTGGTGGAGAGTATGGATAACACTGTAGTGTTTCAGTAATCTCCTTGTACTGTTTCGGGACGTGTGACACTGTAGTGTTTCAACTTCATGATTTAGGCTAAAGTCAGTTCCCTTCTCTCCTAATCCATTTTCATCCGTTGCACAGGAGGAGGATTATCTCAATGTGGCCGATGCGGCTGGCAGGGTTGTGAAATCCATATGCGCCTCTGTGAGGTATGAGCAAGTCCCCCCGATGTGGACTTGCTATCGAATTACCTTCAATTTCTGAGCGACTCAGCTACTTACGAGTCGAGGTGTTCACAGTCGGCAACGGAGCTACGCTTGCTTCAAGAGCGAGTTGTGTAGGAGATGGTAGATTCATTCCGACGAGACACTGCCTTCAGGCGTGAGAGCTACCGTTGGGATTGGTGTCCAATCTGGTGGATTGTCTCAGCTCCCACAGTCGTCTACAAGCTTCCTCCGATGCCTTGGCACCATGACGGTAAGTGCCTTCTCCGAGTTCCTCTTTGTTTCTTCGTAGGTTTAGGGACACAGATCACGAGCTCCCTAGACTCTGCACAGTCCACACTTTACTAAGTCATCTAGGGTGTGTTTCAGAGGACAAGGCAGATGAGGTGCACCGCATATTGCTATCCGAGCGGGTTTCACGGATGTCAGCAACTCCTTTGGTCAAGGTACTTCGCATCGCCATGAACTCAGTGTATGGTCAGTGGAGGGTAATGACATGCCCGATATTTGGGGTTACACGGGCGGTGGTTCGCAGTCTCTGCAAGAAGCATGACGACATGCGACGAGCTGTCACGTTGTTCGCGTTCGAAGCACCTTTCCATTTTGCGGGTCTGACGGGTTGCGAGCCCAAGGCTATACAAGATGAGGTGATGAAGGATGTCCAGCTGATCTCCGCTGGTAAGGATGACGGGGTGCTCGATAGGATCCTCTTTTGGGCAGAGGCTGTACGTGTTCGTGCCTTGCAGGACTTGGCGCTCCATCATCCGGCAGTTTTTCGTACCTGCTGGACAAGTACAAAACCCGACCAGTGGGCCGAACAATCTATGATTTGGGTAAAGTGTCTGCGTCAACGTGAAGACTTCGACATCGGATGGGTGTCGGACGAGGATGCTCCTAAGTGGGCAACACGAGTGGCGGAGACCCGTCGCCAAATCAAGGAATTGGTCCAGTCGTTGGACTCGGCCATTGAGGACGACGACAAGGCAGCTTGGCGGACCCAACTTGGCAGCAACAACAGTGCTGCGCCTGGTCTTGACGTGCAAGATTTGCAGGTCATACTTCCAATTGAAGGCGCGTCATTAGTGTAGTAAGTGCTTTTGAGGGACGTCCCTAAACCCTTAAGTGAAGATTCACAGGTCGAGTTGATTACAGACGGCCGATCGAGTGTTCCAGACGTAGTGTTTCAAGACGGCGGACTACAGTCGGTACCGGCTTCTGGAGGTACATTGTGTATCGAAGGAGCAGTTATTATTGCAGACGTGGTAAAACTATCCGGTCCACATTCCTTTAGTCAAGATTCGCATGTATGTGAGGTAGTAGAAGGTCAATCGTCAAGTGCAGCGGAAGTGTTTCATGACGCAATGTTTCTGAAGGACGGTATTCCGATTTCGCAGCAGACTCCATCACTACGCATTGACGATATCCAGACTCAAGATCTGGACATGTCCAATTTCCCCACACAATGCACTCCGCCTCTTGGAGCGTCCATTATCAGCAATTCTAACTCCCCAATGCGGCATCATGTGGAACTCGTGGACAGCACCCCTCGCAGCTTGGAAGATGTATTTGAGACCATCATCAATACACCGGACGACCCTTATGCTCTTCATGAGCCTGATAGCGCTCACGAAGTTCAGGCTGGTGATGAGGTGGTCCCCGTTGACTCAGCCAGACCTACGTTTTTGCAACATCGGAAGAGCGTAACTTACGAGCCCTTGCCGATTCTGGAGCGTTAGTCGAAGGCATGGGGACGACTCAGCATTGCTCGGACATTCTTGACTTTACAAGTAGAAGACCTAATCGAGGCGCTGCCCAGGTAATTCGCCATTTTGTCCTAAACCCATGTCCTCCATCTTTTCATTTTAGCAAGCCCGTCCAGGTACATATGTGCCCACTTGACAAGGTCTTTGATAGTGTTTTGGTTCCATGGTTTCCTTGCAGAAAAGGTTCGGGAGATGCGGATGGCGAGGACATTTGCTTCTACATAAGTAAGTGGGATTCCTTGCCCGTGCCAATCTACCAAATTCGAGAGCTGCAGTCGACCAAAAGATTTCTTGGGCAGAATGTTTTGGAGCTCCTCACCCGTCGATTGTGGTGGAGCCTTTCCGAGTCAGCACGCAAGCATGTTTATGTGGCGTCATCCTTTATGCAAGCAGCACTGCCGTCCGCATGGGACGTCGAGACGGAGGAGGCACTTCTGAAGTGGGGCCGTGAATACCTGGTCCCCACGCGTCTGTATCCAACTTGCTCGCCGGATATGACCGTTCTGGTTCCGTACGTTGCAGATTTCCATTGGTCTTTGTTCATTTTCAACAGTGATGGCGTGAAGCACCTGGATAGTGCACAGACGCATAATTCCGCCTCGGACCTTGAGTATGTGAACCGCGTTCGTCATGTGTGGGAGATGCTGCACGAGCCACGACTGAGCTTGCCTCCAACGGCGGAAGATGTCCCTTGTCATCGCCAAACCGGGAATCACGAATGCGGTTTCTGTGTCCTTCGAAACATGGAGTGTTTCCTCCGTATTTTCCATGGTGAGGCCATATTGACGTCCCAAAACACTGCAGAGGAGTTGTTCAAGTCGCAGATAGCATCCTCCGCAAAACCGTGTGACCTGCAGAAGAATGTCATAGCAGCTGTTGCAGATGAACTAGGAGCCACCGATGTTTCACAGCCATATGAGCCTCCTTTCCGAGTGACCTATTGCAAGGACACCTCGGATGACACTTTGTTGTTGGGGTTTACTCTTCCAAAGAAAAAGTGAGTGGAAGGACATGCGATGATGCTAGTATCTGGCTTTGTGTATGGAAGTGCACTCCTCTGGGTGTACAGTGTATAGGGACTCTGTAGATTTTGCTTTCTGTTTTTCCTTATGGGTCCTTCAGATTTTGTGTAGTTATATTAGGCTCTTACCTAGACCACCAAATGTATATAGATTAAGCTATTCTACAGACATTGGAAGCCCTGCTTAGAATAATGCAAACAATGTTTCAGCGAGCATCCTGACTCTGCCCTCGTCTGCAGCACTGTATTACAGTGATTGATTTTTGGCATCACTACCGGTTTAGGGGGGGTTTGCACTCACTATAAGAAACCAAAATTTATTGATGTCAAAAGGAACGGATTTTAGGTGATATTGAAAAAAAAAAACCATGTTTTTATGTCAACAATGATGTCCAATATAACATCAATGGACATCGTTGTTGACATAAAAACATGGGTTTGTTTTTTGATGTCACCTTTGATGTCACCTAAAATCCGTTCCTTTTGATGTCAATCCGTCACGTAAAACAAGGTTTTCTTATAGTGACTTGTACTTTTGGTGCAACTCAAATGGGCGCCTACCCCAAACCACTTGTATACTTGCGCCTCTTGTTCGACTACATTGAAAGCCCTGTTTTGGAGTACAAATCTTAGTGTATCGAAGGAGTTGTTCTTCTTCTATTTTTTTTTTAAGTATTTCATTTTCACCCCTTCTGGATCTATCCATTTCTTGGGTTTTTGATGCGTTTCTTTTTTTAATTCCATATTTTTTTAATTTGTAATTCCTTTTTTTTAATTGATTGGGTCTATGTGCCATTCTTTCTTTTATTGTATGTGATTTTTTCCATTTCCTAATGAACTTATAGGGTTCTTTGTTACCTTCTTTTCTTATTTCTTTGTTACTTAGATCAGGTGACTCTCCATTTGTAATTCTAAGTGGGTGATTCATCTCATTCCATAATTTCTTGGGCCCTTAGATCAAATCACTCCCCATTTTAATTTACAAGTCAGTGTTTCATCTCATTACATATTTTTTGGAACACTTAGATGAAGTGACTTCCCATTTGTATTTCCAAGTGGGTGATTCATCTCATTTCCAAAAATATAATTTCAACTTTAGATCAAATGACAAGGTAGAAGATATGGTCATTAGATCACACACAATGCATGACTGCGATGCTTTCAAAGTTACGCATCACACCTTCTTGGTATTCTCAAAGTTCACAAATTGCAAGGAAAAAAATTGTTGCACATTCTTTGGATTTAGAAGCAATAACTCTTGTGGCATTGGCCTAGTACACCAATCCTCAACTTAGTCTCTAAAGATATGATAGCCCTCCCTGGTAATCCTGAAGACTTAAAACTAAAACAGTGGACTCTGATCACTGCGGCGACCTACGTTGCCTCTACTCCTCAGAAATATGAAACACTGAACTGTCTCCTCCCAAGGCGTTTCATCAGATTTCCTTCCATCAAGCCGCAACCTCTCCACCTAAACGTAGTCTTCTGTAAACTCCGGGCCTTCTTCTTGTCTCAAGCATGTCCCTCAATCGTCCCAAGCCCATTCCCAGTCCATCCTACACACGCTGAAACACTGGTGTGGACCTCACTGGGTGGATAATCCCCGACTCAATATCGGCCTGCAGTGTCTTCAGCTTTCCTTGTAGCTTGTACAAATCAGCGTGCAAATATTCCATCAAGATGTCGTTTCCCTTACTGAAATCCAGAATTTCTTGTACTAAGGTACTTACCGTGGTGTACAGGTCCACAACCTTCCGTGCCGATTCATGCACTACCTCAACTCTGTACTGCACCGGAGTGACCTGGACTCCACCATGCACAAGTAGTTCACTTGTTCCCGCCACTCCTAATCCCTTTCGTGCTCCACAAAATCTAGCAACAATCCCCTCCGCGAGCTCAGGTTGCATAAGTCTTAGAACTTTCACCTTGTGCTTGCAAGTGTTTCCTCGCTGTACATGAACACAATTGCAAGAAGCCCATAACTCTCCTGGATTGTGCACAACATAGCGCAAATGGCGCTATGCAGAAGACGTAACAAACGCTGGCCCACCCTCAAATTCCAGTAGTGTTACGTCCATGTCAAGTATGTCCCGCGCTAGGATAAGAGCGGAAACAACCATGTCCCGTTCCTTCCGGTTGTCAACGAATCCGAATTGCTTGCGTACTCGTTGGTACCAGTAGTGCGTAAGCACGTCACCTGTAAGCACGTGGATGCACCAATCCACTCGACGCCCAGTCATTCGACTCCTTTCCGCCTTTAGCACAGATTTCATGTATCCATGATAACTCTCCACTGCAGCATTCGTGTCTTGTCCCGCATATGGCAAATTGCGGTAGCCAACCACCCACATATGCACCTTCGGCAGCCATTGTTCCCTCACATAATCCCAGAATTCGTTCGCTGCAGGGTGCATGAACTGAAGTTGCTGCAATCTCCAGGTAGCCCAATCAGAAGCGGCAACTCCACTGAAATCGCTCCGCTCATACATGATAGAAGAAAGACCCCTCAAAATGGCCGCTCGAGTGTCAATGTCTTGAATTTTTATGCATGCCTGCTTTTGCCATGCTCGATGGACATGCCAGAGGCATAGAAAAATCGTCATATTTGGCCACACCACCCTAAAACAGGGACGCAGAAGTCAGTGTTTCATTGGTGTCACTGTTTCTTCTTAAATCCACAGTTCAGCACATACTGTTTGAAAAAATAGGTTTTTTTTGTGCATGTCCTTCAAGTGACTGGTCTGAACCTAGACAATCATTTCCACTCTACCTTACTCACCCTTTCCCCAAAGACATGAAGCTGGCCATCGTACTGTGATATTAGATAGTGGGAAGACAACATACCTCAAACTATTTATTTCTCCTGGTGCGCAATCCACAATGAATGCATTGGACTTCCAATTCGGCATATCTCGTCTCAATGCAACATCCAACGCCCGCATCTAGGGAGTGAGATCCTCCTGTGCTGAACGCGATGTAATAATAAAAGCCACCGGGATTCCATTGTGCCATTCGTCAAACACCATGACCGTGTAGAGAGGAAACTGTGCATACGTACCAACAATGTTTCCAGCAATAAGAAGACTCATCCGTAAGCAAAGATACGCAACCCTAAACTTGCAGAATCAGACATACTCAGAAATTCCTAATATGCTGACCCTAAATCCTTTCTCAAATTTCAAGGTAAGGCAGAAATGGATAGAGCTAAACCGACTAATTGTGACGGTAGTGTTTCAAGAATGCATACCTTATTCTCGTTAGTGCCAAAGGTGGCATCAATTGAAACACCACTCTCGTGGCCAAACTTGACCAGCATGTCTTTTTGCCAAGGTGTTTGAATTCCTATAGTGAAGGGCATTGTCGAGTGTGTTAGTGTACCTTATGTGACTAGTCCCATTTCTTGGTAAAAAAAAACACTCCCTCGATTTTGCTCCACCCACATCTGTACACTTTTTGCATCAAAAGTGTGCAGCATATACATCTCCCGTGCCACCTTTGTAGCCAAATTCCTAACATCCCGCTCATGTAGGAACATGTCCCTCAAAATGCCACTACCTACGCTAAGGGAGTCCTTCACAATCTGAATGTGTTTCGACATGATCTGTGGAATACTGTGTCCATCTCGGAGAAGTTTCAAGACGAATTCTTTAATTTCTTCTGACAAGTGCCATGTGAATGCACTTCAGTCTCTTGCATTGCTCAATCCATGGCATTGAATACCGGCTTCATTCACATGGTCACTTTGGTAGAGTGTTATCTTTGTGACATGTGGAAGCAAATATAGTGTTTTTACACTAAATGACGCCAAGCACCCCCACTTCAAACCACCTCCCCACTATTTTAGCGAATCTCTTGGCTTCACAAGGACAGCAGGTCTTTGTGGACTCTTCTTGGTCCCACTTAGCTTTATTGTCTGTAAGTCATTGTTTTCCAGCTCATTCAGGTTGATCAGCACAGGGACATTGTTACTTGTGTGAGACTCAATAGCCTGCCTAGAGGCGTCTCGTTCAGTCCTACTGCTTTCCACTGCAGTTGCACATTGTGCAAGAGGTAGCCGTGCTTCCCCAACATTGTTGGTCAATAATGCCACGTCCAAGTTGTCGTAGTGGGGAGGGGGCGGGCCATTCAAGTCAAGTTCCAAGAAGACAGCCAGCAGTGTTATGGGGTTCTTTTTCGGCGCCTTAGTACGCTTGCACACAACCTTTTTGTTTTCTTTTGGAGCTTCATGGCACTTGAAGCCTGCCATCGCAATACTCTGGATTCAGCTTCGGTAAGTGAAAGCCGAGATGATTCAGCATTGTTAGCTGGTAAATTCAAGTCTATACTCAATCCTCGAGGTGTCTTGGGCTTGTCACTTAAAGGAAGCGCGGACAGATCCGTGGATAGTAATGCGGTTTCAGGGGCACCTGGAATTGTAACATTCCGGCGCGGGCGTAAGTGACTCCGGCGCTTAGCTAGCGGTGCAGTGTTTTCTCCTGCAGCAGATGCCCCAACCATGACAATGTTTCTAGACGTCCTGCAGCCGCTTTCCATGCTGAGGCGACGAACAGTGTCTGCAATTTCTCCCACGCCAAGTTCAATGTCACCCGACGGCATTGGAAGGTTCTTTGTTGGAAGCTTCTTTGTGGCACGCTTCCGCTTGGGCTTGGAAGCACCCTCTGCCTCGTTCCCTTTTCTTGACGTCTTCTTAGCTCTTGTTTTATTCTGTTTTGGTGGCTGCACTTCCCCTTCCGCAAGAGGAATCTTTTGTTTTGCTTTGCCTTTTGTCTTCACAGCTCCAACAACAATAGCCTTTGGTCTTTTCTTCCTAAGCAACATTGAGCTTATTGTCTTTACATTTGCAGAGTGGTCTTGTGGACCGAATTGACAATGGTAGCTGCAAAACCCAAGGTACAGGTGTACAGTATTTCGAAACACTTGGTAAGTAGGAGAGAAAATGGAGTAAGAGATGATCGCGGTCCCTAAATGATGTGAACAGAAGATATGCCAGAGTAGAGACTGAATGTCCATTGGAAAGTATGAATTTCAACTACAAAGGAGGTAAAAAAAGGAAGAGTTCTGTACCGTGTAACCTCATTTGTAGTAGTTTTAGTTGCAAAGTATTTTTCTCCATTTTTCATTGGCTTTGTTCGTATTTTCACAAACTTGCTGGTTACATCGCCTTTTGTATTTTCCATGCCCACGATGAAGTCCTGGACTCTACTGGTGGGGATGAAACATTGTTGTACAACCGCTACCTTCTTAATGTCCTTCCCTTGTCTTTTGCGTACCTGTCGTGTTTCACGAAGGCACCACAGCAAGGAATGCACGAAGATGGGCCCATCAGGAGGAAACTGCACATTAGCCTGGACAAGTTCGAGTTGCACTGCCAATTGACCTGACCTTGTCGCGTACTGGATTCCTCCTGAAGTAGGAGCGGGCTTTGTATCTCCACCAAGACCATTCATTGCGAAGGGTGATTTTGTTTCAGCCATGGAAGGACTGAAACAAGGCACTACCGAGTAAAAGCAACCTCCCCAAACCCTAGAAGCAAACCACCTGGAAAAGGGCTATTTGCAACGTAAGCGTAGACCCTCTCCCCCCGTAAACCCTAAACCATGTCAAAATTGTGGTAGTACAGCGTAAACCTGAGCTCCCTTCCCAACTCGTGTAGGATTCAGAAGGATCCTCTTTAAATGCTCCTGATGTACGAGGACGTACTACTGCGCCATACACCGTATGTGGGAAAATGCACTCTAAACATTGATTCCATTGAAGATTGGCCCAACAAAAGATCGATGGATATGCACCCAAGAAGCACAACGGATTTGCAAAAAATAAGAAAATGCACCCTAATCCCTGAACTGCTATCACGCGTGCATCAATTCACAGAATGGGCCTTGCTGCAACGACTTCGCTACTAAACCTTGCAGTTCCCGCTGGAATTCCTAGCCTAAAGCCATTCAAAGCCTATCCGCAATCACGCCTAAACCTTCCTACGTGCTATATAAGCCCGTCGATTGCTGCCTCCTTCCGTCGCAAAACAAGAAGTGCAGCCCACCGAAGCGGCAATCTGTCGCAAAAAATTCAATTTCAAGCAAAACCGTGGGCGCGGTTGACCAAAGGCGCCGGACAAGCACCCCAAACCCTAACCAAATGAAACCCTCGCCCCCAAAAACAGAGGTGGTCCACCCTAAACTGCTAAACCAAGCCGAAACACTGACTCGGGACATTGAACAAATATCAATGACCCTAAACCCTAGCCGCCTGAAACCCTCAGTCTAGAAACACAGCTGCTTCATCCAAAACCCTAAAACACCCAAAACATTGACTGGGGAGACTGAGTCATTTCCAAAACAAGTACTGTGCGGAAATGGATGCGAAACACATTCCTGCAGAGATTGTGATTTACCGCGGGAAGTGTCTGCCGGGTAAAAACCACAAGGTAAAATGGACATCAATGCTGTCAGCTACTACGGTTCATGAATCGAGGCCCGCGAAGGGCTGGCATGGAGGAGAGGGCCAGAAGGTGGTAGAGTCATAAAAGAAGGGGTGAGAAATAGTGAAACGCGTGTTTGAGAAGCAGCATTGTGAAGACGACTGTGTTTGAAGAGTAATTAAATCCTATTTGGAATTGTGCATGATGATGCTAATTTATTAGGATGATATGATGAATTTATGGTGTGAGAGCTAATTGGAGATTTGATATAGTGATGCCGGTTTAAATTGGAGAGTATTAAGTGTGGTTTTTGGAAAGTGTGAAGCCAATTGGGTACAAAAATTGTACAGTCCAAGTTGATGATTTTGAGGTAGTGAGCTTATTGGAGTAAATCAATTAGTAGAATATTTTTGTAACGGTGATATGTCACCAATTCGGCTAAATAAAGATGGATTAAAGCGAATTGGTGTATCATGTATGTATTGCATGTGTGTTAAGTGTGTATGTTTTCAATTTGGTTTTGAACAGTGAAGCTAATAATTATTATTGAGTCGGAGAGAGGAAGTATGTAGGTTGTTCCAAGTTAGAAAGTTGATGACTGAATGTATGATTTTTATGGATGTTCCAATTTGGTTAACTCTATATATTGTTGATGGGATTATTCCAAGTCGGAGCGTAGCATCATTTAGCCCAAATCAGAGAGAATTCCAGAGTGGATGTGAGGAAGATTAATGTACCCAAGTAGGAAATCAGCATTTATAATGGTTGTGTGATTTGAGGGATGAAAGAATTATTCCAAGTTGGATAAGAAAGAAGTGCAAGCCTGAAATTGCTGTAAGTAGTGAAGTTGAGTTGGTGAATTAAAGGCAGCAGACGAATTTGGTGGTTGGAGTTCCTATGGTTCCCAAAAGAGGATACAAGATCAGTAAGGAGACTAGTCCAAATTGGGAATTCTAAGCTGTAAGCTGCAACTGTATCAACCGAGTTGGAAGATCAGCAGTTGGGTGTTGTTCTAGCTTTAAAAGACCAATTTGAAAAAGATGAAAGTCTAGATTGGTGTTGAAGATTTTCAAGGCTATTTGGGTGATACTGAACCTTGTAGTTGATAAGAATGGAGTGTTAATAAAATTAGTAATTAATTATGTAATTGTGAGGATTAAATTGATACTAGTTGGAAGTATGTTTCTTTTGGAATGTTTTATTCTCTAGTTAGTTGTCCTTTTTGTCATTATAGAAGTAAGCCTATTAAACTTAGCCTCCCTTGGAACGAATTTAACTATTTGTTTAGATAATTTTGATTAGGAACTAAACTTATCTACATTTTGGTGTCGTTGCCAGGGAGACGTCATAATAGGTTTTTAATTTTTTTTTTTAATCTTTTGAATGGAGTTTATGAATTTGTTGCACTCTAATGAGCATCACATCCATAAACCCTGAAATTAGCAAACAAGCTCGAGACAAAAGAGCAAAGAAGAGAGCTACGAATAGGAAATGCAAATTTACTTCTAAAGCGAAATCTGATTCAGCCTCACTAAGTGGGAAGGATTCCCTTGGATTAGGACATCATTCCCGACATAGGCCAGAGTGTGGCCAAGTTGTAGGGGATAAATCTAATAAGGGTAAAATTCATGAGAAAAAAATTAGCCAAGTAGTTCAAGAACATGTAAGTAGTGTTATGGTGAAAAAGGGATTTGACCTCCCCCATCTCCACTATGAACCGATTGGTGTTTCCAATACTCTATCACCTCAAGATTCCCCAAGAGGATTGAGTGAGGAAGAGGAAACTAAATTAGAGGTAGTTGAGGAGAATCAGCTTGAGACTGATGTCTCTCCAATAGTTGAATCCCCATTAGGTTTAGGACTAGTCGGTCGAATCCTATTGATGTGACAGGTGAACAACCAACTTGGATTAAAAATCCAACTTGGAGTTTGGGAAGGAAATGGGTAGAAATTAATATTTCATTTCAAAAAGAAGCGGATTTATAAGAAGTGGTTAGGAACTTGAATTTAGTAGAGTTTTCTAATTTAAGTAATTCCTCTAAATTGAGCGATTCATTTGAGTCAGTTAATGGAAGTCAAATAATTGAGGTCATACATATAATAGCAGACCCTGCCCAAATCCTAGTAGTGATGCGGAATAGTAATGAAGGGATCGGCCTTATTCCCTCATGCCCTTTCCAATTTTTTATGGCGAAATGAGTGATGACCCAGACAACCATATTTATCAATTTTTGACCTGTTGCAATGCCAATAATGCGAGGACTGAGGCGCATTTTCCTAGTATTTTTCCTAATACATTGCATAATCAGGCCAATAATTGGTTTCAGAGACAACTAGTAGGACATTTCAATACTTGGCCGGGTTTATGAGATGCATTTCTTGCCTATTTCCGCCCAACTGCTTATCAAGAAGAATTATTTGAAAAATTAGCAGAGTTGCATATATTTGAGATTGCAATATATTTAAATGATTATGAGGATTTATATAATTTGTTATTTTAATCTTTTATTGAAATTGGAATCGTTATTGTTATTCTACATTTTAATAGGTGAAAATTTTGCATGCTCTTTAATTGTAAAGATTTTGATTTGAAAAATACTAGAATTACTCTACATTTTATTATATGTATATTTATAAATTATTATATGAAGGTTAATAATTTCTTAGTTGAAGATTTTCTTGAAATTGAAACTATTGCTCTACATATTCAAATGTAAAGATTCTATTACATTTTTCACTTGATTAATTTTTCTTATTGCACTTTTTTCATTTTTGCAAAGATTTTTTTGGTGAAAATTATGATATAAAGATTTTCTTTAATTACTTTTTATTGCACAATATATGTATTTCCAAAGATTATTATATGAATATGTTAATATTTTCATTTAAATATTATGCATACTTTATTAATTTGCATTTTATCACATAAGAAATTGATGAAAATAATATTGTTAATGCGTAGCAAAGCAAGCACCAACCGCTAGTTAGATTCTAAAAAAGATATTTTTTTGTTTTCATTCATGAACACAACAAAAATGGTAGTTTTGAATGGTTTTTGATAGAAAAATGACCTTTGGCCTTTTGGACCTTGCCTTTGTTTTTTTGTCTTTGCCTATAGGGTTAAGCTTCTAGATTATGTTTAAATTTCAATCTTTATATATTGATTCTATGAGATTATATATTGTCTATCAATGTAAAAAATAGGTATCAAAGCTTGATTATAAAAAAATCCATCAATTCAAGTTTGTTCTCTTATAACTTTTGAATATCATTCTTGAATTTAATTAATTAATTATTTTTTTGATCAAATGGAAGAACCATTGCATTAAAAAAAGTCATCATACAATGTCAATGAGTTGCTTTGGATGTGGTGAATAATGGATTGGGCATATTCCCATATTTCTTGGGCATGTGGGCAAGAATAGAAGCAATGAAAAGGAATTTCCTCGGAACCTTAAGAACAACAATTGCATGTAATATCAATATCTCAATTAATTTATGTTCTCTAAGAATGGAAGGCAATAGTGTTGTGTTAAACAAACCAAATAAACATTGCTTTATTCTAAGAGCAGGCTTTGTGCTAGACATCCTTCTAGGCAGAATAAAACATAGATGGAAGGAAATCATGCCATTAGTCCTCTTCAATTGGTTGTTGAATAAGCCATTAGGGTATTATCATCTCCCCATCGCCATCCACCTAAGTGAAATGTTAATGACTAAGTACAACCTCCAAACAGCATGTAGGGTGTGCAATTACTACCTCTCTCAACGTCCATGATGCAAATTCTTCAAACAACACCATGATATACTTGGTTTTCAACTAAGTTCATAATGAGAGAGAGCTAATGCAAGGTCTATCTGACAATGGTCTTTGTAAGTGTACTAGAGAGTCAAGTGTTGAGCTTAAAGTTGTAGTAGGTTGGGGTCAAGGTCATCAATTTTCTAAGTCAAAAAAAGAATTGGATCTTCATTATCATGAAACAAACCAACCTATTCACCTTCTTGAGCAAGCGCAAAATGTCTAGTGAGAAAGATCAACCATTCTTGAGGGATCTTGGAAATATGAAAATACCAGTAATGACGTTTAATATCTAAGAGAGAAACTATAGAGTATACATCCTACCTTGATCTAAAATCATGCATATGACAATCCCAAAGGTCACCTATCATGCACATCCCTCTTTGGGCTAGCACCCGAGCCAAAATTAAAGTTAGAGCCAATAAAACTTGTGGACCACCAAAGACTAGTTGTAAGAACCTCAACAACAGTTTCAATGAGTCTCCAAGTGGCAGTGATACGGTTCCAAACCCTTGAACCCCATGTGATGGATGATATGGACCATCAACCAAGATTGGGATGGAAACCAATATTGGCATTTGGAATAGGGTTTCATTATAAAAATCTTGTATCTAAGTAGAATTTTAAGATTGGAAATGCTTAGTTAAAATTTGATCTTCATATGATTAACCCTTTTGGCATTGATGTGAATAGTTGGTTTAAAAAAACACAAAAACACTAATTGCAGTCAAACTAATATACAAGACCTCCCATGCAAAATTCCAAAGAGGAATAGTTCAGGAATAGTTGCACTTGTAATGTCCTACACTCCAGGATTCTGTGTCATTCATCGACCAAAAAATGGCCGCAGTGTCATTTATGGGTTAAACGAGAGTTCCCCAGCACACAAGAATGATTGTGGGACAAATTTGCTCGTTCTAGGTGAACCTACTTTACACATGCAAAAAACAGGTAGACAATCATGGCTGATTGACAGTCTCATATACAGCAAGCAGAAACCAATTGACAGTAATAAGAAACTCTGTTGAAGTCGACAAATGGGATACAAAAACGCAAAGTTACTCTTTTGAGGTGCTCACCAAATGTTTACACAGTATTCCACAGCTTCCTGCAAGGACTCTAATTATGAACTTCAAGCTACAGTACAGTACAGTACAAGAATTATATAGGTGTTCCAAATTCTTCTGTAACATGCGGATATACAAATCCGCGATTCATCTACAATCTATGTCGTACAAAGTACCTACAATATCAATCTCTCCATAGTGGATACGGAGCAGAATGCTCTCTCAAAACCTGTACACAAGCCAACTCTACACGAAATCTCACATGACCAACCACAGGTGATTACATTACTTGTTGGCTACGCGGACTGCCTTGAAGCTTGTTTGGGAGACACAGTAGGTAGCCCACTCTCCTTCCACGCAAGGTAGCCTCCTCCCATATCAGTGATGCCAGAGAAGCTCTGCAACCAAATACACATAACATAAGTGAGCAACAGAATATATTTTGCCCATAACCTCACACGGTGTTCAAAAACCCAGAACAACGGGACTTTTGGATCTTTTGGATCTTTCATCTTAAATCTTAAATCTTAAATATGTAGTTAGAATTACGAAGAGGGCTAATTGAAAACTACTGCAATGCATATCAACTTAACCCCCAAAGGACGAAGAAATGATGGTTTGGAAATGACCAATTTGATTGAATATATTCTAATCAAGTGGGGCCACATCCATATCACCATAATCAGTGAAAAACATTGCATATCTTGGTCAAGATAAAGATATAATTGGAAAAAAAGATATTCCCCATATGATTCACTCAACTGCTAAAAGACCAGTTCGGTAATGCAAGGCTGTTGGTACACACAGCAAGTGAAAAAACAGATAAATTGAACAATCTGAAAGAAATTCGAGCGCAAGAAGAGGTGGAAGTCACGTACAGCAGCTAGAAGTTCAGAGGCAGCCATCATTGATCGGCGGCCACTCTGGCAACCCTGCCACGATTAAAAACCTCAAATTGTAAATTCAAACACCACCAATTTCAACAAACTCAACATCTCGATGTCAATACACTATCTAGAGAGAGCAGACATAAGTCAGCATAATGAAGCATCCTGCTGTCAAATTCTGCAACAAAATAAGAGAGAAGTTTTCGATCTTGAAACAATCTTAGAACAGCGGAGCACTGTAGAAAAGGATGCGAAATCAACTGCAGACTCCGGGTTAGGTCATGAATAGTTGCTCATAGATACTGAAACAGAGTCCAACTCGAGTATCTGACACTCACCACAATAATCTCGTCATCCTTGCCAAACTCTGCCGCCACCTCCTCTAAAAATTTGTGATTCTTGCTCATGCCTGTAAAGCACAATAAGGAAGGAAATGTTCAGACCAAGATATAGAAAACACGAGCTACGTAGAGGTATGTCTAGGTCAGATGATTGTTGATTTGGGGTAATTCTGCATGTGTTGGTGAGACAAGCAATAGATTTGAAAAAAAGAAAGTCCTTATATCACCTAATCGAAACTGCTAAAAAGACATGAGGCCCAATTTGGTCCTTTTGGTCCGTTAGGAGTCATGAGATAACAGCAAGGACCCAAATACAACCCAGGAAAAATAGCTGTTCATCGAAAAGTCTACACTGTTCATCGACGACAGTTAATCAGGAAAAATCTAAAACGACCAGATTATTTCTGGTGCCAGAGGTAATCAGAAATCACTTACCAGGTCCACATTTCACGAGATAGGGAATGTTTAAAGCTCCTTCAACATGTCCAGCATTGTATTCTTCTACAGTCCTGTTCATGTCCGATGCAGTTAAGGTTCAGTTTGAGAAACACCAGATTCACCAGTGACACTCTAGCAGGCGATCAAAACAGAAGAAAAATCCTGACACTCATTCCGAAACTTCTCGACAGATATCGATCTCAACGCAGAAGTGTAGATAAAACTGACCTGACATCCAAGCAGCGATGACCCGCATTGATAAGCTCATGGGCAACTTGAACTGGAACGCTCCGAATTGGATGATCACCGTGTCTTGGCGACACTTGCAATCTGGGTCACATTACAAAACATCGCACCAACTCTTTTAGAGACTTATTCAAGCATTTCGACGTCATCAGATACCTATTGAAACCGTGATATACGTCACATTGACGGGCGGCAGCTAACTGATCGTCAACTATTTGCATGAAATAGGGTTCCGCTTCCTAAAGACCACCGGACATATGTGTCCAGCTCAACCAGCCATCGAGGTTATGACATCATGAGGAAACAGAATCGAGATAAGGCTCCAGTTAAATAGATACAAAGGATGTCATCTGTTTACCACATCGTTCAGAAAAACAGTACACTAAATACACCATATACGTAGAACAACACAATCAAATGCACCCACTGTTTCCCATGTCAACTTCGATGACCATCCCCCGGGACTCAGCAGAGCCCTGGAAAATACTCCGAACAGAGATCACTCCCCTCCTTAGAAAACAAGGTCTCGGACCTAAAGGATCCCATGCACAAATTCTTCCATCAAACATTGGCATGACCATCTTTCAAAATCTCCTAACACACCAAGATGACCGACATCCAGAAACCACAGCACAGCACTATTTAAGGCGACATAGGGTCCCCTGAATCCGTGTTACAAGTCCATTGAGAAAGATCCCGTGAGACAGAGCAACATCCGTAGAGAGATCGTACATACCTTGAAACTTGATTGTACTTCGGGTACACCCACGACCTCCTGAAAGAATCGCGCGCATTCTGTCGCATAAAATTCAAACGCGCCGCGACTTTATGGCTCTCATCCTCAGGAGTGCCAACACCAGTCGAACCCGGCGCCTCGCAGCGGATTGTCAAAGGGGCTCGGAAGCTGACACTCAAGAGCGACATATTTGGACGTAATTCAAGCTACAATCAAAGATCTGCAGAAAAAACATCAACATTAAGCACCAGAGTTCAGCCCAGAGCTTGATAAAGGATTTCTCCAGCGCAAACTACCGAAACCTCAAAAAACTGAAAACCATAAAAAAACAAAAAAAACTCACAGCCAAATTATTTCCAGCAAACGATCCTACAGATGCCAAAAGGAAATGAATTCCCCAACATGCATACAAGAGCTCACGAATTCCAAGCTTCCCCGCAATAAAGCAAATGCACCGCACAGCTTTGAAAAAAAATCCAAAGCTCAAAACTCCACCGCACTAGCACTAAACAGCACCAAAAAACGCCCTTCAAGCTTGAGAAAACTCCCGATAGCTCAAGCGACAGGATAAATGCCAAGCAAAACAATTCCAGAGGGCTTACGAAAGAGATCGGGAGACGGGAAGGCAAGAATGTGAGCAAGGTTCTTCGTTTTTTGGAGTCCTACCGGTACCCTGAAAGCACAGTAGTGAGAGGTCGGTAGAAGTAAAGGCGGGGTCAATGAATGGAAGGTCAGTAACTTTTCTCTTTGGTTTTCCGGCTAGTTACCGTAGCCGGTAGATAAAACCAGGTGACCGGCTAACCGGACAGTACCAGGTTGATACTAGGGTCATACTAGAGTCGGGCGGCGGGAGATCAGCCACTTGGAGAAACCGTGTGACAGGGGTAAGAGGGTTGGAGTTATCCTACTCACCTCCAGAAAGTGCTGACTTGGACAATTCTATCCCCCCATTAACCCTGAAACAACGAGCTGGTCACTGTGGAAATCATCTGTTTGAGTACCGTGTGAATTGTTGGCTTAAAAAAATGAAAAAGCACTCATTGGAAGACAAACTACTATAGAAGGCCTTCCCTTTTTACAGAACATTTGGAGGATGAATACTTGTTGTACTTCTATCATTCAATGGCTAAGAAAACATCCTCCACATCATTTATGAGTTAAGCTTAATTGTGATCATCTCAAACTTAAGGACAAACGGATTATTAACAAATATCGTACTGATTCAGTGCCTTCATCACTACGTACTATAATCGCATCGATTATGTGCATTTTAATACACTAAATCAATGCGAAAACAATGAATATCAATAGCGTACAGTTTATGTACTTTAACTATACGATTGTTGTGTCAAAACTATACAACAATCGTATAATTAAAGTACATAAACTATACGCTATTGATATTCATTGTTTTCACACTGATTTAGTGCATAAAAATGCACATAATCGATGCAATTATAGTACGTAGTGATGAAGGCACTGAATTAGTACGATATTTGTTAATAATCCGTTTGTCCATAAGTTTGAGATGTGATGTAGTTGTACTTGACGAAATACAAATTAACTTAATGTTGGATGATGAACAACAATAGCTAGAGAGCTTTACATATAGTCTAGTAGTTGAAAGTGTTTATGTGTGCAAGGATTCAAAAGTAAAAGTTGCCAAAAAAAAGGTAACAATAAACACATTATTTCATACATATGACCAAAAAAAATAAAAGTTATTTTAGCCCCTAAAATCCTCAAGCCATTTTTTTGTCAAAAATCACTCAAAACTACTGCTTTTGCTACATTTGCCTACAAAATAAATAAATAAATATTTTTTAGAATTGAATCATAGGATTTTGTTCTATACTTGTCTTAGAGCACTTGGTAAAAAATTTGTGATTTTTGACTATATAGATTGAAATATATTAACATTTAAAGTTGAAAAAAAGTTTCTTTTAAGAAGTTCCATATCTTTCACATCACTAATCCAAATGGAATGAATCAAGGCCCTACATTTAGACAAAATTATAATCTATAAGAAAAGATATTCAAATTTTTGTGGATTTTTTTTCCTACCTAAGCTCCCCCATTTTGAGGTTATTTGGGTATAACTTTTGCTCTTGGGCATCAATTGAAATAAAAATTATATTCCCAGAAAGCTAGTGGTTTTTTCTATTTTATGATAAAGTTTTAAGAAGTTTTAGTAAAAATTGAGATCATAGAAACCTAACCAAAATCCATTTAATCACCTACAAAGACAATGGGACTTTGGGAATTAAAAACTAATAATAAATATCTTATTCCATGCATAGGATAAAAAATAAAAGTAAATTAGTAAAAATGCTTTTGTATATCAAACACAAAATTACAAGTAACTATTAGAACTACTAGTATGGCTTCTGCCATTGCCACAACCAAAATAAAAGTAAAAATTATTTTTTAATTTTTAAAATTCATTAAGACTTTGAAATTCAATAATTCTCACATTGTAATGTGAGAGGTTGCATTCTTGGTACCAATAGAAAGTCTTATGCGTAAAGGAGTGAAAGGGCTTGTTTAGTGGTGTTTGGGCATGCCATGTGAAAGTTGTAGTTTTTTCCAAATAAAAGGTAACTCAATTTAATTTTTTAAATTAAGAAAATCCATAACTTTCACATCATAGGTCCAAATGCCAAGAAATTGGCATGAATAGAAAACGTCATAAAAGTTATGCTTTCTTCAAAGTAAAAGATAATTTAATTCAATTTTTGAATTCATAAAAACTTTGGAATTCCATAACTTTCACACTCTAAATTCAAACACCACAAAACAAAGTCTATGCACCTCTCCTTGCCAAGAACTTTCAAGTGATACCCAAAATACCATTGGACACCACGGTTTGTTAGGTCTCATTGTATCAAGCAAAACAAACAACCTTATTAATCCTAAAAAAGGACCACTAGTGTATCCTATGCTATTGCCACAATCCACAAACAAAAAAAATTGAAAATATTTTTCTAATTTTTTGATTCATCAAAACTTTGAAATTACTTTCATATTATAGTGTGAGAGGTTGAATTAATAGTATGAATAGAAGGTTTTGTATACAAAGGAGTGTAAGGGCTTTGTTTGTTGGCCTTTGGACACCCAATGTGAAAGTTATGGTTTTTTTAAAATAAAAGATAAGTTAAATTGTTTTTTAATTTAAAAAATTCATTACTTTAAGATCATAGGTCTGAACACCACAAAATTAGCACAAATAGAAAGCTTTATGTGTGAAAGAATGCAAGGGCTTGGTTTGGTGGCATTAGGACATGTGAAGTGAAAGCTATGATTTTTCCAAATTAAAAGATAATTTTATTCAATTGTTTAGAATTCATAAAACTTTTTGAAATTCCATAATTTTCACTTCACATGTCCCAATGCCACCAAACAAAGTCCGTTCACCCCTCCTTGCTAAGAGCTTTCAAGCAATACCAAGAACGTTCAAGGATGCCTCATGGTTTGTTAGATACCTAACTTAAAGGTATAGATTGTTCTTTTCAAGGACAAATGGGATTTTGGATAGGTATTTACAATCAATTTCTATCATGATTTTTTGAAACTTCTTTTGAAGATAGAAAAATTGATTATCTTTGTAGGAATATTATTATTTTTATCAATTGGTGCCCCAAAACAAAAGTTATGCCTATATAAGCTCATAACAAAGGAGATCAAGTAGTAAAAAGAAAATTTAATTTTAATTTTAAATTTTTTTCCTCATAGATTATATTTTTATCTACATAGAAAACTTTGATTCAATTCATTTAAATAAGTGATGTGAAAGTTATAGACAATCATGTTTTTTGGATAATCTAAGTATCTTTTTGAAAAAATAACTCATGGGATTCATTTCTGAATGCAAATCTTACATTTTTTCATAAAAAAAAGTTCCACATTATTTATTTTGCTTGCTAAAACAATCTCACCATTGGGATTAGTGAATCTTAATTCCATCTACAAATATTTAGAATTTAGTTTTTCTTCTATCTAATACCTACTTCTACTTTTAAAAAAAAGTCAGTTTTTTGAAATTTTCTTTTTTTCCTAGACTCTCAACTCAATTTTCCACTATAAAGATTTAAACCTCAAAACTTTGTAGTACAAAAAATTTAAGTTACAAAGGCTCAAAGTCAAATAATCTAGTCCCACAATGTGACACAAAACTTGTTTTCTTCACTTCAAATGTAGATATCTTGCAATCTTTGTAGTCAAAATATTTGAAATTTATTCTATACATTTTTATACTAGTTAGATATAAGACCCTATGGTTAGATGTGCAAAAAAAAATTCAAATTCTTTTACTCTTTGCAATAGAAATGATAGTTTTGAGTGTTTTTTGGTAGAAAAAAGACCTTGGTCCTTTAGGAGTTAACCAATAAAAAGACAAAATGACCATTGAATGTATTCAAATGATCTCAGATAGGTGTATATAAAGTCATTTTCTAATAGACATTCTTTAAATTTGATACATGGTGTGTACATGCCCCCTACATGGGAATATAATTTTTTTTGCCATAAGGTGCTTGGATCAAAAGTTATGCTACCTTGAACTTTGGGGGCAATTTAGGTAGCTTTGGGCAGCATGCACAAAACTCTTCCTTTACTTCTAAAATTTCATAGATATGTAACTTATATGATACAAAATGCAAATTTAAAAAAAAATAACCATGTAAAGTGTAAACATCTCACTTTAAGAGGAGTTAAAGGTTGCTAGCCCTATCGCGCAAGGTAAAAGAAAACTTTTTCTTTTAACCGTAAACGTTATCTTCTTTCAATCTATGTGGTGAAAGTTTCTTTTTGTTTTTTTCTCATTGCCATAAAAAGTGGCAATTCTTCATAATTTGTGCCCCAAATGTGTCTCAATCCTTTAGCAGTTAAGGTATAGACTAGTGTGCCATGTGCCATTGCCACAATCTAAATAAGAGTAAAATATAATTTTCTAATTTTTTGATTCCTAAAAACTTTCAAAATCTATAACTTTTATACCATGAGTCAGAACGCCATGAAACAAAGTCCGTACACCCTCCATGCAAAGAGTTTTTTTGACAATACTAAGAACATGAACGGGAGACTTACAATCCAGGAAATCTCACTATAACAAATAAATAAAATAAGCAAACAAACCAAACCTCGGAGGGTGCACTACCCCTTTTTTTGATGTTAGCGTGAGAACAAAACTTTGGACCCCCTATATATTTTTTGAATTTTAAATAAAATTAAATGAAAAAAATATGAATAGATTCTTCTACTTTGAAAGTTTATGTTTTGAATTATTGATATTTTTATTTGTTAATAATAATTAGTTACAAATTTTTGAAGTAAAAAGATACACTATAGAACTGAAAAATAACTTTCACACCCCTATATTATATAAGAAAAAATTATTTAAAAAATGAACAAAAAATTCCTAAAAACAACTCTCTATTGTTCAAAAGCTCATTTTGAGTTGAATATTGATGCAATGGTCATCTAAATGTGTTGTCTAAAAATATTTGAGTTAAAAAAACATGCCATTTTAGTGCATTTTTAACCTCTTCTAAAAATCATTCCATATTTTAGTTGAGTTTGAAATTTTGGGAGTAGAATCCTATAGTCATTAGTAAACACTGCTCAAAATTTGAAGTTAAAATTATAGTTTACTAGAAACCACTTGTTCACACGATGTTTATTGTAGTAGAACTAAGTGCACCCCCTCAGAAACAAACAAACAAACAAATTTAATGGTAGACAAGATCCATGAAAATTCTTCTTTAATTGGTGTTGTTGAATCACTTGCATGCAAGTCAGTCAAATTCAGTCTTAAAAAACCTAAACGCATCGAAATTTCAGTAACAAGACGAAAAGCTTGAATACACAACACAGCAATGCCAGTCGTCCATTAGCAATCCTACGACCAGAACTGCATCCAATGGTATGGCTCATGGAGATGCTTCAATGTGGAGTTGATACTACAACTGCTATATGTTGGGGGTTGTGACACCCCATTTGAAACCATTTCTTTAGGGGTTGAATATCCTTTCGTTAACAAGATTTAGAATTTTGGGAATTTTGTTTCACAATTTTTGGAATATTTCATGACCTCTAGAAGGGTCCTTACATCTTTACTAGTTTTTTTTTTGTTTTTTTTAGTTTAGTGTGGGGTACTACTTTCTCACTAGATCCCAAATATGGATAGGTCATGTGGCCTTTTTTGTTCGAAATTTGTTGTTGTTTTTCCAAAAGTTGCTAGCTTCAGAGAATTTTTTGGGCATTGAATTTGATGGCAATAGCTTCTTGTGAATTTTCAGTGTCGAAAGAAGTGTCAACTAAGGATTCATGTTTGTTTTAGATTGGGCTGCTCAATGTGCAATTTCGAATTGCTTTAGGCTACACTTCTTAAGGATTTCCAAATTTTGTAGATATTTAAGCAATACAATCCAAACATCCAATACCAAAATAGTGATTTCATTGACATGGAAGACGAAACAAATTTGCCCAAAAAATAAATTTAGAGTCAAAAAGTAAGTTTCTTGAACATGCTCCTAGTTCTCCAAACTCTGTATCTAGCACAAGATGACCTTCAAAACAATACAAGTACTCCAATGCTTGATTTAGTGCAATGTTAGAAAGATGGACCACAAGTTAACATGCATACGATGTAAGCAAGCCCAATTAGTACAAAGCATTACAAGCAACTATAAGCAGTGGCAAATGGACAAAATGGCAATGATAAAGTCCCTCCAAGTTTCTTCACATTCATCTCCCTTGAATTCAATCACGGTCCTTGCAAGCAACACAATTGTACACTCCGATGGCTAAGTTAGTGGGAGAATAGAAAGAAACATTGATACAACTACACTAAAATTGGTAAATAGTGTTGGCAACACTAATTATCCCAACTAACACTAATAGCGATGTGCACGCTTAGTGTTAGATCTTTTTGTACCGATTCTAACACTATTTTAGCTTTGAAGTAAATTTCCGTCATTTCAGAATTTGTAGAAGAGTGCATTTAGTGTTAGATGGTAACAAAATATAGAAGTTGGAATGGTTGGGAAAATCTGGTGTATGAAATGCTGAAATGTTGAAATGTTGAATTGCTGAAATGCTGAAATGCTGAATTGCTGAATTGCTGAAATGCTGAAATGTTGGAATGTTGAAAAGCCCAAAAAACAACAATGAAATGGTGAAATAACCAAAAAAACAATGAAATCCTGAAATAAATGTTGAAAGCCCCCCAAAACAATGAAATGGTGAAAAGTCCCCCCAAAACAATGAAATCCTGAAATAAATGGTGAAAAGCCCCAAAAAACAATGAAATCCTGAAATAAATGGTGAAAAGCCCAAAAAAGCAATGAAATCCTGAAATAAATGGTGAAAAGCCTAGAAAAACAATGAAATCTTTAAATAAATGGTGAAAAGCCTAGAAAAACAATGAAATCTTGAAATAAATGGTAAAAAGCCCAAAAAAACAATGAAATCCTGAAATAAATGGTGAAAAGCCTAGAAAAACAATGAAATCTTGAAATAAATGGTGAAAAGCCCAAAAAAACACTAAAATCTTGAAATAAATGGTGAAAAGCCCAAAAAAACAATGAAATCCAGAAATCAATATTGAAAAGCCCAACAAAACACTGAAATCCAGAAATCAATGTTGAAAAGCTCCCAAAAAACAATGAAATCCTGAAAAGTTGGAAAGTTAAATGAAATTTCTGAAATAAATGCTGGAAAGCCCAAAAAAACAATGAAATGGTGAAATAAACAATGCAATGGTGAAATGCTGAAATTTTTCATAATGTGTGTATATTGCAAAATATAGGAAGAGTCAAAAGTACAATATAATAGTCGTAGCTGTAGGCCAGAAATTGAAGGGAAAAAACAGTAAAAACTGAAAAAAAAGATCTCTAAATTGCCCTATTTAAATTAGGCACTTCTTGCCCTTGGAAGTATTGCAAATGTTTTGCAATAATGTCTTGGAGATGTGGAAATAATTGTCCAACACTCCAAGATCCATCAAGTTCTAATGCCAAGCTACAACGAATCATTGCTTTTCTAGCATAGGAGATGTTGTCACAATCCACCTCTCTATTAACATCTTCTATACTATCAGCAGCCAATTGTAGGAAAAAACGTTTCCCTAGATTGGTCAACTTCCCTGACCATTGTCCATCTACCCGGGGTGCATTTTGCCAAGCATTTTCTTGTATCAACTGAATTTTTTTGGCTTCCCACCGTCTTGTCCATGCATCTTTGATCTTTGAAATCAAGAATGTATCTGCTGGTTGGCAAAGGTGAGTAGAATAAGGAGGTAAAAATTTGAAGACTGTATTTTTGGTTGCTAGGACATCAGCCAACCTAGGGGTCACCGTATGGCCGGTACAATTATCAAGCCATATGATCTTCATGCGGTGATGAAGATCGGCTTGATATGCCCGATTTTCCAAAAAATATTCGGGTAAGATGGTTTGGTCCATCCACCCTTTAGGGCCCGACCTATAAGACATCCCGGGAATATTATCAATTAGACCTCGTATAGGGTAGCTCTTATTTTCATTTGTGAAAATGAACATAGGAGCTTCTATCATAGCACGCCGGCCTCCTGAAATACGAACCACCATAGTTATAGACTCCCCACCCGAAATCACTTCAGCATATTTGACTGTTGTGTCCCCCCGAAACCCTAAAGTGCGTCCATTGTCAAGATTGACTACAAAATGGGTTTCATCCAGATTTTCCATTAGATTTTCATCAAATTCCCCGGATGCAAATCCCCTTTGCAAAACCCCCAAATGATAGGCGGTTTGTTGTTCGATTTGGAATTCTTTTTGAGGACTACAAGTCAAACGGCCACGTTGGGAGAGGAGGACTATGTTGTGGTTCTCCATGAATTGATTGACCCAATTCGGGGTAATTTTGTTAACCAACAAAATGTTATCCTTTGGGTCAACAGATTGGGTTGTGAAATTAGACTCGGGAGCTACGAGAATGGAAAGGGCCAACTCACGAAAAAGAAGAGAAGAAAACTTTACACTTGATTTTCGAAGGCGGTTGAATTCTTCAAGTAAAAGTGGGTACAAATATTATACCCATTCACTTTTTTTCTTGCCTTGGCTTGGTCTGGCTTTTGGACAATGGCACCGCCTTATGCCCAATCGGTTGCGGCTGCACGAGAATGCAGTGACTTGGGTTGCATTTTCTACATTGTCCTCATCGAATTGGTGGCGTTGCTGCCACCATCGGCCGGCTTTTACAAGGTTGGCAGGGCGCTATCCACGGAAATGTTCTGGAAATGCTTGAATTACGCGAACATTTAGGCTATGCTCACCGTGAATGGCGACGTCCTCCACCATCCAAGCAGTGACAACTCGTCGAGTTGCAATGCTGGAAACTTGTTGGAGGCGTCGGAGAGAGGCATTGAGATCAGCAAGCGGAGGGCGGTCCATGCCGGGCTAGAAAATCCAGAAAAAAATGGTTTTAAAAAAATGGCGACCAAAAAAAAATCCATCTTTCACAGTAAATAGAAGAGAGGAAGAGAAATCCAATGGTGTAATCAAAAGTTGAATTGCATACCTCAATTGAAAGTTAGGGGCACCGGAAGATTCAAATTCAAATTGAAGCGGCAATGGAATCGGCGGGAGTCGTCGGACTATAACCCACCCACCCACCCTTAAAGCTCACAATGTGGGCTGAAATTTTCAAGAAGCTCTCCCAAACTGTCTTGTGCTCCCAAGGTGGCGCCCACAATGTGGAAGGAAGAAAAACTCCAACCTAAAACTGAAATTGCGAATGGATTCTAGGAATGTGCTGTAGGGGCAAAGCCTAACCAAAACTGAATACCACAATGGGCTGAAATTGCAGTGCACCAGGTAAGGGATGAATCGCTGAACATGAAGCAAACAAACAAAAAACAAAAATTCCAGGGAAAGAGAAAACTTCCACGGCGAGAGAGAAGACCAAAAGTAAAGTTTCCAGGGAAGGCCAAGATTTCGGGGGCGGGGGTCAGAAATTGTGGTTCCCAAAATTGAGGTTTCCAAGGTAGGGCCAGATTTAGGCGGCACAAATTAAGTGCCCAACACTATTTACACATAAGTTGGAAAATAGTGTTGGGGGTAAAAACCAGGGAATGACACTAATTATCACCCAACACTATTTACCAATTTTAGTGTAGTGATAGTAGACAAAAAAGTCACTTGATGATATTGCATTCTTACAATGTGGATGAAAATTCATCTGAAATTGAGAATTAAGGTAGGTGGCTCTTAAACCGACCTGGTTCTAAAACCGATCTGGTACATTTTACTTCTGAAATGTACTAAAAGCATACATTTTAGAAGGGGGTCGGTCTTAGAAACCATTACGTTTCAACTTCAAAAATTTGTAACTAATTCCACAAAGGTCCAAAAAATATGAAACGACTTGGATTAGATGCCTATTCTTTTTTTCTTCCTACCGAAATTCACTGAAAATTGTTTTGAGATGTTTAGCTGTCCCCAAAATGCAATCAGCTCTTAAAGGGTCAATTTAAGAGCCACCTACCTTAGTATCACACAACAAAATGTCATTCTAGGCTTACAATCACTCAATACAAGTTGTGACTAAGAAGCTACTCAGGAAAACAACAGCAAGTGCATGGCAATTGAACAACTTGCACTCTCCATCTGCAGCAAGCCACAAACATGGCCACATAATATGAATAATTGATAATAACAAAGAAAAAAAGGTTGGATTCCACAAAAGATGTTCTGCAGTATCAACATACCCTGAACTTGTAGTAAAATCTGAATTGGAATTAGAAATCTATCATCTGCCAATTGAAGTGAAAAAATTGAGAAGTAGTAGCCACAAATGACAACCTTGCACTACCTCGTGGATCTAGAATACGTGTCACCCAGTGACTGTATAACGCTGCCACTTAGTGGCTAGCACCTATAGCGTAGGAATACTTTGGGAACAAAATTCAAGAAATCCTCTAGTGGTGGTTCTTTTAATTGGGGAAGGTCAATTCATCTATCGTTTTGTATCTACGGTCACTTTTATGTAGGTAAATTACTCATGTTTTATAATTAAAGATTAAAATCCCAATTGTTAGTTTAATTATGTGTATTGGATATATTTTTTGTCCTACCCTATTCTAGTAACCGTCCATTACCCATGGATGCAAATATAAGACATGTTGTCTCTATCTTACATTAGAATTCTAATGTCAAATTGTCCAAGGTTTGTCAAATAGTCATGACTCTAGTTCTATCAACTTAATCATGCCCACAATATTATATATATATATATATATATATATATATATATATATATCAATCACATACACACAATCACAATTTCCTTAATTATTTTCCCTTTTAATTCATTGTCAATTGGTCCAGTAACTATTTTACTAGCCTAATTGCTACTAATGCAGAGATGCAAATTTCACAATCAGTTGGGTCAATTTGTCTCGATATGCAGAGTATGCAAAAGTGAAGGTTCATTCATTTAATTTTTAGTTCCAGTCAAATAGTCACATTAGCTTTTTTTTTCCATGTTCCACAGTAAACAACATGTCAATTGAACCAAGTCCCACACTTACATTTTCAATTTAACAATTATACTACTTGGTCAATTGGTCTTGCTATACTAACACATAACTAATTTTATCTATCTTCAATAAATGGTCAATTTGTCCAAATTCCCATACAGGATTAAAACATGAGTTACATAAATATTTATCTATAACAAGTTGTCAATTGGGCCATTTTCCAACATAAGATCACAACAAGATTTGCACAAAGATTCTATCCTACAACAAAAGATTTTGTTCCTTAGTTCCTGCATTTGCACTTGCAATCAAATGTCAACATGACTAATTGACTCACAACCACCAAGAATTAATCATTTTTTTACTTTGTACTTCTACAGACCATTTGTAATTCTATCTTAACTTCAATTAACTGGTCTAATTGACTCTTTCAATTACTTGCATAACTTTATATTGCATTCAAGAATCTATCCTTAAACACAAACAATTTAACTACAACGACAACCATCACCATATTTAGTCAATTAGACAAACATTTCCATAAATTGTCTCTGTTTAGACTATTAAACTAGATATTTAGTAATTCAACATACGTCAAATTGACATTCAAAATATTCCTTATTGGAAACTTAAGCATAAAACATTACCAAGAACTAATTTCATGTCTATTAGACCTTAAATTGAATTTTAGAAAACATCACCAATCACTGGTATGTTAATTGGTTTAACACTCACAGTCTATTCGACTTCAAATATCTTAAATTATAACAAAGGTATCACAACTTGGCTAATTGACCATTAACTCAAGTATAAATTTCGCCAATCACTAATATTTATAAAAGATCATTATCCTCACAAGTAGAACTTAACCATAGACACAAATCAAGAAAATAATTTTAACATCAATTAGACAATTAACAAAGTTGTTTAGCACGCCTAATTGTCTTTTAGCTTGTATGCCCGCAGTCCATTTGACCTCGATCAGCCTTCTCGATCATTGACAATTTGACCATAGATGCTCTTACAAAAATTAAAGATAAACTTACCAATTACTGGCTAACTCTTTCACTATGGCTTGCTGACTAATTAACTCAAAAACAAAGATCTCATTCTCAAATCTAGAGTTGTTTCTTTCCTTACAGCATTGTTTATTTGACCTCAAAATTAACAGATCAATTTGACATAGCTTCCTCTCAGCTTGACAAATAGGCTAATATAAACATAACATACCAATCACTGGCTTAAATTAGAGTTATTATATTCATCAAATCTCTCTCAACAATGCTCTCACAGCAAGACTATTAGACTGTCAACCAAATAAAGAATAATGCCAATCCCTAGCTAATTGTCCCATGCATTAGGATCACCAATCCCTAGCAGATTTAATCACTCCACAAACTCACTTGAGAAATTTAACTGTGTAGAATATCACAAGGACAATTTGACAAATGAACCACTCTCAACTAATTGACCCACAAAGAAAATGATCAAAAGAATGCCAATCACTGGCAAATCTAATTAAGAAATACAACCAATTGTTGGTTGCTCACTCAAATGCCAATCACTGGCTACACAATTATAAGACGAATCGACTAATTTGCATTGAAAGGAAGGAATATATAGGTACAATTGACAAGGTGGCAATCACTGCAAATGCCTGAGAGAGAAAAAAAACTGAAAGTCCAATTGTTCTTATACTTCTTGGCCATAACTTCAACTTATATTGAATGGTTGAATCTTGGTCTACTTCTTCAACCAAAGGCATCATAATTCTAAAATAGTCAACTATAGTTTAACTCTAAGTCTATTTGTCCTTAACCGCTACAACTCCTGCAACTGGCTGTCCACTAGTCATTTCATTAACCATACATCTAGTTGACCCAATTCACACTTTACTTCTAGTTGTAATTGACTTCTACTGGTCCATTTAACTTCTATCTCAAAAAAAATTCAAAATTCCGGAAAAATCTATCTACACATCCACTACTTAAAACAATTGTCATATGGAAAATTTTTTAGACTATACACATTTTGACAATGCATGCCCAGAACTACTCCAAGGTGTTAATTGAGCCTATTACGCAGCCTATCTTTGAGGAAAGACAACGCTAAAAAGGAGTGTTCATCTTCCACACTTCCCAACACACTATCACGCCCCTATCTACTTGGGGTACCCAATAAACCTTAGTGCGCAAGGGGGGACTTCCCAAGCCTTGCAATAGACTAGGTAGGGAGAATGGAGAGACTCCCGATCAAATAGGGCGCAATGTCGCCCTGGTTTTGAAGTGGACAAGAGAGTGTCATACATGTTTGGAAAGCTCTTGACAATACGCTTCTAATGGCACAAAAAATGCACAATTTGGAGTTGTGAGCTAAAAGTTATGGCCGTTTAAAGTTGATTGGGTTCCGGTGGCGTCGGGACACTTGAGGGCTAGGTGTGAGGGGTTTCCAATGAATCCCACAAGAAAGTATGGCATGTGGAATATCATTGAAAAGATATGAACACAATGAATCTAGAATGACAAGCATTACGAGGTTCTAAAACATGAGTCAAAAGTTATGGAAAAAAAGAGCCGTGGTGAAGGCGTGACGCCTCCCCCGGTGAATCCGAATCTTTGAAGGGCCATAACTTTACAAGAACTTGTCCAAATGGGACAAGTGATCAGTCCATCGGCATATACTCGTTACGTAGATGTCTAAAATGGGCTCGCCTGTTGGATTTGGAGCTTGAAACACAAAGTTACGCGGGTTGAAAGTTCAGGAGTCCAAACGGTGGCGTAACTTGGCGATTTGGGTTGGAAGTGGGTGGTCTTCCACAACCCAAGGTTATCCAAGGACTTCCTTCGACCTAGGACAGGGGGGTCTGCTGAATACCAGAGAGAGTACTATAAGAGGGGTTGGTCTCACTCCTCATTCCCTTTTGAAGCCTTGGTAAGTCCTGGTGATTCATGGTTGGTGGTGGTAACTTCACCACCATTTCAAGGCACCATGAGACACTTGTGTGTGTCCCGTAGCATCGGTTGGGTGGAGTCCTACTCCTTGCTAGGCCTCCTTGGATGTGTCTCGAGTTGTGAGTGTCGGTTACCTCTAGTGGATAAGTAGCAAATGCAAAAAGGACTAGCATGGAGTGGGATGATACTCAACCATGGTGAGTAGTGCCACCATGAGTCTTTGCACATTAAGGTGGAAGTTTCGCCCCATGTTACTAAATGACATGCTCGGTGTCACAATGGGAGTGTGTACTAGTAGTCCTGGTGACTAGAACTTGGCAAAATGAGTTAGAAATGTGGACTAACACTGTGTGTGCTTGGCATGTGCAATGTTAGGCACTTGATGACCAAGTGATGCTATAAGTGGATTGTGGTGAACCTAGTGAATTGCTGAAAGCTGTTAGGTGTCATTTGGATCGCAACATCCACCCTCTTGAAAATTTGCACAAACAAGCTATAAACATTATTGGTTTTAATTTGTTTCTCCCTAATCAATGGAAACATGCTATAATAGTGAAACTCTCCTACATTGGGATTATGTAGTGTATTGTAAGTGTCAGTGTTTAGGTACATAGAAACGTGCACAATGTTGGATCCAACAAAGACATATCATGCATGAGACCATTAAATATTTGTGCAAAGTTCAAGATCATTTCCTTGAATAGATTTGTTTATGTACAACAGTGGTGCTAAAACTAGTTTATGGAATTTAGTGCAATATGTCACCTTCAAGACAAACAAGCATCAACTTTGGCTATCTTGAGAGTGAGCAAGTAGTATTAAAAAAATAGAAAAGAAAGGATTTTGCAAGTTGTATAGGATTATTGGGAGTATTATAATACAAAACTAACTAAAGAGATGCTAATTCCAATGTAAAGGCAGTTGCAAATTGGCTATCTAATTTTATTGTTTGTTGCAGTCTCAACTAAAATTTAATTTTTTCAGGGATTTTCTCCAATGTATATCTAGCTACTGAAAATTTTAAGTAACAATGGAGCAAATTTTAGCCAGTTTTGTGAATGCTGATGCACAGTGTTATCGAAAATCTTTGAGATCACGACCTTGCTGAACAAATATTAAAAGAACAGGATGAATAATTCGGACTGGAAGTTCGGGTACTTGAGGGGCAGACTGCTGAATTACAAAGCAACAGCCTATTGAATTTGCTCCTAAAAGCACGATCAAAGACTTGCCAACTTTGGAGATCTTTGCAAGTCACAGAAATGAGCAAACAGTCATATTGAAAGCTCATATTGAATCCCAAGCACAAAACATGTACCCAAGGTGGACATATTTCACACAAGGATGCATCGAAAACATCATCACTTTTGAAGTGTTTTAGATTTAAATGTCACTCAATTATGGAGATCTCAATCATACAATCTTGTTGTGCACATGTTATAGATGACGTGAATCAAATTTGGAGTCATTTGGTTGCATAGATTGCAAGATTATAATGTTGTAGTGTTGGAAAAGGATGTTGAAATTTTTTGAGCAACACATTTGGAGGTGAAATTTGATTTCTGAACCTACTTAAATGAAAAAACTTTAAACTATGATGTGATTCAAAACTAGCATACAAACACATTGGTGAAAGAAAATATCATTGAATTGACTCATTGTGTTTGCAAAATGGCTTTCAAATGTCAAAAAAATAACAAGAAAAGTTGCAAAAAACACATCTAAGGTTGAACTTCTTTCTATTAAAATGCTTCTCAATCACTCATAAATTCTTGGATTGATATGAAACTTTAGCCACATAAATTGCACTAGTCTCTACAACTTTTTTAAAAAAAATTATTAAAAATTGACAGCATATAAAGAAGAAACAAGGCAACAAAGTTCATTGTGATCCAAAAACATCGGGATTTTGAACTTTGAATTGCTCTCAAACATTCAAAACAACTTGGATTGACATGAAAATTTTAACACTATAACGAAACTTTGAGGAGAACATAACCCATCAAATTTTATTGAAGACAAACATTGGATGGAGGAAATACAAGCCCCCCAAAGTTGCAACCTTCAAATGCATTTTGGTGAACTCAACTTGAACCTATGAATCTTGATTGGCTTCCAAGAAATCAATACATCATGGAATTGATCTGAAAATTTTACCACATAAATTAGAATAAAGAGCACAAATTCCCCAACAAATTTTTATTAAATTTGGACATCGGATGCAAAAGATACAACACTTTGAATTGGACTTAAAACTGTACGCCACAGCGTATGCTAGGGATACTCTTACCTCGACAGAAAGTGAGTGCCGGTGAAAGAGCCCTGAGGATGAGACAAATGGAGATAGGTAGGCTTGTCACAAATTCATGCAGCATTGATTCTACGTTGGTACACAGATGGTGAATACCATGATAATTAGCATGATATGATCACCTCCTCCTTCCAAACAATGAACAAAACAGATGCAAGATTGGTGAGCAGCCAACCACAAATTGAGAAGATTAAGTGGCACTCAACGATGTTAGGGCATGAGTGCAGGGATGTGAGCCTATGAGTCTTCAACCTAGTTGCAAGTATGTATCTACAACCACTTGAAGGTGTTTATAACACATGTACTTATAACATAAGTGCATTGTAACATAGAACGAGTCTATAACATAGGTACCTATAACCATAGATGTTTGTAATATAGATTCCTAAACTCATGAGCTCATAGGTTCTAAGACAAGAGTTTATGAAGAAAATGTTGGGATAGACTTTCTACTAATTACGACACATAGACATAGATAGCGAGTGTTAACCTCGAATGAAGCGAAATATGAGACAGTAAGACAGCCAACGAAAGACTCCAAAAATCAAAAAACATGTGATGTGTCTCTAAGCCAATTCACTTCAATATTCAAATAAGTCTGGGTCCAAGAGTTGGGAAGTGTGCGAGTTGTTAGATGTGTGCATGTGAGGAAACAATTGGGTAGGGAGATCTGCGCATCCGAGTCATAAGATTGCACTCAAATTGTTTTGAATTGTGAGATTCATGAATCCGTCCAGAGCGTAATGCTAGAGAGTGAGATTCAATTTTAATTATACCTATTTCCACTTCCATTGCTAATATTATCAGACAGCTTACTCTTGTTGAAACTGACACTGAGCCTTTGGGCTGTAGTAAGAGCAAAACTGCAAAAAGGGTTCTGTACAAGAGGGAGGTCGAGGAATGACCCCAAATCCGGAGCATTACACAGAAAAATGACCTCACGTCCTTTACCAGGACCTTTCCAGGAAGGGAAGCTCTGAGCTGTCCGACCTGAAATCCTCGCCCTTCCGGTACTATACAGGCAGTCGATCAGGGCCAGGTGGAGGCGCTGATGGCTCCTGGTCCCGAGGGGGATTTCCAGGGCCCGTTTCAGGGTCTGTTTCACGGTCTGCCACCGGAGTGATCTGCTGCGGCAGGGGAGTGGTTAACACACCCTTTCTTGCTTCCTGGATGATGCCAATGAAGAACACCACGCCCAAAAAGATGGTCACAAACATCAGGGAGATGGCGATGACGAACCTCGGCTGGGAGCAATCCGCTGATGAGTTCGACTTGTGCCGCACCCGGTACCGCTCAGACGGTCTGCTCAGAGCGCTCCCTGATGCAAAAAAGGCTGCAGACAATCCAGAGGCGAAACTGCCAAACACTCTCTGTGTCAAAATTTCAACCAATGCAAAATTCTCTTGAAATCACTCTCAACAAGCACCCAGGCCACATGGTACTCTTACAAGCCAGAAAATAGCACTGCAAAAATAGCTCGGAACACCCAGTTCACAGACATCCAGGTCACAAGATACACTACAAAGCGAGCAATTGGCAACGCAAAATTCCCTTGAATCACCCTCAACAAACATCCAGGCCACAGGATGCATCTAAAAGCCAGTAATTAGTAATGCAAAAAAAATCCCTTGAATCACCCTCAACACATACGCACCGAGCCACAGGATACTCTTACAAGCCAGCGAGTAGCAGTAAAAGAATGCAGAAACTCTGGAGTGTCAAACCTCACTGATTGAAACATGAACTTGGTTAACGAAAAATGACCCAAAATGAAGGCCTGGGAACCACCCGTGTTTCACTAGTGAATGCAAATGTCTAGGTGAAGGAGGTGGATTTTAGAATCATTAACCCTCACACGACACAGCCTTCCAAAATGGAATTCCGAGGGGATCTTTTGTGGCCTTTCAGGAATAAATAATATTCAACCTCTTTTTGTTGACTTTATCCTCAGACCAGTTGCATCGAGCATCATAGGAGACTCTCGATTTTCAATTGAAACTCACGGAATGAAAAGCACCTCTTGTATTCACAAGCACCTCTTGTATTCACTCACCAATAGCAGTAATGTTATGTAATTAGTAAAATGAGCTAATTGATTCAATCACGATTAAATTAATTGAGGTCTGACACCCACTGCCAAATGCGCAATTGCAGATAGGGTACTCATTGGAGTGGTTAACTTAACTTAGTTTAGGATCTCACCAGCCAAGCACGCAGCCCAGTCCCACCATGGAGGCATTCAAGCCTTCCACTTGCTTCTTGTCACTCCAGCGACATGTACACGCGCAGGTGGCGATCACAAGCATTTGCGCCACAAGCAAGATGAGCCCGGCCAGAAGCCCAGTCGTTTGAGCAGGACTGTCCGGGTAGATACAAATTTCCTTGACGAGCAGGACATGATATTCCTGCACCATTCATCAACCATCACAATTCAAGCCTTCCACACATACTGCACAAAAAAACTACCCTGAAAACTACAATCACAAGAAAGGCATTAGTTGACTGGAAAATGTAAAGGACTCACTCTGCTGTTACTTGTTTCTCTTGCTGCAAAGCCAAAATAAGCTGATACGGCTCCCAGACAAAGGTACAGCACCAGCATAGACACGGTAAACACCTTCATTACGTGAAGCTTTTGCAACTCTGTGCGCAAACCCTCAACGGCCAGATCGGGATTTCAATATCAAAAGATTATCTGAATTGTTTGCACACAAATGATTGACTCTCTTGATTGATCTTAGGGGGAATTTTGGGGGGTGTCTTGCTTAAAACCCGCTTTTACACGAGTACGTTCACTGAGAAGTCCCATTTTGGAATTGCGGACATGATCTAGCTACCTCCGCCGGGATGCAAAATTAGAATTGAGTGAAGATTCCATTTCACAGGAATGGCAACGACCTAGTCAAGCTCCCTTCGGCCAAATGCTGCTGCAATTCAGTCTATAGTGAGCAGGGAAACACCATTCCATAATTTAGGATGTGATGATGATAGCCATCCTTTACTCTAGGTAGGATCCCAATAGAATTTGCCCAAGCGATATCACGTCGCGTAGGCTACATTGTCATCTTCAAGCCTCTCAAAAGTACCCAAAAATAGTGCGGTGAAGGTCTTCCCAAGGTCTTCGACTTACATACTTCCTTCGGCTACTGCAAATTACACCAAGAGCACCCAGAGCCAGTTATATACCTCGGATACCGCACCAGCACGCGGGAACTGCGTCTTTAAAATCAATTCCACGTTCAATAAATAAAACCTGGCAAGCTCAGACTTAAAGAATTTCAAAATCCAAAAGCAGGCTATCGACTGCGAACTGCACCGTCACCATCGCCCCATTTCGATTTGCCTCGTCTGATAACGGCACCACCACAAAACCACTCCACTCAAGCCTCCCGTCCGTGAAATTCGGAAACAGCAACGTCCAAACTCCCAACCTAACAGCTTGATCGCGAAATTCCAAAACCAGTTGTACCCATCCCTAGCACGACGCAACATTCTTCCCCAGCTTAAATTCACGGCCAGCTCTCAAACTCTCACTGCCAACGAACTGAACTTTAGAACCATCATGCTCTCAGGAGGATCCATGCCCGGCAAGCAACCTGACGGGAGAATTCGCCAGACTGGTCACGCCACCGCCAAGTTCACGAGCAACATGACTCGAAGACGACGAAGAGCGCACACAAGTCTGGAATCCCTCTGTCTCACCTGCTCATTCCAACCCCGGTCTCCTGAATTCGCCTTCGCCCGCCGTACTGCACACAACTGATCACAACCAAACCTCGCGCCGCTTCACCTGTTTTGCCGCTAGTTCCCTCCCCACCTCGCCCAACCCGTGAACTCCAAGTCCACCACCGACGCCGTCCAAACCTTCGATTCCACGTCGCCGACGCCTTCTCCGGAGCCACCGCCAACTCTGCACCCCCTAACACTCCAGTACGTCCCAAAGTCCACAAATTCGAAGTGGTGAGTACGTGCGGGTTCCGAGATGCAGACAGACCGCGAGTTGGAGCTGGAAACACGCGTTATCGACAGAAGGGAGGGAGCGAGAAAGCAAGCAAGGATCGGGAAAGTACGGCGCAGCAAGTCAGCTTCAATTCAATTAGTGATGGCGGAGAAGGGCGCTGTCCGTTTGTTCGGGTTAGCCGTGAGGGCGACGACAGAAGACAGGGCGACGGAGCGGAGGTGGGATCGGGGGTAGGCGTGATGTGCGCGCCATCGTTGATGCGGGATGGATGCCCTGCCTGGAGTCTGTCTGTCGTACTAGTAGGCTGTCCTGGACTCCTGGTGGGGAGATCTGGGCGAGGACGGGAGTAGGTGGCAGACAGGGCAAAAGGACCACGGCTGGCTGGAGGAGAAGGTGAATGCGGTGCTGCAGATTGTACTATAAGATACTTCCCTTTCCGGCTGCGTCCTTCTGCCCTTTCCACGTTTCGCGCTGTTGACTTATCCCCGTGCGAATTGCCCCAGACGGTCCCTGCTATGGGACCTGGTCTCGCGCGCAGCGCCCGCGCCCGCGCCCGCATCCGCTTCCTTGAGGACTCCTGAGTCCTGACGCGTCCCTGCTTGCGAGCAGAGTTTTTTTTATGCACGAATTTTCGCCACTTGGCTACAATCAAATGATCTTGGCTATTTCTTGTAATGGAAATTTTAATTTTGAGGAATAGTCAAATTACTGTTGCATTTAAAGACTAATAGTCAAATTTTACCTAAGTATCACCTACTTTTCATATAGGTATCACCAAGTATCACCCAAGTATTATATGAGTATTGAAGAACCAATTGGCTCCTTCTCAAAAATGAAAAAAAAAAACACTGCTTGGGAGTTGTGCCTAGCACGCGTAGGGAAAAGACAAAGCAAAGGTTGCATGGGAATGGCATCGCCTTCTTGCTGAATCGGTTGGGAGCTTGGGATGGTTGCGTGACTAATAAGGCAAGAGATCCATAAAGCACCCATGTAAGAGCTGAAAATTAATTAGGGGAGACAATATTTCATAAAATACTTTTTAGTAAATTTTCCTTCAAAGTTTAATGGAATTGGCATCTAACACAAGTCATTTCATATTTTTTTGAGCTTTGAGGACTTAGTTAAGAATTTTGAAGTTGAAACATAATATTCACTAGAAGCATCAACCTCTTGAAATGTACACCATTTGAATATTGTTGGTGCAATGAGAAAACAAAATGTACCTCTAGTTCATAGGATGCTTTTAGAGCCCAAGGGTTATATGGACCTCCTACCTTAGCATTATTTTGTCACAATCCTCTATATTGAATCAAGATGTAAGTTGGGCATCAATGCCTTTGTTTTACTTCCTAACATTCTCGTTTGGATAGAACACTTTTATGGATAGCATTGTAGAGCACAATCTAAGTAAGGTTGCAGACATGATGCCTTAACTCTGAGAACACTTGACAAATTTGAAATGCTAAAAGTTTATATTTATTTTGAAAGAACCCTCAAATTTCTTGCCCCCCATCCATGCTCACCAAATATGCCTATAAATAGTCAATTGATAAACCACCAAGTGGAATGTTTGGTACAATTCACTAAATTTAGAATAAACACTCATTTTAAGGAGTCATTGCTTGACTTGTTAAAATTAAGTGCTATGAGAATATTTTGATGGGCTACGAGTACTTGTTATCAAAGTTCGTCATGTATAAAAACCTTGATAGGTGCCATTTTGAATGCTTTTAATCCTAAAATGACATTTCCTTGCTTAGCAAACAAGCCAAGGTAAACTCAAAATTTTCCTTGAAACAAGGTATGGGTCTTATTGCTTATCCAAAGTTTGTGTCAAATAATCCAAAAGAGAATAGTAACTACAGTCATACTATCAGAGTTTTGTAATTTTGGATTTAAATTTGTCCTATGCCATCTAGGCCCTATTGCTCGTTAGAGAAAAGGAAAAAGAAAATTGAATATTTTTGTTAATTCGACTCGCATTCTCCATTGTCGAAGAACTAATGACCCTCACTTTAGGGTTTAAACTTCTTCTAATGTATAAGATGCCTACAAGTAGTCTACAACATCCACACCATGCACATGAATCATGTGTTCTAGGTGTATGGGTGAGGTTTGAATTATGTCCCAATTTGAGCTATTTCAACATAATATAGATACCAATGAGAACTGCCATGGGAGTTGAATTGGCATTGCATTGAAATGATAAAAAACAAATTTTAATCTTTCTAAACCATATAATTCACAACTTAAACATGCACCAATCCAAAGGTCTCTAAGGATTTTAGTTGAAGGCCTTTGTATCTTTCAATGCATGAGGCAAACCTATAAAAGTTGTACCTTATAATCCTATTAGTATACGTCTTTCTATTCAATAAATCTTCGAATAATGACATGCTAGGAAAAAAATTCCACTATTATTCTATACTCTTCTTTTGTCATATGATGCTATAAAATACAAAACTATGTCATAACATAAGTCAATTTAGTCTCCTCATGGTCCTCCACAATTTTCAATGTCTCTTCATTCAAATTTTGTCACGACCCTAGTAACACTTTATAGACTCAAATAGCTTCTAAAGGCCCTTTACAACTTAATGAGCTCCTTACGCTTCACTTGCAGTACCATTGGATTATAACTCAATAACACCACACATGCCATGCATATATAACATTAGTTTTCATTTTCAACTTATATTGTTAAGTCCCAATCTCCACGACTACTAATACACTCTATACATGACACTGGCATGTCATGTCCAAGCTTCTATTGATGTCCAAGCACTTGATAGAGGCATTGCTTCCCACCAATGCTAACCACCCTTGGATGTTACTCCACTCCATACTAAATCCATTGTATATTTACTACTTCTACATCATAACTAAACAGAAATTATAAATCGGGACACATTGGGAATGGCCTAGCAAGTAATGGGACTCTATTCAACTAGTGCCATGGGATACATACACAAGTGTTCTATGGTGCCTTGAATAGGATGGTGAAGTTGCATCTCCAACCTTGAGTCACTGAGACTTACCAAGGCTTTAAGAAGAAGGGAAGGAGGAGGAAGACCAACCCCTCCTATAATATTTTTTGTAACACTCAACAAATGTCCCCCCCTTATGAATCTAAGGGACTCACTTTGGTTTTGGAAGACCATCCATTTCCAACCAAAATCACCAAGTTATAACTTTGTTTGAACTCTTGAACTTTCAAACGATGTAACTTTGCATTTAGAACTTCAAATTCCACATACAAATTCATTTTGGATATTTTCATAACAAATAGATGTCGATCAACTACTTAGTTGTCTCATTTGAATAAATTCTCACAAAGTCATAGCCTTCTCAAGATTTGGGTTCATTGAGAGCGGCGTCACACTTTCACCACGACCCTTCTTTTTGTCATAACTTTAGGCTTGTAATTTAGAACTTTGTAATGCTTGCCATTTTAACTTTCTTGTATTCTTATCTTTCCAATGATATGCTACATGACATATTTACATGAAGGATTCATTGAGAATCTCTTACTCCTAGCTCTTCATTATCTCAATGCCATTAGGACATCATCAACTTTGAATGGACATAACTTCTAGCCAACTAGTTCAAATCATACATTCTAAAGAACGGTTGGAAGCATCTACTCAAGAGTTTTTTAAGAATGAAAGATACTCTACCACGTTCTTCTAATTTAGGACGTTATCATACTTTGTTTGCTTGGGAGTTTCTCATTTCTCCCATTTTAAACTTTTGCAAGGCTTGAGAAGTCACCCCAAAGTCCCCCTTACTTACTAAGGTACTTTGGACCCCTCAAAGAAATAGGGGCATGACAAATTTATTTATTTTCTATAGTAAACCTCAAAATTAGAAAGATATTTTAATTGCAAATTGGCTAAGTGCTATATCTTCAAATCCCAAATTTGACAATTCTAGGGCATGCATTATCAAGTGGAGGCAACATATGATCTTATATGTAATCATCACTTCATTGATAGTGATAGTGGTAAATTTGTCCAAATGCTATGTATTTGCACAATTGTCTCAAATTTCCTTGAACAACCATCTTATTTGCTCCATTTTGTCATACTCAAGCATTTGCTCAAGCATTTGTGATATGCAAACATTTGGTCAATAGTTGAAACTGATTCTTTGACATGAGTATGGAAATAGTTGGATAATGAAAAAATGAACCTTATTTGCGCCAATATAATTTGGCATTTGGTTGTCACTTCATACCTATGTACAAAATAATGGCTATAAACACCTCGAATACTACCATAGAGAATTGCTTCTATTGGGCCTCTCCCTGTATCTTTCCGTTTTTCATTTACTATGATGGTACAATGGTTTGTCTTAGAAACAATATCCCTTACAATCTAAAAAGGTCTAAACAACTCAAATGAGTTTAAGAATGTTGAGGAATGTCTTCACAAATGTTTGGAAGTAGAAGATCCATTGAATTCTCAAGGCTTTGGTTTACATGTAATAAAACTTTTATTTTACATTGAGTCCCAATATATGTATTTGAAAAGATAAAAGGTACCCCAAGTTCTCTCCATAAATGTTTTTTGGACTCGCTCTATGTTGGACTTCATCCTCCCAACCATTTGCATTTAATGTCCTAGCCCAATCTAAGCCTTTCTAATCTCCATACATCCAAACATCCCTTCTAATATTATATCCTCCCAAAGTCATAGCATATTCATGCTTTAAGGGTTCTACGTAATATAGTTGAGGGCTCCCTAAAATCACCAAGTTGGAGATTATTATTGGTTGGTAGGTACTCAAAACCTACTCCTATACTCTATTCTAAACTTATAAGTCATTTCCCAAGTGGGAGTTCCTATGCTCTCTACCATTCCTAACCAAAGGTACTCCGATTGTCTATTACTAAAGATGTCACTTTCCAATCAATGCTTTAAGGTGTTGGCTACCGCCTCTCTCTCTCTCTCTCCGCCTCTCTTATATCAAGTGAAATTTAAAATGTTTCTTGCTCATAATTTGAATGCATAGATGTGTGCCTTAGATTCTTCTATGAATTCAAGAAATTAATGTGATTATAAAATAACTCCAAAGGCCACCAAAGATCTCTTAGAGATTTCACCTCATAAAAACCATATAAATCGTCATCAAACTCATCTTCTTTTCTAGTCTTCGTCTTGTCTCTTGACAGTCCTTCAATGTCTTCCTTTTGACTATGGAAAAACTCCTAGTCACATTCTCTAGTGTTTTATATGCCAATAGTCTCCAAACTTTGCAACTTAGTACATGTGGTGTGGGATAATCATCAATATGAGTTTTCCAAGGGAAAAAGTGTTGGACTTTGAGAGGGAGATTGAAAATTCTTTTGTATTGTTGTAGACATTCCTAGCAAATGGCAACTTATTGTGAACGAGTAGGCCATCCTAAACAATCTTGTGAAAAATTAAATAGTTGCACTTCACAAGACCAAATCATTATAAAAAAAATGACCTAAATGGTAGTTACTTTTTGCATTCATTCTTCAAGGCAAGTTGGCTACATGCTTGAAAAATTTCAAATCATTTAGAATTATACAACATATAGGAAAAAAATAGTAAATAGAAAAAAGTAGAAGATGGTTCATAATACTAAATTGTTAAGAATTTAGTTATGAAATTGAAAAATTCCAATCTTAATGGTTATTAAGTTGTAATAAAAAAATCTACATACTATGATTTTATTTTATTTCCATAATATTAAAAATTGAGTTCAATAAAGGACTTCAAAGTTTAATTTAGAGTAGAGATTCCATAACTACCTGCAAACTAGAACTCCTCATAATTTTCATCTCACTAATCAAAATGGAATGATTCAAAGATTTTCACATATATAAAAATCTAAAAAACCAATATGAAATTTTTATTCTGAAAGAAGTGATCTTTTCTAGATTTGCCCAAACTAGTTGAGCTGAGAAACAAAAATTTCATACAATAACTTTTTAATTAAATAGTCAAGAGTAATGAAAATTATTGGGCCTCAAAGCTACTCCTTGACCACAATTTGTATGAAAACTTCAAAGGAAAAAAATAAAAATTCCATTCATAGTGAGCTGCCCAAATTTTCTATGTTGCCAAAAAATGTAGCTTGGGCCATCTATACCTTAAATTTGATTGTTTGTTTTGTTTTGTTTGTTACGTTGAGATCTTCCAAACCGTGCATCCCCCAATCACATGCTTGGTACTGTTAGAAAGCCCTCGGCAAGGAGGGATGCATTGGCTTGGTTTTGTGGCATTCCAACTCACGGGGGGAAATTTATTGAATTTTGAAGTTTTATGAACTATAAAATTAAAAAAATTATTTGTAGTTTAGTTTTGACTGTGGCAACGCACAGGTTAGGGCTTAAACGATGGGTTGGTCACCGCGGGGAATGGTGGGTTATCTGCACAGACCACGAGAGATGGCGCTGTTTCCGGGTGTTGAACAATTGGAATCCAATGGCAAGCAATTTCCACAGTCGGGTGGCTCGTCCTCAGCAAGAGTTGGAAGTTGGAACAATCCAAACCACCACGTCTCATCCTACCAATGTCGTGGTCACACGTTTTTTGAACAGGGATTCGTCGACGACCACTTCCCTGGCTATAGTAACCACGTTTTATGCATCCGGAGATAGTGGTTCCAATTCATTTCTTGTTCTTCCTTCTCCAACTACTAATGTAGCAACTACTCCATCTCACACAGTCACACATGCTCTGCTAAGATGCTGAACTTCTCTTCTTGGAATGTGCACATGATGAGGAAGTCATGCTCGTAAGATATGTGAACCTGGAAAATTTGCTTCTGAGTGTCTTTCCTTGACAATTACAATTACAGCATGCGAATTCCAAAACAAGCTCCTTGATTCTGGAGGTGAGAAATTGAATTCCATGCGTAAAAATTCTGGCATTCTACGGAGTGAGTCCACTGTTTCAGCAATTACGTTCTGCCGAGCACAGTGAAGGCATACTTCTTCGAAGCAGATCGTCCTCAAAACGTTACTGGTGTTGTTCATATATTTCTGATTGTGCAAGTGTGGAGAACCCTCGATATTCTCTACATCAACAGACAACAGACAACAACCTAATTTCGAACGAGTGCAGATAGAAATATGTAAGATTAGAAAAACAGCGAGCACCTTCATTTACAGTCCACTGGAGGAGCAACCCAACCCAACCCAACCCACCAAGGTAAACAACGACATCTCAAGTAACAAAATTCAATGACAAAAGGGATCATAGAACTCTGCTTTCCTCTTCAGCTTCTAGACTCTCGAAAACTCCCACAAAATTGCCTGAAAAGTCCAAGTCAGTCACTGCATTAGACTGGAAAAAGTGACCACACTTGCCTACAGGAAATACTAGGAGGTAAGGTACTACTCAATTGTGGTTGGAGATTTACAAAATGTTCACTATTGAAGAAAATCCAATTTGGCACATTCAAACCAACTATTTCAATCAAAGTAAGAGAATTTAATCCAATGCATTGAGGCTTTATGATTACTTCATTTATGAACAACTTATATAGCAACAATTAAAATAATAGACAATAGGGCAAAGAGAAATTTGGCAAAAAGTACAGATGAAGGATTGACAAACTCCATTGGAGGGGATTTGAGGGCATATTTAGAAGATCGCGAGTTCCTAAAATGTTTCCCTAAACATGCCTTTGTTGATGGCTATAACAAAAATACATTTGATGAAACCAAAACATTGCCACATTAGACAAGGGATTTCTGTACATGAATAGCAACATTAGCATGAATTAATTAAAAATGCAAGACAATGCAAAGAATTCATTATCAATCCATTGCATCAATAACCTATCTATCATTTTCACATCCTACCATCGATAAATACTCTAATGGCCTAATGAAAAAAATATTTTTTTTGAGAATTTTCAAGGTTAAAGGATAGAGAGGTTCCTTTTATTATAAAATTTGTTGTTCATCATGAATCCTCAAAGGGTATGGGATAAATTGAAGATGAGAGCTTGACCACTCATTGTCAAAACATAGGAAATGTATTCAAAAATAGAATTTTAGACCTCATTTAGGCATAGTAGAATAAGTTTTTTCAAAAGAATTTGAACTACAAAAAGTTAGAAAATCAATTTAAGTTTCATCTCCCAAAGCCCATTTGTGATTTTGAGACTCTACAGAAAAGTTATGAACAAAATTCAAAAAAGATGTTTGAAAAAATCAAAAACAAAATGTACCTTCGAACCCCTCTTTGAATTTTGTCCATAACTTTTTATTAGATATATGAAATCTAAACGGACTATTTTAGATAAAAGTTAACTTTATTTCTCACATGCCTTGGGTTTAAAGTTTTTTGGAAAAAATTATTCTACTATGCCTAAATGCAATTTGAAATTTTCCTTTGAACAAAATATCTACTTTTGAGTTCACTATGAGCGGTTGGGATCCTACTAATCCTAATTCATATCCACTACTCCATTTTTATAAACTGAAAAGGTCTTTTCCTCTTACATCCTCACAATTTGAAGCTATATATTATAGTTCTTAAGTTTCACTAATCATTTTGAAAGTGAAGTTGATTTTGGATTAGTAATATTTTTTAAGTGTCAAAGTTTAATTTCATTGGTTGTTTAGGAATAGCATGTCAGAACTAGCCCACCAATTATCAATGTCTTTGAGACACATACATGATCTTTCCATGAAGAATCTAATAAGTGGAAACTTTTGGAATTTTGTAGGAGAGTGAGGATGGAAACTAGATTGAAATGGTTTTCGAGAGACCTCAAATTCCTTCTAGTGTAAGGAAGACTAGACCACATTGCCAACAAAAATCACCTATGGTTATCTAATGAAAATGATTAAACATTGAAAACTTCATGTGCCTCATAATCACTTCATCCTCACGAATTCTAAAAAAGTTGAATAGGAGAATAGGACAAGACAATTGCCCAACTTCATAACTCAATGTGATTGTCAAATCGTGCTAAACACTAAAAGAAATGCCAACTCCAAAATCACCTCAATTTTGTCGTCAAAAGTGATGTTCACAATAATGCCACATAATTCCTAAATGCCCAAGGCATTTTTTGGGCTTCTAGAAATTTGCTCTACATTGAACAAAAAGCCAACATTTTTAATAAGTCGTATCAATTTATTTTGAATTGTAACCATACAAATTCAAACTAAACATGTTCAAGGTCATATAAGAAAAAACAAACAATCATGTCACTTATGGATTGAAAAACTATAATGTTTGATTATGAAGGTGTTGAAATTGCAAAAGTGATTTGAAGTTTTTCAATCCTCTTTTCCCATGTCAAATCTAAAAAGTTGGTCACCCCCAAAAATATGAGAATAAAGGGCTTAACATTTAGAACTCCAATCAATTTAAGACTTCTCAAAATCTACTCCACAATTTCTAAAAATGAATTCCTAATGTGATTTTTTCTCCAATAGCTAATGTATTTGAGGCTCATTTCCAAGAGTCCTCAACACTACGGAAAGTCAAGATTGCAATGGATACCCTTGTATAAAATCTTAAATAGAAAAATCATAATCAATCATTTAAAAAATTGGGTTTTATAATGCTAAAATTAGACTTTGAAAAGAATTCTTCAAAAATAATAACATCTAAAAATAGTAACTTAGTTAAGTTTTATCTAACTTCAAAGTTTTGTTGACACCCAAATTTGGTGCCTTGATCATGTAGGGGATAAATGTCAACAAGTCAACAACAAATATAGTCATGATGAAAATTTAGAGATAGGCAATGTAAACCTCACACTGTCAAATCTAGGAGTCTCTAATAATATGAATTCATTCATTGATGCTAATTTTTGCTTAGCGTGATGGCATACAGCTTCCAGTCTACAAGTAAAAACCTGGATGAAAAATAGATTTTTTTTGCTTGGTAGATTGTCTAAATGTCATTCATCGACCATAAAATGATTAGTGTGTTCCTTAAACGTCAACGAGGACATTTAGTGTTTAATGGATGACCAAGAATTCTCCTAGTAGGATAGACGTACAACTATTCATCCTCAAAATTTTGTTGTAAAAAGAGAAAGTCTTTTAATGACTTCCAATGAATGCTTTTGCAATTTTGTAAGAGAATGATTCACACCGACGGTAACCAAAGGATGATTCCCACGGTCACCAGTCCGTCCTTATATTGTTCCAGCGAAATTGTAGGGTTAGGGTTAGGGTTCCATTCGAACCCCCCCGAACCCTACTTATCTTTGTCATATCGACTGAGATAACCCTTTTGCAGCGCTTCTCTTGCGGGTGCGGTTCGGCTGCTGCTGCGGCGACATCTTGTTTTTGTTTCAACCCCTTCGCAGCGCCGCCATGTCTCATAGGAAGTTCGAGCATCCGCGGCATGGATCCCTGGGATTTCTTCCCCGCAAGCGGGCGAATCGTTCCCGTGGCAAGGTGAAAACCTTCCCGAAGGATGACCCCACGAAGGCGCCGCACCTGACTTCGTTCCTGGGCTACAAGGCTGGCATGACTCACATCGTCCGCGAGGTGGAGAAGCCCGGGTCCAAGCTGCACAAGAAGGAGACGTGCGAGGCCGTGACGATCGTGGAGACCCCACCCATTATCGTTGTCGGCTTGGTGGCGTACATCAAGACGCCGCGCGGCTTGCGTTCGCTGAACACCGTCTGGGCTCAGCACTTGAGCGATGAGTTGAAGCGGCGGTTCTACAAGAACTGGTACAAGTCGAAGAAGAAAGCGTTCTCCAAGTACAGCAAGCGATACGAGACGGAGGAGGGGAAGAAGGACTTGGAGTCGGAGCTGGAGCGGATGAAGAAGTACGCGAGCGTGGTCCGCGTTCTGGCGCACACGCAGGTGCGCAAGCTCAAGGGCATCAAGCAGAAGAAGGCGCACTTGGCGGAGATTCAGGTGAATGGCGGGACGATGGCGGAGAAGGTGGACTTCGGCTACAAGCTGTTCGAGAAGCAGGTGCCGGTGGACGCAGTGTTCCGAAAGGACGAGATGATCGATATCATCGGGGTTACGCGCGGGCATGGGTACGAGGGTGTGGTGACTCGCTGGGGCGTGACTCGGCTGCCCAGGAAGACTCACAGGGGTTTGCGTAAGGTGGCGTGTATTGGTGCGTGGCATCCCGCTCGTGTATCCTTCACTGTTGCGAGGGCTGGACAGAATGGGTACCATCACCGCACGGAGATGAACAAGAAGGTGTACAAGGTCGGGAAGGTGGCGGACAAGCAGGCGTTCTCCGCTTCTACCGAATTCGACGTGACTGAGAAGGAGATCACGCCGATGGGAGGGTTCGCGCACTACGGCATCGTGCGGGATGATTACCTGGTGTTGAAGGGAGGCGTGATGGGACCGAAGAAGAGGGTGATCACGCTGCGCCAGAGTCTGTACAAGCAGGTGTCTCGGAGCGCTGCGGAGGACATCAAGCTCAAGTTCATCGACACATCGTCGAAGTTCGGGCACGGCCGTTTCCAGACTTCATTGGAGAAGGCCAAGGTGTACGGTAAGGTGAAGGCTGTAGCTTGAGGAAGAGATATTGAGGGTACATGTGCGTAGTGAATGTAGTCTGGTCGTGTGCAGTTTGTGCATGGCGTGGGCCGCTGGCATGTGCTACGTGTGAGCATTTAGGAGCTTGGTAGCTCAATGCTGGTGCACCTCTGTCATGCCCTTCTTATACCCTTTGGCGGTACTGATGTGGTTCGAGGTGCTTAGATCAATCATGAACATGATTTTTGTGCATGTACGCTAATATTGGTGTGTGGACCGAGGGATTGCTCTTATGAGGTGTGTGAGTAATGGGCCACTGGTATGTGCCATGGAATGCAATGGAAGCCAAAGGTTTGGGCTCATTGTCTGTGCACCTCTTCCATGCCCGAATCCCTTTGATGTCCGACTCGTGCAGGGTGCAGTAATTTCCTCCACGCAGAAGGTAATGGCGCTCTCTGCCTATTTGTGTGCAGTGTTTATTTGTTTATTGTTCCCTCACGGCGTATGCTTTGTCTCTGATATTTCCTTTGTCTTTTTCACTTCGGAAATAATTCGTGTTTTTTGGGGGGAGTGTATTTGGGGCTGAATGTGTACACGATAGGCTTTGTGGTAACGGCGTTTGGATACACTCTCACCGGGAGTTAAGGGCTCTTTGTGCATGTGCATGTTCTTGATATTAGCTCGTTAGGAGTTGTGTAGCCATTGTTGTTCTTTGGACAACTGCTTACCTCACGATACGATATGAATAAAGATTCGCATTTTGAGATATGAGCAGAGTTTTTTTGTATTTCCTGTCACGTGCATGCACTCGCAATTTTGTTCTTCACAATTCTCACAGAGGTTGGCACATGTAATCTACAATTTATTATTCATTGTACGTAAACATGTTCGTACATTTCTCGGGGGTTGTTATAATGTCTTCCGGAATCTTTTGTTCTTTGGTCTCTGATGATACTAGCAGAAATAGAATCGTTTGTTTAGAAACTACAAGTTTCACAAACGGCTTGTTCGACGGCTTGTTTGACTGTTAGCTTACATTTGTTTGAGCTGATTCCATAATGATTTGTATGCCGTAGTCATTAGAATCCCTACAATGCAAATCAATTGGTCACAATAATTTTGTTGACACTTTAAACCTCATTAAAACATTATCTATCAACATTTTTCAAAATGTGGTCTCTAAAAAATACGTGGGGAAATGAAATTGACTTAATTTTTCAAAAATCCATTTGTGATTTGGAGTTTTTAATAAAAAATTGTGGAGAAGTTCACACATAACATATGACAATTTTCTTTCCTATCCTCTAAATTTTGTTTTCGGAGATGAAATTTTAACTTATTTTGCACATTTTACTAGCTTGATTGTAATTCCTTCACCTTTGGAAAAAGTTATTTTATGATGCTTAAATGAGATGTGTAAGTATGATTGTGAAAATAACTTGATTATGTTCCCACCAAAAATGTTCTAAAATTGTCATTTCTAGTACAAATACCAAATTTGAGAAAAAAAATGTTTTTAAACACATGTAACCATAAGATCTTGTAGTACTTTGGTTTGAGAATGTTTGGAAAAAATTTCAGAAATTTTCTTTATGTAATGCAAAAAACTGGGCAGCTATACTTTATTTATGGAATTGAAAGATGCCAATTCCAATGGCTGTAATGTTGTAGTAAACAACATCACCCCATGATTTTATTTTATTTTTAAAATATTAAAAAATTAAGTTAAATAAAAGACTTCAAAGTTTATTTTAGAATACAAAATCTATAATTGCCCACAAACTAAAACTCCCCACAACTTTCATCTCATTAATCAAAATGAAATGATTCAAAACTTTCCAAGTATATATAAATCTAATGAACTAATTTCAAATTTCTATTTTTGAAATAAATATTTTCTCCAATTTGCCCAAGTTGCGTGAGTTGAGAGACAAACTACATACCGTAAAATAACTATTTAACCATATAGTCAAAAGTTATGAAAATTATTGCGCCTTAAAGCTACTCCTCATCCACAATTTGTATGAGAATTTTTTTTAAATAAAATAAAATCTCTGCTCACATGTACTTGCCTAAAAAAGTTATATTGCCAAAAGCACAAGGCTGTTCTTTTAGAAGTTGATTGAGTTTTAAAATGAAAGTTTTGGTATATCAAAAATTGGATGTCAAATATATTTTTTACAATTTAATTAAATATTTGGAGAGAATGTGTTGAACCCACTAATTGCTCATGGTAATGGTTTGGTGGATTTGCATGAAATTACAATATTTTAGTTTTTAGAGATAAAACTATATGGATTTGATTGATCATAAAGTTTATACAATTTTTGAAACTTTTAAACTAGTATGCCTTGTGTTGTTGCCACAATATAATAAAATAAAAGTAATTTTCTGATTTTTTAAATTAATAATAACTTTTAAATTTAATATCTTCTCTATTGTGAGTTGGAATGCCACAAAACAAAGTCTCCACTAACACTATTCTTCATAGAAAACTTTTTAACAATTCTAAGAATACAACCAGGGATGCATGGTCCAAAAGTTTTTACCATAATAAATAAACAAAACAAGACAAACTTCATTTTAAGTATAGATTATAAAATGAACTCAAAAAATATCAAAATTTTACAGAAAAGCTTAATTTTGAAAAGACAAGACCTAACTTTAAGATATTTTACAAAGAATTACTCAAATTTTCATTCTATATTTTTACAATAATCTTGAAAGTCATCCTTTGTCTACTTTGTCCAATTTTTGGCTTCAATGTCCTTCAAAGGATAATAAACATCTTCCATAAGTTATACATCCTATTAGTGAGGGTGCCAATTAATATCATAAGAAAAGTCCCCTTTAATGAAATTTAATTTAATGTACTAACTTTAACTAATAGGATAAGGATAATTAGAATAATTAGATAAGTGCTGAAACATCATGTTTAAATTAGAGAATTTGGGGATGTAACCTCTAACTATTATCCATATATATCCAAATTGAAATTGAAATATTTTTCATTCACTTAAGTGCTTTGGTGAAGTATTGGACTTTTAAATAGTGATGTTATGAGTTTTATTGTTCAAATGAAGTAAACCTTGTATAGACACTGCAAACTAAAAATGTTTGATGGATGACTTTGAGAAATATTGGTGAACAAAAAATTATGGTTTTTTCATCCACAAAATTTTGTCTAAAGAACAAAGAAATGGCAGCTTGTTTGAAGCTCCTAAATCTTGTAATTGGATTTTTGAAAAAAATGGCAGTTTTGAAAAATTACAAGTACCAAATTTTTGAAAAAAAATCATTTTTGATACATCTAATTGTAGGATCTTATATTAATTTGGTTTGAAAAGATGCAGAAAATTTTTCAGAAATTTTCACCGTGTATATTGCAAGATATTAGCATTTGAAGTAACAAAAATCCATTTTTTGTCCTTGCAAAAGCCCAAGTAGTTGTACTTCTTAAGGTCAAATCATTATGAAAAAATGTTAAAAATGGCGGTCACTCTTTGGATTCATTCTTCAAGTCAAGGTGGCTACATGCTTTAAAATTTTCAAATCATTTGAAATTGTACAACATATAGGGAAAAAATAGAAAATAGAAAGAAGTAGAAAATGATTCAAAAGACAAAATTGTTAACAATTTATTTCTGAAATTGAAAAATACCAATCCCAATGCTTTTAATGTTTTGATAAACAATCTACATCCAATTTTTGTTTTTTCAAAAATATTAAAAATTGAATTAAATAAAGGACTTTGAAGTTTATTTTCGGGTATAGATTCCATAACTACCTTCAAACTACCCACAACTAAAATTCCTCATAACTTTCATCTCATTAATCAAAATGGAATGTTTCAAAGATATACATATATAAATAAATTTAAAGAATCAATTTCAAATTTTTATTTTTTTAAAAGTGTTTTTTAAAGAAGTTTTTTTCTGCCTGGATTGCCCGCATAACAAAGAAAACTACATATCATACAATAACTTTTTAACCATGTAGTCAAAAGTTATGAAAATTGTTGGGCCTTAAAGCTACTCATTGGACACATGTTCTGTGGAAATTTCAATGAAAAAAAATGAAAATTCCATTCGTAGTGAGTTGCCCAAAATCACTATGTTGCCAAAAAAACACCGTTTGGTCCTTTAGGGGTTAAATATTCACATCCACTCAAGCTCGTGAGTACAAAAGTTTAACAAGTTTGTCCAATCCACTATGACTCCCTCTAATGTCATAAAGAAGGAGATGCAACAAAGTTTTTGCTGCTAATGGGCAAATTTTTTCATTATTCTAATAAGTTAACATGTCAAATGGTTTTGGGGTCCAATATGATTTCTTGATCATGGTAACCAACCAATTTTTCAAAGCAAAAGTCACCATTGAAATCTTCTTGAAGGCCCAAATGGAGCTCAAATATGATACATTAACTCCTAAAGCTAAAAACTGTGTTTTTTGGCAACAAAGCAATTTGGGGCAACTCGCTACAAACATAGTTTTTAAATTTTTCTTGTTGAAATTTTCACACAACATGTATCCAAGGAGTAGCTTAAAGGCCCAAAATTTTTCATAACTTTTGAATATATGGTTAAGAAGTTATTGCATCACATGTCATTATATTGCTCGGTAAATAGCCTAGGCAACTCAAAAAAATTCTTTAAAAATCACTTTTAAAATGAAAATAATATTTTGAAATTAGTTCTCTAAATTTATATATAAGTAGGCAAGTAAGTAGGAAGCTTTGAATCATTCCATTTTGATTAATGAGATAAAAATTATGAAGAGTTTTAGTTTGTAAAACAGGTATGATTTTCAAAGACTCCATACCTACCCGCAAACTAAAACTCCTCATAACTTTCATCTCATTAATCAAAATGGAATGATCCAAAACTTCCCACTTATATATAATTCTAGAGAATCAATTTTAATTTTTTAACTTTTTTTAAAAGTGATTTTAAGAGAAGTTTTTTAAGCTACCTAGGCTTCTTGCTGAGCAATGAAAACAACATATTGTGCAATAAATTTTTAACCATATAATCAAAAGTTATGAAAATTGTTAGGCCTTGAAGCTCCTCCTTGAGAAAATGTTGCATGAAAATTTCAGCAAAAAAGAATAAACAATCTATTTGTATTGAGTTGCACAAAATTGCTATGTTGCCAAAAAAAAGTAATTTAGTATTTTAGGGATTAAAAGATGATAAAATGCACATGATATCAAGCATTTAACATTGAAGTTCTATCAAAATTCTAAAAAGATCCAAATCACTTGAGATTTTTACAACATGTAGAAAAAATGGCTATTTCCTTTACAAAAATTTGTCTAAAATTTGTTTTTTACCTCTTTTTAAATGTGAGAATAGAAATTGACTTCAATGAAACCAAAATTTGATTTGAGGAACCTATTAAATTCTTTTTTAAAATTCTAAATAATATCTTTATTGCATAATATTTTCAATGATAGAAGTGGGGTGTCATTTGAATCTATATAAAAGATATAATGTGATTGACCCATTTGTTTATAAATAAGAATTTGATTCAACCCCTTAACAAATAGCCATTTCATTTCATTTCTTCTAAGTTCTATAATTCTATTAGGTCTTTGATGCTTAAATTCTACAAGCTTTTGCTATATCTTTGTATGAATAAATTATTTATCTCCATATCATTAACCTCTAAATGCACAAGGCATTTTTTGAGCTTCTAGAAATTTGCTTTAAATTGAACAAAAAACCAACATTTTTAATAAGTCGTATCAATTTATTTTGAATTGTAACCATACAAATTCAAACTTAACATGTTAGAGGTCATATAAGAAAAAAAAATACAATCATGTCACTTATGGATTGAAAGACTGTAATGTTTGATCATGAGGGTGTTGAAATTGCAAAAGTGATTTGAAGTCTTTTGATCCTCTTTTCACATGTCAAATCTAAAAAGTTGGTCACCCCCAAAAAATATGAGAATAAAGGGCTTAACATTTAGAACTCCAATGAATTTATGGCTTTTCAAAATCTACTCCACAATTTCTAAAAATGAATTCCTAATGTGATTTTTTCTCCAATAGCTAATGTATTTGAGGCTCATTTCCAAGAGTCCTCAACACTACGGAAAGTCAAGATTGCAATGGACACCCTTGTATAAAATCTTAAATAGAAAAATCATAATCAATTATTTAAAAATTTGGGTTTTATGATGCTAAAATTAGACTTTGAAAAGAATTCTTCAAAAATAATAACATCTAAAAATAGTAACTTAGTTAAGTTTTATCTAACTTCAAAGTTTTGTCGACACCAAAATTTGGTGCCTCGGACATTTAGGTATTAACATGGTCAAATAGAAAGATAATCTTTTAGAGATTTAAGAATCCATGTATATTTTCATTTATCCAAAATGTACATGGATGAGGCATTGATTTGAAATAATTTGTCCATTATCTAAAAAATGGATGTCGGCATTTTTAGGGTTTAACCCTTAAAAGACCAAGGCCTTTTATTTGCCAAAAAACACTCAGAACTGCCATTTCTATAGCAAAGAGTAAAAGATTTTAAAACTTTTTTTCCACATCTAACCATAGGATCTTACACCTAACTAGTATAAAAATGTGCGGAAAAAATTTCAGAAATTTTGACCAAACAAAGTGCACAGTATGAGTTTAAAGTGGAAAAATCAAATTTTTTTGTACATTGTGGGACTATATTATTTTACTTTGAACCTTCTTAACTTAAATTTTTTGCACTACAAAATTTTGAAGTTTAAAGTTTTTATGGTGGGGAATTGAATTGAGAGTTTAGGAGAAACAAAATTCCAAAATAACTTGGTTTGCCCTCTTAAAAAAATTGTTAAGTAGATGTAGATATGAGATAGAAGGAAAATCTGAATTATTAATATGTCTAAAATATTAAAATGCACTAATCCCAATGGAAAGATTGTTTTAGAAAGAAAATTCAACCATATTGAACTTTTTCTTTAAATGTAAAAATTGCATTCAAAAATGAAATCTACAAGATATTATTTCAAAAATATGCTTTAATTGCCCAAAAAACAAGATTGTCCATAACTTTCTCAAAAAATATCCAAATGGAATAAATCAAATTTTTCTATGTAAACAAAAATATAGTCTATGAGATTTTAAAAAAAAATTCAAATTTCAAATTTCAAATTTTCTTTACTGCCCCCTTTTTGTTTTGAGATTATTTGTGCAAAGCTTTTGTTCCTGTGCACTGATTGAAAAAAAAATTATTCCCATGGAACTAATTAGTTTTTTTGTATTCAAAAAAGCTTCCAAAAAATCTTGACAAAAATTCAGCCCATGGGTACCGCCCAAACTCCCATTTGTCCCTATAGTCCTTCGGAAGTTAAATTGTCAATGATAACTTTTCCTTCTTCATTTGGTTATTGAAATTTTCAATAGTATGTTCTACTTCTTTGAATAAATCGTAGGGCTTCTTTTTGACTCATTGAGATTATTCCAAGATGGCAATCACATAAAATTTGTTAGAGCATTGCATTTCTACATTCATCCTTCTTTTGGACTAGAATATACTTTTCAATTACACTTGTGCACATTTTCATATTATTTTGACAACTTCATCCATATTTTAAATAGAAAGGAAACTTTATAGAAAAAAAAAAAGGGTACTATTATCTTATCTTGCCCAAACTAGAGGTCTATCTTGCAGTTTTTTTATTTTAATTTTGCAGTTTGGCTGGTGTACGGGCTGTGGGAAATTTCCAACTCTACTGAATTATACGCCGACGGAAATTTACGACGGAAACTTACAACGGAAAACAACTGTCATTACATCTACAGTCAGGCATTAAAAGAGGTTAAGCTTATCTTGTCTTTCGTCTTGTCAGTCCTTGTCCTCTCCCACCCACTTGTGACTGGTGGGAGAGTATTTCATCTCCCTGCAATCAAAACCCGTTTCCATTTGTTAAAAGGAAAAAAAAATAATCTTGACCATAGAGATAAGGTAGTCAATGATTTTGGTTCAGCAATCAACCAAGACTATCACGCAAAGATTACTTGCCGGTAGTCATTCAATGTTGTCGCATGAAGACAATCAAAAGACTGTACTCGTACCCAGTCACAGAAAATCGCCAAGCACCGGTGCTCCATCATAGCCACAAAGAAACTCTTTGGTAAATGAATAATAAGTTACAGCCAAAGTCTCACCAAACCTTGTCTTCGCTTCCAGCACATCCTGATGATCTTATTCAAATGGTACATTGTACAGTTCCAAGCACCCTCATCTCTCTCTAATGCTAGTTACTTCTCGCAAACAACACGCTTTTGTATCGAATTCCATCACTTTGTTCTGTTGAACGCATCGAAATTGCGAGGCGAGGTCAGCCTTCCTCTGCCTGCTGCTAATCTAACTTATATCGGTCAAGGATGAGTTGAATCCTTGTTTTGGAAAAGACATAAGAAGCTGTAATTATGGCAACATTCGACGGGTTATTGGCAATGACATTGGGAGCCGCCAGGATTGGCAATGACATTCCAGCACAAAACTTGCAGGGGCCGAAACAACACTTCTGGGTGATGAAATCCAGCAGAAATAGCCGAAGACTCTGAGACCCTCATAACGCTGCTAAAATCTTCTTAGTTTTCCAAACTTTTATACTTCCGCTTATATCTTTCTACAGATACTGATTATTTACGCCTTCGATTCTTCAAACTGATCGCTAAGGAAAGTTGTTGAAGGATCCGAACATCATTTTATATGAATGAGAAGGTCTATATTTGGACGACACGTCACCCAGATGCACTTCATCTTCAATAATATGGACATGCTTCCTTGCTTAATTAGGAGTAAGCACTACACCATTGAGAAAACAAATAATTATGGGTAGCTAGATTGCGTGGACACTGGTAACAAAACTGTCATGCAATTCAGATAATGATTCTCCTAGCTTCACTATGAAGTACAAAATACTCGGCCAGCATGATTAAAGCGCAAAAACACCCCCATTACATTGCGTCATACGATGCTCGATTTTCACGCAGGTCCTCAACGAAAATCCCGTTCCTGAACGGAAAGCCCGCACAAATTATCAAAAATACTCGACCTTTCCTAGCGCCGTCCCAGATTCCGCAAACTGGCTGGAATGAAGCTTTCAATTTGATCATATGAAGCGGTTGAATCAGATGGGGAATTCATTGCGCTCCATTTCATAAGTGAATTACACTCTGAATACCAATACCGATTCGCCATTGACTCATGACAACGAAAGTCTTATTGAAAAATCTCCACGGAGTGGAGAAAGTGAAAACACATCAACGACGCTCTCTTCACATCGCCACTCAAGGAGGAAATCAATATCCGAAATCCTCGAAGTACTCAATGAAGTAGCTTAGTTGACAGTGGTGCCCAGCACCCAGGCGGTGGTGAACTTGAAGTCGTAGATCTCGTAAACGCCATTCTCCGTTTGGGGAACTCGGGAGGAGAATCCCACATACGAAGACTGCAACACCTCCTTCGCCAGGTTCAATCCCGTGTAGCGGAGGGCAATGTTTGCATTTTGCCTCTTGGGCGTCTGCGTCACCTTCACCTTGTGCGTGTAAACCTCGATCGTCTTAGTCAATGCGTTGTAATCGATCCACACGCCAATCTGCACGCACACGTCGATCACAAAACAAATATGAAAATCAAGCACCAAATACAGGTAGAATATCCAGTCATTTGGCATACCGAAGATCGAAGCTTGAGGTTTGCAAGATAGACAGGATCGTTTGCAGTTAGTCGTAATCTCTCCAAGAATTCGGTCGTACGTTGAATTGAGCTTGTGGAATGGATTCGTGAGCACTAACCTTGTTGTCGATGAAGGCTGCGGGGTCTCCCAAGTACTTGGTCTGCACGGACTTCACGCTGTTGATGTCCAGTCCAATGTGAGGGATTTGAGGGTCGAAGCCATTGGCCTCTACACGCGAGATGTCGATCTCCACCGCCACCGTCTTCGTGTTACCGCCGTTCTTGCTTGCCCCCGTCTTCTCATCGATCGGGAACAATCCGAAGCTCTCGGATCCCGTGCCCACCACAGACAACGTCGGCGTGATCGCGAATGCCACGCCTCCGCCTCCGAAAAGCTCCCTCACGGTGAACTCCGAGGATCGGTCGAAGTTCACTGTGAAGTAAGCGGAGAACGAGGCCACGTACTTGGAGCCTTTCTTCCAGAGCTGCACGGGCGTCTTGTATTGGTAGCGTGCGGACACCACGTCGTTGTCGTTGGACAAGACGAGCGCCACCGGGTTGGTGCCGTGAACGCAGGTGAACTTGGGGTCGACGCCGAGTGCAGGGTCGACACTGCAAATGAACTTGCTGTCCAGGGGCGGGAAGGCGATGCTCACACTGTTGGGCGCCGTCTCAGCAGCTGCCAGAATCACCACCAGTGACAAACAAACCAGCAGCAGATATCGATTCGCCATGGTGACAGCTTGGAAATTCGCCACAACAACGAAGTCCGACAAATCACTCGCTGTTCCAAATCTGATCGATCGGAGGAACTGAAAGTGATATATATTGACGGTAGTACGTGGAGCTAGTGCACTGAAAGAGATAAAGCAGGTGATGGATATATAATCATGTCGAGTACTCGAGTCCAGTGGGGAATTATATAGGCCATGGCCAAGTTGACTTTAGAGATCGGAACTGCAGCCGTGGTGGGCTAGATCGAACAGGAGAATCAACTCCATGGAGAGGACTCGCCACTGAAAGTCCACCCAGGCACTCACTCGGGAAGCTGGGTGGCGTCGTTCCGACCGATTTCCGAGAGGATGTGGTCAACTGAGTGGCGCTAGTCCAAGGCTCAAAGTGAGGGCTTGCGTAGTGAGTTGCGCCTGGAGTATATGTGGTTGTAGCAACTCGTTCGCGTTTCCAGAGTGTTGCCAGACAGATTTTCGAGCGTTTTTTTCGTTTTCCCCGCATTGCATGAATGGAAGAATTTCATCCATTGCAAACGAAAAGGAAAGAAATCTACAGTACTGCGCTGTAAATCTCAGCAATCCTGGCGACTTTCGAGACAGAGTGAGATCTGTGAATGACGTTTGGGAAGCGGTGGGATAGCGAATGATGCTTCCCGACGACCGGAACTCCTGATTTGCAGTTGCTTCGCTGGGGCTGGCCGCGGGCGGGCGGCTCGTGGGCGAAGTGGGTGCTTAATTTGTCCTCTCTTGACGTCCGAGCCCGCCTACGACATGGGCTTGACCCCTACTCTTAACCCCTACGAACTCCAAATCCATATGCTGGATGATGAGGGGAGTGGTGGAAATGTGTAACTGATTTCACACGCATCCAAATTGACAGGGGATTTGAGCTGGGCATTAATGTCTTGCATCATGAAAGTATCCCCATTGCAACAATTTTGTTTCAATGCTTGAAACAGCAAAGTACTAAAAACATACTACTGTAATTTTGCAATAGTATACTTTCAATGGATAGTATACACTCCCCCATTGAAATTGTACTTGCAATACTGCAACATCTTTTTGTCTTGCAATGAGTGTTTTTATAATCCTTAAAAATCGAGGTGGATGTTTTGTGTTCAATGGATGACTGAGGATCTCTCTATGTAAGACAGAAGTGCAACTATTCATTCTTGAAATTTTGCAAGAAAAGGGGAGGTCTTCTACAATAGTTTGTCTTGCAATGAGTGCTTTTATAATTCTTTAAGCCAATACTTCACACGGTCATGAAAATTGATGATTTCCAAAGTCACCCCCTCATCCTTTAAGGGTTAATATGTAAGAAAACAATCTTCTTCTATGATCAATTTGATGAAATTGAGTTCATAACATAGTGGTGCAAAGATACAAGCAAAAATGTGTATAATTTCAAAAAAGAAGGTAGAAATATTTGAAAGCAACACTTTTGCTTGTCCCACTATCTCAAAGGTCAAGCAACCAAAAAAATTTGATGAGATTGTTAGCAAACCCAAAAGAAACGCACTCCAAATGGTTTTGTAGTTTTCCGACACTCTAGTAATAGTTTACAAATTTTCAAAGTTGAGAACATAAGATAGCCTATCTAAACTCACCTTGAATCATGGTTGTCATACTGGACAAGTTACTATTCATCAAATGTACTTGAGAGGTACATTTGATGAATAGTAACTCGTCCTACAGGAGAAGAAATGAATAGTAACTTGTCTAGTATGACAACCATGCCTTGAATAGACACCCTTAAAAGCACCAAATGTCTTTACTCTCATTAGTTTCTCAAAAATCTCCACCTCTCATTGGTTGCATCTACAAAGTTGTCTTGATTTTGAGTCAAGAAGTGTTCATTTTTTAAGTGTTAGAGACTGAAAACTAGCACTTATGAATGTTTCTACCTTACTTTGTGGTAATGGGGATGGCCAAGATGGAAGACTATAAGTTAATTAAACAACCAAACCTTTTGCTAGAATATACTCCCCAACTGTTCTTTACTAATATTAAGCATTCAATTTAGTTGAGCCTAAACTCTATAGGAGGTACACCCAAAACCGCCACTTTTTGCTACTGAGTCTATTTTCTATTATTAGAATGGTCAAATTTTCATATGTTCTTGTTGGCAAGTGAAAGGAGGTTCCAACGCACCAAAGAACATGGCATTTGGATATTGTATGCAAAAGTTATTAAGGAACAAAGTTTGGTTCTAAAAGCATTTCTTCCACATAGGTACAGAACTGATTTTGGAGATGTACACATAGTATAGATGACAGTTTAAGGTCAGTGGCACATTTGGGTGTACCTACCTTATTGACTATTTGCAATTGACATCTGCATTATAAATTGCGATTGAGGCTCCTGCTAGTTTGACAACTCCGTCCATTTGTATGGTGTACTTTGTGCAAACAGGTATGCCCTATTTCTACGTGATTTTTTAATTGACTCCCATTACACTAGAAAAAAGAGAAAAAATAATGGATGGAATTATAAAAACATCTAAAAAAATTCAATGTAAGGTAGGTGGCTCTTAAACCGACTTGGTTCTAAAACCGATCTGGTACATTTTACTTCTGAAATGTACTAACTGCGTACATTTCAAAAGGGGGTCGGTTTTAGAAACCACTATGTTTCAACTTCAAAAATTTGTAACTAATTCCACAAAGGTCCAAAAAATATGAAACGACTTGGATTAGATGCCTATTCCTTTTTTCTTCGTACCGAAATTCACTGAAAATTGTTTTGAGATGTTTAGTTGTCCCAAAAATGCAATCAGCTCTTAAAGGGTTGGTTTATGAGCCACCCACCTTATGCCAAATTTGGGATGAGGTTTATTGAGTTCAAGTAATTTTATGGATGAAAGTATATAACAGATGGATGGATGATAAAAATAGATGATTTCTATGACCTAAACTCATTCCAAGGTGCATGTCACTCTATCAAAAGAAAATTAAAAGAATCACCAGTGTGCAAATTCAGTGATTTTTTAGTGTATTTTGGTTGGTACCCTAAAGTGAAGGTAGGTCATAGAAATCATCCATTATAGTTCTTTTGTCCATAAACTATCTACAATTATCAAACTTAGTAAACTTTGAATTTTTTGGAGGTATATCTAAGAACTTCATTCCTTGGGGGGTCACTTAGAGTGTACATTAAAAACCACGTGTGAACAAAACTTTGGACCCCCTATATACTTTTTGAATTTTAAATAAAATGAAACGAAAAAAAATATGAATAGATTTTCCTACTTTGAAAGTTTATGTTTTGAATTATTGATATCTTTATTTATTAATAATAATTAGTTACAAATTTTTGAAGTAAAAAGATACACTGTAGAACTGAAAAATAACTTTCACATTCTTATATTATATAAGAAAAAATTGTCTAAAAAATGAACAAAAAATTTCTAAAACTAACTCTCTATTGAAAGCTCATTCTGAGTTGAATATTGATGCAATGGTCATCTAAATGTGTTCTCTAAAAATATTTGAGTTAAAAAAACATGCCATTTTAGTGCATTTTTAACCTCTTCTAGAAATCATTCCATATTTTATTTGAGTTTGAAATTTTGGGAGTAGAGTCCTATAGTTATTAATAAAAAAATGCTCAAAATTTGAAGTTAAAATTATAGTTTATTAGACACCACTTGTTTGCATGTGGTTTGTTGTAGTAGAACTAAGGTAGGTACACCCAAATGTGCCACTGACCTTAAACCGCCATCTATACCATACATACATCTCCAAAATCAATTCTGTACCTATATGAAAGAAACACTTTCAGAACCAAACTTTGTTCCTTAATAACTTTTGAATATAGTATCCAAATGCCACGTTCTCTAGTGCATTGGAACCTCCTTTCACTTGCCAACAAGAACATATGAAATGTTTACTAATCCAATATTAGGAAATAGGCTCAGTAGCAATTAGTGGCGGTTTTAGGTGTACCTACCTTAAGTGCACTCCCTGAGCTTCATTCTTTGTTGTTCCTTTTTATTCTAATGCCTAGTAGATAGTTTAAAAATCATGTTAGTTTCTGGTAATATTTTGCCAATTAAAAACTTTGCAAAGATGTAATGACAAGTTATCTCAATTACATATACTATTTTTAACTTCAAACCTTGAAGGACTAGAACCATTTTTTTTAAAATGGTCAAAATTGTCATTAATATTGGAAAGAGTAAAAAAAAAATTTGAATTTTTTTTTGCATGCATAAGCCTAGGATCTTGCACACTAGACTACTATAAAAATATGTGGAAGAAATTTTGGAAACTCTCACTCCAAGCTGCAAAATATTTGCATTTAATAGCTCAAGGCGAGTACTTGAGTAGGACACATATTAGTAATCTTTGAGAACACCAAGTGTTGATTAGTTTGTGAGAGATGTATAACAGCATGAATATCTTTATCACTAAGCTTCTTAGCATGATTTCGACTACAAGGTTTGCTTTTGTAGGTTCCATCTTTTTGAAATTTCTTCACCAACCTCTGAACTGTTCTAACAGGGACTCCAGCAATAGTTGCAATGTCAACTCCTATCTTCCTACGTCACTCAAACCTACAATGCGAGCATGAGTTTCATCTGAAATAGCCATCATCTACAACTTTCATTATGGTAATTGGATCACAAAAATTTCATGCCTTGAGCACTCAAATCTTAATCAAACCTTCATTAGTGATCATCTACCATCCATGATCTAGCCCTCATTCACTCAGTCACCACATTCATTCACTTAGTCACCACATTCATTCACTTAGTCACTATGATCTAGCCCTCACATAGCCTTACTCACCACACAACCATACTTAACCATCACATAGCTTCAATTAATCACACAACACATAACCTCACCCACTCAATGAACACATCCTTCATGCATTCATGTTCGCCAAACCTTCAATCCTCTACTTAGAAAAATAATCACCCATCACTTGCCTTTGAAATCATCACACATCCTACCTCCTGTAATACTCAATTTTGAAAACAAGCATTTATATTGAAAAGAAAAACTTCTTCATGCATGCATGGTGTTCAAATTTTAAACAAGTGCATTCGTTGAAATGTGACAAGTGCATACATCTAGATTTGGGTATCCTTGATTTTGTTGAGAAGCATTTATGTTTAGGGATTGTGTCATTTGGACAATTTCAAATCGGAAGCATGAATGTCCGTACTACTACAATATTCTCAATATGTCCTTAAATTGTTTCTCACAACTACACATATTAGTAGATTGTGAGCATCTTTCTTTGTATAAATTTTCTGACCTTGAACTTTGTCGCACTTATTATTAATATGAAGTGTATCTCGTGCCAAAAATTTCATGGTAAATAGACAATTTCTCAACTCTTGGGAGGGTGTCAAAGTTGGCAGTAGTGAAATGGTTTCTACAAGTGTTTCTCAAAACAACACATGTTGGTAGATTGCGAATATCTTTTTTTGTATTGATTTTTTGGCCTTGAAATTTGTAACATATGTTATTAACATAGAGTAATTCCTATTACAAAAATTTCATAGCAATTTTTTTTTTCAATCCTTGGGAAGTTGTCAAAGTTGGTAGCAGTGAAAACTTTTGTACAACTACCCATGTTGATAGTTTTTGAATAACTTTTTTTTGGTGAATATTTTGGACTTGAAATTTAGTACACATGTTATTAACATAAAGATGATGGTGTGATAAACATTTTGTGGTAAAATACCAATTTTTCAGCTCTCGGGAGGCTGTCAAAGTTGGTAGCACTGAAATTTCCTTCACTGCAATTTCAAAACGCCATTTTGATTGGGACCCCATTGTACATTGGTCCTAGATGTTACTTTTACGGTTCAGATTGGGCGGTTGAAATCTACACCAATTATAGATTTATAAAATCTATACTTGTTCAAGACACTTTTACGATTTATAGCAAGGGTGTTGAAAATGGCATATGGAATACCACCATTTTAACAAAAAATTCATTATTCCAAATCAAGAAAAAAATCCAAAGATGTTAATTGATTTGGAAATGCATATTTTAGTCACCTTGTAGATCAAAGGAGGGTCATGGAAGAACCATGGAGGAGCACAAACCTTATCTTTTAGAGGTGAAAGACCTTGAAGACATCACTAGTAGAATCTCCTGTTTATCTAGACATGAGTTGTCTAACTTGACGCTGTTTACCAAGATGTTCAATGTTGACATAATATTGACATAAAAACATGGGGTTGTTACATTGAACGTTTAGGTCTATTTTACAAGTCTATTTAGAAGTCTAATTTTTTTTCATAGTCTATTTTGAAGGTGTAAAGACATCCACTGCACAATTGCTAGCATGTGAGCCTAGGATTTTGAGCCCATTAGCCTAGAAGCTTAGGCTCGTATATTATAGGTACCTATGTCATAAACACCTTCTAAAGTTATAGAATATTTATATTATAGGTGCCTATATTTTAATTAGCACTTTCTATGGCTATAATATATTTATGTTACAAGTGTCTTATATTATAAGTGTCTATATTATAAGCACCTTCTATGGTTATAAAATATTCATATTATAGGTGCATGTATTATAGGTATCTATGTTATAAGCACCTTCTATGGTTATAAAATATTCATATTATAGGTGCATGTATTATAGGTATCTATGTTATAAGCACCTTCGATGGCTATAAGATACTCATATTATAGGTGCATGTATTATAGGTATCTATGTTATAAGCACCTTCGATGGCTATAAGATACTTATGTTATAGGTACATATATTATAGGCACCTTTAATAGTGCAGAGTATCTATTTACACCTAAGCTCAAAGCTAATAGGCTCGCATTTCTAAGTTCACATGCTAGAGTTATTGCACTCCACTATTTAGATTTTAAATAATTTTTTTTAAATTACTAAATACTTTTTGGAAAATTTTACTACAAATTAGTACTAGAGACATATCTAATTTTCTTCAAGATGAAAAACTTGTGTTAAATTTGATAGAATTTCCATTTATGAGCTTTTACAAACAATATAAATTATTTACATTTGTATCTACATCTTGTTTTGGACTATCAATTTGAAGGCAAAAGCCCAAAATATAAACCCTAATTCTTTAAAACCAACTAATATCACTCGTAATTGACAATGAATCTCATTATAATATTTCAAAATATCATGATATGGGCCCCGTTAAATTTACCAAACCATGCTAGTTGACAAATGCATCGAATTGAACGATTGAATTTATAATGAAGATTGAATTCTTCCTATACAAAAATTACAATTGCAACGGTTTCTTGTTTTTCACTCACTTTAGTACAAAAGGAAGGAACCTTGAGTTGTTAAAGTGAAGAAAACAAGTTTTATTGCACCTTGTATTGACTAGATTATAAGACTTTGAATCTTCTTATCTTCAATTTTTTACATTACAAAGTGCCAAGGTATAAATTCAAAAATATCATTATGAAAAATTGCAATGAGATATTAGGAAAAAATTTAAAAATAATAAAATGATTTTTATTCTTTAAAAAATTGTTAAGTAGGGCAACTACAAGATAGAGGAAAAATCAAAATCATTAATAGCTCTAAGATAGAATTGAAACACACCAATCTCAATGATAAGAAATTTGATACATTATTTTTCTTAAATGCTTTGATTGCATATAAAACAAGATGATGCTCCATAACTTTCTTGTCGCTTAACTTCCCAATGAACTAAATAAATCTTTCTATATAGACAAAAATATTATCTATTATCTATAAAAAAATAATTTTTTCAAATTTTTATTTCAAATTCTAGTAGTTTTGTTTATTGTTTGATGAAGAAACAATTTAATGTAACATAAGTCACATAATTTTTGTTCCTGAGCGCTAGTTGAAATAAGAATTATATTTTCAAAAATCCGAACAAAAATTTAAGATGTTTTTCTATCTTAAGAAATTGTTTCAAAAAATGAAGCTAGAAATTGAGATCATAAAATCCTATTTGAACTTTCATTTGTCCCTTGTGGGACAAATGGACCTCTAGGGGTTGACATATTTAACATAGATTTTTTCTTTCACATTAGGTTGTTTTTTTCATAAAGTTTTAGATTTGGAGATTTCATCTAGCTTCTACCTTTACCCTAAGTATTGGTTGAGTTAATTATCAACATTCTTAAATTCAAGGTGTACTAGCCCATTAGAAAAATTCTTATGTGAAGTTACAAGAATGATTGAGAGAACCATGGGAGAAATACAAATGAGTCAGTTATAAGAAAAATTGGAGGAGAATTATAAGAACTAAAAATAAATCTTTCAAGGGCAAAATAAAATGTTTTTTTGTTTAATTTACTTCTAAAGTTCCAAGGGTTTTTCTTTATCAAAAAACATTCAAAATCGCCATTTCTATTGCAAGGTGTAAAAACTTCAGAAATTGTTTTTTTTTGCATACCTAACCATAGGATCTTGCATTAGACTAGTATAAAAATTTGTGGAAGAAATTTCAGAAACTTTGACTATGTGGATTGTAGGATATTTGCGTTTGAAGTGAAGAAAACCGGTTTTTTACTCAGCTTCTTTGCCTAGATTTTAAGGCTTTGAATGATCTTTCAAGTTTGAAATTTTTCTCTATCAATATTGAATTTAAAAAAGAATTATATTGAAGAATTGAGTTGAAAACGTAGGGAAAGAAATTCAAAAAACACACACTTGATTTCCATTCTTTAAAAAATTGTTAAATAGAAATATGTAGTAGATTGAAGGAAATATGAAATTGTTACTAGGAATGCTTAATTGAAATTTGGGTAGTAGTAGTGGTTCACCTTAGGATAAATGAGGGCTAATCAGGTATTGCCCCTGCACACGTGGAGTTTGTTTGTGAACACAAAGAGTCATTTGGTCATCCCTGGCTATGGCTACAAAAGTCAAGGACTTGACCAATCTCATGGGTCAACTCATTTAGGGATATTCAGATTATTCTGTGGCAGAGTGAACTCAATTGGGTTATTTATCAGAAGACCAGAAAATAGGTTATCTTATATAACTGGTTGTACATTTTTCAATTACAACCTTTGATCTTCATGATCCAAAGGTGTAGGAAGCAAGTTGAAAGGAAAGAAGGTTATGAGTTGCAACTTGTAATGGCAATGGTGACGGGCTGCCTATGGGATGGTGCCACATTAGTGTTCAAAAGTCAACAACTTACAACCTATGGAGTATGGGATCAACATACAATAAACTAGTAAATTGCAAACCACCTAGCCATAGGGATTCGTGCGGCCATTGGCAAGGGTAGAGCACCGCCACTACTTTTTGTAGAAGCCATGATGAACTCTTGAATGCAAGGTTCTGAAATGGGGTTTGTGACCTCCAATTAATACATACTGAAATGACAAAGTTGGATGAATGTAGTTTATAGTATATTTTCAAGGTTCATGCATGTAGCTCCAAGGAATATAAGTCGAAAAACCTCTTACAAATGGATTGGAAATGCTATGGGCGACTACATATATACGTAGGGTGATTGTGGGTAGGATGGACACATGCGGGTGTGGCAACTGCGGAAGGTGACTACGGGTCTATCAGGGGAGTTGCGGGTACCAAAGAGGGGCGACTTTGGGTACAAATGAGGCAACTGCGGGTATACAAGGGACGCTATGGATACACAAGGGGCGACTGCAGGTATACAAGGGTGATTGCAGCTGTATGGAAAGTCACTTCACCCTAAACGCACTATATCCCTATTAATTAACCATTAGTCGCCTTGTACATAATTACCCTACAAGTGGTTACTCGAAGTAGTCGCCCCTTCCCGAGGTTGCCCATACCCGCAGTTGCCTACATGTTGCCACGTGGATGCCATATGAATGCCACCTGGCATCTATGTGGTGGTCTAAGTAGGGTAAGAAAGTCAATCTGTTTGTTGACCATATTAGACGGACGAGGGTCCTGATGTCGTGTCGTGTTCATCATGTCTGCTAAGTTGTTGAGTTATTTGCTAGAACAACCCTGGCACTATAAGAAAACAGGCTTTTTTTCTGATGTCAAAAAAAACGTGCGCAGGTGTTCATTTTAACGGGGTCGACATCATCGTTGATGTCGTCCAAAATCTGTCAAAAATTAAATGTCAAAAACGTGAGTAATTTTCGAAAACGTCAGTAACAACATGCCGATTTTTGGTGATGTCACAAAAAATTTGGGTGTTCCAAACTTCTATAAGTGTGACACGTGGAGGGGTCCACAATGCCACCTCATTTTTTTTTTGGGCAGATTTTGACACGCGGACTTTTTCCTTCTCCCCTTCTTCCTGCCCAGGGCAGTGACGTGGACCCCCAAAAATCTGACGTGGAAATTACAAAAATCTGACGTGGCGCATCCTAGTCAACATGCTTTCAAGATATTTAAATTTTTTTAATAAAGTTTTTTTAAACATCAACTTTGACATTGTCATGGATGTTTTCTGAAACATCAAGTGGAACACACCATAAATCAATTGAAATAATTATTTAAAATAAAATAAATAAATAAAATGAACAAATTTTTTTTATTGATTTCAACAAGAATTAAAAAAAAACTTACCTCCTTACCATCAAAAGAATGAACGGATGTCCGAATGAATGAATTACTTCATTGAATGTGAAAATGAAGGATGGAGAGGATCTATTTATACTAAAACTTAGAGTTTAGGTAAGATGAGACAAAAGATATGGGATAATTTGAACAAGTAACTTGACTGTTGGACGTTGTTGGTGACATGTGGATGTCATTGGTGACATGTGGACGTTGTTTTAAATATGATGACATTGATTTTGACATTTTACAAAGATCACAATTCTTTCTTTATTTATCCCATATCGTTTGTCAATCTTCCTACCACCCCATTAGTATATAGAACTTTTCTTTTTCATCCATAATACACATCCATCCACTTCTTTTTTGGCAAAGTTTGCCACGTGGCTGCCCTTCTCCTAAATTTTTTTAATTTGGTCAATATTTTACCACTAACCATAATAATTTCACTAATTTATTTATAGTAAAAAAAAATTTGTTTGCTGATGTGGCAGTCTTTGTTTTTTTGGACATTACAAAAAACATGTTGACTTTGTTTTGACGTTCCTTTTGACATTGCAAAAGACATGTGACGTTTCAAGTGACATTCACTTGTTCTCTGAACTTTATAGCCCTGTTGTCAATGACATTAAGAGAAATCTCATCCTCCAACAGACGTTTTATGGCAAACGTCGGATGTTTTTGAAAAACACGTGACGTCTTCCAAGACGTCACGCGTTTTTGTAAAAACAGGAGCAAAAACGCAGTTTTCTTATAGTGTGGTGTGTGTTAAAAAGGTTTCAACAGTGGAGCTACAGGACTCGAGAGTGCCACAAAGTCCTAAAGTTGGTGTTAAACCCGACTTGATGACAAAGCTTTGAACCTCTAGGGTACTTAGTTCCAAAGTATAGTTTCCAAGATCTGTTTGGAAAAGTCCAAAATTTAGCTTCCAAGATCATTAGTGGTTTAGCATGGAAAAGTATGGCCTACCAAAATAATTTTTCTTTGTTTTTGCAAGTCCGGCACCTATCTAGGTGAGCTTTAGTACAACTGGTAAATACCCCAAGATAATTATTAAGGACCAGTCCATCAAATTAGTCAATAAGTAAAGTCAAGAAATATAAATATAAATATAAATTTCAAAAAAAAAAAAAAAAAGATCTAACCTTCCAATCAGCTAGTTTAGTGAACTAACTAGCCAAAGGGCCCAGGTGCTAGAGAGTTGGGTTGTCCAAGTAGGCTAAGGAGTTGGGGTGTTTAGAATGTAGGGGAGTCGGGTGTTCAGGCGGATTAGGGATTTGGGTTGTCCAAGCAAGTTGGGGAGTTGGGGAGCTAGGAATTAGATAGTCTAGGCATGGATTAGGGAGTCAAGGTGACCAGACAAAGGCCGGGGAATTGGGTTGTCTAAATAGATCGGGGAGTCGGGGTGTCTAGGGTGCAAAGGAGTCAGATGTCTAAGTGGGCTAGGGAGTTGAGTTGTCCAAGTGGGACGAGGAGTTGGGTGTCTAGGTGGCCGGGAATTGGATTGTCTAGGCAGGGGTTGGGAAATCGGGGGGTCCAAATAAAGACTGGGGAATTGGGTTGTCTAAGCAGATCGGGGAGTCAAGGTGTCTAGGGTGCAAGGGAGTCAGGTGTCCAAGCGGACTAGGGAGTTGGATTGTCCAAGCGGGCCAGGGAATCGGGTGTCTGGATGGCTGAGAATTGGATTATCTAGGTAGGGACCGAGGAGTTTAGGTGTCCAAGTAAGGGTCAGGGAATTGGGTTGTTTAAGTAAGCTAGGGAGTCAGGATATCTAGGGTGCAGGGGAGTTGGGTGTCCAGGCGGTCTAGGGAGTTGGATTGACCAAGCGGGCTAGGGAGTTGGGTTGTCCAAGCGGACTAGGGAGTTGGGTGTCTAGGCAGCTAGGAATTGGATTGTCTGAGTTGGGTGTTCAGATAAAGGCCAGGGAATTAAATTGTTCAAGAAGGGACTAGGAAGTCTAGGTGTCCAAACATGGACCGGGGAGTTGGATTGTCCAAGGTTTCTTTCAAAAGAATTGGGATTAGGGACCTAATTAGACTAAGGGTTGGAGTATAAGGATAGCAGTTTAGGAAAAAAAGAAGGGGAAAAAAGAAATAACACTTCTACACACCACTTGCATACAACCCTCTAAACATCGACCCTCTCACCAATAAAACAACCTACAAGCAATGGAGGGAAATCAGACGGAAAGGAGATGAAGTAGGAGACAAGAGGAGAGAGACAATAAATAGTACCCTAGCTATAAGATTAGGTAGACTTAGGGAGGAGGTAGGGAGAATTCTTTGTGACCATTAGAAGGAGGATTTGGATGACACAAAGAAGAAATGTGTAAGAGGGGAAGGTACACCATTAAGTCTCTCGGAGTTTGAGTTTATAGTTGTAAGATTACTATAAATACATTTGGTGGAATAGTACGGTGTAGAAGAAGGAAGGGGAAAGGAAAGGAAGAAAGAAGGGGAAGAAGGAGGTTAGATCGTTAGAGTGTACTATTTTCTAAACACAAGTAGTGAGCTTGGGAAAAAATAAATAAATAAAGGAATACCATGGAATACGAGAATGCGTACGTGGATGTAGATGTGGATGAGGTCATCTTTAACACTAGCCAGGATGAGGTAAGTCATTGAGCTAATCTTTGGTGGATTTTTTTCCTAATTAGCCCTTAATCTTCTTAATTATTGTTTAATCCACATTAGCAAGCGAGGATTATCGAGAAGTAGAAGTTAGATTCAAAAGTTCATAGATTAGGGAGAGGGGTTCCTGGAAACATATCACACTTAAGATTTGGCTTTGATTTTACTACATTAGGTTGAATTGAGCGATCGTGGGTAGGATGGATGAAGGTTAGCCGACTTCATCCAAAAGGAACAATAGACAGAATTTAGTAGTGGGGATTTAGGAGTAGAAACTAAGAGTTAATTTAGAAAGTAAAAATTCAGAAGTTGAAAATTAGAGTGAAAATTTAGAGTAATCTTGGAAGTTAAGTTAAAAATTAAAGCTAGAATTTAGAGTAACTTTTAGGAAGTAAAACCTAGAGCTAAATGTTAGAAGGTAGAAATTTGGAATTAAATTGTAGAAATAAATATTAAAGCTAAACTTTTGGAAGGTATAATTTAGAGCTTAAAATTTAGAGTAAAATTTTAGGAGTTAAAAGTTAGGAGTAACCTTTAGGAGTTTAAATTTAAGGGTAAATTTTAGAAGGCAAAATTTAAAGATTCAATTTTAAAAATTAAAACCTAGATTTAATTTAGAAGGTGGAAATTAGAGTTAGATTTAGAGGTTAAAATTTAGAGTAAACTTTGGGAAGCAAAATTTAGGAGTTAAATTATAAAATTAAAATTGTAGATTCAAGGCTAGAAGTTAGAAGTTAGATTTTTGAGTTAAAATAGAAGTAGATTTTTAAAAGTTAAAATTAGAAGTTAGAATTTTAAAGCTAATTTTAGAAATTAAAATTTAGAAGTCATCTAGAAGGAGGAATTGGAAATTTAATTAGAAGTAGAACTTAGAGTCAATTTAGGAGTAAAACCTCAGGATTAAATTGAAAATAACAACCCAAAGTTAAATTCAGAGGTTAAACCTAGAATTAGACTGGGAGGCCAAAAAAAAGAGGGTAGTTTAGGGATTCATGGAAGGAACAGAGGGGACCAACTTAATTAGTTAGGGTTGTTAGAAATGGCATAAATTGCTTGTGATCTAAGATAGATAGTTAAAGTGATAGGATTTTATTTTTAGACCACTGTAACCTATGATCATTGACCGTTAGCTTGGAAGCCGCATCACTCGGATCTCTAGGTATTTCTTTTGCCCATCCACAAAATGTAAAAAACACTAGAAAAGATCCATTGCTTAAAAGGCACAATGGATTGACACTAGACACCCATCTCGACACCCATAAACGGAAGTAAACATGAATCACTAAGTGCCTAGTTGTACACAATTATTTACTAAGGGTGTGTAAACAAGCACTCACAATCCATTGTTGAAGTGTAAGGTGGAATGCCTTTGCCACTCGACCATATTGCATAATAGTAGCATCTACCAAACCTATTCTGTAGGTGTATTATTTGCAAGTAGACAACATGCTTTTGATACACTAGTTGTGTTGGTGTTCACATGTATGTGGACAAAGGTTTTGTAAAAGTACACACTTAGAGGAAGTAGGCACTATAAGTAACTTGACCTCTCCATCATGGATAGGTGTTTGTAGCATGTTGTATGGCTGTTGAGTAAATGCACTCCTTTTAGTAAGGAATGTTGAAGGAATATGGCATTTTTTTTTAGAATTCATGGTGGAGGGGGGTTGAAGTAGGCGATTGATCCATTTGATATTTTTAGATGATGAGAGGCTCTAGAAATCAAGGAAGTACTCTTCAAAGCTCTCTTTTACAAATGTAGCTCTGTAATCAAGTTCCCTGCCATGGTCATTCAATTCTATATTAAACTCAATAGTTGCATGTTCATTTTTTATCTTTCAAATGAACATCTTTTATGTGGTTTCTTTGAATTCACATCACAAAATATAATAGCCACCACTTTTGAATACGATGAATTGTGGAGGTATTATATACTTCAAGTGTGAGCATGCTTACATGAATTTAATTTTTTATATTGGAAGTGATAATGTTTAGATCTGAATTCTATGCCATTTGTTTCACCCCAGTAGTTGTTGGCTATTAGGTCTCTTGTCGCACTTATTTGGACAACAAACTTTAGTTGACCTTAATGGTTGGGATTAGGATATGTTAGTGAGTCTCGTACGTTACTCTTAGTTTGTGTTTCCTCCTTTGCAGGTCCACATGTGCATTCATGGCTTGCTTGATAGTCCTACTAATGTCAAAAAGTCTAAAATTTAGTAGGCCAATAGATGCCCTATCTCTGATGACCTTGCTAAAAATCTATAAAGTAACTCCACTTGTATTGTCTACACTGACCTTTAAAAGCAAGTCCCCCCTAATGTAGCCCTTTGCACAATTTCAATACAAGTTTGACCAATATAATCTTGTTATTCATATGGTCAAAACACCTACAATCCATCCCAAAAACTCTATCTAGTTTTCTACTATTCATTTATATTATGAACTTCTGTGGATCTCAATTTCTAGTCTTTGATGATAGTTTGATTGGAAGCAAGTCATTTGGGTCCCTTGTCTCATTTTTTTAGGTTGGGCACTTAGGAATTAAGGTATATAATGTGTTTCCAACTAAGGCCTCATTTGTACAAGATAAGGTGATCCATTTTTATGAATAAGTAGAATATTATGTTGACCAAGGCCTTTATTAGTGTATGCAAATAACACATTGACACCTAATGAAATTACTAAGAATAGTTTCTAGTATTGTGTTTCTTGGAATTAGGTTTGCCTATACATCAAAAGCAATTTGGATTGTAATCTATACTTCATTCATTTCTATTAATTTCAAACTTGATTAAAAAAATAACAAAAAATAGTGTAATCTTCATTATTTCTGTTCCTTAATGAGAGAAAATTATCCCCTTCCACCACTGCTCAATCCAACATAATAAATAATTATGCTAAAACACTTAACACTATCAAAAACATATTGTATATCTTAACTATTCTAACATAAGAGCTTCTTTGTCATCAATCAAAGGAGTTTTTGTTAAGAGCATCCAAAAGGTATTTGTTAATTTATTTTTATTGTTTAATAGTTCATAGGTTGTCACTTACTACCATATGTAAGTATGTTGAGGTCAGATTCATTAGGCCCTATACTGTTGAAAAACTAAAATGCGCAAGAAACAAGAGTATTCGTATATTGAAGGATATACAAACTATATAGGGAGGAGAGAGGAGAACTAGTAGTTCTCCTCTTATTCTATTGGTCAAGTGATTCTACTCTTATTTCTACTTGTCTTTATATCTATAGTAAACTCGAGTTAACAACAGTGGAGAGCGCATTAAGATAATACTTTCTTAACATTCCTCCTCACTCAACATATCATCTCTAAAAAATATATACCAAATCCTATATAAAAATCTATACAAAATTCCACAATCTTATAAGATTAGGGTTGTTGCATCATTCAAACCTTATTTGGAAAAACCTTGCTTGCAATCAAGGAAAAAACCACAGATAAAGGAAAAAGAGTACAACGCCTTTGTAGCGACTCAAATGACACCTAACAGCTTCCAGCAGCTCACTAGATTCACTCCAATCCACTTACAACATCACTTGGTCACCAACTGCCTAACACTACACATGCTAAGCACCCACAGTGTTAGTCCCCATTTCCAACTCAATTTGTCAAGTCCCAGTCACCGGGACTACTAGCACACACTCCCATTGTGACACCGGACATGTCACTTAGTAACATGAGGCGGAACTTCCACCTTAATCTGCAAGGACCCATGGTGGCACTACTCACCATGGTCCTAACCGCCCTTGAGTGTCACCCCACGCCCTTTTTGCATTTGCTACTCATCCATTAGAGGTAATCGGCGCTCACAACTCGGGACACATCCAAAGAGGCCTAGCAAGGAGCGGGACTCCACCCAACCGATGCCACGGGACACACACAGGTGTCCCATGGTGCCTTGAAGTGGTGGTGAAGTCACCACCACCAACCATGTGTCACTAGGACTCACCAAGGCTTCAAGAGTGAGTGAGGAGGGAGACTAACCCCTCCTATAGTACTCTCTGTGGTATTCGGCAGACCCCCCCGTCCTAGGTAAAAGGAAGTCCTTGGATAACCTTGGGTTGTGGAAGACCACCCACTTCCAACCCAAATCGCTAAGTTACGTCACTGTTTGGCCTTCCGAACTTTCAACCGGCGTAACTTTGCGCTCAGAGCTCCAAATCCAATATGCGAGCCCATTTTAGACATCTACGCGACGAGTAGATGCCGATGGACTGCTCACTCGTCCCATTTGGACAAGTTCTCGTACAGTTATGGCCCTCTAAACATTCGGATGCACTAGGGGAGGCGCGTTACGCCTTCACCACGGCTCTTCTTTTGGCCATAACTTTTGACTCATGTCTTAGAACCTTGTAATGCTTGTCATTATAGGTTCCTTGTGTTTATAACTTGCCAATGATATGCCACATGCCATACTTTGTTCTGGGATTCATTGGGAACCCCTCACACCTAGCCCTCAAATGTCCCGGCGCCACCGGGACCCAGTCAACTTTGAGCGGCCATAACTTTTCGCTCACCACTCCAAATTGCGCGTTCTTTGTGCCATTAGAAGCGTATTGTCAAGAGCTTTCCAAGCATGTGTAATAATCTACCATTTACTTCAAAACCAGGGCGCTATTGTGCCCTGTTTGATTGGGAGTCTCTCCATTCTCCCTACTTAGTCTATTGCAAGGCTTGGGAAGTCACCCCCAAGGTCCTCCCTTGCGCACTAAGGTTCATTGAGCACCCTTAGTAGATAGGGGCGTGACAGCCTTGATCAATCTCTTCTCATGGTAAAATTCAATGGAAAAATATTGCGGTAGAAAGCGGATAGGCATCTATTATATTGAATCTTTTTAGAATTTAGGTGATGTAGGTTTTTTGTGAAAGAATAACACTGTCATTTGTCAAGTGAAGAATTGAAGACCAATGCAAATGGTAGTTTTGCTAAGCAACTTCATCTTGAACTCATGAACAAAAAGTTGAGTAGCTGTAGTACAAGCGTCATTTGTCCCCACAAGGTTTAAGTCATCAACATATATTGTAATAATGACAAACCAAGTTTATCTCATTTGATAAAAAGACATGGAAGCAATGAATTATTTATAAAATGATTCTTAATTAAAAAATGTTGAATATGTTGATACCACATCAATCCAAATTGTTTGAGACCATATAATGTTTGTTGTAATTTGACGCTACGATGTTTGTTTGAAATTGGTGTAGTGTGAAATGTAGAGTCAAGTTTTTGTAGGACTTTCATATAGATGTCGACATTTAATGAGCCATATAGGTAAGTAGTGACAACATCCATAAGATGCATCTCAAGTATGGCATGCACCGCCATTCCAATAAGATATCGGAAAGTAATGGAACTCTAAAGATTCCATGAAGAGGCAAACATCATTATTTGTGATGCTATCCTTCTGTGAAAGAACGACATCAAATATTGTTTTTTATATGCAAACCCTTCATTGCATTTGAATGTCTCACATGGACCTAGTGTGAGTAATGCATCTTGCTTGTCTGGGTGCTTGAGAATAGTAGTAATGGTACTAAGATTTCATAATTTACAATACTAACCATACTAACTAGCCTCTGGAAAATACTTGAACCCACTTCTGAATCCTTATATTTTCCAAAGGTTACATCCTTGGCCCTAGGATGGTAGGAGCTTGGTCAGATTCAACTCCTACCAAGGATACTTAAAAATAAGACATTGAAAAAAAACCTAGTCATGTAAAAAAACACAAGCCAACTCCATTTTTGACATTCCATAAAATTGACAAATGGCAAAAAAAACAATGTCGGCCAATTGCCTAATTGCATTTGAAAATGGAGGATTTAGACCCAAAGAGTTTCCATTTTCTGGGCAGACTTCCGGGTAAAAATTGAAAAATCTGAGCTAGCTAATACAAGCTAAGAAATTGTCTGATTTTCATGCAGAACTCCCCGGACTGTGCATCAGAGACCACAATTATAATGGAAAACAATAATGCAAACTTATTCTTCTGTAACCAGTTGACACCACCACTTGAAGAGCCCGTTGGTCTCCAGTTTGCAAGATGTGAGCAGTGATCCCAAAGCTAGTTTATGGAATTTAGTTTCAGGGCAAACAAGCATCAACTTTGGCTACCTTGAGAGTGATAGAAAAAAAAAGATTTTGCAAGTTGTAAAGGATTATGAGTACTTGTAACACAAAATTGACAAAATAGATGCTAATTTCAATGTAGAGGAAGTTGCAAATTGACTATCAAATTCTATTGTTTGTTTCAATCTTAGCTAAAATTGAATTTTTTTTCAAAGATTTTCTCCAATGTACACTTATCTACTGCAAATTTTAAGTAGCAGTGGAGCAAATTTTAGCCAGTTCTTTGAACGCTGGATGTGAGTATATTTCTGTACTCTTGTTCATTGAGGGACACTGGGCAGTTAATGATTCAACAAAGAAAACTCGACAGAATTACCAGAGCAGGCGATCGAGCTCTGTCATCCTCTTCAGAACAGAAGGAAAAATCCCAGTCGGCAGATTCTTCTTCCGGTCAGGGCCGGGGGCTCCCTTCTCCTTAAGTGCTGGCCCAGAGGAGACGGTTTCTCTCTGGAATCCTCAATTCCTCGCCTGCATCCCTGGCCGTGCAGCCTCATACACTTTGCCGTGCACACAGAACAAGCCTTCTCCTTCATGATATGCATTGTGCACAATAAACTTCCCCTCTGAGCTTGCAATTCCTTGATTTCAATTTCAACCAAATTTTCAAAAACTTCAATCTGTACTACAAGACAAGAGGACGAAATAAAAAATGGAAAAGCCAAATGTTGCACACGTTATTATGGGTAAGCTCCAAAATTCATCTTACAGTCGAGAAAAGTGCACATCGGGACATTGCCAATGATTCACACAATTGCATTGTCATTATCTCATTTACAAGAGACCTCAAGAAATTGGCATAGAGTCATCAGTTCAAGCTTTACATCACAAAGCTTGGGTTTCCTTGATTACAATTTCAACCAAACTTTTACAAAGTTCAATCTGTCCTACAACACAAGAGGACAAAATCAAAAATGGAAAAGGCATTCTCGTTCATGATATGCACTCCACGCCAAAGTTCCCCTTCAAGCATACTAGAGAAGCTTCTAGGGAGTGTGGATTTTGCAATATGGTGAGGCCATTGGCGAGCCCGGAGGGCGAGCCAATTGGTTGAACCATAGTGTAAAATCCGCGCTCCCTAGAAGCTTCTCTAGCGTTAAGGTGCTGCAAGAACAAAGACCTGGCTGCATATGCCTGGTAGAATCGGCAGTCTAGCCTAGCTATCAATTCTGCCCAAAAAAATTGCTTTAAAACAAGCCAAATCATACTTGCAGCACCTTAATGTCTCTTGAAGGGTCTTGTAAAAATGGCTATTTCCTTTGCAAAGATTTGTCTCAAAATTGGCTTTTGTACCTCTTGTAAAATGTGGGAATAGAGATTGACTTCAAAGATACCAAAATTTGGTTGGAGAGACCTACTAAGATTGAAAATCCTTTTTCCAAATATTATACGTATTGCTTAATATTATCAACAATAGAAGTGAGGTGTCATTTAAATCTCTGCAAAAGATATAAAGTGATTGGTCCATTTGTTTTATAAATTAGAATTTGATTCAATCTCTAATGAATAATTGTTTTATTGATTTTTTCTAAGTTCTATAATTCTATTAATTTTTTAATGCTTTATATACTTTTTTGGAATTTTACAAGTTTTTCCTATATCTTCATATGAATACATTATTTACCTCAATATCATTAAATTGGTCAAATAAAAAGATCATTTCTTAGAGATTCAAGAATTGCTTTGGATAAATAAAAATGTACATCATTGAAGCATTGATTTGAAATACGTTGTTCATTGTCCACAATATGGATGTTGGCACATTTAGGGGTTAAATTGTCAATGTTGACTTTTCCTTCTTCATTTGGTTATTGACATTAAATAATCAATGTTGACTTTTTTTTCTTCATTTGGTTATTGAAATATTTAGCAATATGTTCTACCTCTTGGAATAAATGGCAAGGCTTCTTTTTGACTTTAGTTATTGAGATGGTGCCAAGATGGCAGTCATGTAAAATTTGGTAGAGCATGCATTACATTTCTACATTCATCCATCTTTTGGACCAAAATAAACTTTTCAATTATATTTGTACACATTTTCATCCAATTTTGACAACTTTATCCATATTTTTAATAGAAAAGAAGCTTTCTAGTAATAAATAAATAAAAATATTACTTTTATCTTATCTTGCCAAAAATAGAGATATGTCTTGCAACTTTATTATTTTTTTGTTTTAAAACAAATGACTGTTTTGCAATTTGGCTGGTGTATGGTACAGTGGGAAACTTCCAACTCTACTGAATAACGCACCGACGGAAATTTATGACGGAAAATAACTGTCATTTCATCTACAGTCAGGCATTATCAGCCGTTCAAAGAGGTTATCTTGTCCTTGGTCTTGTCAGTCCTTGTGCTCTCCCACCCAGCGATCCCAGAACTAGTTTATAGAATTTAGTGCAGTATGCTACCTTCAACGCAAACAGGCATTCAACTTTGAGAGTGAGTAGTACTAAAAAATAAGATAATAAAAAAAGTTTTTGCAAGTTGCAAAGGATTATTAGAGTACTTATAACACGAAACTGATTAAATAGATGTTAATTTCAATATAGAGGAAGTTGCAAATTGACTATCAAAATTTATTGTTTGTTTCAATCTTGGCTAAAATTGAATTTTTTCAAAGCTACTTTTAAGGGGGAATAGAGCGAATTTTAGGCAGTTCTATAAATGCTGCTCCCACCAGGCCACTTGTGACTAGTGGGCTTGTATTTCATCTCCCTGCAATCAAAACCCCGTTTCCATTTGTTAGAAGGAAAAAAAAAATCAGCTTGACCATAGAGATAAGGTAGACAATGATTTTGGATCAGCAATCAACCAAGACTGTCACACAAAGATTACTTACCGGTAGTCATTCAATGTTGTCGCACAAAGACAATCAAGACTGTACTCGTACCCAGTCACAGAAAATCGCCAAGCACCGGTGCTCCATCATAGCCACAAAGAAACTCTTTGGTAAATGAATAATAAGTTACAGCCAAAGTCTCACCAAACCTTGTCTTCGCTTCCAGCACATCCTGATGATCTTATTCAAATGGTACATTATACAGTTCCAAGCACCCTCATCTCTCTCTAATGCTAGTTACTTCTCGCAAACAACACGCTTTTGTATCGAATTCCATCACTTTGTTCTGTTGAACGCATCGAAATTGCGAGGCGAGGTCAGCCTTCCTCTGCCTGCTGCTAATCTAACTTATATCGATCAAGGATGAGTTGAATCCTTGTTTTGGAAAAGACATGAGAAGCTGCAATGGCAACATTCGACGGGTTATTGACAATGACATTGGGAGACACCAGGAGTGACAATGACATTCCAGCACAAAAACTTGCAGGGGCCGAAACAACACTTCTGGGTGATGAAATCCAGCAGAAATAGCCGAAGACTCTGAGACCCTCATAACGCTGCTAAAATCTTCTTAGTTTTCCAAACTTTTATACTTCCGCTTATATCTTTCTACAGATACTGATTATTTACCCCTTCGATTCTTCAAATTGATCGCGAAGGAAAGTTGTTTAAGGATTCGAACATCATTTTGTATGAATGAGAAGGTCTATATTTGGACGCCATGTCACCCAGATGCACTTCATCTTCAACAATATGGACATGCTTCCTTGCTTAATTAGGAGTAAGCACTACACCATATGGGGAATTTTTTTTAAAATGGCGATATTCCATGTGCCATTTTCACAGTGTGTTGTTCCCACAGTTCAGACCGAGCGGTCTGAAATCTATTAGTATCCTAAATTTTTGAACTCTATACCACTATTGGATGTATTAAATCTAAAAAAAATGTAGATTTTAGACCAATCGGTTTAAAAAATCTACATATTTCTTAGAGTTCAGATATCTAATAATGATATAGATTTCAATAATCTAGGACGCTAGTAGAGTTCAGACCGTTCGGTCTGAACTGTGAGAATGCCAAAGTCATAGAATAATCGCCATTTTAATGAAATTTCCCATTTGTCAATGAAGGCTGCGGGGTCTCCCAAGTACTTGGTCTGCACGGACTTCAAGCTGTTGATGTCCAGTCCAATGTGAGGGATTTGAGGGTCGAAGCCATTGGCCTCTACACGTGAGATGTCGATCTCCACCGCCACCGTCTTCATGTTACCGCCGTTCTTGCTTGCCCCCGTCTTCTCGTCGATCGGGAACAGTCCGAAGCTCTCGGACCCCGTGCCCACCACAGACAACGTCGGCGTGATCACGAATGCCACGCCTCTGCCTCCGAAAAGCTCCCTCACGGTGAACTCCGTGTTGAGTTACGCTCTCGAAACACATCTGACAACATGCATTCATCCTGCTAAGTACTGCAGCGACTGTAATTAGTTAGTAACGAATACTATTAGTACTGTTGAAATCAGCACTCAGTGAGGTGCTTGTATTCAGATGGTTCAAGGAGCCCCGGAGAGGGCTTAATATACACAGGCATGTGTAAGTGGGAGTTAAGTTCCACTAACTATATTGCAGGCTAAGTACAGGTTGAGGTAATGACCACTAATCTAATTGCTGCACATGGAGATTAAGACCACTAAGTTGGCTACCGTCCTATTATGTTAAATGAATTTGTTCTATATTTATTGTACATGTGGATGAATGATCGGTGGAGATGGATGACAGGGTTCAAGGGCAGTTTCAACACCCTCCCTTGCTCGAAAAACCCTGTCTTGTCTTGTTTGTGCGAATTAGGGATTTTTGAGATATGGTGCGAGTCTTCGAATTTCCGGCGGATGCAATTCGGGAGCTTCGGGTCTTCGTGCAATAGATGTCTTTGGTGCGTGGCTGATCGCTGATAATTGATGGTGATACTACACAAAATTGTTGGCAATTCTCTGTCGCGTGGTTGATGAAGTGAGGTCGCGTGTGCAGGTACAAATGGGGTTGGTCATGATATGGCTGTTCGCCATAGCTGTGCAACGCATATGCGACAACATCTAGGGAGCGTGCAGCTGTCTGTGGGTGATGCTTCAGCAACAGAACATCGAGCAGTGGACAGATCTTGAGGTCAGGGGGTTTCACAGCTTTCTTGAGGGTAATACTAGGTTAGAGAAATAAGTCCTGATAGTTCAGTCGAGGAGCTATGGAGGCATTTGGTAGCTCGCCGGCCTCGCCCGAAGGAATGGTGGGACCACCGAACTTCAAGAAAGAACCCTCGCGCTCCTGATTTCAAGCACCGAGTGACCAGAAAGGCACTTTGGATAGACAACTTCCAGACACTAGAATGGGCACAGATTAGGTTTCGATCCTAGAGGAAAGGGTTCTCCCACACACTTGCTTGATGGCGTTTTTTTGTGAATGCCTTGTAGGGCAAAGGCTTGGTGAGGAATTCGGCCAATTGGAGCTGAGTAGGCACATGCTCCACCTGTACTTCTCCAACTTGGGCGACTTCTCTTATAAAATGGTGTTGTATCTCAATATGCTTGGTTCTTGCATGTAGTACTGGATTTTTCACCAGCTTGATACAGGACTGATTATCGCTAAGTAAGGTCGTGGAGGCGCTCATAGTGTGACCTAATTCCTTGAATAGCCTGCGAAAATGAACGATGTCCTTGGCCGCATCTGTTAGTACGCGATATTGAGCCTCTGTGCTTGATAAGGATATCGTCGGTTGCATTCTGCTGCTCCAATGTATGATTGAGTCTCCGTATTTGTGTAGTATGCCGAAGATGGACCGCCTGGAGTCAAGATTGTGGCCCCAGTCAGCGTAGGTGTGATAACTGCTGCTTGGTTCTAATTTGAAGAGTGTGCCGTAGTCACTTGTGCCTCTCGAATAACGCAAGATTTTCTTAGCGGCAAGGAAATGAACGTTCTCAAGAGATTGCATAAATTTAGATACACAGCTTACCACATAGCTGATGTCGGGCCTCATGTGTGTCAAATATATGAGACTGCCAACCAGTGATCGGTACTCAACCAGATCCTCTTTTCTTGTCCCCATCTCCTGCTGTAGAGTGGTCTTGGGATCAATCGGAAGTCTGGTAGGATTGCAATGCTGTAATACATATGAGTAAGATATGAGTCTCGAGAAGCTTTTGTATGTAGCCTTGTTGATGGATAAAAATTCCCTCTTTTTAGCGATAGATTTCTACACCGAGATACTGACTGGCTGCACCCAGATCAGTCATCTCGAACTCCTCGTGTAGCTTGGATTTAAGATCTGAAATGAATTCGACATCATCTCCAATAATAATCAAATTGTCTACATAGAGGAGGAGTATGGTAAGTTTATTGTCGTAGTTTAGAAAGTACAAATTTGGGTCGCATGTACTTCGGATCAGTCCAAGACTAAGAAGCCACTTATTGATTCTGTCATACCAAGCTTTCGAATTTTGCATACCTTTGTGTCATCGTCTGCAAACGGAAAACCATCGGGGATTTCCATCAATATGTCTTCATCTATAAATCCATTGAGAAAGACTGATATGACGTCCATCTGGTGTAGTGGCCATCCGTGCTCTGCAGTTAGAGCGAATATGAGTAAGATTGTAGACCACTTTACAACCGGTGTGAATATTTTGTGGAAGTCAATCCCCTCTTGCTGTTGGAAACCTCTCGCGACAATTCTGACCTTAAATTTATTGATTGCTCCTTCTGCGGTCTTCTTGAGCTTGAAGATCCATTTCGCTGTGATTGGCTTTTTGTTGGTGGGTCGATCGATGACTTCCCACGTTTTGTTCTTCAGAATTGCGTCAATCTCTTTTTGGATAGCTGTTTGCCACTCCGTGTATTGTGATGCAGTGGTGAAGTCTTGAGGCTCTTTCATCTGTTCGGAAACAAGGGTCCAAAAATCACGCAACTTGAGGGACGGCTGTCAATGACGATTCGAATATCTTCTGGCAGTGAGACCGACACTGCGATTGACCGGGATTGGTTGAGGTCGATTTTGTACCGTCGGAGTGGGACTTGGAGTCGATGAGGGATTCCCATGGTGCTCCGGTGATTCTAACATGTTCAGGTTGTCATGATCCAGGTCTAGAGGAGCATCGTCTATGACAATTTCGTCAAGTTGAGATTCTGAATCTGTAGGGTCAATGCTTAGATTGGTTTCCGTACCTAATTGTGAGATTTCGATTGAATTGTTCACAGGTGAGTGAGATCCCAAGTAGCTCAATCCGACTTTGGTCTCATCAAACACTACGTCTCGACTTACTATTATTTTCTGATTGGTACAATCGAACAGGCGGTAGGCCTTGGTTTCCTTATCGAAGCCTAGAAAAAGACAGGTTCGCGTTTTACTATCTAACTTTTTGCGATACTCCTTGGGAATGTGTACATAGGCTATACACCCAAATACTTTGAGGTTTGAGACATCAGGGACAGTACCTGAGTATCTGGCTTCCGGAGTTTCGCCAGAATTCGCTCGAATGGGGCTTCGATTTATGAAGTAGACTACGTGCGATACCGCTTTTGACCACAAGTACGTCGAAAGGTTGCAGTCATATGAGATGCTTCTAGCTCTCTCCATTATCGTCCTGTTTCTCCTTTTTGAGACTCCATTTTGTTGAGGTGTGTACGCTTGAATGAGTTCACATCGTATACCTTCTTCCATGCAGTAGTTTGTGAAGTCGCTTGATAGGTATTCGCCCCCTCTGTTAAAATGTAGGACTTGTATTTTGTTTCTAGTTTCAACCTCTATCTGATTTTTGAAGTGTTTAAATTTTGCTAGGGTTTCGCTCTTACATCGAAGAAAGTATACCCAACTCTTTCTTGAGAAATCATCTGTAAAAACTAGCGTGTAGCGAGAGCCTCCCAGGAATTGCTGCTGCATCGGGCCTATTAAATTAGTGTGAATTCGATGACCTACTTTCTGTGCTCTAGTGTTGGAGTGCTTGGGAAAGCGCTCATTGTGTTGACGCCCTGCTATACAACAGGCACAAATTCGTCGTTTTGGTCCTAATTTCGGTAAGCCTAATACGAAGGAGTTTCTCGACAGGAGACTCATTCCAAAAAAGTTCAGGTGGCCAAGGCGCCTGTGCCAAAGTTCTGTGACGTCCGTGTTTTCAGCTGAGAGTGCTGCAAACTGGCTTTCACAAGAGTAGAGTCCGTTAGAAGGATCTCTATTTCCTGATGCAACTATTTGCCCTTGCAGATTCATGATCCAGCATTGGCGTTTTGAGAACACAACTTGGTGCTCGGAGTCAGCGATAGCCCCAACTGACATCAAATTCTTTTTCATACTCGATACGTACTGAACAGACTTCAACTTTAATGCTCCAGACTCAATGTTTATAGTGGTTGTGCTAGCCCCTGCTATTGGATGTGATTCTCCTCCCCCAGTTTTTATCTCTGTGATCTCTACATCAGATGAGCTAGGGGGGTGGTCCAACTTCTGATAATCTGCAGCTATGTGCCCAGTCACACCACTATCGAGGTATCAGGGGCCGTTTCCCCAGTGATAGTAGGGGTTGTACCCCTAGTCTAACTGAATATTGAACATCTCTGCCGAATTAGCATATCCGGTTGCCTTTCCGGTGTCAATGTTTGGATAGACATATGGTTTTTTTGGCTGCTTACAGTCTCTTGCAAAATGGCCGGGCTTGTTACAATTGTAGCATATGGGAGGTGGCCGCGGTACGCCATACGGTCCCCTGCCTGGGAAGCTACATCCGCGGACAGGCTATGGGACTCCCCTTCCTCGTACTGAAGCTTGTTGCTGAAAACTCGCCGCCAGGGCTTCTACGTCGCCGAGCAACTGACTCTGATGCTTGCGCCGGTGCGATTCGGATAGCAAGCTGGCACTCAACTTCTCAAACGTCATGCTTGGGTCAAGATGAGTAAGTGTTTGGATGACGCTTTCAAAGGATTGTAGTAATTCGTTTAGTACCATCTGGTTCAGATTTCGATCGGTAAGCCTTTCTCCCATGCTTTGCAGTCTGTTCTTCAATTCTCTCGCCTTCTTCATGTAATCTTCTACTGAGTCTCCTTCGTTCATGCGCAATGACTGAAGCTGCCCCATGATTGTCAAGATTTGCGACTGGTCACCTGAATTGAAGTGTTCCTCGAGTGCCTTCCACGCGACGGCCGGATCAATATATTCTGCAACCAAATCCACGAGATCGTCAAAGACCAATAAGAGGATGAGACGGCACGCCATGATCTTCTTTCTCGTCAGCTTCACTTCAGTCAGTGTTTCCCCGTCAATTGTCACAGGAAACGTAGCAGGATTTTGCTCAGTCTTGGTAATCGTCCATTGGCCTTCTCCTCTCAATACTACACGCATTTTTAGTGCCCAAACATAGTAATTGGATGAACCTTTCAACTTATCACTCTCCCTGATGCTCACACTTGTATTCTCTGTCATTTTGCTATGACTCTCAAGCATGAGCAGTGCTCTACTGCGATCAGATCTGATTTCTCTCGATGCTGCCCAGGAACAGTGCTTCGACTGGGATCCTTAGTTCACTCTTCGAAATTCTCTCGAAATACTCTCTGACTAAAACAGACGCTCTGATACCATGTTGAAATCAGCATTCAGTGAGGTGCTTGTATTCAGATGGTTCAAAGAGCCCCGGAGAGGGCTTAATATACACAGGCATGCGTAAGTGACAGTTAAGTTCCACTAACTATATTGCAGGCTGAGTACAAGCTGAGGTAATGACCACTAATCTAATTGCTGTACATGGGGATTAAGACCACTAAGCTGGTTACCGTCCTATTATGTTAAATGAACCTGTTCTATATTTATTGTACATGCCGTGGATGAATGATCGGTGGAGATGGATGACAGGGTTCAAGAGCAGTTTCAACAAGTACAACCTCTACGTGGAAGTAGTGGAGTTGTAAATCATATCATCTTAGTGGTAGTAACGGCATAGTAGTGGATCCGGTACCCTGCTGCCCATTCTTTTGTATATAACTGTGATTCACTTCACATGCTAATTAAATTCATATGAATTCACCACATCGCTGTTGTATTCTTTCTACACTCCGGATCCGAGTATCGGTCGAAGTTCACTGTGAACTGTGAAGTAAGCGGAGAACGAGGCCACGTACTTGGAGCCTTTCTTCCAGAGCTGCACGGGCGTCTTGTATTGGTAGCGCGCTGACACCGGTGTCGTTGTCGTTGACCAAGTTGAGCGTCTCTGGGCCGGTGCCGTGAATGCAGGTGGAGTTGGGCCGAGGCCGAGCGCTGGGTCGAAACTGCAAATGAAGCTGCTGTCAAGAGGCGGGAAGGCGATGCTGACTTTGTTAGACGCCGTCTCCGCAGATGCCAGAGTCACCACCAGTGACACACAAACTAGCAGCAGATATCGACTCGCCATGCTCACAAACTCACAGCTTGAAAATTCGCTGCAACAACGAACTCCGACAAATCACTCGTTGATCCAAATCTGATCATCTCCGATCGAGGTGGAGGAACTGAAAGTGATATATAGTGACGGTACGTACGTGGAGCAAGTGCACTGAAAGAGCTAGAGCTGGTGATGGATACTGTATATAATTCATGTCGAGTCCAGTGGGGATTATATAGGCCATGGCCAAGTTGACTTTAGAGATTGGAGCTGCAGTCGTGGCGGGCTAGATCGAACAGGGGTAGTGGCTTTTAAGGGTTAAAGACAAATTATCAGGCCTCATCAAATTGTCAAATGCTTTCCTTGTGCATCAATCAACTCCATGGAAGTCCGCTCACTCGGGAAGCTGGGCGGCAGCGTTCAGACCGACTTCCGAGAGGAGCAGTAATTCCAGAACTAGTTTATGGAATTTAGTTCAGTTTATGGAATTTAGTGCAATATGCCACCTTCAAGACAAACATGCATCAACTTTGGCTACCTTCAGAGTGAGTAGTATTAAAAGAAAATAGAAAAGAAAGGGTTTTGGAAGTTGTAAAGGATTATTGACAATATTGTAGCACAAAATTGACTAAATAGATGCTAATTCCAATGTGGAGGAAGTTGCAAATGGGCTATCAAATTCTATTGTTTATTTGAGTCTTGGTTAAAATGTAATTTTTTTGAAGGATTTTCTCCAATGTACATTTAGCTACTCAAAACTTTAAACCAGCAGGGTGAAAATGCAGGTTCTCTGGATAAAAGTAAAATCTTGTCTCCTATTTAATTTGTGCTCTGTGAAGGATATGTCCTTGATCTTTCCTCCTACTTTTGGGTCTTCAATTGCAAATATGAATTCCAAATTTGCAAATTTTTTCAAGTGTGAAAAATTTAAAAATTCTTACATTTTAAAGTGGGGTAAAATTCTTGCCTTATCATCCTACTTGTCCCACTTTGTGGGTTGGGTTTAGCATCCTACAATCTTAACCCCTACAAACTCTAAATCCATATGTTAGATGATGAAGAGAGTGATGAAAATGTCCAAATGATTTGTCACGCATCCAAATTGACAAGGGATCTAAGTTGCACATCTAATGTCTTTTTCAAATAATTTTCCATTCATTCAAAGTAATGCTTGAATATATTTTTAAAAATCAATCTTTTTATGTGACCTATTTCATGAAATTATAGTAAATAACATAGTGGTACAAAGACATTGGCAAAAATATGTATAATTTGAAAAAAAAAAAAAAAGGGAGACTAGGAGAAACACATGAAAACAATACTTTTATTGGTCTCACTATCTTAAAGGTTAAAAGACCAAATAAATTTGATGAGATTATAAGTGAACTCAAGAAAAATGCAACACAATAGGTTTTGTAGTTTTTAAATGCTTTAGTAATACTTTACCAATTTTTAAAGTTGAGAACGTAGAATAGCCTATACATAGCACTAGATTGAATTTGAATGAACATTCTTGAAAGTATGAAATGCCTCACTTTCATTGGTTGTTTCAAAAATCTCTTCATTTCTTGTTGGTTGCATCTAAAAAGTCATGTTCATTTTGAGTCAAGAAGTGTTTATTTCAATTCATTTTTTAAGATATTGGAGACCAAAAACTAGTACTTGCAAATGTTTCTTGATTGAAATTGACATCTAAGTTACAAATTGCTATTGAAGCTTCTACTAGGTTGACAACTCTATCCATTTGTAGTTTTGTATAGTGAACACTTGAATTGTACCTGATTTTTGAACTAGCTCCCTTTACATTAGAAAAAGAAAAAAATAATGAATGAAATTATCAAATACATCTCAAAAAAATTTCAATGTTCGCCAAATTTTGGATGATATTTAGTCAATTAAGGTACTTTTATGGATGAAAATATATAATTGATGTATAAATGATAAAAATAGATGATTTCTATAACCAAACCACATTCCATGGTGCAATATTACGCTACCAAACAAAAAACTAACAACAATCACTACTATGCAAATTCAATGACTATTTTTAGTGCATTTTGGTTGGTAGGGCAACATACACCTTCAAATGTGGGTGGATTGTAGAAATCATCCATTATTGTTCTTTTGTCAATAAGCTATCTACAATTATTGAACTTAATAAACTTTGAATTTTTAGAAGTATATCTAGGAACTTCAGCCTTTGTTGTCCCTTTCCTTTCTAATGTCTAGTAGGTAGTTTGAAAATCATGTTAGTTTGTAGCAAAACTTTGCCAATAAGAAAACTTTGCAAAGATATTGTGACAATTTATCTTAATTATATATACACTATTTCTAACTTCAAACCTTGAAAGACTAAAACCATTTTTTTTGTTTAAAAAACACTCAAAACTATCATTTCTATTGCAAAGAGTAGAAACTTTAAAAATTGTTTTTTTGCATGCATAAGCTTTGTTACATTTCTATCTCCTCGAGGTACCTGAAGTGCCTTAATGAACAAGGGGGACCTTGGGGGTGACTTCCTAAGCCTTGCAAGAGTTTAAAAAAGGAGAATTAAGTGACTTCCAAGCAAACAAGGCATAATGACACCATGGATTTAAAGGTCATGGTAAACTATCATACATTCTTGAAAAGCTCTTGAGATGATGTATTCATCCATTCAAAGAACGCTTGATTTTGACTAGTTCGCTAGAAGTTATAGCCATTTGAAGTTGATAGTGTCTTGGTAGCGCTGGGACATTTAAGGACTAGGAGTGAGAGATTTCCAATGAGTCCTTCATGAAAATATGTCATATAACATATCATTGAAACGCTAAGAATACAAAGAAGCTAGAATGATTAGCATTACAAGGTTCTAAGCTATGAGTCCAAAATTATGGCCCAAAGAAGGGCTATAGTGAAGGTGTGATGTCGCTCTCAATTTCTCTGAATCTTTGAAGGGCCATAACTTTGTGAGAACTTATTCTCAATTTATTTGAATCTTTGAAGGGTCATAACTTTGTGAGAACTTATTCAAATGAGACGATTGAGTAGTTTATTGGCATATATTCGTCTTGTAGATATTCAAAATAGGCTTCCATGTGAAATGTGGAGCTTTGGCCACAAAGTTACACCATTTAAAAGTTTGAGAGTCCAAATAAGGTCATAACTTGGTGATTTTGGTTGGAAATAGGCAGTTATCCAAAACCAAAGTGGATTTTGGGTGTTCCTTCAATTTACAAGAGGGGGGTCTACCAAGTGCCACAAAAATTACTATATGAGAGATTGATTTTCTTCCTCACTCCCTCTTAAAGTTTTGGTAAATTCTAATGATTTAAAATTAATGATGTGATTTCAACACTAGGTTCAAAGTACCATAGGACACTTATATATGTATCCTATGGCATCAGTTGAATGGAGTCCTGCTTCTTGCTAGGCCATTCCCAATGTATCCTGAGTTATAGGTCTCGTTTAGTCATGATGTTTAAGTAGCAAATATGTAAAGGGTCTAAAATGGTGTATAGTAACATTCAAGGACGGTTAGCACTGGTAGTCGGTGGAGAGTAGTGTCTCTACAAAATGCTTGAACATCAATGGAAGTTTCGCCTCCATGTCATCAAGTGACATGTTCAGTGTGATATACGGAGTGTGTGTTAGCAGTTCTAGGAACTGAATCTTGGTAACATGAATTGAAAAATGGGAACTAATGTTGTGGAGGTGTACCATATGTAATGTTAATGAGTTGTGATTCGAGCGACATTGAAGGTGAAGTGTAGTAAGTCTATTAAGTTGTAAAAGGCCTTTAAAGGCTATTCGGAGGTGTATAGTGTTATTTGGGTTGCAACAAGCCTAGGATCTTGTACTAAACTAGTGTTAGAATATGTAGAAGAAATTTTAGAAATGTTGGAACCAAGATTACAAGATATTTGCATTTAGTAGCTTGTGGCTTAAGAGGACAAAATGTATCCTCAATGTATTTTGTATCATAATTTTATATACTTTGCATACAACACTTATTGTTGAACTCAATATAATAGGTATTCCAAATTAAGAGAGGAATCCAAAGGTGTTAGTTTATTTTTAAAAAGCATATTTAGTCATTTCATAGATCAAAGAATGTTGAATAGGATCATGGAAGAGGCACACAAAAACACAAACCTTGTCTTTCAAAGATCAAAGACCTTGAAGACAGCCATGATTATCTACAGGTCTACTTGACTTCAAATTTTTTTCATAGTCTATTTTGAAGGTATAAAGACATCCACCATTTACACTTTAAATAACACATTTTAATTTTTATTGAACATTTTTTGAAAAATTTCACTATGAATAAGTACTTGAGACATACCTAATTTTCCTCAAGTTGAGCAACTTAGGTTAGATTTGATAGAATTTTCAATTCTAGACTTTCACATATAATATAAACTCTCTACATTTGTATTCACATTTCATTTTAGACAATCGATCTAAAGGCAAAAGCCCAAGATATAAACCCTAATTCCTTAAAACCAACTACAATCAATGATGAATCTCATTATAATATTTCAAAATATCATGATATAGGCCCCATCAAATTTACCAAATCATGCTAGTTGACAAATGCATTGAATTGAATGATTGAATTTACAATGAAGATTGAATTCTTCCTAAAAATTACAATTGCAAGGGTTGCTTCTTTTTCACTCACTTTAGTACAAAAGCAAAGAGCCTTGAGTTGTTAAAGTGAAGAAAACAAGTTTTATTGCATCTTACATTGACTAGATTATAAGACTTTGAATCTTCTTGTCTTCAATTTTTTACATTATAAAGTATGAATTCAAAAATATCAGCATGAAGAATTGAAATGAGATTCTAAAAATAAATTAATAATAAAATGATTTTTATTCTTTGAAAAGTTGTTAAGTAGAGCAATTACAAGATAGAAGAAAAATCAAAATCATTAATAGCTATAAGATGGAATTGAAACACACCAATCTCAACAATAAGATTGTTTTAACAAATGAATCAAATTTTACCCTATGGAACTTTTTCTTTTGAAAAATTTGAAAATTGAGATAAAAACAAATTTGATACATTATTTTTTTAAATGCTTTAATTGCATATAAAACAAGATGATGCTCTATAACTTTTTTGTCACTTAACTTCCCAATGAACTAAAAAAGTCTTTCCATAAAGACAAAAATATTATCTATTATCTATTAAAATAATTTTTTAAAATTTTTATTTGAAGTTCTAGTAGTTTTGTTTATTGCTTGATGAAAAAATAACTTATTGTGTCATAAGTCACATAATTTTTGCTCCCCAATGTTGCATTATAAATGCATACATGGTATAAAAATACATATTTATATGTTATTTTGATTAATTTAATTATAATAATATAAAAAGATAATGATATCATTCTAAATAGCTTCAAGGTGATGCCTTCTTGCTAACATACATGCCATCTATTTAAAAGAGGGAACCATCCAAAAGCTTTATAAATTTGATGTAGTTTTTCTTTGTTTTTCACTTTAAATTTTTAGTATATCAAAATATAAAGTGTTTTTAAGTCTCAAGATGAAGATTCTTGATTTGAGCTTGAATTTGAATTTTCATTGTCGCAACTATCGAATCAACTTCTTCAATCATTGGATCTTATCTCATCACATGTGTTGTCAAGAAGTTGGGCCTTTTCAACTGCCAAAGCAACCTTCTATGAAGCAACGTTGGCATAGGAACCTATGGTGTGATGTTCAAACATTGGTGATTTTGTTGCAAGTTGAATGTGTTGAATTTAACAACCGAGATGTGACATTTGAAGAATGTTTTGAGGTCTTAAACAATGATCAATACTATTGTATGGTCAAACTTATCAAAAAGAGTTGTAGCCATCAACATTGGTTGGAAGGGCCATTCAATCTTTTATAAAAGGCAGATTGTGCAAATTATGTTGTAGCCACTATTAAACACATTTTCAAGTTTAGAAATGGTGTAAATCTTCTTTTGGAACTTTGATTTTTACCTCTAATAAACTACTTTTAATTTTTTTTGTACTTAAGAGTATTTTTAAATTTTATTTTATATATTTGAAGTTGAAATATAGAAAAATAAAGATAGTTTATTATTAATTAAACTTTGGAGTCATTTGGTTTCAAGATAAAGATAAAGATAGGTTTGGAGGCTCACCCATATAAAGGAGGGATATAGACTAGTCCATGTAGCTTGGGTATTTAGGAAATGATTTAAAAAGTTTCCTGAGGGGGATTGAAGTGTATGATTTTGGAAGTTTGGAAGCGAGTTTTGGACATTGATTTTGGAGAGAGAAAACTCATTGAGTATGTAGAATTTTACAATGAAAATTTAAAGAGTTTTATGTCATAGTGTTGTATTTTAAAAAAATCTTTACTTGCTTAATTTGAAATTGTTAGAAATGTTTTTTACTAAATTAAGTGTAGGAAGGTCTATTGCCTTCTATGTGAAGGGGCAAAAACCTCAACTATAGAAGATGAACAGGTCTTTTGTTTATAATCAAATTTTAAGGAAGTGTCAAAGTAAAGAAGGGTTTGTTGCCCTCAATTACAAAGGCCAAAATTTTGGATGACCATAGAAATTGGATAGAGTTTTAGAATGATTTAAGATTTGAAAGAAGAGTAAAAAATTGTGTTAATTTTTCAAAGAGCTATCAATCATCTCATTTGAACTCTTAGAAAAGCAAAGATACAAGACCAAAGTTTAGTTAACCTCTAAAGTCTCAAGGCCATTTTCTTGCCAAAAAACACTGAAAACTGTCATTTCTGTTGCATTCACCCCCAAAAAATCCAAAAGTATTTTTTTCAAAAATCTAACCATAAAATGTTCTATTTAAATTAACAAAGACCATGTGATAAAAATTTCATCAAGTTTGACCATATGAGTTGGAAGATACTTGCATTCAAAGTTTGGAGAAAAGTTTTTTCAATGCTGCCCTGAAATTTCAGATGACTTTGATTACCATTGGTTGAATTTTTTGCACTACAAACTTTTAATTAAAAATTTTACCATATTCTACATCATGTTAGGAACATGTTCCCAATTTTCAAATGATTTGGAGGCTTACAACACTTTCCAAAAATCTTGCATTGTGACTATGTTTTGAAAAATGACAATACAAACCTTTTTTTGCTATGAGATTTTTTACCCCATTATTTGAAATCTCACATGTCCCAAAGGTAGATTGAAAGATGAAATCATGATTTAGAAGATCCAAAAAAAGTTAGAAAAAAATAACATTCCCTAAAGTCTTTGCAATTTCAAAGGCCTATGGCATTAGCTAAATGGAAAATGCCATTGGGCAATTCAAAAAACAGGTCCATTTTGTTCCTTGTAAAACCGAGCATGTTTCCATCTACATTTCCAATGGAGTTTCCGACATTGGAAACGTTGGAGCTCCCCACCTTCACAAAAGGTCCTTCATCTATTTGATTTAACTAGCACTTGTGATGTTTAACCATAAATTTCATAATATCATGCATGTGGAGACCAAGGATCATCCGACCTCACCTATTGCCCACTTCCACAGTTGGGTTTGTTGTGGAAACCTTGCCTTCTTCCAAAGTCAAGAAAAAAGTGCTTGACCAATCTACCCCTCAAGTTTGGTTTCACTGAAAAAACCCTATAACTTCTTCATCCAGCATTGAATTCAAATAAAAATTATATATCCTTGAACCTCTCAAAAAACTACATATTCTGAAAAAGTTGCAAAAAATCCTAGTATAAATTGAGCTTAAAGGAACCTATCCAAATTCCAAATTGTCCCCCAAGGGACTATGGGACTTTAGGGGTTAAGGAATTAAATTTGGAGTTCAATAACTTGAAATTGAAGTTGAAGGAGGCATTGAAGACTTGTGTTATATGCTATGGCTTGTGGCTTTCCTTTCATTGTAAATTTTTGTTGTTGTAGGTAGTATGGATTAAACCACCGTTTAGCCTTATTTTGTATTGTGACAACAAAGTGAAGTTTCTTTGCCCATATAGGTCGAGACTTGTTCTATTCTTATAGTGAGGCTAAATTGATGACCAATAAACCGTGAGTTTGAAAGTTTAAGAGCCATATTCACAAATGGTATCTTGTAATATACTATCAGTTCTACTCATCCCGTATCCCGTGATTTTTTAACTCTATCTTAACTTGTGAGCCAACTAAAGTCAAAATAGGGTAGGCTAATGGAAAGTAGTGCTATGGTAGTATAGAAGATTTAATGTTTGAGACTAAAGATTGACATGACATCTACTTTTATTCATGAGTCATTTTTGGTCGCAACTAAGATCCCCATGATTTTCTTAAGGCAAATGCTTTTCTACATGACACTAGCATTTTTTGAAATAGAAATTATATTTTAAAAAATCTAATATGTTTTTCTAATTTAAAAAATTATTTTAAAAAATGAAATTAGAAATTGAGATTATAAAGTTTTTCTTGAACTTTCATTTGTCCTTTGTAGGATAAACAAACCTCTAGGAGTTAATATATTTAACATAAATTTTTTCTTTTTCCATTAGTTTTCTTTTTCCTAAAATTTAAAATTTGGAAATTTTATTTAGTTTCTACCTTTATCCTAAGTATTGGTTGAATTAATTATGAAAATTTTTAAATTCAAGGTGGACTAACCCAATTGGAAAAAATCTTATATAGATTTATATAAAGTTAAAAGAATGAGCTAAAAACATATCTTTTGGAAAAAAATAAGGTATCCATATCCTTTATTTCTAAAATTTCAAAGCCTTTTTTCATCAAAAAAACATTCAAAATTGCCATTTTTATTGCAAGGTCTAAAAAGCTTTTAAAATTGTTTTAGGATTCTACATTAAACTAGTATAAAATTGTCACACTTTTATTTCTTTGGGGTGCTTGAAGTGCCTTAATGAGCAAAAAGGACCTTAGGTTGACTTCTTAAGCCTTGCAAAAATTTTAAAAAGAAGAAATGAGAGACTTTTGAGCGAATAAGGGACAATAGTACCCTCAATTAAAAGAGCACGGTAGAATATCTTACATTCTTAGAAAGTTTTTAAGTATAGACTTCCAACCATCTACTGAATGTGTAATTTGGAGTAGTTGGCTAGAAGTTATGGCCATTCAAAATTGGTGGTGTCCTAATAGTGCCGGAACATTTAAAATCTAAGAGTAAAAGGTTTCCAAATGAATGAATCTTTCATGAAAATATGTTATTGAAAAGTTAAAAATACAAGGAAGTTAAAATGACAAACATTATGAGGTTTTAAGCTACAAGCCCAAAATTATAGCTAAGAAAAAGGTCATAGTGAAGGTGTGATATTGCTCTCAATGGATTCAAATCTTTGAAGGGCCATAACTTTGTGAGAATTTCGCCAATTTAGACAAATGAGCAATTCATTGTCATCTATTTGTTATATAAATATTCAAAATAGGCTTGCATATGAAATTTGGAGCTCTAGCCGCAAAGTTATGTAGTCTAAAAGATTTGGAAGTTTAAATAAGGTTGTAATTTGGTGATTTTAGTTGAAAATAGGTGGTCTTCTAAAACTAAAGTGGTATTGGAGGTTTCTTCAACTTACAAGGGGGGAGTCTGCCAAATTCCATAGAGAATATTATAGAAAGGGTTGGTCTCTCTCCTCTCTCCCTTTTAAAATCTTGGTGAATTATAGTGACTCAAAGTTGGTAATATAACTTCACCACTGGGTCTAAGATATCATGGGATATTTGTATGTGTGTTTTGTAGCACCGGTTGGATAAAGCCCCGCTCTTTGTTAGGACATTCTCAATGTAATCTAAGTTGTAAGTCTCGATTAATTACAATGTGAAAGTAACAAATACACAATGGGCCTTATATGAAATGGGATAACATTCAAGGACAATTAGCACTAGTGGAGAATAGTACTTCTACCAAGTGCTTGGACATCGATGGAAATCCCATCCTAAATTACTATGTCATATGTTAGGTGTTATATGCGGAGTGCGTATTAGTAGTTTTAGAGATTGGAACTTAGCAACATAAATTGGAAGTGGGAACTAATATTGTGGGTGCATGGCATGTGTAGTGTTAGTTAGTTGTAATCCAAGTGATATTGGTAGTGAAGCATGGTAAGCCCATTAAGCTATGAAGGGCCTTTAGAAACTGTTTGGAACTATAAAGTGTTATTGGAGTTATGACGTTTGATATCTATGGAAGAAATTTTAGAAAATTTGACTATATGGATTCTAGAATATTTGTGTTTGAAGTGAAGAAAATTGTTTATTTCCAACCTTACTAGCCTATATTATAGGACCTTAAATTTTTTAAGTTCAAAATTTTTGATGTGTCAATATTGAATTAAGAGAAATTTGTATTAAAAAATTGAGTTGAAAATATAGGAAAAAACATTCAAAACACACACACACACACACTTGATTTTCATTCCTTAAAAATTATTAAGTAGAAGTATGTACAAGATGGAATTGTTAATAGGAATCGATAATTGAAATTTGGATGATAGTAATGGTTCATCTTAAGGTAATTGAGTTGTAAATGTCAAATGAGGGTTAATTAGGTATCACCCCTCCAAGTATTTCATCCATTCACTATGAGTTATACCTTTTTTATTAGATTGTTCCTTCTAGGGGATTATTTATTCTTTATAGGATATGCAAACAATGAGTGGATTTGATGATGATAGTGGATTGCAAGTAACAAATTGTACAATGATTACACACGTGACTACATCATCACAAAGTTTAAACCCTATGATTTGGCAACAATTATCGTGCGGTTATTGTTGTTTCATAGGTTTGCACATTAATCACATTGTTATTGTATCATTATGATGCATTGCTTCACATCGTTATAAATAATGCATTGTAACAATGCGAAGCAATGCACCGTAATGATGCAATAACAATGCAATTAACATGCGAACCCATGAAACAACAATAACTGCACGATAACTATTGCCAAACCATAGGGCTAAACTTTGTGATGATGCTACATTGAGGAAATATTGCATCCTTGACCTACCTATACAATCACGTTTAGGTAATTGAATATTCCTCTACCTAGGCTCAAATGCTTCACTAAATTACATTATATTATAGTTGACCTAGAACACCAATACACTTGCACTTCATGGACTATAAAAATACATCCTAGAATTTATTGTAGTTTTTTCTCCTAAGAATTAATTAATACAAAGTTTGGACTAAATAATAATTAAAACAAATATTTGGCATGTCAAATAGAAATTTCAAAACATTTCTATGGGCTCTCAATTTCCTTTGAGGAAAACAAAAATCTTCATGCTCTTTGGGGGATAAGATAAATGTTCCCAGTCTGGATGAATACTTGATCTTCCATCCAAAATCTTCATGCTTCATCCCAACCCACAGATGCCGGTAACTAGCTTCATCGATCACATTGCTTTCTGGCTTTCTGCAGTGCCCTCAAATAATTGAAATGCGGGAGCCAGGGAGGGACAGCCAGACCGACCCAAGGACGCTCAAACGTTGTTACTGCGGGTTTTAGGAACGAATTTAGACGTCCTTCGGGACCAGATTCACAGGGACTCGAGGATAACGAGGACCCCTGATTAGCTACTTCGGGATCAGATTCACAGTGACACGAGGATAACGAGGACCACTAATACCTTTGATCCATCAAATCCTTAATATCCCTGACCTGCAAGAATACCTCGTCTCATGAGTCCGCAGTCTGTGACTGTCACTCTGTACCGTGACGAACTGACGATCAGCTCCAAGCTCTCAGTGATAACGAGGAAAATGAGGCCCCATGGTGGGGAGATTGCTACATGTGTGAATGTCGGTGCGTGAGAAGACGAAGGGAACTCAAAATGCTCGCAGTTGTCAATTCTTGTAGACACGTTGAAAGCTCTTTTTCACTTTCGTTCTTTCTGTTCTGCGAAATCAGGCCTTTCTATTTTTCTTCGTTTCTTAATGTCTACGCCCACCAGGTGGGAAACTCTGCGCAGGGTAACTAAGGTAAACCTGCGTAGGACACGCAGATTGGAGTGGTTCGTTCTGTTGCCACTAGGGAAAAAAAATTCAGAATTTTTTCCCCAAACAAAGACAAACATGAGAAATGAAGGAAGCAATTGAAATTTTATTTTTTGGACAAAGTATGAATTTGTTATGAATTTCTGAAGTGTGTTGCTTGTTTGGTCTAAAAGAGTATGTAGACTACCTCAAATCAGCAAAAAATGTTTCCATGATGACCTAACATAGTCACAACATTTTCTAACATGGCTACAAGATTTCCTAACATGGCCACGACATGAAGGGAATTTTTTTTTTAATGAGTTTACACTAAAAAGGTGTTAGTGTCCTATGATAGTCACTAATAACTCTGTAACCATCTCCCAAGGCATGGGTTATGGCCACAAATCAACCTAATGTAGTCCTAACTCCATTTATTAGAAATTTTTTGTCATTGGTTGATGTAAGACTCTAATGGGTAGTTCCCTAAGTACCTATCATAGGCAAGTTTACCTTAGTAGCAATGGCAACCTTGGGAATGGTGTCCAAATGGTTGAACAATTTTTGCCTGGCAAGATGAACTTCATTTAGCTAAGAGATAGGAGATCAAGTAGTAAGCACCTAAACCCTATGTAGCAAAGTGAGTAGGGTTTAGGCTTGTAGCGGAGCGCCATTAGAGGCGTAGCTACAAGAGTGCTTAGGGTAAATATGAAGGGGTTTAGGGGTTTATTGATCATGTTTTTGGGTTTTATATAAAAAAAAAAAGTGGATCATTGGATGCAGTGGGCTGGACAGAGAGATGGGGGCGGGAAGGCACTCACCGGCCATCCTTCCGCCAATGGCGACCAAGGTCGCCGCTGCCGCTGCTACAGGTGCACCCTCTGCATAACTTATCAATCCAACTTTGCAGCCAAATTGAACCAGGTAATCATGTTTTGGTGCAGAGTCCCTCACTGAGCGCTTTGTCTGTCTTCCTTCAACTTGATACAGGATTGTCAGGTCTGCGCAATGACATCTCCATCTGCTGTAAACGTAAGAAACTAGGTAATCAAAGTCCCAACAGAGCCGGTATGGCAAGCAAGCTCTGAATCTCGGGAAACGCTTGTGAGTAGCGACAAGCAATTAATGTAAGCTTGCTAGCATGACCATCGGGAAGTTCATGAAATTGACTGACTGGTGGACTGATCACTTCAATAAGTAGGGGCTATGAAAGATGGAATTCATGCAGTAGTCTGAAGCTCAAGGGTCTCAGACCATTCAACCTTCAAGCGGGGATCGAAATCAGAGCTAGACCATAGTGAATTAGCTGATTTCATCGTATGCACATCGAGCTGCTAGTTGCGACCATGGCGGGTACTGCTGGAGTGTGGTTGTTTTGCTTGGCAATGGTGGCTATTGGAGCTGCCCAATTTGCTGGCGCCACGGAGCTGGTCACGCCCCCCAGCGGGTTCAACCTCGCCATCCCGCTCCTGGACAACAGGTTTACGTGCAGCGTCGACTCAGCGCTGGGCATCGACCCAAAGCTCATCTGCACTCCCAGCACCAACCCCGCGGCGATCATCTTGTCCAACGACAACGACGTGGTGCCCGCGCGCTACCAATACAAGACGCCGGTGCAGCTCTGGAAGAAAGGCTCCCAGTACGTGGCCTCGTTCTCTGCCTACTTCACAGTGAACTTCGACCGATCCTCAGAGTTCACCGTGAGGGAGCTTTTCGGGGGAGGGGGTGTGGCGTTCGCAATCACGCCGTCGTTATCCGTGGACGGCACAGGACCCGAGAGCTTTGGACTGTTCCCCATTGACGAGAAGACGGGCGCGAGCAAGAATGGCGGTAGCACGAAGACGGTGGCGGTGGAGATTGACATCTCGCGTGTAGAGGCCAATGGCTTCGACCCTCAAGTCCCCCACATTGGACTGGACATCAACAGCGCGAAGTCCGTGCAGACCAAGTACTTGGGAGACCCCGCGGCATTCATCGACAATAAGGTTAGTGCTCACGAATCCATAAGCTTAGTCAACGGAATTCTAGCATTAATAACTACACATGATGCTCGGGATGATATATTCTATCTTATTAGTCTGCAGCTTCGACCTATGCAGAGAATATGCCAGATGACTCCATATTCTTGCATGTACGCGGTGCTTGATTTTCATGTTTGCGTTGTGATCGACATGTGCGTGCAGATTGGCGTGTGGATCGAATACAACGCATTGACGGAGACGGTCGAGGTGTACACGCACAAGGTGAAGGAAACCCTGACGCCGAAGAGGCAGAATGCCAACATTGCCATCCGCTACAAGGGTCTGAAACTGGCGAAGGAGGTGAACGAGTACTCGTATGTGGGCTTGGCTGCAAGGGTTCCCGAAACCGACCATGGCGTCTACAAGATCTACGACTTCATGTTCAGGACCACGTGGGTCCTGGGTAGCACTGTCAACTGAAAGCCTTAGGCGGAAAACTTGATTCGGGCCTTTCTTGCCGATGATTAGGCGTCGTTGATAATTACATAGTATTGATTCCACCCTGGAATATATGGCCTGGAGTAAAGCATTAGAACCATGACTGTAGCTAATGTGCACACCATGTGTAATAACAAGCACATAAAGCACGGATAGGTCATTCTAGTCATAGCCTTGAGAGCGCGCAATGCTACCCCAGGGGCTACGACCTTCTTGTTAGTTTTCTCTGTTACTATAACCTAAGCAATCGATTTTGCTGAGAATCAGGCTCAGCAAGTGTCTCTAGAGGTTTCATAACATGATATATCCTCAGATATGTGGGAACTGTGTGGTATCAGCCAAAACTGATTAACCTAGCTGAACTGAAAGCTAGGGATAATAAGCTCCTGAAGCAGAAACACCACCACGTACCACCAAACACTATCACAAGATGACGAGGGTTGCAACACAGACAATCAACCAAGAAGCCCGTGTGACCCTTGTTACTTCTTGATCAATTTTACACCTCAGCTAACTTCCTTAACCCTGAGAAGACGGAGCCTATCCAACTACTAGATGCATTCTTTGTTTCTACAAAATTCTGAAAGTCATTCATCGGACTTGGACACTTTGAGTCCTCTGCAGAGTTACGGAGTTACAGGGGTGATAGCAGATTAGGCACTTCTGCCTGCCGAATGCTTATCATGCCACTTCTTGGGCAAGAAATAATTATTCTATACCAAACTTGCTGTGAACTTACGGGTATTTGACGCATCACGCTCCTGTGGAGACCGCAGCATATTCAAAACAGCAGGGACGCCCAAGCTCCGATGAATCCAAACCCTCCAAAAGGAGCTGGCAACGACAGACTACGATTCTCATAGAACGCCGCAACGTAACACCTGAACGACCCCAAAACACTTGTGAGTCAGAGCTTTACAGTTGACAATGTTCACAAATAACACTCTATGGCCAAACCTGAAAGAAATGAGGTTAGATATCTAAGAATCTTAAGAATGAACTTAGAAGATCTAGAAACACCAAACTTGCTGCTATTAATATGTAATTGGAATGTCAAAAGAGAGAGAATAATAGTAATGGAAACTCACGATCCCGAAAACGCTAGAAGTCCAAATGTCAGAAGACCTCCAAACTGCGAAATCTCAGGGCAAAACTACAGTCAGAAACACTGTATAAATTAAATCATCTGTATTAGGTTCTTTTTTTGTTACTCTTTCATAAAATTCAAGGGTAAAATTGTGTTTCATTAGTAAAACAATTTCATACTGCCGCTAGTGTTAAGCATGTATGGATGCAAGTAAAACTCTCAATTTCTAAGATATCAGAGAATGAAAACTGGACACCGTAAACGAAAGAACGATTGAACATGAATGGAAAAAGCTGCCAAATTACTAATCAACAATGGAGATTTTAATGAAAATTTAAAACTATTGGTTAATACATCTACATAAACTAAATTTTCCTTACTCCCAATTGCAAACTAACATTGAGATCCTACTGTACTGTACAGCCGACACCGTGAACAATTAAAAGCCACAAACTGCCAGGTGATAGCCACAAACTTCAAGTTGGGTCATGAGTAATCACGCACCACGCGAGGCCGCTTCGTGAGAGGAGCAGCAAGAAGAGCAACCGTGTGCACTAAGTGGTAAAGATTTGCAGTCTCCCACACCTGCCATAGCCAAGCCTTCCTATTAAGTAAGGTCACATCCATCAAGCTGCAAAACTATCTTTTCTAGACACAATCGAAGCCTGAAATAAACCTTGAATCCCTAATTGTCGACCCCTCGAACCCCACTCGCACTCCAACACAGCGGACACTCACAATTTTGTTAGTAGGGTTGGTTGGTTTGAACATATGTGTTCCATAAGCGCCCAGTCCCACTGCTGCCATGCCTACAGGTGCACACATTCCACACAATCCGAGAGCGTCAATTCCTTTCGAACCTAGTGGAGGTACCCTAGATTTCTTGGGCAGACAGAGTTTGCCACAATCCATTCACTCCATATACGAAATGAAGTACATCTTGAAGCAGGAAAAGTGTGTTGCAAATACCAGAGATCGCGGCCACTTTGTGCCAAACGAGATGCTCCTCCGATTTCGATGTCCCTTTGCTGGAATGGTCCACCAAGGGCGCTCCAAGCTCGTACCGATCTGCGCTACTGTCTTCTCCGGAATTCGCCATAGCTCCAAATCTAAAGCAGTTGAGGCACTCTCGATGTCAACAACCCAATTCTGGATAAAATCTCTAGCACTTCACTCTAATCGATCGCCCATGTGCTAGGCTGAGACAAATTGAATGAACGGGAAACCAACAAATTGTTCCTGACCAGGCTAAAAAGTCGCTGTGGTTTGACATACACGCGAGCACAAGCCTGCACGCGACGTTCATTGAGGGCCGGTTTAGACTACGGTGGAGAAGTGCACCGGTCGGTCAAGAAGGTTTGGCTACGAAATGGTTATTTGAGGCAACTGGTGGGATTTTGAACAAGATGGAAAGACAATACAATACTGTTTTCAGAAGTTTAGATTGCTTGTAGCGTAAACACTAACCAGAGAAGTCTTCTGAACAACTTCACAAATTGAAGTTCCCTTGCCAACAATTCTCATGGACATATTTTGTATGTTTTGGAGGCTACAATGAATTTTGACTATAACTTTTGCATCTGGTACGTCCTCAAATTCAATAAGACTTATTGAAAAAAATGTGCCTACTTGACAAGTTTGTGCAATAATATTTTCAAATCAATCCATTATGTATTGAATTTGAAGGAACCATTAAAGTACATGAGGTTTAATTTTAGTTCATCAATGCAATTGTAGTTCAACGAACAAATTTTGATGGTATAAATGAAGGGAAAGCTTCATTGACGTTCTAGAAGTAGAGGGAAGAGACGTCATTTTTATATTGAAATTCATTGTTCATCATAAATCCTCAAAGGGTATGGGATAATTTGAAGATGAGAGCTTGATAGTTGATTGTCAAAATGGAGATATGTTTGAAATTCAATTTCAGATCTCATTTAGGCATAGTAAAATAACTTTTTTCAAAAAACTTTGAATTAAAAAAAGTTGGTAAATCAAGTTAAATTTGATTGCTAAAAATCCGTTTAAGATTTAAAGCCTCCAATCAAAAGTTATGGACAAATTTCAAAAAGCTTGATTTATCAACTTTGTTTAGTTCAAAGTTTTTTGAAAAAGGTTATTCTATGCCTAAATGAGGTCTAAATTCTACTTCAAACACAATTCCTACTTTTGACTTAATTATAAGTGCTTGAACTCCTACTCATTCAAATTCACATATCCTACATGGATTGTTTTACCTCTTACCATCCCATATGTATATAAATAAATTTTCTTCTCCACAAGAAATAGAATATGCAATTGGGTTTTGCATCGATATAAGCTTCTAACTCAAGACAATATTATGAATTAAGAGTTTTATCTTTATTTACATTTACAATAATGATATATTGTAGGTTTCGTAGAGTAGCATTTCTACTACAATGAGGAGAGTTGAGCATGGCAAAGAGGGGAAGTCCATCCAATCAAATTTGTCATAGGAAATAATATTTTAATGAAATTGAAGTTCCCCAAAGGCCAAGTTTCTTGTCCAAGGGGGTGCTGCCGGACAAGAAACTTGACCCCTAGAGAATTCCCCTTATAAAAAGTTTTACTACAAAGGCAACCATGCCATTTTTTCATCCATGCTTGAAGTTCTTCACTAGACAAGTCTTGGCCATAGTCAAACTCAATCTAGTGAAGAATGAAATTTACTCCAATCATATTACTCCATTTTTCTACAATTCCTAACGGGTGCACTTTTCCACCGTAGTCTAAAGTAGCCTTGAGTTCTGTTTGGCATTATTACATGTATAATTCCACCCCACCACTAGTCATTTTTCCCTCAAATTTTAAAATACCATACATGAAGGTCTAATTCACCACTTGAGTGCCAAAATTGAGTTTCCATGTCAAATTCTTAGGGGCCTTGACCATTCACATTACAACAATTGTCACATTTCTTGAAAAATGACTTAATTTTTGCCAAATCCGACCTTCGTGTAGGATAAGGCCGACATACCCTAACCCGTCCACTTAAGAATTTCAAGAATTTTTCCCTCATGTACTATTGTTGTACATTTATTTTTTAAATGTACTCCATCAATCCATGAAGATGGAATTAGATGTGGAGTGGATATGGATATGTCTACTTCTAAAAGAGCAACTCCAAAAATGCACAATAGATGTTAGACCTTATCAAAACAATTTCTTGGACATAACAAAAGTTATAGTTTTTTAGGTGTCAACAACCCTAGCATCAAAATAATTTTGTTGGTGTCAATTTCTATATTTTTTTCTACAAATAGTTCATCAAGGCAACAATGATGACGATTACTTTGCTTTGGGGAACCAAGAACCTTGTGGTTGGTTGGAATGGCAAAACAGTATATTGCACAGGTCACACAAATAAGAATTTCTTGCAACCAAGTACTCCCCTTGTTTTTGCCTAGATAAACTTTCCTAGTACTACTAGCAATGTTTTAAGGTAGGTATACTTGTATTAGATCTTTGTTTTAGTTGTGCATTTCATCTGATATTTTTATTCATAAATGTTGGACATGTGTAAGGTATGCATACTTATAATCATTGCTAATTATAACTAAATATAGTTACTACTATAAAATATAAGTTATCATTCAATCTTGGTTCATATTGGCAAATGAAAATGGATTTCAACACTCTTTAGTATGCATTCTTTGAACACCACATGGATATGTTACAAAAATTCAAAGTATCATCTCTAGGTGTATTAACTCCTAAAGGACCAAACAATGTTTTTTGGCAACATAGCAATTTTGGGCAGCTCACTACAAATGGAATTTTCATTTTTTTTCATTGAAATTTTCACACAACATGTGTCCAAGGAGTAGCTTTAAGGCCCAACAATTTTCATAACTTTTGACTACATGGTTAAAAAGTTATTATATGATATGTAGTTTTTTTTGTTCGGCGGGCAATCCGGGCAGGAAAAAAACTTCTTTAAAAATCACTTCTTAAAAAATAAAAATAAATTATTGATTTTTTAGATTTATTTATACATGGAAATCTTTGAATCATTCCATTTTGATTAATGAGATGAAAGTTATGAGGAGTTTTAGTTGTGGGTAGTTTGAAGGTAGTTATAGAATCTCTATTCTAAAATAAACTTAAAGTCCTTTATTTAACTCAATTTTCAATAATTTTGGAAATAAAATAAAATAATTGGATTTAGATTGTTTATTAAAACATTACAACCATTGGGATTGACATTTTTTAATTTCATAAATAAATTGTTAACGTTAACATATTAGCATTAACGTTCAAACTCTAACATTAACGTTCAAATGCTAACATGGTGAAAATTTCTCAAAATTTTCCTACATATTTTCAAACCAAAGTAATATAAGATCCTACAATTAGATGTATCATAGATTCTCATATATTTATTGTGTACATTTTGTATAATCAATATTTAGGATTTTGTGATGCTTTTTGGTTCAACGTAGGTGTTGAATTTTAAACACTATTGATTATAGAAGTACATACTTTAGATAGGGTTGTAATTGGGATAGAATTGATAATGAGAAGGTACTTTAAGTCCTATATTTTTGCAATGTTTTGAGGCCCCAAACTACTTCAAAATACTCTTACCTAAAGCAAGACTAAAATCTTTACAAATATTGTTTCTTTAATAAATTCAATAGTAGGATATTTCTGTTGACATATTCAAGCATAGCCTCCTAGACTTTTAGAGTGAAGACCTTCGTTGATTGCAAGATTTATATGACTGAACTTCAAGGACTAGAATTTTTTATCCTTTCCCAAGGTGAAGTCTTGTCTTCAAAATTTACACTACTAGAAAATTTCGTTTTTCTGTTGTTTTGGTCGCGTTGATCCGGTCAAAATCTGACAGAAATCTGTTGGTTTCAATAGATTTCTGTCAAATTTTGACCGGATCAACGCGACCAAAACAACAGAAAAACGAAATTTTCTAGTAGTGTTAGAAAACGTGTGTCTTATAACTTGCATGTTTTGGTCAAATTGTGGAAAATGGGTTGAGAATATATTAAAAAAATGTTCCAAAAAAACTTTCATATTCATCTTTTAAAAATTTATAAAATAGAGGGTAATACTTGATGAAAGAAAAATCTAAATCACTAGTAACTTGATAAAAAAAATTGAGAATTGTAAATTCCAATAATGAGAATGTTCTAGTTAATACATACCCTAAGTTTTGTTTTTATTTGAAATTTTTGAAATTTGAATTCAAAAAATGAATTTATATTTTTTCCCCTAATACCTTCAATGTCTTGTCTCTTAACTCCTAAGGAGAAAATTTGGGATCACTTACCTAATTCTTCTTCTACCCATGACTTGTGCAAAATTTTCAAATGTCTCAATCAATGTCTAAAAAATTGCTAAAAAAATATCAAAAGAATAGAAAAATACACATTGCTAGTTGCAATTAATTTATTTTTATGATTCTTTTTTTCTTGTCCATAATGACATTGAAATTGAAAATTTTCTTGTAACTTTTGCAAAATTTGTTAGAATGACAAGAAATAAGTTTCACATGTAAAGCATAATGATTAGAAGCTATATTAAATATTTCATGTAAGAAATTCAAAACTCAAAATCAACATAGTCAACAAAGTATTCTCAAAATTACCAAAGTGGACTCTTTAGTCCTTCAAGTGTTAATCCCTCAAGTCTTTAAAATCCATATTTTGGATGATGAATAAATAATTTTTTAATCTAAATTACTTTTCATTAATCTAAAATAACATTCAAATATTAAAATTGGATAACTTCCTTTTATAACCAATTTGATGGAAATCAGGTTAATCCCTAAAGGCAAAAAGGTGTTGTCTTAAATAAAAAATTATTATTATTATTTTAATTTCATGCATATAAAAGTGTATTAAATAATTAAAGAGACATGTAAAAAAAATTTAATCCATTTGACAACGTGGATTGAAAGATTATAATGTTTGAAGTGAATTTATTTTTCATTCATGTAAACAGACTAGGCAATAGACTTCAAGCCCCCTTGGAGTAAAATTTTTACTCTAAACAAAAATGAGTATTTTCACCATTTACAAATAAATGATATTAGGTCTACTCATAAAAATTTTAGAGCAAATACAAAGTCTACTTTATTCTAAATCACTCTACAATAAAAGGAGGTTAAGTGAATTGGCAATACACTAGTCATTTTTTGATGATTTTGCGATGAGGAATTTTTTTAATTTGAAACCAAATAGTGAAAAGCTAGAGAAAAACATTTGGAATATATAGAAAAAATTCAAGAACTTTGACTTCATAGATTGTAATATAATAGAACTTGAAATTAGAAGAAAATATTTTTTCTTTGAAACCACCTTGACAAAACTAACAAAGTTTGACTATTCTTAAAATGTGATTTGAGAACTAAACTTTGTTTTTCTAGAATAATTGTATGCATGTTTTATTAGTTACATATATGCAAAATTTTAGAAGTTGATGAGGTTTTTGCAAAAGGTGCCCAAATTGCTTAGATTACCCCAAAAGTTGAGGGCATATAACTTTGGATACTTGATTGGAAAAAAAATGAAATTCCCACCCAAGGAGTATATGTTCACACATTGTTCATAAGGCATTAATAATATATTTGTACAAAGATATAATTGATAATGTGCAAAAATAATACTCCCTCCATCCCATAATGATCTTCCTTTTGGCCTTGTTTTTTTGTCCCAAAATGATCTTCCTGTTGCACTTTGTGATGTTGAAATTGATCAAGTTTGGCTTGTGATTGTTGTTTGGGATTAGGAAAATAATTCTAAGTAGTAGTTCTCCCTCTATTTATGCAATCATCAAGTAAAAGACAAATAAAATGATTGAAGGGATCAATGAACATGGTTTTTTCTTATTTTTTGCATCTCTTTGAGTATTCCCCAATTGAAGTAGATTAAACTTTGGGAGGCAAAACAAAGTTCTATACTTGGTTTTAGCCATATACTAAATGCACACAAAATGACACCCTGACACTCAATAATTAGGTGTTCTTTGAAAATGCCCAAAATTTTTCACTTTTCAATATTCTAAAACTACACTTTGAAAAGGTTTCTAAAACTCAAATTTTTTTAGGATGAAAAGATATCATCAAAATCTACTTATTGTGCAAAATAAGTCTTTAAAAAGTTATTTTTAATCTTAATCCAAAAGATTTTGTCCAACAAGAAGATCATTTTGGGACAGAGGTAGTAATAAATTCAAAGAATAAGAACTTAAAGAATTATTAAAATAAGGACTTTAAAGTTTGTTTTAGAATATAGATTCCATAACTACCTGCAAACTACCCACAACTAAAACTTTTCATAACTTTCATCTCATTAATCAAAATGGATTGATTCAAATCTTTTCATGTTTAAATAAATCTAGAGAACCGATTTCAAATTTTTATTTTTCTTAGAAGCAATTTTAAAAAAAAGTTTTTTTGTTGTCCAAAGTACCTGTCAAATGTTGAAAATTACATATCATGCAATAACTTTTTAACCATGTAGTCAAAAGTTATGAAAATTGTTGGGCCGTAAAGCTACTCCTCGGGCACATGTCCTATTTCTTCTGAACCATGTCCAAATCCCCACCGAAACTCTGGTTTTCAGATTCTCTCGATTACCAGATCCTGGTGGAATAAACGATCAAGATTTGAGCTTCGGCCGTTTGGTTTCAACTCCCTCAAAGCAGTTTCGGAGCCCTTGGGATTGTCAATTTGAAGTTTCGGAGCCCTTGGGATTGTCAATTTGAAGCTCTTGTGTAGGGTCAACCATCTCCTGTCCTTCTCCAGAAGGGTCCCTTCGTCTTGTGTATGGAGGTCACATTCCTGCTTCTAATTGTACAACCCCCGAGGCAGCCCGATTTCTGTTCCTGAGGTTGCCAGTGCTGGACAGCCGCTCTGGCATCTCTCAGCTTCGCAGCTCCCCAGAGCCGCCTGCTGAGTGTAGCGTGGAAGGCGAGGCAAGGGTTGAAGGGAGCCCGGGGTTTGGCGAAGGCCATGAGCCATTCCAGTGGCAGAGATTTGCATTTGGGTGCCTCGAATGGATCCAGAGAAACCAGCGGTGTGGAGGATTGGGGTGGGGCGAACCTTAAGGTGCTCGCCGACCGCCTTCGACATTACAGGTGAGGCCTTTGCCCTGGTGCCCTGAATGTGATGTGTCGTCCGGTTGTGGTGGTAGAGGATGTTCTAGCCGAAATGTTCTAGCGGAAATTAGTGTCTATGTCTTCCGTGCTTACGACATCGAGCATCTAGATGTTGAATTACTTGTTTGTATCGTGTCGAATTTTTCACGTGCTTGCGATCCGAAACGAGAAGCTTGTGCACCTCAAAGGCTGAATCTCGGAGAAGGGCAGCGGCAAGATGGAGAGTGAAAGGGCGAGGAGGAAACCTTGCAGATGAATTCCAGCAGAAACCCTAGAACTGATTAAGAGAGGTTGACCAAGAAAGAGATACTCTAGCTATTTTTCAAGAGAGTTGATGAGCATCTCTGCCGGATGCGAGTCTCCGCTTCAATTACATTGTCGAGTGTAATTGTTCGTGACGAATTAATTCCCTTGTGTACTTCAAGGCTGTATCTCGGAGAAGGGGAGCAGCAAGAGGGGATTAAAGGCTCTTGACAATGGAAACGCTGCAGATGAATCCAGCAGAAACCCTAGAATTGGTGAAAAGAGGTTGACCCCGAGAGAAAGAGAGATACCCTGACTATTTTCAAGCGTTGATGGAACATCTCTCTAGACTATGCTCACGTGAAATTGCACACTGCCGTGCTTAACGAATTTATTCCCAAACAGGGCTCCAGCAAGTTCGTGGGCGCCAGCTGATTCTGAAACGCAAGGGGGCGTGACGTCCAGCGTGGGGATGCCGACCTCAGTAGCGAATGCAAATGACATCAAGGGATCGCCGATGTCCAAGCGGGCTGCTGTGCTTCTGTGTCTCTTCCAAGGTGCTGAGGGCGAGCTTCGTGTGATCCTCACAAAGAGGGCTGGCTCCTTGTCCTCGCATTCAGGTTTGGCTCCTGGATTGCCCTTGTCCAGTGATGTTTTGGCATTTTCTTGGGCATCTTCCTCTTTCCTTCCCTTCTTGGCTTGACAGATGAGTGGCTCACGTACAGGAGAAGTGGCACTTCCTGGTGGCAAGAGGGATGAAGGAGAGGACGACAAGGCCACTGCCTTGCGTGAAGCGCACGAAGAAATTGGATTGGAACCTTCCCATGTGAAGATCGTCACAGTTCTCGAGCCGTTTCTTTCCAAAGTAAACATCCCCTTGTCGTCGTTGTCATCAAGCTTCTGAGATGATGATATGGCTCACATCATAGTTCTTAAAATGCATCCCCTTTTGTGCGTTCGTTTTCCTGGTTCTTAGCCTCCTTCGTTGCGGTGGTGCAGCACTTGCTTACAGTGACTCCAGTTGTTGGAATACTCCCAGAGCATCACAAGTTCGAACCAAGACCGAATGCCGGGGAAGTGGACGCCATATTCGATGTTCCCATCGAAATGTTCTTGAAGGTATGTGCACTTAACCGTCGTCCACACCTTCCACTATTCCTCAGCCTTTTTTACTTCATTCTCTTTTTCAGTACGGTGGCCTGGTTGCTTTGCAGAGTTGACCACTACTAAGCTCTTGGATTATCGTTACTAAGGGTCATTTTAGATTGCAGACCGGGGCGATAAGCTTGAGATAATAAGATTATACTGTGAACCAACTAGGGGTGAGATAATATAAGATTAAACTAATTCATGGCCTTTATGGACACCTTCTGATGCATTGGAGGCTCCAAGTTGCCTCGAATTTGTAGGTTGAAACTCTGTTGTCTCAATGTGTTTAGCCTGTCATGCACGTGCTACCTCCTAGTGCTCATTCTTTGGAGTAATGTAAAATGGACCTTGAGTTGATCAAGTAAAACAAATGAAAAATGATTTGTGCACCAATCAAGTTGTAGGATTTCATGTTATCTCAAAGTTGCTGCTTCAAGGTGTGCAATCTGAAGTGATCCTACTATGCATGTTTTTGTTGTGACAGGATGAGCGGCATCGCACGGAAGATCGGCAATGGATGGATATTCAGTACCGCGTGCATTACTTTGAGTACGATGCTCCAGACGGCAAGAATTACACAATCTGGGGTTTGACTGCCTCCATTCTTATTCACGCAGCGGCCATCATTCTTCAGCGTCAACCTGAATTTCCTGAGTTTTGGCCAGATTTTGATGCTTTAACCAGACATGTAAGGGATGGAAAAGGCTCTGGAAACTTGCTCTGATAAGAAGCAGATTGGGAAGCGCTTGCATCACGAAGAACTCTGTCATTTGCATCGGATCAGTACGTTCGACTGGTACTTGTGTTGGCAAAACGTAACATTATTCAGTAAAGATATCTTAGGGATTGTAACACGTTTTTATAAGAACGTCCACAATTCTTTTATGATTCATGTGACATTCACATGGAATCAGGATTCGCATTCGACAGGCCCAGCGTATTTTAAGTACAGCTGATCTTTATGTGCAAATGCACTATTGAATCTGAGAAGTTAGGCCACTAGAAATGATACTGAGTTTCACAAATTATGTCGACTCTGTTTCTAGGAAATTGATCTGGTCAGCATCTCTCTACTTCTGTGCACGGAGTGTGAAATTTGCAGCATGAGTTGAGTTTGGGTTGGGAATTGATAAGGTTTCCTGAAAGTAAGGAAAGCATGATGTGGTGATGTCGTACCTTGCAGAAGTTGTGGAAGGAGGTGGCACAAGACCTTCGTTTGTTTTGAGAATTCACGGTTTACACATTCAACAGGTGAGAATCTTCATCCACCTGACTTAGTTCCCAGTAAAGTAACCTAGAAATGTTCAGAGCAAAAGCAAGAGTTGGTTGACGCCTTCCGCTCATCGGGATGTCTTTTAAGAGCTCTTCAACGAGCACACACCTCACTTCACAACTTTGTGATCAGCTCTCAACCCTCGTAGTGTTTCATATAGGCCCATTTCCGGTTAGAGGGTTCGTGCATTTACAACGGGATACCATCATAAAAGATGAAAGCGATTAATGCGACAGCACATTGATCTCCATTCATCCAGGAATATTTCTCTAAGGTGAAGACACCCATTCCCGTCCCTGTACCCAATTCCGTCATGATGTGCTCATTTTTTTAGTGAGAATGTACTCTGTTGGTACATCATAACGGAATTGGGTAAAGGGACGGGAATGGGTGTTTTTCATCATACACTGAATGCTCACCCCAAAACCATCGATGTGAGAACTTGACACAATTTATTGCTGAGAAATGCAGTCTACACTCTAGGATGAGCATGCAGCTGTTCAAGTTTCGGTCAAGCTGCCCCAACAAGAGAACAGCCCAGCTGAACATCTTGCTTGCTTGATTTACCCTAACTAATTTCCTGGGCTCTAGCTGGCTCAGTTGCCAGAAAGTTCACATGAGAGGAATGAAAGAGTAGAACACAATGAATATATTTATACAGTAAAACGACAGAATCTGCTTAGATTGATGAACTTAAAGGTGGCTAAGAAATCTCGTTGGGGTTCTAGTCAGCAATGAGAAACTGATATGCTGGTTTTGGTTGTTGATAACCACAAGGCAGAAGCATTTAACGCATGAGTGGTATGAGAAAGTATTCCGCATAGAATAGCTGCAAAAAACAGAAGTTTTGTTACATGATTTGTGAAGACCATCGAATTCTTTTAGGCATGGAATAAACTGCTCACGCTTTCCTGCTATGCCCAGGCCTACAATCACAGCAATTGCAGGCAGCAATCTCAAAGTCTCAAGTGCCACCGAGTTAGCCACAGATCGCTAAAAGGCGAAACCCATGTACGAATCCTCCGTTGAAGGTAAAATTCATGATGTGTCTAGAATCACACTCGCACTTTGTGAGCAGCCACAAATTGTTTAACAACAACAATGTAAGAGAAACTAGAGCAAAAACTCACCTTCCATATGAACATGTACCATGAAGTTATGGATGCTCTACTCTTCAGGTCCACGCTTTGAGACCTGTACCACAGTATCGTTGCAAGTGCAGTATGGCCCAACACCTGCAGATACGATGTGGAAGGTCCACCAGACCGAAACAAGGCAATGACAGTTCAGACTCCGGCACAATCAACAATATTAATTTGGCCACAGCCTTAGGGATTTCAGGCCATGCAATAATATTCTACGTATGTAATTTTTGACTGATGTTTTCAAGTTATCATGAGGGAAACGCTGCAGCTGGGACTCGAATTATATTAACTTTCTGGCAACGAGCCGTTACTGACAGCAAAGCAGTCACTAGAGAGGGGAACCTGCATCTTATACCATAGCAATTCTGCTCCAAACCACTGTGGATGTGACACCAACGACACAAGCAGACGCATATGCTGCTTGAAGTAGTCCAACGCACATCCAGAAAACCTGAACAACAAGTCCACTCAAAACAGACTGAACACTTAGAACCTGGAACCAAGCAATAGGGTACTAAATTTTCATCACCATGAGCATGCTCAGTAAGGAGGCACCGTCTCCGTTCTAGGACTCGAAATACAATATTCACTTTCAGACTAACCTTTTCCTGCCCTGCTCTGACACTGAAGGTGCTTATACCGAAAATCTTATCTCCTTCTATGTCTGGGATGTCCTGCAAGGCCACGATGCATAATTGAAACAGATTAATTCATTTGTCAAGTTTTCATAAGATGAAATTATTGTTGCGAACAACCATCACACTAATCTTTCCCAACCCTCATTCTTTGGAAACACTCTTTCTGGGACTCTTTCATCCTTTCATTTTCACGAAACCAGGACTGTGCTGTGCGTACCTTGGCAAGAGCAATGACAATGGAGAAAAAGCTCATAAAGCCAATTGTAAACCATAGTGGCCTCGTCAAAGCTGCTGTCCTGCCGAATACAGAGGCCTGCATACACAAATTGGTATTAAACTCCCAAACATGAATTGCATGAATTGTAAAACTTCCGGTTCACATATTCTGTAGTCCCAAAATAATGTCACTTACGGCTAACATCAAATTTGTGTATCGCGTCATGTTCCTTTAAGATAGTCAATTGCCAAATAGCATCGTCGTAGTATTTGGTCTCAACAAACCTGCATATGAAGGTAGAACCCAAGCTGTACAACAACAGCTCTCACAGCCAGAATACAGGATGCAGCAGCAACTGCAGACCTCTTCCATCTTAGAAGAGGAACCTGAAAAAGGTTACAATGAAAGAAAAGTTCATTGTTGAGACCTCTTATATTAAGCATCATATCCTTCGCTTTTCGCGAGCTACCTCTATTCTAAGAGGCCATCGTAACTAATATTAGAAAATGCGAGCATATATGTGCAACCGATGTGAAAGATATGTATCACAAGTATTATTACGAAGGTCAATTTACTAACTCCAGCTGATACCATTTTCCAAAGCTATAGCAAATTGATACCTTACGCTGATATCAGTCTGTAAGGCATAGAGTGATGGGAGTGTAGCAACTTACATCAGCTGAGTAAGCAGTGCCAAGAACAAAGCTCACAGACAGGGCCCAAAGTAAAGGCCCTGACCCAACAATTAGTCCAATTGCGAGACTCTGCAAAAGACATCAGATTCAAGTCAAAGACCACATGCGAAATTGTAGCTGAAGGGTTACCGAAGTATAACGTTATGTCCGAGAACTCAGTACCACAGTTCTGGTCTTTAATTTGACCTAGCCATTACAAATACAAGACTACAAAATTTCGTTAAATTTCAACGACAGTTCCGTTAACTTGATGGAAATCCGTTACTTCGGAACTTTTCAGGGCATGAAACGTAAGCCCTAGTCGTTAGAACTTAGCACAGATAAATGTCGTCAGTTTGGGCGCCAGAATCGCGCCACTTAACGAAATTGACAACAACATAAATGAAAGAACTTACCAACGCTGCAGAGATGGTCACCAATGCAATGCCAATGTTGAGAGAGAATTCACCAGATGCCAGCGGGAGATATGGTTTATTCACCTGCAGACATTAGTTCAACGGTAGCCGTTATTAATCAAGTGTCTGTCGTTGAAATAGTAAAGAGTATCAATATTCTAATTTGGTTTTAAGCTAGTCCTTGTAAATTGCGTCTGGAGAGGCAACTTCTAAATATTCATGAATAGTAATAAATCCAGTGATTTACTCTGTACCCGGATGAATATATCGCTATTTCTCAGCGTGCTTGTAGTCAAATACCAATGATATGCGTCCTCATCAAAATTTTCCACTTACGTACCTTATCAATATCAATGTCAAATATTTGATTTAGTCCAACTATGTACACGTTCATCAAAAGCGCAGGAATCACTGCCTGCAAAAATACGAGGTTTCAAATTCAGGCCACTGAGGACCGGCAAGTGAATTTGACAAGTAACATGAATAAAGAACAGGAAGTTCTCCAGTTGTCCAGAAAGTCGTCAAGTCCTACAAGTTTAATATCCTGCCTGCATATCAAATGCCGCAACAAATTACCTTCAAGACTTACTCCTTCAGACATATGCATTAAGGTAAATAATATGAAGTAAATATTCATGCTCCGGGCTCATAAAATTTGCTACTTGCCTGAAGCAGCCCAACCAAAAAGGTTAAGGAGACGTCAGCTGGACCTTGAATAGACAGCAGCGACACTGAAATCACACTCAATGCCTGTCAACAAAAGTTCATTCAGTGATTCAATACACCTTTCTTGTCTTTAACGTTCACAATGTTGCTAACGTTCACAATGTTGCTAACAATCTATGTAGAAAATAATAAACTGGATTCATTTGTTAGTTGGATCCTGCATTCAAAACTCTGAAACATTTTACGCTATGTCGATCAAAATCAGCTTAACTAACAGTAGAATCCACTCACCGAGCCAATAATGGTGTGAGGACGGGAGAATCTGTAGAAAGCATCAAACCAGCCAACACCTGCTTCCACCAGCTTTCCAGCATCTTCATCAAGAGGGTTCAAATCCACGTCCATGGGCCTCGCAGTTGCTGAGATGCAGCTGCGAGGTTTTTTCACAATGTCACGACTTGCTCTCTTATCCGCACTTCGGAGAAGCCCAGCAAGCGATTTACCATAGTGCGCGCCAGATAGTCTACAGGACGACCGAAGGCCTAGAGGATTCGGTGGAGATGGCAAATAGCGGGCTTTCCCTGTTTCACAATCGTATGCAATTACAATGTCAAATTCGAAGATCATCGTCAATATGCAGAAAATGATGATGAACAAATTTCAAGCTATTACGTAGGATTATTCTGAACTCCGAAGCAAATAGCTGCTTCGTTACAGTGACTGCCACACCGTTATTGGATATACGACCTGCCACGCTGTTACTGATCACCAGCGAGGAGGTGAAGACCGCCCCAGGCACGAGGAATTATAACTCAAGAAAAAGTATTCCAAAGAGCAGGTATCTACAAAGAAGCAGACTTCAATGACGTCGTTCCCATCTTACTGAAAAAAAATGCAAAGAGCAAAGCACAGAGCAAGTCCGAATTTGCTTAACGCAAAATTCGATCCACACCACAAGCAAAACCAGCAAAGAAGCAACCAGCTGCAGTGCAACAAATAAAATGAGCCAAAATGTCACAGCCATCTGTAGCTAGTCCGAACTATAATCCTTCAACAGAAAACTGCATGCTACAAAAGGCAATGCGCAGAAAGTGGCGCAGACATTGTAGATTCTGTACTCCACATTTACGTCGTTCATTGACGTATCAGTTAATAGAAACGATGACGCAACTCACATTGCAAGCACGTTACTTGATGAGTTGATTGAAGAGTTACAGAGGATTCCTGTTGACATTGAGCATTGAAACCCCGCCTCTGAATACTGTGTACGAGACCTCCGTTCGAAAACAGGGCGGCTGAGTGAAAGGTTTCCATCATACAAGACTCTTGCCGTCGATCGCAGCAATTCTGATAGCTGCTATCTCTAATTCTCAGACCAAAGCACAGACTGTCAAAGGGCGCTCCTCGTGTCGCTCGGGGCTTCCGACATTCAGTATTCAAAAATGGTCATGCACTCATTGCCGACGCACTTCTATTAAAGCCGATCAGGCGAGCAAAAGCACAGTCGGATACGCTTCTCCTTCCAAGTCACTTGAACTTGCCTCCGGGCTCCGGGCTATCGATTTCACGCTCCCTCCAGAGTTTTCTTCACCTAGCATGCATGGCGAGCAAGCTCACTGGAAACTGTAATGCACGAGTCTTCTCCACAACGTAAGGTCTGTGTCGGCAAATTACCAGCTCCGTCGCTCGGATTCGCAACAGCCTCACACCTCCGTCGCCAAGACACAAAAGACTGACTGACAGGCGAGACGTAAGCGGTCAACACAATTCTAATTCACCAAACGTGACTCGGAACTGTGCGAATAAAAAAAAAAATTGCTGTTAAAATATTATAAAGTCCGCAATGTTTGCATCGACGGAATGCTCGTGAATAAACACAAGAAAATGGAAGAAACGCCGGTTTCTCTGCCTCTGTAGACCAGGACTGCGAAAGCGAAATCGGAGGGACTGCAGGAACAGTTGAATTAGCTTTTGCCAGAGGGAGACCAGGGATGCAGAAAGCAATGAAGGGAAAGGAGCGGGCAGGCACTCTAGGCTATGGCGATCGAACACTAAGTCAGGTTAAAGCAACGGAAGGCAGGCAGACAGACAGGTAGAGGTGGCTATGGCGAGGGTGGAAGCTCCACGTTGCAGCAGGACACGCTCCGAGACAAGTTATACGCAGCATCTCTAGACCTAAAACTAGCCCAACGTTTGGCTGTGTGAAACGAGATTTTCTTTGGATCGCGGTCCCATGCACCAAATTTTGGTAGATTTGACTCTTCTTTCAAGGCCAGGGATTGACCCCCTTATTGCATGTTTTACCCCAGAGAAAACACAGATATTTTTTCTTTGCCACCACGATAAAATTTGTAAATTTCAAATTCATATTTGAAATCAAAGGCCCCAAATCAGCTGTTGGAGATGAAGAACTACAAAATTTACATGGCACAAAATAGGGGTCAATTTTAACATTTACTCTTGGCTGGGGCATTAACCCTTTAGTGTCTAAGAAGCCCAAATTGGGTCTCATGTTTTTTTCAGCAACTTTAGAGACTTTATATGGGGGTTTTATTTATTTAAATAATTATTTATTTAAATCAATGAATGCAATGTTCTTCACTCAAGATAATTATATAATAAAATTTTCCATTTAGATTATGCTTTCTACAAAACACCTCCTCAAAGTCTACTATTTGAAATAGTGAATTCTTAGTACGTAAAGGGTTAAGGGGGTCAATCCTCTTTGACTTTGGTCTTGGCATCAATGGTGTCAATGCCTAGTTTCAATATAGTTGCTAGAAGGACTAGAGTAATGATATATTTTTTTGTTTTCTTAGTACAATGTATCGAATTTGATATCCATCACTCACAAATCTACCATAGTACTTAACAATTGTAAGCTTCATCCAAATATTAGTGAACCTCGTATTTCTTTGAGATGCTATGGACAATTTTATCCAATTGTTCTTCTTTTTTTTTGGTGTAAAGAAAGATAGATCAAAAATAAAATAAAATTTTGGCAATGATTTTCTAATATAAAATCAATGTTTGAAAATTTCAATGGATGTGTTGGAAGTTGAAAGATTAGTTTAGATCTTCTTTTGCATTTTTTGGACACCATATGAATAAACTATGAATTTTCAAAATATTAAAAATTAGTCCATTTGAAAGGGAAAGTGACTGTAGGCTCTCATGAATAAGCCTATGCATTTTAGGCAAGAATATGTAGGGTTTGATTTTAGGTGCACTTTCTTTAAGTTACCAATAGCAATTGAACATAGTTACCTTTATGAAACATAAATTGTTTTTATTAAACCTTTTTGGAAAGTAAAAGAGAATTCTAATATAATTTTGCATGCAAAATTAGGTGGGAAATTAAGTAGACATTAGGTGAATAAGTTATGAATTTTCAATGTCGTCTATATAAATACCTAAAATCAACTTCTTGTTGTCATATTTTGATTATGTGCAATACAACTTGTGTAATAAATATCTAGTTTAATATTACTTTTCCATTCATATATAGGAGCCACTTTAGTGCCAAAAATGATTATAAATGCATGTATTCTATAGGTGATTGATTGATCATGTAATGATTTTGATATCAATCACTTTAAAACAATTATAGTTCAATAAATCTAAATTTGGATATGTAACACATATGTATGTACGTACGTACGTACATATGTATGTATATAAAGCATATTCCTACATTTTTACTATGGAATTATATAGGCATGATGAAATTTAATTTTTAAAAATTGCACCTAATAATAAAATATAGCACCTTCTAAAATATTGTATTGAACAACCAATTGGCATTTTTTGTGTTTACAAAGCAGCTTGTACTTTCAAATACATACTAGTAAAAAAAATCAATAGAATTATCTATATGTATAATTTCATCCAAATATTGGTAAATCTAGTACTTCCTTAGTCCCAAAATGATCTTTTGGTTCTCCTTGATTTTTAGTCCCAAATTGATCTACCAATTGCACATTGTAATGTGAAGGGAAGGAAGTTGACAACAATTTTAACAAAATGATGAATTGACACTCAACAATTAAGTGCCCATCAGTGTTCCTTAAAAATGCTTAGGAAATTTCACTTTCAATATTTGAATGCATGTACTTTGAAAAAGGGCCAAAATTCAAAGTTCCGTTAAAATAGGAGTGCACCAAACTCTACTTATAGCTCAAAACAGGTTGAAATTCCAATATTTTTAGCTTTAAACCAAAACATTTTGTCCAACTAGAAGGTCATTTGGGATGAAGGGAGTCATTTTTGGAGAAGTACTTCATTCATTTTTGTTACCTGTCTTTTAGTACCAATATAGACAATGTCAAAATAAAGTAAGATTTACAACAAAAATTTGAAAAAAAATTACTCCCTCTGTTCCACAAAAAACCTCCAAATCAAGGATAGCTCTTGTTTCACAAAAAAACTTCCTTTTACTAATCTTAACCATACAATAAGTGTTGGCCGTGTTGAACGATCTCCGTAGGACAAGTTAGATGAACAAGGAGCATTCCTCTCCTTGCAAGTTGGACCTTGCCCATATGAGGCATCTTATACTTGTTGTTTCTATCATTCTTGATTGCCTCAATCATGAAATATGATAAAAACAGCTTGGATTTTGGTTGGCAAAATGACGGCGACTCCGTCACAAATTTTGCACAGGTCTTAGGGATGGTACAGAGATTCTTGAATGCATGCATAACTGTGGAAAAAACCAAAAGTATAGTTAATCCCTCACCAATTGAAAATGAAATTAGGAGGTTTTTGTGGAACAGAGGGAGTAGGTGCTAAGTAGGTTAAGCAGAGAATAATTTTTTTATTTGTGAACAAATGGAAAACCTATTGCATTAAAACAAAAAAAAATTAGAAGTAGGGTAAGAGAAAAATATTTTTTAAATGAAACATTTAAAGCATATAGAAAATTTGACATTTTAACCCCTAAAATCACAAAGTCCCTACAGGGGACTCTTGGCATTTTGTAGAGGCTTGTATAATCTCAATTTTTGACATGACTTTTTGAAACTTTTCTTGAATATAAAAAATTAATTTAGCTTTCTAGGAATATAATTCAATTGGTGCCCAGAAACAAAAGTTATGTCACTATGAATCTAGAAAGCAACTCGAGGGGCAACCAAAAAAAATCTCAAAATGTTCAATTTTTAAAATTTCAAATTTTTCTTTGAAAACTTATATTTTTGTCTACATATGAAGCTTTGATTCATCCTATTTGGACTAGTGATGAGAAAGTTATAGACAATCTTGTTTTTAGGACAATCTAAGAATCTTTATGAAAAAATAACTTGTAGACTTCATTTTTGAATGCAATTTTAACAATTTTTCAAAAAAAAATTGTAAGAGAAGGTTGAGTTTGTTTGCTAGATCAATCTCACTATTGAGATTATTGTGTTTCAATTTCATCTTAAAGCTATTAATAGTTTAATTATCCTTTCAATCTTGAATCTATTTCTACTTAACAATTTTTTAATGAGTAAAAATTCTAAGAATCAATAATTCTTCTAAATCGATGTTCAATAGTATTTATAAATTTCTAAGAATCAATATTTCCTACCAAATGAATTTCATAAAACAATTAAAAATCAAGATTGGTTTTGAATGATCATATCAATGTTTTGTATAAATTTGAACTGTATGAGATCATCACTCCCAAATTTATGCTTAAAAAACACTCCAACTTGTGAAATGTGATAGGAAAGGTCTTTCTTGCAACCTCTTGTGTACAAATTAGTACAATCTAGGAATAATTTAGTATACATTGAATACACACTAATTTAAAATAGAGCAACTTTATTAAATTAGAGTCACATCAACACTATAAATTAGTGTTTATTGAACTCATCAATGAAAATGTGTGCTTATACAAACATTTGTAAGACATTCAATCATAAAAAGCCCCCTATTTTGAGCCATGTCTAGGGGATGTTGTAGACCTCATTTTGCTAATTTGGGGTCTGTGATTGTAAATATGAATTCAAAATTTGCAAAAAAAATCATATGTCGCAAATAAAAAAATTCTGTGTTTTTCCCAAGTTAAATCCACCTTACCAAGCCCACCTTTGATGGCACAATTTAACGTCCTACCAAACACTTCTCCCACATCTAAAACAAATATAACCTTAAAGGACTAGCATGCATTTTTTGTTTGTATAGAAATTTTGGGTAGGTACATGTGGTTAGAGATTTGCATATTTAGGCTAAAGTTTTAATAGAAGGTGGGGGTGAGGAATATCTTTCAAACACACCAAATTTCATGACATTTGGAAATACAAGTCAAAAGTTACGGCCAAAAGATTTAAAAAGATGATAGAGCTTTAATTGGCAATAAATATTTTTACAAACAACTAAAAACTATGGATGATTTCATCTACATTGCAAATTTTTTAACTACCACTTACTAATAAACTAATCTAAAGGTTCACAAATGGCTAGTGTTAAATGACTCCCTTGTTGCCCTACTCTCTCCCTACTCATATACAAGTGAAAGCATCATAAAACTCAAAAAATTAAATTATGATTTTCAAAAAAATTTAAATTATTTGTGAAGTCTTTCTCTCCAAGGCCCCTCATTTGCTATTGAAAATTTTTCCTTTAGAGGCCATAAATATGTTACTTTTTTCACTAGCCGGACAATACGGGCAAATTAAAAAAATCACTTTTTTTTAAAAACAAAAATTTGAAATTGGTCTTCTAGAGTTATATATAAGTGCAAAGCTTTGAATAATTCTATTTTGATCAATGAGATGAAAGTTATGAGCAATTTTTGTTTGCAAGCAATTATGGATTCTCTACTTTTAAATAAACTTTGAAGTCCTTTATCTTATTCTGTTTTCAATATTTTTGAAAAAATAAAATCATAGGATGTAGATTGTTTATAACAACATTTCAAACATTGGGATTGGCATTTTTCAATTCCATAATTAAATCCTTAACAATTTAATCTTTTGAATCATTCTCTACTATTGTCTACTTACTATTTTTTTCCTATATGTTGTACAATTCCAAATGATCTAAAATTTTTCAAGCATGTAATCAACTTGTCTAGGAAAAATAATCCAAAAAGTAACCACCATTTTGGACATTTTTTCATAATAAAGTGAGCTTGTGAAGTGCAGCTATCCTGTTTTTCGCAAGGCTAAAAAAATGATTTCAGTGAATTTGAATGCTTATATCTTGCAATCTACGTGGTGGAAATTTCTGAAATTTTTACCACATATTCCCAAACTAGCATACTACAAGATCCTATGGTTACATGTATCAAAAAAAATTCAAAAACTTGGTACTTGTACTAGAAATGACAGTTTTGGAGTGTTTTCGGTGAAAACATCACTATAAGAAAACTGCGTTTTTGACGATGTTTTGACAAAAATACGTGACATCCAGAAAAATGTCACATGTTTTCAAAAACATCCGACGTTTGCCAAAAAACAAGTGCTGGGTAATGAGATTTCAATTGATGTCAACGACAACAAGGCAACAAAATTCAGAGAATAAATGAATGTCACTTGCAACGTCACATGTCTTCCATGACGTCAAACACAACAGAATATGTTTTTTTTGACATCACAAAAAACATGAGAAATCCACGTCAACAAGTAAACTTATTTTGATTATGGCTAAATTAGTAAAAATTGTTTTGAAATGTTGACCACATATAAAAATTTAAGGATAGGGCAGCCACGTGGCATACCTTGCAAAAAAAAAGGACATGGATGGATGTGCACCATGGATGAGAAGAGCTGGTTTTTATACTAGTGGGGTGATAGGAAGAGAAACAATCCATATGGGATAAGTACAACAAAACTTGTGTTCAATATAAAATGTGTAAAAAAACAAGACTCGTTGATTCTGATGTCTAAATCAACATGTCACATGTCTGAAACAACACCTACATGTCTAAAACAACATCTACATGTCTAAAACAACGTCAAAATGGACAATGTTCAAATTCCCATTTTTCATTTATCCCATATCTTTTGTCTCATCATGGACAGAGAATGAATATAAATAGGACCCCTTTACCTTCATTTTTAATAAATTTTAATGACTTATTTCCTTCATTTTGCCATCAAAAATCCTTTTGATCGTACATGGTAAGTTTTCTTTACATTTTTTTGAATTAAAATTTTTTATATGTTTATTTTATTTTATTTTTTCAATAGTTTTTTTTGTACTGACCTTTGCATGACATAAAGGTTGTTCACAATGATGTCAAAATGGACACGTCTACGTTTTATGAGACGTCATGAACAACAGGACTTTAGAATTTCAACTCACCCAATATTGCTGACGTGGCATCTGACGTGGCATGTCCACGTCAAAAAATGCCACGTCAGATTTGAAAGGGATCCACATCACCGCCCCGGGCAGGAAGGGGTTGGGGGAAAAAAAGTACACGTGGCAAAAATTGCCCAAACAAAAGTTGAGTTGGCATTTTGGCCCCCTCCACATGTCACACTTAGAGAAGTTTGGAGGCCTTGAATTTTTTTGACGTCACAAAAAATCGTCATGTTATTGGTGACGTTCACAAAAATTTTAGCATGTTTTGGACGTTTCTTTTTTGACGGATTTCGGAGGACATCAACGTCGATGTCAAACCCGTTTTTAAAAACACAGATGCCTGTTTTTTGTGACATCCAAAAAAACTACGTTTTCTTATAGTGCATAGTTTGTGAAGGAACTTTAGGGGTTAACTTACACCTTACAAAATTCAAGGCTGTCAAACATCACTTGGTGATTTTGACATTCTATTGTATATACGATTCATTGGTAGATTTTCTCATAGATTTATTTTCATGGTCCTAACTCATTGTAATTTGTATAACCTTATTTGAATTTTTTTTAAAGTGTACAACCCCGCCTAAAATAATGTGCAAGGCTTTTTTTGAACTTCTTGGAATTTGCACTAAATTGAACAAAAAATCAGCATTATTATAAGTTCCATCAATGTTTTTTTGAATTGTAATAGTACAAATTCAAACTAGACATATTAGAAATCACAACCATGAGAAAAAATGTTATAATATCAATTGTGGATTGAAAGATTATGAATGACATTTGATGATAAAGGTATTAAAAATATAAAGTGAATTTAAATCTATCAATCTTCTTTTTACATGTCAAATCTAAAATTGAGGTCATCAACTAAATATGAGGTTGAATGACATAGTATGTATAACCACTGTCAATTTAGTGCTTCTCAAAATCTATATTCTATAGGGTTTTTAAATGAGTTTCTAATGTGCCTTTTTTTCAAAGGTTTAGTGTTTTCAAGGCTCATTTCCAAGAGTACTCAACACTAAAAAATTAAGATTTGTAGTGAATATCCTTGCACAAAATCTTGAATTAAAATATTATAATAATTCATTTTCAAAATTGCATTTTTGATGCTAAAACTAGAATTCAAAAAGAATTTGAATAATAAAACCCACTAATAACTTAAGAAGGTTTTATTTAAGTTCAAAGTTTTGGAGACATTGAGATATGATGTTTTGGATGTTTAGGGGTTAAAATTTTACAATGTTTGCAAAAAAAAATACAAGGCATAGAAAAAAGGAACAAGGAATTTTCAAATTGTTTTTTTTAAATAACTAATATTAAAATTCAAATTTCTTGAATATTTTTTTAATATCTTAAGTCAATGTCCTTGGTTTTTTCAATCTAATGCATTTCAAGCATATACATGTTTCTTGATTATTTGATCACATTTGGTGTTATGAATTGTATTAAGGAACCATTATTTAGGAATGCATTTTGGTATACATTTGGACTATATTCATTTTGCTAACACCACTTTTAACACCTGCATGTTCCTAGAACATCTCAAATTCAGTGAATTAAGTTTTCATTTGATTTTTTTATTAATTTTATATTAATTAAAATTTTAGTAACTTTGGAAAGTTGTAGTTTTTGGAAACTTTTGGGACATTTAGTTTTGGTTCTTTTCTAAAATAAAAAATTCCCCTAATTAACCTCTAATTATGCAATGGGGATGTACTTTCAATATAGGCCAAAATTGCTAAGAACTTGATCAATATGTTTGCTCATTTTTTCTTAAGATTGGATAGAATGTAACTATAGGGTCTTATAGTACACATTGAAAGTGAGTACCTCAAAAAAAATTTAGATTATTTGACCGCAAAATTTAGTAGATATTTAAGTTTGAAGTTTTATTTGGGTCAATGGAAAACATGGCAATAGACTTTGAAGGAATATATCTTATTGGTGAGAATATTTTGAAATGATGACTTTTTTTGCTCAATGAAAGACATGATATTTGAGAATTCTCATCTAAAACTTCACAACATTCTAGTGATTTTACAATTTTTGGTCGAGCTTGCAATGCACAATGAACATTGAAATGAGAGTAGTGTTTGTAAGAAAAAAACAAAAATGGACAGACTTGTCTTCTCGTTGAGTTCCTTGAATCTTCCTTTTCTAAAGTAGCAACAATTGCATTGGTTGGTTGACTTTTCAATCCATGTCCAAATTGAATAAAAAAACATGAACCATGAACTATACTATGCCACTCAACTTTTAAAAATTCCACAATGCGGAATTTAGCTCAAAATTTGATGAAACTATTGCCATCGGAATTATAATATAGTTTATTTTTTGAAAATAATGATTATTGAAAAAAATCAAAATTTAAAAACAAATAGCTTAAAAAGATGACAACTAGAAAATAGTCATTTGGGTCACGAGAGGTTAAATCAATATGAAGTTTGTATGAAATTAACATCCAGGTTTGTCAGTACTGAATTTTATACATTGAAGGTTATACAAATTTATATGATAATGACAAGGTGCTTCTTTCATGATGAATTTCATCATTATAGGCACTGACAACTTACCTCACTCTTTTGTCAAATTTCATCAAGTCAAACATAGCTAATGTCATTGTTGAAATTTTTCAATTTGTTTCGGATACAAAGACAAGTGTAAGGAATAGTGAGAGCAATTGAAATTATATTTTTCAACAAAGTGTAAATTTGCTATGAATTTTTGAAGTGTTTGGTGCATCATGGCCCAAAAGAGTCTTTAGACTATCCAGAACCAACAAAAGATGAATCCATAATGCTCATCTTACTCACCTAAAGCAATCAAAATATTTTATAACATGGAAAGCCCCAAAAATCAAATCTTATAATGAATTTGTACTAAAAAGCTGGGAAAGCTGGAAGCTCCTAATGAAGTCACTATTAATCACTCCATTATTTTTATATATGACATTGATTGTGGCCCAAATCTCACATATTGAAAAAAATCGTAATAAGGTCTTTCCTTAAGTGTTAACTATGGGTGCATCTAACCGCAATGGATTGTACTACATAAAATTGAAGTATATGCCAAAAATTCTATCTTATCCATGAGTCCCAATCTTGAAGTCAAATAAGGTGCAACTTTTCTATATTGTAGAAGCTCTTGAAGTATGTGTTCATGCAAGACGTTAAAGTAGTCATTCAAACATTAGATGATATTCAAGTGGTTTATAGGGTTGTGAGTTCCCACATGTTCTTGAACTATGGAAACTCAATTGTAGCAACAGTGTGACATGGTCGAGCAACTGCCACATCAGATAATAATAATAAAATATTTTCTATTTTATTTTAAAAATTATTTATTTTTCATTTTGGCCAACACTGATTGGTTCCCAATATAGGGAACAAACTTGAAATGGCCTTCTAATGCAACTAAAAAACATCTAATGGTCTCTGTTCTTACCCTTGGAAAAAATATTAGAATTTTTTATTTATCACCTGTTATATATAAAATTTGGATTTGAAGGCCCTAAGTTAGGTAGAAGTTGTAAAGAATACAATAGAAGAAGTGAAGAATGCAAGACATAAAGCAACCACAAAATAAATTGAGAGGTATCCCCTTTGTCTCAAAAATAATCTTTTTGTTGAACAAAATGTTCTCGACTAAGGTTAAAAATAACATTTTAAAAAACCCACTTTGCATTGTAAGTAGAATTTAGTACACTCCTAAAATCCTAGAAACTTTGAGTTTTGGAACCATTCAAAGTTCAATCTTGGAGTATTGAAAAGTGGAATTTTGGGGGGCATTTTCAAAGAGCACCAATGAATACTAGTAATTGTTGATTGTAAGGTGCCATTTTGCAGGTAGTTAGTATAGGCCCAAGCCTATGTGTAAACCTTTGTACCACCTCCCAAAGCTTCATTTCTTTCAATTGGGCAACACTTAAAGAATTGCAAAAAATAAGAACAAATAGTGTTGATTGACCCCTTCATTTTATTTGTCTTCTCATTGATGATTGCATGGATAGAGGGGGAACTATTGCTTGGAATTGTTTTACTAGTTTTAGATAGTAATCAAAAGCCAAATTTGACCAATTTTCAACATCACAAAGTGCAATACAAAGATCATTTTGGAACAAAAAATTGAGACCATTAGAAAGATCATTTTGGGTCTAAGGGAGTAATTTTTTACATTTACACTTGGCTAGGGGAAGATAGAAGCAAGATGTAGTCTTCAAATGACCACTTTAACCCCTAAAGGACCAAAAGTCCCCTCAAGGGACTTTGAGGAATTTGAGTAGGTTCTTATGACCTCAATTTTTGGTGTTTTCAACTTTTTGATAAGATAGAAAAACTTATTAGCTTCATGAAAATATAATTTTTATTTCAATTGGTTCTTGAAAGCAAAAGTTATGCCATCCTAAACATAATTTTTATGTTGCTAGGCAAAAAAAGAAACACACAAAAGCTTGAAATAATTTTAATTTTTTTTCTTATAGATCTTATTTTTGTCTACATGTAAAGCTTTGATTCATTCCATTTGGATTAGTGATGTGGAAATAATGGACAATCTTGTTTTTTGGGCAATCTAAGCATCTTCTTGAAAAAATAACTTATAGGATTCATTTCTAAATGCAATATTCACAATTTTTCAAAAAGAATTGTTTGACAAGGTTAAGTTTGCTTGTTAGAACAATCTCACCATTGAAATTATTGTGATTGAATCCCATTTTAGAGCTATTAACAATTTAGTTTTTCTTTCAATCTTGTACCTACTTCTACTTGATAATTTTTTAAAGAATGAAAATCAAGCATTTAAAAATAAAATAAAAATTCTTAGACTTTCAATTCAATTCTTTAATACAAAAAAATCCTAACTTCAAAGTCCATAGTGAAAAAAAATTCCACAAATGGTGGTCAAAGTCATTTGATATTGTAGGCCAGTGTTCAAAAAAACTTTATTTTCCAACTTTAAATGCTAATATCTTCCAATATATACAATCAAACTTCATGAAATTTTTACCATATGATTTGAAACAAGTAAAGTACAAGATCCTATGGTTATAATCTAAAATTTATTTATTTTTGTTTTCTTGAGTGAGAGCAATTTTGGCAATTTTGAGTGATTTTTGGCAAGAAAATGGCCTTGGTCCTTTAGGGGTAATGTCCTACCGTATTTACATGTAGCAATTTTAAGTGTATGTTCAATATGTGGATAGCATTTTCTTGTTGAATAAGGTAGTTTGTTTATAAAAACAACTATTTAAGCCTACCTAATTCATCATTGACAATAATAAATATTTCAAGCAATATGTCTCTCATTCCTAAATAGGAGGTGCATGAAGAACAAGGAAACTTCCAAAGCAAACTACCTTAATCAATTTACTCAAGAGCAATTAGATTATTGTTTGAGGGGATATTTAGTGATCAATTATCCATTTTTCAATAGATGAAATCATTGAATTATGGAATGATATTGTTGTATTTGTGGATGACAACATTGTTCGGTGAATACATGCATTTGCATTCCCTCATTAGATGTTTCATTCATTCATCATCCATGTCCATATAATAGTTTCATCACCCTGATGATTGATCAATTGTTGCATTATCCAATATAAATGAATTAAAATATTATCCAATATAATAAAAATAGGAGGTTTATAAAGCACCCATTTAAGAATTGATAATTAATTTGGAGAGATTTGACTTCTTGAAATATTTTTCAACAAATGTTTTCCGAAAGAAAAATAGAAATTCTTTGTATTTTTGGAGCTTTATGGATGGGTGCATGGAATTAGTTATGAATTTTTGAAGTTAAAACACAAAGATTGACCACTAAAAGTATCCACCCTAAAATGTATATTATTTGTACATTGTTGGTGCAATGAGAAAGCTAAATGTATCTTTGGCATTAGAAAATGCTTTTAGAGTCCAAGCGCTTTATAGACCTCTTACCACTTAGGACATCCTTAATAGTCTAAAATAACTACCTTGCCAAGTATAACACTAACTTTTCATTAGTTTATAATCAAAGCTTGAAATTTCTATCATTAGAAGTGTATTCAAAATTACTTTTTATAGATACCCCCCTTAAATTTAGACATTGGACAAAGAAAATGAACCATTTCAAGATCATATCAAAAGATAAAAATTACAGTGGTCCTAGCAAATCAAGGTTACCAATTCACATTTTACTCCAATTTTTGTGATGTACAAATTCAAACAAGCCATATTATAGATTATGTAAGAAAAAAACATAATGTCATTTACAGATTGAAAGATTACATTGTTTTATCTAGAGGATGTTAAAATTGCAAAAGTGACTTGAATCCTCTTTTTATATGTTAAATCTAAAATTGAATTTATAAAAAAATGAAGTTTATGGACATAACATATATATAATCTCAATATCTATAGATCTAGCCATGATTTATTTCCAACTTTTCAAAGTCTACTCTAAGTTTTTTTAAATGAATTTTAAATGTGAATTTTTCCTCAAGAACCAATGTATTTGAGGCTCAACTCTAAGAGCCTCTAATTCTAAAAATTCAAGTTTTCCAATAGACACCCTAATTCCTAAACCTTAAACAGAAAAATTAATTTTTTTTCAATACTAAATTAATGATGCTTAAAATAGACTTCATAGGTATTCACTAGAAAGAAAATTTCTAAAATAGTGACTTTGGAAAATTTTTATTTAACTTCAAAGTTTAGTTGACATCAAAATATGATGCCTTAGGCAATTAGGGATTTACCTAATCCTTTAAGAATGAAATAGACCACTTTGTGGTTTAATGTTTTTTCTAGAAATTTTGAAGTGTTAACCTTTAAAGAACATTTCATGTCCATACTTGGTCAAACTTCATTAACTTTCTACATTAAAACATAGTTTTCAAAAATTTGACATTTTTGACATGTAGTAACATATGTATAAAACATAACCTTGTTTTTTATAATTAAAAATATCAAATTTAAGTTTACATGATTTTTACAAAAAAATTCCATATAAAAATCATAATAATTATAAAATTCTTAAAATAATATAAATTTTTTAAAAATGAAAATAATAGTGACAAATGTTATGGTGTGATTGATGTACTCCTTGAGATTACACCAAGAGAAATGTGAAAGAAAAAGTTCAAAAGTAGTGTATTTTGAGGTTTTTAGATGCTACTTTATAAGTGTCACAAAAATTACAATTTCAACAATTTTGAAAAAAACTCATATGGAGTAAAAATCAGAGTACTGAAGCTACATTTTCTTAGTAAAGCTTTAAAACATTTAAAATCAAGAACTATGTGAAAACTCAAATTTTGACTTTCAAAATGCCTAAGAGGCTTGCAATGTCCTTGCTACGCATCTAACAAAAAAAAGTCTTAAAGAAACAAAAAAAGAACTTGTACTTTGGAGCCTCGACTACTATATAGTGGAAAACTACTGCTACTTCCAATCTGTTCCACTAGCCTTGCATTAGATGTCTTTTGAGGGCATGGAAAGACCATTTTAGGGGTGTTTCCCTTACCGTGAACTAGTGCATTGCTTTGTTAGAATATTTTTAAATAATAATATATTAATTTAATTAATTTTAAAAAATAAAAGTTAAAAGTTAATTAAAAATCTAAAAAAAACACAATTAAATAATATTATTTGACATGGCAATTGTCAGACCACATCAGACTACCACTGATGTTGCAAAGATACCAAGTTCTTCACAGTCCAAGAACTCATGGGAACTCACAATCTTCTTTTGTAGGCCTCCCAAAACATCTAATCTCTAATCTACATCATCCTACAACCTGAGTCAAAGTTATCTTGAGTTGGAATTTGAGATTGTGCAATCATCTAGTGGAGGCTTGGTTAACCCCTGAACGTCACAGGAGATGTTTTTTGGATGTTGAGAATGGGAAATTTTTTGAAAGTATTATATTCATCAAATATTATAATCTCAAAATCCGAATAGTGGATTCTCTTACAAATTGCACATTTACATTGATGAGGTAGTTGGCTCCAAAATTCAACCATGAAGTCCTCAGTAAGCAAGTGCAAGAAGAGCTCTTCACTTTTAGTGTTCAGCTTGTGATGTTTAGGGGTTAAGAGGTAGATGCTATTTGAAAGCATAGTTTCCACATTGCAAACTTGCCCCTTCTCACCTGGAGAGGGTGGGTAGCCCCAGAGGGTGTCCCTTCGACCCCCTCCCCTCCCAATGATGACTTCTTGTTGTAGATGAAACTGCACCCAATAATGATGACTTCCGAGTGCCCAATGCTGGAGCCTGGAGCAGGTACCTGCAGTGGCATTGAAACTGCCCAACCTGAAGCTCACTTACGCATACTCAATGGAGTTGGTGCATCACTTGCAAAATGTGTCCACTCGCCGTCCTCCTTGAATCTCAGCGGGAAATCATAAATGTGGCCAAGCATGTGACTGCACTGGCCTTGAATGAGAACTGCCTGTTGGGCAAAGAAAGAATGATGTACCAACTGATATCCACCATTTTTGTTTCTGTTTGTTTGGCACAAACGAAACAGAAATAACTGATATCCACATTTTTGAAAGGTCGCCAAGGCACCAACGAAACCAAGAGCTGCACAACCCAGGGTGTCAGGAAGGGGGCTCCTGGAAATAGTGACAGCTGAGTGAGCATGCATGGAAGCTGAGAGGCTAGGAACTGGGATTCGCTCATTTTGGATCATGGATCTCCTCATTGACATGGTGCCACTTGAATGCCCCCAAACTGAAGAATCAGTGCAAGTGAATTGTCATGAATTCACTTGCAACACTGCTTTTTTTTTTCCAGGCAAAAAGCACACCGATAATGCATTTACTGACCAGAAAGCGGAACAGTCACTGGAGAAATGCAACATGAAATTAGGAGGCCACTCAAAGCAAAGTAATCCTATGGTTAGAAGAAGGCTCTGTGCCGTTTCCTTAGAGAGGATATATGAAAATGATGTAGACTACGCTCCAAAGGAATGGTGTCTCAATATTGCTCCCTTCACATCACACCTAATTGTAAAATGGTGTGGAAAACAGATAGGGTGTAGGATCTTGAAATGGTGCCTCTGTAATGGGAGGGCATTATGGAGCCTATGCAATGGCAGGGACAGTTTTAGGTGAATAAGAATCCAACAATGGGAGGATGGACAGTGCCTGATTTGCAAGCTCCTTGTAGTCGTAGTTAGGTCAATGAACTCAATTATTTGATTCAGTTGTCCAACGAATAAGTAAAATGTTAATGTTGTTGTGCACATGAAATCAGCCCTGTCGTCGAGGTTCCAGCTCAAACACTTCAGAACTCCAGGCCCAATGTAAGTTATCATCGAGTGTACTTCAGATGATCAAGGAATTGAGGACCACCAATGTATAGATTCAGGCCACATATTTGCTGGATTCTGGAACATCATGTACACATCTTTTTTAGTACATAGTGGTACCATAATAACTTAGCACATGCAGACTAGCTTACTTTAGAACTAAAACAGGGTATGAGTAGCAGACTGTCTCACTGTGATTTCATGGAAAACAGGGTGTGACATTCACATGTTCCACCAACATACTGACACCCTCTTTTCACAGTAAAATTTGTTTGTTCAAGAGCTTATACTATAGTAAAACCACCCATTACCAACCACAGTCCCATCAGCAATCAATAGGAGCTAAAATTCAAAAGAAGATGGGATTAATTTTCAAACATGAGTTCTTGATTTCCCATCATCAATTCCTCCATTCTTTTCATGACACATTTGTTTGAGTGCCAAATTGAACAAGAAGTATTTTAAATGAGCAGTTTTGGAATAGTCTACAGATTAAACGTGGGTTCAGACCAACTTTTGCCTTCCAAAATTCATAATAATTTCAATTCAAGCGATAAAACTATCAAATTTTGACAATCCCCCTCATTTCTATCACTGCACCTATGAAAATATTTCCTTTGTCTTACTGTACTCCACATCATGTCCACAGTTACTTATTCAGTCAGTTATGGGTGGTTCTACCATACTTACCCGACAACTGCTGACATAGCATAACTTGCATGGAAAATATTGACTCATATTACCTTCAAGGCATTGACTGTAAGTTAAGCTAACAAGCTAGCTCACTTTGTCATTGAACTCACAGATTCCACTAATAATTTATTGGATCCAGCCATGTAGATGCTCTCATCGGGTAACCAAAAGCATACAAGTCTAATGTTCAACTTAGAATTGAGATGGAAGAAATGTCCATCAAACCAGCAATCAGCAATAGCTTCCCCGTCACTACTGATAACTTATTTCTTCACTCTGATTCAATCAGGAGATGCATGTATCCAAACGATCAATACAGTGAGATGGAGATGATAGAATTGTGCTTATATGAGAACCTACCTTCCATAACATTCAGTAGCAGATAGAGGAGTCTGCCTTTCCTCTGACAAAATGGTGTTAAATATTTGGTATCATTTCATCCGTTGGATGATATGGTGTTGAATATTCCACACCATTCAATAGTTACATGGTCAGATGTCGAAAAATGTCAGACTGTGAGAGATAAAAGCAGTGAAATAATTAATGAGGGTTTAACTGACTCCAATTAAATTAACTTTGATAATTGGCATCACCACTTCTTGTGGATGAAATTCTTGGAAGAGAAGAAAGTCAGCCTCTGCTTTAGCTACTGAATGTTATGTCCCATTGATTGCAGCAGCTGCTTTGAAAAAATAATATCCATACTAACAATCACCACTGCAAGCTAAGTGCATTCTTTATCTAACTTAGTAGGAAATGAAATCACTTAATCTGAGCGCAAGATGGAAGTTAACTCAGTCATGCTTATGTCCCTGTTAATGTTAATGCTCATAGGTACAACCTTGATAAATCAAAGCATGCCTTTAAATGGAGCCAGTGGGTCTCAGTCTAAAAACAATCCCAAACATGCCTTTGAAATTTGAGTTTAAGAATGATTCACTGTACATTTCCATTCAATTCACTTCCCATAGTAAATCAAAATTTATTGCAATCCAATCACTGCACTTGTATTTAAGCCTCACCAAATTTAGGACAGTTTATTATGAACAGAAATCACACATGATAAGGACCCATGTCACTTGCTCAATAGCTTAAAACAACACTCATGAGATGGCAGTTTGTTACCAGACAAAAGTCACTTCCATTTCTACATCCATGTGTTCTGTTTTTGACACTTCTGTAAGGGTAGTTTATTATGCCCGAGACTTTTTTGAGCCTTTTTTGAGCCTTCTCGTGAAGGAGTGTTGCACACATGATCATTTCAATCTTTTTCTAGCTGCAGGAAGTTTTGCAACAAGTGTTGACCTGCCTGTGGAGAACTGAACTTCAATGAGTGTAAGCCTTCGCAGGTTCAGCAAACGCACTGACAAACCTTTTCTGGAATGAATGGTGCTGATGGTGCCAAGGAGATACTCTGAAGTCTGAAGTTCCATGGTTCTGATAGTGCCAAGGTGATTCTCATAATTATTTAACCCTTAAACGATGTTGCACAGTGACATACTACTTGAATACGGAGTTGCCCTTTTTGTACACATGGGCAATTACCACAGGTGCACTTTGCATTTTGAGCCAATTTTTTTTGTGGATACATGTTTAATCCATTAAGGACCAGGTCGATGACAAGAAATGAAAAACTAGCTGAAACTAACATGTTTTCATTAGTAGCCAAAGTGGATACTAATGAAAACATGTCAGTTTGAGTCACTTTTTCACTCCATTCATTGACCTGGTCTTTAACGGGTTAATCTCCCTTCTGTTACTTGCCAAATGGCACACAAGATTTCCAAAAGCGCTAGCATAGTGTTGTCGACAAATAGCATTTCTAGGTTAATATCGCCATTAGGGAGCCTTAAGCTTTGGACATCATAAGTCGAATCTTGTAGCATATACCCGAGTACATCTGCTATGAGAAGGTACAGGTAAGGTGCGAGGGGGCACCCTTGCCTTGCCGCTCGACCTAAGGTGAATACTGGACTGCTTTCTCCATTAACTATTACCATCGATTTGGAGTTTTGACATAGTGCCATTGTCCATTGAATGAAAGTGTCATCAAACCCTAGCTGCTTCATAACCACCTGGAGGAATGTCCAATTGACTCTGTCAAATGCTTTCTCGTAATCAAGTAGCATGAGCACTAGGTCTTGGTTAGATTCGATGGCCCACTGCATTGATTCTTCTGCAGCGTATATGTTGTCCCAAATGCTCCTCCCTGGTTCATTCTCAAACAGGTCACATGTAGTTTCCTTTGAGTGGCTCTGTCATTCAACTGCCACTCCTACTATTTCTTTCAATCTCTGCATCTTAGGATTGAAGCACCGTACTGTACAAAAATAATCAGATAAATGTTAATTTGTTGCCAGAAGCAATGAAATTCATCATTCCACTCCTTAAATCACCCAGCTAAGCATTTGAGAAAACACAGGCTTAGCCTCATGGTAACCAAAACAGTTGGATTTGTGAGGGCATATATTAGGTGTCGCTGTTTCTGTGGGTGAAACCCATTCTAGGGTGGAATTTTACTGAAAAAAGCGCCCGAAGGCAGTCCACGCTCAGAGGGCAGGGGGAGAGGAAAAAACAGTAGCCTTGTGTCAGTGTTTCTGTGTGATCCAGCTTCACACAAAAGCTGTCAAATCAAAATTGACATCATGATGAAAGAGTCCAAAGTCACAGAACTAATTGACAGTGACTGCGACAACAAATATCCACCTCCAAATTTGAAAACAGTATTCAAGTCACCTCCTTCCTCCTTCCAATGTTTTCTAGCAAAATTGTACCCAAAATCTTCACTCGCTGAACATTCCATTGTTACCACATAGTCCTCACTCAACTCCTCAATACCTGATGCCGAAATACAAGCCTGTTACTAGGATACTGTTGGTACTAAGGTAGAACTACCCATTACCATACAGATTTTGCAATCTAGGTACTTTGGAGAAGCTCTTTATGAACTCTCATATTTTTCAAAGATTGAATTGTTTGAGAGAAGTCGATTGTAAAAAGAATGAAGACATTTCAATAAGAATTGAATTTTTTGTGATTTTTCAAAGTTGAAATGTAAAACTATGAGTAGACCCTTGTTGAAGCATGACCGGACCATTGTTGAAGCATGGGCTAATGTGTTTGCTCCTCCGGGGGGGGGGCACTTAGTTCTACTACAACAACCCCCATGCAAACAAGTGGTTTCTAATAAACTATAATTTTAACTTCAAATTTTGAACATTGTTTATTAATGACTATAGGATTTTACTCCCAAAATTTCAAACTCAAATAAAATATGGAATGATTTCTAGAATAGGTTAAAAATGCACTAAAATGGCATGTTTTTTTAACTCAAATACTTTTAGAGAACACATTTAGATGACCATTGCATCAATATTTAGCTCAAAATGAGCTTTCAATAGAGAGTTATTTTTAAGAATTTTTTGTTCATTTTTTAAAAAAAAAATTCTTATATAATATAGGGGTGTGAAAGTTATTTTTCAGTCCTACAATGTATCTTTTTACTTCAAAAATTTGTAACTAATTATTATTAATAAATAAAAATATCAATAATTCAAAACATAAACTTTCAAAGTAGAAAAATCTATTTACATTTTTTATTTAATTTTATTTAAAATTCAAAAAGTATATAGAGGGTCCAAAATTTTATTCACACGCTAACATAAAAAAAGGGGGAGTGCACACCCCGAGTCTGCTCCTTAGTGCATTGCCATCATGATAATGGATTAATAAGATTGTAGTGATAAGATGGGCTAGTGATGGAAATGGGAGGAACTTGTAGGTGGCAGAATTGGGTAAATGGTAGTTCTACCTTAGTTGCCTCATCTGATATTGGAAGGGATACTCAAGACTTTTACTTGGTAGTATGCCCTTCTTCTTCAGATTGTCCTATAGGTAGCTATAGAGTGAATGTGAGGTGATCCTTGAATGGATCTCTTTGGTCTGTTAATGAATTCAAGAAAAATTTGTTTTTAATTGCTTGAGCCAATCGTTGTCTTTGATTTCTACACATTTCTTTATAAGTCACAAGGGGATGGATTTTGGGACACCTATGGTCACAAATAGGTGCCTAGGACCCAAATCTTTGAAAATTCATAAATAATTCAAAAATACTTGAAAAAATATGAAACTACTTGTGTTGTATTCTACATCTATTTTTCTTTTTCTGAAAAATGAACTAAAAATCATTTTCTCCATGGAAACTTGTAAGAAAGGCGAATCAACCTTTAAAAGGTTGCTTTAAGGCCACACTACCTTAATCATTGGTGATCCTCATGTATAACCATGATTCTCCCAAGCTATAAACTGAGTAACACCAAAGCAGCCGTGATAAAAAAGAGTCATTGCCCTAAAACTCTAGAACTTGCATTGTGAAATGTATGCACATTTCACACTTGAGCAAAGCCAATGCTCATTGATGAATTTCAGCTTTCAGCAAAGACACTCAAAAAATTCAATTGTTTAAGAGCTAATATAGATACTAATCCTTAAGCGCTATGATGTCCATATTCTAAACGATGAACACACGGCTTGTAGGTGCTGTTTAGTTCAACTAATTTCTTGTTTATCTAAGAATCTTGAAAATACAACCTTCTTTAATGACCAATTTCATGAAATTTCAATAAATGATATTTGTGTACAAAAATATAAGCAAAAATGTACAAAAATTTAAAAATGGATTGAGGCGTTAATCCCCAAAGTCCCCAATGTCTCTTCAGGGGACACTTGGAAGTTCAGATAGGTTACTATTTGACTTCAACTTTTGGTGATTTTTTTTTAAACTTTATCATAAAATAGAAAAACTCATTAGCTTTGTGGAAATATGATTTTTATTTCAATTGGTGCCCAAGAGCAAAAGTTATGCCATCTTAAACATGATTTTCACTTTGTCCGGTAGAAAAAGAAATCTACAAAAAATTGAAATAAAATTGAATTTTTTTCTTCTTGTAGATCTTATTTTTGTCTACATTTGAATCTTTGATTCGTTTTATTTGAATTAGTGATGAGGAATGCAGTTTCCGCAATTTTTCAAAAACAATTGTTTGATAAGGTTAAGTTTGCTTGCAAGAACAATCTCACTTTGGGGATTATGGTGTTTTAATACCATCTTAGAGCTATTAATAATTTGGTGTTTTATTGAACCTTGGACCTACTTCTACTTAACAAATTTTTAATGAATGAAAATCAAGTGTTTTTCTTTTTGAATTTTTTTCCTCCAACTTTCAACTCTAATCTTCAACATAAAAAAATTTAACCTCAAACTCAATAGTAAAAAAGAATTTAAATAAAGAGATTCAAAGCCTAAAAATCTAATCATAGAATATGAAAAAAAAAAAAAAAAACTTGTTTTTTCACTTTAAATGCAGATATTTTACAATCTATGCAGTCAATGATTCTAAAATTTCTACTTCACATTCTTATATTAGTCTAGTGCAAGATCCTATAGTTAGATATGCCAAAAAAATGAAAACTTTAAGAGTTTTGCACCTTGCAATAGAAATGGCAGTTTTAAGTGGTTTTTGAAAGAAAAGAGACCTTTGGACTTTAGGAGTTAAGGGGTTAAATATGCAGCCGTAGACCTAGACAATATAATTGACTCAAATTATCTAAGTTTTTGATGCATTGTTTATATATCCCAATGCAGACAAGCTCACACTTTCATAAGAAAAAACCCATAGATTCCACTAAGCTATTTGGTTTAGATGCTTACATCATAACTAAGCAAGTTGGTACCCATATAGAGTATTTCCAAAATTACAACACCCATCATTCATGGTGTAAATGGTGAATGCAAAATGTCAATTTATCTCTTACAATATCTTGATATGGCATAAATTCATAGAGCATTAAAACAATATAATTATATCTAGAGCAACAAAAATGTAGGCAAGAATAAAACAATATGGTATGCACGTTCAAATCTTCAACATTAAAGTTCCATAATGCATGTATAATGTCTCTTCAAAGTCACTTGTGAGACTTTAAATGAATAAACTCTTGATGTATGCCAATCATAGAACATGATTGAAGTTAGTCTTTATTTCTAGTGTATACTCCTTTTTTGTATTCATTCTCTACAAAAGTGCAAGAAATAATAACTTAATAACAATGACAAATTTGTATACTATAGAATCACACAATAGATGAATCAATTACTGCTACAGAAGACAAAGTGACCATTCTAACTCAAAATTTTCAAACCTAATAGATGATCCAATAAAGATCATTCAAAGTACATTGTAACCAAATTAAGGGGATGCATTCAATTGAGTGTTTAATCCTTTAATGACTAAGAAACCCAAATTAGGCCTCAAATTTCTTAAGCAATTTTAAAGAGTTTATATGTTTTAAAAAAAACTTTAATAATTATTTACTTAAACCAATGCATGTGATATTCTTCACGCAAGCTAATGATATTATACAATTTTCATTTTCATTATACTTTCTATAATATAATCAATCGAAGTATGCAATTTAAAATCATGAATTCTTAGTACATAAAGGGTTAACCACCTAAGTGGTTGCAATCTGCTTTAATACTACTTTGGCATAAGAACTTGATTGTGCCACATGCACAAAGCTTCGCCAAAAAACATTGATGTATGAATTTGTGCTCATATTTTTGTGAAAGTGCAACTTCATGCTTAGAAATGTGGGGATCAATAAATTGTAATTTTTTGACCCTCCTACTTATTCTTCTTAATTATTTATACATGAAGAATATCTCAAAAAAATTTAGGAGACAAGCATTTAATTTATAGTCTAGGAACACACATAGAAGCAACAACGTCATGTTGCCATTGCTAGAAGAAAGAGTGGGTGAGCTGACTTCCTGATTCTTTGTCAAAGGAATAAAGGACATACATTGTACTTGGAATTTTGCTCACCCATCCAATTTTAAATATTTTATATTTGTTTTTGTATAACTAAAAGATCCTAGCTAGTAATAGAGATTATCCCTTCATATTTACCCTACATGATGCTACGTGCTTGGTTACTAACTATAGCTACGCACTTGATGGTGCTCTGCTATAGGTCTAAACTCTACTTGCTCCACTATGTAGGATTTAGGTGCTACAATAGTACCAAGAAGGTGATGAAAGACAATGGACAAGTGATGAACTACATCTTATTTTCGATGGGTCACTTGGCCATTCTTTTGGCGATAGCACCAAGGTTGTTGGTTCTACATACTACCTCTACACCACCACAAATTAGGAGATTGTCTAATTCTATGGATTTATTTTTGGTGATTGCTTAGCTGAGTCTTTTCTATCTACATATTCTATTTTGTTTTGAATTGGAAACTTTGTGAATCCTCTAAAACTTTTGAAATAGAAAGATTCCTAAATTTGGCATATGAAGTATTGTTAAGATTCCATTATGCTTCAAGACAGTGGACAACAACGCTTATTCTTTCAAAGGTTGCCACACGGACAAAAGAGATAAAAGAGATAACCATCATTCTTTGGGCCACCAAACATGATTGCTAAGGCACCCAAAGAAACTCTAGAATGCTTTTGCTTGTATAGATTGAGCAAGTTTGTAATTAAGGTCACTCATTACCAAGACTTAAAAGGATTTGAAGTAGAATTAAAGGACAATTTGTAACTCCTCTATGCACAAATCATATCTTAGCCAAGTTAGGGCACTTTACCAAATCCTAAACTTTGTAGAAATCTTATAGCTTTTTGATGTGAGTGTAGAGATCACCATACGTAGTTGAAGGGTCTCTTCCTTAACGTGAATTGTTGCAAGCTTGAAACACAATTTAGAAAGACTTGGGCTTATGAAGGATAAAGTAGAGGTTGGAATGGTAGAAGGGTGTGTAACTATGTGATTGGATTTCTTTCTAAATTCTACATGAGGACTCAAACTGGCATAGCCATTATCATTGCACTACAAGAGAAAGGAGTATTTTATGTATAGTTCTAGTAGTATAGTCCTACAAGTAATGACCTTTTAGGAGATTTTTAATAAAAATTTATTGAAAACACATGTATTTTTAATAAGTTTTTACAAAAAAATCTCCTGAAAGCTGGCTCTTCTGCTGAAGGACCGCTTTCCCTGCATTGGGAATATTCTGGTGTATGACCCGGTGCTGTCTGAGATGGAGTGTGAGTTCTTGACAAATCTGGGATGCACTCCAATCGTTCGAGACGAAAAGGGCAGGCGACAAGCTCACGCTCCCACGTTGTTTTACATGCCACATTGTGGCGCTTCTCTGTACAACAATCTCCTAGACGAGAATTTGGATCCATGGTGCCTCGGATGGGTCTCCATCCTGCCGGAAACAGCTTCCAGAGATACCAAGATAGTTGGTCTGTGTTTCCTAAGCCCAAGCATGCTAGGCCTGATTGTTTGTTCTGATTGTTTGTTAGGAATGCAAAGCATGTAACAGAGTATCCTGTGAATGCTGCTTCGTTTCCATGCTTGTCGGCTTTCAATGATATGCATGAGTTGGCACCTGTTTCCAATTGACAAAATTTTATGAGGATTCTTCCTTGAGTGTCATTATTGATTTATGTCTAGTCTCTTGGTGGCTGTGGGGAGATTTCGTGCATCTTTGTCACTTTCTGCATCTGCTGACTTGCTTTTTGAATCACACCGGATAGTTTGCTTTCTAATCTGGGCTTATTTTCTTCTTCTGCTGTTGTTGTCGTCATGTTTTATAAGGACCTTCAGGTGTCTGTTCGGCATTCGGATATAATCTTAAGATGGAATGTAATTGGAAATTCAAATGAATAAACATTTTCCATGTGGTTTATTGCATTACGATTTGTACAATATGTTCGTGAGCAAGCTCGAGTGATCAAGCTACCTCCGCTTTTTGGCTCCAGGAATCCCGTTTTCCTACCTCCAGAACATAAAAATCAGGTGTCTTGAGAAAAATGACTTCGTGAAAACCTATTGAACACAACAGATGAGGACCAAAGTACTGTCCACAATCTGAATCTTGAGAATATAAAAAGCTGTATAGCGTAGACAGTAGAAGAAAATTCCGGAGCACCTTGTTTCAAGGCGAGTCAGTGGCTCAGTGTAGTGATGTCGAGCGTTTCATAATTGCAAAGCAGGACTGCTCACATGGGGATCAAACGCTTTCCCATGTAAACAGCGCCCTCAAATCAGTAACTGTCTGATTCTTGATCCTGCATTCAAAACGGCTTCACTGAAACTGGGTCCAAGCAATTTCTATGAAGCAATGGCATCTGGGTCGATTATTGTGTCTTGTGCCTGCTTTGATTCCTGCCATTCCATTGACACTATACTTCAGCTACACTAGAGTGCCCTGTGGCGTTGCCACAATCAAAACAAAAGTAAAAGTAATTTTTTAATTTAAAAATAAATAAAAAACAACTCAAAAATCCATAACTTTCTCATCCTCAATCAAAATGCCACAAAACCAAGCATGTGCACCCCTCCTTGCCGAGAGCTTTCCGATGGTACCAACATTGTGACCAAAATATAAGAAAAAATATATTTTTTAATTTTTTAGTTCATAAAAATACTTCAAAATTCAATAACTTTCACACCATGAGTCGGAACGCCACGAAACCAAGCCGGTGCACCCCTCCTTGCCGAGGGCTTTCTGACGGTACCAAGATCATGACCAAAATATAAGTAAAAGTAATTTTTTAATTTTTCAGAACCAAAAATAACTCGAAAATGCACAACTTCCACACTATACGTCCAAATGCCACAAAACCAAGCCGGTGCACCCCTCCTTGCCGAGGGCTTTCCGGCGGTACCACGCACAGGACCGGGGGATGCACGGTCCGGGAGATCTCAACGTGACAAACAAAACAAACAAACAAAACAAACCACCTATCTTAATAGAAGAGACTGGTGTGCCCTGTGTTGTTGCCACAACTATTGGGATGTCAAAAGTAATGTCTAAGCCCTCCTAATTCTCCTTAAACCAAAATCAAAATAATTTATTAATTTTTCAACTCAAAAAACACTTTGAAAATTAGTAACTTTCCCACTGTAGGTCTAAACTTCACGAAATCAAGCCCGTACACCCCTCCTTGCCAAGGGCTTTCTGACAATACCAAGCATGCGATCGGGGGACACACAATCCAGGAGATCTCAAAATAAAAGTAATTTTTTAATTTTTCAACTCAAAAAATACTTCAAAAATCAATAACTTTCTCACCATAGGTCTGAATCATTATTTATAAGACTATACTACTAGGACTACACTTAAAACATCCCTTTCTCTTGCAATGTTGAAAGCAGGCCAATATGATTGTTACTGCTTGAAATATCTAAATATGACCATTAATGTTGGTAATAACTTTCTCATATTTTTCTTTGAATTCATTGCAAATGTAGCTTTTATCTAGGTAAAAGTCTCTTCTTCCCTATTAAGTTTAGCATTTCATGCCAAATATTTAATTTAAGTTGGGAATTTTATTGGCAAATGTTCAAAATAGGTTCTTGCGAAGTTCAAAGTTTCTCCATATAATTTTTTTTGAGGAAGTAGCTTCTTAAATTTCCATATTTAGAAATACTTTTGTTGACCTAGCTAATAGATGGATGCTATAACTTAAAGCTTTTTGTGGATTTTTCAAGGACTTTTACATGATGTTGTAAACTTTTCACTATGGTTATTAGACTACAATATTATAGCCATTGTAATAACACCCTAAATATGCCTATATTATTTGCATTTTTGAAATGTGATTCTACTTTCTATTACTTTGTATACCATCTCTTTATAAATGATAGCTCTACATAATTGAGTTTTCAAGTCATATTAGTTATTTTCTTATATAAATGGGATCTTGGTTCAAATAAAATATCCATGTAGCTAGTGTTTTTATACTTTTGACTTTTTATTTTAGAAACAACTTTTTTAGAAAAATGTATAATTAAATCTTCTTCAAGATCTTCTTCTTTTATTTTTTTTTGTAATTTTTGTAATCATAGAATAATAGATGAATGACCATTGTAGATACTTAGAAATCAAAGAGTTAATTTCTAATGACTGCAGCATTATTTTGAAGTCTCAAACAAAAAATAAAATAAAATTTAAGCATAGGAAGATGGATCATCTTTATATTGTTGTACCTCAAATTGTTTTTCCGCCTATTTAACTTGTTTAATGAAGAAATTAATGCAATGTGTGAAATATTATAATGAAAATGCTCAAAATTTACTATGAGAAGAATTAATGAAGTATTCATGATCATATGTTTGGTCACTTTTTGTTTTCTGGGTAATTAATGTAAAATGAACTTTTAGAGAATTATAAAACAAAAACAATTTATCTAGTAGATAAACTCCATGAATTGTCAAAGTGAAATGCTTATTTGGATGCAATTTGATGTATGTTTATAAAAAATTCATTATCTTAGAAAATCCTCAATGGAACATTATGAGTATTTTAATATAGAAAATTTCTAATAAACTTTCCTTCCAAATAAACTTCTAACTTTTCACTAAATAATTTATAATTAAAACTTGATGTCTTTATCAATGGAAGTGTGGTGCAATTGACATGATTTTGCTTTTGTAAGTGTGATTTGCCAGAACCTCAATATTTTTTTGTCTTTCATATTACTTTTGAAGTGGTTTATGTTCATTGTCAAATGTCTAAATTTGAATTTAAAAAAAAATCTATTATAAAAAATTTGGCATGCGCTTCCGAAGATAGAATTTTCAAGTTCTAATTTGGTGGAAAGATAGAAGTTTATTTGGATACCAGGCCCATTTTACTATCGTCTGGGTGAAATCATCGAGGTTCGGGCAGCGAGCCTCGAAGCCGGAGCTAGTCCGCAGGTAGGGAAATCCTAACCTAACATAGATTGGCTCTGCTCTCATTCCGGAGCATAGTTCTTGCTCATGTCTGCGTATTGAAGGTGCCATGGCATTTCCGTAAGTTAGCACTGGAAATACTTCTGCGGGTTCTGCGAGAAGGTGAGCTTTGAGCAGAATGGAAGGTGTCATAATATGGACCATTATGTGAGGGATCTTTCTTTGTTGGGATGCTTGCTTGACTTGGTTGTATGAACGTTCACCGAATTTCGAAATGACCTATTCCTCAATAATCATGTTCTAAGTTTTTTTTGTATAAAAAGTATAATTTTTGCAAAAGGATACTACTGGAATTCTTTTATAATTGCTTTCCATGAATGCGTACGTTCTGGTAGAGAGTGTGTCGGTGGATATGCTCTTCTCCCCTAGTAGCTTTCATGTTGTCGTTGGTCTCCCCTTCTGCTGTCTGTCTATTTGATATTCGTAGCATAGTCGCAGCACCGAAACTGAAGCCTCACCTCTTGCATCTGCTCCTTAAACCCTAAACCCCTGCCATTCCGTTTTTCCACAACCAGGGCGTCGTCTTGCAAATCTAATAGGAGGCTTCATGACCATTGCAGTCTCTTCCACCCTACGTCGCAATGCTCTTTTCTATGGCGTTCGTCAATTCAGGTATGCTTTCTTCTCGTTCTGTTGTTTGCGCTCTTTGTGACGACCCCAACAAATTTGGCGACACTTGATGTGATCGGACGATTGTTCTGGAGTGTTACACGAGTTCCTGACTTTGATGGTGGGGGAACAGGACAATCGGCTATGAAAAGTCCTCGTGTTGGCTGGATCCCTGTGCGGCTGCTTTTGCGCTGCAAGGTTCGCAGGTAAGAGATCATCCCGTGGTTTCTCCTCTTCTAGTACCTTCGCGCCTATTCATTTGATTCTTGTCAATGAGTTCTAGCCTTTGTGGTGTTTTTCTCAATCAGGGTTTGGAAGGCTGTCTGGAATGTGTTCTCTTTACCCTCGTGCTGCGTTAGAGGAAAAATTTCCCGTACTATTAGTCTATGCGTACAGCACCTCACATGGATTTGCTTTTAAATACCTGCGTTTCTCGTACTACCTTAATGTGAAAGATTTGTGCCAATGAAGTTCTCTTTTTTATATCTTCTGTTCTCGAGTGTTAGTTTGACGAGAATCATAATATCTTCATTCATAGGCTAAGGATACTGAGTATCTTCCCTTTTTCTAGCAATGTCTAGAAAATGTCTAGAAAATGTCTAGCAATGTCTAGAAAATGATGGCTCGAGATGAATGCCAAATTCGCTGTTTAAAATAGCCATACATTTATCATAGCCTTATGACTTGTACATCTAGCTGATTCTTGAGTTGGTAATGCAGGCCAATGAAGAGTGCACCTCTGGTTCCAATTGGACCTTATACAAATTACTGGAGATAAAGAACTCCTCATCGATTTTCAGGTTGGATCATTCGGCCAAATTTTGGTAATTAGGGGATGTGCTTCGATATTTGATATCGCTGGAAGTAGCATGACAAGGTTTACTATGATTGAAGCATAGCGTGGCATAGGTGAAACAGAATATGTGGCCTAGAGTTTGTTCTACATTGCTTTCATTGTCAGAATTATTGTTGTCAACACACTGCTTGAAAGCTTGTTGCAAATATCTGATTTGCGAACTCAAGAACCAGGGGGGCCTTACATTGTCACTGTTTGGGCTAAGCCTGGAAGTCGGTCCAATCCTGTTTTTCCTCTTGAACTATTTGTCAACTTGTTATGTATCCAGTGTATGCAGCGAAATATCTTGGAAGAGGTTGGCTATGGCACTGACTTCCTTGCTTCCGAATAGATATGCAACAAACTTGTTGTCGTCGCATGTAGCGCTTCTTGGTTCTGCTAGGCAAGAGTTATCTCCGATGTTACAGAGTCGGATGTACACATCGTTGTCAGCGAGCAGAGCTCAGATTCTTGAAGTGGAGGACCAACACGCCGAGCTTGTTGGAGATTCTGATGCTGGAAGTGGTTCTGAATTGGAAGAATTTGAGTGGGAAGTTGAAGATGCCGAAGAGCCTGAAGACCTTGAAGACATAGGAGATCTCCAAAACCTAGAAGATTTTGAAGACATTGAAGAACCAACAGCGCCTCGTGCGCCTCGCAGGTCGAATGGTCGAGCACCTGACTACTCAATGAGAATTGAAGCCCCTATTGATGAGATTTATGCACTTCTACACTCGCGTGGGTTTATTTCTGTGAAGCAGAAGAGACCAACCCCAAATGACTCAGTGTTGGGTCAAGAGGATTACCGCATCATTACTTGGTACCGTAGAGTTTGTATTGGGCTTCTGAACTATTACTCCTGCTGTGACAATTTCCTAAAAGTGAAAGCCATTGTGAACTACCAGCTTAGGTGGTCAGCCATCCATACCCTTTCCAAGAAACACAAGTCAAGCTCGCGTCAAGTCATCCAAAAGTATGGGAAGAATCTGGTGGTTACACGGGACGGGAAGGCCGTGGCATCATTTCTTAGTGTTGAAGAGATAAAGAAGCATCAGAGGGGCTTCTTAGAGATTGATCCAGTTCCACCCGAGACGCTCATAGATGTACTGTACACTAGGATGAAACGGCGAAGCAGGGAGGAGAAAAAAATTCAAATAGGAGCATAAGAGTTTGGTGGACGTTCATTTAATTGTTTGAGCTTGAGCAAGGGGAGCCTCCTGCGATGGATCAGAGACCACCAGGGGCCGGGCTGCTTCACCGCTCTTGAGCCGACTTGCCTATGAGAAATTCCATCTTCAGGTACTCTTTGACATTCTGCAAAACTCTTGGTAATTTTGTCATTTGAAATTCATCTAATGCGGTGGTCTTTTCCCTTCTTATAACTGCAACTATGGTTGTTTCAGGATCAACATCAGTAACAAAGCATTTGGATACGGGACTCTTAATCGGAAGTGTAGTGACCCTTTGAAGCATGTTGAAAGATTCCAATTCGCAGATTCAAACTAGGAAGGTTTTCTATTGACAATTCAAGTATGCCTTTGTACGAATGAGAAGTTATTTGGACTCAACATGCCCTTAAGCTTATGGACTTGAACATTCCCCCCAAGCAATCTATTTACCATCCAAATTATGGACTTTTGAGGGCTTAAGGATTAATGTTTAACGTGCTACAAAATTGTTTTAGGGAATATTGGGCAACATATTCTCCCTCTTCTATGGATGAAATGCTAAATTGTTACAAAATCTTGGGATGATATTGTTCTTTTTGGATGAATAAATGGATTTTCATCCATACTTTTCATGTTTAGATTATACTCATGGATATAAATAGCTTCATTACTTTGTAGAAGACCACTTTTTGCATTGCACTAAATAAGTCAAATAAGTCAAAATAAGTGAAAAACCTTGCCTTAGCTAAATACATCTTGTCACTACATCTTGAGTGTTTGAATTAATTTAGTCAGATGACTGAAAAACTTACAATAATTATCATGTATCTAGTGGTTGGCAAAAGATATTTCTACAAATAGATGCTATTGTTTTTTTGGAATGTTTTCATCTAATATTTTGTGAAAAAATGTATTTGGACTTCATCTTGAAGAATGATTGTTTGGAAAAATAACAAATCATTCTATTTTTAGGATTGTATCTAATTAAATTTGCTAACTTTTATTCCATATTAGATATATCACAAAGAATGTTGAACCTAACCAATGGGTGTGATAAATTGAAGTTCTTCTAAAGTATCCATATCATAAATTCATGTATTCCCTCCGTTTGAAAATAGTATATCCATTCTTAAGAGTGATTGTATTAAAAATGGATACACTCTTTTCTAACAAAGGTAGTAGAAAACATATTTTCTTCTTCCATTGACTTATCACATGATTTTTCTTCAAGTTTTTTCAATGCATAATAAATGAGCATTCCTCATCCATCTAATAGATGGTTGAGTATTTATGAGTTTATTAATGTTATTTATATAAATAATTAAATAATATATTTATAATTTTTTAATTTGATTAAAACAATAATACATGATGTTTACAAATATTCAATATGAAGAAAAAACATTAGCATTTAACTATTCAAGTGGGATGAAATTTCATTGAATAGATACTCTAACATTGCGCTAACAAACTATTTTTGTATTTGATTCTACAGTCACTTACTTGCAACCATATTCATATATATGTATTTATACTCTATTTTACATTTTTTAACCTTTCACTTATAGTATCTTTAAATAAAAAATAAAAAATGGACATCACATTGGATATCAAAGATTCATAATTTCATGATCAATTTAGAAGTTTCATATGACATCAATTGGAAATGATACAAATCAATTCTATTCTCATGATATAAGCGATTAGTCATCATATCAAACTTTGAAATCTAAGTCTTATTCAATCATACTACTAAAATCATAAGTCCCTCTGTAATATCACAAATGCTACCATTAATACCAGGGGCTCATGCTTGCTATGCTACGCATTCATTGTATCACATATTAGTAAAAATTTGCTATATTTGAATAGAATGCATGATAATGATTTTGATAAGTCTTTCAAATAATTATTTTAAATATTTTGTAAAACTATTTCCAATCATGCATACATAGAAATCATATTTTCACACAATGTGATATTACTGAAATAGAGTAGCAATTTACAATCACCTCTGTAATATCACTTTTTACAAAGGATGATATTATAGAAATAATATAGTCGTTGCAATTGAGGTGATTTTAAAGAGGATGAATATGGTGATATTATAAAGGTAACAATTCCATTGCTTTTCTTGGCTTTACACTTCTTTGCACTTCTATGATGTTGTGCTTTTGTGAGCTTTGAGCTTTCATGATTTCAATTTTCTATTGGTACTACCAAATGATTTGAGAAATTTATTAAATTGAACTGATTTTGGATTTCACAACAATTAAATTGTTCACAAAGCTTTTGAGATTTACAATTTTTTCCTTTAAATTCTTCTATTTGGATTGCCATTGTTTGTAAAACTAGAATCAAATTTCTAATGCATTCTAATGTATGTGTATTTTTTACCGTATTCATCATTGCATGTATTTCATTCATCAATCATTAAAGTTCTATTGTTTATTTCAGCATATGTTTATTTTTTTAAAAGATTATATGTCTTATGAAATTCTAATGGTGAATGTGTAGCATAACAAGCGCCAACTGCTAGCATCATTTTCTAATTAATAATCAAATCATTAAAGAGGATCCATAGGATGATATTATAAAGGTAGCAATTCAATTGCTTCTCTTGGCTTTACACTTCTTTGCACTTCTATGATTTTGTGCTTTTGTGAGCTTTGAGCTTTCATGATTTCAATTTTCTATTGCTACTACCAAATGATTTTGAGAAATTTATTCAATTGAAGTGATTTTGGATTCCACAACAATTAAGTTGTTCACAAAGTTTTTGAGATTTATAATTTTTTTCTTTTCAATTCTTCAATTTGGGTTGCCATTTTTTGTAACAATGGAGTCAAATTTCTAATGCATTCTAAAGTATGTGTATCTTTTATAGTATTTGCCATTGCATATATTTCATTCATCATTCAATAAATTTCTATTGTACATTTCAATATATGCTTACTTATAAAAAAATTATACAAAGATTTGAATCATTTTTACTTGAAGATTTATTGAAATTTTGTTCTGCATTCTATCTAATACATAAAAATTCTTATAAAATTCTAATGATGAATGCGTAGCATAGCAAGCGCCAACTGCTAGTCATACTATTAAAATCATAAGTCCCTTTGTAATATCACAAATGCTACCATTAATACTAGAGGCTCGTGCTTGCTTTGCTACGCATTCATTGTATCACATATTAATAAAAAATTGATATATTGGAATAGAATGCATGATAATGATTTTGATAAGTCTTTAAAATAATTATTTTAATTATTTTATAAAAATATTTCCGACCATGCATACATAGAAATCATATTTTCACACAATGTGATATTATTGAAATCATGGGGAGGACACTCCCCGTGTTTTAGAAACCTACGTGCGGCGGAAAATGTACGGTAATACATGTAATACATCCTAAAATTTAATTTTTTTTTCCAAAAAAAAATTATGAATATATTGTGCTACTTTAAAAGTTTATGTTTTGAATTATTGATATTTTTTTATGCTAATAGTAATTAGTTGTAAATTTTTAAAGAAAAAACATACACTGTAAAGCTGAAAATAACTTTCTCACCCCTATATTATATAAGAAAAAAGATTTGAAAAATGGAAAAAAAATTGTATAGAATAGCTTTCTATTCAAAGTATATTTTGGTTGAATACTGATGCAATAGTCATCATCATGTGATCTCTATAAATATTTTAGTTGAAAACCATGCCATTTTAGTTCATTTTTCAACCTTTTCTAGACAACATATCTTATGTTATTTGGAATTGAAATTTTTGTCAATAGAAACCTTTAGTCATTGTTAAACAAAGCTCAAAATTTTAGGATGAAATTATAGTTTATTCCAAAGTAAATAGGGGGTCAAAAAATCACTTCGCCGCACGTGGGTACCCCGAATGTAATGAGAGTGTCCTCCCCGTGATTGAAATAGAGTAGCAATTCACAATCACCACCGTAATATCACTTTTTACAAAGGGTGATATTATAGAAATAATATAGTCGTTGCAATTGAGGTGATATTAAAGAGGATCAATATGGTGATATTTTAAAGGTAGCAATTCCATTGCTTTTCTTGGCTTTATACTTCTTTTACAGTTCTATGATTTTGTGCTTTTGTGAGCTTTGAGCTTCTGATTTCAATTTTCTATTGCTACTACCAAATGATCTAAATTTTTTATTAGATTGAACCGATTTTGAATTTCACAACATTTAAATTGTTCACGAAGCTTTTGAGATTTACAAGTTTTTCCTTTAAATTCTTCTATTTGGGTTGTCATTGTTTGTAACAATTGAGTCAAATTTCTAATGCATTCTAATGTATGTGTATCTTTTATTGTATTCATCATTGCATGTATTTCATTCATCATTCATTAAATTTCTATTGTTTATTTCAATATATGCTTATTTATTAAAAAAAATTATATGAAGACTTTAGTAATTTTTATTTGAAGATTTATTGAAATTCTTGCTCAACATTCTATCTAATACATAAAAATTCTAATGAAATTCTAATAGTGAATGCATAGCATAGCAAGCACCAACCGCTAGTATATCTTAAAAAAGTTATGTTTCTACTTTCATTGGTATTTGGTATTGGCTTCCCATTTTTCCTTGGATAAAGTTTTTGAGATTGTTATTATGTTATTTTTTTTAATTGAGAAGTATCATGTTCACAGAGCAAGTTTGATAGAAAATAATCCAAAAAATAGATGTTGAAATTTATGGAATTTTTTTTTTATTGAATATTTTTTTTACATGTGATAAAAAAGAATCTTGAGAAACAATTTTGTTTAAGCATTTGTTGGATTTATTTCCAAAAATGTTAAATATTTGCCAAAAAAACTATTGATCTTGCCTTTATTGTACGATAATATTTTAACTAAGTTAGATAGGATGTCTTTAATAAATAGTGCAATTGGAAACAAATGTGGACATTAGCTTAAAAGTCTTATAATAAAAAATTATTATGCCATTTAGTGAGCCATTTATTATGCTAAATGTCTTGATTCAACTTGCTTGATCATGAATGCTTAAAAGGACATTTTGTGTCCTTTAGATGATTGAAGGCAGAGGTATGTAGTATGGAATAAAAAACATTTTTTTGTCCAAATTTCTATGGAGGAGTTGATTGAGTTTATTTTCAATGAATGTTGTTGGATTTGTCCTTCTTTGTGATATTTTTTTGACTTTTCTATGGTGAAAAATGATAAATCCATGAATTACTATACATAGGAGTAGATTTTGGCAATTTTCTTCTTTTGAATTGAATTTTAATCATGATAATGATTTTATTTTAATTTTAGCCTGACTAATTACATGAAGCTTATAAAGTCTAATTTTTTCTCCAATCCAAAATCTCTAAGAGTTTCTAAAATTCAATGCTTTATTGCAATATGAACTTTGGTCTATAACCATGGATTATTGAAATTTTAATTTTATAATGACTAGCAAAATTAATTTTTACTATAATATTCTATATTGCAATATACAATAGTTGAAAAAATCTAGATTTTAAAGCATATTTTTTATTCTACATGAATTTTTTATTTTTTATTGATAAATGATAAATTCGCAATAGTTTCAAATTTTCATAAAACATTTTCAAATTCTTTTTACAAGTTATAAAAGATGTATGATTACATCTCTGATAAGTAAATGTAAAAAATCCATTCACTTATAGTTTTTTACTAAGAAGACCCTGGAGCTTGAAAACATAAACCTAGGTCCATCCTTTTGAGGTTAAATCTTGAGAAGTCAAAAAATAATTGATGAATTGTTAAACCAAGCTTGTTCATATTGAAAAATAGATGATTTTCATCCAAATTTTCTTTGGGGGGTATTTTGAGGCTTTCCACTTGGAAGTGGAAAGTCCTTTTCTAAAAAACTATAGAATTTTCTAAAGAAGAAGATCCTAAATCTATAGATAACAAAAGATGCCTTTTTAGTTGATATTTTGTAATTTCTACTTCCTTGTTTATTATATCTAGCTTTACTCCAATTTGAATTTTAGATAATTCCCAAAACTGAATATATTATTGCCATTTAACCTTTAGGCATATTATTGTTTTCTATAGAATTTTTGATTATAGAATGACAAGGAATTTTCGTTACACTATGATTTTTTACAAGATAATATACGCCTATAATGAAATTTTCAAAATTTTAAGCTTATTTGTGTTTTATATGAATTTTTATTTCACTTTTTTTATTTTAAAATTTCAAGATAATTTCAAATTTTGACTGAAATTTGTTCACTATTCTTATAGAAGACGTGTGAGTTCTTAGATCAAAGAAATTACAAAAAAAAATTCCATTCATTTTCAATGGCCAAATGGTTCTTGAAATTTGACCACATGATCATAGATACTAGTGTTTCACGGTTACTAATGTTATATATTTTTAATAGCTTCATTATTTCTTATTTTTCAAGCCCTATACAAAATAGTGAAATTAGGTTGCCTTACCCTAAGAAAATTATTTTACAATCCATCAAAGTTAACAAATACTTCTACAAATATTTCCATTTATATATACATGAAGGCTCATGAGTCCCAATTACAACAATATGTAATTCAAAAGTAGTGCATATAAGGATAAATATTTATATAGTGTCAAATCTCAAGAAATTTGTATGGGACAATTTGTATGGAAATTTCACTATTTTGTGTACTTTCCATAATGAATATTATCTCTTGATTAGGAGCTACCGGCAGCGCAGACAAAGTTTCTTCATTGCAGTCGGTGGAAACTGGAAAGTGCATGCCGGGCACGCAGAACAGTCGTCTCTGGCCACCCTTAAAACCCTAGCCCTAACTCTTCTCCCTGGATTCCATTCATATTCGCCATCTCCGATGAACCTCCATTACCTCTCCCTTGATTTTGCGTCTCAATCCCCGCGCAGTCCTATTCAATTTTGAAAGCTCATGCCTCTTTCTGTCCCTGTGACTGTAAGCGCGCCTTCAGAGAATTTTCTTCTGTGAAATTTCGACCGACATTGAGCAAATTAGAGGTTTCTGTAGAAGTTTGATTCTGTTGTGTTTGGATGGAGACGTGGCGGGGAAGAGGAGGTCGTGGAGGTGGAGGGAGGGGCGGGAGAGGACCTATCGCTGGGCGACGTCCCGTGGCTGAGGCTGATCGGATCAGTATTGTGGACCGGCTTAATCAATTCAAGGCTAGCAATGAGCAAGGTTTATTCTCTTGGACTGTTTAATGGACTGTTTAGTGGTGAAGTATGCAAATGTGTATGAAATTCTTGAGCCAATGCATGAAAGCATGCATCGTTGAATTGAACTTTTCCTGAGAGTGTCCAAGTATAATGACATTAAGAGCACCGCATCTAATTACGACACTTTAAGCGCTGAATTGGAGTGATTAAATAATATGTGTACATCCTACACATGCTTTAGAGGAGTAATGTGAATTTGGTATGTAGTTGTCATACACATTTGGTAGGGGTTACGTTGAATTCGGACCTGAAAGCTAATACTGCTTTTTTACATGAGATTGCCGTGTTTGAAACTGTGTATGGTTGCACGCACAAATTGTGTATTAAGAACAGCATATTGGCACAACTTCCGGTACTCCACTTCAATGGGTTCCATGTCTGGCATCAGCTGGATGAGTGAGGCGGAATCCTCTTTATGGATGGCTTGATATATTATTGGTATCGATTGAATGTTGGGGGGGGGGGGTACCGGTTATTTAGCCTGCTTGTTACTGCTTATTTCTCTAGCTTGTATATTATTTTGATATACCTAATTGTAGTTATAGTCTTAAATTCGTTGATACTCGTGAAGAATTCTTTTTGCCAGTACGTGTTCATTGTGGAATTTTGGGAATGCAGAGGTAGTTTTTGAAGCGGATCTTAGCAATCATGACAGAGCTGTGGTGCACGACACTTGCAAAAAGCTGGGTTTAAAGTCCAAGAGTCGAGGGTATGTGTTTGCTTCGCGATGCTGCTGGAGAATGTAGCTAAGACAAATTACACTTGTCATGTTTGAAATTCGTAAGCAAGAATTCTGAGTGAAAATATAGATGTCTTACGTTGCGAGTCTCTCATTCTCAACAGCAGGGTTTATACTTCACAAAAGCATGAAACAAAACACTTCTGTCTTGTATCCTTTGATTTTGTGCTGGTTCTCGATAATTAGTGCGTGCTTCAGGATTTTGTTGTTTTTGCTTAATAATTGGTGATGTGCAGAAAGGGAAATGATCGACGTGTTGCAGTTTTTAAACCTGTACAACAGCAGGGAAACAGGAAACATTCAGCAGCCCCTTTGTCGTTCTCACCGGCGTCTCAGGAAGTTCTAGCGGACCTTTTTTATAGACATCCTCCTGGGGAAGAGGAGCTAGTTGTAAGTAAATGGGATTCGCCAGCAATGACTTCGACCAGGGGCAGCGCCTCCAGGAGAAGGGATGGATCGAGAGGCGGAAAGTCTGGCAAGCAATTGACGATGAGTCGAGATGAGGTTGTAAGACAAGCTGCTGTACTAGCTTCACGACTACAGAAAGTGCCCGCTCTTAAAAAGGTTCGTACTCTTGTGACCACCTGGATTAACCACTTGGAACCACACTCGTTCTTTTCCTAGTGTACTATTTAATGTTTTCATTGCCTCATGCTTATGTCTTTGACTGAACTTGCTAGTTCTATTCGTGTTATCAGATGGCAGAGAAGAGGGCTACTCTCCCAATCGCTTCCTTTAAGAATGAAATTACAGCAACTGTGGACAACCACCAGGTCAGACGGTGTACTGCTTACAATCACTCAAGCTCATTATTAGTTTGTTAATGCTTATAAATAATGAGCTGGATTGGAATAATTTGGAGCCGAGTTCCCTGATAAATTTGTGAGGGCTGTCTGCTTGACTTTGTCTATTTCTATACTGAATTTGATTTTTTATGCCCTCAGTCTGTGATTAGATTGTGAATGGTTATTGGTTCATTTATTATTTATGTAACTGTCCGTTGATGTGCAAACTTCTTTCAGGTGGTTCTCATTGCTGGAGAAACGGGTTGTGGGAAGACTACGCAGGTTGATATGCATGTCTCCGCTGCTTCCAGGATATATTATGTTGATGTACTTTAGTATGTCGATAGCAGTTATTATATCGAAAACATGTCTTCATAGAAAGAAAAATAAACTTTGTTTCGTTTTGTTTGCTCTGTTGGGGTTCCATTTGGGGAATTTCACAAATTGAGACACGGGAACAATGAGCTACATCACGTGAAAGACGTTCGTTTGATTGGGTGGCCTTCAGGTTCCCCAGTACATACTTGATCATATGTGGGCTCAGAAGAAACCCTGCAGAATTATCTGCACTCAACCTCGGCGTATTTCAGCCACTTCAGGTTTGTCTTGTTTGACTCGATTGCTTCTTGACGATGACTTGGACCACTTGGAGTTTGGATGTGCTGAACTTGTTTCAGATGCGCTTTAGATTCAATTTCAAGTTTGCAAAAGTTAGGACTGTTGCTTGAATGACTGACATGAACTTGAATGCTAGTTTGATTACGTTTTCTGTATTTTCTTCCATTTTATCGTTAACAAATTTATTTCTTGCAGTTGCTGAACGAATTGCTGCTGAGCGTGGGGAAAATGTCGGTGATACTGTTGGTTATCAGGTTAGCTTTTGGGAATTTTTTCTTGGTTTTAATTTATATGATCGCTTTTACTAGTCTTTGTTGGGTTCACTTGGAATTCTCAGATGGTATTGAATTTGGATCTTTGTAATTTGACAGCATTTCTTGGTCTGGGAGACATGTTGATTCTAACTAATATTGCAATGGGAGTATTAGCATGGTGTTTGCAATGAATGCATATTGATGGAAGGTCGTATGGCTTGACCTTGGAATTTGCAGATCCGTTTGGAGTCAAAAGGGGGCAGGCATTCTTCTCTTATGTTCTGTACAAATGGTGTGCTTTTACGAAAACTTGTTGGATCGGGACGCCTTAAGATGAATGAAAATGTGTCTGTGATGGATGAATCAGAGGAATTCAGTGGGCTTGATGCCACTCATGTTATTGTTGTAAGTCTCTTGTTGGTTTCCTTGATTCTAAGACTTTATTTTCTCCACATTGTAGATTGCTTCTATTACTTGGTTGCCAATTTTTGGGTATTCATGATTTGTCACCGTATTATTAGCACAATACCAAAAATGGCAGCTGTTACTACTGATACCACCGAATTTTGTGTATCCATGATTCTCCTTTATATTTCTGAGCAGCTTATTTTTCCTTTATTCTCAATGATCTTTTGTTATTTTATGCAATTGCATCACATGAAGTGATTAATTACCATTGAATTTGCTGTTGGTCCACTGTGGCTCTCGCTGTCCTAGATGTCAGTTGATTAGCTTGATATATCCTGTATATTGTAAATTCCTTTTCCTCTCACTCTCAGATTTTTGAGATGTGGTTTTCCAGGATGAAATTCACGAGCGTGATCGGAATGCTGATTTCTTATTGATTGTGCTCAGGTGAATATAATCGGAGTCGCACGCCTAGAATCATTGAGTCCTGATGCTCTATGTATGTTTCACTTCATTTAAGCACTGGTGTTATAGTGGTTGTGTCCAATCTTACTGAATCTAGTCCATGCGATGAATGCCTTGCAAGTTTCTAGCACTGGATATGTTTGAAGTAGAGTTGGATTGCGTATCATCATGACAACAAATATCAGAGCTGATTTTTATCTTTGTTGTGCAGAGATTTGCTCGCATCAAAGCCAAACTTGCGGTTGGTGAGTCTTCTGAGTTCATCAGTAGTAACAGTTTCCACTTTTGATATTATGCTTATTGTGTCTCTATTTAAAGTCTTTACTTGAAGGCACATGCCTACTTTGAAAGCTTCAAACTTGTTGACTGACTTATACATTTGTCAGATTTTAATGAGTGCCACATTGGATACGGGACTTTTCTCTAGTTACTTTAACAGCTGCCCTGTGGTCCGAGTACCGGGCTTCACGTTTCCAGTAAGATTTCGACATCGATTGCCCAGATGCATTTCGTCAATTATTCATGTGCAGGGAATAATCAGATTTGCAAACTTTAGTCTGCATATGTATCTGAGATATGGCTTTCCTGGCGGTTCTGCATGTTTGTAGCCTGTTCTATTGTTCCCCTCTGTTCCGGCAACAACAACTAATCTCTTGTTTCATCTTTTATTTTTCCTGTTCTGTATATGAGCTTTTATTATTCATTAACTTACAAAAAAATTTAAGATTTGTCCATGTTTTGTTTGAGTTGTGATGGTAGATGAATTTTTGTTGTCATGTGACTCTCTTTATATTGAGTTTTGATTTCCAGTACCGTGTCCCTGATGTGTACGCACCAGAGCAGTTATTGATTTTCAAATTGATGTAATTTGTGTACGCAGGTGCAGACCTACTACCTTGAAGATGTGCTGGCCCTGACGGAGAACCAACAGCTAAATACTGAGAATGGACAGAATAGAGCAAAGACAACAACTCTCACCGAAGAAGACAGGAACAGCATGGATGAAGCTCTACAATTAGCTTGGCTAGAAGATGGTTTTGAAACGCTCATGGATACGATTGAAGAGTTTCCAAGATTGAATCTTTGCAATTACCGTCATTCGCAAACTGGAGCAACTGCATTAATGGTTACTGCTGGGAAGGGACGAGTTGAGGATGTCAAACAGCTGCTATCCATCGGGGCGGACATATCTGCCGCTGCAAATAACGGTGACACGGCTCTTGACTGGGCAACAAACAATGGGCAACAAGAAGTTGTCTCAGTTTTGAATGACCACATTGTGAATATGCAGCAGTCACAGGCTCAGGCAGCAGAAATAGCGCTGCTACAAAATTATCAGATGTCAGTTGATCAGGTAAGACCATTTGCAGAGTATTAGCTGAGAGTCTTTGCTAGTCCAGACCCCCAATGTGAGGTCGGACAAGTCAAATCGACGTTTGGCCTGTGACTTAACCACGATGAGAAAGCACTCCCACTCTGATCGTTCTTTCAAGTTCTGATGGAACTTCTGTTCTATGGATTTTGTGACAGGATGAAGTTGATGTAGCCTTGATTGAACGCTTGCTGCACATACTTTACTGGCAAGCCGGGGAGAGACTAGATCTCAAAGGTTCTGTTTTGGTCTTCTTACCTGGGTGGGAGGATATTACGAGACTTCGCGAGTGTCTACAGGCCTCCCATTGGTTCGGCGATGCCTCTAGATTCTTGTTATTACCCTTGCACTCGCTGGTGCCTTCAAGTGAACAGAGGAAAGTGTTCCAATCTCCGCCTAGCGGAGTCTGCAAAATTGTGTTGGCCACTAATATTGCTGAGACTGCGATTACCATCGATGACGTAGTGTATGTTATTGATAGTGGGCGAATGAAGGAGAAAAGTTATGATCCTTACAGCAACGTGTCTACTTTGCAGGTACTAGTTTGAATGTGCCAGAACAATTCGTTGTGGTGAACTGTATTATATTGGTTCTTTACTTTGGCATAGCAATCCTGTGATTTACCCGCTTTCAATCAATGAAATCTACAACTATTACTGAACATAAATATTCTCTTTTGTGTATGTTTTTTCCCAGACTGTCTGGACATCAAAAGCGAGTGCCAAACAACGTGAAGGTCGAGCAGGACGGTGCCAACCTGGCGTCTGCTATCATTTGTTCTCCAGGTTAAGAATGGAGTCTCTACCCGAGTTTCAGCTTCCTGAAATCAAACGAACTCCACTTGAGGAACTTTGTTTGCAGGTAATAGTACAAGTTGCACTGAGACAGATATATACCGTCACTCATATTGGGGCTCCTCTTGTTTGTGAGCATTTTGTATGTCCTTGACTACATATAGTGTACATTGGTCGCGTCTTGCAGCCCTGATCTGACTATCTTGCAAGGATTGCGAATCCCACTTCTTCTGTCACAAGTCGAAATTATGTGTTGCTTGATGTCATTTGATTTTCATTTTGTTTTATGCTCATTGTGCATTGTCCCAGGTAAAGCTTTACGAACCTCACGGACGGATTGCAGACTTTGTCTTGAAGGCACTTGATCCACCGCTTGAGTTAGCAGTAAGAAATGCAGTAACCCTACTACAAGACATTGGTGCTCTTACTTCAGACGAATTGCTTACAGACATGGGAAAGCAGCTGGGTTCACTCCCAGTGCATCCCTCCACAAGCAGGATGATTCTCTTGGCTATTCTGCTCAATTGTCTCGATCCTGCGCTGACCGTTGCTTGTGCTGCTGGTTTTCGAGAGCCCTTTGTCCTCCCGCTACACCCGTATCAAAAGAAGCAGGCTCAGAGTGCACGGCAAGAGCTCGCTGGGATGTACGGTGGCTACAGCGACCATTTATCTATTGTGGCAGCCTTTGATAGATGGGAGAGTGCAAGAGCTAGTGGCCAGGAGCATCAATTCTGCTCAAGGTATTTTGTGTCAGGTATAGTCCCATATCCCCAAATCAATAGTTGTGGCTGCAACCTGGCATATGTATGTAAGTCGTGGTGTTTTTGCAAAATTTGCTCTTCGTGGTTCCGTTCCAAGTCAGCAAGATTAAAAAGTAGAATTTGTTGTTCACTTGAAACTGAAAATTCCTTAGTACGTTGGTATTCTTTGTGGTGTTTCTGTCGTTACAGGTGGGACCATGGCCCAACTCGCTGGAATGAGGCAGCAGTTGCAAGCTGAGCTTGCACAGAAAGGCTTCATCAAAATGGAGTCGCATCCATGTAGCCTGAATGCTCGGGATCCTGGCATTGTGCGAGCAGTTTTGACAGCCGGAATGTATCCAATGGTTGGCAATTTGTTACCTCCCATATCTGGTAGTACGAAAGCTGTTGTGCAAACAGCAAGGGGTGAGAAGGTTCGGATTCACCCTCATTCCACAAGTATTCGCCCTGACGAGGTCTCTCGCGTGAACCCGTCCCTGCTGAGTCAGCTACTTGTTGTGTTCGACGAAGTCACTCGCGGAGAAGCTCAGGTCAACAATTCTTGCGTTTTTATGGTCACGCTTAATTCAGTTACAGCCTTTTGCCAGTTGAATCGTTTTGTTTTACTATGTTCGAATGGATTTTATTATTACCTCACTGCACATGCTAACCCCGGGACATCGTTTTCTGTTTTTTTCATATTTGTGTTCAGGTTTACATACGGAAGTGTACACTTGTGACTCCACACCCATTGGTTCTTTTGTCCACTGAGATGGTCGTGGCTCCCGCTGAGGGTGATTCAGAGGATACGATGGTAGAGCAAAGTACTGGGGGTGACGACGTTAGTGATGATGATGGAGAGAGTGGTGAAGACGAAGTAGAGGTACGGTCATTGACAAATACGTTATCAACATTCACCTGGCTCAACATGCTTCTTTCGGATTCTTGATGTATTTAGTATGCATGAACAGTTGGATTTTTTTAATGAATTGAGCTACTGTCGTGAATACATTGTTCAGAGTTTGTTGCTTCTCACAGCTGCTAAATGTCTCCAAATGAACATATCTCCAAATGTTTAAGACAATCGACATCCATCTGTCATGCCTTGGTGGATTATATAAATATGCAATCGACGTTCCCTCTTACCCTCATCTAAGGTTGCAGGTCATGGAGCGACCCAGTATGGAGGAACAAACACAGCATCGTCTCCTTGCTGCTGCAGATGCGGTGGTTTCTGTTGTAGTGGATCGGCGGTTCTACTTCAGCTCTACAGCAGTGGATGGGGCCCAACTTTTTGTTTTACGGTCCAGGCTTGCAGCAGCTCTGAATTTCAAGGTCTCTGGAATGAACATGAATGAATCTTAATTGTATCTAGCTTTTTCTACTTCCAATGACACGTAGGTTGAGCAGACTCTTCTGCTCACGTTCGTTTCAATTTTGTTTATTTGAAGTAGTATGAGTACGAATTTTATATGAAATTCATATGAGCTTATATTAGTAAGACTTGTTCATAATGGCATTTGGAAAAAATAATCTGTCTATTGGTTTCATTGCGCTCCCAACATGAAACCTAATCGTATGTCTCGTATTTGTTCCAGGTGAGCCAACCGCGATCAAACCTGCCAAATTTCTTGGCCGACTCAGTGCATGCTATTGCATGTTTGCTTTCTTTTGATGGAATGCCTTCCATGGCCGTGGCGTCTACAAGTGACCGTGGCTCCTCGAGATCAAGAGGCTCACAGCGTCGGTTTTAGAAAATGCATTTGTAGATAAGCGGAAGAGGGATAAGGTCCATGAAGGGAGAGAACTACTGTCCCTCAAATTATGTACAAGATATTCAAGCGATTGAGTGTCCGTTCCGCCAAAACGATCAATGTGCAAAGCACTTCCGAGTAGAAGGCCCATTTGCCGGACTAGGCTGCTTAACAGCTTGCAGAAGTAAAGCCGTGTAAATTTTTCTTTCGAACTAGAATCGCTCTAGCTCAGTAGCAGGAACCTCCGTGTCAGCTCGTGTGCCATATCCTTGGGACACCATGTACTGCAACCCCGAATAAACTGGGGTTAGTAGGGTAAATTTTATATGTGAGATTTATGATCCACACTATGATAACATTGGGAATTTATTTTCAAGAGATAATTCCACCATGTTACTATTAATTCTTACACTATTGGAGTACCACTTCTAGTTGGTTCTGGATTGATAGGAGGCTTTGCATTGACACAAGCTATTCGCAAAGTGAAAGTGTCCCATATCATGGAAATGTACTAATTGCATGCTAGGACATGGTCAATAACTTTGGTTGCAACTCTTAGCAAGCGGTGAAATCATGGTTTGCTATCTGGTCACTAATCTTTGCGTCCCTTCAATAGTCCCTTCAATAGTGCTCTGACTGCTCTCCAACCCTCCAATTTTGGATGATTGCATAAGAAATTCATATGCGATGTAAAAAGTTTGACATCAAGTGAGTTAGGCTCATGAATCCAATGGAGACCTTCCAGCGAGCTCTTCAGAATAATCTCCCAAAGAAGGCACACATCTCTTACGTTATATGTACATTGTGTCATGATTTCATTTATCAAATTCTCATGACCTAAAATGACATCCAAACATCATCTCAATGAAACCTTGCAGCCTGATGATATGTTTTTGGTGGTGTTGATTGTTGTTCTAGTACGGAGTATTAATTAAATGCTATACCGGACACAAAACGCACCGTCTAATTAAATTATTGATATCCGCCGAAGCAGTCCCACCTCCACATCGCTGCAATGTCTGAAAAATAACGGTAGAGAAGAAAAAGGCTGTGAAACTGCATTCACATCTTGTGCAAATTCCAACAAAACATTCAATCCGGACGATTACGAATCAGATCGCTGCGATGAGCGTCTCGGAAGTCATCCGGGACTCTAGACGAGGGTTAAATAAAGGTACAAAATGCCTACTGTAACATTCATGAAATAGGATACAGTAATTACACGACACCCAAGTCAAACAGGTACCGTACATGGACAAGAGAATAATCCTTAATGATCTGAGTATGTATTGAAGTTGAGAATGAACTCAACTTTGACAATTAGGCAAAAATTATGAAAGGGGGAAGAGTCGACTGTTTGAAGTCATCCATCCTACCGCTTACCAAGCAAATTGAAAAACAAATTGCAAAGATGGAGCACATCCCGCACAATAGTCCGGGCACCAATTGCTACACAAGGAAGCACAGAGAAGCTTTTTATTCTTGCTTATACATACCGCCGCATAAACTTAGGTTCACCCCTTCCTACCCCGATGTTGCACGTTCAAAAGAGAGCATGGAGAGTAAAACAAAAAGGAGTGCGATATTAATACTCTTCAATTAGATGAGAGGCTAGACAAAATATATGAAATATATGGACATGGGATCCTGGAGTTCTACTGACAAGCACAGAAACACATCATCCAGAAATCTGAACCGCAACATGATCCACGAACTATCCACAATGGGATTGGCATTTGGCTATTTGGGATAAGAACTATGGAAAGTATCAACCCCGTTTTTAATCTGCAAGGTCATCTCACAAACATTCTGACTATTGCATCATTGATTATCACGTAAAGACTAACAAAAGCATATACGAATATGAGAATTTCAATGAGTTCTAATCATGTCATCTGAGGATCGAAACTTGATATTGAACTTGATCCTAGAATAAGATTAGAATTCAGCGGACACCAGAGTATCAGATTCACGACAGAAAAGAATTAAAATGCATTGGGAGACTAGCAAGTTCGCATCTTTTGTATCCGCTCTTGCCACTTCCAGACTCACAAACACAAAGGGCATGCCCAGACAGCTGGATTCATGTAAATACAGAACTTCAAGCAAATAATATTACCATCTCCGGTTGTTGGTTAACATACACAGCCAAACAATCAAATATCTCAATATAAAGAACCTGAAAGACAAGCTGTCGTAGATATAGAAACATGGCATCCGACAATCAAGAATTACGCATTCAACTGCTACATAAGCCTTGATCCATCTTGAATTGGATTTTAATTCCGTGATCCAAATCTCACACATGAGAAATGTTGCAAATTCGCATCATTTGCATCTCCTCCTGTCACCTTAATACTCGAAACGCGAGTAGGGCAAGCAAAGCTAGCTCAGGGAATTCATATACACGCAAAACATCAAGCAAAGAAGAAACTCTAGACCACTCGTGCCACCCACGCTTCCGCCTACAAACTAAACTGACAACTACTTTGCAAAGAGGGAGCACATCCTGCACAATAATTCATGCACCGATTGCCACACCAGAAGAACAGAGAAGGGACATCATCAACGGGTGCACTAAAGCGTTTAATTCTTGAATATACATAACGCCGCCTCCAATTAGGTTAAGCACAGCGCCTCCCCATCCCGCCCCCGACGTTGCACGTTACAAAATATCCGAACAGCCCGAAACACTTGCGTCTCTCATATCCTATCGATATCCTCGTCCTCGAACTCGACGTAATCATCGCCGCCACCCTCTTCCTCGTCGTCCATGCCGCCAGCAATACCCTCGTTGAGGCGCACATTTTCCGGCAACTCGCCGTACGCCTTCAACAGGCGAGCCTCGTCGGGCTGGTACTTAAGAATCACATCCGCCTTGTCGTCCTGGTAATCTCGAAGTCCAACCAAGATGATATCGCCTGAAGCGATCCACACCTTCTTGTGCATCTTCCCCCGGATGTGGCACAACCGCTTGGTGCTGTCGATGCAGAGCGCCTCGCAACGACCGTTCCCGAGCATCCGAAGCACCTGCGCGTACTCCTGGCCATCCTCCTTGAAGACGAGCTCCCGTTTCTCGTCCTCCGCCTCGTTCTTTCCCCTCTTCCGGTTCTTGCCTCCCTTTCCTTTGTTCTTCGGCATGCTTGCGAAATTCCTTCAACGGTTGGAGTGGAAACTATAGCCCCCTTCAAAACAGAGCTCGTCGAAGAGCTCACTACAAAATATCAAGCCGTCGCCCCACAGTAATGCACATCTAGGGTTTGGAAATTCGCTCTCTAGGCGTTCGAGGAAGAAGGGTCTCTTAGAGCATCCCCACTGCAACACTCGCAGAGGCGCAGACTGGGTAATTGGGCGGGCCGGGCCAAAATCAGTACACGCTGCGAAGCCCAAAAAATGACCGGCCACGCCAAAATTAACAGAGCGGACGGCCAAATGAAGTCAGCGTCGAAGGGAGTGGCGCGTTATGTGCTGGGACGTTCTTTCCGAGGCTTGTGAATGCAAAGAGGTGAGTACTGTAAGAGCATCTCCAGCGGCCGCACCACATTGCCGCGTTAAAGGATTTGATGCAACCTGGTGAGCACTGCAGTGATACCAGGACTAGTTTACAGAATTTAAGGTAGAACTGCCCAATACCACCAATTACCCAATTCCGCCACCTACAGGTTCCTCCCATTTCTGTCATTTGACATATCTATTACCACAATCTTATTAATTCTTCATCATGATGGCAATGCACTAGGGAGCGGACACACTAGCCCAAGCTTCAACAATGGTCTGATCATGCTTCAACAAGGGTCTACTCACAGTTTTACATTTCAGCTTTGAAAAATCACAAAAAAATTCAATTCTAGTCAGAATGTCTTCATTCTTTTTGCAGTTGACTTCTCTCAAACAATTCAATCTCTGAAAAATATGAGAGCTCATAAATAGCTTCTCCAAAGTACCTAGATTGCAAATATGTATGGTAATGGGTAGTTCTATCTTAGTGCAATATGCCACCTTCAAGACGAACATGCATCAACTTTGGCTACCTTGAGAGTGAGTAGTATTAAAAGAAAATAGAAAAAAAAAGATTTTGCAAGTTGTAAAGGATCATTGGGAAGACCATAATGTTATAAACCTCCTATGGCTTGTAACTTCAAAACACAATGTACTCTAAATATGAACACAAAATTTACTTATTATAAGAAGGTTTCACAAGAGCTCAAACCACCCCACCATAAAGAGATCAATCTCTAACAAAAGAGACTCCTCACCTCCAAGCTTTGTTTTATATAATAGGGATTATCAATAAAGACTACTAGTCCTTAACCCCTAACTACTTAAGCGACCATATATGGTCAATCTGAAATTTCAGGCTCATTTTGGTGTGGGTAGTTAAATTCTTGTGACCGTTTTAAAAAAAATTTGAGCAGTTTTAAAGGTTAACTATTGGAATCGTTCATTTTTCATTGAAAAAGGTGAATATTTCATTTTTTAAAGGTCTCCAAACATAGATATGGGGAATTTCATTAAAATGGCAATATTCCATGACTTTGACATCCCATAGTTCAGACCGGGCAGTCTGAAATCTATTAGTGTACTAGATTTTAGACTACCCAATTTGAACTATGGGATGTCAAAGTCATGGAATATCGCCATTTTAATGAAATTTCCCATATACATGTTCCATTAGTGAGGAGTAAAGCTTGCCAATTTTACTTCATTTTCCAACTTTGAGCAAAGTTTGCCAATTTCACTTGATTTGAGATCTAAAAAATTATATATATCCATTTGCTTTGAAAATGGTCCCAATGGAAAGAGGAAAGTGTTTTCATGATTTTTACTATTGATAATTTAAACATGCGAGTGTTAATTTGGAGTTATTTGTGATCTGTATTTATAAAAAAAAATGCATTACAACAATTGTAAGGTGGATTTGAGGGTGGATTGTGTGATGAATTGATAGCTTTTCATGTGAAATGAAGTTTTCTGAAAATGCTTTTTAGTGACCTAACACTATTTGTAGTGTTCATGTCACCTCCAATCCCAAAAAACTTTTATATGCAAATTTCTGAAAAATTGTGGGGAGGGGCAACATATTAAAAATAGAAAACATACATTTCTCTTATTATAATTTCACAACCTACATGCAATTTCGCATTCAAAATTGGTATGCATGTAGATAAGCAAGTTCTTTAAACATCTATACAATTAGATTTTGAAAAAGAAACAATTTACTTCACTAGGAATAACTGTAAGCCCATGTTCTTTTTTTCATAGGAAAAACACATTTCAAAAGGCTTAGGCATTTAGGGGTTAATATAGATTAGGACTTCTTTTTTACTTTTAGCTTTCTATCCTTGGTTCTATCTAAAACCATCTTCTAAAGTAAAATTCCTAGTTATATTCCTCCAATCATATCTTATCTAAAACATCCCTTATCCAAAACTTGATCTTTTACTTGGAGTTATCTAACTCCAAGTTCCAACTGAAACTCTCTGACTCTAATGCACAAATCCACCATCTGGAGATCTTTATCTCCAAGCAATCTCTGCTTATCCAATAGTGCACATTTCATTATGAATTAGTTCATGATCCATAAATGCATTCATCCATCAAAGGTCATGACTTGAAAGTCATGATACAATCATCATAATTTCTTTCATCTATCAATGCATTCATCCATCAAAGGTTTAGAGGTTGTGACAAGGATCATGACATATAACATAAAATGGACTAAATAGATGCTATTCCAATGTAGAGGAAGTTGCAAATTGGCTATCAAATTCTATTGTTTGTTGCAATCTTGGCTAAAATCTAATTTTTTCAAGACTTTTCTCCAATGTACATTTAGCTACTGGAAATTTTAAGTAGCAATAGAGAAAATTTTAGTTAGTTTTGTGAACACTACTGGGGAAATGTGGTGTCCCACCAATTGCAACTTTTGTCATTTTTCAACACTCACCATACCACTTCCTATGTCCAACACTTTACCCTATAATGCGTGAGCAATTTGACTTGTACCACATTAAGCAAGCATGACATGGATTTCCGTGGAATTGTAGTTGGGTAGGTAGGAAAGTGGGCAATATGGTGAGGCAACATTTTGGTAAATTGTTTGTTTTTGTACTCAATTTTTTTTGTGCTTAGAGTATTTGTAGTACAACCCCAATATATTCGCCAATAACAGTATAACTAACTTTTGAACAGTAAATAATTAAAACTTGAAAATTGTCTCATTGAAAGTGCATCTAAAAAAACATGGAGAAGGTACAAAAAAAATTCAAAATTGGACAAGTATTTCAAAAGCAAGGTGAAAATCTGAAATTGTAGAGGTCTTAGCAAATCACGGTTATCAAAGCAATGTTTTGCCATTGACCTTCCACATTTGGCCACATTTAGAAGGTCAATGGCAAAATGTTGCTTTGATAACCATGATTTGTTAAGACCTCTATATTTAAATTTTTACCTTGCTTTTGAAGTACTTGTCTAATGTCTAATTTTGAATTTTTTTTGTATCTTCTCCATGTTCTTTTATATGCACTTTCAATGAGACAATTTTCAAGTTCTAATTATTTGCCATTCAAAAGTTAGTTATATCGTTACTAGCCAATATATTGGGGCTACACTACAAATGCTCTTAGTTTTTGCCCGACATACTATCTTGATTTCAAGATACTCCTAATATGAAATGAGGTAACGTGCCTTGGAGGTGGGTGTTGGTGGGATCCTTATAACGCACCAGCCCCTTCTTTCAATCTAACGCTTGGCACAAGTAATCTAATCTAGCGCACCTAATGTGGTGTGACCATTAGAGATGCTCCAATAATAGTGGCTCCAATAACAATGGCTAAGGAATTTGGACCCACAATATATATAGTCACACTCAAGATGCATTTGATTAGCTTGAAAAAGTTTTTTCTATTTGGAATCTAATCACAATCCCCTAAGAGGTGCTATTTTGGGCTCCATTTAATATTGCACTTGAATTCTAAGTTTCCCAATTATTATTATGAGGCCCAACAAATTATAAGGCCTCATATATAAGGGCGATGATAAAACTTTGTTGTGTTCAAATCCCATGTGAAGTGTGGAGCAAAGGATGAAACTTAGAAGCTGGACTCTTTTAAGGGCACTTCCACAAATTGCCACATATAGGGGCATCAAGTCATCATTGGTGTAGTTGAAGAGTTTGAGTTTATAAGTGCTAGCATTGCCCTACTACTGTCACACCATTGGGATGAGTCAATTCAAATCCACCCAAGTTTCCAAAAATATGGCCTACCACCTCATTAGCATTGATGGCTTTGATAAACTAGTTGTAGATTTGATTTATTTTTAATAAAGAAAAATATAAACGAATTTTATTAATTGAAGTCAATACCTTCAAAATGAGCCACAAGCCCCATATTAAGCCACACTAGCCATTATTTCTTGTTTGGTGAGCTTGCTATGGACCCGTAGAATGAACATATTGAATACATTTGAAGAGCTACTACAGTATAAGGTTTGCTCTAAATAGCAAGGCAAACCCTACTTGGCACCTCTTCATGGAGAGTCTGCTTTCGAGATGCTCTTACCAGGTCTTTTGGACAAGTATGTCAATTGTTGGCATACCAACAATTGACATACTGGCAATTTTGAGTGTTAATTTCGAAATTCTTATGAGTGAGAAAATTAGAGTTAATTTTACTTTTCTTTAGACTCTGGCAATGGCAAAGGGCACAATTCAAGTGGTTGAGTTTCACTTGATTTAAAAGATTCAACTACTCATTCCCCAAAAAAACGACAGTACTTTCTCAATTTATTTTCTGTCAAACCTTGTAGTAGACTACGGTATACAAATCATTATGTAATCAGCTCAAACAAATGTCAGTTAGCAGTCGAAAACAAGTCGTTCGTCAAAATTCTGGTTTGTCAACGAACGATTTCATTTCTGCTATTATCATCAGAGACCAAAGATCAATAGATTCCGGAAGACATCATTACAACCCCCAAGAATTCTACCGACATATTCACGTACATGACTTGACGATGAGTAAAAAATTATATATTACATGTGCCAACCTGTGTGCGAATTATAAGGAACGAAATTGCAAGAGCATGCAATGACAATCAATGTCCCACCACCACGATTACTACAGCACATAGTAGGCAAGACCAAAAAAAATTCTGCTAATCCCGGCATGTCAGGATGCGATGCTTTATTGATATCGTCAGGTAAGCAATTGCCCTGAAAACCACAATTGCTACACAACTCCTAAGGAGCTAATATCAATAACATGCACAGAGAGCACTCAGTGACAATTTATAAAAACGCCTTCATCAAAGGCACAAACGGTAACACCGTGAACTCCAAACTCAGTTGGCAATACACACTCACCAGAACCAAAGTCATTTTCGGAGTGAAGGAGGCAAAGGAAATACCAGAGACAAAGGATACTCCGTGATGGCAACAATGAACAAATAAACACTGCACACAAATAGGTTCTCTCCAAAGGCAGAGAGTGCCATTACCTTCTGCGTGGAGGAAATCACTGCACCCTGCACGAATCGGACATCAAAGGGACTCGGGCATGGAAGAGGTGCACAGACAATGAGCCAAAACCTTTGGCTTCCATTGCATTCCATGGCACATACCAGTGGCCCATTACTCACACCTCATGAGAGCAATCCCTCGGTCCACACGCCAATGTTAGCGTACATGTACAAAAATCATGTTCATAATTGATCTAAGCGCCTCGAACCCCATCAGTACCGCCAAAGGGTATAAGAAGGGCATGGCAGAGGTGCACCAGCATTGAGTTACCAAACTCACAAATGCTCACACGTAGCACATGCCAGCGGCCCACGACATGCACAAACTGCACACGACCAGCAGCTCCAGCACTACATTCACTACGCACATGTACCCTCAATATCTCTTCCTCAAGCTACAGCCTTCACCTTACCGTACACCTTGGCCTTCTCCAATGAAGTCTGGAAACGGCCGTGCCCGAACTTCGACGATGTGTCGATGAACTTGAGCTTGACGTCCTCCAAAGCGCTCCGAGACACCTGCTTATACAGACTTTGGCGCAGCGTGATCACCCTCTTCTTCGGTCCCATCACGCCTCCCTTCAACACCAGGTAATCATCCCGCACGATGCCGTAGTGCGCGAACCCTCCCATCGGCGTGATCTCCTTCTCAGTCACGTCGAACTCGGTAGAAGCGGAGAACGCCTGCTTGTCCGCCACCTTCCCGACCTTGTACACCTTCTTGTTCATCTCCGTGCGGTGATGGTACCCATTCTGTCCAGCCCTCGCAACAGTGAAGGACACACGAGCGGGATGCCACGCACCAATACACGCCACCTTCCGCAAACCCCTGTGAGTCTTCCTGGGCAAACGAGTCACGCCCCAGCGGGTCACCACACCCTCGTACCCATGCCCGCGCGTAACCCCGATGATATCAATCATCTCGTCCTTTCGGAACACTGCGTCCACCGGCACCTGCTTCTCGAACAGCTTGTAGCCGTAGTCCACCTTCTCCGCCATCGTCCCGCCGTTCACCTGAATCTCCGCCAAGTGCGCCTTCTTCTGCTTGATGCCCTTGAGCTTGCGCACCTGCGTGTGCGCCAGAACGCGGACCACGCTCGCATACTTCTTCATCCGCTCTAGCTCCGACTCCAAGTCCTTCTTCCCCTCCTCCGTCTCGTATCGCTTGCTGTACTTGGAGAACGCTTTCTTCTTCGACTTGTACCAGTTCTTGTAAAACCGCCGCTTCACCTCATCGCTCAAGTGCTGAGCCCAGACGGTGTTCAGCGACCGCAAGCCGCGCGGCGTCTTGATGTACGCCACCAAGCCGACCACGATGATGGGTGGGGTCTCCACGATGGTCACGGCCTCGCACGTCTCCTTCTTGTGCAGCTTGGACCCGGGCTTCTCCACCTCGCGGACGATGTGAGTCATGCCAGCCTTATAGCCCAGGAACGAAGTCAGGTGCGGCGCCTTCGTGGGGTCATCCTTCGGGAAGGTTTTCACCTTGCCGCGGGAACGGTTCGCCCGCTTGCGAGGAAGAAATCCCAGGGATCCATGCCGCGGGTGCTCGAACTTCCTATGAGACATGGTGGAGCTGCGAAGAGGACGAAACAAAAACAAGATCTCGCCGCAGCTGCAGCCGAACCGCACAAGCAAGAGGAAGCGCTGTGTAAAAGGCTAACTTCGCGAAGATGAGAAAGGTAAGTAGGGGTTTGGGGGCGTGGGCATGGAACCCTAGCCCTAACCCTAAAAATTCCAAAAACAATATTTAGTGCGACCGATTTGTGGTCGATGAATGACATTTAGACGGTCGCGGCGCTTGTATGACGACGGAGCCTCTGGGAGGTCCAGTGAAGGGTGAATGTAAAAAACAAAGCCCCTTATTTTATGCCGCATTAATTCTACCGGTATTTCTCTACACCCGTTTTAGCTAATTTGGGGCCTGTGATTGCAAATATAAACTCAAAATTTACAAAAAAAAATTTATGCAGCAAAGAAAATGTTCTTGCATTTTTCCTAGGGTAAAACATGGGGGCAAAACTGCCTTTGCAAGAGGCTTGTCATACAACTATAAATGGATGATTTCTATAGTCAATAGTCCATCCTTTATAATAGTTAAGGTTTCCTTTTCAACATTCAAGTATTACATAGGATGAATCAAAAGTTAGTTGAACTAAACATTGCCTACAAGTCCTTCATTAATTGTTCAAACATAGATGTTGGAGCGCTTAAATGTTAACCTACTATTGCTTGAAAAGAGGTAGCAACAACCTTATTGCCCTTCCAAATAAAATTTTTGATTCATTCATCCACATCCAAAACTAAAACCAAAAAAGCTTTGACTTGAGTATGGTACAAAAAATACATATGGTATGATATGTAGAATACAAATGTCCAATATTGAATATTGATACGGTATGATATATGAAATAAATATTGGTGCAAGATATGAAATACAAAGTTATGTTATACAATTATATATATATATATATATATATATATATATATATGTATATATGTATTGATATGTTTGTTATCTCATATGTCTAACAAATCTAAATAAAAGATACATATAGAGCTAATCAATTACTTTACAAAAAATATACATATCAAGTTATCAACTAATTCATTCACTTATTCAATGAGTGAGAGTCATTATGCCTATGCACTCAAAAAAGTCAAACATTGCATCATTACTAGTATATTGCCAAAAGATAGGGACAAAATTGGTAAAATACATCTTCTTTAGCCTTTTAGATGCTTGTTGCAAAAAAATTGCAAAAAAATTTATAAATAATTTTTTTTCAACATTTATTAAAAATATAATTGATATGTTTTCAAAATTATTAAAATGATTAGCTAAAATAAAGGGCAAAGAGGTAATGTGTTGTTTCTCAACTTTTCTTCAACTTTCTTTCACTTCAAACAAGTATATTTATTTCTTTATATAATGATATGGTTTTGTTTCTTGTAGATTATTTGGAATGGCCTTTTAGTATGAAGAAGTTGTTGTTTGTTTGCAATATCTACAACAATACAAAAGAATTTCCTACTCTCCTTCATCGAAGTCCAACATTTTTCCATTGAAGACTCATATTGATGATTACTCTACACCTTTGTGTGTACCACATATATTGTAGTTCCAAAATTTGGAAACCATTGGCAAGTAAGATACTGAAGAATGTGATCAAGAGTTTTTTTTTACAAATGTAAGCGCACCCCAAAGCTCTCTTTTTACTTGCTATATGGCCTTTGACAATTTGTAAAGATTCTCATTCCAAATTGGATAGCAAATTGTTTCTCTTCTACATCATCTTATTTTAATAGCATATATAATAGCTATTGAACTTGTGTCAACTTTTACAATCACCAATTGTTATTTTTATAGTCAATTTGTTTCAAAATTGGTGTTGATTTAAAAATATCTTTTAATGCTTCTATGATAATATCTTACTCTTGCTTCTAAAGAAACTTGTTCTTTTTTCTCAATAATTTGTAAAGAGGCTCTTGGCATTTGCTCATACATCATACATGGCATTTTACGTATGCACCATTGAATTAGTGACTCGTTGAGGCAATGTACATATATCCTAATGAAGTCTTTGTGATTGTTAGATCCTTGCTTTCATTTGCAAGTTGAAATTTTTTTTATAAGTAGAATATAAATCCTCGATAGAATAAATGGCATGCTCTACAAATGCTTTAGCAACCTCATCTACAATTGGTCTTGAACCTTTTATTTCTAATAGTGACTTTGTTGACTAGCTACATTTCTTGAATAAATCTTAGTGCAATAGACTTCTTTAGTAACGTAAACCAATGGTTAGAGTGTGAAGCCATCAATGGCCTAAGTATTCCTATATTTATATTTTCTTTGAGTAAATCCACTAAATAATTTGGAAAATAATGCTTGAAGTATTGGGAAAGGTTTCAAATTCCATGGTACATGTGGTACCATATACATTCAATTCATCTGGTAAAAAAGCAAAGATTTTACCATGCTTGGAGAACATATCTTGGAACTTTTTTCTTTTTTGGCTCAATTAGAAATTCACCTCTTTCAATTTTTAACCCCTAAAGTTCCATAGTCCCTTTGGAAAACAAAATAAATTTCAAGCAAGCTCTATTGTCTCAATCATATTTGTCATGATTTTCTGATTTTTGTTTAAGAAGATAGAAGAACAAATTAGCTTTCTAAAAATATAAAGTTTTATTTCAATCAGAACCCAGGAGCAAAAATTATGGCACAAAAAGCCCTTTTTATAGTTTGGCAAGTAGAAAAAATAATATCTATTTAATTATACTAACTATGCTCAACGGTAGTGACGGTTACACCTCAAAATTTCCTAATTTTCAGGATACATACAAATATTTCGAAGCTCCCTCTCACCGACAATCAATCGCCAGCTCTCCAGAGCTCCCTCTCTTTCATTTGCACCCGAATTCTCCGAAACCATGTTTTGCTGATCATCGCCCGAGCTCTATCACTGTCGCACAACAGCAATTCATCTCATGAGTACCGGCGATGGCCGCAACTGCAGGCTCACACCGCACCAACGCTGTTCTGTTTCTGCAATTTTTTTTGTAACTCTGTTTTGAAGAGGACCGTTGTGCAGAAACTCTAATGGGGCACTCAACAACACGGGCTTCATTGCAGCTTCCGAGAGAAGCCATCTTTCCAAGGCTCACTCCGGGAATCCGCTATTGCTGTGTTGGATTTCTCGCTTGTAGCTTCACGAAGAAGATTTCCGAACATTGGATTCCGGCGTTGCGGCAAATTTGTGACTCGATTTGACTTGTTTGTGACGAGGGGCGGCCCTGTTTTTTTTCTTCTTCTAGGTTATGAGGTCGGCATTATGTTCGAGCTCGTTACTCAATTTTGTGATTGACTTGTATGTATTAAAAATGTGGTGAATGTTTTATCGCTTCCATAGTCAATTGCTTTAGTACTGATTCTGCATTTGGGATTCTTCCACTTTGGATTGCTGCCCTATTTGCAGACTCTGTGAATTAGGGATTTTGTGATGTGGTGAAATCATAAATCTAGTGAAGGAGAGTGTGTGAGGATGGCGATCGAGGGAACGCCGCCAAGTCCTGCTGTGCAGACTGTGAAGTCGGGCACGCAAGATGCAGCACCCATGTTCAGTTTGCGAGTTGTGAGCTTGGAGTATTATTTGTCAGCCCCGCTCCCGGGCATGGACGTTTGCTACTCGAAGTTCCAAGGTGAGCTTGTGTCGCTTCTTTTGAAGACACCAGTCTTTGTTTGGAAATGAAGGAAACAATAATTCTCTACCTTATGTTTTTCTGATTGACTTGAACTTGGAGATTTAGGTCGTACTGTGAATGAGGTTCCAGTTGTGCGGATTTATGGAGCGACTCCAGCTGGTCAAAAGGCTTGTTTACATTTGCATCAGGTGAGTGGATGCTTTCTTTCTTTCTTTCTTTCATTTGCAACTCAATTTATGAATTGTAGGGTAGAGGAGGTCCCTTCCGTCAATTTAAGCATTTTAATCAATATGTAGAAGCGTACTTTGGTTGGGAAAATTAGTATAGAGCTGTGGAGAGATCGCTTTGGGGTATGATTTTACAAGAACCAAACCCTCTTGCGGTCTAATTTGATCACAATGGATTAATTCTTCTGCAACCATTCAAAGTTGAAGGTTGTAGACTATTGTTGAAGGGGCATTTGACAACCCCAGTGCCATACAATGATGAGTGGCCATAGACATTTAGCAAATTCATGCTTACATGCTAGTTGAAGGCCAGCTAAGGGTATGAATGGATGATGTGCTCTTGGTAACAGCGGTCATTATAGAGACAGGATCAGGTTTCTAGTGGTTTTAGTATCCTCAGTTTGTGGCTGTCTGGTATTTGAATTCGGATTTTCTTTGCATTATTTTTAGATGTTGAGAAGTGTATTTGGGCTTATTGATGCAGGTGTTTCCTTACTTCTATGTGCCGTACGATGATGACCTCCCTCAAGACATTAGTGATGGTAAGTGCCTCAGAAGTCTTTAGTAGCAGAAGAAGAACATGGTGACTGAATTGGATTATTCTTTTTGGTTTTGGTTTTAGTGCTTTTCTGATCACTGAATGTGTGTTGTCTGATTCTAGCTCTTGCGTATGTGCGGTGTCTGGCTTCAGCAATCGAGAAAGCTATGAAGGTACTTCTCAATGCCTAGTCGTTTTTTGGATATAGTAGGAATTGCACCAACCTCACTAGTTGCTACCAAATATTCATCAAGGAGACCTCAATTCTTACTCTGGAATGGTGGGCTTGCCTTCTCGTCAGCTTATTTACTTGAGCAGATGCATTCAAGCTAAGGCTTATGCATTTTGTGCACATATTAACAAATGGAATAAAAGTGAACATCGGGTTTAAGGAAGGTCATTCTGAAAATCTAGGGATGGTACATGCTTTCCTTGTTAATGGAAACTTTGCATTACGAAACGTGGATAATGATATAATTGTGGAACCTTGATAATTTTGTTTGTAGTGGATGCTGCGAAATGCTGTGTCGTCCATTGTCCTTCCACTCGGTTAACAAATTGCTCTTCTGGCTATGCAGCTAGCTAGTAGCAACGCAGCAAAGAAGCAGCATGTGCACAGTTGTAGCTTGGTGAAGGCCCGCCGTTTTTATGGCTACTATCCATCCGAGCAGCTTTTCATCAAAATTGTATTGTATCCTCGAAAGATTGACTGTTGCCGATCATTTTGTCCTTGATAATGTGTTGCTGTCTTATTCAACTTTGGAATATTTGATGAGCTTGTAGACCTTCAGAGTGTGGTCACATCAAAATGAGATTGCTCTGCTTGAACCGTGATTGTCAACTGTTCAATAGAAGTGCAAACTGTACCAAATTCTTAATGTGATCGCAGATATCATCCCCAAGAGGTTGCTCGTATTAGTGCTCTGTTGCTGGTAATGATTTCTGTCCACCTCTTCTGTGCTTTCAGCCATCAATTTCAATATTTTTTTCCCCTTGCTGGCCTCTGTTTTTATATTGCATCGATGATGTATTAATTCATTTTGAGGAGTACAAGCTGAAAACTGCTAGTTGCAGGGGATGAATCCATAAGTAGTAGGTTATCTAAATTTATGATAGCTGAAGATTCATGGGAATCAATGCTTCACTTATGTCTCCTTTCCCTACTGTTTTGACCATTGTCGTAGTATGAATGCAGGGTGGAGGCATAATGAATCGCAAGTTTCAGCCACATGAATCACACATTTCCTACTTGCTCCAACTTTTGGTATGTGATGTGACTTACCATAATACATCTGGAAAATCTCAGTACATGTTAGTCCGACATGGTTGTATCAAAGTAGCTTGGGCGAAACGCTCAAGCTCAGAGCCACCTGAGGACGTTGATTCACGGTTAGAAATTATCATATGAAAGCTTAATTCTGTAGATATCCACGTTCTATACGCTTTCCAAAGACTGAATGTCAGTCTGTTAAGGTTTTATGAATCGGTATTTTAGTCATTCACACCTGTTTCTGCGCAGATTGATCAAAATCTGGCTGGTATGAGCTTTATCCACCTCTCCAGTGTGAAGTTCCGACGGCCCGTCCCTGAGAGGCCTTCTGATACTATGCATGTAATACAACAACTGAAATCCGAATTCATGCCGATTCCTCAACCGACTGCAACCCCAGCCGATGCGAATCGCAGGGTATCTCAGTCTAAGGAAGCGTCTTCGATGGAAATAACCCCGCCGACCACTGAATGGGCAGGGTCTGGCCCAGAGGGTAGGACTCAAGCAGGTGTATGGGTAGGGTCTTCCATTCCTGCTCACTGGGTCTGGCCCCCGCATTACTTCACTGGTGGCCCATTTGGAAGACACAGCACATGCGAGCTGGAGGTTGATGCATCCGTGGAAGGTGCAAATTCTCCCCGTAATCTTTCTTTTTCGAGTACTGTAGTTTAGGCATGTTGTGTTCTCTTATTAAAATCGGTGATGCTTGGTTCGCAGACATACTCAATCGGCAAGAATTGGTGTTTATGCCTCTTCATGAGGCGGGACCTGCGACCAAATTGGTTCAGTCCTTAACGCCTATGTGGGAAGTAAGTTCGCACTATTTCAAGTTTGTCTGCGTATAGCAGCCTCGGTCGTTTGACATCTGATGTCCTTCATTTTTTGCCTTCGATTTGAATCCCCAAGGACCTCGGATTCGTGGTTTGAAAATGGCCAAGTCGATTGGTCATGTTGTGAAAAATTTAATTCAGATTGTCCAAATTGTTTTATCACTAGAATTATGCATGTATTGATCATAAACTAAATGAAAACTGTTGGAAAGAAACACTCCATATGACCTACTCTAAATTGCTTACAAGCACGAGGCATAACTTTGGTCCTGTTTGTCCTTTTGAGTTAAAAGCATAGCTGGCCTTAAAAGTAGTATTGTTCACAGGAAGAGCGACTCAGGACTGGAGAAAATGGACCAGCTGGAGTTGCGTCTGCGACTCGACCCTCACCTGACCGCTTTCTTCCACCTCCGTCAGCCTTGGAGCAAGCCCTTCGTGATTCTCTTTTCCAGATTGTCCAGGAGGAGGAGAGGGTTCACCATTTTGAACTTCGGAACGAACAGTTTCTCAAAAGTACACAGGAGATGCTGCTGGAGGGCTCACAAGCGGCCAACACTGTGAAGTCTGAGATGGGACTACAGGAGGAACTGGATCCAAGACTGGATACAAAGAGTATTGGTGTGCAGGGATGGCTCAATGATGAAGACGGGGGGTCGAGTGGGGAAAAGTCTGTCTTGGGGAGTCAAGACGAGCTGGTTAATGAGCACGTTATTCGTAGCCAACTTACACCACAGGGTCGTGCCTCTCAGGTATGGAACGTTTAGAAGTCCACCACTCAATTGATAAGTTATAGAATTTCTCGATGATTGTTATTTATTCTTTTTTCTAGGCTGACCTTTCCTCCTTGAATCAATACCAATTTGATCCCTAGGTTTTTTGAATTGTTCTTTGTGAAATCAGGAAGCAGAGCAAGAGGTGGCGGAGCTATTAGAATGGATGGGTGCTTCTCAAGAGCATGATATGGGTGAATCAGGGGATGAAGTTGATGAGGAAGCTTTGGAAATTCGAAGAGGCTTTAGCCAAACGTGGGAGTCTCCAAGTATGGAGGCCGCCATGCTACAGGCACTCTCTAGATTTGAACAAGCTACACAGAAAGAATGTCAGGAAATTCTTGACTGCGTGAACAACGACGAATGTGAGGAAGGCGACGGTGATGAGGATCTTGAAGCTGCCCTTCTTGAGATTGATCTCGAAGATGTGGCTATTGTACAAAGAGGTAGGATAAGCCGAGGAGGAACTATTCCGCAACTAGATGGTGCAAGCGATTCGTGTGAGAGTTTATCTCCACATGGCGATTTATTTAACAGGTATACTGAACATTTAAATACATTGAAAACAAGGGGTGCGACTACAGATCCCCATGTCATTTTTCGGGTTGAGGACCCTCTTCATAATAGTGTACAGAAAAATCAACAACCTTTTCTACGAATACCTCAAAATGATGGCGCTGATGACGACGAAACAGAATCTGATTTCCTGCCGGAGCCGAAGCGAATTCGTCTTGGCTCACATCGAAGCACCAAGAAGGACAGTCAAAAGGAGAAAGACGTTTCAAAGCGACCTGTATGGGGTTTGCTGCCACTGATGGGCGTTCCATCTCTACCAACAACTTTAAAGCAAGAGAAAAAGGAGCCAAGGGTTAGTAAGCGGGAAGCTGCACCCCGGAGGGATGGAGCTAACTTTCGAAAGGAGGCAAGTCGGGTGGCCGAAGCAGGAGGAGCGCGAGGACAACGAACAGATCTGTCCACGGACGAGAAGGCAAAAGGCTCGGAAGTCTCTTTACGAGCCTTGATGAGGAGGAAACGGGAGAGGCAGTTGCGAAGTAATAAGGACTCCTCTCTCTCGGGAGGCAGTTCCATTTTAGGGAGTCAGAGCGAAGGGGAGCAGTCTTTTGGTGGATTGGGGATTGCCAAGAGTCAAGGTTCCATTCCAGAAGATTCTGAATCTCAAGAACAAGAGGTGATCAAGCAGAATATAGTGCTGTCAGGGCAGAAATTTGAAAAAGTTCAGGTAGAGATGGAAGAAGATATGGTGGCACCAGATCAGGGCATTACAGAACGGCGAGATGTGAGGCAGATTTCGGAGCTCCGGGTATATCCGCAAGTGAATAGGGATGCTGAACAAATAGCAAGGAGTTCACAGGATTTGAAAACTGAATCCCGGGGAGGAGGAACGTTGCAGCAAAACATCGGCACTGGCTCTATCTATGCTGGTGAAGATGTAGTTGGATCGAGAAGCTTAGACCAGCGTCTTGAAAAGAATCCCTTGCCTCTGAAGATTGAAAATTCGTCAGTAAAGTGGGATGACTTGCTTGAAACTGGTGATGATCGGGATTGTGGAGGTGGGCGAAATCCCCATGTGCAAAATCCTGGAGGTTCTAAGAGTATTGAAGTTCATTCTCAAGTTCTGGAGCATGAAGTTTGGCTTGGAGAGGATGTACCGCTGACTCAAACAAAGGAATCTAAGGACCTCTTACTTGATTCCAGTCCTGGTCTAGCTGCTGAGAAAGAAGGCATGTTGCAATCCGGAGATTTGGATTTGCTACATGGAGCAGATTTGCGTGACAACATAATCCTTCTGGAAGGAGCGAGACTATTTTGGGCCGAGGTTGTGAAGGAGATTTCGGGGAATTCATCGACCTCCCAGAACATTCAAGTCTCTAATCTTGACGTGAATGAAGATGAAGATGAAGATCTCGAACAGGAAACCCACTTTATTGAGACTCAGTTAGTGGAGCATGAAATTTTGTGGAGAATGAAACATGAGGTCATTCAGAGAGAAGTTGAGTCGGAGTCAGAAGCCTTTGAAGACGAATTCCTTGGAACAGTTCTTGTTCGAGAACGAGAAGATGTAGTTGGTGACCTGTCCCAAGCCAACATCTCTGTACATGTTGACGCAGCTTTGGTGCCCGGAAAGACGAAATTACCTGAGAACGAAGAGCATTACAAAAAGCCCAAAGAATCTCCTCCTATGCTTGGCATAAATGGAAATGACGGTTCAGTTCCCGGAAAGGAAGGCACTGAAGCTGCAGAACTGCTTTTCACTGATATGTCGGACGTCAGTGAAGATAGTTTCGACTGGGGTGATGAGTTTGGAAGCTCCCACAGGTTAGATACTAGTGATGAGGGTACAGGTGCTTCAGATGATGAAGATTTACAGGCGAGAATGCCTAATATCAAGCCCGAATTATCAACGCATTCGGACGGAGTCGCTCCATCTCGCAGGGGTGAAGATATGTTACGCGTTGAAGGATTACAAGTTCCTCCGGCGAGTGATGTGGAATCTAGAGTTGTAGAGGCTGCCTCTCCGCAAGTTGTCCCTTCTAAGGCTCATGCAAACATCGATTTCTCCATGGAGATACCTGAAGTGCAACAACTTCCAGCCGTGACAGGGCAGATGAGTACTCCAGGGGTGTGCACTGGTATGGGCGGAGCAAATAGGACTGGTACTATAGTTGATGAAACACATGCAGCAGAAGGTGCCTCAATAGAACAAGGAGACGAGTTGAAGTCGACTTTCTCCTTGAAGTCGAGGTGGCAAGTTGTTCAGGCAAAGCTTGGCATCGGGATTCGTAAATTGAGTTCAGAGCCCGAGCAAGAGAAACACAATCTTTTGGGACCTACTACTGGTCAATCTGAGTCAACTGGTGTTTTAGACGAGTCAAAAGGATGCACATCCAACGCAGATACGAAAGAAAGGGAATCTGAAGAGGTTTTAGAAGTTGCTACCTCTGGAGGCAACAATTCTGCTCCACAGCCAAGGGAACTTTGCACACTGGAAATGGAAACTGATACCTTAATCCCCGTCAGGTTTCACCAGAAACCACCATCCAGGGACGCACTCATGGATACTCTTGGCCAGTACAACCTCAGAGGTGTGGATTACGGAGGAGTTTTTTATGGAAACGCAAAGGATGTACCTGGGCGATCCACAGTCTCTGCAGGCTTGATTTTTGATGGTGAGTTAATTTTTGGCCCAATTGTCTGCTTTTCAATCTACATCCTATTTTTCCTACTAATTAGATTTTATATGAATTCTCTTGTTTTATTTTTCTTTGAAATATGCTTTAATTTTAATGAGGCATTGATCTCTCCTATGGTCTTCTTAACAGTGAAATCGAAAGATCCTCATGACTTGCCTCCGTTCTTATTTGGGGCCGAAAATAAGAAAAGTAGATTTAGCATCAGCCGTGCGGAGTCAAAATCCAAGCCTGCGGACCCGAGGCCTGGAATGGGGATTCCCTGTCATTTTGAGAATGATGGCTCTGTATCATTTCTTCTGACTCCTGCCAGACCTCCTCCTAGCCGGCTTGCTGTGCAGCAATGGCTCTCGAAGAATCATGGTACAGAGGCTGAAAAGCACTCGACCTCACGTGGAGAACGGGTGTTTACTATGGATGCCAACACGGGAAAACTTGTACCCATTGATGAGGGTGGAAGCAACAGGTCCACCCAGAAGAGTCTCTCAGGTGAAGAAGACATGGAATTTTTCCGACCAGCTTCACCTAAATATGATGAAATGCATGTGTTGGCTACACCGATAGTTTCCGACCTTCCTGGATCACAAGAGTATGTAAGAACAAGTAGATCTAGTAGGAGAAGTAGCTATACCGATGCACAGAGGACTCCCGGCTCCAAATCTCCTCACTCCAATCCTCCAGTCAGTTCAGGTGCAATTACCCCTGTGAATTCTCAAAATTCCAGGGATGGTGAACCCGATTCCAAATTGCTGCAAACCAGTGTACAGAAGGGGAAGAGTGTGACTGCTCAGGCATCGCTAGACCTTCGAATCAATCCTCCACCACCTCTTGCTAAGGTAGGCTCAATTTTTCAGGGGGTTTCTGGGCAGTTTGTCTGGAGTGTAACCAAGTTTGGGGAGCTCTATTTACATTCATCCTGTCTTGTTTCCTCCGCACTCTCAATGAAATTCCCGTGTTGCTGTTGCAGGTTGTGCAGGGTGAAATTAAGGGTGAAGTATCCAAAGAGAAACACTCTGCAGGTACTTCGAAAGATGTTCCAAAGTCAGCATTACGCTGGCGTGATGTGTCTCAGATTACAGCTCCGTCTCCTCTGAAAGGGCAGTTGACACCCCTTAGTCAATCTGGATTCCGGGATCCTGCTAGCGTAGGGGCGGGTCAGCAAATTACGTTGATGAGCATCGAGGTACTTTTCTGACGCTTCTATCTCATTACAGGAGTGCCTAAGGATGACAAGGGAGTTTCTGAAACTCGTCGCTTTATCCTGGTGACAGGTACATTCAGAAACACGAGGGAATTTACGTCCAGACCCTCGTTATGACGCAGTTGGGATGGTAGTTGTCGATATTCAGTACGATGATGAGACGCGGGGCCATCTCAACAATCAGACCGTCGTTCTACTTGTTGATGCGAAGGCTACTTCTTCCTCGAAGTAAGCTCTTGTCCTACGTGTACTACCAGTGAATATTGATTGACGCCTTGACATGCTGGAAGGTAGTGTCCTGCCTCTGAGATAGTATAGAGCGATCTGCATGTTGTTTGCATGTTCCATGATGTCTTCAAACAGTGTGCATGCTCCTCTTATATTCGAGCTAAGTGACTGCATCAGTGGCTTCAGACCTTCAAATGAACATACTCTTTCTCGCTGTTATGGTAGCGGTTACTATTTGCGTCACTTTAAGCATTTTAACATATTTAGTTGTGTGTTTTGGGGGGAGATTTTTATTGAGGTTGCTTTGGGGTATTAGAGCTAAAACTGTTGAGATTAATTTTTTAATCACTATCTATGATTTTCTTTATAATTTCAGGATGGGAGGTTTTAGACCAGTATATGTGACAATCCAATTTCCATTAAAAAATGGACATAGACATTAAGCCAAGTCATGTTTACACCACTTGCTAATTGAAGGCGAATCAAGTCTATGAATAGATGAGTTGCTGTTGGTAACATAGGTCAGGATAGGAGACGAAATCAGGCCCCTAATGGTTTTAGTATCCTCTACCATATGTTGCAGAAACGTCGACGGTGTTGCAGGCTGTAGCATCCTCTATCTCGCCGACGAACTCAACCTTCTCAAGTGCTTCGTCCGCCTTGTCCGCCTGTGCGACCCTGACATGCTGGTGGGCTGGGAGGTTCAAGGATGCTCTTTGGGCCTGTTGGCTGAAAGAGCCGCGAATCTGGGGGTCGGTCTTTTGAAGGAGCTTTCTCGTACACCTCCAAAAGCACAACCTCATAGCTCCAAGACTGATGCGGTGGTTGACACTAACTCTGAAGATGGCCATCCTAAGGTTCAGGAGCTTCGGAACTCGGTGTTTTCCGATATGATCCCTCTGGAGACAGGAGTGACAGACAGTGTAATCACAGATGAATGGGGCCGGACGAACGGAAGCGGCCTCTTCGTGGGCGGTCGGATAGTATTGAATTTGTGGAGGATCATGCGTGGCGAGGTGAAGCTAGGTATTTACACTCTTGAGGCAGTTGCTGAAGCTGTACTTCGGAGGAGGGTGCCTCGGAATCCTTGGCGCACTCTGACCAGGTGGTTTGCTCGCGGTCCTGGCCAAGGAAGACATCGGTGTATACATTATTACATGGACAGGGCTAAACTCAATTTTGAGATCATGGACCAACTTGACCTGGTGATGGTCTTCTTCGTTTGCTTCTCGAACTTTCATGCTTGTTTGTTTGGATAGTTAACTCTAAAGGACAGAGATTTCATGGTTTTAAAATGGTCAATTTGATTGATAAGTTTGTGAAAAAAATAGTGCAGGCTAAATGTTATATCTCCAGAATGAATGAAGAACATCGCATGTGTTGATTGAAAAATAGATAAAATCAAACAAATAAAAGGGCACTTATGAACCCCTCAGAAGTGCTAGAAAGATATGATCCCCATTCCGGGCGTTCCTGGTGCCTTGGGGTTTTTTATGTTCTGTATTAGTTCTCTGACACGAATGTTTCCTGGCAGCTGAATCGAACTGCGGAACTGGCACGGGTATTTGGCATAGATTTCTATTCGGTGTTCTCTCGTGGTTCACAGTATCGAGTGGAATCAATGATGCTGCGGCTAGCTCACACTCAAAATTTCCTTCTTCTGTCTCCAAGTAGACAGCAGGTATTCTTCAATTCTTGCTTTAATTCATTGAGATCAACATTCATTCTCATCTTTCGAGTTGTCTTTAAGGGAGTGGAGACTATACTGAACAATAGTTTCTGTGTAGAATTTACGATTGATCCAAGCTGGTGATTGCTAGAAATCAGTTTTGTATGTTAATTGTGCATCATCTTTGGTTACAGGTTGCTGCTCAACCAGCGATGGAATGCCTGCCACTCGTGATGGAACCTGAGTCGAGATTTTACACCAGTCCAGTGGTGGTTCTGGATTTTCAGTCGCTGTACCCGTCCATGATCATCGCATACAATTTGTGCTTTTCAACTTGCTTGGGTAAAATAGTCTCCAACAACCCGAAGGTCCTGGGTGTCACAAATCTGCCGATCCCACCGGGTCTGTTGCAAGAACTCAAGGACTTCCTGACAATAACGCCAAATGGTGTTATGTATACTCCTCCAGGGGTAATACCAAGTCTCAATTTCACTATTCCCTCGTATCATGCTTTTCCATGTGACCTCGGTTTGTGCGTAAACCCATTTAATTTGACGATATTGTAGTTGAGTCCACTAATTTCATCTCGAATGTGGCAGGTGCGTCAAGGGGTGGTGCCGAGGCTGCTTTCAGAGATTCTCTCGACACGAATAATGGTCAAGCAGGCGATGAAGAAGTTATCTTTGGATCAGAAGGTTTTGCAAAGGGTACGATCTCATTTTTTTGCTTGTTCAACCGTATGGAGGTTTTCTTTCTTTCAGTTTACATATACTTAAGGTCTCAAGACTATTGGTGAATTAAAGTGTGTTTATTAGGAATACTGTAATATAAATCGTTACGCAGAATACACAAGCCTCAATTGTCCTATCTTGACTTCGTCTTCTATATTGGTACAGGTCTTGAACGCAAGGCAGTTTGCGCTGAAGTTGATCGCAAACGTGACTTATGGATACACTGCAGCGGGGTTTAGTGGTCGAATGCCATGCGCAGAGCTTGCTGACAGCATTGTTCAATGCGGGCGTCTTACACTTGAACGCGCCATACACCTTGTTAACACGACGAAACGCTGGGATGCTCGGGTTGTTTATGGTGACACGGACAGGCGAGCTAATATCTTACATAAACTTAAAGTTTTGATGCCTGATTGCTTTCTTTTGTCATTTAACCCCTAAAGGACCAAGAACCCCAAATTGGTCCTCAGATATTTTTGAAACCGTTCGAGGGTATATGTTGATTTTCGTTTGTCCAATCCCATTATTTCGTTGACCAACACGCAATTCTCTGCCCTGATTTTTATGATAAAAATTTGGCCCCATCGGAATTTGTTATTTAAAATAGACTTCTTTTGTTCACAGATTTTCTCACTTTGTGTGGTTTCTTTTTGGGTGGGCGCAGCATGTTTGTGCATCTGGAAGGGCGCACAAGAGCGGAAGCATTCAAAATAGGGCAGGAGATTGCGGCTTCTGTAACAGCCATGAACCCCAACCCAGTTACCTTGAAGATGGAGAAGGTCTACCACCCTTGTGTACTTCTCACCAAGAAGAGATACGTGGGTTACAGTTACGAAAGCCCGGGCCAACTTCATCCAACCTTCGATGCCAAGGGCATCGAAACCATACGTCGTGATAGCTGTGCAGCTGTTGCCAAGACATTGGAGCGATCCCTGCGAACTTTATTTGAGACTCAAGATCTATCACAGGTCCGTTTCTGAGTTTGGTGGTTCTGAAATAAAGTATAGGATAATATTTGTTTCTCTTTAAGCGTTTAAAGTATGTAAGCGTTTAACGTATGTAAGCGTGTGCTTTCATTGAAAGGTCACTGTAGAGCTGCGAAGAAATCACAGTGTGTACAAGTGCCAAATATATTGAGTTTTATCAGTATGTACAAATTTTCTTATGCAATTATTCAAAGTGGGAGATTTTAGACCACGCTAAGTGACAGATAACCCTTCTCTATTCAAAGATGAGCAACAATAGGCCTTTTGCCTAGGCATGCGTACACCACTTGCTAATCAATCGCCAAACGAGTGTATGAGTAGATGAGTTGTTGTTGGTAACCGGGGAGAGTATAGTAGACGGGATTACGGTTTGGTATCTTCTATCTTACTCAATAGACCGGCAATCACTGAACATGGTTAATTTCCTTGCTGATATTTCAATGCAATATGGAAATATCTGGAACCAGTGTTTCGCTGTGTAAAAATAGCCCTCATTGCATTCTATGTTCATTGTCTGTGTGATGCATCATAACTCGGGCTGACATGATGGTTTCCTCTTCTGTTTCACAGGTGAAGGCTTACCTCCTGCGGCAGTGGGGAAAAATCGTCAGTGGCCGTGTCTCACTTCGTGATTTCGTTTTTGCGAAGGAAGTACGACTGGGTACATACAGTGCACGAGCCTCTGTCTTGCCAGCTGCTGCCATAGTGGCTTCCAAGGCAATGTCATTGGACCCTCGGGCAGAGCCACGTTATGCAGAGAGAATCCCGTATGTTGTCGTGCACGGAGAGCCTGGCGCCCGTCTGTCTGACGTGGTAGTCGACCCTCACGTAATGCTGGCTAACGGATTACGTCTCCATGACACGTATTACATCACCAAGCAGATCATTCCTGCGTTGCAGAGAGTTTTTGGACTTGTGGGAGCAGATTTGCGGCAGTGGTATGCTGAATTGCCACGGGTTTACAGGCCCCCGACTTCAAAGCGTTCCGGAAAAATAACAACTTCCAACCCTGGGACTGAGGTAGAAAGAGGCAGCAAGGGAGGTCTAGTTAAAGGAACAATTGACCACTACTACTTGTCTCAGCATTGCTCGGTATGCGGGGAGTTGATGCGAGGTTCTCAATTGATTTGCTCCTCCTGTGTTGCTAACCCTCAAGCAGTCGTCTCTGTCTTGACCACACAAACTGCTCAGTTGGAGAAGGAGTTCAAACACCTGGAAGCGGTACGTGTTCTTAAACCGTGTTGGTCTATTTAGTAGACGGAATCAGGTCCCTGACGGTTTTAGTATCCTCTACTTTGCCACTTGCATCAATGCAAATTTCTAGACTTCTGTAGGCAGCTTTGCACTAACGAGCGGATTCATGTGACAGATCTGTCGACATTGTGGTGGAGGTGACGGAGGGCCTGAGGGCCACATTTCATGCGTCTCCCTTGATTGCCCGATTTTTTTTGAGCGGTTCAAAGTCCAGAAGGAGTTGCAGGCTTTGTCAACAGTCTCTGCCAATTGTGGCTATTATCCTACATGCTTTCTTGATTTTGGTTCTGAGCTATTCTAGGATGAAAAAACTTGTACATTCATGTAAAAATGAACACGGGTCTTAGCTTGTAGTAACAGTTTCATGTCGAAATTAGCGATGTAGAAAGTTTTACTGAAATTGTCATACAGGTTGTGCGTAGCGTTAGCAAAGATTGTGCAGTCGATTTCAATTTGCACATGCTCTTAGAAAGAAGCTTAAAACAGAGCTCATTCGTTTGGAAGACTCGATAATGTCCTTGCATTACTTTAAAAGATGGAAGTTTTCATTTGTTCTACCTTGGTAAAGTTTGTTACGATTATTTTGAAAGACTTGCGATAATTTTATATACTCATTGGATGCAAGCACTTATATAGACTGAACTGTGATTGCTTATGAAGCATCTAGTGAAAACACCAGAAACAAGAAAAATGTTTACTACTCTTCTTTAGCTGTTATGAGGCCTTAATCAACCAGTTTCAGGTATTGGCCATTCAAAACCGATCATTAAAAATCATCGTGTACATTAATGTCAGGACCTTACGTATTCACCAAATTCACGAAAAATGGAACTACTGCTCTACTCTTGATTTTCTTTCATGATTTTTGGAACTTTGAGGAAAGGTCCATCTCGGTCTGGAGCAGCTGCCAGCATGGCCTCTCTGCACAACGAGACGAGAACCATACACCAATTCAGTACATCATTAGAGAAACCCAGACTTGGGCTCGTAGGGTGAATTACGTAATGAAGTGGGGTCCCGAAATATTACTGTAGTGCATAAGCAGTTGGGAAAACATTTTGCAAGGCTGATATAAATATCCCATTCCCAAGCTAAAAAAAGAAAAAAAAGGCAATTTGGAAGCTGATTGTAGTAACTTTTACAACATGTTTCTATCGTTCAAAATTATAGGATATTAAAAGCATTCCACTTTTACTAGCGAAACCACTCAAACAGGTGAAACAGTTTCCCTACCTTATGGATAAATTTTAACAGATAATTACAAGGACTGAAAATGTGGAATGTACCTGTCAGCAAATACTTTTGCTGTGTCGGGCCTGAGAGTCTTTGAAGGGTCAATATCGCCTGTCAAGTCACAGAAGATGTCAGTTGAGCAGCATTTCAAATTTCGAGCAGATTCTGATAACATGGCAATGACAGATGTTTCTGCTCCCCAATTGTGGAATATTGAAAATATGCAGAAATGCATGGAAGAAACAGAGCAGCAAATTATGTACCAACTCGAATGGCAGGTGCAACATTGGCCAAGTCTATGTCTTGTAATTGAGCAAACCTGTCGACAAAAGCCCACACTCTCGTCAATCAAACGCTGCCTTCTGATTTCAATTCAAAGACCCCTGCACACACCAAGCACAAAATACACAGGAATTCACTATTCTTAAGACTGAGTTGGTCAACCTCCAAAACATAGGGTCAACGCTATGAACTTACCAACAAAGGAAACTTACCAATCAACAATGCGACCAATTTGGGGTTCAAAATCCTTGACCTGTTTCAAAGAAACGTGCGTCCCAATCAGTTCCACATGATATTTTCTAATACATTGCCCAGGAATGTAAAGTAGACGATGCTAATACCAATAGGAGTCCTGATCCCGGCTCCAATACTGAACCCCTGTAACCAACAGCAACTCATCTATTCACACGGAGTTGCACTTATGAGCCACTGTATATAGCTACTGATAGTTGAATGGAAAAGATGATCACTTTGAAATTGCATAAGAAATTCATACATAGTGATGAAAATTTAATCTAAACAGATTTGACTCTTGCACCCCAAGATCTCTTCACAGCTCAATACATTTCCCAAAATCACACTCCTACATATTGGCTAAAATACTTACAATGACGCACATAGTATCCTCTACCCTAATGCTACTGCGATCCAAACTGGAATACAGTTGGCGATCAGCATTTCCGGGATTTACAAAACAAGGCCAAATTGAACATGCAAAGTTCGGAATCAGCAAATTCTCACAACTGCTATGAATTGGGGAATACTTGAATTTCAGGGGACTGCTCAGATGATTTCCAAAAACATTTCTAAAGCATTACCTCGTCGGGAGTGAGTGTCAAGCGCGCCTTCTCACAGAGGTGGGCAATGTTTGGCGGGTCGACTTTGGAAGCTGTGCAGATTGTGGTAGCTGCACTTCGACTCGAGAACCAAATCGAAGGAAACCGCATCGAGGGAGGAAGCATTTTACAAGAGCCTTGCACCACACCCGCCATCGTCCTCACCTTCCCTGCAACAGCAGACTAGAATCTAACCCTGTCAATGGAACCCTAATACTGAGAAGCAGCACAAAATCTCTCTACAGCTGCAAATTACACGCACCCTAATCCCGGGAATCATGTGCTTTGCTAACCATTTCTGCCACACTAACTTTACAAAAATTCTGGCAATTACACCAATTCTCGGTCAAATTACAAGAAACTTCGGGTGAGGGTTAGGCTGAGAAATGTAAGACGGAGCTAGGGTAGGTGGATTACATACCTTCAATGTACGTTGAAATTCACAAGACTCTGCAGAAATTGCACAACAAAAACCAATCGCTGGTGACCTAAAGATTCACAACCCGGGGAGCAAGCAGGTCCCACAAAAGATAAGCTTCATGAGTTTTCATCCAAAAACGTAGATGATGTTTTTGCTCGACTTCTTATATTAGGCTGCCACATGTGGTCTAGGTTATGTCAAGCTACGGTGTTCGGCTTCACCTGTGGTCTAGGTTATGTCAAGCTAAACTTAATAGATATGTAAACAAGCACAAGTTCATAGAGCAGACATGATACTGCTTAAGAAACAGGACGAAATCCGCGCGAGCCCATTCATGGGCATGTCGCTGTTTCGCGACAATCCAAGAGTAGTCAGCTTGCGAGCATTTTGCGAAGTGGGAAAGGCGCAGTATTGAGCAGCTGAATCTCTTCCATTAGCTGCATTTGTTGTTGCATTTGGCCGTGTTTTCACTTCGAGGGATGATGGGTTGGGACATGGAGTGTTGGTTTCTTCCGCAATTCTCCTTGGAATTTCATTCTCTTTACTGAGGTTCGTAGTAGAAGTAGGCTTGCCGCAGCAGCAGTAGCAGCTATGGAGGCTCTTCTGACTCTCGCGAAAATCACACCCGAGTGGCAGGAGCTTTCCATCAGACGAATGACCACCCCGTTGTGTACAATCTCGGAACGGAGATTTGCGGTCAAGTCTGCGCAATTCCCAAGATCGAAGGGGGTTGGTGAATTTGCGATTCAGAGAGAGGGTCAGGTGTTCGGAAATGCTCCTCAGGTATGGCACTGGCGGGAGCTTGCAATTAGGGCGAGATGTAGAGCATATGGGCATTCACAGGCTGGCGAGGAGGATTCTTGTATTGAGGACCAGGGTGATAGTAGCAGTAGCAGCAGCAGCAGCAGCAGCAGTAGTGGTAGTAATGCAGGTGATGCAACGGAATCACTGCCTCCTTCGCAACCTTCCATTGCATCGTGGGTGCTCCGACTGTGGAAGGTTTGTTTCTCTCTCTCTTCCACTGGCTTGAATTTTGCCCTTAAATCCTAATTCGTTGCCTTCTCCGCAACCTTGCATTGCATCCTGGGTGCTCCGACTGTGGAAGGTTTGTTTCCCTCTCTCTTCCACTGGCTTGAATTTTGCCCTTAAACCCTAAATTCTTGGCCGCTTATGCCATGAATTCTTGACATTCAGTTCTCTGCAGTTTAATGATAGTTGGAAAGAACTTTATCATCTTTTTGTACTCATTTTATGTCTGATCCTTTTGCATTCATGTGCACACTGGCATTAATAATTTGCCTGTTCACAGTGCATGGATTGGTAAGAATGCTTGCTTGAAAGGTAGGGTTAGGGTTCAAGCTTCGAGTCGATACCACTAGTTCTGTTTAGAGACCACGTAAATTTTCATGAGCGGATTGTGTTGTTCTGGAGCAGTCAAAAGAGCTCTAAGTTGGTGTAGGGGGAAGAAACTAACACCTGAAGGACCAAATGGCCCAACTGGGCATCGTGTGTTTTTTAGCTATATTGAGTGGGTCATGTGGAGACTTTCTTGCGTTTAATTTTATTTAGTTTTTACCAACATGCGTCAAGCTCCACTGATTTTGTTGTTATAGAGTTTGGTCCGTTCTGAGTTGTGTTTTTCACTAAATGATTAATTGAAGTGGTCATACTAAAGACTGAGTCCTAATGTCCTCTGGGACTAATAGATTGATTGTTGTATCAGTTGGATTGGGCGAGGGTGATTTTTGGTCTCTCTCGTGAGGAAAAGCCTTGGACGGTTCCCTGGACGGGTCAAACAATTTTTCAGGTATGATAATCACCTGGATTTCTTTTGGAATCATTGAGTTTACATTTCTATACGTAAAATTACTTGTTCTGGTGATATAAAATTTGACCCCATCTATAATTTTCACGAATACGATGAAGCAAATTGGCCATTTTAAAACCATGAAATCTCGGTCCTCTAGGGGATGACAGTATTGATCAGGCAGATTTTTTCCATGGAATGCATCCGTTTGTTTCCTATGCCTCCATATTTGAGGTGATGTAAAATGCTCAGGTCACGACACAGTTCACTCTGTTTGGTGTCATGTACGATTTAATGTAACGCAAAATAGAGTACCATAGAGTACACGAATTCTTTTTTGTTGAATTGTGTACTTTGAAACACCATCGAAAATATCTTGATTGATTAGTCACTCGAGCAACAAGTAGCCAACATGAGATCCAAAGGTTAGTAAATGGTGTTTATCAATAGGTCCACTAATACATGGTAGCATTAAACCAAAGAACAGTGTATCAGACACTAAATTAAAAGCACTGTCCCATACCCTGAATGTAGAATCCATTATTTTGTGTTTCTAGCACCTAACCTTGTTATGGAACCGTCGCTGGGGTGGTTTTTTTGCAGGTCATGTTTCTGTGGTTTGCGGCGTTCTGGTTGGTAGGGTCTTGGATAATACCGATTGCAGCGCAGGCGGCGGGTTTCAGCAAGCAGAGCCTGACCTACAGAGGACAAGCACTTTACAGTCTCGTAACAGACATTGCGGAAGGGACTGTGGGACTTGGGATTTTATACAGATGCCTGTCACGGTTCCATCCTCTTCCTGGAGAGTGGTTTCCTGTGTCATGGAAGGGCACATGGTACGTGGAGGCCTGCCTGGGTTGCCTCATGTTCCCACTCGTGAACCGTCTCTCGCAGCTGAACCTTGACATTCTACCGTTCCCAACCCCCTTCAACTCATCCCTTGTTGAGCAATCCATCATGGCAAGGGACCCCATTGCAACCCTCTTGTATGCTGTGGTGGTCTCCGTGTGTGCGCCCATTTGGGAAGAGGTCATGTTCCGAGGCTTCCTCCTGCCATCCCTCACTCGGTACTTGCCTGTGTGGGGCTCTATCATCGTGAGTGCTATTGCATTTGCTCTGGCGCATTTTAGTCTCCAGCGAATGCTCCCTCTTACTTTCCTAGGATTAGTCATGGGCATAGTGTTTGTCAGGTCACGCAACTTGCTGGCCTCTATGCTGTTGCATAGTTTATGGAACGGTTTTGTATTCTTGGACCTTTTAAGATGACAAGCTCTTTTAGCACAGGTTGGCTATATGAGGATCTGTCCTGCAAGCATGTTTCTTGGGCATACTGTGGTCGTTTAGAGCTTCTCCCTCTGGAATGGCGGTACTCTCCTTTGAAAACATTCGAGATTATGTGCCATTTTTTTTTCCTGCTCCAATGTTTCCTGTGGCTAATGGTGAGCTACTCTGACATGCTGTAGCAAACTAGTATGCTGTATTATTCTAAAGCAGTGTACTGTATTATACCGGCAGAGAGGGTGTGCAACAAGAGGGCAGATAATGGAGTTGGCCTCTAATTGTGTCTAATTGTTCAACAAATTAATGATCCTGAATAATCTGTGAGTGCTAAAATTCTTTTTCGGGGGTTGTTTTTAAAATAGAGTTTCAAATCATTTGACTCGAAAGACTCAAATCCTTCTAGGGTGCGCAAGCATTTGAAATGTAGTCCTTGAAGGATGCCAAAAGAAAAGAAAATCTGACTGTCCTTTGGTGACTGGAAGCCAGAGATAATATTTGTGATTTGAGCAAGAGTACAGAGTTTGAAGGCTTGTGTGCTTTAGTATCTTCACCCCAAAACCTTTTGCTGCATCCCAGGTAATGTACTTACTGTCACTTTGCAGAACAGCCATGTCCTGTCTGTTCAAATTTTGGGAGTGTATGTGCTTATGAAAGGCTTCAATAACCTCTAGACTTTCTAACATGCCGTACTCTTTTGATTTTTGACATGTTTTGTTAAAAATCTACTTATCAGGTACTTCAGTCTTAGATTTCTTGGTAGCTTTGAATGTGGATGCAAATGTTGGTCATGGTCTTTTGCCATGCCTGTTGCTTTTCTTGTCTTTCAAGTACTAGAAGCATGAGCCTCCATGTGGTACTGTACTCATATTGATGTTGGGTTCAGTGTTTGTTCTTCAGGAATTAAGTGTGAAAAATGCTCTTATTGCTTCTCAGGGAGATTGCTTTTGCTACCTTTATTTACAGGCCTGATAAGGTAACTTCACCTGAAATTGTCTAAATGAAGTATTTGAGCATGGCTCCTATTATTAATTTGTTAATTTTTTGTTGGGTCTTCAAAATGCTCTTAACACTGTATGACTAAATTATGGATTTTTAAAGTACTGAAAATAAATGTACCCAAAATCAGCTTTTGTCTCCTGAGTAGAATTTTTTACTTTACATGAAAATTTGTAAAGGTCAGTTTTGCAACAAGTTGCAATTAGCTGTTGGCACTGTACCTCCGAACCTTCTCTTTTGCCCTACCCCCATCACATCATGTGCAGTACAAAATCAGGCATCATGATGCAAAAGTAGTTTAGGGGTACCAAAGAACATTCAAAGTTTGATACTCTTTTCTTCCATATGCTATGCCCAACCCTAAAGATTCTCTCAAAAGAGACCACCTGTGGACATTTCCTTTGCACTGCCTTACCCATTGTCCATCACACAGGCAAGCCGCTGACATGCATAAAGGCTGGAATTCTTCTCACCATGATGTAAGCATTTTCATCTGAAGCTTTTGATGCTTTCATGGTAGACAAAATTGTAACAGCAAAAGTGGAAACCCTAAGGTAGGATGAGCTACAACAATGGGTCTGCCCAAAAGGGTTGCCCAAATATATCTAGAATAGAAATGGAAAATCATTGCCAAATGTTTGACATTAGGGCCTGGATTAGAAAAATTTAACAGAAGTTTGACATTTATTATCAAAGTTCTGCGTTGCTACCCTTGGTAGTGTCCAGATTTGTTGCTTCAGAAGTGCAGGCAATGACGTAGCCCAACTGACAACTTCAATGGGTGTATTTGATATCTGTTCCCTGTACAGTACAGCAATCTTCTGGATTGTTGAAAACATTGAATTTCTGTGAGCAGGTACCTGAATTTTGCGTTGTACGAATGCATGGTCATGCTTGCAAAGCATAAGCACTTGTGACACAGATTTGTTTTGCTGTTGAACCACCAAGCACTGCATGATGGTGTGAATTTTGAGTGGCGTTTCCAATGCAGGAACCGAAACTGTCTGTCATCATGACTGAGTACACTGTAGTGCTTATTAGGGTTGACCTATTTTTTAATATTTTTTTCACTCATTTTTACTCACTATGAATTTCACTTTTCAACAAAAGAATGAATAATCTAAGGGCATCATTATTCAGCTGGCAATGGAACCAGGGTATCATGCAACCTGAAAAAGCTAATTTAAGCTGAACCATATTTTGACACATCAAATATTCAAAATATGGTCACCAGTCATCTCTTTGATTTGCATACACTTGTCAATGTTTTTCTCCATGATTCTTAACCTATTTGTTTAATTTTTTAACACCTAAAAACAACAGAGCATTCTAGCTTTTGGATTGTCAGTCCTATGGGGAACTGCTAATCATACTGATTAAAGGTTGAGGCACAAGTTGTCAACCACAAGCAGTAGCCAACATGTAGGGTGCACCATTTCCAACCTTAGGACGGAACTCAAGCTTGGAGTGTGCTACTTTTTGTCCTTTCAAGGTTGAGACTAATAAGATTATGACACATATCCTGAAGTAGTGAGCAAGAAAGTAGGAAGTAGTGAAGTAGGGCAAAGTAGTTCTTGAATGATCAGAATTAGAATACTTTAAAACATTGACTATGCATCAACAGTACTTTTTGGCTCCTAAAATTCACAGTAATTTCAATTTTGAGAATAAAATTTTGAAAATTTTGCTATTCCCATATTTCCTATCTTCCTACATGAACAAAATTTCCACTATCTCATACTGTGCACAATTTGCTCCAAAATTGCTTAAATGATCAGCTACTGGTGCCTTGGTGCCTCAACCTTATATAGTTGCAGAATTATTAGAACAATTTTGGTTTTCCATTTCCTGGATCTAGCTCTGTCGTGCTTATTAGAAGGCTAACTTGCCACCAAGTGACAAGGAAATTCAGACACAGCAATAGCTGAAAGGAACATGCTTGCATACCATTCAAGTTTCAATTTCCCTCATAATGAAATCCGCATGGACAGATCAATCAAAAAGTGGATGAAACTGATTTACAATTATGGTTTTGAGATGTAGTTATCCGTTTTCAAAATAAAGATCCAACGGCTTGTAGGAAATTCCATTTTCTTTCCAATGACATCAAATTTGAGTCATTTAACCCTGAAGCACTCCGACGTCCATTTTGTGGATGATGAACAGATTCAGATTCTTGTTTTGTCTCGTTTCTGCTTGGATGAAAGCCATCCTAATTTTGGGTGAAGTTCTCGTCTTATCTAATGGTTGGATTTGGTCTTACTAGAGTACATATTATTTTTCTAAAATTATAAATGTGGAAGTGTGTTAAGTGATCAAATTGCATTGACTCTAGTTCAAAACTAGATTTGCAAAAATGAGGTCATAAATGTAAAGAACACAAAAATGAGGTCATAAATGTAAAGAACACAAAAATGAGGTCATAGATGTAAAGAACACAAAAATTTTGAAAATTTTGAAAGTTTCAAAAGATCATCATGTGAAGAGAACCTCATTTCAAATCCATTCCAACAAGTGTTATTTAAAAAATGATAATAATTTTCTTGTAATTGAATTTAAAAGGAATTTTGAAATTTCCCTTTCCAAATTTATAGAAAATTACTAGTGACAACATTCATGAATCTAACCGTATTGATGGAATGTAAAACTCAAAATCTACAACTTTTCTTTGTATATCACTTCCAAAATATTCTTTCAAAATGTACTTCATAATGTTTTTTCCCAAATCATCAATTTCGGAGAAGACTCTAGACGTTTAAGGGTTAAAGCTTTTGAAACATCCCAAATTGCAGTCTGAATAGACCTAAAATTTTTTTTTTGAAACATATGGTTTTCAAGGGGCGCAACTGCACAGTGCAGTTGCGCCCCTTGAAAACGATTTGAAAATGTGAGGCTGGCAAATGCACAGCCTAACAATGCCCTGCAATTTTCTGCAATTAATGAGAGATGACCCCTCCTCCCAGGAGGCTTTATGGAAATTTGAGTGGACTCATTTCAAGGCAAAGTCACAGCCCGTATGGGCTACTGAACAATGGCAAGAAATATGGAAGGCTTGACTCACACACGGTGACTTTGCTTTATCGATTTGTTAGGACTTGTTCTAATAGAAACACTTTCATTCTCGAGTGCATGTTGTTGTTGCATTGTGTACTTTGCACCTATACAAACTCTACATGCTAATGATACTTTCTTCTTTGCATCTCCGATGTAAGATTTTGGAGTTTACAAATTGAAAAAAATGCACAAATTGCTTTACAAAACAACGTATTGCCCAATGAAATTTGACAAGTATGTAATGTTTGAAATATTTTCCTCACATTATCAATGGTCTAGCACAGTTCAATTTTGAAAAAAAATTCATTTTTTTCTCATTTTTTTCTCACTGCCCTAAAAGTGACAATTTTTCACAACTTGTGCCTGCAATGTGCCTTGGTCCTTCAGGAGTTCATATGACCTTTTCTATGACCTTCTCAAGAACAAGATCCTGGAATATCCTGCACATTTGTCTTCTTATCTTATCATCGACGGCAACACACCCGTCACTCATTCAAAGTATGTCACTGAGTCAAATCCTTCGGGACAGCAGATGTAACTTACCACCTCAAGAGTTCCGACTGTGCACACACATCCTTCAGGAGAATCAAAGTGAGTGAAGTAGGTGTTACTGTTTCTGTGTGATCGAGCTTCATACAAAAGCTGTCAAAGCAAAGCAAAATTGACATCATAATGAAAGAGTCCACTCACAGAACTAATTGACAGTGACTGACAACGAATTGAGTAGTAAATCCACCAACCCTTGCAAAATTGGAAAACAGTATACAAGTCACCTCCTTCCTCCTTCCAATGTTTTCTAAGCAAAATTGTACCCAAATCTTCACTCGCTGAACATTCCATTGTTACCACATATTCCTCACTCAACTCCTCGATACCTGATGCCGAAATACAAGGTCGTAATGTTTAAAAAATGTCTGTTACTAGGATACTGTTGGTACTAGTTGCCTCATCTGATATCTGAAGTTTCAAGAGTCTCCATCAAATGAAAACTTTGCACCGGGCCCCTTTCAATTGTCCTGGCACTCACCCATACACAATAAAGTAACACTAAAACTGTAGAAAGGGGACTTCAACTGGGACAGTACGTAGCCTACGGATGAGGAGGAGGAATCTTCAAGGGGGGAGGATTATCAGGTACCCGAGGTCTCTTGCTTGGCGGTGTTCTCTCTTGAGGGTTGTGAACAAGAGCATTGCCATCTGGAGGTGGAAAACCTCTCGGTGCAGGCCGTGCTTGTGAGAGACGACGTGACTTCCATCCTAGTTGCAAACTACTGCTCTCATTCTGCAACCAACATTCATATCTAGCAGCATTAAAATCAGAAAATCAGGCTCAAAATGCAAAACAATTTGATCATCTTTCGGCATGGCCAATTCAGAAAAGCAGACAGAGCATGGTGTAATAAGAAAAGAGTTCGATTCTTGGATGGGAAACATACTGACCTCGAAGTTGCTGAAGTGAGCCTTGCTCTCATTTTCTCTTATTTCAGCGAGTGATAAAAGAGTTATCAAACTCATGGCAATCACAAAGTTGAACACTAGTTTTCTGTGAGCTTTCATCTTGCTGAACATGTGAGGATAGTTCAGGTAAAGAATCTGCTGCCTTTCAAATCAAGTGTATTCCACTCGATCAATTGCAACCTCTCGTGCATCCCAGAAAACTAAATTGCGTCAATCAAACTATTGCCACTAAATTTTTGTCTAGACAGATCAAGATCGAGAGTGAACTGCATACAAGAATTCAACTGTTTCCACGAGGAAGATCGAGAGAAAGAATCAAGCTAGCTCCCAAAGAGCACTTGTGAGAGACTTGGAGATAGAATTAGAGCTGAAACATGAATACCAAATCGGAGTAGGAAACAAGATTTTATAAAAAAAACTCTCAGCCAGGAAGCTCATTGAGGAGTACACTGATAGTTTCTTCCAGACTAAGATCCTACTGTACATAAAGGTTTTCAACAGATCATGCTTGGGCACCTCACCCATGCTCCACGTGACCGAGTCCTAAGTCATCACACAACCCTGTTCGTCTTCTCTTTTATTAATCTATTTCCTGTCCACACAACCCTACCTGATGCTTGCATCAGCTTTGTTACCCACATGGATGTGTAAACCTTTCGTTGGGCCCATGGGTTCCGGAGATTTCATAAACCTTCTTAAACCCTACAGCAGCCCACGCTTAACCACCCGTTCTGTTACAGACAGACAGAAGAAAAACCCCGAGTATATGCAGGAGTGAGAGTCATAGAATCTACTTCTTTTTCTGCTCACCTGCCAAATTGCTGTGAATAATTCCACTGAAAAAGGACTCCATCTGTGTAGAGAATCTTGTCTGGAAATTTGATAGTTTAGGCTTTGCATAATGCCAAGAGTCCAAGACCTGCGTTCAAGGTGGTACTGGCTGGTACAAAGGGATTATAAGCACAAATCCTTCTTCTCATTTCTAAGCTCTTGGGTCAATCAAGAAGGATAAATTTTGGAATATTTAAGGTTGTATGAACCTTTTGCGCATTGATAGCATTAGATCTGTTGAAGCTAGACGCGAACCTCCATTGATTCTCTTAGTTGGAGCTTATTGCAAATTGATTGAGAAATGTTGCAATTTCCATCTTCTTGCTGGAATTTTCTTTGGCACCATGAGAAGATTGGATGCAAGTACACTAATAAGAGTTGACACTAGTACCACTGCGATATGTTAGTTATGCATATCTGTAGCTAGTTTTTACATTGAAGAGATTCTACTGGTATAGAATATGACAAACACCATGGACATCATCAAGTGCTCACAGCATACACAAGGCGACTGAGTGATTCCGTCACCAAGCATGCTTGCCACAATCCTTTACCGGACGGTGAAATCAAAGGTGGGGGATGCAAAAACTACTGTTCGCAAACTGACGTCTTCTACCACCGACGTACATATTTGACCCTGGATTTGACGACCGGCTTGCGGGGGACGACACGCTTCCAAAGGCAAGGGAAGACCAGTACAGTCAAAAGGGGGTTGACAAAGAGACAAGTCTGCTTCCCTTTTTCGCTGGCCAGCTCCCAGTCTCCCACACGCAAAACCCAAAAAAATTTGCTGAGTAAGTAAGGTAGAACCACCCATCACCAACCACAACCACAGCCCCATCAGCAATCAATAGTGTGTGAAAATCAAAAGAGGTTGGGATTAATTTTCAAACACAAGTTCTTGATTTCTCACCATCAATTCTTCCATTCTCTTCATGACACATCTGCTTGATTTGGAGTGCCAAAGTGAATAAGATGAAGTCTCTTAAATGAGTGGTTTTGGAATAGTCTACACATTAGACATGGGTTCAAACCAACTTTTGCTTTCCAAAATTCATAGTAATTCGAGTTCAAGTGATAAAATTACCAAATTTTGGCAATCCCCTCATTTCTATCTCTACAACTGTGAAAATATTTCCTTCTTAACTGTGCTCCACATCATGTCCAGAGTTGCTTATTTGGTCAGTTATGGATAATTCTACCTTAATCGTTTCTTGGACCATGATTTTCCTTGCCATTTTTCATTGTGCGCCTTCAACATTCAATTTCAGCAACCTGAAAAAGGCAAATCTGGCCTCAATGGCAGAGGGAGGGAGCTAGAACTGCAAGATTTGCATAAGCTTAACGTAATTCCCCGATCGATTGGAACTCTCAGCCAGTTCTCTTGTGGCCACAAACTGTCTCTTTTTCCACAAAAATTCAAACAAAATCAGTGTCAGAACTTTTTTAGTTGAGAAAAGTTTGGAAAGACAACAGGCGTTTCGTGTCAGTCCTCTTTGGGCATCCTCTAAAATTTGTGAGGAGTCAAGAGTTGGCCTTCAACTCAAGAGCTAATGCACTTCTCCAAGTGCTTCATGTGACTTCGGGAGACTCATTTTGAGAAAAATCTTTGATGCTGGTCAAATTGAATTTTTTGTTGTTGTTGTCGAATAGTGAGTATTTTAATTGTTGGTTGCAATTGATGTTGGACACGTCGAGCAGCCGTGCTGTCCTCTGCGACCTTCACTGCTTGTCAACCATACCTTTGAAAATTGTTTAGAGTAATGCGGAGTACTTCATTTACTTCCTCTTTCCTCTCACTTTTGTCAACCTTGTCAACCTTCAACAAAGTCACACGGCCTCTGAAATTTGAAGAAGACTGCAATCTATAGGAGGCAATCCATTCCTGATGACACACACCCATTCTGGCATCGTAGGGTGGTGCAATGAAATTCATTTAGTTACAAGTTGTGAAAGCCGCAAACGACTAAGCTAGGGGCACAAAGCCCCCTTCAATAAAACACAAGCAAAGATTACAAAAGCGAGTCAGGCAAGATGAAATTCCAGACTTTAAGTCCCGGGTGACAAAACATCGGAACCCATAAAGTTTCAAAATGAATCCTAATTAAAGCCAACTTGTCTTTGTTGTTAACCCAAAGAGAAAAGTCCTTATGAATTGCCATGCTAGCATAGATAGTTGAAGACCAAGCAAGATTTATAACTCTCTTTATTCTAAACTCCAAGGAGCCATACTTGGCATTACACCTTTCAACCCAAATGTGCCATAATAGAAAGGATCCAAAGATATCCCAAGGTTGAAAATCATAGACATATTCATCCACTTTGAAGTTAGCTCTAAAATCAATTCTTCCCAATAATGCTTACTAAAACTTATTTAATGAAGAAACTTGAAAAGCAATGCTAAAAGCATTGAATTTATCCCACAACTCAACCGCATACTTACACTCCTAAAACAAATAGGTGGCCATTTCTATAAAGAAACCGCACAATGGTCAACCATGATCAACTTGCGAGATCCTCCACACCAGCCATTCACCTATTACTACTCCTCTATTGAGAATTTGCCAAATCAACATCGATTCCTTGCAAACTCATTGGTTCGGTTACATCCTCAATGAAGGGCAAAATTACCAAATTTGTATACAAGAACTAGCCTTTTGACCTCATGCGGAGTTTTCTAGTCTGGAATATCTGGATGGAACGTTGCAATAAGCGATACAGGCGCCAAACTGCTAGTATTTACAGAATCCTACAGACCATGTGGACGTCCACACTTCATGCCGGGATGGCTACGTGGAAGCATATCACACTTGTTATCAAAGATCCGGAGCATTTAGATCAGCTCCAGCGTAGCTTTAATTTAGAATGGGCTCCCAACTTTTGTTCTAGTTGTAAGGGCCTTTGGCATTTCTCTTTACCTACCGAACTTATCTAAATGTTGTTTTTAATTTGAAGGGGAGCCAAGGCTCCCCCCCTCCGCCTTCTGGCGTTCAAAGCATTCAACATTAATCGTGTTTAAGCTTCAAATCAAAGATTATTTTGTTTAGTTTATACTAATGCTAATGCCTTGATTGCCTTTGTTACATTCTCTTGGAAGTGTTGATGAGCAATTTAGGAACAAGCAAACAACGTGACCTCGTTGATCAATTTGGAAAACGTTTATCGATTTAGTGTATGATTCAACATTGCAAATTTGCAATCTATTGTTGCAGGGATTGCCTGCTTCTAATATATTCAAAATTTGTTTTGTGACCGTGACTTCGTGAAGTATATCCCTCCCCCAACATTGAAAAATTTTGTTTTTGTGTTTTATTGTTGTTGTCCACTTCAATGCCTACTTCTAGTGCTTTCACAATGACTTTTATAAATCGTGACTGCAAAGAACATCCCTCCCCTTAGCATTGCAATTTTTTACACCTTTTTTGTTTTACTATTGTTGTTTTCTTGATTTTTGACAATCACATTCGGATTTGGGGCTTCACAATGCTTGTGGAGGCTTTCTGAATGTGTAAATGTTTCATTTCTTTGTGTATTCATTAGCTTTGTGGACATGGCTTACTACTTGAACGGATTTCTGTAGGTTTTTGCAAGGTACACATTCCAAATCCCTTAGCATTGCAATTTTTTACACCTTTTTTGTTTTACTATTGTTGTTTTCTTGATTTTTGACAATCACATTCGGATTTGGGGCTTCACAATGCTTGTGGAGGCTTTCTGAATGTGTAAATGTTTCATTTCTTTGTGTATTCATTAGCTTTGTGGACATGGCTTACTACTTGAACGGATTTCTGTAGGTTTTTGCAAGGTACACATTCCAATTTGGTTGATCCATTATCTCTTGAAGGTACTTCTTAAACCATGTCACTTACCCATCATGGTAAATCCATTGTATCAATGTTAATTCTTTATGTTTGCATTGATTTCAAGCTTGGAGCTTTGGACTACTTATAATTTGTAGGCTTCAGGAGTGGAGTTGGCTAAGCAACAAAGGTGCATAAGAAACCATTTCTTTGCGAAGTACAAGGAAGTTGACATTGTTGACATACTGTCTTTAGGATCTGAGACTTCTTGTGATTCTAAAACTAGTGACTTGAGCATAGACCGGCCTCCCCCTTCAGATGCACAAAGCCAATGGAAGGAGCAATGGTGTATTCAATTCAACATTGGAAAAAATTCAAACCTCAAAGAGGTTGTGAGGTTTCATCCTTGCAGTGCAGTTATATATATATATATATATATATATTTATTTGACGTGGCACCACCACTAGTGATACGTAAGCGCCACATCAGATTAATGATTTTTAAGAAAAAAAAAATTGAAAAAAAAAATTTAATTTTTTTTGGTACCTATACTATTGGGGGGCCAAAAATCAAAAGATAGCAGCTTTTGGGGGCCTAAAACTTTTCCTAATGTTAGTTCCATTTTGCTCAAGACATTGGAAGGTTTTTGTGCAAAGTATGAAGGGATAAGGGAAGGGCGTTCAATGTATGCCAAAGAGGGCTCAAAGAATTTGAAAGTGAGCACTTTCCAAGACAATACTCATTCCAATGAACACAAACGCCTTGCTTGGGTATTGCAGAGCGGCAAGAAGGTGATGGAAAAGGCAATTTTCCAAGGGCAAAGAGCGTGTAATGAGGTTGTGTCTTCTTTGTTTAGAATTGCCTACTTTTTAGGGAAGCAATCATTATCCTACTCCAAATTTCCTTCCTTATGTAAATTGTTGGTGAGTGTCAAAGCTCCAATGATGCTATCTATGTATCATGACAAGAAAGCATGTATTGACTTAATGTGGTGCATTTTTGTTGTCATTAAAAAAATCATTAACTATGTTCATAATTCTCCATTCTATAGCATCATGATTGACAAATCTATAGATATCAATGTGACAAGGTACCATGTTGTATTTGCAACCATGATTGAGGAAGGTTTTTCCATCATTGTTTTCTTGGGCTTTTGCAAAACATTGATCTCACACCTCCGCAACTAGGGGTGAGACTTACACAAATTCGTGGATTTTGACAATGACAGCACCAACTGCATGGTAGGTGCCCACATTGAAGTGGCTACACAGATCAAGGAATAGATAAATCTGTACCTATTAGCTTGTCACTATATCGTACATTGAACAAACGTGGCGGCCCTAGAGGCTACAAAGGCACCATATTGCAAGGTAATATCCTCCGAGGTCGATTCTTTGTTGAATGCAATTGCTAGGAAATAAGTTTAGTAAGCGCAAGCATGCACTTACTTGCAAAAGGAGTTGTTCAATGCAAAGAAAACAATGAAATGTTACCACCAAATCTAGTAGCTTAGTAGGTGGCAAGCAATTACAAGTTTGTGCGATTCATTGGAGTTAGTGCTTTATTTCTTCCATGATGTGTAGGGCAAGATTTAGATCAGACTATCGCTATTTTGGGAAAGTTGTCCTAGTTCAAATTCATTTACATTCTATATTTTCTTACAAACATCTTGCATTTTTTAGCAAATGTTGTCAAAGGTTTTCAATGTAAATTTGTAGATGTGACCATCATAGGTAGCATAATATATACAAAAACAGCACATATTCAAATGTTGTTCATTGTAGAAACCGCTGATTTGAATACAAACACATTCAACAAGAATAGAAGGTATCATGTGCTTTTTCAATATGGTCCTTTCAAGGGTCATTTGAGAAAGCTTACAAGTGAGATTAGGGGCAAAATGCTCCATGGCTTTGAAATGTAGTGTTCTAGGCTAAGAACAAACTTAAAGGAGGCTCTACAGTTTTAGCATTCTTTTACAAAGGCGGTTTGTCAAAGGTTAGAGTTCAAATTTTGTAACAATGACATACTTTCTTGTTTCAAAATCCCCAATCCCTCTAATATGCCATCTAAACAAATTGGTTTACAAAGTTGGGGTGTTACAAACTTGGACAATTTGCTTTCATTATATGGGGTTGATCTTTCACACTCAAGTTTTTCTTTCCCCCCCCCTTCTTGATGTACAAGTTGTGGGGTATGATCATATGGAATCATGTCCTACAAACAAGGTACCCTAATTTGATTGTCCTTGTTGAAATAGTTAGAGTGTAGTGTGTGTCCATAGCTGCTTATAAGACAACTTTCAACATCTAGAACTTAATAAAAATTTGTGTTAAAAATAGACTAAAAAGTAAAAACCTAGAAGCATTACTTACAATAAAAGAAAACTTCGTTGCCAACGAGTTTAAACTACGTTGGGAATGACCAAACCATGTCATATGGATTTTGTTGAGATCCTAGTTTTGAACGCTGAAATTTTGCGTTGGAGTGCAATTTTCAACATGACATTCTACATTAGAGTGCATCCATATGACATGGTTTGATTGTTCCCAACGCAGTTTAAACTCATGGGCAATGTAGTTTTCTTCTAGTGTTAGAATTACTTTAGAAGGACCCAATGAGGAATATAATGATATCCCCTTGTGGAAAAATGATACAAAATATAAATTTTTTTATGCTAGCCTATCTACTTATTTATGTGGTCCAACCACAGGTCCTAGCACAAGGAATACATCTTCTTCATATGGAAATGAACATCAATAGGAGACACCATTGTTGTAGCTTGTGATGACTTGTGTACCATTTTTTGCATTTTTTTGCATACGTTGTTTACATTCATGTGAATGATCTTCTATGAGCATATTGTACTAACTAGCCTCCCCAAAATACGTGGATCCTTTCTTGGATCCATGCATTTTTTGGAAGGTTGAATCCCTGGCCCTAAACTAGTAGGGGCAATGTCAAGTTCAAATCTTGCTAAGAATATTGCAATATGCAAAGGAATCCCATTCAAAGCAAAAAATAAATAAATAAATAATAATAAATAAATAAAGCAAAAGAACCCCCCCCCCAATTGTAAATCGATTAGATTTACAAAGTTTAGGAAATTTTCCAAATGAAAATTCAAAATGCCACCAATGCCACCGGGAAGAATGTAAAGTTGTAAGAAATGAACTAGGAGTTTTTTCCACCTTTCAAATACACTTCCAGACAAAATTAAAAAAAAATCAAGGTATTGGAAAGTATGCAGGAAATCTTCCGATTTTCATACAGAACTTTCTAGATTGTGGGGTTGCATTGTGTCATTTTGAGCAAGAGGTGATTAAGAGTGATAAATTATAGCATAGTTCCCAGCACAATTGTTGCACATTATGATTGGCTACAAGACTCTCAATATTGCAACCAACCTTTGGTGGATTTTGCAACCAGCCTTTGGTCAGAAGTAGGAAGGTCTATATGATGAGTATGGATAGAATAGAATTTGCAACTAAAAAATTCATAGTAATTATGTTTTGAGAAATAAAAATCTAGAAAATTATAGAAACCATTTGAACTTTGTTTTTGCACATAGGAAAATTTTCCACTGTTGAAACCTACCTTGTAAATATGTGTATTTGCTTAATCTCTACAAAACCAAGGGGGGTTTTTAGAGAGACATTGTCAAAAACTATAGGGAGGGGGGTGTATTGTTCAAAAATGAAAATTGAAACTTTTTTTAAAACTTCAACTATAAAAATCTGAAATAAAGTGTTTGAACAAAATGTGGAAAAAATTTCAGACCATTTGACCATGAGGATTGAAAGATTACAACATTTGAAGTGAGAAAAAAAACTTTTTTTCATTCTTGCTTAATATGGTTAGCAGACTTTGGGCCCTCTTGGAATAAAATTTTTGTTCTACATAGAAACAAGGATTTTGACCATCATACTACTAAAATCATAAGTCCCTTTGTAATATCACAAATGCTACCATTAATACTAGGGGCTCGCGCTTGCTATGCTACACATTCATTGTACCACATATTAGTAAAAATTTGATATATTTGAATAGAATGCATGATAATGATTTTGATAAGTCTTTAAAATAATTATTTTAATTATTTTATAAAAATATTTCCAATCATGCATACATAGAAATCATATTTTCACACAATGTGATATTACTGAAATAGAGTAGCAGTTCACAATCACCTCTATAATATCACTTTTTACAAAGGGTGATATTATAGAAATAATATAGTCGTTGCAATTGAGGTGATATTAAAGAGGATCAATATGGTGATATTATAAAGGTAGCAATTCCATTGCTTTTCTTGGCTTTATACTTCTTTTGTGAGCTTTAAGTTTCTGATTTCAATTTTCTATTGCTACTACCACATGATTTGAGAAATTTATTAGATTGAACCAATTTTGGATTTCACAACAATTAAATTGTTCACAAAGCTTTTGAGATTTACAAGTTTTTCCTTTAAATTCTTCTATTTGGGTTGCCATTGTTTGTAACAATTGAGTCAAATTTCTAATGCATTCTAATGTATGTGAATCTTTTACCATATTCATCATTGCATGTATTTCATTCATCATTCATTAAATTTCTATTGTTTATTTCAGTATATGCTTATTTATAAAAAAAATTATGTGAAGATTTTTGTAATTTTAATCTAAAGATTTATTGAAATTCTTGCTCTGCATTCTATCTAATACATAAAAAATTCTAATGAAATTCTAATGGTGAATGCATAGCATAGCAAGCACCAACCACTAGTATATAACTATATGATGTTAGGTTCACTCATGAAAAATTTTAGAAGCAACTGAGATGTTTAGCTTATACTAAATATCTTTGCAATGCAAGGAGATTAAGTGAATTGACAATACATTAGTCATTTTTTGATGATTTCTTGTGCATTAAGGTAATTTTTTATTTGAAATCCAAATAGTAAAAAATTAGAAACAAACATTTTGACTTCACAAATTGCAAGATGATAGGACTTGAAGTTAGAACAAAATGATTTTTTCTTGAAACTACCCCAACATAGTTAACAAGGTTTGACTCCTCTTAGAATGAGATTTGAGGATTAAAATTTGATTTTTTTTGGAAGAGTGCATGCCACATTTTATTTGTTACACACATATCAAATTCCAAAAATTGATGAGCTTTTTGCAAAAGATTCCTAAAAGATTTCCAAATTGCTGGAGTTGCCCAAAAAGTTTAGGACAACATAACTTTTGATCCAAGTTCTTGATCGGAAAAGAATTAGTTTTTCATTGAGGGGGTATATGTTCACACATTGTATTTAGATTTCATGAACATCCGACCCAAATAACTTTTAGGCTAACTCCCATATTTAGGCTAACCTCGCCCTAGCTTTTTCAACATGTTTGAGACGTTGTCTGAGCCTCATCTACTGTGCAGTGATTTATAGAAATGTTAGGGCTTGCTTCCCATTTCACTGTTTATTTGCATAACTGATTTAGTCAATTATTGCCTCATTTCACTGTCCCAATCTTCATATTATAACAAACAAAAGGGGCTGAGTTCCTTGGACGGTGATTAGAGGAATGCCGTTTTTTTCATTGCCTAGGTTCTTTTATGAATTTTGGCACATTTTTGCATACACCTTTGTACAAAAATATCATTTATAGCAATTTCATGAAATTGGTCATAAAAAATGTTGTCTTTTCAACATTCAAATATTACATTGGATGAATGAGAAATTAATTAATTGGGCTAAACAAGGCTTGCAAAGCCTTTCATTCATTATTTAGAACTAGGTAAGGACTAGGTAGTCAAGGACTAGGTAAGTTTTAACCTTTGAACACTTGAATCTTTCTTGAATTTTACATATTTTTGTTTATATCTTAAAAAATGTATATTGTTTACCTTGATTCCATCAAATTCATCGTATGGATGAATGTAAGCTAGCCCCATGCATTTTTGGCAAAACTTTGTTGTACTTTTGAAAACTTAAGTAGTAAATTGTACTTTGTGTACTTGGATTCAAGATTGATGTTTGTCACTAATGAGTGAATGTGAGGGAGGAATTTAGTGTTATACGTCAACTACTAAGTATATAAGGCTAACAAAAAGTGTTAGTAATGAAATATTCTTCCAAAAAAAATAAAAAATGTACTAAAAGTACACTTTGTACCAAAAAGTGCCAAAAAGTATGCAACAAAAAATTAATTTTTATCCTTATTTGATGTGACACCATTCTAAAACTAACTGCCACCATTTAGAATCTTGGATCCAATTAAAGAAAGCTAGATTTTTTACCAAATATTCATTGCAAACCAAAACTAATTAATTTCTAAGATTTCTACCAAATATGAGTTGTAAACATTAAATTGAGAGTAGATTCCAAGATACTACCCCTCCTTATCTTCTTTGCCCAAAAAAACCCAGTACTTCAACTTCATATGATTAAGGTATTTGTACTTTATTTGAATTAGTACCTTGTAATTTTTTACTAACAATCCAAAAAGTATAACTTTCTCAATCTGAACTTGGTTATTCAAGAAACTAATACTTTTCACAAGATCTTCACATATATAAAGTCTAGAAAAAAAAATGCAAAAAAACTCCTAATTTCAAATAATAACATGTACGAATTCATGTTGTTCTGAAAAAATGCATTGTAACTTGAAAAAGTATATGGTCTAGCATACTTTCATCCATATATGAAAAGTTGTTGTTTTTATAAAAGTCAAACATTGGTTTGGATGTATGATCTCTAATATATCTAGTTTGGATTTGTATAGTTACTATTCAAAATAATATTGATGAACACTATAAGAAAACTACATCTGCTTGGACATCCAGCCAAAAATGACGTATATTCACGAAAATACGATATGTCGCAGAAGATGTTGGGGTGTCAGATCGAAAAAGTGAAGATTTTGTTCTGATGTCTTCGATAGTATTGCTAGATTTCAGTCACAGCATATTCATACTAAGAAAAACAATGATGCAATGTAAGACATCCAGGTGAACACCAGATGTTTCCAAGGATGTCCACAATAACATGTTTAGCCACATCACCATCTTTGGTCAAACTTAGCTCAGAAGTTGATTTAAAATTTTATTGCGGTCAAAGGTAAAGTGACTGCCCAAGGTTAAAAAGAGGACAACGGGCAGGTGGTGACTCCTAAATGTTTATGTGGCATCTGACATGGCATGATGACGTGGAAATCGTGTGACGTGGACATGGGTGATGACATGGCATGCCATGTCAGCATACTTGGCCTATCCATTTTCCAATCTTGGATGTCTCCATGGACGTCACAAGTGACATACTAACGTCACTTCTGGCGTCAACATTTTGTACTTACTGCGAATGTAACTTCAAACCACATACTATCCACTGTGTGTTTCATTACGTCTGATTGGACATGTGGGTGTTGTGGAAGCAATTGTAGACGTCTTCTTTGATGTCAAAATGACTATAGATGCATGATATGACTTTATGCCCAATGTTGAATTTGCACATGATGCACGTCCTTCCTATGTAGTACAAAATGACTTATGTGTTTACTTGGTTTAGGTTCATTTTGGGGCTATTGAAGTCTTACATTTTGCGCACATTCAACAAACTTCATTAGGATAAAATTCCACCCTATTCATATGATATCACTTGCAGCACCAAGCAAAACAAACTCTGCCACAAAATGCACGTTCAATATGCAACGGGTCTACTTGGAAGACATGAACATGCTGATGGCTTTGTATTTCTCAGATGTCCTATGTGACATCAAAATGATGGCACAACAAATACATGTCAGTGATGTGAACACCCTATGTTTCCTCCGCAGATGCAATGTCATCGCTAACTATGGCAACATACTCTCCACCATTGTCTACTAGTTGGCGCACCGGGTCCACGACTTGTTGCAGTGGTTGTAGGCCATTGAAGTCCCTATCATTCACCAACTGCACCATATAAAAAAACTGTGTTTTTTCTGATGTCAGGCCAAAAACGTTGTACGTCCAAGATAACATCATACGTCTGAGAAAACATTGGGATGTCACGTCGACGGACACTGGAAAAACAGAGATTTTGGTTTGATGTTGTAGAAAGCATTGCTAAATTTCAGTCACAGCATATTGGTGCTATGAAAAACAATGATGCAATCTAAGACATTGTTGTGGACATTAGATGTTTTCAAAAATGTCCAGAAAAATTTTCAAAATGTTATAAGCTATATAGATTTAATTTATATAACACTTTTATATAAATTAGATGAATGGATTTGTTATGAAAAAAGGTTTACGAAATCATATCAATATTATATTATATAAAAACATTTATTTTTAACTTAAGATTTAAATTCTAAATTTTATTAGTTTAAAATCATAAATTTTGCATCAAATTTTAATAATTTTTATTGCTATTTCACCTTCATAACTTATTATTTTCAAATCATTCATATCTAATGTGGGATGATTTTCTAGTGTTCTTGGACTTTGAGATATTTGACATCTTAACCTTTAAAGGACCAAGGCCTTTTTTTTGCTAGAAAACATTGAAAATTGTCATTTCTGTAGCAAAGAGTAAAAGAAATTTTAATTTTTTTCCACATCTAACTATAAGATCTTACACCTAACAAGTAGAAAAAATTGTAAAAAAAATTTCAGAATTTTTGACCGCATAGATTTAAAGTGGAAAAAACAAGTTTTTTAGTGCATTGAAGGACTAAATTTTTTGACTTTGTAAAATTTTTGCACTACAGAGTTTTGAGATTTAAATATTTATAGTAGAGAATTGAGTCGAGAGTTTAGGAAAATAAATAAAAAATAAAAAAACTTAAATTTAATTCTTAAGAAAATTGTTAAGTAGAAGTAGGTATGAGATAGAAGAAAAATCTAAAATATTAATACATTTTAGATGGAATTAAAATGCACTAATTCCAATGGTGAGATTGTTCTAGCAAGTAAACTAAACCACGTGAAATTTTTATTTTGAAAAAATTGTAAAAATTGCATTCAGAAATGCATCCAACAAGTTATTTTTTTCAAGAAGATGCTCTAATTGCCTAAAAAACAAAAATGTTCATAACTTTCTCATAACAAATCCAAACGAAATGAATCAAAGCTTTCTAGATAGACAAAAATATAATCTACAATTGGAATTTCATGTTGGATGTATTGTTGTGTCATATTATATTGAAATTGATGTTGCAAACAACCTAGATTTAATAAATGTGACTTTATCAATTAAATGTTCAAGGAGACATCCCCATATATGTTGGAAATGACATGCAAATGTTCATCATGACATCATAAACAACAAATAAGATTTGTAAAAAATTTAGAAATTGTTGAAGCAAATGTTTAAAACAACATTGATGTGAATGTCTAATTTCATACTACAGATGTTCTTTTGAATGTTACAATGACGTCGAAAAAAACATAATTAAGACATGTAAATGTTTTTTAAAACATCATTTCAGACATCATTGTGTTTATATTGTTGCTTATATTTCAGTTTTGTATATCCCATATTGTTTGTCATGCCTCCTATACCCCACTAGTATAAAAGGCTTGTATTTTCATCAATTAATAAGTAGATTTTTGAGTCATTCAATATCCTTCATAAATATAGTGTATGGCATATTGTATGGTGTATTTTGTATGGCATGTTGTATATATATTATATGGTGTATTTTGTATGGTATGTTTATATTGTATTTTGTATGGTATGTTGTATATGTATTGTATTTTGTATGGCATGTTGTATATATTTTGTATGGTGTATTTTATATGGCATATTATATATATTATATGGCATATTTTATATGTTGTATTGCATATGATATACCATATATTGCATATTTTATATTGTGTACAACATATTACTACATTGACAACATTAGAACGTCCAATACAATGCATACATGCGTTCCAGGAGATGTCTCAAAAAATAAGTGTGTTCATAAATGCATCTCCTTCTACGAAAATCAAACATGTGGACGTCGCCGCTAACATCCTACAATGCAAAAAGCCATCTACTACCCGAGCATGTTCTTGTGTTGGCTTGTGCAAGCAGACATCTCCTATGACAGGGTATGCTTTAAGAAGCACGCATGTGCAAACTCCACACGCTCGAATGGACATTTCAATCAGCATACAACTGTTTCATCTGACATCATTTAAGACACCTAGACGTTCACAGCAATGTCTCAGAAGACATCCTAAAATGCTAGGCAGATCAAGCAAGTGGCCCTCAAAAACGCCACGTCAGCATCCGCGGATGCTACATCAGCCAATTCTGTGAGCATCGATGTGGCATGCCATGTCAATTGCACGTCAGATGCCACATCATAGACGGACAATGGATGAAAAAAATGACACTCTGGCTTTCCCGCGCCTAGGTGGCAGCCACATGTCAACTCCTGAAGTTACCCATTGACCGATGTTTTTTTGGACATCACGATGCTGGGCCTGCAAATCTGATACAACATACCATGTTTTTGGCATGTCCACAGCAGCACGAAGTGATTGGACATCAGTCCAGACATAGAACGCGTCACGCGCGATGTCCGGGTATCCAAATTGCAATGTTGTGGCAAACACAATTTTCTTATAGTGGAAACTTATCAAAATATTCGCTTTTTGTTCACTATAAAGCGAATTCCAAGAAACTTTGATAAGGCCATGGGCATTTGTGGGTTAAGGCTTTGATGAGGAAATATTTGGAATTTGGGATAAGATCAATCATTGAATGATACAATTATTAGAAACTTTCAAAAATCTTATGGAAACTTTAAAATGCAAAGATTGCAATTATCCAAATCTCACCCTTTAGTTATTCATTTTTTCCACTACCATTTGCCTTTTGTGATTCCTTATAAGATTGCTAAGTAGCATGAAGAACATGCTATCATTTAAAGAATATTCTATCAAAACTATCCTATTGAATTTATTATTTTATATAATCTTGATCAACATACCAAATTTCAATTTCAAAAAATAAAATTTCAATTTTAGGTAAATTATTCTATATTTTTTTCATTGTGTTACATAAGAATTGATTGAAAAATATTGATGATGAATTTTTCAAATTTTATTGTGGAAACATTTTAAAAACATCAATGTGCTCATCTCACTTTGTGGAAAAATTTACATAACCTAAAAAAAATTTATACTAGTCATAAGAGAGAATATAATGTCAATGTGTTGCCTTTCCAAAATTTATTAAATAAATATTTCTAAATTGTAATTATATTGACTAATTGACCCTTGTATTATGACTATTTTTATACATGTCAATATGATGGTTCAAATTGTTTGCCAAACTTAATTATAATTTTGAAAAATTTGTTGCAAATCTTTTTTATAAAACTTCATAGTGGGGTTGCAAGACTTTTTGGAGAGTATTGTACAATGAGTTTTTTTAAAACTTAATCATTCACAATTCAATATTTTTGAAACTCAATAAACTTTGGTAGCCATCTTGGCATAGTAAAATAACTTTTTTTCAAAAACTTTAGTTTAAAAAAAGTTGTAAGGTCAAATTAACTTTTATCCCCAAAAATTTGTTTGAGATTTTGAGCCTCCAATCAAAAGTTATGAACAAAGTTCAAAGAGGGATTGAAAAAGATTTTTTTTTTTTTACATTTTCAAACATCTTCTTTGTATTTTAATAGAATATCAATTTTTGGCAAAATATTCTATCAATACTCTTTGTATTTGAGGTGAGAACTCGAACAAAATCAACATTTTTTGGGTGGTGAGAATCTATTGCTATTTTGCTCTGCATGAATATGGAATTGAGAAATTGTTGATTGGAGAAGTCAAGAGAATTTTGATCAATGTATTGGTCACCATTGTAGAACGTCATCATAAGGCTGGTGCTCTACCCATTTCCATTTTGCAAACTAGAGCCTTCCAAACCCTCATGCACTTAATTAGGCCCCTTGTACTCTATTCAATTGAATGCCTTCATCAGTCAAATTTGTGAACCACCTTTTTAGTATAGAACAATGTTCAAGGAGGGTAGAGTTTGATAAGGAGGCGGGTTTTTTTCCAGAAATGCATGGTGACAAGAGGCATTGGTCAATGTAAACTACTATTAGGAAATTGCAATTGGATGAAGAACGAGTCCAAGATGAAAGTTGTGGATGAAGAATTTGTAATTCACAATTACGCGTGGAAACCTGCGTAATCAAGGGATTACTCCTAATAATCTACCCGCAAAATGAGCAGGAGGTTTGTTGATAGTGGTTTACAAGTACAAAGTTTGCATGCTTTGATTGGAATAATGCACATAATCGTGAATCTCCGATGCCTCCTCTTTTGTTGATGGTCAATGTGTTTATGGCTACAAGGCCTTTGCCAAACATGTTTGGGTACCAATATTTGGTTAGAGGCTAGGAGCATGGAAGTCATTGTATTGAAAGAGTTGTAGTGCTATTAAAGTAGCTAAAGTGCTTGTATGGTCACACTTGTATCTCAAGTGCAATTTGGCACACATCAATTGTTTTTTACACCCAAATCATTAGGAATTTGTTTTATTAGAGGGGTCTCCAATGCATGTGAATTGGTTTCCTATAGTAAGTTTTAGTGGTTGTCCAAATTGAGGTTGCAACAATATATTGAAGAATATGAAATACAGGTTTAAACCATTTACTTATAATGTAAGTTGCAATGCTCTATGAGAAAGACAATGAATTCTTATTAGCAATTGCTAGGATTTTCTCTTTATTCTTGTTGTAATAGAGATATCTGGAATGAAAGTTTCAAGAAGATGTTTGATACATAATATTAATTTTGTGTTGAAGAAAAAGTTGTAGGGAATGAGCAACCGAGTTAAGACTTCCTCCAAAATTGACTTGAACAAGGTGTTGAGGTGGTCATTGATTGAAAAAAAACACCTTGAAGTTGTCATCTCATACCTTAAGATCTTCTAATATAATGCAAACTCACACCAAATAATTTGGGACTTACACATGTCTCAACTTGTAAGTCCTTAATCCCTCACTAGTACCTCAAATATGGCCTATCAAAACTCAAAGATCTCTTTGTTTGACCATTATAATTTTTTCAATGGTACGGTCAAAGGACATGTCCCTTTCCCTATAGCTCCGGCCCTATCTCTACTATCAATTTAGTATGATCAATTTATGTGGATCTCATTTTATGTGATAGTTTGATTGAAATGAATTGAGAAGGGTTTGGATTTTAGCAAATATGGTTTGAGTGCTCAAGGATTAATAGATACTTCTAATACAATTTGATGAACAAAAAGTAATTATGCTTCAATGAAAAAAATCCTCATTTTAGTAATCACAATACTTATATTCATTTTTTATACTAAAAAAATTCTCTACAACACTTTAGAGAAAATTTGACCTATGTGAAAGATCATTTAACTATTAGCCAATGTACAAATGTAAGGAAAAAAAGTATTTAAAAAAAATAATTAATACTCAATCCTGCATGGCAAAGCTGGTGACCATATAGACCCCCAGTTTTTTTAATTAATTTTTTATTTTTATTTTTATTTTTTGTAATTGCACATATTTATATAGTCAAATGACCATATGCAAGGTCAGATGACATTATTATACTTTTCTAGTAGCTTTGATAGGAAATAAATAAATACATATGCTTAGTTTCTTTGGAAATTATGAATTTGATTGGGATAAATCATCTCTAGAATTTTCTCTTCATTGAAAAAATTTAGCTTTTTTCTTTTTTAGATGGATGTGTTGACTCTCATATAAGGTAAAATAACCCATTGTAGTCAAATGACCCATTGCAGTTGCCTAGGAAATGACCCATTGTGGGGTTTTTTTAGTATGTGAGATGTGGGCCACAATGCATGTCTTACATGACAGCAATGGAGTGAACACTGACCTCATTAGAAACTTCTGATTTTTCAATGTGAAGTTCATTGTAAAAATTGACTTTTTTGGCCTTCTGTAATAAAAAATATTTGGACTGCATTAGGTAGTGAGATGAGCATTACAGATTTAGATTTTGTTAGTTTTAAGGTAGCCTACAGATTCTTTTGGGTTGAACACTTTAGAAATTCCTAGTGAATTTATACTTTGTCAAAAAAATTAATTTCAATTGCACTTGATGTTTCTCACACTTATACTAATGTGGGAAAAAAATTGAAAAATTTCAACAATAAGATGATGTCAAACTCCTCATTCTGACCACAATGGGCTATTTTACCTTAATTCACCCTAATAAATGTCAAAATCACATATGTGTGTAAGGAAAATTGCACTCCCTAAAAAAATCCTAAAAATACATTAGTAAACTTGTGTTAATTGTTAATTGTTAAAAGAATTTATCTTTAGGAAAAGTTTCAAGCCTAAAAAGGCTGCCAATTTTTTATTTTTGGCCCCTTGGTATGTTGTAATAGATTTATGATTTTATGATTTTGAGAGGATGGAAGTTTAAACGCATGGGCAACGTAGTTTTCTTCTAGTGAAATACATAACGGACATGAATGTCATCATACTTACATTAAAAAAAATCCCACTACAAAATGCTTCTAAGAATGAATAACAAAGTTTGAAAGCATCTATCCATCCCAAATAAGTTGGTGTACCCTAAAAATCTGGAAAAATACAACCCTAATACCAAAGTAGTCAACCAAAAATTATCAAATTCCATCATCAAGCCCTTAGCCGTTGACATGTAACTGGTTAGCATCCACCCATAACCGTCTTAACCCAGCACCCACGGTTTCACACCTTGAGTGCTCAAGGTTTCAGAGTTTTCAGGGCTGATTTCAGGGTCGCGGTTTCAGGGCTTTCAGGGTTTTGAGAATTGGGGGTTTAGGGTTTCAGGGTCACAAACGATGGACTGCATCCTGGTCGCTAGGATCGGTAGTATACAATCTGGATTTGGAAGACTTGTGTTTCTTGGACGCCCATTTCTTGGACGGCGAGACGAACTTGGGCGTGACGAAGGAGCTGGTGAATGTGCCGGACACGTTTTGGTCGCAGAGTCCCAAAGATTTGACGGCCTCGGGCTTGGCCGGCAGCTGCGGCAGGGCCTCCTCGTCGCTGAGCATGGCGGCGATGCGGGACATGGATGGGCGCGCCACCACGGAGTCTTGGGTGGACAACAGCGCAATGCTGAATACCTTCCGCACCTGCTCCCCGTCGCAGTTGCCATCGCGGAGGCTGTCGCGGAGGCGCTGGTCCAGCATGTCCAGTTGCCGACGCTTGGTTTGGAGAGACCAAGCCTGCAAGTGCCCCACGCCATTTGCATCAGCTTGCATTAACTTTTATTATGCTCAGGAGCGACCTTCAACTTTTAAATTACAAGCCTGACATTCGTAAAAGTGAGCGAGGGATTTCAAACCAAAGGATTTATCACACCTACCAAATCTCCAGGTTACAATCGTAGGTTCATATCATACTTACTACATTTAGAATTTAAAATTTCAACTTTGGGTTCACTGAACTAAAGAATACTTTAAAACTTATCCACATGAAATCATTTGATCATGGGGATTGGATTTCAGTGAAGTTAGTGCTGCTTCAATCACCGAATTACCTACCAGCTTAAGCGGGGTAATGGGTAATGTCGCTAGTAGAAAACCCGTCTCCGAGCTATTCTGGGAACCCTAGCTTAGTTACAATGACCATAGTTTATGTTAGAAACTTGTTACAATTGGTAGGGTTTGAACTTTGAAGTGGTCAAGTTTTCGTGGGAGAAAACTCTCTATAAGTGTCCCTGGCACTTTGGAATCAATTCTGATGCCCTGAATCTTGGTAATCCACGATTTCCAATCCCTCATTCATTATATAGCAATGAGGTGTTAAATAAATAAATTAATGTAAGCATGAATGCACACGTTTGGCTTCATAACCATGACCATGCTTGCATTGTCAATGACGCACTATTAGAAAGGATGCATGCTAGGAACTTATGTAGAATGTTCTATGAAACCTCATATTAGTTAAAATGGCAGAATTTTAACTAATCTGAAACCGCAACTGCCCAACTGAAACCTCAGATCTGAACCAGTCCGGACTTTCAGAGCTGGAGGATGTCACAATTTTGGCGCACACCTATTATAATCAATATGTCCAACTACAGTACAAATCATTTAAACAAGATCAGAGTTGAAGGTCGTACCCAGCTGAGTAGAGTTTGCATCTCGGTGCCGAGAAGATTGATGTCGGTGTTCTGGCGACCACTGATAACTTCCAAGCATAGAATGCCAAAGGAAAAGACGTCCGACTTTGCTGACAACTGTCCATCCAGAGCCAACTCCGGTGACATGTAACCTCTGTTAAATCAAAACACACACTCTCATTAACTTTTGCCCTGTGCAGGAAGCTATGAAATCAACTATCACAAATGGGAGAAGGCAAAGCTTCGAACAACACGCTTCTTACGACGTTTCCAAGTCTAGGGTTCACCAAAGTATGAATTCAGCAATGGAGAGGTGTAGCTCAAGTGAATGACAGTTATGGAGGAGTACTCACACAGACACCATGTTCCGGGGCTTGACCTCTCCTTGGTCATTGCGGAAGAGCGCAGCGAGACCCCAGTCGGCGATCTTGGGCTTCATGGTCGGGTCCAGCATGATATTTCCAGCTTTAATGTCCCCATGGGCGAAGATGGAGTCTGGTTCTTCGTGTAAGTACGCAAGACCGTTGGCCACGCCCAACAAGATTTCGTATCTCGTACGCCATTCCAACGTCTTCCGCCGGTCTGCAGGTACACGAACAAATTCTATTCAACGACTCTGGAAACCAGGAGGTCCAGTGGGAATTACTACACAGAATGCATGGTGTTTGATATACCACGTATGAAACTATATTGTACGTTTGATGCTAATTGAAACCACGTATTTTACTGTACCTTTGGATGGGTAAGATTTAAACCACAGCTAACTTATATTTAAATCTCAAATGAAAAATGTACATAGTGGATACCTGTACTCTCTCAGTACTTTTTTCACACGAAGATTCAAAATGCGATGGCCGTGATCATTAAAGCTCATTTGTTGTGTTGACTGGCCACTTATTGATGAACTATTCATTCAAAAGCTTCTCTTTTCTCTCTTTCAAATTTCAATGGTTTGACGATGGTTCTAGGTCAAACCAAGTACACTACTTGACCTCACAATGTATGGCGCTCAATTTTAGTGCCACACTGAATCATGACCGACACTAATACGTTGCAGTTACAGGTATTGTGTTTGAGGAAATTGGGCTGAGGCACGTAATTCACAGAGAGGGGAGCAGTACCGAATAGAATATTGGCGAGGTTGCCATTAAGAAGATGCTCGTAGACTAGCAAGCGAGAGGTATTGTAGCAGCATCCTATGAGCCGGACAACGTTCCGGTGATGCGCTTCCATCATATTCTTCACCCCCTTGACGAACTCCCGTTTTCCTTGTCTGGAATTCAAGGGAAGGCGACGCACTGCTACTTCCGTTCCATCCGGCATCTCTCCCTGCGCAAATCCATCGTCATGCATAGCCGTCAATAACCAACATAATTCTTGGCCATTATCTGGTGTACATGGCTAAGCTGCACCAACAATTATGAGAGATTGTCAAAAAATTCTTTAGACATTCAAGCACTACACCCGGTAACAGCAAATTCACGACAATGGCAGCTTTCCAGATGCCTGTCTGGAAACGTACATTTACACCGCTCAGTTGTAGTTTTTATTAATTTGTGAACTTGGCTGTCACAATATGTGCACTCTAAATTGCGCCAATTCATCGAACTTGACCTCTCTTTCTATTTATAGATGTGCTAACTACCAAGTACTGTTTCTACAGCCACTCCTATCCAAAATCGTCGACTTCGAGAAATTGGCACAATTTTGGGTTCCAAAACTCTTGTCTGCACAAAGCTCTAAAAATTAGGACTGGTACAGATCCAAGTTTCAGATCGTTTGTTTTGGGAAGTGATAAAGTAGAAGTCGCCAATTTAACGAAAATGATGTTCCAACAAGTGCATGTAAGTATGCTTGTATGATGTTTTTTTGCATCCCTCAACCTTCCTTTCATTGTATCATTATATAAAGAATGGCCAGAATCGATACCCAAATTCAAGACATTGACGCCAATTTCAACGTATCAAAGGTCTCCCTAAAGAATGTTACGGTTGTGCTTACCTGGAAGACAGGGCCAAAGCGTCCATCGCCCACTTTCTGTCTCAAGTCGAAGTCGTTCGTAGCCTGAGCAATTGTTTCATAAGGTATGACTTTTGCTTGATGACCGGATCCGCCCAACACCTCTGTTGGTTTGATACCACCGTCAATTCCATGTCAATGGCAAATTGAAGTCAAAACAGCAAAAAAATCAGAAGCAGAGGAAAATCAGGACTCTGAACCAGTCCTGCTTCCAATTCATCAGTATTAGTGATGGAGTAGCGGATTCATTACCTGATACGCTCTCTTCGCTGAATGGTACAGGTTTTCCTTTAGGTCTCTGATCCCTTTTTATCTTATAGCAGCGCCAACAGCAGCAGGCGGTGATCAAAAAGGCTATGACACCAAAGACAGCAAGGAGGATATACAACCACAGGAGATTTCTAGTATTACCTGCCAGAACACATCACCATCGCATATCAATCAGTTCACAGATCGCCTGATCAAAAACATACTTGGCCTTGTGCTATCAGAATGATGAAATAGATTGAAAAGTGTGCGCAGGGCGTTACTTGAACGGGTGGCAGGTGCGACCGCTTGCAACAGAGCTCGACGTGGATGCAATGTAATCAATACACCGTCCATGTTTCTGCGTCAGGAAGTGGAATTCAGCACCGTAGATACAAAATTAGAGATAAACTATGTAATTTTGATGCTAAAACCATGCGGTTGTGCAATATGCCTTATCTCAGGACCAGTGCCTTTAAAACATTTCATTAGGACGTCAATTTCGTGTCAATTTCGTTAAAGTGGCGTGATTCCAGCGCCAAAAATTGTGACATATATGTACATAAAAGGTCTAAAATCTGGGACACGTATGGATTTATGTTGTAAAAGGTGCCAAAGTACTGGAATACCGCCAATTTAACGAAATTGATGTTTTAGCTTAGTGAGGCTAACCGCTAACGTAATTTGAAGACTTGCTCAGTGAGTTCCGTTCAATTCCTAAGAAGTTGACCATCCACGTGCCAAAAAGCCATCCACTCATCAAGATTTAGAGTATGTGTCAACAAGATAAATTAGATTTTAAGGGCAAGTGCCAATGGAATAATTTGATGACAAATGAACAATTATGGCTTGGTCCTAAGCGTTAAGCGCCAATAAATCATCGATAATTTTCCAAATGGTTAGGTCAATATATCTTACAGAAGACCTAATGTTAAGTTCAAGGATTCAAAATTTGGAGATGATATGATCTACTACGGAGCATGTGGAATTCTTACAGAGCTTTAGATGGTCCGTCAGTCTGCTTCAGAATAAATCTCTACTGGTTACTGCAATGCCTCTGGTCACGTCGAGGCCTGCATACCGTAATCATCACATATTAAGTTAGTTCAAGATATAAAACAAACCCCTGCAACGAAAAGAAAAGAAACTTTGAAGCACATGGACTGTGGAAAAACTCTGAGCATGGGATTCTCGACACTCTAGACAAATTCTAATATTCAATGGCAATCATTCCTCCAAACCAGGAAGCACCTTGGCACGGAATCCGAAGGAATCAATTTCGGCACACATACCCAAACACAAAACGTTACCGCGGTTGCCAATTCAACTCCCAAATGACGCACCACACTTCCACCATGAAATCCAAGTCAATCCCAAGAAGAACTCCTCCTCAAAACCATAGAGTTCGCGTCACCTCTACTGCCCAAAACCTGATCTTGTAACCCAAACGTCCTAAACACTCCATACAGAATCTCCGACATTCACAAGAACGCCAACTCAAACAAATCAACACTCTCAAACCTAGATGTGAAGGGAAGGCCAGTCAAGTACCACGACCGAAGAGCCCGGGCCGGCGGCAAAGTCGAAGCTCCCACTGAAATTCAACACGCGGGAACCCCTAAGCAGCGCAGCGACCATTTGCAAAGATCGACTTCCATTCGAAGTCCACACGGACAATCTAGAAACCGAGAAATGAACGCTACCGTGCCCAACCGCTAGTTGCCACCCAACCACGAGATTGTCAAGCTCCGGAGCCTGTCGTGATGTACCTGCAGCGAGTGTCGCCTCCACCGAATTAGTCCTGAACTAACTTTTATGTCCCTGCTGCAGTAGCTTGCAAGCTGATGTGGATCCACGGCTTGCTTCGAGTCAGATTCACCACGTCTACCTGTCTGTAACGAATCCCGAGCACTAGCGCACCAGCTGCCAGTTTAGAAGTACTGTGTGTGTCTAGGAAGTTTGGGTGCAAGTTTGGGTGCAAGTTTGGGCCGGGAGCAAAGCTTGGGAGCAAGCTTGAGTGCAAATTTGGGTGCAAGTACGTTTGGGTGCAAGTTTCGGTGCCAGATGCAATTGCAAGAGCTGGGGTCTTGCCGTCTTGGGTGAGGTGATGAGAGTGAATAATGAGAGTGGTGAGAGTTGGAGGTAAGGTTCCCGTGAAGGTAGCGTCCTCCTTGGGGACAATCGTCGTACGCGGGCTGTACATCAAAGCGTACGCGTGAGGACCGAATGACCAAGTTTAAATAAAGAGCCTGCAGGTGAACACCAGATTCCGAATCTGAATCCCCACTGGGGGATTCCTGGTGCTTGTATGGAGGTAGGATCTGAAAATGGACGCGTTGCGATTTCTGACTGTACATCAGTAGTTACTGCAGTGTCCGGGGGCTGTACGTCATGTTTCAAACGTTGCTTCTTTGGGCATAGTGATCTACACAAAATAGTGAAATTAGGTTGCCTGAACAATTAGGTTGCCTTACTCAGGAGAGTTGCGTCGTGACTCACCACTCGTCCAGATGGAGGCACAAGCAATTCTCTAAACCCGAGCCATGAACCAGTGCACCAACCCATGCAACACACATGGTTCCTACATTACTGCATCCATCTATACTAACTGTACATATTTATATAGTGTGGAATGTCGAGAATTTAGTGTAGGGCAACCTAATTTCACTAGTTAGTGTAGTGGTTGACTCTTGGAAGTATTTGTTAATGTCATTTTTTAGGGGCTGGAGAACAAAAAAATGTTGCTTAAATTAGCCATTGTTTGTACCTTGGACATGGGATTTTTGTGATGGAGCTCATGTTTTGGGGAGGACTTGTTTTAGGGTGAATCTGATCAATTTGCAACTACATGGGGGTGGTCATATTTTTATTCTTTAGAAATTCATACTTTGAATTTTTTATAATTTCCACATGTTGCATTGCCATTGGTGGACTTTCTGGAAACCCCTACTTAGCGTTTCAGAAATCACTTGCAATTTGATTGGTTATACAAAAGGTTATCAAGATAAATAGGTTAACCCTAATTGCAGGGACTACTCTAGGCTTTTTGAGAACTTACAATAGTCCCTGCAATTAGAGTTTCATAATTTTGAAGTTTTGTATGAAATATTTGGGATGGATGTTAGTCATCCTAATCCAAATGTGAAGTTTTCTTTCATGTCATTCTCACAGATTTTGAAAAAGTTACCAGGGATTTTTTCAATTTCAATCTCAAACTAGTTAGCTAAGACTATATCAATTCTAATAAAAGATTAATTGATTTTATTTGATTGTATAGAATTGCCACCTACTCAAAAACATTTGAGCCATTCTATGCCAAAATAAGAGTTTTATTTTACAAGCAATGAAGGATGAAAAAATGTATGAAGTTGTTTTTCAAGAGAAGTTCCAAATTTTTCAAATAAAAACAAGAAGAAGGGATATTTATTAGTTACTACAACATTATCACCATGGATATTGACAATTCTTAATTTCTTATAAAATTTATTAGTGATTCAAGTCTTTCTTTCATTTAGTATTGCCTTCTACTTTATAATAATTTTAAAGATGGATAATTTTTTTGTATAAATTTTTTCCATATATAGTTGCTCTTATGAGTATTCATAGACTTCATAAATTGTCATAACTAATTGAAAATTTTGATTTTTCCAACAAATTTTGAACATATTGATGCACAAGTAAGACACTTGCAAAAACTGATTTTTCAAAATTCTTAAAATGATTTTTGAATTTTTTATAAGTTTATCAAATTAAAAGTAAAATTTCCAATAGAATTAAAAAATCTTCAAGGTTATTTAGTAAGTGGAATGAGAATTCATTTTGAATATTTTTGCTAAATAATTTTGTAAATTTTAAAATTTTATTGAGTGAAGTATTCATGACTAAAATATCACTTCAAATACGAAGGACTGTCATAATTCATTCTAAAAATTTCAAAAATCATATATAAATATTCTACATACATTTCCACCATTTAGTTGAGATTTTTGAAGTAAATTACAAAAAATTTAAATATTTGGAGTCATATTCTAGTCAATAATATTTCATTCAATAAAATTTTAAAATTTGTGAAATTCTTATAAATTTTTTTTAAAGCAATTATCATTCAAATTAAGTTAATAAATCATTCAATAATAAGTTAAATAAAGGATTATATGGCAAGTTGAATATGTTGAAGAATAAATATAGATGAACATTTTAGCCTTGCTTTGGATACAAGTATTTTGAATCAATTTTGGGCTTCAAAACACCATAAAAAATTCAGGGTTAAATCTCACTAACAATTATGTTTTTGAATTCTCACAAAATTTAAAAAGGATTGTTAATTCCTTGAGGACACAGAAGAGTGTATATTTCTAAAATTATGAAGATGCATTATATTATAAAATAAAACTTAGAATAATAATTTAATGATGACTTTCAAATTTAAATAACTAGCACAAGAATCTACAAATATTTTGATAGATGAATAAACAAAGATTAAATTAGCTCATAACAAAGTAGTTGCATGCTTGGATAGACCAAATATGTCAACCAAAAGCAACAAATGACACTCCATAGGAATCCATATCACCTTTTGCATATAAAGTTGAATCATTTATTTTTTATTTTTTGTAGATTCTTTGTAGTATATCAAATTAATCATCATATTTTATATAAATGTATCAAATTTTGGTTAAGATTTAAATAAATGTTTCAATTTGAGAGGCAGCTAAGTTTACAAAAATAAAAACTCACCTGGAGTACAATATACATTTTTATATGTACAAAAAGTTTTCCCTCCGAAAATAGATTATTTGGACTCTATTATAGAATTTTGAAAATATGACCTTATTTAGCTTCTATAAAAATTCACAAATATTTTTTTAAAAAAAATATCTGAGAATTTTTTTCATTTTTAGGATTTATTTGCCTACCACACATTATTTGCCTACCACACATGTGGATTCTAAATGTAATTGTGTGGTCAAATACTAATCCTAAAATTGAAAGTTATGGAGATTTTTATTTTGCAAGCAATGGAGGTAGGAAAAACATATAAAGTTTTTTTTTTCCAAAAGTTATTTTTATATATAAAGTCAATTTTCAAAAATTCACTAGAACATCTCACTCTTGGGATTGACAATTCTCAATTTCTTCCAAACGTTATTAGCAATTTAGATTTATCCTCCAGTTAGTATCATCTTTCACTTTATAATTTTCTATAACTTTTTATAGTTAAATTTTTTGTCATGTATTTTCAAACTACTTTCCTATATATTGACTAAATCATTTAGGTTATTGGACACATGTATTTCTTCTTAAAATATTAAAAGATGAAACTTCACTTCTAGAAAGGGCTAGAAAAAATTGTTTTCTAAGTCTAGGCACGTTGAATTTGTTAAAGAATAGATAAAGATGAAGATTTTAGCCTTGCTTTGGGTGTGCAAGTATTTTGAAACACTTTTGAATCTCAAAACACCAAAGAACTATAGGAATTTGTTCATGTCCATTACCCCAAAAATGCCCAAGGGAATCAAAAGTATCTTCACGTAGTTTCAAGTCCAATTCAAAGTGCTGTAACTTTTTCATTTGATGTCTACATTTAATAAAATTTGTCAGTAAATTTGCACTCTCTTCTGTTTTGTGTGGTAAAATTTTCAAATCAATCCAAGATGTACTGATATTTTGTAAGCCAACTGAAGTTTAGAGGTTCAATTTTAGGCACATGTATCTCTTTCATCCAATATTTATTTTTAATCAAATTCTTGGGTTATGTTTCCCTTATAGTCTAGTTATTGTAGTATATATTTCATGTCAATTCAAGTTGTTTTGAATGTTTGGGAGCAATTTGAATTTCAAAATCTTGATATTTTTGGATTATAGTGAACTTTGGCAACTTATTTTTTCTTCATACAATATTTGTTTATGCTATTTGTTTTGGAGAAAGTTGCGCATACTAGTATTGTTTGTGTGGTTAAAATTTCATATCAATCCAAGAAGTTATGAGTAACTAAGAAGCATTTTAGTAGAAGGAGGCTCAACCTCAAATGTGTTTTTTGCAACTTCTCAAACTTTCTATTTTTTGAAGACACGATGAGTCAATTGAATGAATTTTTTTCACCAATGTGTTTCTATGTTGCTTTTGAATCATTTTATTGTTTAAAGTTTTTCATTTAAGTAGGTTTAGATATTGAATTTCACTTCCAAATGTGTTGAAAAGGAAACTTCAACATCCTTTTTCAACATTAAATTATTATAATCTTGTAATCTATGTAGCCAAATGACTCCAAATTTGATTCAAATCATCTACAACATGTACACTACAAGATTGTTTAATTGAGATTTTTGTACCTTAGTGACATTTAGATCTATAACACTTTAAAAGCAATGATGCTTTTGAATTCAAAAAGATCTTTAACTTTTAGGGATTGACTGTATTTTTTCTACTCCCAACATATATTAATCTTTAACCAATTTTGATTGTGAGGTAGAAGGACCTTATTTAGTTGTTCACTACTCCATCCCAAAAAGCACATATGAACCGTTCCTTGAGGTCCTTGTCCAATCTCCAATCCAAATGCATGGATTCATAATATTCTTGTTTTGGAGTCATGTTAAGGTCCACCACAATATTGGTTGAGAAGATCAATTATAGAAAATAACTAATTTTTTTGCTTGTAAATTTTAAAAATATACATTCAATGGCTTTGTGTGATGAATTTACTTTAGAAAGGTAGAAGTTCCTACTGCAATCATCACCATCATCCAAGACATTGATTTTGGCAACTAACTCACATTTATAGAATTATTTTGTCATGGTTTGATGTAAGCTTGGCATAGGTCATTCCGTAAGTGTAATTGATGACTCACTTTACCCCAAACCATGGTTGTCATACTGGACAAGTTACTATTCATCAAATGTACCTCTCAAGTACATTTGATGAATAGTAACTTGTCCAATAGGACGAAAAATGAATAGTAACTTGTATAGTATGACAACCATGTTTTCAGTAAGGTAAGAATTTGGAGTTGATTTTGCCTTGGCAACCAATGGTAGGGTGCACTTGTCTAAGTGTTTGAGATGACAAAGCAACTACCATGTTGGATCATTTTAATTCTTTTTAAATATTGAAAATAACATTTATGATTTTTTATAATTATAATTATATTATTCTTTATTTTGTCCAGCACTGATTGCTTCACAGCATGGGGAACATGCCTCCAATGTCCCCCAAAAGATTTAATGCCTTTGGGCCAACTGAGCAACACAATCCAAAAATTCATAAAAAATTTCATAATTCTCCATTTCAATTGCTCTCCCATTTACCTTTATGTGGGAAAAAAAGTTTTTAAATTTTTCAACAATGCCAACAAAGCGATCCAGTCACTCTGCCTCTCATAGGCTGCTATACCGTCGGCGAGTGTACCTTACTGCAGCTGGGGATGAAGTTCCATTAGAAAGTACCGTACCCAGTAGGCAATTTAGAGTGGACCATACCGGCATTCAAGTGGGGGTGGGGACCGGTGGAGACTATTGGAGTCATTGACACGTAGTGTATTGACTTTTCTTAAAGCAATAAATGATAAAAACAAAATTTGGGTTGCAACATGTAGAAGGTGGGAATTTGGAGCACGGATATGACTTGAGTCTACATTTTATTATTATGATATTGGAAGGTATTGGGGTCAACTAGAACCAAAAGGAATCAATTTAGGATATAGTTGAAAACTTATTAGTGTAGTGGGGTCTCTCCATTTGTTTTTTAAAATATAAAAATAAAAAGGGAAAATTTTGTCCTTCACTTGGTCCTTTTTTTTTTTTTTTTTTTTCTTTTTGACACAAATGAAACGGAATTCCATTGCAAAAGAAAAAGAAACAACACCTAGCCACAAGTGGCCAGGGGACAACGAACTCACTTGGTCCTTTTTGCAATCATATCATGTTGTCGTTTCAAAACAAATGAACTGAGAAAAATGGCACTAATTCTTTCTTTCTTGAATTGGTGCAAGGCAGTTTGCTCTAAAAGTAACTATGTTCTAAAAGCAATCATGACACAAAGGTACATTTTGCTTTCTTCAACGTACCAACTATGCACATTTTAGGCGGTGGTCACTTTTAGTGACTACTCCGTTTTAACTTCCGAAAAATTTGAAACTAATTCCACAAAAATTCAAAAAATATGAAACGACTTGGGTTAGATGCCAATTCCATTTTCCTTCCTACAAAAAATTGCTGAAAATTGTTTCAAAGAGTTTAGCTTCCCTGAAAAGGCAATCAGTTCTCAAATGGTAGCTTTAATAGCAGGCTACCTTAGCTGAAGTTAGGAGATTAGTCCATCCATAATCTTACAAAGACAAAGCATTTCCACAAGGTCCACTTCAAAGGCCAACCCCCAGCCAATGGGTTGCCTCTTCTTTGGGCTTCACGCATTGTCCCATTAGCCCCTAAATGTCCAAGCCATTCCAAGGATGTTTTTCCTATGAAAAAAGAGCACAGGCTTATAGTTGTCCTCAATGAAGCAAATTTTTTTTTTTCAAAATCTAACCATATAGATATTTAAAGAGCTTGCTTATTAGTGCATATACCAATTTTGAGTTTGAAGTTGTAAAGGGGTTGTGAGATTATAACAAAAGAAATGTACGTTTCCTATTTTTAGTATATTGTCCTTCACCACAATGTTTTCGAAATTTGCAAATAACTTTTTTTGGGATTGGAGGTGAAATGAACAACTACAAATAGTACTAGCACACTAAAATGCACTTTCAAAAAACTTAATTTCACATGAAAAGATATCAAATTCATTACACAATCTACCTTGCAATTGTTGAAATGCAATTTTTTTTAATAAATAGAGATAGCAAAAACTCCAAATTAACAATTGAATATTTAAATTTTCTATGGTGAAAATCATCGAAACCCTTTTCTCTTTCTATTGGGACCATTTTCAAAGCAAATGGATTTGTATAATTTTTTAAATCTCAAATCAAGTGAAATTGGCAAACTTTGCTCAAAGCCGGGAAATGAAGTAAAATTTGCAAACTTTACTCTTCACTAATGGTACATATATGTGTTTGAAGACCTCTTAAAAATCAAATATTCACTTTTACCAGTGAAAAATGAAAGATTCCAATAGTTAACCTTCAAAACTGTCCGAATTTTTTTTAAATGGGCACAAGAATTTAACTATCCACACCAAAATGAGCCTGAAATTTCAGATCGACCATATATGGTCGCTCAGGTAGTTAGGGGTTAGAATGCATCAACAAAATATGAAGCACAGGGTGCATCCAAAATAGTCCTAAAATTCAGCCACCTCCCTTGCCTTTGTAAACTCTTCATATGTCTGTTTTTCACTAGATGTTGTTCCAAGCATTTGTAGCACTTTAATCCCTAAAGTCCCAAGGCCATCTTTCTGTCAAAACCATTCAAAACTACCACTTCTACTACATTTTCCTACAAAACAAATTTAAAAAATATTTTTTAAAATCTAACCTTCAGATCGCGTGATAAATATTTTGTGATTTTTGACCATACAGGTTGAAATATATTAGCATTCAAAGTGAAAGAAAAAAAATTCTTTCAAGAAGTTGCTATGATTGCCCACAAAACAAGAAGCTCCATAACTTTTACATCACTAATCCAAATGGAAGCTTTCCATTTAGGAAAAAAAAATAATCTACAAGAACAAAAATATTAAAAGATTTTATTTCAATTTTTTGTGGATGTTTTTGTTGCCCGATCTCCTCCATTTTGAGGTTATTGTAGCATAACTTTTGCTCCTGGGCACCGATTGAAATAAAAATTATATTCTCCAAAAGCTCATAAGTTTTTCTATCTTATTAAAAAGTTTCAAAAAAATTTAGTAAAAATTGAGATCATATGAGCTTGCCCAAAATCCATTTTGTCCTTCGTAGGGACAATGGGACTTTAGGGGTTAATAGCAATTTCATCTATACATTTTAGCTTTCCATCATGAGTGTCATGAGGAAAAAATTGAAGCCACAAAGAGGCCTTGAGTTTTCTTATTAATTCTTAGAGCATCGCCACCAATCGTGTATAATGGTCTCAACAATGGTACTCTGTCCTTGCCGCGCTTTTTTAGCGGCAAACGGCTTCACACCAGCAACCCATCATGGCACAAATTTTGTTGTCCATTCCGTTAGATACACATTTGCATGACAAGGGAGGGCCTTTGTAGAGGGTAGTATTACACTCATGTTATCCTAGTCAACATAGACTATTCTCTCAATGGATGCCAACATGGAAGCTGCAGAAGGTATTGGTGGGCATGTGAAGAAAGGAAAGAACTTTTGCGAGGTGGAGGAGAAGCAATTGTGTTTTTTGTTTTTGTACATTTTGTAGGACCCAAAGCAAGGGACCGGATAGAAGAGTGGAAATTTTTGGAGATGCATCATAGATCACTACAATGCAAACAAGCCATAGATGTAGGAATATCCCCTTCAAAGATGTGGGAATGCTTTGAAACCAAGAGCTCACAGTGCATTCACCATATCCCCTTCAAAGATGTGGGAATGCTTTGAAACCAAGAGCTCACAGTGCATTCACCATATCCCCTTCAAAGATGTGGGAATGCTTTGAAACCAAGAGCTCACAGTGCACTCACCATATCCCCTTCAAAGATGTAGGAATGCTTTGGAACCAAGGGTTTACAAGGCACTTACCATATATCCTTCAAAGATATGGGAATGCTTTGGAACCAAAGGTTCACAACACTCACCATATATTCTTCAAGGGTGGAAAAAATAATAAAAGATTTCATATAAAAGAATATATAATTATATAAGGTTTTTCACAAACATAAAATTAGATAAATATTCTATAAAAATCTATGACTACATGTATAAGTCATAGACGTTTACAAAGTAAAAGATAAAGCTTTTTTTTAATCCATTAGTACGTGTTTGTGTGGGATTTAAATTAATTCAAAAGTCATCTTCTAAAAAAGTACATTCCACTGTTCTGTATTTTTCCTATTAAAAGACTTCATAAAAGACTTCATAAAAAGACTTTATATAATTGTATATTCTTATATATGACTTCATAAAAGACTTCATATATGACTTTATAAAAGACTTCATAAAAAATTATATAAATATAAAATTAAATAAATAGTCTATAAATATTAATGACCATATGCAAAGTCACAAATACTTATAAAGTATGAACAAAAGTTTTTCTTTTGAATCCATTAGTACATGTTCATGTGGGACCCAAATTAATTCAAGAGTCATTTTCTAAAAAAGTATACTCCATTGTTTATTGTGTTTTTCTTAAGAAAAAAATCGAACATTGAAAGTTTGAAATCTACATTGCTTAGAACATCATTTGGAAAAACATTTGAAAAACGTACTTATTTAATTTATCCTCACCAAGACGCACTATCCTTGCCTCTTGTTCTTGGTTCAACCTCGAGGAACGCTCATCAAAATTGACTTCACCGCCATCCACAAAGGAAGGCAAGACAAAAGGAACACCATAGTGGCATTCTTTGTGACTTGGTGGCACTTGAAAAGTTATATTCAATCCAATTTTAGCAGGTTGTTGGTAGAGATCATTGGGTGGTCATGGAACATGTACATCTCTTGGGGGCTCCAAAGCCCTCACTACTTTTTGGTACAGTGGTCATTTGGAGGGCAACTGGTGGCAATGCTTTTATTTTATACTAATTGAATAAATATGAAGGTGGCCACATCCTCATTAAAATCACCACTTGGTGTGTGCTCTATTCTTCATGATGGAACCATCTTGAGATTTATAAGATCATCAAGATGGATTGGGTAATGATGACAAAAATAATCGTGTAATTCATAGTCCAATTAGTGAGTTGAGAAGGCTCTTCCCACCTAAATTTATGAGATTGTGAAGTTGAATTGGATAATGATGATGAATTTTTGAATTCATCATGCAATTCTTGGCCCAATTAGTGAGTTGAGAAGACTCATCCCACACAAGCTTTTGCATTACAAAGCAACTTTTTGGGGGGTTCAATTTTTTCCTAATGTCTACACTATACTACTACATTATAAATTTTTGGTGAAAATTTCATATTTTTTCAACTTTTGTATTGATATGAATTTTCTTCACCTTTTTTTCAAAAATTCATAATTATTCCAAATCTTCACATAAAGGATTTGATTATTTTATAGCTCATAGAAAATATGCGATTCTATCTTCAATGAAAAATGAAATAAAATATTTTTTTTTATCATAAATAGTGGCAAAATGAAGCATATAGAGTGAAAGATATCTAGATTTGACTGCTTCTCATTGATTGTGTTTGTTTGGGTTAGTGTTTAGTATATTAAAGTTAATTGTTATTAAAGTGTGCAATGAGGAACTAGGAGCTAGGAGTTTGAAAAAAATACAGGACAAAACTCCTTGAGGCACCAAAACTAGGGTGTAATGGAGTTTGGTGATGTGTTTATTTTGTATTATTCTTAGTTAAACCTTCCTTTGACACCCTTAATTCAAATTGGGGTTCCTTTACAATTAACTCTATTAATTGTATGTCAAATAGAGGTAAATATGTTGCAATGCCATTAAGGTAGAAGCACATAAATGTAATAGTTATTCAAGATTTGCAAATCTTGAAGGTAGGGATAGAATAAAATGATGTGTACATGGTTTAGAAAACCAACAAAACTAGTTCCATACTTTCTCGAGATTGTATGAATATAATATGAATTTGTGAAAACAAGTGAATAGATGCACCTACTATGGACAATAGACTACCACAAAAGTGAACATGGAAACACCCTATAGCAATAGACCCTAAGCTTGTATCACAGTTGTTTAATTGGCCAATACAAAACCCAGCTCCATTACTTTGACACATTCATGGAAACTCACCTGTCAGCATTTGGTCCACTTGCACTTTAGTTTAGGGCTTATTCTAGGTGTCCATAAAAGACTCCTGTTACATTTGGGTGCACATACCTTAGGAACTTCCTACAATAGTTATTGAATTCGTAAAGCTGGTTGAATACACAACCGGCGGAAATTTGTTACAGTTATCACTGAAGCATCTTCAGTTGAGTGCCAACCCTTGCACACACAAAGTGCCCATGTTCAGGATCACAATTTTGGGTGTAATTGTTTGGGAATTATGCTTGTGGAAGTGGAGAATTCTATATCAGGAATAGAGTTGGGTACGTTAGAGTCAAATTGGGCTAACAACCGGTCATCGACAAAATTATGACCATTATGATCAAGACTGAAGCGACGAAGTAGTGATAATGCGCCCATCACAAGTCAGCGCACAGCATGTAATACACAATCAAGCATAGACATCAACTAATTTAGCAAGAAATGTTAACGAGTGCTATCGGTTGAAGTACGTAGCTAATAAGTGCAAAGTAAATGAGGTTGTGCCACATATGTTCTTACTTAACGCTTTACCCTGAAGAGGACAAGACCTAAACTAACCGAGATAATTAGTCATAAAATGATCCAATTACAGGATGAGTAGGTATATTCTTTTGTTTCTTCAGGAACATTTAAGGTCATTTGTAGGACCCTCATTCTGGCCTCCACTGCGTCGTAGCCAACCCCTTAGCTAGCTTTTCAGTGTAGTTTCAAAGAATGTGACCTTTAATTAAGGTTTAAACAAGGTTCACGACTAGTTGGGCCACAATTGTACGAGAATGTTCACCAGTTATTCTGATCCTTGTAACACCAACGTCCACGATCAAAGTCTTCGGCTACCAAATAGTGGGTGTGAGAAATACTACAGATCAAGGATTCCTGGTTTGAATGAGCACTCGTCAGTCATCACCTGGAGTTGATAAGGGAATGTCTCGGTGTCACCATCATACAGGATTCTATGAAGAAACATTGGTTTTTTCACAGATCACACACATGAACACATTTCCCGAAACTGTACATTCTTATAGTGCGTGCACACACACAAACACCAAATCATGCCTGATTCCTACACAAACTCACGCACATATCCAGGTGCATACCAATACGCGCACAAACACAAACACATCATTATGCAGCGCACAACACAGCAATAATGTGTCTATAAACCATGATGAAATCCAATATGACCTTGGCATCTCGATATGTTAACCTAAATTCCAGTTTGGATAGAGTCTACCATTCACGGGTGTCAGAGCATCATCATCAATCCTGCGCAGGAAGAGACTCAACATCAGTATATCTGCTGCGAGGCATCTGGATTTCCACTTTTTTGTGCTCCAATGCAGTCACTGTACCTGAAAATTCGATATCGGCCACAGCAAATTCCTTCCTTAACACGGCATATTTTCCTTGCGTACTGAGCTTGTCCTTACCCGCAGCAAAGCTGTGGCAACCCCACGTGCCTGACGTGCACAGCTTCATGACGAAAAAGAGTGGGTCCTTGCTCTGTTGTGTTAAGCTCTGCTTGCCACAGGGAGCTGCCGCCAAGGTTTAAGTGTCATATCACTCTATTGCGAGCATGGGTGGGAGCACAACGCTGTGCATTAGAGCCTGCAATATATTGCACGCTAATGGATATTTGTTGCGTCAGTACTGTACGCAGTGCTTGGATTCATGAAGCTCCCAGTAGTTATGGTGTGACCCGCACAACTCTATGGGATTTGACATGTGACCCTAACCGAAGAAACTCCTAATTTATGCGGGTTCATTCTCCTCACTTCAAAGAGCACAGTTGATAAACGTTGCACAGTGTAGTGATTTTAAGATAGCTCACTCATTCTGATCATCAGTCTATGTGAAAGACGAACTTCCAAATCATAAAAACACCCGCGTGGGTCATTCATTAGTGAGCATCCCGTCACGACAGCAGATCTAGTATTCAAAATTCAAATCTCACTACTTTTCAAAATACTAGAACTAATCATAAAGTGAACCCCAGTTTGGACCAGGGGTGTCAGAGGAAAGCTTTATTTAAGAAGAGTACAAAAAGAAATACAACACGAAACTCCATCACACCTGAGTTTGGGTGCTTCAGTTCAAGGAGTTTCTTCCTGCGTTTTTCTCAAACTCCCTCATTGCACACTTTTCAATTAACTCTATTATCTAGAGAGCAAAATCTCGAGCATCAATATTTCTGTAAAATCAAATTTCCACAGAACTATCTAGAGAGAAGAGTTTTGAGCATCAACTTAGGCTTTGCAAAAACTCTCTACCTCTTGAAAACATATGGGAGGCAACCCATTCTTGGTCACCCCCATTCTGGCAATGTAGGCCACTCTCTTCCTGTACAAGAAGAGATGAGCAGTGATAAATTATGGCACAGTTCCCAACGTTGTGGGGCATTATGATTGGCTACAGGACTCTCAATATTTCATCCAACCCTTGATCAGAAGTAGTAAGGTTATAAGATCAGTATGGGTCGAACACAATTTGCAGCTAAAAAATTCATAGTAATTATATCTTGAGAAGTAAAAATCTGGAAAATTATGGAAACCTTCCGAACTCTATTTGTGCACACAGGAAAACTTCCCCAATGAAGAAACCCGTCCTGCAGATCCGTGTGTCTGCTTAAGTGGTACCTGTGTAGCCCACAACAATCCAACTTGAAAAAAAACAGGTAAAAGGGAGAATCTCGATTGTAACCACCGCCCTAGTTTAAGTTTCCAATTGAAAACTCAGATTTCCAAGACTTGGACTCTTCACCATAAAATCACCCAAGACAATAACGTCCATCCTCGTTGAAATAATCCCAGGCAATTCAAATTTGCCATTGGATAGTGGAAAAGTAGACACTTCACCATTGGAACACTGGTTCGATTCAGCATATATTAATCCCACATTTATCTAAGCTCCAATGAACCTCAGAAGACTCAGCGTGTAATATTTTCTTCACCGAGGCTTTGAAATTGAGTTACGAAGTACTGAAACCGAAACAGGGTAGCTGAAAGACAATTGAATTTATGATCAACGCGGTTCACAGCCAAGAACTTTAGGAAAATTTGGCAAGGCAGGTCTTTAACCAAAACCCGACCACAAGAATAGTGTGCATTACTGATTGCCACACGGAACAAGGACATCTAAATAGCGTCTCCTTCGATCTAGTCTTTCCTACAGAGTCGAATTGACAAAACATCAACACTCCCACAAAGATAAAAAAACGAGACTTCACAGACCTCACCACTACCCTGCTCCAACTGCAATCACCAACAACACAAAAGAAAGAAAAAACTAAAAAAATCTGAAACTAGCGCTCACAACAACGTCAGAATGGAGATGACAGCCGCAACGCCAGAGGTCCACGACACCACGAGTGCCGACGCCGCGCCTGGGGCAGGCGCCGACGCCGGACCACTGGGCGCCGACCCCGGACCACTGGCAGGAGGAGTCCCGCCACTAGTCGTGGGAGGCGTGCTCGACGTCGGAGGCGAAGCTCCAGGTCCTGGTGGTGAAGCTGCAGGTGCTGGTGTTGAAGCTGCAGGTCCTGGTGGTGAAGCTGCAGGTCCTGGTGGGGGAGCTCCAGTTCCTGGAGGCGAAGCGCCCGTGGGAGGAGACGCCGTAACGGGGGGAGGAGTGGACGTGCCTGGTGGGGAAGAAACCGGAGGTGTACCCGCGCCTGGTGGGGAAGAAACGGGAGGCGTACCCGCGCCTGGTGGGGAAAGAACCGGAGGAGGGGTAGCCGAAGGAGGAGGAGACGAGCTTCCGGGAGGAGGTGGCGAGACCGATGGAGGCGTGGCGAGCGCCGGACAGTCGTTCGTATTCACTGCGACATTACAGTCGCGCGGTAACGCCAACGCCTTGGTTACGTTCACCGCGGGACTGCCTTGCAACTGCGTGATGGCCGAACACAAGCACGTCGGCTGATTCGCGTTCAACTGGGAAACCCCTGAGCAGCAACCCGCCGGCGGGGTGGTTCCCGTTCCAGCGACATAGCTGTAGCACGGCGCCAGGATTGAGTACGCCGAAGAGCAGTCGGCGGGGGGTTGGGCGCTCGCCCCTGCAACCAACACAGCGATCACCAGAAGCGCAATGCGCGCACTCTGCGCCATCGCTGCCCAATAGAAATTTCCGGGAGGAGGCGCTCAGTATCGAATTTAATGCGACACAACTCAATCTGTGTAATCGAGCTCGCAATGGAACGTATTAGTATGGACGAAGAGGCTGCAGGAACTGCAGAAGGGCCTACGGGGGAACTTAACTTAAGCTTAACTTAGTCGGTCACCGTCACCAGAGAGACCGAAACTCATGGGATTTGAACGAGAGTTTGCGCACTAATGATTTCATAGCTGTTGGTCGAACGAAGAATCGGGGGATCCGATTATGTCGGTCGAGGAGGGATTGGACGCTTCATGGATGAGATCGTGAGTGACCGCAACAATTCCGTGACCACTCGGGGCTTAAACCCTAAACCCTAAATCTAGGCTTTACGACGGCAACTTGGGTCAGAAGAAATGGGAATGGTGGGAGAAATGGGGGAAAACCCGGAAAGATCAACTGTAGTGTACCTTCATTTGAGGTTCGTTGGTGCTTTTCTCCGTTGTGGACCAAACCTACAAAAAGTTACTACCTCCCCGATTTGTTGCATTCCAGACTGTCGGCACATTGAAGATAGATGTTTACTGACACAAACATTTTCACCCTGGCTGCTACTGAAGCTCGCAGAAGCCCTTTTTTTTAAATAGTATTTGTTTGGCATACCCAAATGTGTTCCACTTGTACTTCTCCCCATGGCACCCATGATGAAGTATCCAACTTATATGCGCATTTCGTATTTCATATTGGTTTTCTTCACTTTTCGTCAAACACTCACGGCATTTCCAAATCATCACCCAAAAAAGCTGAATACTTTAAGTCGTAGAGAAGACGTGTGATTTCATCCGTCCTTATTAATGCCTTACGATACCTACTTCCAAGGTTGAGACATTCAAAGACGGTGGGACAGCGATCTTCAATGTCGACGTCAAGGACGGTGGATGACGGAGGACTTGCTGCAACTATCGAACGGGCTTAGCTTTATCTTGTTGACGTTGAGAACTTGAGATTATGAAAACATGAGCTACGGCATCTCTCCACTTGGGGTTAATGCCAGGGTTTTGCATTAATATTGGTCACTGAATCTTCCTGATCTGTAGATTTGCAACCATGAAAGGGCACAAACGGCTCGAAAACGGAAACTCGGCTTCAAACCTCCGATTGGTGTGACAAAAAAAAATGAATAAAAATAGCAACACGAGGATTCTCAGGGAAGGGGATAAGGTAAGGTTGATGACAAGGGCTCTGGCACAGCGTTGGGAATATTTTTTGAGTTTTACCAGGTGATTTCCTGTAATTCCTATATTGAACCGTTCATTCTCTTATTTTTATTCCAAATTCCAAATAGATTTTTTAATAGATTTTTTCACCAGGGTTTTTCCAATATTTTCAAATTGCAACTGGGTTTTTTCCCAACTCTGCCAGCTAACAATGAACTAATCAACATTTTTTCCCTAAACATTTGTTCTAGCCTTCAAACTCCTTTCTATTAGTGTTGGGTGTGAGCATTACTATAAACTTGTGGTTTTGAATATAATTATTCCAATAGCAAACCAAGCTAGTTTCAAATTTATCATGTGAAGTACCTATGGTTGTTAACCAACCTTGGAGGTTTCAATTTTTTTTAAACCTCACCCCATCCCATTACCGTGAATGTAATTTAAAATGCTACAAGAGTATCATTAATGTAGTTCAAGAACTTGGAATCTTTTAGTAGCTACAATAGTGTTCTTAATTTCAACTGCTACAATTTCATGAATTCCAATTAGACCTTAGTGGTTTAGAAGTCAAACATCATATGGCTTTTGCAACACTGTTTTTTGCACCCTAGTCCTTTAGAGATTAAGGCTTTGAATAATCTTGGCTTAAAATTTTTGTACAACACATTTCATATTTATAGTTTTACACACTTGATTTTCATTCTTTGAAAAATTGTTTAGTAACTAAATATAACTAAACTATATTGACTATTTTTTTAAATGTGAAAGTTGGATTCAAAATGAATCCTACAAGTTGTTTTTCTAGAAGATACTTAGATTGCCAAAATAATAAGATTATCCATAACTTTCTCATCGCTAATCCAAATAGAATGAATGAAATCTTTCCATGCAAGTTAAACAAAAATGCTTTCTATGAGAAACAAAATTTTGAATTTTGAATTTTTGTTAATTTTTTTGTTTGCTTGACGAACTCTATTTGGACTTTGGACAGCATCATTTTTATTCTCAAGCACTGATTGAAATAAAGATTATATTTACATAATGGTAATGTATTTTCTTATCTTGAAAAAAAAATTTAAGAAAAAGAAACAAAAATTGAGACTATGGGAGCTTACCCAAAACCCATTTTGTCCCTCAAGGAGACAATGGGTAATGAGAGTTTAGTAACTAAGTGCATTCTAAAATGAATAACCTCATGCAAGCTCAATGATTCCCTTTGAAAATGAATATCACTATCCATCCAGTATCTCTAAAATCCAAACCATATCAAACAGTAGTTTCTACATTTGTGTCTTAATAAAAAATGACTTTAGTTGTTTTTTATACAAAAAGTCAAATTAAGAACTTACCAACCTTTGAAATTTTTTGGGACAAATTTTTTCTAATCCCTTTGAATAGGCCTAAATATTTTTTTTATTTGTGCATATTTTTGCTAATATCTTTGTACAATTAATTTTTTTTTTGTCAATTTTATCAAATTGGTCATAGAGAAAGGTCATTTAGTTGGTGGATTCAAGAATTGCTTGGAATGATTGTAAAGTTTTTTGAACGAATCATTGACTTGAAGTACTCTAGTCATCATCCAAAATACAAATGTTGAAACACTTAGAGGTTAATGGCCAAGGGTTAATGGCTAGAAGAGAAGTCTTTTGGATAATTTCATCAAAAGAACATCTTGTGGGCAATTAGCCAATTTGCAACTAAATTTGTACCAAATTTGGTAAACATTATACAAAAATGTTCCAAAAAATACCATCTCACTACAACTTCAACAAAGAATATTCATTAGTTAAGCCTTAGAGGCTACAAAAATTTGGTAATTTTGAAAAACAATACTCCTTAATAATCACTACTATCAATTTACTGGCTTCGGGGATTAACCCCCTTGCTTGTCCCCCTAAAGTCATTCTAGGGGTGCATGTGAAAAAAAAGGCCCCATATTTTGTACTTGTTTGCATCTTCCTTATCTAATTTGGGACCTCTAATTGCAAGTATGAATTCAAAATTTGAAAATTTTATCATGTACAACAAATTTTAAAAAATTAACGTTTCCTCTAGGGATAAAACACAAGGCAATAAGGATGCCAATCTTCCCTAGCCAAGTGATTCTCTCTAGCCATACAATATGGCTAGGATTAACAAACCCTTTGTTCGTCCCCCAAAATCACTCCAGGGGTATGTAAAGTAAAGCCCTCCCCCTATTTTATGCTTGATTAATCCTATGTTCTTCACCTCACCTTGCAAAATTTGGGCCTCTTATTGTAAATATGAATTCAAAATTTGCAAATTTTTTGATGCGTGGAAAATAAAAAAATTCAACATTTTCCTTTGGGGACAAGCGTAGGGGTTGGTTCACTCCAGTTGGCCCAATTCACTCCTCAACAACATTTACAGAACTAGTTAAAATTTAATCCATTGCTACTAAAAATTTTTAGTAGCTAAATGTATTTTGGAAGAAATCTTTGAAAAAATTAGATTTTAGCCAAGACTACAACAAACAACATAATTTGATAGCCAATTTGCAACTTCCTCCACATTGAAATTGGTATCTATTTAGTTAGTTTTGTGTTATAATAGTACTCCCAATAATCCTTACAACTTACAAGATCCTTTCATTTTTATTTAATACTACTCACTTTCATGGTAGAAAAAGTTGATGCCGATATTTGTCTTGAAGGATCACCCCCCCCCCCCCCAATTTTAGCAATGTAGGCCATTCTATTTCCATGCAAAAAGAGATGAGCAATGATAAATTATAGCATAGTTCCTGCGTTATGATTGGCTACAAGACTTTCAATATTGCAACCGCCCTTGGGTGGATTTTGCAACTAGCTGTTGGTCATAAATAGGAAGGTCTATATAACCAGTATGAGTTGAACAAAATCTTTAGCTAAAAAATTCATAATAATTACATTTTCATAAATAAAAATCTGGAAAATTATCAAAACCTTTTGAACTCTATTTCTACACATCGGAAAATTTCTCCATTGAATAAAATTGCCTAGTAGATATGTGTATCTACTTAAGTGGTCAAAAATGGTTTGCCTCCCTTAGCATATTATTGCACTAAATTCCATAAACTAGTTCTGGGAGGTTGAGTATGTAGTAGTGCAACGAGCCTCTTGTGAAGGTCCAACCAAGGGTGAATGTGAAAAAAAGCCCCACTAATTTGTGCCATATTGATTTTATTGTCAACACCCATTGTAGCTAATTTGTAGCTAATTTGGGGCCTGATATGAACTCAATATTTGCAAAAACAACCAACTTGGGTAGCAAATAAAAGATCCCTGCGTTTTCCCCAGGGGCAAAACACAAGAGGCTCGCCGTAGCCTCGACCCTTCCGTTCAGGGATCACTGCTAGTCTTCTGCGACTGCGATGCGAGAGAACAATAGCCTTCTATTACGGTAGTGCCGTGCACGTTGAGTTTCGTTGGAGTTTCGCTGCAGAAAGTTTAGTTCGTTGCAAGTAACTGAAGTTCTGGCGCCCCATACTTCCGCTTGAATTATTGAGTGGACACCTGGTATTGCTAATCCGGTGAGTTACAAAACATACAACTGAACTGAATAAATAAGTATCCAACGAACAGACCCAAGTACCGAACCCCTCCTAGCTACTATTTGGAGCTGACAGGGTGGAAAGAAATCGTCAAACCACGACGTGGCCTCGAGACACCGACACTGACTTCAGAGAAGCTGCAGTACTGGTACGTTCGCACCTGGCGTTTGGTACAACGCCCATAAAAACATACTGTAATACCTCTGGTAAAGATCGGATGGGAAGGTACAGGTTGTAGTACAAAAACATTTGTTTTCAGTTGGTTTGGCATTGGTTTGGCATTGGTTCACCATAAGAGCATGCCCACCCGATCCGCAAAAATGTGGCTGGCAAAATGTTAAATGTCAGACTTTTCATTTTGCAGGCCGGGGGCAGCAATCTGCTTGTCTGAGCTTCGTGTTTCCAGATTGTGCCAACTGTTCATGAGGCCATTATAATATAATTTTGTTAGCCCCAACGACTAGTCATATGTCATATGACAGAGAGGTTTTTTGGGAGGGGGATCACTTCTTGTCCTTTGTTGTTTTGCAAGCTGGTGTGTGGCTTGCAAAATGGCCCCAATATGCAAGCCACCCCCAGCTTGCAAGCCCTCCCTCTTAAAAAGTCATTTGCTTTGCAAGAAGGGTGGGGATGCTCTAAGTGGGTTATTTTGAAGTTATCAGTTGTTCAAACTTGGGGCATATTCTTTTGTAGTTTGCACAATGGCTACCACTACATTTCCTCTCCGCAATCTTCATCCCAAAATCCATCCATATCATGGAGAAGAATGTAAGCATCAATACCAATGGCACTTGACTATTTGCCACAAACAAATAATTTTGAGGGTAGTATGAAGTGAACACTTTGCTGACAATTGTGAGAATATTGGGTGGGGATGTCAATTATATAATCAAATCCGTTGTCCATCACAAACTTTCAAAAGGTATGGGATAATTTGAAGATGATGGCCTATGGGTTCAATGGCCAAATGTTGGTCACTCGGAACCTACTCATAATGTTTTTGGTTGAAAGGGTCTTCTTTTAGAGCTAAATGAATCCAATGAGCTAATGTTTCCTTTAACAATGATTCCCCTATATTCCTACTAGTCCAATAGTCACGATAAGTTTTAAAATGATGTTTGAAAGGTTTGAATACGTTGCATGAGTAGTTGCAAGGCATGTGAAGTATGTAATGGTACAATGACAACATCCTGCCCAAGTGATTTTGTACAACAAGCCACTTCCAATGTCACGTGACTATTGTGACCATTGGGAATGAAAAGGTGCCTTTTCTCTGGTGAGATTTCTCCCATGTTATTCACGTTCTTGATGAAATGAGAGAGCCAAGCTGAGAATAAATATGCTATCATCCATGCATTTGCCTTTGAAAATGTAGTAAGAGAAAATAGATGCACCTTCTACATTGATGCAAACTAACACAAATAGTCATTCCCTCTTGTCATGCACAATAGAATGGACGCTTTGAGTCCTTCTCCAAGCTAGCACACGTGCTCTTCCATTTCTCCCTACTTGCCCCCTGGTCTCATCACAATTCCAAATCTTATATGTTGTATAGGTTTCTATTGTACACAAATAGTCTAAATTATTACAGAACACTACTAAAAAATGCATGTTTTATGACTATGAAAATATGACTGAAGATGACTAGCGACTAGTCACAATCATATTTTGACCTTGTACTTCATGAATGTATAGTATACGCTTGTTGGGAACGCCAAATACTTCATAGAGAATCATAGAGAATGTATTTGGGGATATGGAGTCATATTTTATAGTCATATTTTGCAGTCATATCTCCATAGTGATTATATTTTTTTGTTTTGGGCAGTCCAAAGTAAATTTGAGCAAGGAAATTGTTGAAAAAGTGCCTAGTCATATTTTTAGTTTGATTATATTTTCAGTCATATTTTTAGTTTGGTTATATTTTCAGTCATATTTTTAGTTTAGTTATATTTTCAGTCATATTTTTAGTTCAATTATATTTTCAGTCATATATTTTGGGGTAACCCTTAAAATATAAGTAATCCAAAAAAATTATGTTTAAGCGATTGTTTTAGGATGTTGATACCCTAGTTGCTACTTTTCTAAGATTTTGAAACTCTAACCACCCTTTTTTAGGGTTTTGAAAACCCTAACTGCCATTTCTTTACGATTTTAGAAACCCTAGCTACCACTTTTTTAGGGTTTTAGAAACCCTAGCCACCACTTCTTTAAAGTTCTGAAATCCTAGCTGCCATTTCTTTGAGCTCTTCTTCCTTGCCTTGTGTTATTTCTTACCTTTTATTTTTTGTTACTTTTTAATTTTGCTTCTTACTTGTTGTCTTTTGTTGCTCTTGAGTTCATAGTTTAACTTTTGCTTCTTCTTGCTTATTAGTTCATGCTTTTTTTTTCTTGTTGTTGCATCAAAAAAAAAATTCTTGCATTTTAACTCTTGTTTCTTCTTGCTTTTTAGTTCATGTTTCTTGTTTTTTTGTTGTTGCATCAAAATCCTTTCTTCTTCTTGCATTTTAAATTTTGTTTCTTCTTTTTCTTTAGTTCATACTTCTTGTTTCTTCTTGTTGCATCAATTTTTTTTTCTTGAGCAGCTCAAGAAAAAGTCAAACCCTCAAAAATAGTCAATATATATGCCACATTGGCAAAAATGGCTAATTATACTCCCCAATGTATATGACTGCTAATATGACTGATGTCTAATATGACTCATTGGTAATGATTGGACCTAGTCATGTTCCGAATTATCTACAGTGATTTTCACATGAGTCATACTTTGAGATTTTTTGACTCATTGCAGTCATATTCTGCAGTCATAAAACATGCATTTTCTAGTAGTAGAAAGTACCTACATTTGTATTCAAACATTCAAAGCCCTGAGCATTCAAGCCCTAAGCACTTGTCGGAAGCAATGCCTTTGTCACCCGCAAGGTTAGTTGAGGGTGATGTTATTGTCATTCTTTTAGCCAACTCTTATTTAGAATTCCATTATGAAAGGGAGTCCATCTTGTGCTAGTCATATCATAGACCTTCAACCTCAATGTAGTAGGTGTCAAGCCAAAATCCATGTTGCACATGGCAAAAATATAATACTATAATTGTTGTTCCTTTTGTGGAGTCAAAACAGCTGGGGGGCCATGCATTCGTGAAGACCGCAACCTATAGCACCAATTACAAAGTGTAAAGTATGGAATGGCAAACTTCTCTGACATAGCTTTATTGCCCTTCTTTAATTTCTTATAGAGCTGCTTTAAGTTGGTCATTTGTCCATGTGTTAGTTTGTCTCATTGCCTTCCACTTTCTTGCACCATGTTGTCTCTGACCCCCCTTTACGACCTTTGTGTGTTAACTTTGCTCTTTGTTCAATGAGTAGGCTAGGTCATCTACGCATCTTTTGGAGACGTGATTGGGGATGAGGTCTAGGACTGAGGAGCTCTATTGTAGTGTCGTTGACACTAGACAATGCTGGGTTCCATCTCTATTGGAGTGCTACAAGCTTGTTTTGAAGACTGCAATCCTCTCCAACCTAACAGATTCTTCCTTATCTGCATATGAAGGTAAAGCATTGTTAGCCTTGAATTAGAAATAATCCTAGTGTGATAGGTATAATGTCTATATAGATAAATTCTATCAATTTAAAGTTTAATACAGAATGCTAAACAAGTTTTGACCTCATGTGTGGGGGAAGGCAATAATTAATGTAGAAATCAAAATTTTGAGAACATCCTCCTTGTTGAGTGATATAACCTTGTTGTAGCATCCTCAAAGCTTATAAGTATTATTGTGATTGTGTAACATGCCATGTTGTAATATTAATTGCTTGTGGATAGGATTGGTTATCATTTCAACTTCTGAAGCTCTAGGGGTGAAGGCTAGACTTTTGTTTACGGGGCCATTTAGTAGAACTTTAAGTTCAAGGAACATGAAATTCTTATTTGCACAAGTGCATGTATGTTTCTAATTTCAAATTGTCACTCTCATTACTGAATTGCACAATTGATTGTTCATTTCAGTAGCTATGGACTTGCAATACAATTAAGTTTTCAGGTTTACATTACCTTAGGTCTTGAAGTCCGTGCTACTCCATGCTCATTGTTGTTTATTGGTGCTCTATTGGTGCACGTTGCCTTCTTTGCCTTGCTATGCTGTTGCTACTATGAACTCTCATTGTCGAAGTACTCTTGCAGTTTGTTGATGCTTTTAGGGTCATCTTTGCAGGAACTATCAGAGCCATCAGTACTATTCAAACCATTGTCAAGAACAAGTTGAGGCTCTTTTTCATATGCTTGTAATGCCATGTTATGAAGATTTCTTTTTCACTTCACAATGTTTGCGATTTGGTTCACTACTGAAGACAATTGTTGCAATCCTTAGTAGATGATGTCTTCTTTGAATGACAACAACCACCACTGGAACTCAAGACTTCATTACTAATCCATTGCAAATGTGAACATCAATCTTCTGAAAATAGTAGAAGACAGATTGTGACATCTACACTTACTTCAATTTGCTAAAAATGCAAATCTACTACTACATTGTTCTTTCATACTGACATACATCAAAGCACATTACAAGGCATGATATTAAGCACCATTCATTTACACAAAGACTTTAAGGCATGAAACTTGCTTCTATAATTAGAAATAAGACTTTGTGAATGACCCATTTACTGAACCCTAAATTGCTCAAGTAGTCTTTCATTTCCATAAACACCTACGTGTCCAATTCATGAACAATATTCTACAAATAAAATATGGGATGCTATTAAACTTGTACACTACTTATTATGTTTCCATTTATATATGTCACCATTTCCAATTTGGCGTTGTTGTATTTATGTAACATCTAGTTGTCTAGTTCGGCTACAGCCATTGCTTTCAACCGTTAAAAAAAAGAATTATTACAACCACCCAAAATAAAAAACATTGAAATGAATCCCAACCTCTCTTCAAATTTTCACACTCTATTGATTGCCCATGGGTCCCTAATCGGGAATGGGTGGTCCCACTTTATGTGAATAGTGTCCTCATTTATTGACTTGACCACCATTCTTTTCTTGTGCTAACTCGTTGTTCACCTAGGATTGGCATTTGCTAAAGAGCAGAAGTGTGAACACGCATGATTCTCTTTCTAACAATGCCCCAAAGATTCTAGCTTAACACCGGGTGCAAATGTACCATAAGTTATTGATCTTACTTTGGGCTTCAGCATAAACACCAACAAGTGAGTGAGGTTTGGGGAGAACCAACTGACCCACAATGAAGTCACTTAGTGGTTCTTTTCATGGCCGGTGCCTTTGAGGAAATGAAGGATTTAAAACTGAACAAAAAATTGGGAGGATTGGCAACCAATCGGTGTACAAAAAGAAAAGGTGGATATATTCAATTGGTGTTGACTTGATAAAATTGTCAAATGTGATACTAGGATAGGTTTACATGCTAGCTTGGTAGGCAAAGCTCCACTTCAGGTAACTACACCTAAAATCGCACAAATAAACAATTCAATGAGGTTCTCATTTTTATTTGCAAAATATTTTTGTGGGGTCTTGTTGGTAGTTATAAAGTGATTCTAGATTCTTTAGAATATATTTTTTGGACATTGTATGAATAAACTATGTTTTTTGAAGTGCTAAAAATAGGTGTTTCTAAAACTGACCATAGACTCTCATGAATAGCTAGAGTACATTTTAAGCAAGAATTTAGAGTGATCAATTTTAGAAAGCAATCAAAATTAGGTGTAGCTACCTTAATCCAAACAATAAGTCAAAGTACAAACAACCAATTGTCTTGCTAGGGTGGGTAATGGAAAAAGAGGAGTTCCATTTTCAACCAATATCGATAGACAACTCCATTGGCGAAGGCTAATTAATCTTGGGAGAATGTACTACTTGTTGACTTCTTATTGTATCCCTCCCCATCCACTAGGTCCACATGAAAAGTGCAATTAACATTTTCTCCTATAGCACCCTCTATTGCACATTACTGCTTGTCGTTTTGAACTCAAGGCTAACACTTAGGTTAAGGTAATACTTGGGTTGTTGAAGGTAGGTAAGTTCTTGAATAAGGTGGGTATTGCTTTGGAGTTGGTTGTTCAAGGGCTTGGAGTGCTTGAATAAGGTAGGGGCAGATATTACTTTAAGATTGGTTGTAGCTATCAACCCTTGCTCCATTGTACGTGTTTGCTTGATATAATGAAACCTAAAGTGCAATTTTCAAAATTGGCATGTCTTTAAGAAAAGAGGATTGTAGCCTTCAAAAATTTGAAGTTTAAAGAAAGTGAATGATGAAAATTTGATCCTAGGAAAAATGAACTTGGAGATTTTAGAATGCAATTAGTACCCTTGAAAAAAAACACCTAGAAGACTCCTTCTACAAAGAAGAGGCAATTTAATGGGTAGCTCCAAGAACTTCCTTACCAATGGACTTCAATTTCCTACCACTGTGAACTCTAAAATCTAGATTACTACATTTGTAGAAGAGTATATCCACAAATATCTTGATATGAAAATTGCTCTTGCATTTTTGGCAATAGATAAGGTAACAATATCTAAAGCAACATATTTTTAGTCCCTCTACTTCAAAAGTCAAATGACAAAAAAAATATAATGAGATTATTAGTAAGAACTCAAAAGAAGTGCTACCCAAGTGGTTTTGTAATTTTTTGACATTCTAGGGTACAAATTTTCAAAGGTGAGAATGAAGGGTACCATATATGTAACATTAGACTCACCTTAAATGGACCCCCTTTAAGCATGAAATGTCTCAACTTTCATTGGTTGCATGATAAAACTGTTCATCTGTCATTAGTTGTTTTGAAAACTTGTAGTTGTTTTGGGTAATAAAAATTTTCATGCAAGGCTATTTTTTAGGTGTTGGTGAATGAAAGGTGTTGCAATGAGATTCCTCTAGCTACCTTAATTACACCTAATTGCATTTGAATAAGCAATTGAGTATTGTTCCTATTATTAATTAAATTTCCTTCATTTTTATATTCTATCTTTTTGGAAGTCAAAAGAAAAATTTAGATTCTCTTTTTATATATTTTTTGACTTGGTATTAATAAACTAAGAATTTTCAAAGTGATGAAAATTGGAGCATCCAAAAATGTTCCTAAACTCTAAAAAAATGGAGGTTGTATATTTTAGGCAAAAAGTTGTTGAGGGTGGTTTAGAAAGGGGGCAAAATTAGTTATGATTACCTTAGAGTTATCCAACATTGGAAGCATAATCTTTTGTAGGTGATAAAGATTATTTTTCAAATTTAAGCAACTTGTTGCTATGTATACTTTGGATTGTCTAACTCAATAATCAAAGATAAGAGTCAGTTGGTGTATTGTGAATTGATGAAAATGAAAAAAATGATTTTTGAAACTACAAGATTAAATACATTTAAAATTTGAAGGAATTATCTAATCATCACATAGATAGAGGCAATAACTATAGTAGGTACACAAAAAATTTGAACAAATGGAATGTAAGATAATAATTACTAATAAAATCTAAATTTTTCAATGAAGATTTGTCTCACTTAGCTTCTAATCTCTGATTTGTGAATTTCATAGATGATTTTAGAATTAGTGCACAACAACCAACTACAACTATTGGCAAAGGATGAAGGCACAATGTTTTGGTAGTCACAATGTCACAATGAACAACCTTTCTTTAATCCTACTTCAAAAATTTAAGAAATATAATCCTAATACCAATGAAGGCACTATTAAACCTTGATAGTCCATCTATCCCAAAAGAAGTGTTTGCATTGGAAACTCATATTTTTTTCACTAGTCAATATTGAGTAGGTTGTTAAAGGCTTTCTTGGGCTCAATTTTTATTTAGGTTGCAATGAATACAAACAATGTTCTTCAATGATTGTAGTGATATAGAATTTGGATCCTTCTAAATTATGCATTTTATAATATATAATCAATGAAATTGGTATAAAAAACACATGAGGCTCCAATGTGGACACTTATTTCAAGATGCTAGGAGTAACATCCATGTCTTTATTCTCCAAATTTGATGAACTATAATCCACATCTATATTTGAAAGCCCTCTAACTTTTTGTTTTGCATCTCTACATACCAAATGCATTCTATAAATAGTAAATTGACTAATTACAAGCATAATATAAGACAAAACATCTAAATTTAGATGTTGCAAATCAATTACATGTAGGTAAAAAATATAGCACAAGGGCCAAATTTTCTCTATTGAATCTTATTGGAAGTGTAAAATAAACTTACTTGCATTCTATTAAAAGCATTGATCTCAAATGAGACTAACAAATTATGCATGATACAAATTACTCCCTAAAATATTGTAGTGTTTTGAGGCCCCAAAATGCTTCTAAATAATTTTATCCAAAACTAAACTAAAATCTTCACCTTCAATGTTTCACAAAACCAAACTATAGGATCTTTTAAGTAACTTGACTGAATATACCATTCTATAATTTTAGAGTGATCCCCACCACCAATTGCAAGATCTAAACTTCAAAACTAGGTTCTTATTGTCCTTCTCAAAGGAAAAAATCATTTTTGATTTTTTAGAAAAAAACACATGTATAATGTAATTTATGCATATAAGCCAAAATATTGAAAAATTTAGTGATAATATAGGAGAAAATCAGCCAAAAGAAAATTCACAATCTCATTAACCTCTAAAGGACTTGTGTCCCCTCGGGGGACAAATGAAAATTTGGGTGGGTTCCAAATTTGGGTGGGTTATTCAATATATTTATGTTTAGAATTCCAATTTTGACAAAGATATGGGATTACAAAATTTGTACTTGTATTTGCACTTGTAGTCATATTTATATCTATAGCCATTATTTGTATTTGTATTTATATATTGTATTTGTATTTAAACATGTTTTTTTTAGAGTTTTTTTTTCAAAAGGTGGTATTATTAAGTAGGGTTGGCTAGTGGTTTCTAGGAGATAGCTATATATAGTTATGATCAATCTATCCAATCATTAAGATCAAATAATATTTTTAAAAATATATTATTATCAATTGCTCTCTTTTACATTGCAAAATATTATTAACTATCCCTTATTTAGAAAGATAATTCCTATCTAGATGCTTGGGAGGGATTTAGTTTTAGTCTAAACAAAACTATTGACTAGCTTGCCAAAGCTTTTAGCTAAGTTGTGTCAGTATTTTGATGGTTTTGTATGAGGTGGTGGTGGAGCATTGGGTTTGAGTAGTGTGCATATAGTGCATGAGTATGAGTGGCCACAGACTTTGAGGAGGGTGTGACTTGACAATAATTAAGCAAGTTTCAAGTGTTGTGGGACTCCCGCTTTCTATGGGAGCAAAAGGGCCCCCTTAGCATTGGTTAACAATGTTATGTGAAATCAAGATTATCCTTAAAATTTTGCAATACTTATGAAGAGAACATGAAACTAAATCTCACTTGTAGAGTATGATGATTAGGAGCTTTCCTAACAAATTTATGCAAAATCCCACATAAGGTAGGAGGTTCTAAAAGCACACATGCTCTAAAATCACCTACCTCTTCAAATGTATACTATTTGTACATGTTCCTTTTTCACAACCTTTAACAATATAGAAATTGGACAATTTTAGAGCCCTCTAGCATTTCAACTTTGAAATTTCATAACTAATTCCACAAAGCTCCAAAAAAATATAAAACGACTTGGAATTAGATGCCAATTCCACTTGCCTTCCAAGGAAAATTTACTGAAAAATATTTCAAGAAGCTTCACCTCCCCCAAATTCAGTTTCAACTTTTAAATGGGTGATTTATAGACCTCCTACCTAAATCCATAAATGACCTTGTGGCCATTTTCTGGTCGATGAATGACAAAGAATCTTTGAGAGTAGGATAGAAGTGCAACTATTCATCCTTGAAATTTTGCATAAAAAGGAGAGGTCTTGTATAGTACTTTGACTTTCAATGAGTACTTTAGGATTTTCTAAAAACTAACTATTCACACAGTACCCAAACAGATGATTTCCACGGTGACCGGCTTGTCCTTTAAGGGTTAAACGAAGTTAGTGATGGAGCCTACGCCAAATGGCCAAGGAGAATTGACCCCCTCATTGCCCCAACCAAAGGAGAATTTGAAAATTTGCTCCCTATTTTGAGCAGTGTATTTTTATATTTCTTCACCTCTATAATCTAATTTTCTCTATAATCTAATTTGGGACCTCTGATTGCAAATATGAATTCAAAACTTCCAACTTTTTTCGTGTGTTGCAAATATAAAATTCCAGTGTTCTCCCAAGGGGGCAATGAGGGCCAGGGAGGACTGACCCCTCTATTGCCCTTTTTCTTATCCTCGCAGAAAACGCTGGAACTTCATATTTTTCACACAATTTTTTTTTTTCAAATTCTGAAATCATATTTGGAATCAGAGACCCCAAATTAGCTAGGGGGAGTGACTAAATCTAGAATTTTAACGGCACAAAATAGGGGGCAGTTTTTACATTTTACCCTCTGTTGGGGCAATAGAGGGGTCAGTCCTCCCTGGTCGGCAAAAAAAATGAGGGGGGCAATTTACCCTGGCCTGCCCAAATCGTCTAAAAAAACCTTAAAGTGGCCGGCTCCAGTTCACACGGAAGTAAGTTATGCCCAAGAACAACGTGATAACTGGACCGACTGGTTGATTTGCTAAGTTACAGCTGCTTCGCTGCTTCGACGGAATGTCCTCTTGGGCACACAACTCTTGCTCTGCCCAAATTAGTGCCCCTCGCGCTGTGGGAATCTCATGCACCTGCTATTTTAGCAACACAAAGGGTTGGTGCAGGAGAATATGACGAGGGAGACCTTCCGTCTTGGGGGAGCCAAACTAGCCAACTGACTGCAGTCTGGAGCTAGACGATTGAGTGTCTGGAGCTTACACAGCGTTGAGGATATTTCTTTGAGTTTCACCAGCTGTTTTCCTTGAATTCCCCATACAGTACTGAACCGGTTCTTCAAGTACCAAGTCCGGTTGTTTTCTCTACTTTCACTCAAAATAGAAATTTTACAGTTTCTCTACCCGGTTTCTTTCCGATGACTTCAAGTTGCAACCAGTTTTTCCCCCAATTCCATCCTCCATGGTGGAACCACCCATAACCTACCGAATGGGCAACTGTGGACATGATGTGGAGTACAGTAAGACAAAGGAAATATTTCCACAGGTGCAGAGATAGAAACGAGGGGGATTGGTAATTTTATCCCATGAACTGAAATTACTATGAATTTTGGAAGGCAAAAGTTGGTTTGGATCCATGTCCAACATGTAGACTATTCCAAAACTGCTCATTTAAGAGACTACTTTTTGTTCACTTTGGCACTCCAAACCAAGTAGATGTGTCATGAAAAGAATGGAGGAAGTGACGGTGGGAAATCAAGAACTCATGTTTGAAAATTAGTCCCAGCTTCTCTTGAATTTCAGCCCCCTATTGATTGCTGATGGGTTGTACTAGCTGCGGGTTTTTCTCGAACACTGTGCTTACCAACTTAATGTTCGATGGGGCCATGGGGAAAGTCTGACTGCAAGCAAGATAAGATACGTATATCCAAAACCAACAAGCGCACATGCTCCGACCTCAACCGCTCGCAGGCTGGCAAAGGTCGACTCTGGGTGGGGTTGCTTTGACCAGGTGTGCGAGTACGGTTTCTTGGATTAGAAGGAACCCAGGATATTAGGGGTACCGGGTACCGTGGGTAGCTAGGTTGGTTGGTTTTCGCCTCCTGCTGCCTGGCCGCGTGAAATTGTGAATGGGCGCCGGCCGCGTTTGTACCACCCGCCCCGCCCGCCCGCCCCCCAAGCCCGCATATCAGCCACCTATGTACTCAGTAACCTATACACTGTTATTGTACGTCTTATGTCTCCAAAAGTCTTCAGTGTCAATTCTCACTATGTTGGTTTTGGGTGTACCTAACTTACTGGGGGGAGGTCTTCAATGGCATAACTTCCATGTTCTTCTGGCTGTGGCAATTGCTTGCCATGTGTGGCAAAGGAGAGAAAAGAAAATCTAGCCAGGTAAATCTTACCACCAGAAGAATCTTTTTCTGCAACGTACTTCTCTCATGACAGCAAGGAGAAACGCTAGGATGTTCCTTTCATAGCGCTACCACCGACCTATACAAAAACTTTGCAACAGAATGTACCAACCGCAGTCTCACATTTCAAGTACCAACCTAACTCAAACTTCTTCACATTCAGTGGAGATGCAGCTTTCATCATTTTCCAGAGCCTTGGGAGGGGGTGTCACCATGTTGTGAGGGCGGTTCCCCACACCAGGCTGGTCTCATGAAACAAGGAACAACGCGACGAGAGGTTTTTATGAGTTCGGTTCCTTTTGTAGAGCAACTCCAAACCTATGTTTTGGAACAAAATGTACGCCACAGGCTCACAACGTCAATTTCGTTCAATTGGTGATATTCGCACAGCCAAATATTGTGACATATATCTTCACAAAGGGTCTAATTTCACATAAACATCTAATTGCAGGCCACAAACTAGGACAGGTATAGATTTGGGGCTCAGGCCGCGCGTCCTGAGCCGCACCAAAGTAATGGAATGGAATATCGCCAATTGAACGAAATTGACGTTGTCACACTTCAAGTCCCAACCTCCTCAAACTTCCTCCCTTTCAGTGGTCACTAGCTTGTATCTGCAGTATCGCATTTTCCAGAGCCTTGGGTGTTGTGTGTCACCGCGTTGAGAGGGCGGTCCCCGCATGAGGCGTGTTGAACCTGCTGGGGACAGTACTCACCCCTAATCCAAGAAACGCTGGACGTTCCGGACTGTCCGGGACGTCGGCATCGCCAGATAAGAAGGAAACCACGCGCACCATGTGTGGGCGAGACGAAGCTTCCCCTTGCGAGCAGAGCAGGGCCACCTTAATCAACAGACGAGCTTCCTCTTCGTTGCAGCCGTCTCGCACTTTGGGGTCGATCAGATCCATCACACGTCTCTGATCATACAGATTCCACGCCTGCCATGCCATTACAACCACCATTGACACGATATGGGTGAAACAACCGTAGTACATAGACTCTAATAACAACACTTGGAAGGGGAAAATTCATACTAACTGCTTGGGACAGCGTTTGAGGAGGTTCTGAATTTCACCAGTAAATATCCTTCTTTTTCATATTCAACTGATTATTCACGGACCTAATCCGCATATTGTTGCCTAGACTGTTTATACCAAGGTATGCGCACCCTGAATCCTCACTTATTTTTATGTTTGGATCTTGTTGGTAACTCGAAGAGGATGCCAACGCACTTGAGCATGCATTCTTTGGACACCGTGAGAATAAGTGATGAATCTTTAAAGTTGACTGTCTCGAGGTGAAGCAAAAATCAACAGTAGCCTCTCATAGACTTTCATGTTCATTTTGATTGTGTACATCATCTTGTGTATATGATATCTAGGAGAAAGTAACGCTTTTGGTCAAAATATAGGTGTTGCATTAGGGCAATGTTGATTATGAGTGTACATACCTTAGAAATGAAAGAAAATGACCCAATCATCTCCTCTAGTTTCAAAATTCAATTGGACCTTTTTTGGATATTCGTCGATCACAATACAATAACGGGATGTTCTTCAGACTTGATTTTGTTTTCTGTATTAACTCATCTACTCATTCATGAGGTTGGACTTCAATTAGCAAGTGTTGTAATCATGAAATTGGCAAATTGAACTACAACTGCTCATCTTTGAATGGAAAATAGGGTTGTCTACTGTTCCTTCAAGAGCTGTCTACAACCTCCCTCATTGAATGAAAGCGTAAGAAATCATCCTACAGCCTCCCTCTTTGAATGATTCCGTTCGAAATCATCCAAAAATTTGAGCAAATAAAATTTGATCTGAAGAGAGTTTGTTTGTACTATTTCAAGTGATCGAGGGCAATTGAGTGATCTAACAATGAATGCGGAGATCACTCAATATTAATTGAAGTACGCAAAATAGCACTCCCTCTGTTTCTAATTAATACCGGTGTTTCCTTTTTAAAACTCAAAGGAAACACCGGTATTATTTAGAAACAGAGGGAGTATCTCTTTCTTCGGGTTTTGCCAGTTGCGTCACACCAAAATTTCGTTCTATGTTATTCTTATGGAGTCTGGATTCACAAGGTGACAATTGGATTGGGCTTGCTTACCCAAGAGAGAAGGTACTGCTCCTCCGCAGGGAACTTTTGGTTCATACTTTCCCGACCAGACACAATCTCCAGAGCTATGATTCCAAAGCTGAAGACGTCGGTCTTCGGTGTGAGCTGACCATAGCGAGCATATTCTGGTGCCACATAGCCTCTGCACTCCGCAAACCAAGACAACATCTCAAAAACCCTTTTCATTTGGAGAGAATTCTCACCACACAAAGGGCACTTACAATATTTGCAACAACACTCCCATTACAGGAAAAAAAACAAAAAAACTTTCAGTATTTTCTTTAATCTGTCTGAACTGGATTCTAAACTCATGAGTGCTTTGACAAGCCTCCTGAACTAGCTCCCACAGATCTTTGAAAATCACACAAGCATGTTTTTTAAAACAAGAGTCGTGTCAATGAAGGTGGATTTGAGGTTGCAAGCAGTGAGTGTAAATGCTCTTCCGACTAACCTCTTGCCCTCGATGCGTGTGAGCACTTTCCGTTCATTGTTTTGGCACATTCTTGCCAAACCAAAATCGGCAATCTTGGGCTCCATGTTCGTGTCCAAGAGGATGTTGCTGGCTTTGAGATCGCCGTGGGCAAGGCGAGTGGGACCTCTGGAATGCAGGTATGCAAGCCCCTTCGCCATTCCGAGAACGATATTGTACCGGATCGGCCACTCTAATAGTACAGCTTTCTGCCCTGAGTGTTGTTACAATTTTTATATTTGGAAGTCAAAATCCAGTATTAGAACCAAATGAAACATTGAAGTACATATGTCAAGTTTGTTGCACTTGCGGAAATTCACAACATTGGCATTTGTTGTAGGCCAGTACTTGGAAGTGAAATTCAATACCAATCCTAGTTTTTAGAGGTTAGTTGTGCAGTTGCATGTCACAATTTTGGCACTCTGAATCAAGCCAATATAAACAAATTTGACATCTACACAAACTATTGCATGTCGTTACCCTTAAAAAGTTGCAGAGGTTCTTTCTTGTCACGTATTTTTGCTTTTTTAAGATTGTGTTTTATATTTTGATACTATCGTATTAGATTATATTGATAGATTAAAGTAAATCCTCATAATATAGAATACAATAAATATGAATACAAAGTTATAACATGACTAGGCTTTTAATAGGACTTTACATTTTGAATATTCATATGGTACCCAAGGGATTTTGCAGAGTCCAAAAGAGTTAGGGCGGACTAACCAAATAAGGATTGGGCGAGGCATTTGTTTTCTACATATTCATAGACAAGCAGGCGACTGTTGTTGCGAATTCCACACCCACGAAGCTTAACAAGATTCTTGTGTTGTAGGACGGTAATTATTTCAACTTCATTAATGAAGTCTTGGTTGCACGTTTTTACATTTGATGGCAGCTCCTTCACTGCCACTTCACTGCCATCCCGCATGGTGCCCTGCAAGTAAGTTAAATGGAGTTGTCTGTTAACAAGTAGTACCAAGTATTCAAAGAATGTGCTAAATCACAAGATAGTAAGGCAACTAAAAAGGTATGATCAAGGTATGTTCTCACTTGGTATTAAGAGCAGTGTCAACAGGTTCCATTAGGGATGACTTTAGATACATCTTTGAACTAAATTCACTTGCCCAATATCACTATTAACACCAAGTGAGAACAACCTTAAGGGAGAGGAACTAAATTGTTAGGGACCTAATTCCATCTCTTAAATTGAATCTCATTACAAATAGCAACTTATCTATTCTTACAATTGCTTGGACTTATTAGAAAATGTTGCACAAATGACTTGACTACACATATATGGTCATTAAATTTTGAATGAAAATGAAGCTATCTAATGTCACCTCAAGTGGTCTTCAATCAACATCCCATTTTGAATTTGCATACTAAATTCACACTTAGTAAAACAAAAGATTTGACTCAACTACCCAAAGATCTCTCCATGGATCAATACAATTCCAAAATTCACTACTACAAATGTCCATCCCTTAGCATCCTAGGGGTCCATAGTCTTTGAAAATGTCCACCCAATATGAAATTTTGCAATTGTCTTTTTCCAAGCATAAAAGGTATTAATGTGACCAATTTTAGGATTTTGTATTCTGAAAAAGTTCTATATATGAGTTACTTAAAGATTTGTATGCACTTTAATGCAAAGATCATAAGCTTTGACCATGTACTAGGTGGATTGACTTTCACAACCCTTGCCTTCATAGGCAATCTACCATATTATAAAATTTCCAAAAAATTATGAGATTGCTATCCATCAAGATGACATTCACTTGATTCAAGAAATGTATAATAAGTAAGCAATAAATCTCATGCTGTCTAGCACAATGTATTGAAAATGTTTGTGTCGAAATTAGAGTACCAGTAGTGACATGTCATGCTTGTGAGACATTGTTACAAATATGTAAATTGCAGTATTCGAGTAGTTTATGAGCATATGACCCAAAGAATATGCAAAACTATTTGCAAAAATTATAGACAAACTTGATCTCAACAAACTAATAACAATAAATGAGAAATTTGTCCCTTTGCACGCCTGCTCCTTTTACAATTTAAATGCTTCAAGTGACGCAAATAGTATAGTTTAGTACAATGGGCATACCTTATAAACTGGGCCAAAGGTTCCTTCCCCAATCTTGTTCCCCCTATGGAAGTTCCTTGTGGAGTATTGCAGCTCGTCGTAAGAAAACAGAAAGTTTGGGAGATCAGACAGGTTGAGGTCAAATATCTCTGAGAAAAGTGAAAAAAAATCCAAACAACAAGCATTAATCAAACCAGCACCAAAGAAAACTAAGCGTCACTTCTTAAATCAGTTGATCAAAATAGAAAAAAATTGCAGGTTTTCGGTTAAAAATCGAGACTGCTGAACACAATTTTGCAAATTCAAACCATCGAGACTGCTTACCAGAAAAACTTGCATGTATTTATTACCTGTTGCGTTATCAAGGTTGTCTGGAGTTCTTTTGCGCTTGATGAAGAAAATCGAAACACCTATTAATACTACAAGAACAACAAATCCTCCAATGACCCCTGCTATAATGGGCATGGACTGGTGATTGGACTTTGCGCCCGTGATTGGAGCTCCATTTCCTGCAAAAAGAATTTCACCAACTGTAACTGAGAAACATACATTAAAACCCAACTTCACCACGAAAATCACAAAAATAATGAGGGAGAAAAGCGCTTCAGGAGAAAGAGAAGGACTGATAATATGCCAATTCTAACCCAAATTTTTCCTTTACCTTCATTCAATGAAATTGTCTGAAGGTTGGATGACACAAGCGCATAGGGATCGTAGACACCAAGCTTGATCGTTTTATTAACTAGTTGGGCCTCTATAGATGAAACCTGGGACTTGAACCATAGCTGTGCTCTTGATGGAGGGTAAAAAAGAACCTTGGCTGAGAGCTGGTTTAGGGTTACACTTCCGTTCGGGTATGTGGCCTCCTCGATCCACAAATTCTCCACAGGGACGTGCAGTGCGGTTGCTAATAGTGTTCTCACATTGCCAATTCTTGCCCCATCAAGCCCGAAAGCGGCAGTCCATGCGAAGAGCATGTTGCCAATGTAAGGATAGGCGCAGTTGCAAGTTATGGGATGCACCACGGAGCGTTCCTTGCATTGGGTGGAGCATGAAGTTGGTTGTTGCCATTTCATTGGTCCAAGTAAGTCTTCCGAGTAATTACATAAATCAGGGAAAGGGAAAGATTGATTTGCACAGATGGGGTTACCTCCAAGTCTGGGAAAAAAACAAACCACCAGCCATATCGAAATCAGAAGCTATGACTAAACCCTAAACCCTAAACCAGCCCTAAATCCTTAAACCACCAACATGAAATGAACTAGGTAAAGCCTTCAAGAGCCGGGGAGAAGGTTATTAAATGCAATGAAAATCCTCCTATGAATACGGAGCATTCAGATGTGTACTCTTAGTTCATCAAAGGGTTCACAATGAACAAACAACAATAAGAAATATAACCTTCGTCTGACTAGCCAATGAGAGAGACACAATTGCCTCTAAAATAAACTAGGCTTGGCATTGTGTCAAGATTATCAAGGCCTATAATGTACATTGAATGACTGACAAGTTAAGCATATACATTGGATTGATAAATGGGCTCGGTAAGTTGATCACATGAGTGATGTTGTTGTCGATCAGGTACACGTTTACATATCCAGATGTTCGCACACCACCATCAAGAACTCCAGAGAACTGATTGAGACTTAAATTTCTGTCAAAAAGCCGTGGCACTATTCAAAATACAACCAGTGAAGATGATGACTGTTTACATTGGCAATGTCAGATTGCAGCTTTTAACATATTTCACCCATCAACAAAGTTTGTAGCCCAAATAAAGTCTGCAAGTATACTGAAACCTCACTGGAAAAGCATCCTTGTGGAAAAAAGCAGATGCTCGTAATAAACCTCAGCAGAAGGCATTACCGGTCTTGGAGCATCAACGAGCAGATCTCTAGGTATTCAAATTTTGATGATATCAAACTTCGAGCGCCTACTTTCAGCATTAATTTTGTAGAAAGCTTAAGAATAATAGTGGTTGAGGTTGCAGAGATGCGGTTGAAGCAAACCTGGAGTACTTACAATTTACTGACCACCGGTAGTTCCAGAAGAAATTGTGGAGGAGGTCCCACAAAAAAGTTAAAACTCAGGTCACTGCAAGAGAAATAGAACATCAAATAAGACCGGTATTAGCAATCAATTGAACAACTCGATTAGAAGGATAGATAGGCAAGCTACCAAGCTAGGAGCTACATAAGAACAAAAATATCAAAAACATTACAAACAAATCTAAGACTTCTAGAATATAGTGCTGAATGGTATGTTCTGGACATGCCAGATTCTTAAAAAAAACTCGGACATCTTTAACAAAATAATCTCAATAATGCTTCGAGTACAGGGAGGACTGACAGGATGGGTTCCGTTATTTACATTAGTACAAGCGCCGTAAGATTGTTGAGTCCATAATCTGGTCCATTTGACACAGCACATGATAAGCATCCACTGAATTGGTTTCCCTTGAGGTGCAATGTGGTTAATCTCAGCAGCTGGCCCAGAGAAGAGGGCACTTCCCCGCTCAGATCGTTGTATTCCAAATCCCTGCAATTTCCACCACATTAAAAATCGATCAAAACTATGATACCGTTAAAAAAACAATACTTCAACCTACGGAATCACTTCATTGAGCACGAAGTGCTCCTACGTCCATACTCTAGATGCTGAACAGAGTGCTTGCGGGTTTGGGGTTTAGGGTTTGATGTTTTGTCCAACTAACTTCGCATTCATCTAAAGCAATGTTTGAAGCATCAAAAAGTGACCACCCTTTATGACAAATTTTATGAAATTGAGGGAAGTTGTATATTTGTACATAGATATAAGCCAGAAAAAAATTCGCAAGACTTCAATATAGGGTTAGGACGTAAAAGGGTCTAAACGTCATAAGTAAGACGTTGAGAATTAAACATGTGCTGCAGGGCTTTTCTTCTGCCGAGTTTGGTTAAAGGACAAGAAGAAAATGCACTCACAAGATCAGCAACGACGTCAAGTTGTTGATGCCAACGGGAACTGGGAACCTAGTTGGTGAGGAGACTGGTATATTTCCGGAAAGGTTGTTCCAACCTAGAGAAATCTCAAAAGCTTTAGATAAGTAACCAATAGTGTAGGGGATTTCCCCACTTAGTCGGTTCCTATTCAGATATCTGAAAAAGACAAAACACCAAAGCAATGCGTTCAGGATTTGATTCACAATTCAGAAATGCATCAGTCATAGAATCGGACAAGGTTTTCAGTCAATTTGATCGTTTTAGGAAATTTTCAAAACATCACAAAGAGATTCTTCCCCATGATTTGGGAAGAGGCTTCCACAAGGTCATATTGATCATGCAGAAGTCTAGCCACGATACGTGAGGAAGATTCTCTTTGTGATGGTGCCTAAAAACAATGAATTTTTCATTGAAAACCTTGTTGTGCAATAAGAGTATTGTAAGAACAATTTGAATCGAGAAAACAAACAATTGCAAACAATTAAAGCAGTTCGTTTGTACGTTCAAGAATGCGAGGTTTGAGAAGATTAATCCAGAGTTGAAAAGATGAACGCACAAATAGTTAGCGTTTCTTAAGTCACCCAGGCCCAGTGGTATCTTCCCAGAGAAGCTACAATTCGATAAGTCCCTGCAAAACAACACAAGTGAATCTTAAAAAGACCAGTATTTCCTGTATAGATTACTACAAGTACTGATGTACATCAGATGCCTGGAGATTGATGAAAGCCATACATTAGTTCTCTCACCACCAGGTGTAATAAAACGAAAGACAAAGATTATCCAGATGTCAAAATAATATAAGACGTGTCGCCCGCATTGAACAAACACACCAAGATTGTACAAGACATGTCAAGTAAAATGCTTTCCTGGTATTGACGAAATCAACAGTGCAATGTTAACTTCGTTTTTTATACCATGCGTTGGAAAATTTAACGAATGCTTTGAAAATAAATGAGACTGTGCTACATTGGTGCAGCAATACAACATTGGTTCAGTACTCACAATGCAGACAACTGCGTCAGGTTACCAATCTCATTTGGAATTGATCCAGTAAGTCCAGGGTTGTTTTGTAAGTTTCTGCACCAAAAAAGACGTATGTTGTGAAGAGCAGGTCACCATAGGAATTTCATTATGATCGAACAAATGACCGCTGATTAACACAGAATAGTAATCACGGAACACAGATAAGAGGCATCAAGAGGCAGTCATCAGAAAGGAGAGAAAATGCTTACAGGGACAATAGATTCTTCAGTTGCCCAATTGAAGGAGACAAAGTTCCACTTATTCCATACTCGCCCAACTTCCTTCAAGATACAAACCACAAGGCCCACATAAGCTGCAAGAAAGTAGATTTCAATTATACATTACCGACTGCAACTTCAATTTCAATCTCTTCTATTCACTAGAAACGTACGCCACTTTCGAGTTGATTGGATTCTGGAACATAATGCCAGGTCAGGTTTCAAGGAATCCATGTCACACTCTCATTGACAAAGGTTATGTAACCTATAACTCTGTCGCAACATTCATTAAACTGAGAAGTTTTTGAAAATGCGGCACATTTCCAAAGCCTATCTCGAACCTCAGATCAACAGAACTACTTTTTAGACCTACGTGCACTCGAATGTCACTTTTTAAATTTAAACCACGCCATTTTAACAAACATGACCATCCTTCTGTGCAATGTGAGTCTTTGATCAACCAAAAAGAGTAGATCTGAAAATTCCATAAAACTTGGCATCAAGTCAAATAAAACAGTCTTGAGCCTCAGGCTCGATCTCAAACTCAAAGGCTACTTATATGTGAATGGCAACTGTAGATTGAGGAAACTTTTCTCACATCATGTGGAAAGGTGTCAGCAAGCTTACAGTGAAATGACAGTCTCCTGGAGGCAGGTCACGCCGATCCACTGATCCGAACATGGGTCCGACCCCCACGTCCAGTTTTGAGATAGTCCTGGGGTTGCATTCCAGACTTGTCCGAGATCATGCAATGCATTCACTGCAATGATCGCACCAAGATTCATTCAGAGCCTTCAAGACAAAGAGAGAAAGAGTTTGCACCCAGAACAGACTACCAGAGCTCAGTCGCCCCGAAGTTGATTGCAGATGCAAACCCTAATGCTAAATATGCAGATGTGTCAAGTTTTCTCTTATTATTAGCAAGATGTTTATAACCCATGTCCCTCTCCTGTCACTTTAATAGCCACATGGTGCAATATGATTGGAAAGGGGAAGGGTATTTAAAGTAATAACCTCATCCTCCCCACACTCTTTGAGAGAACCATCGATCTCCAAGATTTGACAGTCTTAATCAAGTATGGAGGAGAGGGTTAAGGTTGACAACCGATTTGTGTCTAACGGCCCTCAAATGGTTGTTTAGTACATAACGCTGTGTTCAATGTCAACCCTATGAATTCTAGGATATTTTAGATTTAAGAATACAACTTTGCATTCTGTCTCGTAACCTTCTTGAAGCTCTGCCTTCTTTGAAGGTCATCCAATCCAACACTGATTTTCATCAGAAAACTTCGCTTACCCTAATGTGCTAAATTCTTTGTAAGGCTTGCAGTTAGGGTTCAGTAGAAAAAGACGATTTCAGCAGCCATCGGGAGGTTTCAAAGTTTGCCGACCTTCAAAGTAGGTCAGCAAGTGACAGTGTGCAATGCTCGTACTAGAGAGAAATGAAAACTGTGAAGGCCACACGGGGAGAATTAGGCTAAATCTTAGAAATTACCAAACAGGTTCCTACTTTCCGACATTTCTGAACTTCGCTGATTAGGACCATTGGAAGTCAAAACGGTTACCGGTATTCTTCTCAGGCCACCCTCTCTCTCTCTCATGGTCTATACAATGTGGGTAAAAAAAACCTCAAAACAAACCTCCATTGCACCAACTTCGGTGCCCAAGTGAGGTGCCTTACATGATTAAGTATGATAACTAAGCACCTTAGGGCAAAAACTGCATCTTGAAGAAAAAATTTCATATTTGGTCTTTGAATTCCATTTAGTTCACACGTCGTTGACCAGCTACGTATTAAAATCTCATTCACTCATGAAGATTCTGTGCTAGCAGGGTATTTTTGGTCAGGCACGCTCAGACCTCTTTAACCCCAAATTCTCTGAAGGGACATTCTAGACTATCCTGCACACCTGCCACATTATCAACGCCCTGTCGCACATTTATATCACACATTCAATGTCAATTTTGAAGCCCTAGGTAATCAATTTAAAGAGTTATACACTTATCAAGATTCTGTCCCAAAAGAGTATTTTTCGTCAGGCACGCTCAGACCTCTTTACTACCAACTTCTCTAAACGGACATTCTAGGCTATCCTGTACACTTGCCACATTATCATCGCCCTGCTGCACACTTGTCCCATTATCCCACATGGTTCAAACATGGCAATATCAATTTCGAAACCCTAGATACTGTAACCAGATTCAACAGGTCAGGGTGAACTCCATCTGCCACCATGCACAGGGAGCACAGAGTCTGGGGGCAAATACATACAGAATTTCTGAAAATTTCAAAAAGCGGAAAGCTATCCGACAGTCCGCCAGCTCCACGGATTGCAGGACTTCAGGACTGAGTTATCAGAAGAAGTTGATAAAGGACGAAATGAGCGAGCTCACGTACCGTCAGACCACAGAGTTGCAGCCACGGCAGACGACAGCGGCATGGACTGCAAGACCAAGACAAAGGACACGACGGCGACGAGGAAGGCTTTCAAACGCCCCGTCCTCCTGCGCCTGGCATCATCCCAGGCCATGGCTAGCTGGCAGCTTCAGCCCAGGCAGTCCTAAACCAGTACCCGCACTGGAAACTCCCGCCAGTCGCAGCCATCCCCAGCCATTGTCGTCACAACGCCTTCTTCTTCTTCCAGCTTGGGATACTAGCTTGTTTATAGATTCTAACGAGCTCAGAACCACACTACCACCTAAGTTAACACACCCAGAATCTCGTCGCTTTAATCGTGACATTTCGGAATTCAGGGCACCCAGAGAAATTCGTGGTGACACCACTACTGCTCCTGACGAATGTCGCCATCGATCGCGTACTGCATTCCGGAGTCGAATGCCGAAGTGCCATATCCGTGACCCGACATCCACAACAGCAGGAGGATTGAAGCCAAAAAAACAGGATTGAAGCCCAAACCAGAGATAGAAGAGATGCGCGCACTGGGAATGGGACTGGACCGAGTGAGGAGCCAGATACAAGGAGATAGCTAGAGAGCCAGTTGCGTAACTTAATCGGGCGGGAAGTGAAGTGAAGCTAAGAAGTTCGCTCTAGGTAAGGTAGTGATGAGGGGACGATAATTCTGGAAGTGAAGCGGGATCCCGAGTTGCACCTGGCAACTGGAAAGAAGGACCCACTAGAAACCCATCCCTCCCATGACCCCATTAATTATGTCAACCCAGTGCCGCTCACTGCAAGTCTGCAACCACAACCCTTCCCCATATCTGCTCCGCCTTCTCCGCTCCAGTGGCCATCTCATCTGCAGTACAGTACAGTGAGAACTGCAGATTCCCCATGAAGCTGGATCGTCGCTTCCGAGCGAGTGATTTTTCAAATCGCGGTTCGAGCATCTTCCCGCACTACTGATAACTGACACCGGGCAGATCGATGTGTGCCTGAGCTCCATGCCTGAGCTGGATGTGAGGTTTGGGAGGGAGGTTTGCGAGGGATTGGAGAGTACAGTTTGGTGGATGCATGAGAGAAAGTTGCTGGTTGTGTTCCGGATTCGCGGGTCTGCGGGGATCTAACTTCCACTGTGGGGAGTCGCAGATCGGTGGCTCCGAAGTTTTGGGGTTTCGATCGGCTTCTGGTTGGGAGCTCCGATGGAGAAGTAGGGGAAGGAGGGACGATGCTGATACTACTGTAGGGTCTGTGGCATCTTCACTGAAACAGGCGGCAGCCGCTTTTATTGCCCTAATGTGGGTACAGTACCCCCAAACCGACAGTTTTTGCTGCTGTGCCTAATGACTATTATTAGAGTGGTCAAACTTTTCATATTTTCACGTTGGCAAGTGAAAGGAGGTTTCAATGCACCAAAGAACTCAACACTTGGATATTCTATGCAAAAGTTATAAAGGGTTGAAGTTTTTTTGGTTGATGCTTTAAAATCATTTCTAAATTATGACCTCGTAGAAAATTAACCTTGAAAGGTAGTCACCAAAATGCTCTGATTATTGGAATAATCAAAATATTCTTCATTTTTCATATGAAAAGTTATCCATCGATCACTTTCAAGCTTGCAAATTTCTAAAAGGATTAAGAGGAGTATAACTCTTAAGTGCCCAAGGCCTTCTTGAGTTCCTTACTAAAGATAAAAGTCCAATTTTTTTAAATCAATTTTATCAATTTTTAAAAATGTACAAGTACAAACTTGAAATGTTATAGTCACACATAAAAGAAAAACCCAACAATATTACTTATAGATTGAAAGATTATAATATTTAATCAAAAGGGTGTTTAACTATGAAAGTGATTTGAAGTCTTTGAGTCCTCTTCTCAAATGTCAAATTTAAAATTGAGGTCATGAAAAAACATTATATCAAAGGACATAACATGCATAATTATAATTGATTTGTAGCTTCTTAAAATCTACTCTACAATTTTTTGTCCCCTAAAAGATTAAGGCAAATTTTAGATAGAAATTGTCAAAAACTGCCACTTTATATAATAGTGAGATTTTTTTTTTAAAAAGAAGTTTTTTTTAAGAAATTTAACTGTACAAATTTGTACTATACACACCTTGTGTTAAAATTTCATGAACATTCGACCAAAATTGACTTTGTAGAAACCTACATGAGATTTCTTATATATATTAAATATTAAATATACACTTGGTTTGTTGGGGAGTAAAAAGAATTTCCAATGTAATCCCCCCCTAATCTAGTACATTTGAGGTTCACCTCCAAGAGCCTCTAAGATTCAAATATCAAGATTTGCAATAGATATCCTTGCACAAAATCTTCTGTAGAAAATCATAAATAGTTTGTTTTTTAAATTGGAATTGATGCTTAAAATAGACTTTATCCCCTAAAAAGAACTGAAAGTCCTCTTGGGGGACTATGGGGAGTTTGAATAGGTACCTATAGTCTCAATTTTCATCTTGATTTAAAAAAAAAATTATTTATGATTAGAAGACACATCAACTTTATAATAATAATATATATTTTTTGAATGGCACTTGAAAACCAAAAGTTTTGCCACCCTAAGACAAAAATGGGAGTTGGTGGGCAATACAAAAAAAATTCACAAAAATTCAAAATAGAAATTTCAAATTTTTTTCCTCAAATATTATAATTTTGTCTACGTGTAAAACTTTGATTCATTCTATCTGGACTAGTAATGAAAAATTTATGGACAATCTTATGTTTTAGGCAATCTAATCAACTTGTAGAATTCTTCTGAAAAAACAACTTGTAGAATTCATTTTTAAATGCAATTTTTGCAATTTTTCAAAAACAATTATTTCATATGGTTAAGTTTTTTTTCTTAGAACAATCTCACTATTGAGATTATTGTGTTTCAATTCCATCTTAGAGTTATCAACAATTTAGTTTTCATGGACCTACTTCTACTTAACAATTTTTTAGAGAATGAAAATCAAGTGTTTGTTTTTTGAAATTTTTTTCCTAGACTTTCAATTCAACTCTTCATTATAAAAAAATTTAATTCAAATTCTACAATGCAAAACAATTCCACAAATGGTGGTCAAAGTCATTTAAAATTATTGGTAAACATTCAATAAAAAAAATTTCCAACATTGAATGCCAATATCTTCCAATTTGTACAATCAAACGTCATAAAATATTTACCACATGATTTAAGACAAGTGAAGTCCAAGACCACATAGTTAAATTCTTAATTTTTTTTCCTACTTTGTGGATGAATGGAGCAAAAGTGACAATTTTTGAATGTTTTTTTGACAAAAACATGGCCTTGGTTAGATCCTTTAGCAGTTAAAGGGTATTCAATTAAAAATATCAAAAATAATATTTTGGTAAGATTTTGTTTAACTTCAAAGTTTAATTCATACCAAAATATGATGCCTTGTACATTTAACCCCTAAATGTCTTGACTCTTCTCCATAATTGACGATTTGGAGAAAATCATTATAAAGTGCTATTTGGAAGAACATTTTAGAAGTGAATACAAAGGAAAGTTGTAGATTTTGAGTTTTACATTCCATCCTAAAGTGCTATTTGGAAGAATATTTTAGAAGTGAATACAAAGGATTTTGAGCTTTACATTCCATCCATACGGTTAGATTCACCAATGCAATCACCAATAATTTTCTATAAATTTTGAAAGGAAAATTTCAAAATTCCTTCAAAATTTGATTACAAGCAGAATATTATCATTTTTTGAGTAAAATTTGTTGGAATGGATTTGAAATGAGGTCCTCACATCATGACTTTTTGAAATTTTTGTGTTCTTTACATATATGACCTCATTTTTGCAAATCTAGTTTTGAACTAGAGTCAATGACCACTTGACACACTTCCACATTTGTAATTTAGAGAAATTGTATTCTAACAACACCAAATCCAACCATTAGATAAGACAAGAAATTGATAAAGTATCACCAAAAATTAGGATGACTTTCATCCAAGTAGGAACGAGACAGAAACAAGAACTCAATCTGTTCATCGTCCAAAAAATGGATGTCGGAGCGCTCCAGGGTTAAGCATTAAGACAAAATGGTAGGAATTGGACATTTGTGTAAAAAGGGTAAGCTGCAATCCTTGCAACATCGTGGCTATTAAGTTATAGTGGTGTAAACCGAGAAGTAAACGATTGGCGAAAAATTCCCCAGCCATTAAAGACAAAGACACTTAAAAGAGCTTGAAAAGAGGGAATTCAGATCCAGGATCACAAATTGACCGTGTCAAATCATAAGTACACAAATGGTATTGTCTTCGCCAATCGTGCCATCCAGCAAGCTTTGTTTGCCAGGAGACGATGGCCAGAGCAGAGGTTCCTAATTCTAGAAATCAAAATATCTCAGTCCAATCTAGTTGTCGTACTCAATCAAACAAGCTGAAGCCCATGTCCTGCATAACAACATGACATCCAGAATGAGAACACATTTTAAACAATAAAACCCTAAACCTAAACTATATCACACACTGATACTGGAGGTATTCACTCTTGCAGTAAACAGTGGCGATAGCGAGAATCTATGGAATGAATTTAGGATTACATCCCGACTACATTCACCTTGCTCACACTAATCCCTACACCAGTGCAACAAGCGAGTGCAGTGCTAAGAATTATGAGAATCTCGCTTCATTCAACTCTGTTGCGCAAAGCAATGCAATGAAATTATCCAGAAGAAGGTAAAAGACTGCATCATGAAAATCAGTTGAAATGCTGCACAATAGACAAATAGTGCATGATCCATAACTAGAATGTAACCCAATCCCCTGACCTCTTGCCCTAGATTCAAAGGATGTTGAGGAGACCAGATGCAAATTTCAATGAAATGCCACACACCTCATGCACCCTCAATGGAACCTTCAAAAAGTTCAGAGTGAAAGAGTGGAAATCGAAACACTTACATCATCGGACTCCTCCTTGGCCTCTTCCTTGACCTCTTCTTTCTTCTCCTCGACGACAGGCGCAGATGAACCACCACCACCGCTCGACGCCACAACCACGCCACCGCCTCCGCCAGAAGGCACCGAAGCGAACTTCTCCTTCCCTGCTGCGATCACTTCCAAAATGTCCTTGCCCTCCAACTCCGACAACAAAAGTTTCACCCTATGAGGATCGGTTTCGGCGCCGACTGAACAAACATTCACAGAGTTCAGTTCCACTCAGTCATCCAATTCCACACGAATGCATGTGTGCCGGAACCCAAACTAGGGTTTCCTCAGAAAAGGAATTCTCACCTGACCCGAGGATGGCCTCAATGTCCTTGGCGCTGGGGGACGCATTACCTCCCAGAAGGGCCAACAGGTAGGCAGCAACAACCTTCATTGTGGCTGGACACCTAAAGATCGAAGCGCAAGAGGGAAGAGGAAATTGCAAGCGTTACCAAAGAGAAACATGACGAGTACCCAAACCCCCCAAGTAACGAACCCTAATTACTTGGACGGCTCAGATGCCGTGTTACGTGGGGATAATCCCAGGGCTCTTGGTTGACGATTTTCATTCCATTCAGAAGCAATTTCCGGGAAATATCGATACTCCGTGTTCGTAATGTAACGGCCAAATACATCCAACATGCATGTGATAATATGGAGGAACTAAGGACAAACTCTCATGAAACGGAAGTGAATTTTCAAGTTTTTTCAAGTTGGACTTGCCTTCGTTGAGTTCCATGCTTTCACTTTTGTGTGAGTAGGGAGAAATTATATTTTAAAATTAACTTTGCCTTGATGTCAAACCAAAAGCAACCAAAAAGTTCAAATCCAGTGTCAGAATTAAATTTGAGAAATCTGAAATTTATTTGCCCTACTTTTCATGAAATCACCTTCTCTAAAATTTTCTCTATAATCCACAACCTACAAATAATTTTTATTGATTTTTTTTTTCATGAGTCTTCTTTGAACTTTTTACTATAATCCACAATTGTCATATCGGACAGAATCGGATCGATTAGGATTGACCGGCTGCGAACTTCAGAGGCTTATAACTATTGCAAAATACTTCAAATCGGGCAAATAAGATGTTTTTAGGCATCTACAAAAACTGTCCAATTTTGTCCATGAACAGTGAGATTCCGTTCGATATGACAACTGTGCTATAATCCACAACCTACAAACAATTTTCACTCATTTTTTTATGAACTTTTTCCAAATTTTCTATTATAACCAACAACCTACAAACAATTTTTACTAAATATTTTGGCATTTAATATCAAACTATAGTTTCTCACCATGAAATCTTACATTTTGCCATGGTTGTCATATTGGACAAGTTACTATTCATTTATTGTCCTGTAGGACGAGTTACTATTCATCAAATGTACTTGAGAAGTAACTCTCAAGTACATTTGATGAATAGTAACTCGTCCTACAGGACAATAAATGAATAGTAACTTGTCCAATATGACAACCATGCATTTTGCATTTGAATTATTCAAAATGATTAATCATTTTTGTTTTTGTTTTCATTTTCATTCCACTATCATTTTCATTTTCATTCCACTCTCCAAGTTATTTTCTGCATCTTTTTCTATATTATAGTTGATAAATGAAAAGAATGTCATTTATTTATCTTCTCTATCACTCTCTCTTGTGTGCATATGTAGATGTTTTGTATCCCTTTATAAATTCTCAAACTTAAGATGAAGAGGAGAAGTATTATTATTTTGTATGAAAGAAATATAAATACATACTTGTGATTAATAATAAAAGATTACGTAGTTGGCTTTTCATTTGATTCAATTTTTTTAATAATATCTCTTTGCTATTTTGGTAGTAGTTGAAACTTTGTGAGTACTAAGATATTGTTTGGGGGCATTTAGAAAGTTAAGGAAATCTAGAATTGGAGTTTACTTAGGACAAAATTGTAATGTTCATTTGAATAAACAAAGATCTAGGTCCATTATTTTGTTGAACTAATTTTGTCAACCATAATTAAATATTCAATAGCAGATGTTGACCCTAACCACACTATAGGTACATTATTATAGAATTACCACATCATTCCAAATAATTGAGTAAAACTTTGAATAAAAAATTAACTTTATCCACATTAAAGAATCTTTAAAAATATAATGTAATAGAGACAAAAATTGATATATTTTTTAAAATTCAGTTATTGTACTAGGGCTTGGTGGGGCCTAATGGCCTATGTAGGATTTGATGAGGGGTCCACAACCATGGCTACCTTCAATATAGAAGTTCATGGAATCAAGCTATTTATGACACTAATTTAGTTCTCAACCCAAAATCTTGACTGAAATGCCTAGTGGTATATTTCCACTTGGCCTTACAGTGGTGATGTTATGGTAGTATGTTCTAACCATCTTCTTGAAATGAACCCTAGGATTTGGTATAAAATGGACCTCATGTACTTTAAAACTAGATATGTAGAAAACATTCAATAGACTGAACACGAAGTGGGGGCACATTCAAGTTTGTCAAATTTCACTTTGGGTTTTCAACATGGGTTGATTTGACATTAACTACGGTCTCTTTTTAAATGTAGTGACAGGTGTCCAATTATATATTTAAAACCAAACTTGGGCAACCAACTACCTTTGTATAAATAATGCTTTTTATAGTCATACTTTACCTTAGTACTAACCTATTATTGAGTTTTTGCTAGACCATTTAAGATTGCCGTTGGTCACATTCACAACCCTTGTTTGTTCTTTATTACTCCTACCGTTGTTTTTTCTTGGCAACCCTACTAACATAAATAGGTGCCTACGCCCGACATCTTTGAAAAATCATAACTAATTTAGATTTGCTTCAAAAATTACAAAACTACTTTTATACTTTGCCGCATTCATTTGTCTTTTTTTTGGAAAATAAACAAAAATCTTACAATCTACAAAAGCCTATGAAAAAGGTGGAATAGCCCTTAAATGGTCACTTTTTTAGCATACTACCATAAGGCACAAATTGAGCTAGAAATTGTAGCAAATTCCTACTAAACCTACATGGAAGCTAAGGTGCCATGGACATGATAGCGCTACTATGGCCATTAATCACTTCTGCTTTGTTGGCCTACTACTAAGAAAGTAGTTCGTAAAAATGAAAATTTTAGCATTAATTTGATGGCCACTCTTATTAAGTGGAGCTCTCAAAATTCCTTTACGTAAGAACAATGGTTGCCCAAGGCAAAAATTAGTAGGACCCATCTTGAAAAAATCAAAAGTATTTTAATTTTTTATCAACCACCCTACAATAATTTAGAAGTCTCTATTGATATAAGTTACTAAGATGTGTAAGCAGTCTCTTTGTACAAGTAGAATGATGGGAGGTAGAACAACCCATGTGGGATATGTAAATTAGGATTAGTCAAAGCTCAACCACTCATACCTAGTTAAGTCAAAAGCAAGAATTGTGTTCAATGTAGAGCTTCACCTCATTTAGACATAGTATAATATCTTTTTTTAAAATAACTTTGAACTAAAAAAATCTGATAAATCAAGCTAAATTTCAACTACCAAAATCCATTTGAGATATCAAGCCTTCAATCAAAAGTTAGGGACAAATTTCAAAGAGGGATTAGCAGAAACATTTTCTTTGACATTTTCAAACATCCTCTTTAAATTTTGTTCATAACTTTTTTATGGAGGATAAATTTTAAAAAAAATTGGAAATGAAAGTTAGCTCAATTTTCCAACTTTTTTTAGTTCAAAATTTCTTTTAAAAAGTTATACTACTATGCCAAAATAAAGTTTGAAATTCTACATTGAACACAATTATTGCATTTTTGACAATGAGTGGTCAAGCTCTCATCTTCAAATTGTCTCATATCCTTTGAGGATTTATGATGGAAAATAGATTTCATTATAAAACAACTTTTCAACCCATTATCTATTAAACATGTATTGGTAACAAAGTGTATTGAAATAATTCTGGTATTTGGAGTTTCTTTATAATTAATTTTCTTTGGATATGGTAAGGTGATTTGTTAATTTTCAAAATCATTCAAACTATGAAATTTTGGATAATTTTTTGTTAAAGGTGACCTTGGGTTGTAGGCCCTCAAGATGATTGAAGAATTATGAGCCACGTGAGAACTGCACCTAGTTAGGAAACTCTGACAACAATTCCAAACTTGAACTTCCATTAAAAAAAAATTTCCTTATTATGGTTTTATCTTTTAACACATGGAGTTTGCAAATGTCAGGTGGGAATGGACCTTAAGTTCTTGGATTCAATTCTAATGGAACTTTTCAATTTTAACACAGAATTTCTAAGATTTCTCAAATAGCTCACAACACTGACTAGTTTAGAAAACATTTCAAATGTGACGCGTTTCACTATTTCTCACCCCTTCTTTTATGACTCTGCCACCTTCTGGCCCTCTCCTCCATGCCAACCCTTCGCGGGCCTCGATTCATGAACCGTAGTAGCTGACAGCATTGATGTCCATTTTACCTTGCGGTTTTTACCCGGCAGACACTTTCCGCAGTAAATCACAATCTCTGCAGGAATGTGTTTCGCGTCCATTTCCGCACAATACTTGTTTTGGAAATGACTCAGTGTCCCCAGTCAATGTTTCAATGTTTTGGGTGTTTTAGGGTTTCGGATGAAGCAGCTGTGTTTCTGGACCGAGGGTTTCAGGCGGCTAGGGTTTAGGGTCATTGATATTTGTTCAATGTCTCGAGTCAGTGTTTTGGCTTGGTTTAGCGGTTTAGGGTGGACCACCTTTGTTTTTTGGGGCGAGGGTTTCATCTGGTTAGGGTTTGGGGTGCTTGTCCGGCGCCTTTGGTCGACTGCGCCCACGGTTTTGCTTGAAATTGAATTTTTTGCGACAGATTGCCGCTTCGGTGGGCTGCACTTCTTGTTTTGCGACGGAAGGAGGCAACAATCGACGGGCTTAGCACGTAAGAAGGTTTAGGCGTGATTGCGGATAGGCTTTGAATGGCTTTAGGCTAGGAATTCCAACGGGAATTGCAAGGTTTAGTAGCGAAGTCGTTGCAGCAAGGCCCATTCTATGAATTGATGCACGCGTGATAGCAGTTCAGGGATTAGGGTGCATTTTCTTCTTTTTTGCAAATCCGTTGTGCTTCTTGGGTGCATATCCATCGATCTTCTGTTGGGCCAATCTTCAATGGAATCAGTGTTTAGAGTGCATTTTCCCACATACGGTGTAATGCGCAGCAGTACGTCCTCGTACATTAGGAGCATTTAAAGAGGATCCTTTTGAATCCTACACGAGTTGGGAAGGGAGCTCAGGTTTACGCTATACTACCACGATTTTGACATGGTTTAGGGTTTACGAGGGGAGAGGGTCTACGCTTACGTTGCAAATAGCCCTTTTCCAGGTGGTTTGCTTCTAGGGTTTGGGGAGGTTGCTTTTACTCGGTAGTGCCTTGTTTCAGTCCTTCCATGGCTGAAACAAAATCACCCTTCGCAATGAATGGTCTTGGTGGAGATACAAAGCCCGCTCCTGCTTCAAGAGGAATCCAGTACGCGACAAGGTCAGGTCAATTGGTAGTGCAACTCGAACTTGTCTAGGCTAATGTGCAGTTTCCTCCTGATGGGCCCATCTTCGTGCATTCCTTGCTGTGGTACCTTCGTGAAACACGACAGGTACGCAAAAGACAAGGGAAGGACACTAAGAAGGTAGCGGTTGTACAGTAATGTTTCATCCCCACCAGTAGAGTCTAGGACTTCATTGTGGGCATGAAAAATACAAAAGGCGATGTAACCAGCAAGTTTGTGAAAATACGAACAAAGCCAATGAAAGATGGAGAAAAATACTTTGCAACTAAAACTACTGCAAATGAGGTTACACGGTACACAACTCTTCCTTTTTTTTTACCTCCTTTGTAGTTGAAATTCATACTTTCCAATGGACATTCAGTCTCTACTCTGGCATATCTTCTGTTCACATCATTTAGGGACCGCGATCACCTCTTACTCCATTTGCTCTTCTACTTACCAAGTGTTTCGAAATACTGTACACCTGTACCTTGGGTTTGGCAGCTACCATTGTCAATTCGGTCCACAGGACCACTCTGCAAATGTAAAGACAATAAGCTCAATGTTGCTTAGGAAGAAAAGACCAAAGGCTATTGTTGTTGGAGCTGTGAAGACAAAAGGCAAAGCAAAACAGAAGATTCCTCTTGCGGAAGGGGAAGTGCAGCCACCAAAACAGAAAAAAACAAGAGCTAAGAAGACGTCAAGAAAAGGGAACGAGGCAAAGGGTGCTTCCAAGCCCAAGCGGAAGCGTGCCACAAAGAAGCTTCCAACAAAGAACCTTCCAATGCCGTCGGGTGACATTGAACTTGGCGTGGGAGAAATTGCAGACACTGTTCGTCGCCTCAACATGGAAAGCGGCTGCAGGATGTCTCGAAACACTGTCATGGTTGGGGCATCTGCTGCAGGAGAAAACATTGCACCGCCAGCTAAGCGCCGGAGTCAGTTACGCCTGCGCCGGAATGCTGCAATTCTAGGTGCCCCTGAAACCGCATTACTATCCACAGATCCGTCCGCTATTCCTTTAAATGACAAGCCCAAGACACCTCGAGGATTGAGTATAGACTTGAATTTACCAGCTAATAATGCTGAATCATCTCGGCTTCCACTTACCAAAGTTGAATCCAGAGTATTGCGATGGCAGGCTTCAAGTGCCATCAAGCTCCAAAAGAAAACAAAAAAGGTTGTGTACAAGCGTCCTAAGGCGCCGAAAAAGACCCCCATAACACTGCCGGCTGCCTTCTTGGAACTTGACTTGAATGGCCCGCCCCCTCCCCACTACGACAACTTGGACATGGCATTATTGACCAACAATGTTGGGGAAGCACGGCTGCCTCTTGCACAATGTGCAACTGTAGTGGAAAGCAGTAAGATTGAACGAGACGCCTCTAGGCAGGCTATTGAGTCTCACACAAGTAACAATGTCCCTGTGCCGATCACCCTGAATGAGCAGGAAAACAATGACTTACAGACAACAAAGCCAAGTGGGACCAAGAAGAGTCCACAAAGACCTACTGTCCTTGGGAAGCCAAGAGATTCACTGAAATAGTGGGGAGGTGGTTTGAAGCAGGGGTGCTTGGCGTCATTTAGTGTGAAAACACTATATTTGCTTCTACATGTCACGGAGATAACACTCTACCAAAGTGACCATGTGAATGAAGCCGGTATTCAATGCCATGGATTGAGCAATGCAAGAGACCGAAGTGCATTCACATGGCACTTGTCAGAAGAAATTAAAGAACTCGTCTTGAAACTTCTCCGGGATGGACACAGTGTTCCACAGATCATGTTGAAACACATTCAGATTGTGAAGGACTCCCTTAGCGCAGGCAGTGGCATTTTGAGGGACATGTTCCTACATGAGCGGGATGTTAGGAATTTGGCTACAAAGGTGGCACGGGAGATGTATATGCTGCACACTTTTGATGCAAAAAGTGTACAGATGTGGGTGGAGCAAAACCGAGGCAGTGTTTTTTTTACCAAGAAACGGGACTGGTCACACAAGGTTCACTGACACACTCGACAATGCCCTTCACAATAGGAATTCAAACACCTTGGCAAAAAGACATGCTAGTCAAGTTTGGCCATGAGAGTGGTGTTTCAATTGATGCCACATTTGGCACTAACGAGAATAAGGTATGCATTCTTGAAACACTACCGTTACAATTAAGCGATTTAGCTCTAACAGTTCCTGCCTTACCTTGAAATTTGAGAAAGGATTTAGGGTCAGCATATTAGGAATTTCTGAGTATGTCTGATTCTGTAAGTTTAGGGTTGCGTATCTTTGCTTACGGATGAGTCTTCTTATTGCTGAAAACATTGTTGGTACGTATGCACAGTTTCCTCTCTACACGGTCATGGTGTTTGACGAATGGCACAATGGAATCCCGGTGGCTTTTATTATTACATCGCGTTCAGCACAGGAGGATCTCACTCCCTGGATGTGGGCGTTGGATGTTGCATTGAGACGAGATATGCCGAATTGGAAGCCCAATGCATTCATTGTGGATTGCGCACCAGGAGAAATAAATAGTTTGAGGTATGTTGTCTTCCCACTATCTAATATCACAGTACGATGGCCAGCTTCATGTCTTTGGGAAAAGGGTGAGTAAGGTAGAGTGGAAATGATTGTCTAGGTTCAGACCAGTTACTTGAAGGACATGCACGAAAAAAACCTACTTTTTCAAACAGTACGTGCTGAACTGTGGATTTAAGAAGAAATAGTGACACCAATGAAACACTGACTTCTGCGTCCCTGTCTTAGGGTGGTGTGGCCAAATATGGCGATTTTTCTATGCCTCTGGCATGTCCATCGAGCATGGCAAAAGCAGGCATGCATAAAAATTCAAGACATTGACACTCGAGCGGCCATTTTGAGGGGTCTTTGTTCTATCATGTATGAGCGGAGCGATTTCAGTGGAGTTGCCGCTTCTGATTGGGCTACCTGGAGATTGCAGCAACTTTAGTTCATGCACCCTGCAGCGAACGAATTCTGGGATTATGTGAGGGAACAATGGTTGCCGAAGGTGCATATGTGGGTGGTTGGCTACCGCAATTTGCCATATGCGGGACAAGACACGAATGCTGCAATGGAGAGTTATCACGGATACATGAAATCTGTGCTAAAGGCGGAAAGGAGTCGAATGACCGGGCGTCGAGTGGATTGGTGCATCCACGTGCTTATAGGTGACGTGCTCACGCACTACTGGTACCAACGAGTGCGCAAGCAATTTGGATTCGTTGACAACCGGAAGGAACGGGACATTGTTGTTTCCGCTCTTATCCTAGCGCGAGACATACCTGACATGGACGTAACACTACCGGAATTTGAGGGCGGGCCAGCGTTTGTTACGTCTTCTGCACAACGCCATTTGCGCTATGTTGTGCACAATCCAGGAGAGTTATAGGCTTCTTGCAATTGTGTTCATGCACAGCGAGGAAACACTTGCAAGCACAAGATGAAAGTTCTAAGACTTATGCAACCTGAGCTCGCGGAGGGGATTGTTGCTAGATTTTGTGGAGCACGAAAGGGATTAGGAGTGGCGGGAACAAGTGAACTACTTGTGCATGGTGGAGTCCAGGTCACTCCGGTGCAGTACAGAGTTGAGGTAGTGTATGAATCGGCACGGAAGGTTGTGGACCTATACACCACGGTAAGTACCTTAGTACAAGAAATTCTGGATTTCAGTAAGGGAAACGACATCTTGATGGAACATTTGCACGCTGATTTGCACAAGCTACAAGGAAAGCTGAAGACACTGCAGGCCGATATTGAGTCGGGGATTATCCACCCAGTGAGGTCCACACTAGTGTTTCAGCGTGTGCAGGATGAACTGGGAATGGGCTTGGGACGATTGAGGGACATGCTTGAGACAAGAAGAAGGCCTGGAGTTTACAGAAGACTACGTTTAGGTGGAGAGGCTGCGGCTTGATGGAAGGAAACCTGATGAAACGCCTTGGGAGGAGACGGTTCAGTGTTTCATATTTCTGAGGAGTAGAGGCAACGTAGGTCGCCGCAGTGATCAGAGTCCACTGTTTTAGTTTTAAGTCTTTAGGATTACTAGGGAGGGCTATCATATCTTTAGAGACTAAGTTGAGGATTGGTGTACTAGGCCAATGCCACAAGAGTTATTGCTTCTAAATCCAAAGAATGTGCAACAATTTTATTCCTTGCAATTTGTGAACTTCGAGAATATGAAGAAGGTGTGATGCCTAACTTTGAAAGCATTGCAGTCATGCATTGTGTGTGATCTATGGACCATATCTTCTACCTTGTCATTTGATCTAAAGTTGAAATTATATTTTTGGGAATGAGATGAATCACCCACTTGGAAATACAAATGGGAAGTCACTTGATCTAAGTGTTCCAAAAAATATGTAATGAGATGAAACACTGACTTGTAAATTAAAATGGGGAGTGATTTGATCTAAGGGCCCAAGAAATTGTGGAATGAGATGAATCACCCACTTAGAATTACAAATGGAGAGTCACCTGATCTAAGTAACAAAGAAATAATAAAAGAAGGTAACAAAGAACCCTATAAGTTCATTAGGAAATGGAAAAAATCACATACAATAAAAGAAAGAATGGCACATAGACCCAATCAATTAAAAAAAAGGAATTATAAATTAAAAAAATATGGAATTAAAAAAAGAAACACATCAAAAACCCAAGAAATGGATAGATCCAAAAGGGGTGAAAATGAAATACTTAAAAAAAAAATAGAAGAAGAACAACTCCTTCGATACACTAAAACCTAATATATTAAAAAATGATATTAATGAAACACCAATAAACGTTAGAAAAATAAAAAAAGGAAGAAAAGAAGGTAACAAACAATGAACCCTATAAGTTCATTAGGAAATAGGAAAATTCACTTACAATAAAAGAAATAAAGCCACATAGACCAAAACAATGAAAAAAATTAACTACCAAAAAAAAATATGGAATCAAAAAATTGGCACAGTAAAAAAGCCAAGACATGGATACATCGAAAAGGGTGAGAAATGGGATAATTTTAAAATAATTTGAAGAAGAACAACTCCTTGAATATGCTAAATCCTACATTAATAAAGGATATTAATAAAGCACGTAAAAGAAAAAAAAATAGGAAGAAAAGAACATAACAAAGAATGAACACTATGATTTTCTTAAGCATCGCAGTTATGTATTGTGTGTGATCTGTGGACCATATCTTCTACCTTATCATTTCATCTAAGTTCAAAATAAATTATGGAATGAGATGAATCCCCCACTTGGAAATACAAATGGGGAGTCACTTGATCTAAGTGGCCCCCCTCAAAAGGAATGATATGAAACACTGACATTTAAGGGACATGCTTGAGGTTTGAAGAAGAAGATTACGTTTGGGTGCAAAATCACCATCTTTAGATTGCCTCATCTACAACCTCGTGCACTAATGCCTGACAAGGTCTCAATGTTTCGGTGTGGGCTTCTTATTGAACTTACAAGGAATCTGCAGACAAATTTGAGTCATGTACTACGATTAGGATATTGGAGAAGGACGCTGAAGACACTTTGTTTGTCGGGGATATGAATTCCTGCGAAGTCTCATAATCCATTTCATGAAATTGGGGACTTTGCAAAAAAGAAATATTTCACTTGCCTTGGGAGTAACGCAAGCTGACCTTACTCGCAAACGTTAATATTTTTTAACCCTCTAGGATGCAGATTTACTAAATTCTTACTTCCTGTTTTATAGCACAAAAACATCTAAAGATTGATGAGCGAGTTCTGCAGACCTAATACAAAGTAGAGATTTAAGAATGCACAAAACACTAAGATTTGTATTCCAAAACCAGGCTTTCAATGTAGTCGAACAAGAGGCGCAGGTATACAAGTGGTTTGGGGTAGGAGCCCATTTGAGTTGCACCAAAAGTACAAGACAGGATTTACTTCAAAAATAAAACAGCCCTGCGTACTTAGATTGTCAAGAACATTATAACAACTCAGCTCCGTTGATTTCACAAGTCACAGTTACTGGTTTTGGCAATCAGACATCAAAATGGAAAAGGGACAATTCAGTTGCAATTAACATTTGGGTTCAAATGTTGATATAAGTGCAAACCCCCCCTAAACCGGTAGTGATGCCAAAAATCAATCACTGTAATACAGTGGTGCAGACGAGGGTAGAGTCAGGATGCTCAATGAAACACTGTTTGCATTATTCTAAGCAGGGCTTCCAATGTCTGTAGAATAGCTTAATCTATATACATTTGGTGGTCTAGGTAAGAGCCTAATATAACTACACAAAATCTGAAGGACCCATAAGGAAAAACAGAAAGCAAAATCTACAGAGTCCCTATACACTGTACAACTAGAGGAGAACACTTCCATACACAAAGCCAGATACTAGCATCATCGCATGTCATTCCACTCACTTTTTCTTTGGAAGGGTAAACCCCAACAACAAAGTGTCATCCGAGGTGTCCTTGCAGTAGGTCACTTGGAAAGGAGGCTCATATGGCTGTAAAACATCGGTGGCTCCTAGTTCATCTGCAACAGCTACTATGACATTCTTCTGTAGGTCACGCGGTTTTGCGGAGGATGCTATCTGCGACCTGAACAACTCCTCTGCAGTGTTTTGGGATGTCAATGTGGCCTCACCATGGAAAATACGGAGGAAACACTCCATGTTTCGAAGGACACAGAAACTGCATTCGTGATTCCCGGTTTGGCGATGACAAGGGACATCTTCTGCCGCTGGAGGCAAGCTCAGTCGTGGCTCATGCAGTATCTCCCACACATGACGAATGCGGTTCACATACTCAAGGTCCGAGGCGTACTTATGCGTCTTTGCACTATCCAGGTGCTTCACGCCATCACTGTTGAAAATTAACAAAGACCAATGCAAATCCGCAACGTACGAAACCAGAACGGTCATATCCGGCGAGCAAGTTGGATACAGACGTGTGGGGACCAGGTATTTACGGCCCCACTTCAGAAGTGCCTCCTCTGTCCCGGCGTCCCATGCGGACGGCAGTGCTGCTTGCATAAAGGACGACGCCACATAAACATGATTGCGTGCTGACTCGGAAAGGCTCCACCACAATCGACGGGTGAGGAGCTCCAAAACATTCTGCCCAAGAAATCTTTTGGTGGACTGCAGTTCTCGAATTTGGCAGATTGGCACGGGCAAGGAATCCCACTTACTTGTGTAGAAGCAAATGTCCTCTCCATCCGCATCTCCTGAACCTTTTCTGCAAGGAAACCATGGAACCAAAACACTATCAAAGACCTTGTCAAGTGGGCACATATGTACTTGGACGGGCTTGCTAAAATGAAAAGATGGAGGACATGGGTTTAGGGCAAAATGGCGAATTACCTGGGCAGCACCTCGATTAGGTCTTCTACTTGTAAAGTCGAGAATGTCCGAGCAATGCTGAGTCGTTCCCATGCCTTCGACTGACGCTCCAGAATCGGCAAGGGCTTGTAAGTTACGCTCTTCCGATGTTGCAAAGACTTAAGTCTGGCTGAGTCAGCGGGGACCACCTCGTCACCAGCCTGAACTTCGTCAGCGCTATCAGGCTCATGAAGAGCATAAGGGTCGTCCGGTGAATTGATAATGATCTCAAATACGTCTTCCAGGCTACGAGGGGTGCTGTCCACGAGTTCCACATGATGCCGCATTGGGGAGTTAGAATTGTTGATAATGGACGCTCCAAGAGGCGGAGTGCATTGTGTGGGGAAATTGGACATGTCCAGATCTTAAGTTTGGGTATCGTCAATGCGTAGTGATGGAGTTTGCTACGAAATCAGAATACCGTCCTTCGGAAACACTGCGTCATGAAACACTGCCGTTGCACTTGACGATTGACCTTCTACTACCTCACGTACATGCGAATCTTGACTAAAGGAATGTGGACCGGATAGTTTTACCACGTCTGCAATAATAACTGCTCCTTCGATACACAATGTACCTCCAGAAGTCGGTACCGACTGTAGTTCGCTGTCTTGAAACACTACGTCTGGAACACTCGATCAGCCGTCTGTGATCAACTCGACCTGCGAATCTTCACTTAAGGGTTTAGGGACGTCCCTCAAAAGCACGGACTGCACTAATGACGCAGCCTCAAATGGAAGTATGACCTGCAAATCCTGCACGTCAGGACTAGGCGCGGCACTGCTGGTGCTGCCAAGTTGGGTCCGCCAAGCTGCCTTGTCGTCGTACTCAATGGCCGAGTCCAACGACTGGACCAATTCCTTGATTTGGCGACGGGTCTCCGCCACTCGTGTTGCCCACTTAGGGGCATCCTCGTCCGACACCCATCCGATGTCGAAGTCTTCACGTTGACGCAGACACTTTACCCAAATCACAGATTGTTCGGCCCACTGGTCGGGTTTTGTACTTGTCTAATAGGTATGAAACACTGCCGGATGATGGAGCGCCAAGTCCTGCAAAGCACGAACACGGACAGCCTCTGTCCAAAAGAGGACCCTATCGAGCACCCCGTCATCTTTACTAGCGGAGATTAGCTGGGCATCCTTCATCACCTCATCCTGTATAGCCTTGGGCTCGCAACCCATCAGACCCGCAAAACGGAAAGGTGCTTCGAACGCAAACAACGTGACAGCTCATCGCATGTCGTCATGCTTCTTACAGAGACTGCGAACCACCGCCCGTGTAACCCCAAATATCGGGCATGTCATTACCCTCCACCGACCATACACTGAGTTCATGGCGATGCGAAGTACCTTGACCAAAGGAGTTGCTGACATCTGTGGAACCCGCTCGGATAGCAGTATGCGGCGCACCTCATCTGCCTCGTCCTCTGAAACACACCCTAGATGACTTAGTAAAGTGTGGACCGTACAGAGTCTAGGGAGCTCGTGATCTATGTCCCTAAACCTACGAAGAAACAAAGAGGAACTCGGAGAAGGCACTTATCGTCATGGCGCCAAGGCATCGGAGGAAGCTTGTGGATGACTGTGGGAGCTGAGACAACCCACCAGATTGGACACCAATCCCAACGGTAGCTCTCACGCTTGAAGGCAGTGTCTCGTCGGAATGAATCTACCATTTCCTACACAACTCGCTCTTGAAGCAAGCGTAGCTCCGTTGCCGACTGTGAACACCTCGACTCGTAAGTAGCTGAGTCGCTCAGAAATTGAAGGTAATTCGATAGCAAGTCCACATCGGAGGGGACTTGCTCATACTTCACAGAGGCGCATATGGATTTCACAGCCCTGCCAGCCGCATCGGCCACATTGGGATAATCCTCCTCCTGTGCAACGGATGAGAATGGATTAGGAGAGAAGGGAACTGACTTCAGCCTAAATCATGAAGTTGAAACACTACAGTGTCACACGTCTCGAAACAGTACAAGGAGATTACTGAAACACTACAGCGTTATCCATGCTCTCCACCACTTTGAAGCCACCAAAGTTCTGGACTAAATTACAACAGTGACACAGCACAGAGGTCGTCGAGTTTTAGGGAACGAGAGTACCTTGGCCTCACACAACCACCACATGGAGCATTCCCACGTGGCGGCTTGGAATGTTCCTGTGGTCCACGACTTCTGAAAGTGGGACTTGAAATCTACTGCGGTCTGGCCCTTGTAGTCCCAATCCAGGAGTGTTGGTCTAATCTGTATAAGGTGAAATAGGTTAGGAGGGGAACCATGGACAGGTTTGGATATCTTCTGCCAAGATGCGGCCAAGGCATCTGACTTAACCCGCGCCCGTTGCTTCACTTCACGCTCATCAGCCTGGAGACGGTCATTCCGTGAATCAGTCTCTTTTTTCAACTCCGAATGATATACACGTGGCGGCGGAGGACACTCTCCGCACAACCAATAATGCTTCAACTCCGCATTATCCAGCCCTGGGCACCTCCAGCAATGTGAATTTGTCGGGGAAGATAGTGCTGGACTATTGTAGGCGTTGTCCTTCACATTGCACTTCGAGTCTCCAGTAACCATGCTAGGAGACGCAGTCTCAGCATCTTGTGGATCTGATTATTCTCCACAGAGCTCGCGGTGGAAGTCTACCACGTCATCCTCAGAATCCAATGTTCCGCGGTCTTCACGACCGTAGTCTTCAGGACATGGCATCTGTGTCACTCCACCCAACGTCTGGCATGCAGCTCGTGGGTCGAATGGAGACTGTATCGGAGTTGGCTCATGCCTTGACTCGTGCACAGCTGAAGGGCTGCCATCCTCAGAGTTTTCGTCTTCAGAACACACGACTCTGCTACTAGGGCGCCTTGCAGGTGGAGACCCACATGCACTTCGAGTCTTTGCCGGGTTTGTTGCAAAGTTGTCGGTAACAAGAGGGTTCACTCCCTCAGCGCCATCCTTCTTGGCCTTCTTTGCCGTTGTTGCCGCTGTTAGACGTCCCAATGTTGCAGACCGTGGCGACAAGAGGTATCGCTTTGGGGCACGTTTAAGGGCCGCCTTCGTCTTCAAAAACCTCACCAGCTTCTCCCCGACCACGACAAGATGAGGTTGCTCGCCCCAAACCGGATCTGCTTGCTACGTTGGCGAACAAGTTGCCGCTCCTTCCAGTTCTTCACTTGGCGGTAATCGTGTTTCTTCCTCGTACAAATTTTGGGAGTCTATTGAGACTTCTGAAGCGGGAGGTGCTCCTGGATTCACTAGCCGTTGCAAGACCGCAGCCGCTTCAACTGTTGGAGACACATCCGCCTCGATATTGTCGTCCCCTTCATATGGGATCTCCTCTTTTGTCCCTCCCTCATCCGCATCACTACTACGCTCCAAAAACCGTACCTTCTGCTTCTTGGCAGTCGTCTTCCCGGACTCCACATGTTTCCGCTTCTGCGCGGGCTGCGAGGGCTCCTCATCATCACTGGATAGAGGGAGCACTTCGGTCGCCGCTACCGTCTTCACCCAGGCCTTGCTGTCCAGTGTTTCGCGAGCTTTCTTTGCGGGTGCCTTTTTCTTGGTCGATGCCAAACTCGTTTGCGTTGTCCGTCCTTCAAGTCCCTCAGTCAGTGTTGCCTCCACGCTCTCTCGCTGAACCAATGCGAATGCACCTGCGTGAACCTCATCACCGGAGTGTTTCGCACATTGCTTGCCCTCGTCACGTGAAACATCAGAGTGTTTCGGTAGTTCTTCTGCCGCTACACCTCCATCCGGTTGTTCTTCAAGGTGCACAACTTCTTCAGCGCCCTTCGTGACCGCCATTGCTTCACTTGGCTGTGCAAAGCTGGTTCCACCCTTCTTGGGCTTTGATTTGCCCTTACTCTTGGCTTGCTCTTCCGCCACTGCACCTACCCGTAACATCTCCGAACTCTTTCCCTGTCCGATGCCCTGGTTCGGATACGGAAGTAAGCGTTTTGGATTTCCCATTTCATCGTGTACAGCCGGACACTCCGCGTCCCACCTGTGCTTATTCAAGCGCATTTTGTTGGCGAAGTTGTCCCTCCCGTAGTAGATGCATTTCTTGAACTTCCGTTTTGGGTCACCCAGCTTTGGAATGGACGTGCACGCTTGCAGTACGTATTCGTTCATGAGTCGGCTGTACTCCTCCTTCGAGCCGAAGTTCACATTCAACCGCTTCCCGTCGATTGTCAATGGGCGTCGAAACTCTGTTTGAGGTTGTGCGCTGGCAGCCTCCCTCACCGTTGTCGCGGGCTTGGATGGTCCTATTTCAAGTGCCTTCTATAAAACAGCAGAACCCAACAAAATTAGTGCCACCCCAAACCCCTTTCAATTCTACCTTACTAATCCAGAATCACTTGAAAATGAGGAAAGCAACATGCTCGCAGAAACACTTACCCCTGAATCATGGGAGTCCTCTCGGTCCGCATTACCAGAAGCCTGTCCACGCACTTCTGCAGATGCGTCTTCCGGTGTCGCAGCCGTGTGCTTGGTCTTCGCCATCAAACAACAATATTTGACTTTGGAACCCGACTCAACGAATCCAAATCAGTTCCTCCAACCGATGTGCTCGCCCCAATGAAACACTGGCTGATAATACCAGCACCGCTCCGGGTATTCAAAGGGTGTCCTATACCAGTCATGACAGGATGGAATAAGTAACAGGACATAAAATCAGTTAACTTACAATGCCTAAATTACAGACTCCAATAGGCTGTTTGAACGTGCTTGGCTAAAATGACATTTGCCATACGCTAAAGACTCTGCCGTCGTCCTTTTCGGTGCCCCTGTCGAGTCGACACACCCAAATTTGGAGTCACGCTAACTCAACAATGTCGAGTCGACAAACCCAAATTAGGAGTCAAGCTAACTCAACCCGGATAGTCTTACTAAGTCATGAATTGTACGCCCTACAAGAACCCGCATTGCATAAAATTCTAAACCCTCACCCATGATTCTCGTTCATTTTGCGCCTTTGTCGGTAGCTTGCACCTGGCCCTTAACTCTGTCCTATACTGAGTGATGAAACTTCGCAAATTTCTCTCAGCAAATGCTATACTGCACCTGTGTTTCTCTGCACCCCCCTAATCCGCTCTCCTGCACCCAACACTAACTATGTTTGCCCGAACTTCTGCACTATCGCGTAGGATAGCCAAATTACCGTGACCTGAGTTCTGCTGCAAAAAATTCCTGCACGACAGGCGCAAAGCTAACCTAACATCACCGACCAGCACCGCAACAAAGGAACTCACCAGTTGCGCAATGGTGTACACGTCAGAACTGTTGTTTCCCTAAAACGCTGTCACATACGCCGCACCGCCATTTGAATGCGCCGCACCATCCTAAACCGTTGAAAAGGAAATGAGTACTCCGCAAACCGCTCATGCCTAAACCCTAAGCTTCCGCAAGGCAAGACATCGCGCCCTCGTAGGCTGTTCATTGCGCCCGGCCGTCTCACACAGGTGGCAAGCAAAATTAAAAAATGTTGCCCTTCCTAAACCGCAACTTTCTTCCGTGTGTGCAGCAAGTCGAAGTCCGCCCCTGTTCACAAACTACTTCACAGCTTATGTTTTCTCTGAAATCGTGCAATGATACAATCTCAAACACCTGAAACACTAGGAACACTACACCAAACAGTACATGCAAGCACTTAAACTGCAAAAATTATCTCCACTCGAGTTGGCTGGAACGCGTGTTTGCTTCACGTCTGGCTCCTTGGCAAGGGTTGGTTCCAAATGTAAACCCGTACCTACCACAAAGGCAGCTCGTTGTGAAACACAAGCCCTAAAACATTCCGGCTTGGTTGCCATCATGACAGGCCTACGTGTGAAACACAAGTTGGGTAATTATTGTTTTTCCCTACATGTCACTTCCTAAACCCTAGATTATTTTAATTGTTTATATTTCTTAATCCCCCCATTAAGTGAATTCTTTATTAGGTTCTTGGAATCTTCATTTCATTTTTTGAGTGCTTGATGTTTCATTGACTAACTTTGTAATGTTGGTTTTAGGCTATTGAAGGAGTTGTTCTTCATCATTTTTTTTTAATATTCCATTTTTCCCATTTCTTGATGCCTTTTTCATTTTGTTGTTTATATTCTTCATTATTGCATTTTTTTATTTCTAATTTCTAATTAATTTTTTTTTAAAATTGGGTCTATGTGCCTTAATTTCACAAATTTGATGTGCCATAATTTGTGTATTCAAGGAGTTGTTATTCTTCTTTTGTTGTTAATATGCTATTTTTTCCCCTTTTGGATCTATCTACTTTTGGGGGTGTTGATGTGTTTCTTTTTTGAATTCTATAAAAAAAAATTTCTAATACCATTCTTTTTCATTCTTCCAGTCTATACCACTTTCTTTTTGTTATTGTATGTGATTTTCTCCATTTCTTAAAGAACTCATAGAGTTCAGTCTTTGTTGGCTTCTTTTCTTCCTTTACTTATTTTTTTGCTTATTGATGTTTCATTTAAACTGTTTTTAACTGTAGGCTTTAGTAAATTAAAGGAGTTACAGTTGTAGTTTGTTTTAAATATTCCATTTTTCTCCCTTCTGGACCTATCCATTTATGGGGGTATTCATGTGTTTCGTTTTTAATTCTATTTTCTTTTTCTAATTTCTTTGGTTTTTATTGTTCTGGCCTATGTGGCTTTCTTTCTTTTATTGTAAGTGAATTTCTCTCTTTCCTAATGAACTTATAGGGTTCATTGTTTGTTACCTTGTTTTTTTATTTCTCTAGCGTTGATTGGTGTTTCATTAAATAATATCCTTTTTTCATGACGGTTTTAGTGTATTGAAGGAGTTGTTCTTCTTCCATTTTTTTTAAGTATTCCATTTCCCCCCCTTTTAGATCTATCCATTTCTTGGGTATTATGTGTTTCTTTTTTTAATTTCCAATTTTTTTTATTTATAATTCATTTTTTCCATTGATTGGGTCTATGTGGCTTTCTTTCTTTTATTGTAAGTGAATTTTTCTATTTCCTAATGAACTTATAGGGTTCATTGTTTGTTACCTTTTTTTAAAATTTTTCTAGCGTTGATTGGTGTTTCATTAAATAATATTCTTTTTTCATGACGGTTTTAGTGTATTGAAGGAGTTGTTCTTCTTCCATTTTTTTTAGGTATTCCATTTCCCCCCTTTTAGATCTATCCATTTCTTGGGTATTTTATGTGTTTCTTTTTTTAATTTCCAATTTTTTTATTTATAATTCATTTTTTTTCCATTGATTGGGTCTATGTGGCTTTCTTTCTTTTATTGTAAGTGAATTTTTCTATTTCCTAATGAACTTATAGGGTTCATTGTTTGTTACCTTTTTTTTTTAATTTTTCTAGCATTGATTGGTGTTTCATTAAATAATATCCTTTTTTCATGACGGTTTTAGTGTATTGAAGGAGTTGTTCTTCTTCCATTTTTTTTAGGTATTCCATTTCCCCCCCTTTTAGATCTATCCATTTCTTGGGTATTTTATGTGTTTCTTTTTTTAATTTCCAATTTTTTTATTTATAATTCATTTTTTTCCATTGATTGGGTCTATGTGGCTTTCTTTCTTTTATTGTAAGTGAATTTTTCTATTTCCTAATGATCTTATAGGGTTCATTGTTTGTTACCTTCTTTTTTTATTTTTCTAGCTTTGATTGGTGTTTCATTAAATAATATCCTTTTTTCATGACGGTTTTAGTGTATTGAAGGAGTTGTTCTTCTTCCATTTTTTTTTAAGTATTCCATTCCCCCCCTTTTGGATCTATCCATTTCTTAGGTTTTCAAAGCGTTTCTTTTTTTAATTCCATTTTTTATTTTAATACATTTTTTTCATTGATTGGGTCTATGTGGCTTTTTTTCTTTTATTGTAAGTGAATTTTTCCATTTCTTAATGAACTCATACAGTTCATTCTTTATTATGTTCTTTCCTTCCTCCTTTTTTTTTTAAATTCATGTTCTTCTCTTTTGTATTAATAGTTTTAGTTTATTTTATATTACGGACTTTGATTTTTTTTAATTGTTGTTGTATATAGAAGGGCCCCAACCAAAAAGTAAATCGCAATATCAAATATGGAGACATAGAGAAACACTGAACGCATTGTGCAATACCAGGCTAAACACTAGATCCAAAAACTTTAAAGACAAAGAACACTAGGCTCGGATTGCCTGTGAAACACTATCCCAAAACACTGCCTACGAACTGTGAAAACACTATCCCTGAAAACTGCCTAGGACTTGTGAAACAATATCCAAAAAAATTACCCAAGGGCCTGACATAGGGTAAATAAAGGGAGCCCGTTGCCAGGAATTTCAACCCAACTACCCCTACCGGAAGAGGGCAGCAGTGCTACAGCAATGTACTTCCTATGTACTTTCTGTGGCAGGCTTTAAAAGAAAGGGTGAGATTTAGTGTGGTCCAAATGTGACTACAAAATATAATAAGATAGCTAATCAATCCAAATGGCCAACTAAAAGGAGTTGACCCATTTTTTACTGTCAATCCATTCTCTTAGTTTAGACCCCTCTAGTTGTATTGTAGGTGCCAACTCATGTACAACATGGCCAACAAAAGCAATGAAAATGTTCAAGAAGTGTACATTGAAAGTATAAATGATCATAGCATGTACATTGAAAACCCCAATGATCACCTACATTTGTTTTGTAAGCAACCTACAGTTGGAAATTGGTTTGCCTACATATCAAAAATCTTCACAAAAAAAATCTTCATAAAAAAATCTTCACAAAAAAAAATTCATGATAATTTTGTTTTTGAGCAAAAAAATGTCAAGAGTTATGAAATCTTTCTTAAATCTATTTTTTTATTTGGAAAAAAAAAGTTCCTCAACCTTATCCATACTACAAATAGGCTGAATTGCTTAAGTGGTTGGAAATAGGTTGTCATCTTGATAATGACTCGAAACTCCAATGGCATGGTTTGTCCATCTAGATGACCAACTAAGTTAAATAGCCAATCGATTTGCAAACTTGAAAAAGAGTTTGCAATTCATTTGCATCTTTGGTAAAAAAAAATCGTATTTTCTATACTTGCGCAAAGGTAGCATTGGATGTTTTTCAGCTGCATTGGAGGGTTGTTTCAAGCATGTTTCTATGTTGGAAACTAGCCATTGCTAGCCAAAATTAACAATAATAATAATTTTTTTTTCAAATTATTAAAATATTATCATAAAAATTAAAAAGGTACTCTGCTATGTCAAATTGTTGTTGCAACCAAGTTTAGGAATTTGTGGAAACTCATAGCCTTATATATAGACCACTTGAATTTCATCTAATGTGTACTTTGACCAAATGTAGAAGGTGGACAGTTTATTATTTTTAGAAAATTTCTTTGCAAACATAACTAACTCTAGTAAAAGTCATTATATCCCAATTTTGAGCTTCAAATTTGCATTTTTGGGTCAAAAATCATATAAAACCTCTCAAAATGGTAAAGGTAGACATCCAATTGGGGGAGTGGTAAAAATAGTCAAAGAATTTTTTAAACGAAAAGAACTACCACACATACCTTCATTTCAATTTTTTTGTAAAATTGACATGCAATGCAAAAGTTATGAACAAAAAACACCTATTCAAGGCCAAGGGGACAAAAAATAGGACAATTGTTTCTTGTAATCACCATGATGATCTATTTTCAAAGTTAAGTTTACACAATGAGAAGTTCAACTTCTATGGAGCTATCTTTGTCATAGATAACATATTTATTTTGGGGCTATCTCTGTCATAGATAAAATATTTATTGACATTTTTGCAATTTGTTTTGCAATTGATTTAACTTGATTACAACTAAGGTTGAATTGCCTAATACCACCATCCATCTAATTCCACCACCTAAATTGTCAAATACTACAATCTTTACAACCCTTCATCATGATGGCAATGCACTTGGGGAGCAAACACATTAGCCTATGCTTAATCAAGGCTTTGCTCATACTTCAACAAATAACTATTCACAATATAACATTTTAGTTTTGAAAAATCATAGAAAATTCACTTCTTATCGGAATGTCTTCATTTCTTTTGCAATTGACTTTTCTCAAACTTTTCAATCTTTTGATAAATATGGGAGTTGACAAATAGCTTCTTCAAAGTACCTAAATAGAAAATGTGTAGTAATGTTTCACTTGATCAACAAGTACAAAAGCTTAGTTTAAATTTTTTTCAAAAATAAAAATGATGAAATTTGGTGGTTTATGATACCTTCATTATTATAGCATAGATGAATATACTCTTTCATCCCCTTGTCGCATCCAAGGTGGCCACAATTCTAATGTTTTGCCTTAATCTCATTTAAAGTAAACCTGCCTATGACAGACAAACCACCCTTGACAGGCACCTAAAAAATGATCCATTAGAGTCTTATATCAACCTATGACAAAAAAATTTAATAAATGAGATTAGGACTTCATTAGGTTGGTTAGTTTCAAAATCAATGCCTTAGGTGGAGTTATTAATGATTGCTTTAGAAACATTTACCTTTTGAGTGTACATTCATCAAAGCAAGTGATTTTTTTATTCCTTCATGATGTGGTCACGTTAAAAAATGTTGTGATTGCTTTTGTGTTATGACTCTGTCATACATTTGGACTACGTGGCAACTAATGCTAAGAGGGGGATTAGGAGGAGCGGTTATGCGCCTTGTGCGGTTACAGTAGTTAGCTTTCATGACATTGATTGTTTCCTCTTAAGGCTAGTGAGAGGGTTGTGTCTCTCACCTTGCATTTTGTTAATCTTATCATCTTATGGACCGTTGCAACCTCTTCACTTCCATGGCTTGTATTTTGATTCTTGAGAGAGTTCTTGAGACTTAGCCAATCTATTAGCATTGCTTCGAGTGTAGAAAGGAAGCAATGAGAGAGAAAATCGTGTAGGTCCGGCGCGATGATGCAGGAAGCTAGAAGGTGAAGCTGGAACGTCAACATACCAATCATGGCAGTTCTTACATTTTGGTGGTAGGATGGCCATCATGCATACACATTTTGATGGTTCTAGGGTAGTCTATAGACTCTTTTGAATCAATAAGACAACATACTTCAAAATTCATAAATTTTTTTATTTTATCCAAAAAAAAATTCAATTGCTCTCTTCATTTATCCTAGTTATCTTTGTATAGAAAAAATTCTGAATTTTTTTGCCTACTATAATATGGCAAAACACTTATTTTGCCTGCCATAGACAAGTTTACCTTACTTGTTGTATCTCAACTCATTTAGTTGTTTGTATCTCATTTTACTTGAATTGTTAGCTAGGAATTAAATTTGGAGCTTTAGAGTGTATTTTGTGAATGTATGCAAGTTAAGAGAGGTAATACTACACAATGACAATGACAATGAAGTCAAAGTAGAAGCAAATAGGTCTATATTTCTTTACTCCAGTTTCCAAAGAAGAGAGAGAGCAATGGAGTTTTCCATTTTTGAATCAAAAGTTGGAGAAGAAGAAAACAAATGTAAGGGTGACTATAGCCTCCAAAAGACTAAGAAAAATTCTAGAAAAAGGTCAAATTAACATATTTACTCAAATCGAGTGTTGCATATAGTATGTAAAAAACAAGATTGAAGGTAAGAAGCAATTACTTCAAATGGTTTACTTCAACCATCTCTGGCTTCCCATTTACTCTATTGTTCACCAACATTGAACATGCATGGATTTTTTTATAGTTGGCCTGTAGATTATCAGAGGCTTAATCAATGTGTCATATGATTATTTGAGTAGGAGTTCTATGTAAGGATATTTTCATGCTTATGACACTTTAAAAGAAAAGAATCAAGAAGTGTGTAGAACCTAACAATTATTTTACCAAGTATTGACAAAATTGTTCAATCCTTGCCAATTATCCACTTCTTAAGGAAGAAATTTGTGAGGTTTTAAAGAAGAAAAAAGTGCCAGACAAGGATTAGTTGGTAGACATTAGTCAAAAAATCCAAAATGATGTATATTCTAATGGTTTCAATGCATTAATATTACATAATTTGAAAATGTACACTCTAAGTTTTCATCACACTTTACAATTTTCAATTTCATGCAATTAGGAATGTTTGAGATCAATTCCAATTTTATAGTGTTAATAAGGTTAGGCTCCAAAACTTTGTATTTATATCATTGTTGTCTGATACTATACAACCTCTATTCATGAGAACCTAGAGGCAATTTTAGGCATACATATTTTTAGCACTTTGAAAATTCATAGTTTTTTCATATTGTGTCCATAAAATAAAAATATCTAGAATCCTCTTTTGACTTTCAACAACATCCATCAAAAAAATTAGCAATTTAATACCCTCTTTGTCTCAAAATGATTTTTTTATTGGCTTTAATTTTTTGTCCTAGCAAAATGATCTTCATGTTGCACTTTGTGACATTGCGAATTGATCAAATTTGGCTTTTGATTACTATCTAGGACCAACAAAACAACTTTGTTTAGTAGTTCTTCCTCCATCCATGCAATCATCAATCAAAAAACAAATGAAATGAATGAAGGGGTCAATCAACACTATTCATTCTTATTTTTTGCATCTCTTTGAGTGTTGTGTGATTGAAGGAGATGAAGCTTTGGGAGGGAGAACAAAGGTCCACACTTGGTCTTGGGCCCATAACTATTTGACAAAATGACAACCTCCCACTTAACCCCTAAATGCCCAAACTGCGTTTTTTTGGCAACATAGCAATTTTAGGCAGCTCACTACAAATGGAGTTTTTATTTTTTTCTTTGAAATTTTCACACAACATGTGTCCAAGGAGTAGCTTAAGGCCCAACAATTTTCATAACTTTTGACTACATGGTCAAAAAGTTATTGTATGATATGTCATTTTCTGCATTCGGCGGGTAGGCTGTAAAAAAAATTCTTTAAAAATTGCTTTTTTAAGAAATAAAAATTTGAAATTGATTTTTGGATTTATATATACGTGGAAAGCTTTGAATCATTCTAATTTGATTAATGAGATGAAAGTTATGAGGAGTTTTAGTTTGGGGTAGTTTGTAGGTAGTTATAGATTTTCTACTCTCAAATAAACTTGAAGTCCTATATCTTACTCAATTTTAAATATTTTTGAAAAAAAATAAAAACATTGGATGTAGATTGCTCATTACAACATTGCAACCATTGGGATTGGAATTTTTCAATTCCATAATTAAATTCTTGACAATTTAGTATTTTGAATCATTCTCTACTTCTTTCTACTTACTATTTTTTTCCTATATGTTGCACAATTCCAAATGATTTGAATTTTTTCAAGCATGTAGCCAACTTGCCTTGGAGATTGAATCCAAAGAGTAACCATCATTTTGGATTTTTTTTCATACAAATTTGACATTGTGAAGTGCAATTGCCTGGTTTTTTGCAGGGCCCCCCAAAATGATTTCTGTCAGTTCAAATGCTAATATTGCAATCTACACGGTGAAAAATTCTGAAATTTTTTCTACATCTTTTCGAGCCAGTGTACTACAAGATCCTACAATTTTATGCATAGAAAAAAAATTCTAAAATTTGGTACTTGTCCTAAAAATGGCAATTTTTGAGTAGTTTTGGTGAAAACATAGTCCAAATCATTTAGGGGTTAACAATTAAGTGTTCACTACACTAATGATGATAAATAGTGTTGGCAACACTAATCACGAAGCACAACACTAATTGTCAACAATCCGGTTAATGTTACCAACACTAAATGTCAACATAGACACTATTTGTCAACTATTGGGTATAAATTTTTTACAAGTTTACATTTAGTGTTACCTAACTATTTCATCAAAATGCAAAGAAAAACATATGAATCCAAGAAACCTATGACATGCTCAAAAAAGTTACTACTAAGAAAAGTGAACACAACACTAAATGCCAACTAATTGAAGTTTAGAGTGACCGGGGTAAAAGTCCAAGTAACACTAATCACAACATAACACTATTTATCATCATTAGTGTAGTGCTCCTTGAAAATGCCCCAAAATTTTCACTTTTCAATCAACTCTAAAAGTACATTTTGAAAAGGGCTCCAAAACTCCAAAAGTCTTAAGAACAATAGGAATGCAACAAACTCTACTTACAATACAAAACAAATTTTTAAAATGTTATTTTAAACCTTAACCCAAAACATTTGGTCCGACACAAATATCATTTTGTCCAATAGGAACAGTGCTCAATTGCTTATTTGGATGCATTTAGGCTTAGTGACCTCATACCAGAAGAATAAAATTATATAGGAAACTACAAAGCTATGCTGTACAGTACGGTACATCTCCCCCCCAATAAATCACACTCCTAAATGTTGGTTAAAATGTTCAAATACTACCGACAATTTAACAGTATCCTGAGAGCCTTCCAAACTTCAAGGCTTCCCAAAGCATCATGTGAGTAGCAAAACCCATACTCAGTAATTTAAAAGCGTGATCAGTGTCTGTCGACTTCCATGTCCAAATTTCGATTGGCAATGTGAATGGACCTGGAAGGCTTGGATTGGAAGGTCGTCAAGTGCCCTGGTGCTCCTGGAGTGGTGAGGAAGATGTCGTTGCGTGTCTTCCGAACAGACAAGTAGCGGCAGCAGCAGAAGGTGACGATGATGACGAAGACTAATCCGACACAGGCACAAGCAATGTACGTGTAGAAGATGGGCAAGTTTCGTTTTCCTGTCACGGCATCAAACAACACAAGGGATCGAGATTTTGAATATCAAATCACTTTGGGAATCACTCACACTCACTTCGCTTAATTCAGGTGATCCTGTCTCTAGAGGAGGTTTGTTGTTGTTGTTGTTGTGTCTTACCACTGTTACTTTTAGAGCTTTGCAACAAAGATCGATGGTGAAGGAAATGAGGGCGACTGGTCGTCGACTCGGGCTCGACTTGCTTACTGCTGTAGAATTGAAGAAGACAACAAATTTGTTAGTTATCTAAATCTTCAGCAGTGGCACACTGTCTTGAAGACTGCCGCTACACATGACGTGATCTTTGTTTTTTGAATGGCTTGGAGCAACGTTGTTGCAAACATTTAATAAGGACATCGGCTTTTCAATCAGTAAAATCAGATAGTTTTAGGTAACTTTAGATGACAAATTATAAAGAGAATCTTTTCCTTGATTTATATTACGAAAGGTCAAATAGAAGTCTTTCCATTTATAAGAGATCTCTCTCTATAACGACTGTCACCTCATGGGGAAACCTTTTAATGCCAGTCATGAGAAATATTTTGTTTGAAATGAAGTTTGATTATTTCTCTTTAACAGGCTGATGTTACTGGAAAATGCTGTTCTCTTCGCGTTTGGAAATTCACACAAGGAGAACGAACTTGTGCACGAGTGATTCTCTCATGATGAAACAAAACAAACAAAAGGTTCCCAAAATCTAAAAGCGGAGACTGAAAGGGAGTGAAGCCAAATTTGAATATTCAACTTACAGGTTTATGAGCAGCTGAGCATCCAGCTTAACAAGATGTGGATTATTACTGAAGTCGCTGGATCATTCAAAGTGAGTCATAAGTCAGCTTCCAATCCGTGAGCTAAACCAACCCAGATTAGAGCAAATTTGAATTGGGAGTCAGAGCAATTGACATGCGAAATGCCTCTGAAAAACAAACTTACAGCAATGAACTCAGTACTTACATGGATTTGAGTTTGTTCAGGTTGTAAATTTCCTGAGGGACCTCGCCAGTCAAATTGCATCCCGAGAGATTTCTGCATCATGTGCACAAAGTACAGGGGTGTTCAACTGCATGATTTACAACTTTCTTTCTTTCTTTGAGCCCTGTTTTCGATTGTGAGCCCTAAATTTTTCATTAAAGAATATGGACTCTCGCGTAGGGTTTTCAAGCCTTCGTTAAGAATTTGAACACAAGCCTCGCACTCACTCACCCACCCCTTCTATAAGGTGGTAGCACCCATAACAGTCACTGTACACATAACCATCTCCTCTAGAGTCTTGGAAAATCCTGGGAAGTGATTAGAAGAATTTGAATATCAAACCCTAGTGTTGGTAGTAGGTGCATTTATTGTCAGCTCTTTAAAAATTCACAACTTCTACTCATAATGTCCAAATAATACATTTGAAAGTACACAAGAACTATTTTTCTCTTGCTAGTAGGATCCAAGGATTTGTAATTTTTTGGATGTCCAAACCCTAAATTAGCGGTTATAGGTGTAGCTACCTTAAGTTTTGATTCATTTATTGATTGCAATATTCTCTCTTGAGAATAAAGAGTATGACCGGTGTTTTTTGAGCACATAGTAAGGTGGGTACACCCCAAATCCCACCTTACCCAACACCACCATCATCACTTTGTGTACATCTCCAAAATCAATATGTACCTATGTGGAAGAAACAATTTTAAAACCTCTATCTAAATAAAACTTTGACCCTTCATAACTTTTGTATATTGTATCCAAATATTGCATACTTTGGTGTGTTGGAACCTCTTTTCACTTGCCAACAATAAAATTTGAAAATTTGACTAGTCTACTAATAGTAACTAATAGCAACTAGGCGCAGTAGCAAAAGTGGCGGTTTGGGGTACCCAACCTGGGTGCATAAATGAGCTCCATCAAAACAGTAGGCAGATCATTTTGGTTTGGTGAGACAATCATTTGGTCCAACAGAAAATGAGCCCCACTCACAGACACGGCTATGGCCCAATAATTTATAAGAAAATGTGTATTTTACAGCAAAAATAATGTGAATACCAATTTATTTATTTTTCAAATGCAGTGAGTAATTGGTGAAAAAATTTACCATGAAGAATTGAGTTAAGGGTTTAGGAAATAAAATAAAATGTAAAATAGCATGATTTTCAATCTTCAAAAATTTGTTAAGTAGGAATGGATATGAGAGAGACGGAAAAACTAAATTGTTAATAGCTTTAAGATGGAATCAAAACACACTAATCCCAATTGGTGAGATTGTCTTAACAATTAAAGTTAATCTAATGGAAATTTCTATCTTGATAAAATACAAAAATTGAACACAAAAACAAATCCTATATATTAAGTTTTCAAAGAGATGCTTTGACTGCCCACAAAGTAAGATGTTCCCTATCTTTCACATTATAAATCCAAATGGAATGAATCAAAGCACTCCATGCAAACAAAAATACAATTTATGAGAAATATATTTTCAAACTTTGATTTCAAATTTTAAAGGATTTCTTTTGTTGCTTGCTAAGTTAAATTTTAGACTTATTGTGGTATAACTTTTGCTCTTGGGCACCAATAGAAATATAAATTGTGTTCCCCAAAGCTAATAAGTTTTTCCTACCATACAAAGAAGTTTCAAAATATTGCATCAAAAATGAAATTTATAAAAAAAAAAAGAGTAATAGAAAACTAGATGAATTGCAGGGCACTTACAAATGAGTGAGTTGGCACAAGAGACCTATCTCCTTTGGGATGGTGGATGTCAACAAAGTATTTCCAGAGAGATCTCTGCACGAGGTAACTACTTCTCATCAAATTTTATTAACCCACACATTCATATTTTAGACAATGAACAAAGGGCTTGTAGGCACTGTTTAGCCCAATTAACTTCTCATTCTTCCAATATAATACTTGAATGTTGAAAAGACAACCTTCCTTAACGACCAATTTCATGAAATTGCTATAAATGATATTTCTGTACAAAGATGGACAAAGATATAAGCAAAAATGTGTCAAAATTCCAAAAAGGGTTGAGGCATTTAAGGGTTAAGCAAGCTTGATTGCTTGGTTTCGTAATTAAAGTTCAAAACAACTTTGGCTACAATACCATACCCCATCGATTCAGAGAATCTTAATTGATAGTGCCAGAATGAGAGCACTGTCTCCAGCATAATTGACTCGATCAGAAGGCCGGTGCCCACTTACAAAATTTCCAATTTCTCAAGACCTCCAATCGCAGTGGGGATGCCTCCACTCAACCCTACATCGTTTAAACGCCTGCATTCGGAAATCAAGTCAGCAAAAAGCCACACTCAGATCCAAACAGCTAAAACACGTTTGTGGTCATACTACTTCAAATTAAAGGCATATTTCATAGTGCCAAACTTGTGATAAAGAAGTCTTAAAACTGGCTGGGAATTGCAAATCCGAAAAGCTAGAAAAAATAAAAACTAGTGCAAAATTCCACTGAAAATCTGCCATTTTAATTAACATTGTATGGGATGATTCAGTGACTGGATCTGGTGCTTACAAATTCACAACAGATTGTGATGAGCTGCACACTACCCCCTTCCACCGAGCACGGCAAGGATCCGCATCCTCGTTCAAACTCCAGTTGTCCAACAGGGCTCCTCCAGGCGTTTCTTGCCATTCGCGTAACAGCCCGTGTAGTGCAACCACTGCAACCCCACAACATCACATATATGTCAGAGTGCATTTCACTCACGAAGTCGAAAATTTACATTTACAGCTAGCTAGCACTAAGATTGCATTCATTAAATCGGTAGTTTCCGGCCAGTGGTTGCATCAAAGTTTTGTAGCACTTGCACGAAACAGTAATCTGTCCTAGTTTACCCAGGAAAACCTGCTTAAGCATCTCAATTTGGGCAATTGGAAACCTACAAGTTTCGTGAGTATCGCCATGTATCCTAGCTTCATTGCATGTCAAGTCCTTTCCACTTCAAACCAATGACGTTCACTCATTATAATGCCCTTCTCTAAAGTGAGATGCAATTCGAGAATATCCACGCACTTGCCGGCCACTCCATCATTGAGTGGAACACACTCGCCACTCTAGAATTTCCACACACATCTAGCTCTCTTTACACTGTAACAACTTTGTTACACGTTTTTATAATGAAGAGTTGCGCGCTACCCAGTGGTAAGATTAAACTAAGAGATTTGCGAGTGTAGAGTACCATCGTTTGCCGAGGTGCCGACAACAAACGTAAACGACCACACCGAACAGACGAGCGTTACAATCATAACAAACTGAAACGCCATCGCCAAAACCGCCAACGAAAGCTCGAAAGCTTCACGCACCACGGAGCAACTCGATCCTTGAGATGATTACTCGGCCAAGACTCGACCTGCAATTCATTCACCATATAAGCAGCTGTCATCCACTGCGAGAGTACGTCACCACCAAAGGCTGGAATTGAATCCTGCAGCAGGAGTGTACAGTGCAGTCCAGTTATGCACTTGTGCCCAGAGTTATTGAGTAGCTTGCTCCCTGGCTAAAGCTAGTAGCGCGCGGCACTTGAATCTCTTTGAGATTCTGATTCCTTTCGGAAGATTCAATTCAAGGATATTCATGCCAGATCCAGATCGTGGAATGGACTTCGACAAGGGCTTCAATTCTGCTGCTGAGGAACAGTGAGAAGATTCATGCTTCAAACACGTCAAACGTCGTCTTTAATTAGAGGCAAGTGGAATCTCTTCTGTCCAGGCCTCCAGGGCACGTGGATTCGGTGTGCCTTTCATTGACTCGGATAATGTAAGTTAGCACTGTAGATTGGTAGCTCACTCGCTGGTAACTGGTTCTGAAAAATAAAAAATAAAAAAAGAAGAAGAAGGAGAAGGAGTCAATAAGGGATTCAGAATGGAGTGCTCACTGTCAAGTTTGCAGTTCTGCACGACATGGCTTCTGAAGTCCACACTGCAAAAAAGTCTGGCCAATATATTTATCAACTTTTGATTGAATTGTGTTGTCAAAAATTTGGAAGTACTATCATTGGAAATGAATGAAAATACTTCAAACAGGCATAGGAATACAATAGAAATTCTCTAAAGTAATAGCCTGGGACCAGGCTCAAGTCCCCAAGTCCCCATGCTCAAGAATCTCTAAGAACTTCTCTGATGTGTATGTTTGGGATTGGACCCAATGCGCGACCAAGCAATCAATGCTCCATCACTATAAAGAGGTCATTGCCTCAAAGAAGTTGATTTTAGAGAAGTTCTACTGTATCCAAATTTAAACTAAAGTCAAGCTAAAAGACAAAATTTGGAGAAGTCTTAGAAAATATTGTAATGGTCACACTAAATAGAATAGAAGGTGGTCATAATGGATATAAAATGAAAATCATACAAAAAACACAAGAAAGTTGTATCATTTACATGATTTTCTTTTCTTAACCATGATTTTTCTTTCTTAACCCTTAAAGTTCCAAGGCCTTTTTTTCATCAAAACCTACTCAAAACTACCATTTCTATCATAGTTGTCATACTGGACAAGTTACTATTCATTTCTTGTCTTGTAGGATGAGTTACTATTCATCAAATGTACCTCTCAAGTACATTTGATGAATAGTAACTTGTCCTACAGGACGAAAAATGAATAGTAACTTGTCTAGTATGACAACCATGATTTCTATTGCAAAGAGCAAAAAAAAAAATTTAATTATTTTTTAAATATATTTAATCGCAAGATTTTGTACTAAATTAGTACAAAAATGCGTGAAAAAAGTTTCAGAAATGTCGACCACATAGATTGCAAGATATTTGTAATCAAAGTGAAGAAAACAAAATTTTTTTACACCTTGATTGATTAGATGTTTGACTTTGAATCTTCTTAACTTAAAATTTTTACATTATTGATTTTGATTTTCTAATTTTTTATGTTGAAGAATTAAATTGAGAATTTAGGAAAAAAATTCAACAAAAAAATACTTGATTTTTATTCATTAAAAAATTGTTAAGTAGAAGTAGGTTTAAAATTGAAGAAATAACTAAACTGTTAATAGCTCTAAGATGGAATTGAAATATAGTAATCCCAATGATGAGATTGTTCTAGCAAATAAAGTTAACCCTTAAAAGACAATACAAAACCCGTGGGCATTTTGAAAGTCAAAATTTGAATTTTCATATGACTCTTGATTTTAAATGTTTTTAAGCTTAATTAAGAAAATGTAACTCCTATAATCTACTTTTTAATTCATTTGAATTTTTTTCAAAATTGTTCAAATTACAATTTTTGTGACACTTTCAAGATAGTTTCTTGAAAGCTCAAAATACACTACTTTTGAACTTTTCTATTGAATTTCTCTTGGCGTAATCTCAAGGAGTACATCAATTATACCATAATGTTTGTCACTATTTTTTTCATTTGAAAACAAAAATCATACTATTTTTAAAAAAATTATAATTATTATGATTTTTATATGGAAAATTTTAAAAACCTTTTTATAAAACTTAATTTGATATTTTTAATTATTAAAAAAAATATTAGGCCGTAGACATATGTTAATAGATGTGAAAAATATCAAAATTTTGAAATCTATGTTTTAAGGTAGAAATCTAATGAAGTTTGACCAAGCTAGATATAAAATGTCCTTTAAGAGTTAATCTTGCTTAACAATTTTTTTTGAAAAATTGTTAAAATTTCATTCAAAAATGAAGTCTATAAGTTATTTTTTCAAGAAGAATCTTAGATTGCCCAAAAAACAAGATTGTCCATAACTTTCTCATCACTTGTCCAAATAGAATGAATCAAAACTTCAGATGTAGACAAAAATATAAATTTTGAGAAAAAATTTAAAAAATTAAACTTGTGTGATTTTTTTGGGTTGCCCCTTGAATTGCTTTTTGGACTCATGGTGGCATAAATTTTTTTTCTCCAAGGCTTAGCACCGATTGAAATAAAAATCATATGCCTAGAAATTTAATTTGATTTCCTATCTTCAAATTTAAAAAAAAAAATCATGTCAAAAATTGAGACCACACAAGCCTACCTAAAATCTCAAGAATCTCCTATAGGGACTTTGGGATTTTAAGGGATAACCATGATTTGCCAAGGCCATATTCGTTATATTGAGATTTTTTGCAATCTCATTTTGATCTTCGACTTGAAGATAAACCACTTTATCTCTTTATTAGTATTTTTATAAATAAGTAACAACACCAACTTTTAGAATTTCATTTTAGAATCACTATTTGAGCATTATTTATTTTTTATTTCAATTTTATTTTTGTAAATAAATTTATAATATCTAGCATTCCATCTCAAAATCTATGAAAAGTCTCAATATAACAAATATGGTCATCAGTAGCTTATTTTATTTGGATCAATATCAATTGTCCAAAGTCTAAATCAAAAATATTATTACGTTTACTTTATGTACTTTGATGGTTTTCAATTGATAATACCTCCAAATACTAATTTCACACTAATCATTCAAAACTTACTTAATCTAATGGGCTAGTTTTTCAAGTGCATTACAAATGCTCTTAGGTCCTAAGACCATGGCCAATAGTCATAGGGAATTATCATATAGGCAAATCTTAGGGTCAATTTTCTATATTTGAATCCCTTGTTTGTCCTACCCATGCAACACGTATTTTATCTTTCAACCAGTTGAATCATTCTAATTTGCAAAAGAAAAAAATCTCCATTATTATAAATCTAGGAAACTATTTTTAGAAAATACTTTGGTAGAATTGCCAACCCCAACAAACTTGCAAATTTCCCCTTGCCAACAAGGAACATTTTGTTGGGTCTATGTAATAATTGCATACAATTCATTTCCAAAATGGCAAAGCTAGCTAAAATGATATGCTATTAACCATCTTTTAAACATTCAAGAGGCTAAACTATCTATTGCCCATATAGATGACAATGTTAAAAAAATACACTTATAATCCATACTACCTAAATTATGACACTTGTGTTTGATCCAAAAGCATCACAAGATCCTAAATATTGATTACACTAGCTCAATACTAGTGTTTTTATTATTGGCAAATTATTGCCAAAAACGAGACTAGTGAATATCCTTAAGCGAATTTTACTTCAGGTAATTTTTTTTTAAATTAAAAAAAAAATCGTCTAAGGCAGACTGACGAGGTTACTGCGGTTGTCTCGTTAACTGTCCTAGGCCCAATCACATCACCAGAAGTTCTGTTGTGGTAGCCGTCTTCATCGCCACTTCCACCAACAAGTTTAGAGTTGTATAGCCTAGCTCCTGCTAAGTGAGGCCATTTCGCCTGAATTAGTGCGCGCTTTGCAATGATTTTGTGTTTTGTATTCGCTTGTGCGTGATCTTCCTCTCATAGCAGGTTGTCAAGGGAGCTTTGCAAGGGTTTAGAGCTTGTTTGTTTTTGTTTTGGAGTGTGCACTATGCAAGTTGCAAGCTTGCAGCTTTTTCCTATTCTTCTTCTTGGAAAGTGGAAATTAGGTGAGAAGGTTAAAGAATCAATGGGCATTTGGGTTGCGGTGGTGAAGAATTAGGTGACAGAGGTGTGAATTTAGGAGATGAGTTGTACGTGAGGAATTTTTGGTTTGCAACTTTGGATTGTATAGGAATTAGCAATCTGTGGATGCTTTTCGTACTTGATGCATGCAGGTTGTAGGGGCAATGTCCGGTGATAAATTTCGGAGTTGAAGCTGTCTTTTTCATATGAGTTTTCATCTTCTATTTGCATTTCATGTCGTGTACATGAGTTCATCAATTTCCTTACAGTTCATTCAGGGGCATGGCTCTGAGTCAATTGATGATGACAAAATTCTTATACAAGGGGAGAGTGCATTGTGAGGGGTCTAATTTGTACAATGTCGTCTCTTCCTTGCAGGTTTTCAGCAACGAACAAGGAGGATCTGGAGCAACAACATTGAGCGACTTGGACATTGATCCGGTGCTTTTTGGTGCCTTCGATATTCTTGAGGTCGAGGCCATGGCTCCTAAAGTGATCATCCTCAATCTGAAATCGGTGTCTCCAGCGCATGAATTGGCTCGGGACTGGTGTTTAGTCTATGAGCATTGTTAAGAACCATAGTGTGAACGCTCACCATAATATGGTGAGTGACACGTGTCATGAGGATTAGGCGAATTCCTCACGACCAATAGGAGAAGACAACTATTCATTGTCTCTCTCCTTTCTTCCCTTGTATATACTTCAAACTCCCTAATGAAGTTGAGGATTTTCTTTGAGTGTATTTTGAGTGTTCTTATGCTTTGAGATTTTGTTTTGTATTTTATTCTCAATACGTTATCAGCACGCTCTATTCATACTTTAGTCTTGAAATTTTTTTTAGATTCAAACTTGCAATTTAGTTTTATATTTTGAAGGAGCTTTGTAAGCCCCCCCATCTCTCACTCCACTCTCTGGCTCTCCCCCAACACATCCGCTTCCTGCTCTCTTCTTGCAACCCCCTGCTCCCTTCCCACAACACCCCTGCTCCCTTCAACTTTTGGCACCCCTCCGACTCCCTTCCGCTTCTTGCAGACCTTCCCTTCTGCAACCCCCTTCCCTCAGAAAACCCCCCTTCTGTGCCCTCTTGCAGTCCTCTCCCTGCTTCCTCCGCCCCCCCTACCCGCTCTCTCCGCAGTACTCCCTCCCGATCTCCCTCTGCTTCCACTCCCCCCCCTTCCTGCTCCCTCCTACCGCCTCCCGCTCCCCTTCCTCTTTGCCCTCCCTTTCCTTCTCCCCCCCAATTTTTTTTCTCTAAAATCTTTATTTTTGAGTTTATTTTTTTCTTTATAATTTTTATATATTTTTCTTTTCTTTTTTTCTTTTTTCTTTTTTTAGATTCCATATCCTAGTATTAGAATCTTCTCTAAGAAATTAACCAATTATCACTATTTATGCTTTCTAGAAAAGTTAATAGTGATGCTATTTATAGATGTTGATCTCATGATTTTTTAACCAAGTTATGATTATAAGTCATTTTTACATGTATAAAATGGCCGTTTAACACTATTTGTTTCGCAAAAATAAATAGTCAAATTATTCCATAAAATCTGAAATGGATATAATAGGTACTTAAGATATGATCTTAAAAACCACGAACACATTACTATGCACACGTCCATTCATTAATATGAAAAACTCTTTCCCCCAAATGGTAGTAGAGCTGATTATAGATGTAAAGTTCCTACATTTAAGGCTCAAGGTATGTTGTTAACCCATTTACACATGCCTAATTAAAAGCATCTTAGGCTAAATTAAACCTTATGCTTCACTAGAGTTGTCTTTACAATTTCTATGTGACCTTACAAAAAATTACGGCTTGTATGTGTTATTAAAACACACCTAAATTCAAGCATCTTGACGTAGCAAGCCTAAAAAGTAAACAACATGCCTGGATGATTCGATATCTACCAAGATACTACCAATAAATGTCCAAAATCCAATGCAACAGGATCGTTATTCAAACCAGTTATCGCATTGGTAACACACCAAGACTATACTCAAATTCTGCATGGAGATGGGCCCAGATCCCGCGATGTAAGGTCCAATGTAATAAACAATCGCTCTTGCTTAACCAGTTTAAAAGCTGCCGTTGGGTTTGTTTTTAAAGTCTTTACTGTTTCGTCAGAGGGCCTGCTGGACGTTGGATGCTGCCTTATTCCCGGGAGTTGGAGAAAGTTCTGTCGTCACTACTGACTGGAGCATTAGAGTACCAAGTGGATACCTTTTGGCCCTGTTTCAAGGCTTGGAAGGGAGACTCTAGCCTTGACGTGCTCGAATTTTGGATGTGATGGTGCACTATAAAAAACCAAAATTTATTGATGTCAAAAGGAACGGATTTTAGATGATATTGAAAAAAACAAACCCGTGTTTTTATGTCAACAATGATGTCCAATATAACATCAATGGACATCGTTGTTGACATAAAAACATGGGTTTGTTTTTTTGATGTCACCTTTGATGTCACCTAAAATCCGTTTCTTTTGATGTCAATCCGTCACGTAAAACAAGGTTTTCTTATAGTGGCGTGCTCGAAAATAAGTGATCTATCTGACCTGTCCGAAAATACTTGGTTAATATGGCGTGTTCGTAAACATCCGGGACAAATCATGGCTTCTTCACAGCATGATAGTAGCAACCAGGTTCTTGAGATTTTGCACTATGGATTAGTTACATTGTGGTATTTTGTTTTTTTCTCATTTAAATTGTCCCTTGTGAAACGATAATAAGCATTGTGGCCTGAAGACACCCATTGCACCTCTCTAACACAACATTTGTTTGTTTTTTTGTTATTGGGATGGGCACAAGTGAGGGCGACATCCTCTTGGAGCAATTCAATGACTCCGCAAAACCACTACTTCCACATAGCTAGGATATGTTATAGAACTCAGTTCTTTAGCATTTTTGACAAATTTGTTTAAAAACTAATGCTTATGGATGCTATACTTGTCCAAAAAAATATCTTGTTTAAGATCTATGATGGTAATCTCAATAGAGTGGCATTTTAGAACCAAGCTCTAACGCTACAGTTATCTAAAATCAATGTAAATTTGCTCTTACTGCTTTAAAAGTGACCATAATAGGACTAGTACTGATGGAGTTTACAAATACTTAAGTAACTACTACTAAGAAGCTTGGGACTTACGATTGGATTAGTAGAATAAGATGCTTTGATGAATCAAAAAAATATATGACAAGTAAAAATAGCCCTTTTCCATATATGCTGATTCCAATAATTGACAAGAAACACTGAGACTAAGGATAAATAGAATAACGCCTTCAAGTAAGGATGTTCTAGAAACACGCTTTTTCTCTTTATAGTAACCTTATCTTTATCTATATAGTTTATCTTTATCTTTATAGTTTTTTTTTAAAATTAAAAATTAAAATTAATTAATTTTTTTTCAATTCTCTTTATCTTTATAGAAAATTTTCTTCTTTATCCTTTATTTCATATTAAATCCTAATTCTCCAATTTTCTTCTATATAACATTTTTTTTCATCCTGACTACTTCAACTTCTTCCGTTGCAACATCTACCACTGTTCCGGTATCCACTACCGCTATTGAGGCACCACGACTTCAACCACTTCTATTTCTATAGTTGGCAGCAGATGGGAGCAATTATTTATTATGGGTGAAAACGGCGAAAGTGTATGTATTTGTTGAAAATTTATCAGACTCTATATCATTTGACATAGATACTACTGTAAGTGAATCCGTTTCTTCCACTACTTCTTGGAAGACTTTACTGTTGTAAGTAAATCCGTTTCTCTCACTACTTCTTGGAAGACTTTACTGCTGCTTCGTCGTCATATTGTCCCGTCATTGCAGCATTAATATTTAAAAATTGATAAACCTGATGAGCTTTGGGAAAAGCTCAAATCCTATTTTGATCAGCAAAAAATAATTTTTCTTCCCAGAGCTTTGCAACATTGGACTCATTTATAAGTGTTGGATTTTCCAACATTCATAGCTTTTAACAATGAATTATATCGCATTGTCTCTCAATTGTGGTTGTGTGGTCAAACCATAACCAAGGCAGAAATGATTGAGAAAACCCTCTCAACATTTCCACCTATTTCTGTTGTGCTTGCCCAAAAGTATAGAAACATAAAATTTGGGACTCACTCAGATCTGATGTCTTTATTACTACTTGCTGAAAAGCAAAACGAGATCCTTTTGCGCAATGTAGAGGCCCATCCTATTGGAACTTTGCCTCTAGAGTCCCATGATGTTAAGGTTTCCTCTATGTTAAGGTTACCTAAAACACAAAAACATCGCTTTAAAAATCGTCATAGGCAATCTGGTAGTTATAACCGTAACAACCAGCATGCTCAAAAAAAGAACACACCTTCTTCTACTAACAACCATGGTAAGCGTCCATCAGAGACGCGTTCTTGCCACAAATTTGGCAGAGTGGAACATTTGGCAAATGTTTGATAGACATTAAATTATTTTGTGAAAATGTTTCAAGAAAATAAGAAACTTCGAGCTTGAGGTCGTGAGGCTCATAATATGGATGCATCCATGGATCCATATGAAGTTGACGATCCAGAATCACATGTTGCTGAGGACACCTGCATTGGTGAGTCTTGTAATGCGCTCCTTGATTCTGCAACTACTCATACAATCTTGCGAGATAAGCAATTTTTTGATGTTAATAATCTTTCATCTTGGCAAACCAGAAATTTAATGACTATGGCTGGATCGAATGTGTTTCGTTTCCAGGAGAGTTCAGCAAAGGTGATTTTGCCTAAGGGTGCCACCATTACATACATGCGTGCTATGTATTCTCCCTCTGCGCCTCGGAGCTTGATCACCTATCGAGATGTACGCACCAACGGTTTTCACCTCTCAACTAGAACTATAGATAGACGAGAGGCTCTGGTTTTTGTACAGAACAATAAAATTGTAGAAACAGCCTTTGCTGTGGCAAATGATTTGTATTGGATTCTAATCCGGCCACATATTATTTCTAGTTTTGTTGTATCTTCTAAAAATAATAAAACTTTCATTTGGCATGGAAGATTGGGCCACCCAGATTCAACTTTGTTTCGCAAGATTATTCCTTGTATTGTTGGCCATAACTTACAACTAGTAGAGGTCAATTCTATGACATTATGTCATGCATGTGTACAAGGCAAGTTCATTGCCAGGTCATTTTCATGGAAACTTCCCCATGAATTGCCATCGATGCTATCTAAACTACAAGGTGATATTTGTAGCCCAATATCTCCTATGTCTTGACTATTCTGATATTTTTTGGTTTTGGTGAATGCATCGGGCAGACAGTCACATGTATCTTTATTATTATCTAGAAAATTTGGCTTTTGCCAATTTATTTTCTATATTGATCTGTTTTAAAGCTCATTTCCCTAATTATCCAATCAAAACATTACGAATGGATAATACTCAAGAGTTTCAGTCAAAATCTTTTGAAGATTATTTTACTGCTATGGGAATTGAGTTAATTTATTCTGTTCCATACGAGTATGCTCAAAATAGTTTAGCGGAATCTTTTATCAAACGGATCCAGCTCTTCACAAGACCATTGCTTCTTCATGCAAATTTGCCTTCATCTATGTAGGGCCATGCCATTCTACACATTGTAACTTTAATTCGCCTTCGTCCTTCAAGTGTGGACATTACTTCTTCACAAGAGCTTCTTTTAGGACACGTTCCTAATATCTCTCACTTGCGAGTCTTTGGTTGTCATGTATGGGTTCCAATTTCGGAATTGCAACGACATACTATTGACTCTCATTAATAAGAAGGTATTTATGTTGACTTTGATTCCCCAAGTATTATTCATTATATTACTTCATCAACTGGTACATTATTTCATGCTTGTTTTGCTAATTGTTGATTTGAAAAAGACGTATTTTCATCTTTAAGAGGAGGAGCATCTATTCTAGAGACTTCTATTGACCTTACGTTTCAAGCACCTCAGACGTTTACATCCAATCCTGACCCAAGGATGTCTATGGTTGAAATTGAAGTTTCTAAGGTTTTGTATTTGCAAAAGATTGCAAATCAAACACCTGATGGCTTTCATGATGCACCACGGATTACTAGAAATCCGTTGAATGAAGCTCATAATCTTTCTGTTTGAGTTTCTATGCCAGAAACTACAATAGCACCAACTCTTCAATTGACAGATAAATGAACTCATGGACCAGACAAGCAGCCACACAAACAAAAAACAATCACAAATGCTATTAATCCTTCTCTACCTACAACATCCACTGCCAATTTTGTCAAGTCACTCACAAATGACTGTCCATCTACTTCTCAAAGCAATACTCTTGTTCACGAACAAAAAAGATCCAAGTTGAATACAGAATTATCTGTAATGTATTGCAGTACAAAAGATGTATGAGACAAGACAAAAACAGACATCAATGATTCCTTCATTTGTATGATTGCGGATAATTTTTCTTGCGAGAAAGATGATCTTGAACCACGTATAGTTGAAGAAGAGATACGTTGCTTAGATTGGGCAAAATAGAAAGTTGTTATTGAGAAGGAGTATGCTTCTTTGAACAAAAGACAAGTATTTGGTCCTATCGTGGACAATCTCACTACTTGATCTCTTGGATACAAATTGATATTTGTACGCAAACGCAACGACAAAGATCACATTATTCGTTACAAAGTTCGTTTGATTGCTCAAGGTTTCACACAAAAATTTGGTACTGATTACGATATCACTTATTCTCCAGTTATGAATTCTATTACTTTTCGATACCTTCTTAGAATGGCAGTTCATGTCTATCTTGAAATGAGTCTTATAGATGTAGTGACAGCCTAACTTTATGGCTCACTTCATATGAATATTTACATGAAAGTTCCTCCTGGTCTTGAAACTACCAGTCCAAATCCATCTATTCCAGACAAACATCGTGGCGTTAAACTACAATGTGCATTATATGGTTTGAAATAATTTGAACGTATGTGGTATCAACGACTACGATAATTTTTTATTGAACATGGCTTTATAAATGATGCTTTGCTTCCATGTCTCTTTATCAAAAGAGACAAAAATTGATTTATTATTATTGTCGTTTATGTTGATAATTTGAATCTTGTGGATATCAAATCTGCATGTATTGAAACCACTCAACTTCTTATTCGTGAACTCAAGATGAAGTTACTTGGCAAAACTACATTTTGCATTGGTTTACAAGTTCTTCATATGAAAGATGGCAGCATTTTTCTTTCACAGTCTATTCATATCAATCAAATTCTCAAAAGATTCAATATGATTGATGCTTATCCATTGTCTACACCTATGGTTGGTCATAGTACAAAAGAAGATGATCCTTATCGCCCTTGCAAGGAGGAGGAAGAAACATTGAGTGAATAATATTCATATCTTGCAGCAGTCGGAGCACTCTTGTATTTAACTACATCTATAAGGCTTGATATTGCATTTGTAGTTAGTGTCCTTGTAAGGCATAGTTCTCGGCCTATACTAAAGCATTGGAATGGCATTAAACATCTTTTCCACTATTTGAAAGGAACAGAAGATTTGGGACTACATTACTCTCGATCAGTGGATCCAACATTAGTTAGATATGCTGATGCTGAATATAGATCTGATCTTGCAACATTCAAATCTCAAACGGGCTATGTTTTCTTGCGACATGGAGTTGCAATATCTTGGAAATCTGTAAAGCAAACTACTACTGCAACATCATCAAATCATGCAGAAATTATTGCTTTGCATGAACATCTTGAGAATGTATTTGGCTGAGATCAATTGACAAATTTATTCGAAAAAATTATAGATTACCAGATGATGATTCTCCAACTGTCTTATATGAAGACAATAGTGCTTGCGTTGCACAAATGCAAATAGGTTTTGTTAAGGGTGACCAAACAAAATATATTGATTCAAAGTATTTTAGCTTCACACATGACTTGATTACTAATAAGGCTCTTGAAATCAAGAAGGTGTCATCAGCTGATAATCTTGCTGATCTCTTCACCAAGGCTCTTCCATTATTTGTTCATCACCAACTTATTTATGGCATTGGCATGCGGCGAATTAATATTTTAGAGCAAGAGATTCAATAAATTTTTCTTTATGAAAATTTGTAAACCTTTTGATATCCTTCTATAGTTTTGTCCCATTGGATTTTACTTACACAATTACGGAATTACATATAAAGGGTGGGGGTCGTGGTGAGAACTACGATTTTGGAATCAATGCTGGAGCTTGTTAACCATCTTGGGGTGTCATGCATCTTGTCACATTACAGCTCAAGGGTAGGGTAGTAGGTCGACTGTTTATTCCTGCCTCACTAGCAATGCCAAGCCACGAGTTTCCCGAACCAGTCGATGAGGCCGACGAAGATCGAACCTTGGACCGATCGGTTAACCATCGACGTATAAAACTAGCCGACCAAGTCTATGACTTGGCGACAATGACTGGTTTTTATTTGATTTTATAGACTCTATCAACTAGTTCATATTACAATTTTATTTTATATTATTTTATTCCTATTATGTTGAGCGAGGAGGACTTTTAGGCTTCTCGATTACCATGGACAAACAACGTACTAAGCGAAGATGGCAAAATTCATCAAGTATACTGCAAAATTTGCATTGAGGTTGAGAGGAGGGAGAAACTTCTTGTCTCGAAATTAGATTTCTCGTGGAAGCATTGCGGTAGAAGGAAGGCAACAACTTCTTCGGAAAGGTTAAGGCAAGTGAATATTATTTTTTGAGCAACAATATGCATGTGAGAAACAAAAAAAAAATTTGCACAATCGGGGAAGGCTAGGAATACTGTGGTATAGCAAGTGGCACAAGGAACAATTCGGAAGCGGAAGTGGAAGATTATCCAGTTCTAGGGAATTTTGTGGTTGCTCATACAGGGGCAACCATTGACTTAGTACGAGGCTACGAGGAACATATTCAGGCTTCTACATGTGCCGGCCTTCTCCAAAAACATTGGAGTGCTTCGGTGGGTTGGAAAATGGTAGACCACCTTGTCTTGGCATTAGGTGATCACATGAAGCAGGTTTTTTCGAAGGCTTGTTTTTTTCAATGAATGCAGATGAGGTTAGTACGATTGATTCACAATCGTGGCTGTCAATTTACTTGCATGTCTGCATTGGTTGGAAGAGAGTTCCTATCTTGTTGTCATTGAGTCGTTTTGAAGATGGCAATGGGGCTTCGATTGTGAGAGATTGTATTCAAGGAATGCTTGCACACCACTCTAGGTTTGCCAAGGGAGAAGTAGCAAAACGTCTTGTTTGTTTTGGGGCAGATGGGGTGTCAGTCTTTCAAGGTAGCAGGAATGGAGGTGCACATGGCCCCATTCATGTTTGTTGTGCACTGCATAGCACATCGCACCAACCTAGCCATGGAGCCATTGTCCAATTTTCCCGTTGTGGCAAAAGTAGAAGTGTTGTGCCAAGCCATGCATGCTCACTTTAGCTACAATCCTAAGTGTCACTTAGAATTTCAAAAACTTGTCGATTTAATAGAAACAGAGGGACATCGCATGCTTCGTAATGTCATGATACGTTGGTTATCCTTACTTGAACCATTGAAGAGGGTGATGGGAGAATACAAGACATTTGTTGTCAAGATGTGTAAGGATGCCACTAAAAAGGAGCTCGAGTTGACTGCTAAGCAGGCTACTGTGAAGAAGAAGACTACCTATTGCAACTACGACCTCCTCTACGACATCGATACCCTACTAGCTCTTCCCTGCCTCATGCCTCTATTGAATTCTGTGAATTCCTTGATGAAGTTCATTCAATCTAACCATGTATTTGTGAGTGACTATATAGTTGTTGTGAAGATTTGTCAAAGTGAACTGTACATGATGTATAGTGACAAAAATAGGACATGACAAAACAACATTTTGAGATGTTCCACGACATCATCCATGATCATTCCTACTCGATTAGTCAAGAGTGGATGACGGATCTAAACACTAGAATGGAGACTCTAGCCTTCCGCATTGGAAGCCACACATATCCCGCTCATAGCATTTCTGCCTTAAGTGGCAAGAAATTGCTAGTCAGCAGGGATGACTTGGCTACCATTATCAGCTCTATTAAAGCTCAATGCAGGAATGCAGCAGAGATGCTGATATTGGAGTTGGATGTGCGGTTCCCTAAAGTGAAGTTGATGAATGCATTGGGCATAGTATTTCCTCAATATTAGTTGCAACCTAATTGTGAAGAGCTTTTTTCTTTGCATGTGAAGACATTGTAGTCTCACTTTGCAATTGTACATAGTATTAACTTTGGAATGGAGGAGAAGCCCAATCTGCAACAAATTGACCTATTCTTAATGGGCGTCTCCTTTCTTTGCATATGTTCTTGTTCAAGCTAACTATGAAGTCCCATGCACAAGGTGCCATGGAGGAACCAAGGGACTAGAATCCTTTGACAAAGATTTGGATCCGCATTAGTCAAAATGCCTTGATGCTCAACTGGCTCTCAGAGTTCATCAAGGTGGTTGAAATCGCCATTTCTGTAGTATTGGGCAGCATAGAAGATGAACGCACATTTTCTACTTTGAGTTTCATGAAGTCCAAGCTTAGAAATCAACTTAGAGGGCATGTTGATACTTGCGTGAAACTTTTTTCACAAGAGTTCTTCACATTGGAAACCTTCCCTGTGAGCAAAGCAATTTCTTCATGGCGGAAAGAAAGATCAAGACGAGAAGTAGACATGTAAGGTCTATTTCCATTAAAGCGGCAAGTTTGGACTTCTAAGTTCTTTTTTATGACTTTACTAACTAGGTTGGAGGTGGATGGGATTGCTCATTGCATCCGGGCAAGACCTTCATGGCCAAGGGGCAACTCCCTTGAGCAATTTCTTCTTGTATTTGAATGCATTGTTGTGTTTCTCTTTGTCTTGTTTGTGTTGCTTTTAGAATGTGTTCATGCCTTCAATTCTATAAGCCATAATTGTCAGTGCAAACTGTAAGCTTGCCAAAATGTCACTCAAGCAACTGAGAGCCTCGCCAGCAAGTTCTAACCTTTAAATAAATTTCATCGCCACATCCACGAATCTAAAAATTTAAAAGTAGCCAGCGAAGAGGGGCATACTAGGAGCAAAAGTAGCCAGCAAAGTGACTGCAAAGAGCCTGGGGCAACGTGTCACACAGCTGCCCAAGAAACTTAAAAAATTCACTGCTCGGTACATAATTAACCCCTAAAGGATTTTGACTATGTTTTCACCAAAAATCCTTTAAAATTGCCATCTCTAGTACAAGTACCAAATTTTTGGAAAAAAAACATTTTTGAACACATTTAACCATAGTATCTTATATTACTTTGGTTTGAAAAGATGTGGACATTTTTTTAGAAATTTTCACTATGTAGATTACAAGATATTAGCATTTGAAGTAACAAATATCCTAATTTTGTCCCTACGAAAAACCAAGTAGGTGCACTTCACAAGGTCAAATCATTATGAAAAAATGTCCAAAATGGTGGTTATTCTTTGAATTCATTCTTCAAATCAAGTTGACTACATGCTTGAAAATTTTCAAATCATTTGGAATTGTACAACATATAGGAAAAAAATAGAAAGTAGAAAGAATTAGAGAATGATTCAAAATACTAAATTGTTAACAATTTATTTATGGAATTGAAAAATGCCAATCCCAATGGTTGTAATGTTGCAATAAACTATCTATGCGTAATTAAACTTTTTTTTAGTTAAATAACGAACTTCAAAGTTTACTTTAGAGTATAGATTCCATAACTACCCGCAAACTACCCACAACTAAAACTCCTCATAACTTTCACCTCATTAATCAAAATGGAATGATTCAAAGCTTTTCATGTATAAATAAATCTAGAGAATCAATTTCAAATTTTTATTTTTCTTAAAAGCAATTTTTAAAGAAGTTTTTTTTCTGCCTGAACTACCTACCGAATGTTGAAAATTACATATCATACAATAACTTTTTAACCATGAAATCCAAAGTTATGAAAATTGTTAGTCCTTAAAGCTACTCCTCAAGCACATGTTGTGCGAAAATTTCATTGAAAAAAAATAAAAATTCCATCCATAAAGTTACCCAAATTGCTATGTTGCCTTTAGGGGTTAAAATATGAGTCTATGAGAGCCTAGTGTTGATTTTTGATACACCTAAAGACAATACTTTAACAATTCATAACTTATTCATACAGTGTCCAAATAATGGATGCAAAATTGTGTTGGAATCTCCCTTCAATTACCATTAAGATCCCATAAAAATTTAATTATGTTTAGTAGTTGTAATTATGATCAGTTGTAATCTGTGACGATTATAAGTGCACATACCTTAGGTACAATTTCCTTAGCTCCAGGCTCATTCACTGTGAGTCTCCAGCTATCATTTGGAAAAAAATAAGCTGCCATTTGTAAAAAAGAAAAGGTAACATTGAATATTTAAAACTTATTTAGTGTAGGTGCATCATTGGGATGGAAAAAAACGCCAGAGTTCCGGGCATGGGGCAAAGAAGACCCTCTCTCAATCCTTTCAGGTTTCAATGGATAAGGTCTAGGCCCCAAATTGTTGGCCACTTAGACATTGTATATATATATTTTTAATTAAAAAGTTACAGTTGAATTGTTTTTTGTAAATACTAAAAGAATGAGAAAAAATGATTCATTTTGAATAATCATTTGCAGTAAGGTAAACCAGCCCATTGTGGTCAGAATGAATAATTTGACATCATCTTGTTGCTGAAATTTTTCAATTTTTTTTCTCACATTTGAGAAACAGCAAGTGCAATTGAAATTATTTTTTTTTTTTGACAAAGTATGAATTCACTAGGAATTTCGGAAGTCTTCAGCCCAAAAGAGTCTGTAGACTACCTTAAAACCAACCAAATCTGAATCTGTAATGCTCATCTCACTACCTAATGCAGTCAAAATATTTTCTATTATGGAAGGCCAAAAAAGTCAATTTTTACAATGAACTTCACACTAAAAAATCAGAAGTTCCTAATGACGTCAGTGTTCATTCCATTGCTGTCATGTAAGACATGTGTTGTGGCCCACATTTCACATACTGAAAAAACCCCACAATGGGTCATTTCCTAGGCGACTACAATGGGTCATTTGACTGCAATGGGCTATTTTACCTTACTTGGGTGGTAATTTGCACTGAAAATATTAACTTCTCCCAGAAGAGATATTTGAGTCAAATCATTTTTAGTAGATTGTTTTTGTAGTTGCTTATTTCTTAAGAGTAAGAGGAAAGAAATAAAATGCTTTTAGCATTGTTAGTGGTAAAAAATTAACACTAAACACCTAAATGACCTGCTTAATAAAATTAGCAACACAACAATTTTGGGCAAGTATATGTGATTGGAGTTTTCCATATTTTTGGTGCAAATTTCAATATAAGATGTGGATGAGGAATATCTCTCATGTGCACTAAAATTCATGACATTTGGAAATATGAGTAAAAAATTATGGCCTAATATGTATTTTTTTTTCATAAATAGGTAGTGTGGGTAGATAAAAAAAATCACTTTCTTCATAAACAAAAATTTTAAAATGATTTTCTATATTCGTATACAGATGAAAAGTTTTGAATAATTCCATTTTGGTCAATGAGTCAAAAGCTATAAGGAGTTTTAGCTTGCGAGTAGTTACGGATTCTCTACTCTAAAGTAAACTTTGAAGTCCATTATAACCATTGAAATTAGAAATTTTCAATCCCATAAATAAATTGTTAACAATTTAGTATTTTGAATCATTCTCTACATCTTTCTACTTACTATATTTCCTTATATGCTATACAATTCCAAATGATTTGAAATTTTTGAAGCATATAGCCAACTTGCTTTGAAGAATGTATCTAAAGAAGAACCACCATTAGGAACATTGTTTCATAATGATTTGACCCTGTAAAGTAATTTTTGAATTTTTTTCACATGTTCTCAAGTCAGCATACTACAAGATCCTATGGTTCAGTGTGTCCAAAAATTATTTTTTTTTCTAAAATTTGGTACTTGTATTAGAAATGACAATTTTGGAGATGTTTTGGTTAAAACATAGTCAAGGAACTTAAGGGGTTGAAAATAAACATTGAAGGTTAGAAAAACTCACATTTGTAGATAAAAAAGATTTAATTAAACTCAATAAAGACTAGGAAGCTAACATTTAGACTAGTTGAAAATTAAATATGAACATTAATGACTTCAAACAACATCCACTACACTAATTTATGTTATTAGTGCATGTGACACTAACTTACCTTATTAAAATATGTGACATTAATTTTCCAAAGTCACACTATTTTAGATCAATGCAAGGTGTAAATATTATTATATTTGATTGATTTTTACCTGAAAAATACAACTTAGAAACACTAGTTTTGCCAATGTAGTACAATGGACTCTAATAGATGGAGGTCTTCCAACATAAAATTAAAGAAAGTTAATCATTATGACTCATTGATGAATAATGTTACAAGTGCATCATTGATAATATATTTGTATATTTATATAAGGAAGAATATAATTAGATATTGTAAGGAATATTATCATGAATGATTATTTTTATCATTGACTATTATTTGTCAATAATGTTTCAAACATTGAAAATTTAATATTCAAAACATATATTACTAATGTAAATTGATAAAATGGGATTTTTTCACTTTTGGGATATATTGATGGTATTTATTGAATTGGCATTATATTCATTGAGTGCTCTATTTGACAAAATTTTAGTAAACAACATTTCTAGGTCACTGAAATTTGAATTCTAAACAAAATATGTGATTACATTTTAATGGAATTGAAACTTAAGGTGTGTTCACACTTGGTGTTAAAAGTGGTATTTGCAAAGAAGGATTTAGTTCAAAGGGGTATTTAAATCCCAACTTAAATTCATTAATAAGACCTACACTAATAGCACTCATTTGCAATTTAATGCAATTTAAGTGTTGTGAATGTAATTTTCCTATATTGAATGCAAATTTATTACTCCCTCTGTCCCATAATCATCTTCTTGTTGGCCTTAATTTTTTATCCCAAAATGATCTTCCTATTGTACTTTGTGACATTGGAATAGGTCAAATTTGACTTTCAATTGCTTTTATGGAACTAGCAAAACAATTTTGAGTATTAAGGTAAACCAACCCATTGTGGTCAAATGACCCATCGTGGTCAACTAGGGAGTTTTTTTTTTTCATTATGTGAAATTTGGCCTTAATGCATGTAAGAAATGACAGTCATGGATTGATTAGTGACCTCATTAAGAGGCTTCAACTTTTCAGAGGGAATTCAATGTCAAAATGACTTTTTAGTCCTTTTTAAAAAAATATTCATAACTACTTTGGATGAATGATATGAGCATTGTGGAGTCAAATTTTGTTGGAGATGGGATGATCTATAGACTCTTTTGGGCTGAACACTTCAAAAATTCATAACAAATTCATACTTTGTTGAAAAAATACAATTTCAATTACTCTCACTATTTCTCACATTTGCCTATATGTGGAAAAAAATTGAAAATTTTTAGCAATAGCATGTGGCTGAACTCCTAATTCTGACCACAGTAGGTTGGTTTACCTTAGTTCTCCCTCCCTCAAAAGACAAATGAAATGATTGGAGGAATCAATCAACATTGTTTGTGTGTATTTTTTGCATCTCATTGAGTATTTCCCAATTGAAGGAAATGAAGCTTTGGGAGGCAAAATAGAGGTCCAAACATAGTCTTGGGCATGTTGTAAATGCCCATAAAATGAAAACCTTATACTCAACAATTAAATGTCCATTGGTGCTCTTTGAAAATGCCCAAAAAATTATACTTTTCAATATTCCAAAACTACAATTTGAAAAGGGCTTTGAAGCTCAAAGTTTCTTGGATGCTAAGAGCACACCAAATTTTATTTATAGTGCAAAAAAAGCCTTTTACATGTTATTTTAAACCTTGATTTAGAACATTTTGTCCAATAAAAAGATCATTTTGGGATGGAAGTAGTATCAAATTTTATACTTTAATTATTAAAATATTAAAAAAATTATTTTTACTCCTATTTATTTCATAATAAAATCACAATAAAATTATTCTTATTATTAATATAGTCCCTTCCTACTTATAATGTAGATTGTGACCCCTAAAAAATTGAATGCTTTACAATTATTTTCTTGTAGTCATGGCTCCCAAGCGGGCTCCCAAGTAGAGTGGAACCATATTCCCTACTACATTGATGCTTTTCATTGAAAGAAAGAGAAGTAATTTCAATACTTATTTCATGTTGTAATAAATTAGGGGCCAATTCATTTTGGGTTTGACTGACAACCTCAACAAGTGACACCACCACTACATATTTGTATTAAGTAGGTGTCTCTTTGTTGCTACTCTAAAGCTATTGGTATTTTGGTGAGCACATTTATAATTGACGTGTGTAAATAGATATTGTATTATTGACATGTTTGTAGAAATATATAAGGTGAATATGAATTATTATACCTTACTAACACCTTTGGCATTCAAATGTCTAAAAAGTAATTAAAGTTGAAAAAGAGTTTCAACAAAGTAAAATCTTTTCAAACTATTTATATAATTGTCCATATCAACCAAAATATGCATAGCTCTTGGTCCTGCTTGGAAAAGCACCCCAATGTGATATGTCATCGGACAGGACATGACTTTGTAGAAAGAGTAGAATATTTGTCTTCTCTCCACCTCAAAAAGACTTAGATGTAATAACTTGTTTTAAGTCCGACATTGAAAAGAGGGAATGAAGAAAAAGAGAATCCTATTTGATGAATGGCAAGAGTTGCGACATGTTATAGAAAATAGATGAATGAAGAAAGGAGTAAGGTAGTTTGCTATTGAAGCAATAATTTAAAAGCTGATTGCCTTTGGGGGGAAGCTTGAAACAATTTTCTGTAAATTTTGTAGGAAGAAAAATGGAATTGGCATCTAACCCAAGTTGTTTCATATTTTTTAGACCTTTGTGGAATTAGTTACAAGTTTTTGAAGTTAAAAACATAATAGTCACTAAAAATGACCATCTCTTGAAATGTACACTGTTTGGTACATTGAGGAAAGCAAAATGCACCTTTGTGTCAAGATTGCTTTGAGAGCATTGACACTTTTAGATCAGATAATTTTTTCTATACATCATAAGATTTTTTGTATCAAAATGAGGGAGGTTGCAAGTGATGGATAAGGTGTTTTAGTGTACACATTCCTATTCTTCACTTAAATTGTTTGGTTTATCAAAAGTCACAAATATATCCATCTTGATTTTCAATGGTGGCAAACATCCATTTGTTTCTTCATGTTGTAAGCAGATTCAAGGAATCAAGGTAGATAGGGTTGGCTTGAAAAGTCACCCTATTTGGGGTATGAATACCACATTACAAATCATAGGTTGGTTTAAGGGTGGGTAGAGGATGTTCTATGAAAGTCAATCCATCCACTCAAGAAAGCATAATTCTAGATTTGTGCTATAAAGAGAATATTTTAAAAGTTTTATTCAAAAAAACAAAGTCATACTTTCTAAAGAAATTGGGTATGTAGAGAATTTTTGGGATATAAAGAATCAATATGAATATATACATGGTGTGTGATTATTTATATGAAGATTACTTTTATTGAAGCATAATTACTCACATATTACAAATATCCATTGAGTACCCTCAAGTCAAGACATGTCTAAATCCCAAATTATTTGGTATGACTTTGAAATAGAAGATCCTAATTCCTAAGGTATGCAATGATAATCTTAGAACCTTCCTTTCCAATCAATCACTACCTAAGCAACTTGTTCAAATCAATTTTGCGGGAAGTCTTGGACCCAATTATCCATTCCATCCAACATTTTCTTCCACACAAAACTAATATTGTGTATCAAACTCTCTAAGAAGAGGAAATCATGGCAATTGCCACCAAGAATTCATTGTCATTCTCTTTAATTACAATCTCTTTTGGTCATAGCATCATACTACTCACAACCTATGTCCTGAAAGAAAATAGGTACATATGCAATTTGATGGTGGAGCGCAATGAGATGGCCAACTTTGATTTGCACCAAGCCTCTTTCAAATAATGGAGCATTGCAAAGATTATAAGTAAATGGTTTAAACCTGTTTTTCATATTCTTCAATTCACTGTTGCAATCTGGATTTGGACAACCACTGAAATTTACAAGGAAACCAATTCACATGCATTGCAGACCCCCTCTAATAAAACAAACCCCTAATGATTTGGGTGTAAAAGACAAATGACGTGTGCCAAATTGCACTTGAGATACAAGTGTGACCGTACAAAAACTTCAGCTACTTTAATAGCACTAAAACTCTTCATTTCCAATGCAATGGCAGTTTCCATGCTCCTAGCCTCGTTGACCGAATATAGCTACCCGAACATATAAGGCAAAGGCCTTGCAGCCATAAACACATCGACCATCTGCAAGAGGAGGAGGCATCAGAACCTCACGATTATGTGCATTATTCCAATCAAAGCATGCAAACTTCGTACTCTAAAAAGATGGTTCACAAATTTGACTGATGAAGGCATTCAATCGAACAGAGTTCATGTGTCCTAATTAAGTACATGACGGTTTGGAAGGCTCTAGTTTGCAAAAGGGAAATGGGTACAGTAACACACCTCCTCAGTGACAGCAGCACGAGCCCTACGATGACGTTCTACAATGGTGACCAATACATCGATCAAAATTTTCTTGACTTCTCCAGTCAGCAATTTCCCAGTTCTATATTCCTGCAGAGCAAAACAGCAATAGATTCTCATAATGAGGAAATGACGACTTTATTCGGTTTTATATCTCAAAGAGCTTGCTAGCTCAAGTCATGTACCCTCGCAAGATTAAGAATGCAAAATCAATCATAAAGGACCCTGCAACCACCCGTAATCTTACTTCTTTGATGCGCTCCAGCTCCTTGTCATCATCCAGAAAGAACCCCAAGTACTTAACTGCAATATCAACCTGCAAGAGTTGCAAAGTTAATTAAATGTTACAAATAATTTGATCCCAAGACAATGACGTAGATAATTTGATCCCGTCAATAATTTGATCCCAAGAAATGACGTAGATCCAAACCTCAATATTAGCACCATACTTTCTTTGTTCCTCGGCAGTATCCCTTCCGCCGGAGAATGACTTATTGATCTGCACAATGAAATTCATAATCCCAAACTTGCAATCAGAAAAAATCACTGAATGTAAAAGGGTACACATACGAGCGGGTTGGACATTTGAAACCTTGCAAAATATAATTGCATTCAGAACAGACGCACCAACTATAACTAAGACATACCTTATCTTTGATCTGTTTTTGATTGTCTGTAACATAAATTGCTGAACTGGCATCACTGGCACTCATCTTCCCACTTTCACCCTACAATAGCCACATTAAAAGGTGAGATTTACAACAGTGAACTGCTATTGATATCAATGAAGTATGCTGACAAATATCACTTGTAAAAGTTATACAGCTATTATTCACCTGTAAAGCAGGGAAAAACAGTGATTCAATAAGGGCTGGTTTATTGAAGCCAAGTCGAGGAGCAGCATCTCTCGTCATTCTGAAGTACGGGTCCTGCAAAATATTGACGACGGATAAGCAGACTGATACAGAAAAACTAATTAAATTAAATGAACAGGAAATAAATTAAAAATTAAATCTAGAAAAAATCTCAAGTCCATTCCAGTATGTTATTAGGAGATGAAATTGGTTGATACCTCCTAAGGATGTCATATGTCGGTGAGGGAAAGGTTAGTGACACCAAATTCGGGAATCACAACACCAAACAGAAGTGAGACGTACCTGATCGATGGCGCATGGTATCAAACATCTCATATCCTTCGACTGTTTCGCATCTCCAAACAAGTGCGGAAAAGAAGTTGGGAATGATGGGGCAGCCTGCAGTACTCGCAAGAGATCAATACACAATTCTCTGGTGAATTCAGGAATATCTACAGGAGTCGATGCACCCAAGAAAGTAAATGCAATCATTTTTGAGAAGAATCCACCTTGAAGCATTCATCTGCCTGAACCCCTAAAACAAAAGAGATGAAATTACAGGTCCAGGCTAACTAGTATCAAGGAAAATCATTGAAAGACTTACTTGAACAGGCGGAAACATAACTTTCCCAATATGATCCTCGCCAACAAATCCAAAGATGCCTCTGACCTGCAGTCAAGCCTTGTTTCATCATTCACTGCTTCACCAAAAACTCAATTTTCAAACTTATCTGTAAGCAAAGCCTCGCACCATGAATCCTCTCAAAAGCTACAAGAACGTTAAAAGAACGCAAGAAGCAACTCACTTGATTCAGAGTGACGCACTTAGCGATACGAACCATATTTCGGTAGAACTCTCTGCAACATAAAACACGCTCAGTCATTTCTACCTATTACCACTTGACGGCTCAAAATGAACCAGAAATTTTCATTAAAAAAGTCTGCAAAACCACTTCTTTGAAATTCAGTGCCAACCATGAGAAGCCTCCTCCTGTCAATCTTAGACTCACTTCCAGCTCCAAATTATACATTATTACAGCAGGTTAAGGATCAGTAAAAATACCCTCCAACATATTCAAAATCAGAGAAAATGAATGTGCGACTGATGTCGAATCCACATGCTATAATGTCTTTGGCATTCTCGCGAGCCAAACGCCTAGCCTCATCTAGCTTCATATCTTTCCACATGAACTTCTCGTCATCCGTCAGCTGGATCACGAGTGGAACCTTGAACGCATCTTGCAAGTACCTGGCCTCATGAAAAAGGAAGCAGGCTCTTCTTAGCATCACAGCCTAAACCCAGCACGATCCACTACGACATCAGACAGCAATGGAGAGGTTCCATTCGCCATACAGATGGACTTTAAGCCTTTCTCTAAACCCTAAAGTACTGCACCATTATTTTGAGTCAACCTGAAAATCAATTGCCCAAAATAAATGTCGATAGATTTAAGTGTAATCACACTTAGCACAAGGCAAAGTTCACATTTATGGTTCATTGTATTGTATGGTTAATGGAGTCTGTACATTAACACCTACTTGGTAAACATGAAGGGAACCAGGTGTCCCAAATGCAGAGCCTCCGACGACGGTCCTCGTCCCGTGTACAAGTAGAACCTCTCTCCCTTCTCATACGAGTCGAGGATTTTGTCGAAGTCCCGGTGAGCGAAGAAGACGTTCCGGCGAAGAAAAGGATGCGCAGGGCGATTAGTGAGACGCTCCACGCGCGACACCATGTCCGCGTCCATCCTGCTGCATCCGAAGTCCACGATGAGCTTGTCATAGTTGATCTTGCCGCCCTCCTTGGTCCCCACTTCCCACGGAGTCACCACTTGGGCGGCCTCCGAGGACCCATTCCCTTCATCCTGCATGCTCGATCGCTAGAAAACTCCAAACCCTAAGTAAGCCCCAAGTGTTTTGGATTTTAGAAAATGAGCAAAAATTCCAATACTTTGCGATGAAGGGCAAAATTCCGACGACAATGAAACAACTCAACCACAAGAGAGAACCGAAAAATCCGAATGGAACTCCACACCAATAAACATGTACTGTTCCCAAACCCTAATTAGCCGCACGAGCAAAAATCTCAGGACCTTCCAATCTTGATACGGAAAAATGAGTCCAACTTGGTTTAATTGTGACGAGCCGAGTCCCCATATCTCTGAATTTTGTCCACGATCACACAAGATCGAAATGGCAAGAACTCCTAATCAAATTAGGGTTCAGGGTTTATGAGGTTGAATCTAACCACGGTCCTAGAAAAAAAAAATCGTAAAATTTTCAGGCATACAGACATGAGGCACGATGGAGGATTGCGCCTTCCGCAATCTTCCGACTCAACTTCATAAAAAACGGCTTCGAGAAAAACTGACCCCATCAAGTTTTCCTTTCGTGTAATAGAAAGAGCAATAGAAAATTTTAACCCACAATGCAATCGGGATGCTCTCTATCTCACACCCTGCTCTAGCCTCCCATTTCCCCAAAGTACCCTACACAATAGAAAGAGCGGAATACAATTATAAACCACACTGCAGCGTTCAATCGAAGCCCTCAATGAACCAAAACCACACCACGGAACGCTCCCCATTCTATCTCCGACCCTTTGGCCTCCCATCTCTCCAAGGCACACCCTCACCACACTCACAAGACACTCTCCCAATGCAACATCCACTCACCCAAATTCGCTGACTGTCGACTCGTCCTTGCCTTGGAAGAGCGCGGGCATGCGCAACATGGGCAGTCTTGCAAATCCAAGCACTGAACGAGAAGCAAACTCACAAAGGCCTTCGCTCAACCTTCTGGACGACGAGTGCTCAGTGCGGCCCGACCGTGACAGAGATTGAAGAAATTTCATTCATCCATTTTTTTCGTAACTTCACACATGGGTTTTTAGTGCGGCCAAAACGTAGAGAAAAAATACCAGTAAGGTAGGAGGTCCTTAGATTGAGGTTCTAAATGCGTCCTCTATCTAGGACTGAGTGACATGTTCTTTGAAATATCTATTACTGTCATTGATGAGGTAGGTAGGCTTAAATGAGCGATTTATGGACCTCCTACCTTAGTTGGACATGTCTACTTTGGAAATGACCTTCTTCAGCCTAAGATATTTAGAGGGGTACTGTGTGTTGGGCAAAGATTTGGGCCAATGTTTCTTAATCCGGAAATGAGATTAAGAAATTGGGTAGACCACACTACAGATAATTCTATACAAGAATGTGAAGAAATAAACTAAGTGTAGATCCACTACCATGTGTCACCAAGAGAAAAAGATGACATATTCTACTACCTTATGTTTGGGTTAGTGTTATATATATATATATATATATATATATATATATATATATATATATATATATATATATATATATATATATATATATATATATATATATATATATACACATATATAAATATAAATAAATATGGCATGTAATGAAACTTTCAGAAATTATAACATGGCCAAATTGAATAGTGTAGAAAATATTAATAAAAATAATTTGAATCCTTAAAAAAATTGATGAAAAATTAAAATTAAAAAATAATATACATACCAAGGTGATTGCTTTATAAATGTAAAAAATCTATGGAATACATAAACTTGCTAAGCTTAGTATTTTTCCTCCCCTTGAAGAAAGACTATGTTTATTGGAAGGGATTAAAACTCAACGAATCTTTCTACTTACTAAGAAATCATGACTATGGAGTAAAGAATGATTTCATTGCACACACAATTTGCAAGTTTGAAGCATTCAATGATGCTAAGTTGTTTAGTCCTATGGTTTCCTTTCAAGATTATTCAATAGGTTTTTATAGGAATGTTCAATTATAGCTTTGGACTTCTATTGAACTTCTTTTTATACTTGAATTGGGTATTTTGAATGCCTATGGATTGAAATTAGAGTTTTGAATTTGTAGAGGTGACCCATATCTCATGTGTTGGTTTAGAAATGCACCAAGCTTGGACAATCACTATTCTTCAAATGTCAATTATATTAGGTGGCATCTTCACATGACAAAGTTGTGGCAAGCTCACTTGAATGGAATCAGGTAGTTATTGCCTCTTTTGGATGCATTGTGACACTTTTGTCACAATGCACTCAGAGTTTTAATTAATTAATTAAAAAAAATTTAACTCTGGAGGGGGAAGCATTTTTAAAAAAAAATCAACGACCTTTAAATTTTGGGGGAGAGGGGGGGGGGGGGGAACTAATACAAACTAGGGTGGGCAGCCTCTTTTCACTGGATAGTGGCAAGCTATTCTTTTAATTCCAACTTGCTCATGTTTTTGTAAGAGAGACTCATCTTTTCAAAATCATATCAAGTCATCATTGCAGAGTAGTTTGAATTTGGAAACTTTTGAAGCCTACATAGAAACTAAAATGGCAAATTTTTAAATTGATTCAATCAATTTTGAAGAAATCTAGATCAAATATAGTATGTGAAGCCATCACATAAAAGAATGATTTGTGTTGATTGGTAATTGCTAGTTTTCTCACTTATAGAGTGAAAAATTACATACCTATATACTCAGATATTGTATTTAAGGTTAAAGTATTTTATAGGCTTTTGATTTGTAATTGAAAATTTGAAATTAAATCAATTGTTTTTAAAAATATGACTTTAAAAATCAAAATATATAGAATATTTAGAAGTTGATCAATTTCTAAAGGACTAAAGTAACACCCTCCCAAAAGACATTTTCTTGAGTCCCACTACCTCAAAGATTGAATGGGAAAAAGAATTTGATAAGGCTATTAGCATACTCTAGAGAGATGCAACCAAAGTGGTTCAATAATTTTCCAATGCTCTATAATATTTTGCAAATTTTCAAAGTTGAGAACATAGGATAGCTATATCTAACACTAGACTCACTTGTCATCAATTGCTTTTGAAAAGTCATAGTGGTTTTGAAAAATTTCAAAATTTCAAAATAAAACATAAATAAAAGATATAGTTTTTTACTAGTAGATTTTAAATACTAGGATTAATAAGTCTAAATTTCATGTAAAATCATAAGCAATGTATTTTTTTCTTTCATCTAGTACAACCTTTGCCTTTATAAAGACAAATATAAACATAATTTTGGTTGATTATTTTTTGTATATTCTCAATTTTTTTTTATCATACTAGCTAAATCATATAAGTTATGGAATGTGTATTTTTCTAAAAATATTGAAAGACAAAACTTCACTTTTAGGAAGGGCTAGAAAAACCTAGTTTTTAAAGTTTACGTATATTGAACTTGCAATTGGTGGGGATTCTAACTCTAAATTTCAAGAAGATGCATTTGAATAAGTTAATAAAAGGATCCAATGGTTGAATTTGTTTGTTGATTCATTTGTTTGTTTAATACAGTAAGATCTAAGCCACTATGAGTCCCCCACATGTATTGTTGGTACTATTGGAAAGCTCTCTGTGGAGAGGGGTACAAGGACTTTGTTTTGTAGCATTTAGATTTGCAGTGTGAAAGTTATGGATTTTTGAATATTTATAAATTAAAAAATCAGATTAAATTATTTTTTATTTTCAAAAAACCATAAGTTTTACATTGCGTTTCCAAACACCAAAGACAAAGACCTTGCACTCCTTCATGCATAAAGCTTTCTATTCATATCAAGAATGTTACTCCTTCAACTACAACAAAGTCCTTGCCTTCCTTTATGCATAAAATATATTGAATTTCAAACTTTTTACAAATTACAAATTAAAAAATTATTTTGATTTTGATTTTGATTGTAGCAATGGCACATGGTACACTAGTATAGATGAAACTTTAAGCCTTGCTTTGGATACAAGTATTTTGAAGTAGTTTTGGCCTCAAAACCTACAATATTTAAGGAGTTAAGTCCATCTTTTATTTGGTCACTTGATCTTGGGCAATTAATTTACTACATAGATATAAAATTTAATCAATATTTTTGAAAATTTATGATGAATATAGTCTCTCTATATGATTGATTCATATACATATTTCTTCTCTTCTTTGATATACTCTTAAGATTCTTCTACAAACTTCCTCAATGAACATTGGATGAAGTGCATTTTTTACAACATTCATCCTCCTCCCATTGAAGGATACTTCTTTTCTCATTGTTGGAAAATGACTGCATGTACTAACAGGGTATACAGTAGAGCCCACAATGAAGAGTGTAGTTGAAGATATTTAATCCCTAAATGCTTGAGGCACCAAATTTTGGTGTTGATAATATTTTGAAGTTAAATAAGACCTAACCAAGTTGGTATTTTTAGTAGTTTATATTTTTTTAAATTCTTTTTGAAGACGGTTTAAGCATAAAAAAACAATTTTGAAAATGATTGATTATAAATTTTCTATTTAAGATTTTGTGCAAGGGTATCTATTGCAATGTTGACTTTTTGTAGTGTTGAAGGCTCTTGGAATGAGCTCAAATACACTAGATCTTGGAGAAAGAATTACATTAGAAATTCATTTAAAAAAATTGTGGAATAGATTTCAAGAAGCCATAAATTGATTGGAGCTATACATGTTAGGCCCTTTATTGTCATATTTTTTTGGTGACCAACTTTTTAGATTTGACATGTCAAGAGGATTGAAAGACTTCACATCACTAAATGAAAAATAAGTGATATTGTTGTATTTTCTTTTCCTACGTAATCTCCAACATGTATGTTTAACATGTTTGGTTTGAATTTGTACAATTGCAATTGAATTTGTTTTTAAAAATTGATCCAACTTATCAAAATGTTGACTTTTTGTTCAATTTAGAGCAAATTCCTAGAAGCTCAGAAAAGGCCTTGCGCAATTAGGGTTTAGGATCACAAAGAGCGCATTCTAAATACCAACACGAAGGAAAAAAAACATCGAAAAAGTAGTGAGCCAGTTTGTGCCCCGATTCATTTATTTATTAAAGCAATGGAGAGCGACCAGTAGACATAGTTTACAAGAGTTTGAATACAAAATTTGGCCTCGTCCGTCCAAGTTCAATGCAATACAATGCAGGAAGGATTCTCCTCACTAACAAAGCACACATCAGAACTCCCCGAAGACCTACTGGCGACTCCAATTTGGGAGTACCATCACCTACTGTATAACCTTTAGTAAGACCCTATCAAAAGATCTGCTCAACACTCCATGCAAATGACAGAGGTCCCCCAGTTACTATAGAACTAAAAAGTAAATGCGTACTTCACCGGAACATGCTCGTCCAAATAAATTACATAGAGTTGGGCGACACTTGTAATCGGAAATACAACCTGGGAAATGCGTCGATCAATGTCAAGTGGGTCGTGATCCTCAAGAAATTCACAAAATGATCACAAAGCTCTTTACGACATAACTTGCAGCGCTTCTCTCGTCTTCCCAAGAACATTCAACGCAGTGGCTGCAATATGACCAGCAGTTAAACCTGCTTCAGCATACTGGTCCTTCGGGGCGCCATGCTCGATGTAGCGGTCAGGAAGCACAAGAGGTCTCCACTGTTTACGACAAAGGAAAGGAAAACATGTGAGAATAGGTTCACGGATTAGTGAATGCCGCAGGGAACTGCAGCAACTCATTCCACAAACATATGACCAGGTCGCGGCAAAGACAACTAGTTTTCTGATTACCACAAAATAATCTATAACATTCAATACTACTCAGAGCACTGGAAGCTCTGACCTGAAGGAATGAAAAAAACTGTAATTTAGAACAATTCCACACAGACAAAGGAAAGTAAGGAATAAAAGCAAAATTCAACTGCGTGATAAACTTGCCTTCAGCTTGCCATCGAGGAGCCCATCCAAAGCCATGAATTGCACAACATGAGATCCGAAGCCTCCAATGGAGCCCTCCTCCACAGTGACAAGCACTTGATGGTTTTTCGCAAGTTGCCGAATAAGGTCTCGGTCAAGGGGCTTGCAGAACCGAGCATCGGCGACAGTTGCTGAAACTCCCAAATCGGCAAGGAGAGCGTGAGCAGCCAGGCAGTTTTGAACCATGGTACCATAACCCAATAGTGCCACTTCCGTACCTTCCAGCAAGATTCGTCCTTTCCCAATCTGCACTCATGAAAGAGCTCATACTTGTCACGAGTGGTCAAACATCCATAGTTATATATAAATAAATAATCAAGATTGTGCCATGTTGACCCTCTGCAATCACTTGTTTCACTACACTGTTTATTCTATTAAGTGTCAGTCATGTAACACCAGAATAGCATGCCACAAAATAAATAAATTTTTTCTGTTCAATTGTGTACTACCTTGGAAGCACTGTCCAGAAGCTTTTAAGTGAATAGACACTCAAGCAACAAGTGGCAAAGACGAAGTCCAAGACTTGGAAAATAGAGTTCATCAATAGGTACTAATACATCGTGTTCATAATGAATCATAGGCCTACGAAATAAATACACGAAGTGCAGATGCTGAAGATAAGAAAGAATAGACGTGACACAGTAAGCAGAAAAGGTAAGCCGATTGATTTTAAGGGAACTGAAGTGGTCAAACATCCAGAGTTTGATATATACCTCAATGGGAACGCCTTTGTTGTTTGCAGGCAATTCGACACCAATTCCGTTGCCCCTTGGATACCTGAAACAACTGGGTCGGTCATCAATCACAGCAGCAGTGGCAACCATGTGGAAAAGCTCAGCTTCGTCAGCAGGGGCCATGACAACCATGTTCGGCAGGCAGGCCATGTAGGTCACGTCAAACGCTCCACAGTGAGTTGGCCCATCAGCTCCGACAAGGCCAGCACGGTCCATAGCAAATCGGACAGGCAATTTCTGCAGATCCACATCGTGAACAACCTGCAAGAACACCGAGCCAAAGAAAAGAAAAAATTAGAGCCACAAGGTAAGATCATTCTTTAACTTTTGCAGGCCCTGTTGGTCTAAGCCAGGGTGGATATCCAAAATGCCGAATCCCCGTTTTGCCGACAGGCCAGACCAAGTTATTCCTAAGAAAATGGAATTCATCAGTGAAAGTCCGCTGACCTGATCATATCCTCGTTGAAGGAAGGAAGAGTAGATGCTGCAGAAGGGAATCAAGCCTTCGCATGCTAGTCCCGCGGCGAAAGTGACAGCATGTTGTTCCGCAATGCCCACATCAAAGCACCTGTTTGGGAACCGCTTCGCAAACATGTTCATGCCAGTACCACCTCCCATAGCTGCATGAATTCCAATAACTTTCTTGTTGACCTCTGCCTCGGCTATCAGTGCCTCAGCAAAATAAGTCGTGTATGCTTGAGTTGTAGTTTTTACCTTTTTCTGCTTCCCGGTTGCTGGATCAAACTTAACAACACCTGCAGACCAGAATCAATTCGTTCAAATAGCAAGAATGATAAACGCACGGAAGTTCAGCCTACATCAACAACAATTCTGTTTACAATTGAAAACAGAAAAAAGCAGCGACAAACACTAACCATGGTATTTGTCAGAAGCTCTTTCAGCATAGGGATAGCCGCGACCCTTCTCAGTCACGAGGTGAATCAGCACAGGCCCAGTTGTGGAGGTATTCTTCACCTCCCGCAAGATTGTCACCAAATCGTCAAGGTTATGGCCATCGACTGGGCCAATGTAGTAGAGGCCGAGTTCCTCGAAAAGAGTGGACCCAGAACCACTAATCATACCTCGAGCATACTCATCAACCTTCGAGGCCAAAGCATGCGCCGAGCCTCCAATTTGCTTGGTCACACCCTGGAATGACAAGTCGCAAACAATACGGCTTTCAATAACAAGACATTGACAGACGAGCTTCATTCTTCCAACTGGAATCCCAAGCAGTCAGAGCAACCAAAGAAAATGACCCTACCTTTGCAACTTCACGGAGCTCACGAAGTGGCCTGCTTGACTGAAGCCTGCTGAGAGCGCTACTCAGGGCACCAACAGGAGGAGCAGGGCCATCAAGAGTAGCTGTGGGAAGAGATACTTGTTTGTTGTCGTTCAGGATCACAATCATATTGCAATCCAGGTACCCGGCATTGTTCATGGCCTCGTAGGCCTGACCGGCAGTCATAGCTCCATCACCGATCACAGAAATCACATTGTTCTTGTTGCCCTTCAAGTCTCTTCCAACCGCCATTCCTGGAGTATCAAGTCATTCTACCTTCATAATCTCCTTCAATAAAGAATTAAAGAATGAAGACACATAAAAATACATCGAATAAGGGTACACAATCCTTCCAAAAACATATTCATTCACCCACCTAAGCCCGCAGATATACTGGTAGAACTATGACCAGCTCCGAAAGCGTCGTATTCACTCTCAGACCTCTTGACAAAACCCGAAAGTCCATCGGTTTGCCTCAACGTGTGCATCTTGCCCCTTCTCCCAGTCAAGATTTTGTGTGGGTATGCCTGTTCCAACCACAATTACAAAACCGAAGTAAACGTACCGTTCACCAAAAAGCAAAAAAAAACACTAAAATATGCACCAGATTGTTTGCGTGATTCCCCAAAGCGAAGTACGAACTTGATAATAACAAACTAAAAAGACTTCCTTAAATTCCGGGGAACACAAACAGGGTGGTCAAATGAAGTTGACAGCACGGAGTTGATACTCTTGGTTAACTGTAACTATTCAGGAACCAAATATTGCAGATTCCCCTCCCAATACGCGAATTTAGGTCGGAAAATCTTTTGAAAATTAGATTCGTATGGCAACCCACAGCTATCCCAAGAAAAGGCAATCAGAAAACTGTTATATGTAATGCATAAACGTAAGAACCATAGAACAAAGAGGGGACACTACCCCTAAAATCTACAAATATAGTACATTCTCTTCACCACACACGGGATATCTCCTGACACGAGCCCAACCCCAAAAATGTTCACACAAACCGCGGAACGTGGATTCTACGACAAATGTGCTGAACTGCGCGAATCACGTGCTATCCGCCAATACTCTCAAATCAAGTTGACAAAAATAAATAACACATCGAAGATAAGCCGACTAGCCACATTGATACTTTTCGCCATTTTTTGTTTTTTCTTCGGCAATCCAAAGAAGCGAAAAGAAGAACACCAAAAACACCAAAAGCACACCTGATGCCCAACATCCCACAAGAACTTATCCTCCGGGCAATTGAACACATGATGCAGCGCTACGGTGAGCTCCACCACCCCCAAACTGGAGCCCAAATGGCCTCCCGTCTTGGAAACCGTAAAGATAGTCTCGGCTCTCACTTCATCCGCCAGTTGTTTCAGTTCCTGCAACGAACCAACGAATTAAAACCAACAAAAGCAATCAAAGCTCAAAGGAGACGTCCATCAATTGGGAGACGTCCATACCCGCAGAGTCAGATTCTTCATGTGGATGGGATAGTTGATGGTGTCCAAAAGCGGTGTCGGCGGCTGCTCTGCGAAGTACTCCGCGGCGCTATCCGGCAGGGAACTAGCGGTCGCAATCTTCCGAATCCCCTGAAACCGAACACCCAGTCAATCCAATGCAACGACAACATCACGAAACAGCGACAAGAAAAGCGAATCCAAGAGAGCCACACAACATTTAAAGTCAAAGCGCGTACATTAGAGCGGAGATGTGTCCCGTAATTCGGCTTGTGGGTATTGAAGAATCGGGTGGTGTCTGCGCGGAGCGAAGGCACCACGGATGCCGACGACGCTGCGGCGAACTTGTTGTTCAGCACCACAGCTTGGGAAGCAGCCATGGTGGCCATGGTGAAGTAAATGTCTAGCTACAAAGTACAAACAAAAGCACAAGCACAACCCCAAGTGCAACCTCAACGTAAGCAGTTGCGGATTGCGAGGAGCACTTAGAGAGGGCGAGAGCGCATGAAGAGCCCGACTCGTCAAGGAAGAGATGTGCGCATTGCCAGGCCCATCAACTTATGCTCTTCGTGTGTTCTGATAACAGGGAAGCACTGGATAGGGCGCTCTTATGCTTCCCGGATTTCGACAATTCTCGTCGGATGGGTTTCGACGGACGTTCGTTTGAAGATGGAAGTTGTCCGCGGATGAGGTTTTGCCTGGGGTCGTTCGTTCGTCGGTAGGAGGGTTACAGATGAATGGGGGTGGATGAACTTTGGGGAAATACTCGTCCAGGATTCTGACGATTATCGTCTGGAAAGCGTTGACCAGGTTCGTTCGTTCGTTCGTTGGGTTCCAAGTAACGGTGGGCCATGGTTCGCGTGGGGACGGCGGGCATGGACGTACGGCGTTCGTTTGTTCGTCGACGAATGTCATCATCGACGAATGTGCGTGGATGAATGAGGGATGGCGTTCAGTTCCCTACTACCGAGTTGTTGTGATGATATTTTTCCTTCCCTTTCTGAATATGACGCTGATGGGGGAGCTGACACATTGGCTGACTGGCGCTTTTGATGATACTTTGGTTGGGAAATTGTAATTCTTTGTGACTGAAAAGGACTCATGAAATCCAGGGCTCTGCCCTTGGCATTCCGCCATTTGTTCTTGGTCTCTTTTTGGAATAAACTCCGGGTTTAAAAAAAAAAAAGGATTGATGAAGGGGATGGAAAGAATTTGGGTGAGATAAAGTAATTATGATCATCTCGCATTTGTGGGACATTTTTGGACACAGCAAGGCTTCACACTAGCCTTGTAAGGATGTTGCGGACCACAATGGTCCGATGGACGACTTCACTGTTGATTGTAGGAAAGGTGAATGTATCTATTGGTGCAATAATCGGAGAGTTTGGTGACTACCTTGGTCATGGGGGTTGCATCCTTACAAGGGTTCAGTCTTAAATTTCTAAGTATCATAATAGGGTCTCCTTACAAATCCAAAGTCTTGAGTATTCCAAGTCAAGTTCTATAGTAGACATGCCTATTACCAAGGAGATTTGCTATCTACGAACCTTGGAGAAGCTATTTATCAACACACATATTTTGAACTAAGTTTGAAAGAAGCCATTTGCAAGTAGAATCAAGACATTCTAACAAGAAATGAATTTTTCATGATTTTTCAAAGTTTGTTGGAACTAAATTGGTAAAGCATGAGTTGGCCCATGCTAAACCACACATTGATGTTGCATGTTGCTAACAGTGGCAATAGGTAGGTGACTAAGGTAGAACAATTTGTGACCACCTATATTTGGAATCTAAGCATCTTTTGTAATGTATTGATTGTTGCCTATATGTTTTAGAGAAAGAACTAGTTGAATTGAATTAAATACAAGTGAAATGATATTAATCTAATAAGAACTTGAATTGATGTGAATTTTCAAACCAAAAATAAAAAGGTTCAAAATCAGTGACCTACCACCCTAATCTTGTTTGATGAGTGTTATAAAAGCTCAAGTTCTACATCCTAAAAGCACCTCTTTTATCAATTGAAGTTATAACTTATTCTCACAAGTATTTATTCACAATTTGCCCACCTAAATCAATATTTATTGAGCCACATCTTTACCAACCTTAAACTTTCCATAAATAGATGTGAACTTGTTGTCATTTTTTAATAATAACACCCAATGACAAACCCAAAGTACATGACTTACACACTCTTTGGAAATGGATGGAAGATTGGCAAAAATGGGAGGATCCTATAGATGGTGGAATTAGATGAATGATAGCAATGGACTAATTGACTCTAATACAAATGGGAGAGACCAATTAGATGTTTGAATAGAATGAGTGATGGTATTGGGTTGTTCTATCTTATTTCTCTTGTGGAAAAAAAAACTCATTACAAATCAAAGGCCTAGGTGTCTTCAATCACATGTGTTCTAATGTAATGTAATTATAGTAGCTCAAAATTGAATCAAATGATTTTCAAATCATATATTTAGTGCTCTATTTTTATGTTTAATGCAAATACATATTAACCCTAAAAGGATAATTTTTCATTGAATAAACAATTAAAAATTTGGGTAGGTTCCTATGAAGTCAATTTTGGTTGAATGCTCCTCGGGATGCTCACAATATTTTGACACAAGGTGTGAATATGTACCTTGACCCTTTAGTAGGAATATAATTTTTTTCTAATTAGGGCTTGGATTAGAAGTTATGTTGTCCTTAACTATTTTTGCAGCTTAGGCAACTTTGGGTAGCTTTTGCAAAACTCCTCCTTTGCTTTTGAAATTTGGTAAGTATGTAACTTACATATTACAAGATGCAAATGTAAGAAAAATAACCATGTGTAGTGTAAAATATCATTCTAGGAGAAGTTAAAGGTTGCCCACCCTATTAGGCAAGGTCAAAAAAACATTCTTCTAACTTTAAATGTTATAATCTTTCAATCCATGCAATCAAAGTTTATGAAAAAATTCCACACATTTCCATAGTAGTCTAGTACAAATCCGTACAATTGAATTGAAAAAAAAACTTTTTTTTTCATTTTTTTCTTACTAACCTAAAAAGTGACAATTTTCACAATTTTTGCCTGAACATGACTTGGTCCTTTAGGGGTTTAATCTTTAAAGTCAAGTTCAATTTTTATTTTTTACTAGCCCCCATTTTTGCTTTAAGCTTCAATTTTTTGGCATCATACCTTCCAAGAAACATTTCTAAGAAGGTATTATAAGGAACTAGAAGCTTAATATTAGAGTTTAATTTAAAAGCATAACAATGTCCTTATTGAGTGTTTTTGTCTAATTAGTTTTCTTAGGGAAGGACTTGGGACTTAGAACATAGAATAAAATATTTTAGAAGTTTTGTTTGATGACCCATCCACTTTTGCAAACTATTTAAATTTGATTACAAAACGAAGAAAAGAAGAAAGAATGATTGTGAGCTTTGCATCTACACATACAAAACAAAAAGCATCACAAATTATTATTATTTTGATTGGTACGAACTAACCTCTATACTTATTACCTTGATAAGTGTAAACATCTCATAGCTTGTAAAAAATTCCACCCTCTTCTAGATTCTCAAAGATAAATGTTAAATGTTAAATGTTCCTAATTTTTCAAAATATATTTTGCAAATATAACTTTCTATGAGTTAAAATAGCCAAAAAATTGATAAGTTAAATATATATTATTTGTTACATGTCATAATGTGTTAAAAATCTTCTATTTCCTACTTGTAACATATATAGAGGAATGACTATATATTAACATGTCAAGAACATTGTAAGTAGTCATGATAAAACCATGTGAAAATTAAAGAAAATTATACAAGATGGGAAAGCAAAAAATATGGTGAAGATGACTCTTCAATGCCCAAATTTTAATGAAAGAATAATTTTAAGAATGGATTCAAAACAATCATGAATTTCATGAATGCAAAAAAATTACTACACAAGAACTGTACAAAAACTACTTTGACCTTTGACTATATGTTTCCAAAAAGTTTTTCATAATTTCACTAAAATTGTCAATGAAAAGTTTGTTAGAAGCTCTCTTATTATTTAAGAATCTACTAATATAGCCCTATGCCATTGGCCCAATTTTTGTGTTGATTTAGTCATGTTTTTAAAAAAATTACATTTTAAATAATTTACCTATAGTTTAATAATAAAAAATTATTGAGAGGTTACGTTCTTGGTATAAATAGAATGTTTTGTGCACAAAGGACTACAAGGGCTTTGTTTTGTGGTGTTCAGACATGCAATGTGAAGTTTATGTTTTTTTAAAAATAAAAGATAATTTAATTCAATATTTTAATTTAAAAATAATTCAAAAATCCATAAATTTCACACTTTAGGGCAAATGCTATGAAAGAAACTTTGTGCATTTGTCCTCATGAAGAGTTTTCCAACAATACCAAGAATGTGGCTAGATGACTCACGGTTTCTTAAATCTCACCATATCAAATAAACAATTTTAAGGTATATATACTCAAAACACAATTGTAAAAACTTGCAAGTAGATGTACACAATGAATCATATTTAGATTATTACTAAATAGAACCTTCTTTGGTGGCACTTCCCCACCCCCTATGGGTGCTTATTAGAAGACTTTATAAATATTTCTATCCTCAAAAATGGGATAATTAGAAAAATAGTCAATAAAAATTTCTTTGAAAATTTTTCAATACTAAAATTAAGTCATTGCAATAGTTATAGAATCCTGAAAGAGATAAAGTATTAGCAAAATTGAAAAATATCCACTAGGATTTGCTACTCTCTAAGCTATCAAAGATAGCCATTGAAGATTATAAATATTGGTGCCCCATTTATTGGCTTGGGAGACCTTGGCAATAGAAATTAGATCCTTGCACGCATTTGGGAACCTGGAAAGAGTCATCTTCATATGTAAGAACAAGCATATAGTGGAAATGACAAACTCAAAAAAAAAGCATGAGTAAAATCCACAATAGTCATGGAGGTGAGTTGATCACATGCATCAATGGGTAAAGCAATTTCTATTGGAAGTAATCTTCCTTGAAGGTTAAATTTTGTTTTATATGCAATAATTTATTTACAATTCTAAACAAAAACATTTGAAAGGTAATTATTGCAAAATTCATAATAAGATTCTTTCAATTTCCATCTCAATGCAAGCATCTTAGTAAATTTACTTTAAAAAAATTCTTGATTTTTTTATTTATTAGATGAATTAATGCTTGTTCAAAAACCTTTGATTCATTCTATTTTGATTAATTCCTTAATCCCTAAGGTATAAAGTGTCTCCTTTGGAGTCAATTGAAGGTTCAATTTGGTTCCCATGATCTCAATTTTGGGCACACTTTGAAAAAAAAATTTGAAAAAAAATAGCTTCTCTTAGAATATACTTTTTATTTAAATCAATGCCCCAAAGCAAAAGTTATATCTCACAAAGCTCATTATAATCAAGCTTTGGCACCAAAAAAGAATCACAAAAAATTGAAATAATCTTTTTAAAATTCTTATAGATTATATTTTTGTCTATATATGGAATGATTTATTTATTTCATTTAGATTAGTATTACAAAAGTTATAGAGCATTTTGTTTTGCAATTAGATAGAACATTTTTATTAAAAAAATAACATATTGGATTTATTATTTAATTCAATTTTCACAATTTTCAAGAAAAAATTGTATGAGGTTTAGTTTTTAACATTCAAATAATCTATAGATTACTAATATATACTAGTAAAATACCCATTCTAATTCAAAATTATTTTTGTTCAAACAAATCATCTAAATTTCACCCCCTCAATCTCCTCTATAACACTTTTTTTTGAGAGAATAATTACAATACATTGTGATTCTTAGGATGATTGATATTGGTGAGTAAATCATAATCATAATCAAAGACACACATAGAAGCACCTTAAACATGGAATCTAATGGAAATGAATCAGAATTACCATGAATGGAGCACAACATGTAAGATGGATTACAAATTAATGCAAGATACAATTTGAAGAAACTAGTCAAGTTCAATTGCATAGATCTATCGGAATTCATTCTATACAAGGAAACCCTTGAAGTGATGTTGAAGATAGTTACACCCTAAAGCAATTCTTGTAGTCAATACTTGAAGCAATTTTCTAAGGAATCTTGAATTTTTCAAGTTAATAACAAGTTAATAATTATCTAAGCCTTAATAAATTAAAAATATATATTTTTAGAAATAATAATTTATTTAAAAAAAAATGTGGTCCTGAAATAACTTCAACTCTTAAAGGTCAATTTAAAAAATAACCTACTATTACAATTGTGTGTGAAGGGAGTCAAAGGACACACAAATTTTATGAAACAATAGTGGTAGTTGCACTTATTTGGCTTCATTTCATAACTTTAATTGTGTGGCATCATGATTCTATGGCCATGAGGTGAATTCATTTCATCATTTTTGTCATTTGGAATCATGACTCTATAGCCAAGTTGTATTTAAGTATTCTTCACATCTAGTACACCTTGTATTCACCAATACAAAAATAGATGTCACAAAATATTGGCAAACTTAGTTTTAATCTAAAATTTGTCACTAGAATTTGCACCTTTATTAAGTATATATTTATAATTTCTATAGAACTTTCTAGAAACACATTGTAACACTTTCTAATGAACTTTACAACTTTTAGGAGCATATTTCAGGATTTTTTAATTTTCATTTATGATTGAATAACCAAGACAAATTTTCAATGATTTTTGAAGAAGTAACTAATTTTGTCAATATCAATAAGAGTGCTCATTGTGCATGCAAAAGTGCAACAAGAGTTTGTCTAGGAACTAGTAGATTATAGCTTGCAACCACTCCCCAAACACCTATATGGAACTTTAAAACCATGGTCATTGTAATAAATGAACTACGCAATGGGTTTGCAAAATTGATAACCTATGTCAATATTGAATCCTAAACCAATTAGTATTGAGAGTACCTTAAATACAAATTCATTCACTTGATTTGATTATCTTCTATGTGCCGTGAGTAAAACCACCCAAATTTATTTATTTCCCTCCTAGAGCACCTACAAAATAGATATATATGCTTCATAGTCATGAGTTATCTTACGGGTGAATTTGGAATGAACCCTAGTGTGATTCGGGGGCCATAAGTGATTAAGACACTTCTACCTTGAACACAGATGGATAGAATGTTTTCATTTTATAGTTTGGAAGAGAAGAGGGTGAGGGGCACTTGAAGCTTTATTCATCAAAATTTCTTATAAAAAAATTCCACAATTATTAAGATACTAGTATTTGAATTTATAATGACTGATTTTCAATTGATTGCTTGAGCAAACTCAGATTTCTATAGCAATGGCATTGAAAGCAATTACCAAATAGAAAGACCTTGAATGGTGATTCACAATAGAAAAGCATAATAATCAAATGATTTCATTGAATAAAATGGTATTATTGAGATTTAATGTATTTGATATTGTATCAAAAAAATTATTTAGAAGGATTACTCCATTATGACAATAATCAAATGCATTAAATAAAAAAATATTTTAAAAAATACAATAGAATGCAAATACTTTGCATACAATCAAATATCCCCCAACACTTTAGAATCTCTTCCAATCTAGAGTTTCCATTCCCAATAAACTAAATTGTTTCCAAAATGTTCCTCAAAAAAACTTATCATTTTGACATGTTTGTTTAGTGTGATTTCTGTGCATGATTCTCATTCCACTTGTATAAATTTTGAATTGCAACTTACACATATGAATAGGGACATCAAGGTGGTAATTCTTTTCATATTGTAATACATGTTTATAATTATGAACTTGGAAAGTGATTTTAGAAGACAAAAAAAATAATGGTTCGAGAAGACATAGTTATGAACTTATAGCTTTTTTTTTAATATTGATATCAAATATTCACTAAAAATGTATTTAAAATTTTATTATGTTTTCTTGATATTTATTTTTACTAAAAAATAAAATTTTGATCAATATTGAATTAAAATACAAGTACTATGCTTTTGTAATATCATTCAAACTAATAGTGTATAGTTATAAATTTCATCTTTTTTTAACATACGAAATGGCTCACAAACAATTCTACATTGTTTGAGCTTAATTGTGAAATTGACCGCCCCCTTCTCTTCACCACTTTTAAGAATTAATGGACAAGTGAAAACCTTGGAGTGCTCCAAGTTATAGTATTCATTAGTCAAAAGAAGCGACGCCTTTCCCAAGTGTTTGTCCTTGCCCATTTTGGAACTTCGATGGAAGACTTCAATGTTTAATAAAGCCGAGTTTGAAAATAAAAGCTCCTTGTCACATACAATTTCTAATGGAGTTGAGTTCCATTTTGGATTTTGACCTCCACATTGTTGAACATGAGTTCCCATGCCATTTGTTTTAGAAGAAATCCAAACTTCCACATAGGGTCTCATTTGGCATGAATACCATTTTGTTTGTTGTAAATCTTGGGCGGAGACAACATTTACTTCAACAATTGTGAATGTGTTGAAGGCTTCAATAGTATTTGTTATGATTTCATTTCTTTTGGTAAAATCCATGGATATAATTTTCTAATGGATTCTTCTGCAAAGAAATTGATATGTAATAGTTTCAAAGAATGATAGAATAAAATGTTTAAAAGTGATTTAATAACAAAAATATGAAGGTTTGATATGAAATTTCAATATAGTGCATTATACTTATATAGCTTCTAGTTTTAAAAAAACAGTAAAAAGTAAAAGTTTAATTAATAATGAATTGAGTATTAAAAAGTAAAAGATTTTCATTATATTGTTTTAAAAAGTAAAATGTGATGTTGAAATCAATTGAAGGATCAATCAAAAGTGAAAAATTGACATGACAAGACTTTCATATTTCTGTACACAATTTTCATTACATTGTTTTACATTGATTTTAGTTTATACCCCTACTAATAATGGATACTAAGATGAATTGCAGCACAACTTTTAAATTTTATTTTTGAAATTTTTATTAAAATTCCATTATTAAATAGTTAGTAAATTTTTTTCACCCTTCATAAGTATTGACTTATCATAAAATGAAATATTTTTTTATTTTATTCTTTGCCTTTGTTATCATTTTCATATTTAATTGCATTTATTAACTTTATTTTTAAAATTTTGATTCTATTATAAATTGTTTTTTTGCTTCCAATGTTTTAAGCCTCAAAAGCCTAAGATATCATATATTGATGTGCGTAAATTTTTTTAAATGATTAGTATTATACCAAATTAGGTTTTTTTAGAGAATTATATTTAAGTGAATAATTTCTCAATTTTTTTTGAGATTGCTATTGGGAGACGAATTGTCACATATAGGATGCTAAATTCAAAGAAATTGTAACTTGCTTTGGGAAGAGACTTTCCTCTTTTGGAATAAAATAGGTGCATTTAAAATCATCAAATCAAAGAACTTCATTTGGACTGAAAAGCGACAATAAAACTAGTTACGGATTATGCAAGACAAACACAAGCATGAACTTGAAAGCATCTAAGAATCTAAAGCCAATAATTGGTAGACCTATATTTACAACTTTCAAGATTTGTGACTTTTTTATACTCTAAAGTGGTATTATCCTTTACTTGCCAATAAAATCATTTTAATAAAAGTAACATATGTTTAATAATAATAACCATGCACAATTGCTAATAGTAGTGATTATTTGGGCACCCACCTTAGATGTATATATTTGTGGATTTCATTTCGATCATAGATTAGCCTTTACATGCATAGGAAATCTAATTTTGAACTTTACATTTTTGTTTTTTTCTATTTGATATAAAAGTGTAGATAAACTTTCTAAACTCAATGTTCACTTTGTTTTCTTGGGTGTGTGTATATATAGTTGTAGACAAATCAACATATTCTTAATTTTGAAGAATCAAGTTGATTCATTTTTCATCTAAGTAGAAATGACAAATAAATAGCCTTAGAAAAGCGAGATTTAGAACATGAATATGTAGAGTAGAGAATAGACTTAACTAGCCTCCCTTCAAACTTTGAGCTTTGCCTAGTTGTCTTTTCCCCTCCCAAGTATAGAAGACTATTAGTTTTCATGTATTTTTTTAAAGCATAAATTTATATAACTCATAATTTATGTACATATGTATATTTATTCACATAATACAAGTATTATTTGTCTCAATAGATTTGTGATTGTCTAAGTCAAAGATTGGCTATTTGAATATATTGTAATTACCACTGTCTAATTGTTCAAGAACAATTTAATTACAAATACCGACCAAGGATTGGCTATTAGAGTCAAATAATTATCTAATTGTGTTTTTTCTTTATGATAGAAAATTCTCATGTTAGTTAGAGATTGGCAATTTGTTAGGCAAATTGATTTATTTCAAGAAGTGTAATCTTTGGTTTGTAAAACAAAAAATGATTTGAAAAATATTTGGAGGGAGATTGAGACAATTTCATAATTATCTTGGTGTTTGAGTTGATTGTGATGATAGAACTAGTCTATTCAAATGTATCTTTTTGGATGGATAGACTATTATTTAAATTTGCATTCATAAATATGCAATGGATATGGCGTAGTTTCATATCAAATAGTTTGAATACTAGTATATGACAACTTGTCTAGTTAATTTAGAAAGTTCCAAGAATGCAATGGTGTGGATAAACTAATCTAGACTAGAAAATTATATTACTAAGGTATAGATACTTCACTAAAAAAAGTGACATCACATGTGTATGCTAACTTTATGAATACAAAGCTCAACAAATTGAAAAATTAAATTAAAAATGAACCTTGGTATCTAGTATTTTTTAATTTGAAGATTTAATTAAAGAAGACTAATTGAGTGTACATATATCCCAAATAATTTGAAAAATTGTATACTTGAAAGTGAACTGGAGCCAATGGATTGACTCCAAGTAAAATTAGGCAAATTGATAATTAGCTTTAGTTGGGTTGTCTAATTCATAAAATGCAATGTGAGACATAAGGAAGTGATAAGGAATACATATATCTTTGAACTAATCAACTTGGAAAATGAGAGGATTCATAGACCAATTTACATCATTTTGTGAGATGATGAGACCAATCAATTGGATGTATTCTTTGTGACATTATGAACTAACCACGGATCTTGGTCAAATAGTTTGAATGTGTTGGAGTTGAAGTAAGAGTAAAAAGATTCAATGATGAAATTGATTAGTACAAGTATAATGTGAAAAAATCAAGTGTAAACTTCATATCTTGCATAAATAAGTCAAATTGGCATAGCTTGCACAATTCTTTGAGCTTGTTAAATTCGCAATTAGGCTAGTAAGATAGCCTATGCCTAAGACATTGCAAAGCAAACCAAAACTAAGGATGGAAATAAAAAAGGAATTATTATAAATATTACTATAATAACATATAAATTGACATTTTGATTACATGAATAAAATCATCTATTGCATTGGACAAATTGACTAAACCAACCAAATTGCCTCTAGGTCCATAGGCATTAGTTAATTAATTGGAGATTTGACCAACCTTATAAAATTTTAATTGAAGCCCCTTATACCTTTAGAGTGACTTTAGTTGCAAAACTCTAAACTAATTGACCTTCCTAACCAAAAAAATCCACTAGAGGGATTTTGTAGTTTTTGTTGTCCAAAGCAAAATCTTACTCTTAAGAAAGCACTTGAATTGAAGTATATTGTAGTGACAAAAGTCTATACTTGATGAGGCAATCCAATGACACATGGTACTCCCAATTTGAATCATTATTGCATCTCATGTATGTCTTAGAAACTACAAACTTCTATTGTATTAGACCATTGTAAGCTTCCAATGGTAATATGACATCTAAATAAAGATGCTTATGAATGAATGATTTATATAATGGTGTATGTCTTGCCATATTGTTGTGTCCTAGAAGTCAAACGTACTAGTATTGTAATCTATACTTGGTGTTCAAGGGTAGCATTCCTTGCCAAAAAATGGAATTAAAGATGGAAAACATAATATGGAAACCCTTACTTAAGAACAAAAATATTCAAGTTTCTTCCAAAAAAAAATTTAAGAATATATAATAATTTTCCAAAAAAACTTGGCATGGATACTTATAATTACTTTTTGTTAACCCTAACTAGTGGGTACGATGTACTATTGCCCACAGACCTTTAAGAGATCATGGACTACACTAAAATTGGTAAATAGTGTTGGCTACTAATTGTCAACAATAACACTAATTGTGATTTGTAAGGTTAGTGTTAGAACATTATTTACCCATTCTAACACTATTTTAACTCTATAGTAAAATTTGGTCATTTCAACATTTCTATGAGAGTGCATTTAGTGTTAAATGGAAACAAAATATAGAAGTTGAAATGGTAATATAATAAGTTAAGGCTATGATTCAATTCACTACAACACTAATTATCACCCAACACTATTTACCAATTTTAGTGTAGTGACAAAAATTACTATAAGATTAAAGTACATAAGATCTCTCAAGTACAACTCAATCTTATAATTCGCATTGTAAACATTTATGTAATACTAGAAGTTAACATCATTGTAGGTACTAAGTGTTTGATGGATCACAAAAATTCCTTTAATGTAAAGACATAAGTGCAAATGTTCTTTCTTGAAAATTTGTTTGAAAAGGGGAGGTCTTGCATAGTAGTTTCACTTCTAGTGAGTAATCCTGTATTTTTTAATCACATGATTCATATGGTACCAAAAAGACTTGGATGAATTACTTGGATGATTTCTTAGGATGATTTCTTAGGATGATTTCTTAGGATGATTTCCTTGGATAATTTTTATATATGATTTTTAAAAATGATTTAAATCCAAGATGATTTCCTTGGATGATCTAATCCTGGATGATTTCTGTGGATGATTTTTGGGATGATTTCTGTGGATGTTTTCTTTGAATGATTTAAATCCAAATTGATTTCCTTGGATGATTTCCTTTGGATGATCTAACCCTGGATGATTTTTTTGGGGATGATTTCCTTGGTGACCAGCCCCCTTGCTTATTACATCAGAGGGTAAGTTAGGCTTTCACATTCAAAGAAGGCTTCAGCCAGTCTCTAGTTCCTGCCGTCTATTTTCGTCCGCCTGTGACGAGCCCTCTGTCACGTCTCTAGCCGGCCTACAACATGCCGGACGGTGGTTGCTGCGGCCATTCAACAGCTGCACGTCAGTGACTCAGTGGAGCTGAAAACCCCTCGGGTAACGTTAACGTTACGTTACGAGCTGTGGCTCCGCGCGACGGGTCCAGTGATTCTTGCTCGTGCTTTTCACCGGTGAACTCCGTCTTACTTACTTGCTGTTGTACGGGTTTATTTTGGCGTGTTCAAACAAAGACTGAAGACACTATTCTCCTCAATCCAGGTATAGTTATGTGTCACCAAAGAGGTCCTTCATTGTTGAGTGGCCACTCTTTTTTTTTTCTTCTTCAAGCGGCCGCTCTATTGGGATAGCAATGACGGCAGGGTGCAAATTCTGCCTAAGGCACGGTAGGAGGAGTTGCGGCTGTGCCCAGTGCTCACGGCCAGGGTTAATGAACTGACCCCCTCATTGCTCCGTTTCACCCTGGGGAAAACGCTGTGGAGTTTTTTATTTGTAATCAGATGAATTTTTTTTTTAAAGCAAACTCTGAATTCAGATTTGCAATCAGCGGCCCCAAATTAGCTAGGGGTGGTGTAGAAATATGTAAAAAATCATGGCTAAAAAATAGGGGGCTTTTTTTCACAATTAACCCTGGTTGGGGCAATGAGGGGGTCAGTTCTCCCTGACCCACATGGCTATGCTCTAAGAACAACACTCGGTCCTATGACCATTGTGAATGAAGAGTGTCTTGGGGATAATTTAGTTCACCCAATTAATTTTTTTTTTGGTCAAATGTTGTCAAATGACATTTTTTTGACTTTAGTGTATGGACTTTTTTTTTAATGCACACAATGAACTTTATTTCAATGGTTGATAAATAAAAGAATAATGGTATATAAACTATAATACGGCTCTAGGTGTGACTTTCATATAAAACTTCATAAAATCTAAATACTATCATTGATGTAGGACAAGTTTGGTGGAAAATAATTCTAAAAATAAATGCCAAAATTTTAGGAAAATTATTTTTTTAGAAAACAAAAGAATGTATGGTGAAAAAAAGAATATTGGAAAAAATACATTTTTTAAGCATTTAGGTGAACTTATTTTCCATTAAAAAAAATATTTGGGAGAAAAGTGTTGACCCTATCCTTCATTTACAATAGTAGAGAATATGTATGAGTAGAATAAGCTTTTAACCCCTAAAGTCCCGAGGTCATTTTTCTATCATAAAACACTCAAAATTGCCATTTTTGTTGCATTAGCCCAAGAAAACAGAAAAAATAACTTTTATAGAATTAAACCATAGGATCATGTAATACCATATATCATGAGTTTGATGTAATTTACATTGATAAATCATTCCTCATGTGCATGTGATACAATGATTGGAATTTTTTTTGAATTTTACTAGCTAACATCCTTCAATGCTCATATTGAAGAAGTTTTTGAAGAACTAAGTCCGATTATTTTCTCTATTTTTTACTCAAAATATAAATTTTATAGGTTTCTTTCACCAAGGGTTTGTGAATGTTTTCAAATTGCATTCAATTTTTTTCCTATTCCACCGGCTAACTTTGAACTAAGGTAGGTACACCCAAATGTGCTACTGACCTTAAACCGCCATCTATACTATATGTACATCTCCAAAATCAGTTCTGTACCTATGTGGAATAAATGCTTTCAGAACCAAACTTTGTTCCTTGCTAACTTTTGCATACAGTATCCAAATGCCATGTTCTCTGGTGCGTTGGAACCTCCTTTCACTTGCCAACAAGAACATATGAAAATTTGACCACTCTAATAATAGAAAATAGGCTGAGTAGCAAAAAGTGGCGGTTGTGGGTTAGTTGCCAGTTTTTTCCAAACACTAAATTTGTGATAGATCTGCCTGCCATAGGCTAGTTTACCTTCATGCCTTCCTTCAGACGTAAGTTAGACTCTAACTTTAATATGAAATGTCTGCATTGTCTGCGCTTGAATTCTTTCAGTTCTTGGCTTGAGTTCTTTTGAATATAAATTGTTTTGTCTGCAGCTAAATTAGCGCTGATTTATCCTTGGCTTGCAGTTTCTGTGTAGATTCCTTGTGTGCACTCCTCCGCTGCAAACTTCGAGACCACATTCAATTGAGTGATGTCGTTCATCGTGAAGAAATAGAATGTGCCAGACTGCTAGGTTTGTGCGAGTGAATCTTGGAGAAGCCAAAGACACCAACCAGTGAGCTACTAAGCTTAGCTACTTTCTGATGCTTTCATTTGGGGATCCTTGTATGTACTGTGGTGCAAGTGAGATTCTCTACCGTTGCTTTTGAGTAAGGTAGATCAGCTCATTACCACACAGATTTGCTATCTGGGTATTTTGGAGAAACTATTTTTTCAGAGACTGGAAAGTTTGAGAGAAGTCAACTGCAAAAAGAATGCAAAAAGAATGAAGACATTCCAACATGAAGTGAATTTTTTGTGATTTTTCAAAGCTAAAATGTTAAACTGTGAATAGACCCTTGTTAAGGAGTGGGCTTCATGTGTCTGTTCTCCAAGTGCATTGCCATCATGATAATAGGTTGTAAAGATTGTGGTAATAGATGGGCCCCTGACACAAATGGAAGGGTCTTGTAGGTGGCAGAATTGGGTGGATGGTGGTAATGGATAGTTCTATACAACTGTTTGTATTGTAAAATAAGACTCCTTATTTATGGCATGTGATTATTTGAGCACCTTTGGGGTCATTATGTCATCATAATTTTACTAGCACTACATTCTACATCAACAAAAAATTTGAAATGTATATTATTGCTCTATACAAAATAATACAAATATGGTAGAACTAACCAACTCCACCCATCACCCAATTCTAACATTCTATTAAACCCCCCATTTGCATCAATCATCCACCCATTTTTGTAGAGTGTGTAACTCATTTTTCTTTAGACAATCAAGCAATTGGAATGATGTTCACATTTTGTTAAATCCTTAAGGACTAGAATAGTCCTAATTTCTAAAATTATGAAAGTATATTATAACATGCAATGTAGAATAATAATTTGATGATGATTTTAAATAGTAGTTGTAAAATATGATTTCTAGATCATATCCATAAGATTAAACTAGTACATAAATCAATTGATTTTTCAATAAAATTTGAAGCCAAAAAATTAAAAATTCCTTCTAAAATCAAGAATTGTAGATTGAATATTTGTGATTTTTACAAGAATTTTTTTCTTTGTAATTCAAAATGTAAATTCTAATCATAGTGATTTTTGAATTTTTTTATCACTATTAATTCAAGTTGTTTTTGAAAGGTCATTTTTTGAACTAAACGGATTATTTTTTTAGGCTAAACCTATTTTGAATAGAACCTCTATAAGTGCATCCTCTTATATTGCATAATATGCAATAAAAGAGTTTGTAGACAATAGGTGGGTATGATTGCATGTGAGTTAAGATGGAAAGTTGAATTAAATGTTTACAATATTCATGGTCTTTCTAAATGCATAAACCTCTCTTAAGTGCACAATCCTAACACCATGCACTAAGAAAGGTACTACTTGTAGTACTTATTGAATAGTACAATATTTGCAAAGCAAAGTTTTCAAAATCTATACCGTATAAATGTTAAAAAAATTAAATGAAGAATCTTCAAAAATGGAGAATTTCATTAAAATGGAAATTATTCCATGAAAATGGCACAAAGGGGGATTGCTAAATGGAAGAAATTTATAAAAAGATGGCATAGGGGTGAAGAAATATGGGAGTTGCATTGCAATTTGGACTTGTTAGGGACAAATTGGCACATCTATGAGATTGACGTGCTTAGAAGTGCTATCGTATGTGCTCTTGATTCGCGTAAATGGCATGTGGAATATTGCCATTTTAATGAAATTCCTCGTAAAAGAATTGATGGATGAAAATGGCATTTTTGTGTGTTTGGGATGCATTTGCATTCATCCATTGTTTGGAATTTGAATGCCTAGTCCTTTAGAGGTTAAGAGTGATAAAGATGTGGTTCATTTAATATCGTTTTACGTGGTATTAATTGTGAAAAAATTGTTGTCAAAATAATTTGCAATTTCAAGCAATAAAAGAGGTGCTTTTAGGATGTAAAACTTGTTCTTTCAAAACACTCCTCCAACAAGATTAGGATGGTGTGTCATTGATCTTGAACCTTTTTAAGATGAAGTCGTCACCTCTACCTATTGATGGTTTTATTTTTTTGCATCAAATTTATTAAAAAATTTATATCAATTTTAGTTTTTATTGAATTAATATGGCTCCCTTTGTATTTGAGTCCACTCAATTAATTCTTTCTCCAAAAAACACAAGTATCAATAGATACATTGAATTTTTGTAAGAAACACTAAATATTTTTGTCTCAAAAATATTGTTTTGGGCCTTAGCATTGCCACTGCTACAGGTCTATAAATGTTGTACACGAAGAGTATAGTTTAAATAAGAAGAATTAATTTAAATGAAAAGAAAAGAAAAATCAACAAAAAATGAATAAAAATGATCAATTTTTTGTTAAAATTCATAAAAATGAATTAAAAAAATTAGTGTAGTACTATGCTTTGCTGCTAATTATTAAAGACTACTACAAACCCAATGGGACCAAATATTAGTAGAAAATGGGTATTTGAACATTTGAGTTTTTAATAATTTAAAAATATATAAAATTTAAATGAAGTTTTGTATATTTTGAAGCTCTAGAATTGCATGCTATACTTCTGAAAGGAATTTTTTCATTCTAGTTTTTGTAAAAAGGACATGCACTTTGAGCATATGTACTTGACACACAATTTAGAATTTTCAAAAAATTGTGTGCAATGTTATTACATAACCAACTTCTCCAATTTTTGACTAACAATTCACATTTCTAAATCAAAAATAGTACTAAGCCTCCTTATAATGACAAAATTCAATTAGGGTTGTTTAAAAATAATAAGCTAATATTTTTAAATGGAAAAATTCTTAAATGTTTACAATTACCATATGTACCTCTGTTTCAAGTTTCATATCAAAATCACATACAATGCAAAAGTTACGAACAAAAAATCATTCATTAGAGTCTAAGGGGACAAAAAAAGGGACAAGCGTTTCTTGCAATGATCCCATTGCACAACAATTCAAGTGTAGAAGGAATTGGGATCTCTAATTAGGAAATCTAATACTAGATTGAAGTTTGTTCAAGGAGAAATGTAATTAATAGGCTTAATGTAAGATACTTCTAATTGCTCATTACAACTACAAGCAAGTACAATTTCTTCCAACTAGGCATACAATATACCTCACCATTTGGCTAGTTTTAAAATTTGGCACTCTACTCTTAAAGGCCACAAAGGTTACATGATTCTTTTCATTGTTTTTTTTATCTTGACTTATTTAACACTACAACTTGGTCCCAATTCTTCTATAGAAACATTTGCATTCTTGATCATTAAATTAACCCCAACATACTTGGAAGTAAAAGTTGATTTGTATATCCTTCTTGAAAAGAAAATTGACATTTTTTTTCTCCAACTTACAATTGACTTTTTTCATTTGGCTTCATTCCTTGTCTGAGCATAATTTTCATTCCAATTTGGATAATCCACTCAAATAATAGGTATAGCACATGCTCTCAAATTGCATACAACTCACATTGGGATTGGAATCATCAATTAGGTCTTACAACCACTTGTGCTCAACAATCCATTTGATAAGTTACAATCCCACATGCTGTATCCCAATTTGGTTCTACAATGCAAACCACCCATAACAATAAAACCAAATTATATACTTTATAGATTTCTAAGTCATCATGATAAACCACTAACTCTCGTCAAATTAATACCTTAATCCCACACAACATCAGTATCCAATTTGGCCAACTCTTATTAGCAATGCTAGGTTGTCAATTTAAAATACAAGCTTAAGAACAATGATTGTAGCCCTTACAAGCCGTGGGTGCTCACTTTGAAAAAAATTAAAAAATTTGGTCAATAAAGAAAAAAATAGAGATATTTCAAAACTTTACTATTAATAGTAATATTTCAGCCTTATTAACGTGGACCTAAGATTGTAAGAGCTCCATTTTTCATAGTGCAAAATCTACAAGTCTTCTAACATTGCCACAACATGGATTGAATTTTTTATTTGAATTGTTTCTTTTTTCTATCTTGGAGCCCCATTTTTCTTCCTATAGTAGAACTTCTGAGCTCCAATTCTTCTCTCCATATGGAGCAATCAAATGAGGGTAGAAAAATGTGGCATAGTTCATAGAATGAATTGGGATAAGTAAAAAAAATTGTAGTACAAAGTGGGTTTAGGAATCGGCAAAAGTACTAGCTACAATCATTTCCTAAGTTTCTCCAAAGGGCTTAATTTCTCTCTAATGCAAGGTTTAGGCTTTTGGAAACATTGATCTTTGCAAATAAAGGTTTTACCATAGTGTATAGAAAATCAAGATTTGCTCAAATAGAATTTAATAATCTTTGAATATAGGTTTGCAAATGTATCATTCATGAAAAGTACAAATTTGCATGAGGGAACCTATTTGAAATGCAATTAATGATAATTTGATATATAAGTGGATAAAAAATCACAATATTACATTTGAGAGCTATACATAAATAATATTCAAAGATTAAATCTATTAAACATTACTCATCATTATCCTAGCAACTTCAAGAAATTTCATTACTTCATCCATGCTAAGGCTAAGGGCATGAATAAACCTATTTTTCTTGTAGTCCACCTTGTAAAGATAATGAAAGATATAATAGAGATGTTTACAATTTACATACTTTCATTGCTTTTTAATGAATGTAAACATTATGCTAATGAAGTAGAGGCATAGGTCTAGGCTAGAAGATTACAAAGAGCAATATGATATACCTATTGGTCTAAAAAAACTATATGTGAGATAGAAGTATGAGAGTTTACAACTATTTAAGAGCATCCTTACACAATGAATTCACACAATTTCACCATCATGTATTCATGCTAATCCCTAAAGGACCATGATTTGAAACTCAATGGTGGAGAGATTCAAATTCATCAAGAACAAAGTTTGTTAATTTTGTTTTGCAAGAATGAAAAAAAATCTCACTTCAAATGTTATAATCAATCTATGCACATTTCCAAATTCAAAGGCATATTTCCAAATTCCAATGCCAACACAAAGGTAACTTGTTACACTAGAAGAAAATGAGGGATTTTGCAACTATACTATGCAATTGGTTTTTCAGTTGTATAGGACATTTGTAACTAGTTTGCAACTGGTGATAATTTGGAGACCTTTAGTTGCAATGGGCACCCTAATATCTAGGAAAAGGTATATCAATTGCAGAAATCATGCCTCATTTGTGACTCATTTGCAACTCGTATATTTATAAATTTTAAATTATTAATCTCAATGATTTGTAGATTGTAAAATTTCAAAACTATATTTTTTCTAGATTTTTGGATTTCAAATCTATAAATCATAAAAGTTTAGAAATTGTAAAAATCTTAGAATTTAACCAACAAAATTCATTGCATAAGACCACAACTTACAAGTCTTATATGTCCAACCTAATGGTACCCTTTACAATTGATATGGGACAATTGATATAAGGCAAATGAGAATGAACTTTGGAAACAACTAGGAAACAACTAGTGTACGATTTAAAAGTGACTAGAAAACGACTAGCTTCACTACTAAAAAATTCAATTTTTTTTGTTGATTTGGTTGCATTCATTTGGTTCACTTTTCTATTGATTTCTATCGAAATCAACAAATTACTCTTCAAATCAATAGAAAAATGAATAAAATTTATGCAACCAAATCAACAAAAAAAATTGAATATTTTAATATTGTAGGAAATGACTAAGAAACAACTAGTGTATGACTAGAAAGCGACTTAAAAATGACTAGAAAGCGACTAGGAAACAACTATGGTCATTTTACAATTGCAATTTTTTAAAAATTGTTTCCTAATTGTTTTTTGCAGCTATAGATTGACTACTTTGCGACTAAAATAATGTATTAATGGAGAAAAATAACGACACAAAACAATTACTTTAGATTTGGTGCTAATAGAGAGGTCTTATAGTTGCAAGATAGTTATATAAGACACTAATTGCATAGTAGCCGATTATGTTGAACACGTTTTTCTTTTAGTGTTATAGTCACATAGATTATAATGCTTCAAAAGTATTTGGATAATAATTTTATGATTTCTATGGATTAAGGATCCTGAAATTCTACAAGAGTCTACTATTATTCAATTTTGCTAAATAAAAATCATGCACAATGAATCATAAAATTCACAAAGAGAGGGAATCATTAGAATTGTTAAAAAAAAAATGGATGAGACCCTTGTACATGTTCTTCAACCGAATAATTTCAAAAAATGTCAAAGGTAACACCTAAATAATATGAATATATATGAAATATGGACATTGTTTAACTCTTAAATTAAAGGACCAAGAAGCTTATTTTGGATTTTTTGAGAACTTGGGCAAGCTTAACTCACTTTTAGTTACCATTACATTTCAACTTCAAAAATTTAGTTACCATTGCTCAAAAATTTGTAACTTAAAGGTCTAGAAAGTATAAAACAAATTAGATTATAGGCCAATTCTATTTCTATTTTTACAAAAATTTATATGAAATATTTCTAAGAAGTTTAACTGTTCCCAATATACAATTAATTCTTAAAATATCATTGTAAAAGCATAGCATTTTATATGGCAATAATAAGTAATGAGCATCAAATACAAATCTGCAAATACTATACATCTTCTATGGCCAATATATAGATTTTCAAAACATATTTTAAAGTTATTAAGAGATTTGACCCTTATAGAAAGTTCAAAATTGTGGGCTATGAGCAAGTAGACACAACAACAAAACTCAACTTATGCAATGAAGTATTAAGGTTATAATGTAAGTAGACTATCAAAAATTGAACTGCACTTTGAAGTGAATTGCAATACAAAGCAATTTTTTATTTTTTTTAAAACAATGTAATTCCATTCACCACATACATCTTTATTACAAAGAGGATTTTTCTAGAATGAACTAGTAAACTATACTAAGTCTATAGAACAATTGATAACATGACAACACATTGAAACAAATAAACATAATGTAATAGGTAATTTAGAGCTTCTCAATGTGCCTTTCCACGTGCTTGTCAAGGTTATCTATGAATCCATTATCCACCTTTATACTGTTCACCATGTCTTTGCTATTTACTACAAGTTGTCCCATAAGCACTTAGACTTGTTTTTTATTTGCTACTTGATTTTCTCATCTTTGATGCAAATGAAAGCTCTAGTTCTATTTTCTTTGCTTTGCCTTCTTTTGCATCATCTTCTTCATTGGGCATGTCACTAGAAGAAGCTGAAACATGTTTTAGAATGAATTCATTTTGATGATACCATGAATCTATGGAATTGTAGAACTTGCAAGTGTGACAGAATTCTCCAGAAGTATTGTTTACTTGCTTGTCATCCTTGTAAGTCTTGTACATGTCATTGGATTTATTCTTGTAGGCCTTTGGAGTTTTTTTGAAGTTAGGTTGTAGGTATAGGATCCTTGAGTGCAACTTTAGCCACATGTCAACTTCTATAAAGAGGATCATGAGTAAAAAAATGAGTATATGAAGGTAAGAAAACCAAATAGTCTTAGAATTTAGCATGACAGAGTTTGATTTTGTCAATAATAACTAGAAATTTCAAATATACAAAGAGATTCTTGACAAAGAGAGAATAAATTGAAGGAGAGGTTTCATCTAATCAGAACAATTAGCTACATTGATGTGAATGTATATTTAGCCACAAATCAATTTTCAATTCAACTTTACTTATCCAAAGAACCAAAAATGATCTTCATTGGAATTTCATTCAACGACTTGAATTTAAAATCTTGAAATGAGATCATAAACAAAATCTTCTATAGTAACCCTAGACCTTCAGACATGCCTAATTAAAACCAAAGAAAAAGATTGATTGTACTGTCAATTACAAAGGTGTAGTCAATTATTGTTTATTGCCTTTTCTAGTTCTTGGCCTAATGCTTTGTGTGCATGGGACCATCCAAATTAGAAGTCTTTCTCTGTGATTAGGATTTTTAAATTTTTAGATTTTAACTTAGGCAATGTGACGAGTGCCATGATGAATTGATTCTTCATAGAAAGTATAGACTCAATCCTACACCTTTAAGCCTACTCTAAACCTTCAAATAAAAATTAGATGCTTTCATATTTATAGTCATAATTGCAACCTTGAACTCTAATCTTAAACCTTAAAATCAAAACTAAAAGAGACAATTAAAGATCTCTAATTCCTAAATATAATATATGCTCAATTTAAACTTTAAAAATGAAGATAGTTCCTTACAAAAAAAACTTTTGGCATTCCAAATGACCTCTGGTTGCATCTCACCTTTCAATGTGATCATTGCTTTCACCTTATTGTTTGACCAATTGTGTTTGTCGTCATCTTCTTTAAGCTTTATGATTTTGGATTTTGATTTTCTTTTATGCTTCTTCTTTGGTTCCACCACAAGTATTTTACAGTCCTCATCAACCTTTTCTCCCTCAACATTTTTTCCCTCAATAAATTCGAAGGTAAAGTTTTGAAAAGAGTCTACAATGTATAAATTCTTCATTTGCACCAAATTGCTACAACAAGCAACTAACAACTGGAAGAAAGTGACTAAAAGAAGAAAAAACAAGCACAATATTACAAGGGATTGCAGCCCTAGATGACAGAGCATTTGACAAAATTTTGCCCGACTAAAAGAAGAAAAAACAAGCACAACACTACAAGGGATGAAGAAAAAACAAGCACAACACTACAAGGGATTGCAGCCCTAGATGACAAAGCATTTGACAAAATTTTGCCCGACTAAAAGAAGAAAAAACAAGCACAACACTACAAGGGAATGCAACCCTAGATGACAAAGCATTTGACAAAATTTTGCCCGAATTGACAGCAATCATTTTTAACAACCTTATTTTGTCAATTAAGATAGACCTGTCAATTTTTTGTCAACTTCTTGTTGATTATTTATCAAGATCTTTATCAATAGAATCTACAAAATCCAAAGAATCCAAAACCCTAGTCAAACAACAAATTATAGAGTGCCACCTAAGCAAATACAACTAGTGATCAAGCCATTTAAGCACCCAATAAGTACCAACACTTACTTGTCAAGAATACGAGTGTTGGCTAATATATACAAGGCAGTAGAACATTTACCAATACATATGGGATAAGTATGTTAGAAGAGGAGGAGAACCAAGTGAATTCCGAAATTGTTTAAAAACTAGATTTTCAGACCGGATTTAGGCATAGTAAATTAACTTTTTTCAAAAAAAATTAACTAAGATTAGTTGGAAAATCAAATGAAGTTCCACCTCCAAAAATTCGTTTGAGATTTCAGATCTCCAATAAAAAGTTATGGATAAATTCTAGACCGGGTGTTTGAAAAGTTTGAAATTCACTTCAAGTTTAATTAACTATGCTTAAATCCGGTTTGAAAATCTAGTTTTTAAACAATTTCAGAATTCACTTGGTTCTCCTTCTCCTCCCCTAACACACTTATTCCATATGTATTGGTAAATATTTTACTACCTTGTATATATTAGCCAACACTCATGTTCTTTGACATGTGTGTGTTGGTACTTGTTGGGTGCTTAAATGGCTTGATCACTTGTTGTATTTGCTTAGGTGGCCTTGTAGAGTTGTTATTTGCTTAGGTGGTTGTGCCATGTGGGTTGTTTGTTGAGGTGATTGTGCTATGTGGGTGGGTGTGCTTATTCGGCAATTTTCTATACTTAATTTTGACATGACATATGCCACGTGGTAGCCTCTAAGTAGTCAGCCCCCCTATGTGTAATTTAAAATTTTGAAGTTATAGAATGTCCAAATTGACAGAATTCTGTCATGTGATTAACATAATTTTCTCAATGGAGTTACAAAATCTTGTTAAACAAGTGTCCAAATTGACTTGAATCAGCCCCTCCTAATTGACAAAGGAATTGACAAAATTTTGTCATTTTTTGTCATTTCGACCCCAATTTTCCTTGTAGTACAAACAAATGTAACACTACTATGTGCCAAAAAAATCGGAAGAGCACAGGAGTTACAAAATCTTGTCAAACAGGTGTCCAAATTGACTTGAATCAGCCCCTCCTAATTGACAAAGGAATTGACAAAATTTTGTCATTTTTTTGTCAATTCGACCACAATTCTCCTTGTAGTGCAAACAAATGTAACACTACTATGTGCCAAAAAAATCGGAAGAGCACAACTCGCAAAACAAGCTATACATATGAGACACAGTGAGACGCAACTTTGCAATCTATGAAATCAATATATATATATATATATATATATATTTATTGAAACAACAACAATAAAAAAGCCGCATAGTAACAAACAATGAATCTTTTGGAGGTAGTACAGATAAACATAGATAGGGATATAGATAGAGAAAAAATAAAAAGGTTTTTTAAGAAAATCTCTTAATCAATGATGGAGGTTTGTACATTTCAATGAAGGAGCTCAATGTAGCCCTAATCCGACCTTAAATGAGAAATTGGGCCACCCAAAACCTCAGTCCAATTGCTCCCTTGGGGCTAGATGGTTTGATGTCAAAACCATGCCACATAAGGCAACATGTAGGATGATTGATGGTTTCAATTTGACCCTAGTATAAAGCCCTTGGGTCGAATTTGGAGAAATAGAGTAATCCTATTGGTTTAAATTTGAAGAATTTTGATTATTCCTCAATCTAGCCTTAAGTATACACTACAACAAAATGCGCATTTTATAACTAAAAAAAAAAATTCTAAGAATGATTGACAATTGCTTGTAGTCACATTTTTGAATGCCAAAATTTTAAGAAAAAATATGACTACAAATATGACCATTAGTTATATTTTACCCTTGTATTTGATGGACATATAATATACACTTGTTAAGAATGCCAAAATATTTTATAGGGAACATGTCTTAGGAATGCTTAGTCATATGTATTAGTCATATTTTTGCATGTGACTATGTGTAGTAATATTTTATAGTCACATTTCTATAAAAAAAAAAATTATTTTTTTGGTTAGTCCTTAAAAATTTGGGCAATTTAAAAAATATAAGAATATTATTGTTCAAAATTTTAAAATCCTAGCTACTACTTTTTTAAGATTTTGAAATCGTAATTGTCTTTTTATTAGGGTTTCAAAAACCCTAGCCACCATATTTAAGATTTTGAAACCTTAACTTCCACTTCTTTAAGGTATTGGGACCCTAGTGTCACGCCATTATCTTCTTAGGGTGCCCAATGAACCTTAGTGCACAAGGAGGGACCTTGGGGGTGACTTCTCAAGCCTTGCAATAGATTAAAAAGGGAGATTTGAGAGACTTTCAATCAAATAGGGCGCAATGACGCCCTGGTTTTGAAGTTGACGGTAGAGTATTATACATTTTTAAAAAGCTCTTAAAAATGCACTTCTAATGGTACAAAGAACACATGATTTGAAGTTGTGAGATAAAAGTTATGGCCGTTCAAAGTTGACTAGGTCCCGGTGGCGCTAGGACACTTGAGGGCTAGGTGTGAGGGGTTCTCAATGAATCCCATAAGAAAATATGTCATGTAGCATATCATAGAAAATCTATGAATACAAAAAACTTAAAATGTCAAGTATTACGAGGTTTTAAGACATGAGTCAAAAGTTGTGGCTAAAAGAAGAGTCGTGGTGAAGGCTCTCTTGATGAACCCGAATCTTTAGAGGGCCATAACTTTGTGAGAATTTGTCCAAATGGGACGAGTGAGCAGTCCATCAGCATCTACTCATCGCATGGATGTCTAAAATACGCTTGCATATTGAATTTGGAACTTTGAGCACAAAATTACACTAGTTGGAAGTTCGGGAGTCTAAACGGTGATGTAACTTGGTGATTTGAGTTGGAATTGAGTGGTCTTCCACAACCCAAGGTTATCCAAGAACTACCTTTGACCTAGGACGGGGGGGGGGGGGTGCCGAATATCATAGAGAGTACTATAGGAGGGGTTGGTCTCCCTCCTCTTTCCCTCTTCAAGCCTTGGTGAGTCTCGGTGATTCATGGTTGTTGTTGATGATTTCAACACCACTTCAAAGCACCATAGGACACTTGTGTGTGTCCCCTGACATCGGTTGAGTGGAATCCCGCTTCTTGCTAGGCATCCTTAGATGTGTCCCGAGTTGTGAATACCGGTTACCTCTAGTAGATGAGTAGCAAATGCAAAAAGGACTAGCATGGAGTGGGGTGATACTCAAGGGTGGTTAGGACTATGGTAAGTAGTACTACCATGGGTCCTTGTACATTAAGGTGGAAGTTCCGTCCTATGTTACTAAGTGACATGTCCGGTGTCACGGTGGAAGTGTGTGCTAGTAGTCCCGGTGACTGGGACTTGATAGAATGAGTTGGAAATGCGGACTAACATTGTGTATGCTTGGCATGTGCAGTGTTAGGTAGTTTGTGACCAAGTGATGCTATAAGTGGGTTGTGTGAACCTAGTGAGCTGTGGAAAACTGTAAAGTGTCATTTGGGTTGCAACACCTAGCCATCACTTCATTTGTTTTCTCTTCTTTGTTATTTGTTTTTTTTAACTGTCATTTTTTCTTGCCTTTTTTTGTTTTTTTTGTTTTTTTGTTATTGTTTCTTAGTTGTTGCTTCTTAGTTTTTATCTTTTGGTTATTGTTTTTTAGTTATTCTTTTTTAGTTGTTCTTTTTTGGTTGTTGCTTCTTAGTTGTAGTTTCATGGTTGTTGCTTACTAGTTGTTGTGAATATTTTATTTGTTGTTTCTTAGTTGTTGTCAGTCTTTTAATTGTTTCTTCTTAGTTGTTGTGAGTATCTTATTTGTTGTTTTTTAATTGTTGTAAGTCTCTTAGTTGTTGCTTCTTAGTTGTTGCTTCTTAGTTGTTGTCTTTTAATTGATACTTACTAGTTGCTATTGCTTCTTAGTTGTTGCCTTTAGTTGCATCTTAAATTTTTGCCTCTTATTGTCCTTAGATCTTGCCTTTTATTGTTTTTTTAATTTTTGCTTCTTTTTTTCTCTTGTTGCACTTTAATTCATATTATTCTTACTTTTTGTTGTTTTTTACTTGTTGCCTCTTGTTGCCTTTTGTTACATCTTAACTCTTACTTGTTGCTACCTCTTAGCACTTGTCACATTTGTTTCTTATTTTTTTAATTTCTATTATTATTCTTTTTAATTTCTTGTAATTTCTAAGGACATAGTTGTTTTGGCTTTTTTCCACCCTCAACTTGTGCTACATATTTGTGTTGCCATAAACCTTTGATGATTAATCTTTATTATTTATTCACTAAAATTGACCTCCTTGATAGTATATTTTTGAAAAGATTTACATTTTTTTTCAATATGATTGCTTCTTGTACATGTAAATTATGTATACTCATTTTTAATTACATAAATTCTTTTATTTAGTAGCTAAACCATATTGATGTATGACTATATGATTACATTCAATCACAAAATTACCAATGACATTTAGTTGAATTGCTATAACAACAAAAATATGACTCATAATAGTCATATTCCACATCAACTAAAAATACCACTTATAGAAGTCACATTACACATAAAAAATATCACTTAGACAAATCATATTTCAAATCAACAAAATTATGACTCATAAGAGTCATATTCAACATCAATAAAAAACATAATTTATAAAAGTTACATTCAACATCAACAAAAAATAAGACTCACAATTGTCATATTACACACGAACAAAAAATATGGCTCACCATAGTCATATATCATGTTAGCCAAAATACGACTCACCATAGTTATATTCCACGTTAGTTTAAAATATGACTATATAGTCATGCACCACGTCAGCCAAAATGTGACTCATCGTAGTTATATCCAAAATATAATTTATTGTAGTCATATTCTACATTAGCAAAAAATATGACTACACTTAGTCACATGCCACGTAGAATGTTTTTCCTTGCCCGGACACCTCAAAAAAAAGTCAAATTGTAAAGGTGGTCAACATATATGCCACGTAGGCAAAATACAAAAAATTATTTTAAAAACCAAATGATTGAAAATGTGACTAAAAATTGTTACTAGTCAATAATGACTAGACCCAGTCATATTTTGAGTCATCTACAATGATTTTCGCTTCAGTCACATTTTCTAATATTATGACTGATTGTAGTCATATTTTGCAGCTATAAAATACAAATTTTGTTGTAGTGATAAATTGACCCTAAATTTGATGTATTAAAATTAAGTTTTAGAAACTAAATTTGATAAATACTATAAGATTTAAACATGTCACAATTTGTGAGTATTTTTTAAGAGTTTATATGTTTTTCTAAGACTTATAAATTCAAAGCGTCATTGCCTTGGAGTATTTTGAATATTCTACCAACCCATTTAAGATTCTTAATATGAACTTTGTGCAAATTCTACCAACACTTCTAAAACTCTTAAAATCAAAGCTTTGCCATCTAAGAAATTTGTGCAAATTCTACTATCACTTTTGAGGTTTCAAAAATCAAAGCTTCACCATCTAATGGGGGTAGGAGACCAAAGACAAATATATTAATGAAACAAGTATAAAGACACATTAATGAACAAAAATTAGTACAAGGAGTTAGTTTATAATATGTAATACAACACCAACTAAAACAAACAAGATTAGTACAACCAAATTAATTCCAACTCAACTACAAAACAATAAAGGCCCCCCTAAGTAGCATCGCTAAGGTATGGAGGGAGGAGATCTCTAAGATTAGTACAATGTATCAAATAAACTTTCAAATCAATAATTTAGTAAAGAACAACTTGCAACGAGCATATACAATAGCAAACTTTGAAGTTTGAAGAGATGACAACAACAACTCCCTAAAATAAGTGATTAGTGATTTGGCTCCAAAATAATAATAATAATAATGGATATCCCTCTCATTTTCCTACAAATAAATATATCTATTAGAATTTCCATCCTAACTCTTTGATTTTCTACTTTCTACGTAGGTCTTAAACTTTAAATTATGAAAAAATATTTCAAATCACAAACAAATTGTGAGGTCATTGCAAGAAAGATTATTTAAATAGCATAGCATTTTGCACAATACTCAATTTTTTCTTCGGGAGTACTTTTAAATTAAAAAATAATTTTTAAAAATGTGAAAAATATGTTTAATGTATACACCTTTAAGGAGAAGGTATTCTAGGAAGGAAAAGTATAGAAAAATTCTCTAAGTAGGAGAACTAGAAAAGTGCAAAATCTCATGAATTTAGGTTCTTTCATTGTAGTTTCACATTTTAATTTGTAAAAAATAGAAAAATTAAAAAACTCCTTTTCTAGTCCTTTCTAGTATTTTTGGCTATGCTATTCTAATTCACTTTTATTTCTATACATGTGTTTTTTCCACCCTTTCTTCTCTTCTCTAACTATTCCTACCTATTTTATTGCCTATGTATTTTTTGTTAATCCTTTTTTTTTCGAATTTAATGTCAAAAAACAAGATTAGTTAGAAAAGATGCAACTAGTTTTTAAGAAAACTAAAACTAGTTGGGAAAGGTCTAGTTAAGAAAAAACAAAATCAGTTCGGAAAGAAGCCAGTCAAAAACTAGAACTAGCCGAGAAGAAACTTGAGTCATACTGGTAGTTGGTTGCTTGGGTGGCTACCATGTGTTGTGCTCCATAGGCTGAACCTTGGTGCTAATGTAGCCGGTAGTACTGCTCAGCTACTCCCTTCCACAGACCGTGGTTGATTTGGTGAATTTTGAGAATTTTAACCTTCAGCCTTTCTAAGTGTTGGAGAATTTTTTTTTCCAAATACAAATTCTTTTTAAGCTTTTGGATTTTTGAAACACAAAGAGTCACTTTTAAAATGGGGTATTGTGAAAAGATATAACACCAATTTTGGAGGACTAGACAAAGATTTTTGACACTCTACTTGAATTTTAAAATTAATGTTTTGGAAACTAAACTTAAAGAAGTGGTAACAACCATTTTTTGGAGGATTTTTTTAAGACTTATGGGTTCAAAGCTTCGCCATCATTTTAAAAGACTCTAAAATTCTATCACTTTCAAGTCTTTTGAAGTCAAAGCTTCACCGTGATTTTGAAAAGACACTAAAGTTCTATCCATTCCAAATCTCTCAAAGTCAAAGTTTCACCGTTCCAAGTGGGACAAGCAAAATCAAGTACAAAACTTGGATAAGACAAGTTAGTACAACCATCAAACTACAATGTTTGTTAGTATAAAAGTTAGTATAAGCTAGATGAACAAACAAATATTAGAACAATTGTGTTAGTAAAAAATACTCCAAAAACAAACACTAGAGGCCCCCCTAAGCAGTATTGCCAAAGTATGGAGGGAGATAGTTTCTAGAATTAGTACAAATATTGGAAAATCAACAACAAACCTCAAGAAAATGGCCAAAGATGGTGCCAAAACTTAAAACAAATGTAAATAAAGGCAAAGTTTGAAGGGATCCCAATGTCCTTCAAAGAGAGTTTAAAAAAATAGTAATAAAAAAGCTTTAAATGCTCCAAAAACACATAGGTTTGCAACTTTGGTTCAAAATGGCTAAAAACTCCAACTAAATGGACCAACGTATATAGAATGCCAAAATAATGGCTAAAAGGGTAACAAGGGGTTTAAAAATGAATCTAGGGGTGTTTTGAGAGGAAAAAGGGTGTCCTTATATACTCTTCCAAGGACAACTCCTCCCTTTCATTTTTCCTTAGGTAATCCTATCACTTGAGATTTTTCACCTAATCTTTTATTTTTGACTTTCATGCTACTTCAAAACTCTAACTTTTAGAAAGTAACTCCAATTCACAAACAGATTGCACTATTAGCTTTAGAAGGTCATTTTTTATTTAAGAGAATCTTCAACCCTTTTTTTGACACCAAAAAAACAAAAATTCCTAGTACCAACTTAAAAACCAAAAGGGTAAAAATCCAACTTTCAGAATTTGATTTTTTTGTGAAAAGTAACTAGCCTAGGTGTAAAGGAGTAAGAAAAGATCTAAATTAGACCTCATTCTAATTTCATATGCTTCCATAACAACGATCAACACCACAAATTTTCTTCAATTTCATCGATTTTGAACAATCTTACTGGTTTGGGTACTTTTAGCTATTGGAATGTCTTGAAACTTGTTGGAGCGTGTTATTCATATAAAAAAAGATTTACTAATTTTTAGTGAGATTTTACTGCAACTAGGGTAATTCCAAAAGAAATTCCATCGTAAAATTTAGTGGGTTGACCGTTCAGAAAAATATCTTCTAACTATTAGAAAATTCCAAAATTCTTTACAAAACCTCTTATGGAATTTAACAAAAAATGTGCAAGCTTATATTTTTACTTTGCGCATTTTAAGGAGAATCAAATCCTGCTATCATTTTTAAATTCCAATGGATAGAGAATCTTCTATATGGAAAGAAATCTTGGCGAATTGATTGCGCCATTGGATTTGTGGTATGATTTTTGCATTGAATTATCATACTTGGATTGTAAATGTCTTTCACTGATTCATCTTGAATTTTTTTTACTTGTAAGTTAACAATTGGGATTTCTACTATTTCGTTGATATAATGGGAAAATTGAAACCTCTCTCTAAGAATCATTTGTAGGATTCTTATATAGTTTCCTTAGATCAATTTTAGCCAATATGTGTCGCATGCATAACAGGTTTAGAAATTTGGGCAATTTCTATTTAATATGTTTATTATGTACAATTTATAGGTTTCTACCCTATTTACATGAGGGATTTGGCTATAATTAAGGAAAAATATAGTATCTAAGACCAAATGCTATAATGACATGTTACATACCTATTTTGATTTTACACTCTTTTTTGGGCTTTTTATATATAAACTATACTGTAAAACTGTAAAAATCCCCCTCAAAACAAATTAAAAGTTCCAAGTAACAAAATGGGGATTCACAAAATGCAAGAACTTGTTGCATCACTTAAAATGCCACATTCTACTATATCCATTGTCTTAACAAAATAGAGAACAATTGGATGTAGTACAACTCAAAAACCATGACCTCGACCCAAGAAACTATTTGATTGTGATGTGAAGACCTCCTTTGATTGCTCAAGCATGAACAATACCAACGTTTAACAACACTTGCTACAAAATTTTAGGTGCATTGAAATACCATTTGCAAATACATTCACAAGCTTGGGTTTAGAAATTGTGTGACTCCAAAAAAACCATACCTCAATGTATAGTACCAGGTAACTCTCATTCGTCCACCCCAACGAAACTGGCTTCAAAGAATAAGCACTTTGACTACTTTGAAATGCTCCCAATTGTCCACCTCTTCAACTCATGGGCACTAATTAGTAACATTAGGTAGGATTAGTAGTCCTTAAACATGTGTCACTAAGCAATTAATGAGATACTAGAAAAATCTTCATAAAAAATTAAAATTAAGAAACAAGTGTCATTGTGGTAGCAACTCCTGTGCACAGCTTGTAGAAGTATGGATGCACATGGAAGTCACACATTTGCTCAAATCTTGCTGAAATTTTCTACAAATGAAGCTTGTGTATGCATACAATCAACACAAATTTTGTTCAAAGAGTTGTTGAATGTGTGGATCTCTAGTTCCTTTTTATCTCTCTATTTCTCTCTTTAGACAAATTCAAGTCTTCTATTGTTATGTAGTTGTTTTGAAGCCTTGTAAATGATAGCAAATTAAATGTAAAGGCTAGCTTTTGTGTCCTCAAGTGGAGTTTGTAAAGTTTGGAGTGCTTGAATCATACAGAGGTAAGCATACTTGCATCATTTGGAGATTTGCAAATTGAAAGTGTTAATTCATTTCTTGAATGCTCCAAGATGAGGCCAGTTTCAGTTCTTGTGCACATCTGTACCTGCATTACTGATGGTTAAAATTCGAAATGGCATTATTGAAGATGATTTGGCAATCCATTAGCCCAATTTTTGGCAAACAGATCATGTTCTACAGTACTTGTAGTGATAACATTGTGATATGATGTTCCTTGCAGGTCATACATTATTTTTGATTTGACTAGGTTCATTTGCATTTTTAAATGTGTTTTCTTGTGTTCATTGTGCGGAAATGGTAGGTCATCGTTTGAGTATAGAGGAAAAAGGGGTTGTAGTCAGCATGAGTCATGCAGGGATGTTACAACGTAGCATTGCAGTATAGTTAGGCATGCCACATTCCACTGTTGAATATGTATTGAAGAAATTCAACAGTGATGGAACAGTGGTCACTCGTAAGGTTGTACGTTGACGTTGCAAACTAATTGATCAAGATAGAAGGAAATTAGGACGTATTCTTACACAAAATAGACGCATTCTACTTGTTTCCATTATAGAAAAGATGACCCAGAAAGTTTGTATGCGCACGTTACAGAAGGAGATTAAACGTATAGGATTTTGTAACCGCATTGCATCGAAGAAGCCATTTCTTAATGACAAGCACAAGGCTGATAGATTGGCATTTGCCCAAAAATATCAAGCTTGGCAAGTGTCAAATTGGATGAATGTGATATGGACAGATGAGGCTTCATTTGAGATAAACAAAAATTCCCAACAAGTGAAGGTTTGGCGACGATCGTATGAACATTATTCATGGGATTGTTTGGCACCCATTTTTAAATCCGGTCGCACATCCGTCATGATTTGGGGTGCTTTCACAGGTTATGACAAGTGCCCCATTGTTGTTATGCCATTTGATAAGCAAACAAGTGCTGATTTTGTTGACGTCGTATACGAGGGTCGATTGAGTGGCTTTTTCTACGTGCATGATGACCCTCAAAGTTTTTTCCTCATGGAGGATGGCGCCCCGGTGCATCGTAGTAACTTACCCAAACAATGGCGAGAAGCTCATAAGATTAGAAAGATTATTACATGGCTTGCAAACTCACCAGACTTAAATCCCATAGAGAATGTATGGATGATTTTAAAGGACTTTGAACAAAAGGAGACCAGGCCAAGCAATAAGGATGAATTGATTGAAAGCATTGAGCGGGCATGGGAAGCTATATCCATGGAGACTCTTGAAATTCTCCTTGCTAGTATGCCTCATCAGATGAAGGCTGTAATTAATGCAAAGGGCGGTAGTACTAGATGGTAGATAGTGTGCCACAAAATATTCTATTGTTATATTTTTTGACTATTTCAATGTAGTAAATGAATATGCCGAGAAACTAGACTTCATTATCTTCCAAACCTAATTTATGGTTTGCAATTCCATGAATTTTTGAGCCTCTGGTGTCATTTCCAAGTTACAAGTTCACTACACTAAAATTGGTAAATAGTGTTGGCAACACTAATTAGCCAAACTAACACTAATTGTGATTTGCAAGGTTAGTATTAGAACACTAATTACACATTCTAACACTATTTTAGCTCTATAGTAAAAAAATTTGCCTCGATCTAGTTTAGTTTTTGGAGAATGGTGCCTCCTTTTGTCCAATTGGGAAGGGCCAGAAATTCAGATTTCCAAGGAAGGGTCAGAAATTCAGATTTTCAAGGAAGGGCCAGAAATTCAGATTTTGAGGGAAGAGCCAAAATATGACGGCGGGAGTTAAGTGCCCCAACACTATTTTCACATGAGTTGAAAAATAGTGTTGGGGGTAAAAAATAGGGAACAACACTAATTATCAACCAACACTATTTACCAATTTTAGTGTACTAAATTTCAGCTGCAGCAGGGGTGGATGAATGAGAGTTGCCTGGTACTATACAATACAAAGCTCAGAGACTAGAATTTGCTAAAGAACATTGGTATTGGACATATAATGATTGAAAGAATGTCATATAGACAAATGAATTGTCCTTCAAAGTTGGCAAGTCTAGTCAGATTCAAATTTGAAGAATTGGTCTTTTTATCGATTGAAAGAACCGCATCACATTTTGTCCAAAATGTTTATGAAGCCACATTAAGTAACTTTTACTTCATGCATGAAGAGCTACAATAACTTAACACTCACGGAAGACAATGCTCCCATACATCATAGTAATGTTTCCAAACTCTAAAGGCTTGCTCACAAATAAAAAATTAGAGAATGTGTGAAAGATAGTTAAAGATCTATTGTGAGATTAGCATAGGCTATATGACAAGCAAGAAATGATCCAACAAGTTCAAGTGGTATGAAATGAAGTGTCTCTACAACAACTACAAACTCTCATTGCCAACATATCGAATCGAATGTGAGCTATAATTTTAGCAAAGGGTGGTGCCATTAGATGGTAAATATTGTACAAAAAACATCCACAATGTTGTATGATTTTGACTTTCATATGTACATAATATAATGATTATAAATTACTCTTCTCTACAATTCCTACACAACTTGTAGTTAAAAAATCAAATTTGAAGAATTGGTATTTTATTACCATTCAAAAAGTAGTTCATCACATTTTGTTGGAAATGCACAATATAACTTTTGACATTTGTCATTTGAATATATTATTGGCAATTCCCATTGGTTATGTGGATTTCAAAAATCTCGGTGTTTTCTATTTTGTAATTGAACAATGAATTCCACTTACCAATAAATATATATAATGATTAAGAGAAATCGTTGAATTCAACAAAATTAAATTACTAAGATGTTATAAAAAATGAAAATGTCCAATGTTGGCAAAAAAAAGTCCGAAAAGGTGTGAATACTAACAAGAAGTAAAAAACAGACTTCTATGTCATTATATATATGTATATATATATATATATATATATATACATACCATTTCTAATTTCCAAAAACTGCAAACCATTGATTTACTCACAAGGAAAAAACTAAAACCAATACCCGAGTTGTTGATGTAGGGTATGGATATGAATACAAATATGGATATAAATATGAATATGGAAGATGTATACAAATATATAATATAAATACAATAATATGGCAATATCCCATATCAATTGCATATCCCATATCAATGTGAAATTACAAATAGTAGGGGTGGTTAGGACTAAGATTGGGGTTGGGAATAAATAAATAGATAAATAGGATTTAAATTGGGTTTACTTGTAACCTTTGCCTCATTATGCATTCAATATGTGGTAAGGTAAGAGCCCCCAATGGTGACAGTGTCACTTTCTACTCATGATAGTCATTTCAAAACTTAAATGTAGATAAATTGTCGATAGCTTATTTTTATTGACCAAAATAATAAGTTATCTATAATCTACCTACATTTATATTTTAGAATCATTACCTTACCTAGAAAGTGACGTCATTGGGTACATTGACGCCATTGGATGCTCCTACCTTAAAATGAAAATGATGTTAGAGGATTGCCCAATTAAGGACAGTCGTGCCCCTCAATTTCATGTTCTGCAAATTGATGAGAACATTAGACATTAAATAATTTTTTAAGTTACATTAGATTTTCATCCTGAAATGAATGTCAAACTCATATTAAAAATTAATCAAGCTGAACACTAATAACAAGAAGTAAGAAACAGAGAAATCACAGCCCTGCGGGCACCTCAGCCCAATCACATTATAACATTTGAGAATATGTACTCCAGCCTCTTTTCAAGGTTGGCATGAATTAACCCCTCATCGCCAAACGGGACAAGAAGTGTCCTCACACATTGTAACATTGTAACAGTCCAGTTCGAAATGTTCTAACTTTTGCATATGATGTCCAAATTTAATTAAACTTATTGAAAAAGTTGTGCATACTAGTCTAGATTGTGTGGTAAAATTTCAGATTAATACAAGACGAATTTGAGTTTGTGAAAGCCATTCGAAGAGTCACAGGTTCAATTTGAGTTCAGCACACTGCATTCTCATGGCTGCAACTTTGGGGGCTTGTATTTTTTTCATCAAATGTTCATTTTCAATAGAATTTGTTGTGTTTTGTTTCTTTTAAGTTCTAGTTATTGTGGTTAGAATTTCATGTCAATCCAAGCTATTTTGAATGTTTGAGAGCAATTCGAAGTTCAAAATCCAGACATTTTTGCTTTACAGTGAACTTTGGCGGCTCATAACTTCTTCATACATGGTCTGTTTTCAATAATTCTTGTTGTAAACGTTTTGCATACTAGTCTAGTTTATGTGGTTAAAATTTCATATTGATCCAAAAATTTATGAGTGACAAAGAAGCAATTTAGTAGAAGGAGGTTCAGCTATAGGTGTGATTTTTCTCTACTTTTTTCACTGTTTTTTAACATTTCAAATCCATTTTGCAAACACAATGAATCATTTGAATGATATTTTTTTCCACCAAAGTGCTTATATTTTGGTTTGAATCACTTGGTAGTTTGAAGTTTTTTTTATTTGAGTAGGTTTTGAAATCGAATTTCACCTCCAAATGTGTTTTTAAGAAAATTTCAGCACCTTTTTCCAACACTAAAACATCATAATCTTTCAATCTCTACGGTCAAATGACCCCAAATTTGTTCCACACCATCTACAACATGCACACAACAAGATTGTATGGTTGAGATTTTCATACCTTACTAAAATTTAGACTTTTAACACTTACAAAGACAAGATGCTTTTAAGCATGTTTGGACCTTAGGCGATGAAGGGTTAAGGGCTACGTAGCATGATGGAGAGCCTTCTTATGAAAAATCCATCCCAAGCAAGGGATGTTATTTCCATAACTAGAACTTTCTTTTACGACACCAATTATGACCTCAATGGTTGAAACTATAACGCTTAAGAGGTGTACATTCTAATGTAGAGAGGCAAAATCATTCCCTCCATATCCAATAATTGGTTGCCACGTCTACAAAATGGGCTCAACTCATGGTATGCATCAATTTGTTTGAAACTCACTACCAAAAAAATTGGAGGGTATAAGCTAGGTGGATACCTACCAAATTGTCACTTTTTGCTATTGTGTATAGTTACTATTATTATACTAGTCAAATTTTTTTATTTTCTTGTTGGCAAGTGAAAGAAGGTACCAACACACCAAATAACATGACATTTGGATATTATATTCAAAAGATATGAAGGGTCAAATTTTTTTTGGTAGATGCTCTAAAATTGTTTCTTCAACATATAGTAAGGGGACATAATATTTGACGTTTTTACATTCTAGTAGAAAAATCAAGTCTATAAACTTTGAGATGGTGCCAAAGGCAAATATATTCTCCTCTATCTACCAAATTTGGAATATTAGTTCTTTCATAACTTGATTATTTGTCTACAAAGTTTTGTGGCCTACAACTCTATACATCTAGAGAACTAACTAACTAATTAGTATGTTGTTTTTGAACCTCAATCACTAATTTTAACTTAACATATAATGACAAGAATTAAGAAGTTTGACACCAATACTTGAAATTTAATATCTTTCTAATATTATCTTCAATGTACATGTTTGACTTGACACTTGAAAGTCTCTCAAAGGCAAATAAATTTGCGTCTAATCCTCAAATTTGAAAAATATTTATCACAACTTTTGTGGCCTAACAAATCAATTAAAATGAATTTATTACAAATTTATCAATACATATGCCCTCTTGTAGTCTCAATCATTCATTGTAAACTTTAAAAAGAAAGTGGACATTAGTTAGTAGTGCCAAGCTTTGTACTTTGTGCCATTCCATGTTTCCTAAGTGTTATCTTTAATTCTTCTAAGGTTTGGAGACATGATTGGACTACATCTTTGAGAAGCTTCCGAACACTCTCTAATAGATTGAAATCATGACTATTTGCAAGCCATTCAAGCTTCTCTATAATGCGTAATTTTCTCCATTCTTTAGATGCTCTACTTCAATGCATTGGTGCACCATCTTCCATAAATATAGCATATGAGATTTTGTCCTAAAATTGAAGTAATTAGCTATCATAGACTAAATCAACAAAATCAATAGCTATGCATTGATCTTTTGGCATGAAAACAAGCTTTGATTTTTTATCTCTTGTAAAGCCACCCCAAATCATAAGAGATGTTCTTCCACTTTTGAAAGTGGCAACTATACAACTTGATGAATATTGCTCATATATAGTTTTCCAAACATGAACTTGTCTTGAACTTTTGCCAATTTTAAAGGTCGATTTGTCTCTCCAACAATACATTTCCAATCTTTAGCATTCCATCTTGCAAAATCCAATCATTGAGACATGTGAAGAGGTGTCAAGAAAGTTTTTTCTTACTACAATTGTGATGCTATTACCTTTATAATAAAAACAATAATCAAATATGCTCAATTCACTCTATTCAATTAACCCCTATAGTTCCAAAGTCCCTACAGGGGACTCTTGGGATTTTTGATAGGCTTTTGTAATTTTAATTTTTGACATTATTTTTTGAAACTTTTTTTGAAAGATAGGAAACGAGATTATTTTTATGGGAGTGTAATTCTTATTTCAATTGGTGCCTGGAAACAAAAGTTATGCCACCATAAGTCCAAAAAGCAACTCAAGGGGCAATCCAAAAAATCACAAAAAGTTGAATTTTTTTAATTTTTAAAATTTTCTCAAATATTATATTTTTTTTCTACATTTGAAGCTTTAATTCTTTCTATTTGGACTAGTGATGAGAAAGTTATGGACAATCTTATTTTTTTAGGCAATTTAAGCATCTTCTTGAAAAAATAACTCATAGAATCAATTTTTGAATGTAATTTTTAGATTTTTTAGAATTTTTTCAAGATTCTAAATCAATTCTTCAACATAAAAATTAGAAAATCAAAATCAATAGTGCAAAATTTTGAAGTTAAGAAGATTCAAAGCCAAAAATTCTAGTCGATCAAGGTATTCAAATTTTTTTTCTTCACTTTAAATGCAAATATCTTGCAATCTATGTGGTCAAAGTTTTTGAATTTTTTTCCACACATTATTTATGCTAGTGTAGTACAAGATCCTATGGTTAGATATGTAAAAAAAACAATTTTCAAATTTTTTGCTCTCTGCAATAAAAATGGCACTTTTGAGTGAGTTTTGATGGAAAAAGGCCTTGGGACTTTAGGGGTTAAATCATTTTGTTCAATCAACTTAGTGCAACATTTGTGATCACCCGAATTCTTACCACCTCACTAGAACACTTTCCAATTACCATCCATACAATAACACTCTTACCTCTACCTCCTACTCAATTCATACCAAAATTGATCATTCTTATGCTCTAAAATGAAATGACAATGTTATTTATGTAACCAAATTATTGCTATTTCCAAACCTAGACATCAAGTTCTCATAGGACAGGTAAGAAGCTTCTAAATAATTGACAAGAAGATGATATTTTGAGAACTATCTATGTTGAAAGAGGGTTCGTGATGGAAGTTTTAATTTTTGATGCATGATGTGTCTAATTCTCCTCAGCATGTACTCATAATGTACCTTTTAAATCATCTAAAAAAACTTATCAATTGGTAAATTAGTAATACAGACATTTTGGTAAATCTCTAGGCCACGGACAAGTTCAACCCATAAAAGAATGTTTATTCCAAATTTGGTGGGTAAGGGACAATTTGTATGCCTTTGGCACCATTTCCAAGATCAAATTTTCTTTCATTTTATGTTAGAAAACAAGATGTCAGAGTATATCCATAGCAACATTGCAAGTGGTGCTAACTCGGTGACGGGCTGAGCTTGACTATTGTAAGTTTCCCCATGGCAAGCATAGTGAAGGCAAAACAATAGCTAACCATAGCCAAATGTGCTAAGTGAACAACCAAATGGGAGGCCTTGCCAAAGCTCAATAAAGGGGTTGATTCTCCTCGTGATTCCAACTTTGAAGTATCAACCTCCAATTGTCTTGATTCCAACTTTGAAGTATCAACCTCCAATTGTCTTGATCCCAACTTCAAAGTATCAACCTCCAATTGGCACTCAAAAGAGCACACACATTTAAAAAAAATTTGAACAAATGAAATGCTCAAAGGCATTTTCATTTATAGCAAGATTTCCTTTGCTTGAGTCCAAAAAATAAATAAAAAATAAAATATTGACATTTAAAAAAAATTCTTGTTGGAAGAGAAGCTCACTATACACAAGGAGCAATAGGTAGTAGAAGAATCCACTAATAGTTATTTAAAATTAGTAGAAGCTTCACCACTCATAGTAAAATCAAATTAACATATCTCACATGGATTGTTCTACCTCTTGCCACCCCAAAAATGTATATAAAGAGCTGCACTTCTCACTTACGAACTCAAATAGAAAGTTAGGAGTGTGTTTGAAGCTTGTGTGAGGTAATTCTTAGTGGATTCAAAGTTAAATCTTTTATAATTCAATCTCCAAGCAAGAAAACTTCTTCGGATTGTATCCTTCACACTTGGTCCCCCTCTTGGCGCATCAGCCGAGGGGCTCAAGACGAGGGGCTCAAGAGGGTGGGCTGGCTGCAGTCTTCAAAACCGCACGGCAAGCCCCCACTGGCCGTCCCTATCAGCTGAGTCTGTGGGATGCTCTCATAACATTATACATTGATCCAAGCAACTCTCAAAATCTCCCCTCCGTTAGTACCAATGCACAAGAATGTGCTTCAGTATCTTTCACAGGTGGAAATAAGATTGGAATTTTCTTCCAAAACCCCTACTACCGTAGTTTTATAACCTTGAGCATCTCACAAAAGAGATCAACACTGAGTTCTTTGTGATGAGCATTGATGCATTAGTTACAATTCAATTCAGCTTTTTACTGATAAAAACTGATAAATCCTTCGACCTAAACATGGATCTCCAAGCTTGAAAGTATCATTCAAGCGTCCATCATGCTTTTATGCAAGCAGCAATAATCTCTGTGCGATGAGCTTCCTTTCTCTGTGTTGTGGTATGTTGATCTACATCATCTCTAGCATGGAACTAGTCTCTAGTGGTACCGAGGCAAGGGCGGCAACCTCTGACCTCTACTAATTTTATTTTCTCCGAACTTGCGGCAGAGGCAGAACACGGCAACAGACACGAAGACCAAAATGAAAGCTCCAATGCCAATCCACATAAGGTAAACCCTCGCTGTTTTGCACAAAGAAAAAATAAGGTGTAAAAGTCATTAATGTCGCCAAGAACAGATTTCACCATACACTATTTGCAATCAAGTAAAACAGAAGTACAATGCACTGATGGATTAACTCGGAAGTTCCTAAGTCCCAGAATAGGAAGTCCACTTCAAAAGCTAACATTGCAAGAATTAAGCACATTGAAAAATGTAATTACTTCCTCATATTGGTTCCTTTTGTTACCTTTCTTGAAGCTTCACAAATCATTTATTTGAACCCATATCGCTATGAAAAAGGTTAATTTCGACCATTTGGGCACTCCGGGATTAACCCCCAAATGTCCAAGAGTCCAAAAGTGGCAGCAACCATATCTACGCAACTTGAAGTAAACCATTTAGGAAGCTTCAAAGAAGTGAACAAAATGTACCAGAAATCATAATCTACATTCTTAAACAGGAGAAATATATTTTGAAGTTGCTAAATTATAGGTTGTTAGCACTAAGAATGCCGTTTCTTATTCAGGCACTTAGGGGTTATAATTGCGGAACACAAGAAAATTGGGTGGAGGTGGATTGCATTGAAATTCAAATGACAGAATTTCGAGGCACACCCTAACGGAACTCTTTGCTAGAGCATAAGCAAGGAGGAAGTGATGGAAAGCTCACTCGGTGTAGGTGGAGCTGGAGGTGCTCTTGGTGGAGGACTTGGAGGTGAAATTGGAGGTGAAGTTGGAGCTGGAGCTGAAGCAGGGGCTCCAGGGGCAGGAGCTAGAGTTGGAGGTGGACTTGGAGCCGGAGCTGGAGGAACTGCGACAATCAACAAAAATTATACTTGAAGTCAGCCTTGGATCAAAATTTCGGGCATCAGAACGGTTATCAATGAATCCTTAAACTTCGCAGTTGTTAAACTACACTGAAAAGCTGGGACTCGCTGGGACGTTTAAGGGTTAAGCAGGTCCAGAGCTTGATAATAACAAAACATAACAAGTCATAGGGAAGTCACGAGGATGAGTTTCATGTAACCGACAATAACCTCAATCATGCTCAATTAAAGTTATCAGAAAACACTATGATGTCAAAGAAGGACAAAATCCATCGAAAGGATTGCGACAATTAGCCCGCGCTAAAGAGGGTAGGTTTACGCACTCTTTTGCCCCTTCAGCACTAAGGAAGTTTACAGGGGTGAAGGCAGGTTAATTTTACCACAACTGTCTTGAAGCTAGAACAGGAAAATTAGTCTGCCACACAGGAAAATTTGTATGAATGGTTTCAGCCCCTTGTCGGTTTAGCTTGGGGTTAATCCCTATCTTCCCATACAATGAAATATGGTCATGCTCTCCATGTTTCGTAAATGCTTGTCACCTCTACGGAAATGGGCGCCATTGACGTTATGTCGGTTCAAAGAGAAGAACTTGAATCCCAAATCAACAGAATAACATTCTCACCTTGTAGCAGCGATCTGTGACGAAGACGCCCACCGGTGAAATCTAGGGACTTTTGATTCAACCCTGTAACCATGCCAGAAACTATTTAAGGTTAGTAAGATATCAAGACATTCTCCACAAACAAGAATGTCACATCACACAGGAAATTTCACTTCAGAAAGACATATGCAGCTAAAGTTGTTGCGGAAGTGGAAATTATATATCATTATTAAGGAGCCGCAGATACCACAAATCGATCCCTTTGTCAACACGGAACCAACCATCAGACGACATGCCCAGTTGCCAAACAAAGCCATGTCCATTTGTCAAAGGTCCAAACTTTCACAAGCCATTCTGAAAAACGAGTTCACTTCTACAATAAAAACTCAAAATCTAAAAGTTCATTCCACCCTAAACCAAACCCCACCAGAACGATTCCCCAAACGAATCCAACTCTTAAGAGATTTTCATATTCTTTGAAATGTCGGATGTCGGTGAACTTGGTGCAGTTTCAGTCCCCTGACTGAAACCTCAGATGTGCAGCGGTCCTAGATTTCAGAACTCTAGGGCACGTGTATATCATGACTTTGGCGCCCTGAAACACGCCATTCTAGCGAGTATGGCCACCGATTCCACTCCTGGAAATACGTTTCTGGCAATACGAAAGCTCAAACCCACATAGACATCCTCTCCATGATTTAAATGCTTTTAAGTGAATCCTTCTGTAGATGGCACCTCCCCCCCCCCCTCGCCAATCGAAACCCAGACTTTCAACGCTCTACAATTTCCCATTTTTTCTACTTCCATCCCAATTGCAACCCATTCCTCTCCCAAACCAAACTGCTTACTTCGGTCAGCGTGTGGGATGTGAGCGCCTGTCAGTTATGAACCAAAATGCTTGGTGAAAAAGAAGTTAGCTTACCATTACTAGGAAGAGCACTCGCAGCAGAGAGCGACACCGAGCATAAACCCAGCAGAAGCAGCAACGCCATCGCCATGGCTCCCCTCATCAGGAACGCTTCCGCAACCATGCACTCCAAAAAATCGAGCCTCAAAGACGACCCCCACCAATCTGTCAAAGTTCAAATCCTCAAGGCTTCTGCCGATAAACGCAAGCTCCAGAAAAAGACGTCGTCGTAGTCCGCTTGAATGACAATTTCAGACCCGAAAGAAGAGCCTGGAAATGCGAGTGACAATTTCAAACTTCTCTCAAACTTGGGAACCCACTTGTAAATTATATGCCTGCACTCCCCCAAACTAACTTACAGAAGATCGAGCAGGCAGACTGGCAAGTGGGGGCCCGAAGGCTCGAGGACACGGCAACGTGAGTGGGGTCTGGCTGGGGAGGGGAGACTTAACTGTGTCAACGACGAGCTCGTGGGTGGCTAGCCAGCGGCCTTTCCTCTTCCCGCACCGTAGTCTTCACATGGCGCGCGTTCACAAGGCACATCCCAACTGGCCCACTAAATTTACTGCGTTTGCCTCATGGGTCCCCTTCAGATGCGAGTGGATACTCCTATCAGTGAATCTCATTTCGGTAGTCCAATCTAACATACACGTACATGATGTAAAACTAGACTTCAGATTCTACAATCCACGTACATATCAGAAACGTAAAAGTATCTTATTCTTCGTTTTCGCATTGATTGCATAAATGTGTGCGAAATGTCCGGGAAATGGTGTGTTGCAACCTGATGAGGTCGTTGGTATACAGTCATTATCCTGCCCTAGCAGTACCGTAGCTTGCTTTCAGTCATGCCTGATCAGTCGGTAACTTGCTTTGAACATTCCATGCCCGTGGAGTTTAGGGTCCTAGTCTCGTCGAAAGCAGCTGCATTTTCCGGCTGAATGATGCGCAATTCAACGGAGCTTTTGCAGGTATAGTTATTTCTGAATATTTTGTATTAAGCAAGCGCAGGATTTCCGATTCATTGCAGACAATGCAGAGTGTTTGCGCTTCCGAATATTCGCAGGTTTAGGTTTGCTCGGTATGACGAGTGCGTCGAACTGTGGAAGGAGGGGAACTTGTCAAGGTCGGATGGTAGTAGTGGGGACGGGCTTTGCCTGGCCCGGTGTTTTGAAAGTGGCGATTGATGAGGACCGTTAGATGGGGCGTCATCGGACGGTGGAAATGGGGCTGCGGGTTTTAGGAGCATAAGCTTTACGCGGTTTGGGGGAAGGCGAAGTCAACAGAGTTGGTTGCAAGTGAACGGGGTTTACGGGGGGACTTAGCTTTTTGCCGTTCATTTCAAATGTCACTCGGTAGTTCACCATCGTCATTCGGTTGTTGCCTAAGCTTAGTCATTTGATTCGATTAAAAACCTAATATTTTTTTACCATTCCAGTCATTTTCTTTAGTTTTGCAAAAGCATTCGGTTAAAAAATTCACAAACAAAATACAATTTAGTTCCAATGCTAAGTTCAAGGCATCAATTCAACAAAATTTATTTGCACAATACCATACTTAGATAGCAAGCTTAGTTTACAAATTATTAAGAAAAAGTGTCAATTTTTTTTGCTAAATCTAGTTGGACCACAAAGACAATCCTATAAAATTATTTTGATAATTCGGTCAATTTGATACTTAGTTAACTTATTAACTTTAATGTTATCATTAAAACCTAATTGAGCACACACTTGAATTGCTTTTCTAGGGCCAAGTCCAAAGATTCGAGTTAAAGCAATTTCTACTTGATAAATGTAAACATGATTTGATGTAGATTTTTAAGAAAATTTATTATAATCCACTCAATCAAAGACAAATTTACCATTTGACCATCTACTATTAAGAAATTTTTTGATGGCAAATTGAAGGAATTACTTCATTGGCATTTAGTGAGAGTAAATAGTTGAGAGGTCTTTTTAAAAATGAATTCTAGTTTGGGTCATAAATCCTTAAAGGATATGGGACAATTTGAAGATGAGAGCTTAACTACTCATTGTCAAAAATGTAGGAATTGTGATGAATGTTGAATTTTAGACCTCATTTTAAGATATTCTTTTAAAAAAATCTGAACTTAAAAAAGTTGGGAATCAAACTAAGTCATATATTCAAAAATCTGTTTGAGGTTTTTGAGACTTTGACTAAAAGTTATAGATAAATTTTAGAGAAGGTGTTTGAAAATGTAAAAAAAAATTCTTTCTAACCCCTCTTTGAAATTTGCCCATAACTTTTAGTTGGAGTCTCAAAACCTCAATTGGATTTTTAGATATATGACTTAGCATGATTCCTCAACTTTTTTTAGTTCAAAGTTTTTTTAAAGAAGATATCTTACTATGAGTAAATGAGGTCTAAAATTCTTCTTTGAACACAATTCTTGCATTTCACTTACCTATGAGTGATTAAACTTCTTATAATCTTAATTTTGCATATTGGTTTACTTCCTACCACTCCACTTGTATAAAGGGCTTGCCCTCTCTTTTTGAGTCATTTATGATTATTGGACTTGGAATCCGTTTATGACAATCAATGGACATTTATTTCTCACTTGAAGTTCAAGGAGGTTATATCCTTGGGTTCCTCAACTAAGAACTGGTAGCTTGGTAGGTGCCTTTATGGGGCAATTAAAATTTGGTTTCACTTAATGGGAAAAGGATAAAAATCCATCATTTTATTTTCATAACCAGTTCATTTCCTATACTCCTATTTTTTTGTTCGAATGTACGACCTAAAATTTTCAAATTAAATCGATAATTTACCAATTTCACTCAGCTGATTTTCTATTGGCCACCGGATCTCTCTGTACAAATTTCGTACTGTAACTCGCTACACTGAAAACTATATTTAGTGTGACCTACACTAATTGATTTAACTCTTGAGTCCCAAAGTACCCTTGAGGAACAAAATGGATTTCGGGTAGGCTAAGGTGACCTCAATTTTTGACATGATTTTTTGGAAATTTTTTATGCAGATAAAAAAAACAATAATTTTTTGCGAATATAATTTTCATTTCAATTGGTGTCTAAAAGCGAAAGTTATGCTACTTTAAGCTCAAAATGGGGTTCTCTTGGTAATATCAAAAAAGATGTGTGGGCCCCAAAGAATCACTTGCAAAATCATATATTGAAGAAAATTGGATCTATCATTAATATTTTTTTATTTTTGAAACATTGAAAATAACAATACAAATGCAACAATATAGACTATCTTTAGACTATTTTTAATGAATGCTTAATGTTTAATTCTTTTGGGGCTAGGTGGAATCTCTACAATGTTTCCTTGTAGATAGCTAAAGGTTGGAGGTTATGTTAATTATCCATATATAATTATTATTTAAATATTTTTTTCCAAAAGTTTATAGTACTTCCAAGTACTACCTCCAAATGCAACAAAATCAACAAGTGCTTTTGAGAATCACCTTATATTGTAATGAATGATTTTTCAATCTATGAAAAAGGAACCCATAGCAGTAGTTCTCCACCTTACCAAATTAAAATTGATACACAAGTAACAATATACATGTGAATGGTTATATTAACAAGATTTTGACAACTTCAATATTAAAACTACATCATCTCAATGTAATTTTATGTGTATTAAATTTCTCATCAATACATTTGGAGTATTTTTGATGCAATTTAAACCGTATTTTTTTCAATTTGGACTTTGGAATGACTACTACAACAATTCTTTTCAAATGGCCTTATTCGTTAAAATGAGACAATCTGCACATTTTGAGACTACAACCCTAAAACAATTATAGTGATTTATCCTCGAGTCGAGGATAAGATGAGCCTGCAACCTTGCAAAATCAAAGGTTTTTATATATATTAATACATTGAAATCTCAACTTACCAAATAGTCTTAAAATTGAACAGTTATTATGATTTATCTTCGAGTCGAGGATAAAAATGAGACTACCAAAAGTCTCAATATAACGAATATGGCCTTTCAACACAAATTTTGCTCTTGTCAGTCTCGTATATCAAACTCACTACAATAATTCTCCATTCTAACACTATGCAAGTATAAATCAACTCTGCTTCAAAAATGCAAGTGATCAATAATTAGCGTTGAAGGTTCTTTTCAACTTTTGGTAACTAGAAAACAAGTTTAGGCATTAAAATATACAAAACTAAATTAGAAAAAAACGTGAAAAATAAAACAAAATGAAACAACAACATAAGGGGATTAGTGTATTAGAACAATACATTTGTATAACCAAGGTAACGACACCTAGTTGTGAAACCTATTTAAATGAAGCCGGGAATGAAGCACTTCAAAATCTTGGAGAATCAAGAATGAGATACATGTTGATTTTGAGAAAACCATTTTACACAAAGAAAACTTTAAAACCTTATCCATCATGATGTCAAATAATACAAACTCACTACCAGAAGTTGGCATTAGGCTATAGTGACTTTGCTAGTCCAAAAGTATTGACCCTAGTTCTCGCTCCAAATATTACAAGTGTAGGCTATTTTTAGTTGTTTTGGGCTATGCGGTGCAAGAATATGCGGAAAAGACGATGGAGGTGCTTTAACAATGCATTATTGGCACACACATGAGGTGAAGTCTCTCGTTTTCATTAGTAATAGACTTTATCTGTTCCCTAGTGAATTGGAAAGTGTATTGATCATGTGGCAGCTAGAAATACAAAATCAAATCTATTTACCTCACTTAGAAGGCCAAGTAGTGTCCAATGTGTCATCCCTACATCCCTCACTCTTTGCTATTTCTTGTATGGACAATTCAATCAAGCTTTTAAATATTGATACTATGAACATCAAAAAGACAATTCAAGGGATTTGTAGTCATTGTGGACAAGAAGTGACTACTACAGTCATTGTGAATAAGTCATTTATATCCTTGTTTTTTTATTTCCTCATAGATCTCTACTCTCTTCTTTCGCCCATGAGAATTTATGACTATAAGCTATTCCAATACAAATTTCAAAATATAGGTGCATCATGAATAGAGAACCTTCAAATAAAGTTGCAGGTGTCATTATATAGGATCTTATAAGCAGAATCCCATCTTAGCAAATTCATTATTTCTAGATGGAAGTCTTCTAGTTGTTGTAGCCTCAAAATTTTTAACACTTTGGAATCTAGCCACAAATAGTTTGATTAGGGTGCTATCCAATTCAATCCTTCAACCAATCTAAGGTAGAAACATCTAAAAGCATCTGTGTACCTTTTACTGCACCTATAAAAAGTACCGATAGATAATAATAGAGTGCCATTTCATGTTACTTGTGTAATAAAGGAAAATTTAAGGCCACGTATAGCGCAAAGTACAAATATGTCATGGCTGTCATTTGATTTTTTTGATGATAATTAACCTTGGAGTGTCCTAGTGCCTCAAATATGGCCTCTTAAAATTTAAAGATTTTCTTGTTTGACCATTATAATCTTTTCAATAGTATGGTGAAAAGACATGTTCTTTTCTCTATAGCTCTGGCCCTATCTCTACTATCAATCAATACAGTCATTTATGTGGATCTCATTTTACATGATAGTTTGATTAGAATGAATTGAGAAGGGTCTAAATTTTAGCAAATACGCTCTGGACACTCAGAGATTAAGCATATATTGAAGACAATAAAGTAACAACCACCATATAGAAAAGGATCTACTAATTATTTTGTAATGTACTATTTATACACAAGTACATATCTAATTAAAAATAAAAAATTGAACAAATTGGATAAATCCTATGGTTAGTTTCAGTGACAATAGTGGCCACATATTAGTGCCCTATATTTGTAATAATAAGCAATGAAGGTTGGTTTTAGGTGTCGCTATCGAGTAGAAAGAGTTTTGCCTTGGAAAATCACAGGGATTCTAGCTATGATAAGAAATGGTTTGTTAAGAAATTCAGTTGAATCTTCAAATTTTCAAACTGTTTCTCATTGGCTTATCTTGTTGGTGGCTTTAAAGGGATTCAAGGGTTAAGGTAGGTGATAAAAAATCATAAGCCTTGGATGAATAAAACAGAGCGGTCAAATCATAAGTTAAATCGTTTGAAAGATTGGTTCTTAAACTTCAAACTCTCAATGACCAACATGGACAATCCAGTCTCATTGTAAAAACAGAGCAAATCTCGATTATGTGGGCCATTAACCCCATTTTGTCACCATGACACAAAATGAGACTAAGTAATGATTTAATCCATGCCGCCCGCAACAACAAAATTTACAAAGAAATGAAAGCCACAAGCCACAATATACAAGTTTTTAATATCTTCCAACTCCAATATTAACACCAAATCCTTGGTTGAACTTTAGTATAATGCCATTGATGATCTATACATTTAAATGAGATGTGTAATAGCTTTTTGAAAAACTTACACAATTATCTACTATTCCTTCAAAATTCAAATCAAACTAATACTCTGTTCATTTTTTATGGCCACTCAAAGTTTTGGCTTCTAAAATTGAAGGCAGCAGATACTCCTTCACTTTCACACTCACATCTCGCTCATAAATGTTCCAAATACAATGAATGATAGCTACTTGGAAAGTTAACAAAATTTTCACAACCTCTCCAAATTTTATTGAAAATCAAAGACTTGTCCATCTTCTATGGTCGGTCAAAGTCTCTATCCTTTCACATGGGAGGCAATATACCTTCCTCTACTTAAATTAGCACAAATCTCAATTCACAACTTCAATTCAAGCAAGAGAGGACTTTTTGGAAAGATAAACACATAATACACAACTCCTTCAATTTTCATTTCAAATTTCTCAAAATTCAATATACTATGGCTCCTCAAACATTCCGACCTCCTAAACCAACAATGGCAAAGAAGATGAATAGTGTCACTTTATCCTCCACCTCAATAATACAAAACCAAGTGAACATCAGCCCATAACTTTCTTATAAAGCTACCCTATCATCTATTGATTAAATATTTAACCAAACTATAAAATTCACTTCCTTAACTAAAAGATAAATCACCCTAAAATTACTAAAGGCTATTGATTTCTATATTTTCCTTCTATGACCTTAAATACACAAAATAAAATTCACAAAATACTAGGATGTCTATTAGATGTCTATTAGAGGTGAAAAAACAAAGTTTCAAGAAAACCTCACTCAATCTGCAAAAACTTTAGAATGTGTTTGATAGTGGTAGCAACGTAATCTGTAAGATCCGTTTTTGTCAAAGGATTGACCGGCCCCTCTAACCATCATTAATGGTCACAACTCTTCTTTATCTAAGCTTCATCATACAATAGTATTGATTGATGTTCGAACCCTTCGAAATATCTTTTAAATGTCACTTCTCAACTATTGGGCTCAACACATTCAACTTGCAATAAAATCACTTAAAATATCCTTCAAATATCACTTGTCAACTGCTGGGCTCAACACATCCAACTTGCAGTAAAATCACCAATGTTTGAGCGTTGTATTGAAGGTTCTTGTACCAATGCTATTCCATGCAAGATTGCTTTGTTAGTCAAGAAGGCCTAACTTCTTCTTCATGACGTTCATATAATAATACAAGACACAACAGTAGAAAAGGCTAATTCGGCAGTTGTGATAAAGAAAACTCAAATTTTGCTTTCAATTGAGTTTTTTCATCTTGGGACTCAGAAAAAATCCTCCCTCAAACCCTCCAATTTGGTATACTAAAATTGAGAGTGAAAAATAAAGAAAAATAAACTAAGCAGATGAAGCTCAAAAGTGGTTGCATCTTTGTAAATAGATGGTACACTATAACAAGAAGGCATCACCTTGAAGCTACTTAGCATAATGTCATCCTTCTTTCTATACTATTATAATCAAATCTATCAAAATAAGACATTAGTATATCTTTTTATATTATGTATGCATTTATAATGTGACATCGCTCTCTAAGTTCATTTCCTCCAATTCACTTTTTAATTCATCTGCTTTGAATGCTCATCACTAGTGTAGATAGATCTTGCATGTAATTTGTTTCAACTGAAAGTTAGTGGTAGAAGCTAGATTAAATACCTTCAAGTGCTTAAAGTTTTTTTGTTTTGAATATTTGTGTTGGTAGAGAGTCGTCTTCAACTATGAATATAGTAGCTAAAGATTTGCAAAGGTTTGGTTATACATCAAAGTATGAGGAAGAGACATTTGATGAAACAAAGAACGACAATTATGATAGTTATGATGATGAAATTGGAGATGTCAATAATCTCAATTTTTTTAAGACAATTGAACTGCCAAGGAACAAAGCAATTAAGAGATGAACGAGGCAACCCTAACAATCACAACATGTACTACAAAAGAGGACCAATCCTTATAAATACAATTATAGCAGAGAAGGGAAAGCAACAAAATGCATATAGAATGGTAAAGGAGGATAGAAGCAATATATCATTCAGGGTTTACAAGAAGGGTAGCCCCAATCTAGTTAACCAAAATGTTGTTGATCCAACAAGAACCTCAAATACATCTATTGCCCTAGATAATGTTGAAATTGTAGAAATAGAAGATGAACATCCAAATACACGATCTAGATTTCAACTACATTTAGAACAATTAAATCTACTTAAAGACATCAACCACAATATTTCCACAAATAAAGGAGGACGTTCAAGAAAGAAGACACAAGTGAAGGAGAATGGAACATGGATAGATTACCAATTATATACAATTCTACAAGTAATTGAGAATGGTATAATGATAAAGATAGCTTCAAGAGTTTATGGGATACCTTACATGTCACTGCAAGACCACTTGTATGGTTCTACTTAAAGCCATAAACGTAAAGTTACATATATTTTGTCAAAAGGAGAAGAAGAACAAAAGCTACTGAAATGGTACTTCAAACTAGCTTATTTAAGGCACCCTATTACTATGTTGAACCTACACATCAAAGTTGAAAAAATTACTAAAACTTGTTCCACTCCATGAAAATAGAAAGGCATACTAGGCGAGATACTAGGTAGAGGATAGGTGAGGTGGTTCAAGAAAACACACCTATAATTCTCTCTAAGAATATTACAATCACTTGAAGTAGTAAGAGCAAAAGGATTGTATGTAGAAAGCGTGACAACTTTCTATGCCAATTTGAAGACATTTACCATTGTACATGAATATCTTCTAAGTTTCATTTGAAACTATGACAAAATAGTCTTTTAGATTGGAAGAAACGGAGAAGTTAAAGTTGTTGTCCATATTAGAGCTAGGTTTATTGTCCTTGATGAGAGAGAGTGGTGTTTAGTGTTAGTATGTATAAACATTGTAGGAGCTTACATTCCTAGTTTCACTAGAAGAAAAAAGGGGGTTCTGCGACTACGCTACGCAACTGGTTTTTTCAGTTGCATCGGACATTTGCGACTGGATTGCAACTAGTGATAATTTGGAATTTTGTAGTCGCAGTGGACACTCTAGAATCTAGAAAACGTTTGTAGCAATACACCTTGTCTGTGACTCATTTGCAACTTGTTTGCAACTTGTAAATTTGTAGATTATTAAAACACTAGTCTTGATGATTTGTAGATTTCAAAATTCCAAATCTACCTTTTTCTAGAGTTTAGGATTTTAAATCTACTTTTTTTTCTAGATTTCTAAATTTCAGATCTACTTTTTTCAAGATTTTAGAATTTCAAATCTACCTTTTTCTAGATTTCAGAACTTTTGAACTACCTTCTTCCTAGATTTCAAAAATTCAAAAATTGGTATTTAATAGATTTCATTAGTTTAGGAAACTTTACAATTTTATAGATTTTAAAATTTCTTAATTTTCAATTTTTTAAAAATTTCTATTGGTTGTAGAATTTTGTATTCTATAGAATTCTAAATATTGTAGAAATCTACAAACTGTAGAAATCTTAGAATTCTACCAACACAATTCATTGCATAAGACAACAATAGCTTACAAGTCTTATATGTCCAACTTTAAGGTACTCTTGACAATAGATATGGGACAACTGAGATACTAAAAAATGACTAAGAAGCAACTAAGATATTGAAAAACAACTAAGAAACAACTAATGTATGACTTAACAATGACTAGGAAGCAACTAAGACAACTAATGTATGACTTAAAAGTGACTAGGAAACAACTAGTTTTACTACTACAAAACTCAATTTTTAGTAGATAAGTGAAACAAATCTATACAGTCAAATCAACAAAATAGCTAAATTTTCTAAGAGTGTAAAATGACTAAAAACCAAATGGGCAATTTCATTAAAATGGAGACATTCCATTATTTGGCACTTTTAACAGTTTAGACTGTGCAATCTGAAATCTATATCCATCCTAGATTTCTAAAATCTATAAAAGTCCTAGATATCTAAAATCTAGATTTTTACTAATTTTTTAAAATCCCGTAGTCTAAAATCTCTATGAATCCTAGATTTTTGAAATCTATAAATGTTCTAGATGTACATAATCTATATTAGTCTTAGATGTCATTTTGCAATTGAAACCCCGCAGATTGAAAAATTGCACAGAGAAATATAGAATGCTACCATTTTAATGAAATTTGCCATACAACTAAAGTACAACTAGAAAGCAACTAGGAAACAACTAGAAAGCAACTAGGAAACAACTAGAAAATGACTAAGAAATAACTTTGGTCATTTTATAGTTGCAATTTTTCTCTAGTTGTTTCCTAGTCATTTTTACAACTATAGATTGACTGCTTTGCGATAAAAACAATAATATAAAATAATTAAATTAAATTTGGTGCAAATAGAGAGGATTTCAGTCGTAGGATAGTTGCATAGGACACTAGTCGCAGAACGGCCGGTTGTGGCGGACACGTTTTTCTTCTAGTGTTTGTACATTCTTAAAGGCAAACGTATTCAACAAAATTACCTTTAGGGATGTGAAGAAGGTGCTGTCATGGCAATCCAATCTAAAGCATAGATGACTTCAAGTATCTTCTATGCTTGGTTAGTACATTTTAAAAGTGTAGAAAAGAAGGGAGGTATTCCACCTAATATACGATATTTTCTAATCTTCGATGGCCACAGCTTGCATGTCACATTGAATGTGGTTTTAGAAGCTCATGAGATGTACTTGGACATTGAGACCCTTCCTTTATATACTAATGATGCATTGTAGATGTTAGATGCAACCATTGCAAACCTTTTAAGAATGCCTTCGAATCCTTGCTTTGAATCATATTGTGATTGGTAGATGCAGCAAAATCAACAAAACAAGGTTGCTACTAAGTAGCTGTTGGCACAATAGGCATCTTTAGGGTTGTAAAAAATCCTTATAGAAGCAAATATACAAAAAAGATTTGAATGCACAAGGATTGTACTTTTCAATGAACATGCTGTTGATGACAAATTTATACCATCAAAGTTATACCAACATAAAGGAAGAGCTATGCAAAAAGACATTAGAGATATTTGAAAAAGGCATACTAGAAGGGATGCAAGAAAAGAGAACTCACTACTATATTCAACCAGAAGCTATGGAATTAGATGAAGATTTTGAAGATGGGCCTCCAAAGTTTGAAGTAGACTAAAGTAGCCCCAATATTTCTATTAGCTAATTCTTGACTTTTCCACAAGTGAAGGTTGTGAGTGAAAGACAAATTGGTCAACAACCACACTCTGACTAGGCAAAATCCATCATTCCCATTGAAAATGAGCTTCATCAAGTATTGGAAAAGTAAATGGCAAAAAAAAAAAAAAAAAAAAAAAAACATGAAGAGAGGAAACAGAGAAGAGAAGAAGGGAAACAAAAAATACTCTAGAGAAGGAAGCAAAAAGAACAAGCAAAAGCTAAAAGAATAGCCCAACAAACAATAAAAAATAAACATCTATAAGTAGCAAAAGAACTCCTAGGGGAAGCAAAACAAGTATGATGGCAAACATACTAATCCTGACTAGGGATAAAGAATGACCACTAAGAATGATTTTTGTTATTGTACTAGGCCTTTATTCAATGCAAGACTCAAGTTCACACATTATAGGAGGCATACCTCCAACCATGCTTTGGATGATGCCCAAAGGAATTGTGCCACCTATGTTTGCCTAAGCTACCTTCAGCAAACAACCTTCTACGTATGAAGCCTACCTATGCTTCCTTGCAACATTATGTCAACTTCCTCCTCCAATACCTACAACCCCTATCATGTAGACATCAAATATGACTTTTACATCAACAAAATCTAATTGCAATTCAAGACCAATTACAATTTTCCAACCCACTCACAATTTTGTTTTTTGTACAATTCAACAACTAAAATGCCTCCACCCAGCAACTAACATTTTTCAAACAATGACTAGCAAAGTTGCCACTAGCTTCTTCATCTGCTCTATAGGCACAATATGATACATCTTTTTAAAGTTCTACACAAACACCATATTGCATCCTTGTATAGTTTTAGATAGACAATATAGTACATGGCCTAGATTCATTTTGTAAGAATACATTTCTTATTGTACAATTATATAGTTTTCTACTACGATTATTTCTTGTTGATGCACACTACATGTTCTGAATATGGTCTTCTTTTCATATCTAATGAAACATTTCTAGAATGAATTCATGTTTACAGACTTATTTATCAATCCAATGAAAGAATTATTTCATATATAAGATGATTGGACCTGAATGTGCTAAAATAAACAATTGAATATTATTTCTATTATTAGATTGTTTGTTTTTTGTTGAATCTTATTGGAAGCCAAAAAGAAAGTTTTAGATTTTCTTCTTGTGCATTTTTGGACATTGTATGATTATACTATGAATTTACAAAGTGTTGAAAAAGGGTATATAAAAAATCCTAGACTCTCATAAATAGAGCTTGCACATTTTAGGCAAAGAATTTGTAGAATTTTTGTTTTAGAAATAGATCACAACTAGGTACAATTATTTTGGTGACATAGTAGAAGACCCCTTGTCTCTTTATTCAAGAATGTTATGCTTTTGGAGTTTGTTGTATGGCATTAAAGATGTAAGATAATGTTTTCAACAAAACATAAGTCACATGGGACCTTTTAAATTTCGATCTAGGCTTTTGAAGTGATTTAGAGGGACTTTTAAGTTATAATCTAGCTTTTGGGCTTTTGGCTTTGTTTTAAACATGCTTCTTAGAGCTTAAATAAGTCCTTGGCCATTAGGAATAGATAAATACTTAGCTCTTGTATTGCAAAAAAGCTATCAATAATTACTAGGTCAAAGAATTAGGAAAGCAATGCATGTTGTTGGCCTACTACACTAACTTGTTCTATTTGTGCATGTGATAATAATTTATCAAAGCTATCTATTTGGAAGTAGTGTAAGCTGAAATATTATTTGATTGTACCAATTTTGAAAAAGCAAGATTTTGTGGAGATCCTAAATTCATAGGTGACACCAATTTCCCCCCTCACTATTAGTTCAAAATAGTGTGATTTAATTGTTCAACAAAATATTTAGTCTTGGAAAGGAAAAAAAATTGTGCTAATATTTTTTTTAAAGGGCATTAGTAGGTCATATTCAAATTCAAATCCAATCACAATGAAATTGAGGGTACTATTTTGTGAGCCTAAAAGCGCAAGCCCGAGAGTTGTAAAGCCTGTGAACCTTTGAATTTGGAATTTTTTTTATAATCTTTTGGGTAAGGACCTAAGACCATGGTTTAGGGTGATGGTGGTTTTAGGGTTGAGAACCCAAAATAATATACCAATTATAGATTTCTAATAACAAAACATAACAAGGAATATCATATAAAAAAAGAACAAAACATATAAATGCCCTCTTTCATATTAGAACTATAAAGAAGTAGAATAGATAGGGGTTTTAGGGATTGATTAATCTCCAATACTACTAGAAGATCTAAAAGAAGACCGCTCATCACTATTTGATGTCTCGCCATTGGACTTTCTAGTCAAATCATCTATGAAATTTAGAACACATGGATCCACTATATGGACCTTGAAGTATGGTTTGGGATCATGAGTGTCAAACTACGAGGCTAATGCCTTTACATCTGAAATGGCTTAGGAGGTTTACTAAAAAATGTCGGGTCCACATAGAACGGTCGATGGTTTGGCATTTTCATTTTCATTGCTTACCTACACAAAAATTAAACCACACTTGAGAACAATGAAACCAAAGTTGCAAAATTTAGAAGCTTAGGGATAAACTTACTCACTAAATTTTGAAGTCTTTGTGACATGGCGGATGGTCACTTCCTCCTCATCTAAATCAAGTGGAGGGGCTATATTACACTCCAGTCAAGTTGCAAGACTCGCAACGGTGCAAGTGAATGGAGCAAACAAGGCATCAAATATAGTCTTTTTTGCTTCTAACACCACAATATGGTGACAAATAGCCTAGCAAGCAGAGATGGACAAACCTACAAACAAATAGAGGCAATAGAACAGTCAATATCTATAAGGTTTAAGGTAAACTAAAATTATTTAGTGTATTCAATTTATGGCCAATTTAAGTCTACAAGATATATTGAAGATACTATTTTATAGATTGGCCCTCCAAACCAAACCCTCACAAGGAACCACATTACATTCTAAGGAGTACTTTAGTGTGTGTTATCCTATCCAAAAAAAGTCTCTTGCCACCCTTCTAAAACATTGAATCAAGTTTGGTCATCAAATATAGTTTGAGGAAGAGGTCATAGATTGAAGTACACTACCCCCTCTAAAAAGTACATCAGAAAAATACTTTGGGGGGATGAATTTAGATTTAACTACTTTGGGGGATTAGAAAACTAAATCTTTTTGAGTTGTATTCAAATGAAGTAGGTGAGTAACCTTATTAATATTTGTTTTTGTTGGCCATTAAACTCTAAAAATGTTTTTCTTGAGCTGCAAAAAGTACTTTTGTGAGAATTAGAAGTACATTAAATTTGTCTAGAAATTGGAGAGTATTTTGTGGAAAAAAGACAAACATTTAATTTTGATTAATTTACTAATATTTTGATAGACTATTTGTTGTGCACGGGATTCCTACTAGTAGATAGGACATAGTTGTAGTTATTGTTGAAATTTAGGAGCTTACATGGCATTCCCTTCTAGGAAATGAAATGTTTTGGTTAACGGTCAAATATCTATAAATATATGTATTCTTGAAGAAATAAATTATAATTACCACATCACATCCTTAAGTGTTCATGTTGTCAAATAGAGAGGCCTTGCCTTGGGAAAACATAGAGAATTAGCTACAACTAGATTTGGCCAAGAAAATGAAGGATCCCGTATTTAAGTACCATTGTACATATAAATGCTCATAAAGCCCTCATATAATAGCATGTAGGTCATATGAAGTACAACATGCTCATATAACCCTATAAAGTGTCATATAGGCTAAATAAATGTTACATGTTTGAACAAAATTGGTAGAAGTTACACATAAACTACATAAATTCTCTTTGAAAAAAATATCCAGTACTAATAGAAGTGCCACAATTGCTCTAAAGCTCCATATCAAGAGTGTAATATTTTTTTGGAAAACGAACATAAATACCTATAAACCCTAAAAATTTCAATTCAAACTAAGATACTATTCAACTTCTGTAATTGACAAAGTTTACTCTCTTCAATTCAAAAACAACTCATCACCACTCTACTTCTAAGCCTATAACTTTCACATGCTAACTTCAAATAAAGAGTGTAATATCTCTCTAAAAAATTAACACAAATTCTTGTAAACCCTTCAAATCTCATTTGAAATTAAGATATTGTCCGACTTTTATAGACAATCCAAGTTCTATCACTTCAAATGAAAGACAACTCCTCATTACTTCACTTCTAAGCTCATAATTTTTTGACCCTAACTCCAAATTGGGTGAATGATAGCTTTTTGAAAAGCTTACATTTTAATACATGACTTCATTAAATCTCATAAGAAAATACCTCCGCCACATAGTTATGAGCCTTCAAAAGTTCTGCCTTCACTCTCCATAATAATCATCCCTCTCTCACTTCTTCATGTATAATTTTTGCATAGAAACTTCAAACTAAGTGAGTAATAGCATTTTGGAATTACAAAAAACAAGATGAACAACCTCATAATATTTCATTACAAAATTCTTCATGTACAATGTGCAATGGCCCTTCAAAGTCTTGGTCCTAACTAACTAACCATAAGGAAGAAGATGGAGACCCTTCACCTCATCTACCATATCATCCACCTAAGCAAATGGATTTTAGCCTTTAAAATGCTACATGGACTTAAATTCATTCATTAGCCTTCTCCTTTCCTCCATAATTTTATCCTTATCTCTTACATGGACTTCTAATCTTATTAAAAAAAATTAAAAGAAAGGTAAAACAAACTTCACCTTTCATTTAGGCAACTTCAAACACAAACTAAAGTCTCAAAATGTCTTTTATAGAAATAAGCAAACTAATGCCAAATAGTTGTTTAATAGAGGTAAAAAAAAGTAAAGTTCACTCCATATGGATGGATTAGGCTCCCAAAAAAACTCTATTTCAATAACAAATATAAATTTATACATAGTATATGTATATACAATGCGACAACGTCACTTTATCTATTCACAAGATGACACATGGCTTTTTACTCTAAAACAATTGAATGCCCAACCACCTATGGACCATGAAGTCAACAAATTAATTTCTAAAACTTTAATCTTAAATGAGGTCCAAAATACTAAGTGAAGATAGAATTATATAACAAGCATCAATTATACTAAAGGCGGAAATTTATACCACAATGATGCATGTGGTCAATTCCTAACCTCACTTAGCATGTCAAATCATTCTACATAAGTCTTCTTATATGATTCCATGTAGAAACAAACAATGGTTATGGAATAAATCTGTTCTAACATTTAAACATGTTCAAGTTAGCCCTTTAGGTTGCTTGAATAAGGGAGTGAAAACCTAAACTCATGACTTTTATCATAGAATAGCTTCCAAAAATAGAACCATAGTAATAGGGCCAAGGAAATAGGGGCCCTATTATATATTTGTGGACTTAGAATTTCTAAGCCAAAATTCCATGTACATACAAGTTTTTAATCCTTAAATTGAAAAATCTACAACTGCTTTATAGTGAATCCATAGGCTTGCAAAATATACGCTCACTACTCTTAAGCTCATGCTTTTAGGATCACAAATTAGCATCATTGCAATAAAATGAAATTAATATAAAATTTAATTTAATAAAATTTAGATAGGACTTTACAAAGTATTTTTAATTTTTTTTCTAAATATTTAATTTTGATTCATTCAATATGAAATTAATTATTCAATTTTGATATAAAAATTATTATTTTAAAATTTTAAGTAAATATCATTAAAAAATACATATTAAATGACATTTACATGAATATTGCTTTGCGAACATCATATGATAATTGCAATTTAGACTAAAATTATGTGATCTAATGAGGTAAAATACTTCATGGTCATCAAGGTGAAAATCATATACAATTGATTTTAGAATTAGTAATAGAAATATACAACACATGAAGAACAAAAGCCTCCTTGCAATTCAGTCACCAATTTTTTTTTTAAATTCTAATGCTTATTCAAACAATAGAGTAGTTTGAAAATTTGTGGATTGTTTGGTTTATAATCCCTCTTCACAAACCTTCTTTTGCCTACATTGAATACATATCAATGCTTTTCCGAATTAAATTGAAATTCTTATTCAACTTTTGTGGTAGTGTGGACACTTTTAGACATGTAGATGGGTTCTTTCTCCAAATTGGATTATTGGCTTGCATTTACAACATTGAGCCCAAAGATTGATGTATTTATTTATTCTTTAGTATTTGTCATCATCCAACTAGTTAAATGCTAAGATAATGACTTCAAGACAATTAGGAGCATATTTCCAAAATAAAAATATAATTAAACGCACCATGGATTTTTAAATATCACGTAATATCTAAATAATTTGTATTCTAGAAATTGTCTAAAAATAATAATATACAACAAAATCCCATTTAGAAAATAAAAAATACTCAAACATTAGATAGTCAAGAAAATAATATTCATTGTCCTACCTTAAAAAGAATGTTTGCCACATCTTTAAACAAGCTACCTTTAGTTATTTAGACTAATGTTATTATCAATGCTATAGAAGAATTACTATAGTTTAAAAGCTCTTGAAAATCATAAAGAAGATTCCTAAAGCCCTACAAAATTCTAATACAAGCTAATTATATAAGCTAACTTTAGTACAAGCTAATCAATTTATAAATCTAAAATCTATAGATTCTTGCCTATAATATATTCCCTCTATTTATGAGACCTTAGGGTTGCTTTTTGATAAATTTATTTTTAGCCAAAATTGTAGTTTGAAAATTTGTAGTTTAATCATGCAATGTTCAAAGTAAGTTATTTAAGCTTAGGACTAGTTGCCATTAGGCTCATGAACCTCTTGAACCTTGAGGTTCAAGCAGTCTCTATTGTGCTACACATTTTAGGCTCTCCTCCAACCAAACCTCTAACCTCCAACCCTCACAAATCATCTTTGTAGAGGAGGAAGGCTTGGACGGCAATCTCAATGAGTTATTTGTGGAAAATGACATTAAAGTGGGCCAATGTCAGGAGGTTTGGGACTGTCCAAAAATTTCATTGGAAATGTGAACTCAAACCTAGAGCATCTTCGCTATTGGAATCCCCCTTCTTCAAGAATGGGAGGTTGAGGAGCCTAATGACAACTTGCTCTTAGCTTCTCCGTCACTAAGGTAGAACTATCCATTCTTGACTGGGGAGCCATACCCAACAAGTAGGGTGCAACTATTTTCAACCAAGGTTGGAATAGATTTACAACCCAATCTTGAAATGTTTTTTCTTTTTTTTCATTTTCAAAGTTGGGACTGATAAGATCATGGCACATGTCCCAAATTGTCACAAAGTGTATAAGAAGTACTGATCCATAAAGTAGCCTCTTGACTGATCAAAATTAGAAGATTTTGGGCTTTGGCTATGGGATTAGAATACTTTTTTGGCTCCTAAAATTCATAATAATTTTAATTTTATTTAGGAATGAAATTACGAAAATTCAAAGTTGCAATATTTCTTATCCCTCTACACAAGGAAAAATTCTATTGCCTCACACTGCTCCTCATCTGTCGTGAAATCACTTAAGTTGAACATGCTGATGCCATACCGGACTAAGGAAAATGCACCGAGCTGGCATCACAAGAAAGCAAAAGGAGGCCGGGACTGAGCTGGCATCGCCTAGCTGGAACCGCCAGCTCACCAAATGGACGGTCCCGCAGACCCGCTCCAGGAAACCCGGCATGACCCGACCCGTCCCCGTCCCCGTCCCCGTTGCGCTTGTTCGAGTGTCGACTATGCAGTTTTCCCAAGCAGGATGCCAGTCGGAACTCCATTCTCTCAAAAATCTTCGTCGTCCACTCCGTCTCCGCCTTTGCCCCGTTCTGGAATTCTCTCTTCAATTCCTCCCCAACGCCCTCTCCCTTGTTTCCTTTCGTCTCCTACAGTCCCGGATCCCGATTTTTCAAACAACAGGAATCTTTGCTTTTCTTTTTTCTTTTTTCCGTTCAGGATTTTGGAAAATTTCGAGAGTGTTAGAGAGGAAACAAGTACAGGAGGTGGGAGAGGAAGAAGCGGTCTGCGATGTCGGCTCGCAAGCGGACCTTGTTGAAGGTCATCATCCTCGGTGATAGCGGGTACGATCGTTTATTCCCAGGGTTTTGGTAGTTTTTTAGTTTTGTAAATTTTGTATGAAAAGAGGGGCTCTTGTATGAACTTAAGGGTGTTAGGATATTGTTGTGGATGGATATTCTTTGTTCTTGGTGTTTGTGATCGACTCAGGTAGTTTGTCAGTTGAGTCGTAGATCCGAACTTTCTGGTTAGAATTGGAGGTTTCCATGTGTTGTGAATATAGAAAGTTTCATGTGCTTTTATGAGCAGTATTTTTATAGCCATGCACCGTTCTCATGGAAAATATTCGTGATTTAAACTCATTCTTAGGATTTGAATTAGGGAATTGTTTATTTAGCGATGGATTTAGGGTTTGAATTTCCTTTTGAGATTAGGTTAGAAGAAACTGCGTTCCATTGGCATTCTCTAGACGATTCTTCTCTGTGACAAAACCTTACTCTAACTTTGAATGGAAAATTGTTGGCACTTCCTATATTTTGTATGCTTAAGTCTTTGGTTTCTGTTTGGTTGAAAATGGCAGGGTTGGGAAGACGTCTTTGATGAATCAGTATGTTAACAAGAAATTCAGCAACCAATATAAAGCTACGATTGGGGCAGACTTTCTGACAAAGGAAGTACAAGTTGAAGACAGACTCGTTACTATGCAGGTGAGCCTCTTCGTCTTGGGGGAGCATAATATTTTGTTATAGAACTCAGTCAGCATTTAGTAGCTCGCATAATGTTAACAACGAGGCTTTCTTAGGTATAACCTGATGCTGTCGCTGAGCATCTCATTCCCAGAGAGTCGTTAGCTCCTTCTGCTTTTTGTTGACGATTTTCGAGGATTGGAGATGTTTTGAAGTAGGGCTTCAATCTGTGCACGCATCATTTCTTGACTGAAAAATGTACTTTCTTTTTTACAAATTGAAGGGTTTCTGTTTGAGCAGATATGGGATACAGCTGGGCAGGAGCGATTTCAGAGCCTCGGCGTTGCTTTCTATCGTGGTGCAGATTGTTGTGTTCTTGTTTATGACGTCAATGTCATGAAGTCTTTTGACAACCTTGATAATTGGAGGGAAGAGTTCCTAATTCAGGCAAGTTTTCATATTCATATGAAGAGATCTTCATGGAGTCGTGCCTGAAGCACATTGGCGCGTGTAGTATCTCTGTCGCTTTCTTTTGCACTTCGTTGTTCTCTTTGGTATTGCACGCTTCCTTTTCGCGTTCAGTTATTACACGCAATTTTTCTCTTTTGTTGCGTAAGGAACTTGGTAAATCGTCAATTGTGCGTCATGATCAATGTTTGGGCTTCACTATCTCTGACATTGACGATTTACAGGCAAGCCCATCCGATGCGGAGAATTTCCCCTTTGTGGTCCTTGGAAATAAAGTGGACGTAGATGGTGGCAACAGCCGAGTGGTATGCTCCATTGATCCTTTCTCAATTTTAAGCTGGTTATCTATGTTTGAAGGGGGTGGGGGGGTGCCCACAAGATGATGATGGTGCGTTTTTATTAATTTATATCAATTTTATCAATTTGGGATTGCATGCTCTCCTTTTGCAAGCATCGTAGCTTGATGGCTAGCTCGTCTATGTATCCATTGATACCAGATTCATCTTCTCTACAGTTTCCTTTTGGATAAGCTTTCGAGTAGATGGACAGTATTGATGTACCTCTATTGGCATTTCAACGGTTTATTCACTTGTTTTTTACAACAGTCCGTCAATGCTGAAACTATTTGAAGAAAGAAATCATTCTGTTTAGCACTTCCACTAAGGTGGCCATTTCCCTCTAGGTTTCTGAGAAGAAGGCCAAAGCTTGGTGTGCTGCAAAAGGAGGCATTCCCTACTTCGAGACATCTGCTAAAGAAGACTTCAACGTAGATGCTGCGTTCCAGTGTATTGCTAAGAATGCATTGAAGAACGAGACTGAAGAGGAAATGTGAGTTTACATTTATGTCGGTACTATTTTCTTTATAGGATGGCGTGTGGTATCCAAGATTTTGATCTGGTTGTGCAAATCTCTGGCATGTGGTGTGCAGTTACCTTCCTGACACAATCGACGTAAACGCCAGCAGGCAACCAAAGGCTTCCGGTTGCGATTGTTAGAGTAACTGGAGTTACTGCAATGGTACCTGCCAGAATCTTTCCAGTGGCCAGATGAACAAAGGTTGGGTGATCAATCCACTATCTCTAACCGATCTGCATTATGCTGTCTCAAGTGGTGCTGCGACTGGATCACCGAATGTGTTTACACTGACGCTGTGTTGGTGTTGTAGCGATCGGCAACAGTTGATGCGTTTTGTGTAGATTGTTTGTGGGGCTATTTCATGGGCATCATTCTGGAAAGGGGGCTCTTCATGCTTGGTCCAATTCGAGTGTAAGTAGGGTAGCGCAGCGGTATCAAGAAGTATCAATGTTTTTGTAGGAGCTCAGTTACAAATACAGACAGCTGTGCGTCCGATTAGTAGGGGTGAAGGTGGAGTACAGTATCATCAACTCAACCTTCCCCCTTGCTCTATGTACGGTATAATAGTAGTGAAAGAGGTGGGACGGAGGTTGGTAGGGGTATGTGTGCAATAAGGATGTACGTATGGCTTTTGGGTTGATGGTTTTCCATAAAGACTATTCATGTATCTGACCAAGGAGTGGCCAGTGGCCTATGGCCGATATGCGGTTTTTGAATTTAATTGATAAGATTTTGTATCATCTATGATTTGAAAATATGGTTCACTAGGATTGGATTTAGGTTTTGTAACATACCGTATTCACTTAACAGTCTTTAGCAGTTGGGTGACTACACCATTGTCTACTCGGTAGATGGTAATCGAGAGAAAAGGCTAGAAAGTCTCGACATTCACCATAGGTGATGCAAGACGCTTACAATGAACATTATCTACGCATTACCCTGTAACTTTTAGGAAGTGTCTAGAGAGTGTAATCGGACACTCAATAAAAGGTTTATATGAACTTAATGAAAGGTTGGTTGTATATGCACAGTATCCGGCAGCTAAGTTACGGACACTTCAGGAACCTTTGATGAACCAGTCTTATGATTAACTTCACGTGCATGCACAATAATCAATTCAAAAATTATGCACGTGGGTTGAAGAGTGGTTATATATTGTGGTGGTTGCGGAGTAGCGAAGGTTCATTACATTAGTCCCAATGAATTCGTATCAAATCAACAATTACGTGAGAAAAGTCACATTCCATTGGTGAAGGTAGTACATGTGTTGTTCAGTGACCTCATAGATGCTAGAGTACATGTATGCATTCCAACTTGTATAAGAACAATGAAGTTGTGCTTAGGCACTGAGTTCGAATTGTGGCTTGGATTTCAGAGGGTCATTTTTAAGGAAGAGTTGTGGCAATTTAATAGTATGTTACTGCCAATTCTTGTGTTTACAAAGCTGCGATTTGCCACGACAAAAAAGAGGGCTTGCCTTGCTGGTACATCAGCATGACTTGCAGTTGTTGATCAATGTGCACGTCTGGCTACAGTTCAAGCCCAGATGACAACAAAAATTCTGCACGCGCACATTGAGAAAATATATTCAGGCTCTTCGCTTCAACAATTGTGTTTTAGTCAAAAAAAAACTTCCCTCAGAATGCACATTAGGCACAAAGGCTTGCATTCATGTAAATGGAAGTGTAGAGACAAAGGCCCGATTGCCAATTGATAATAATTTCCATTGTCCACACTCCACAGACGATGGCCACTGCCTTAGTCAGTTTTCTGGGTCAGAAAAAATCTTTACAGCAACAAGATACGAAATCGGCGCTTTTATCCTCACAAAATCGTTTAAAAAAAAATCTCAATCGTCCAACTTCAGGACGCTGCTGGTGTGATTCAACATGAACAGAACAAGAAATGCATCGTAGTGATGAGAAGAGACAGCAGGTCAGAAATCTCGTGTGGAAAACACTGGAATCAGAGCATCGTGGATGCTATCCAAGCATGTTATCGTCATCCCTATACTGTCCTTCTTTGATAAGACATCAGCACTATGATAGTCACAACACACTAGAGACGACCTACCAAACCCTATTCTCATGGAACTGAAACTGGTGGTCAGAAATCTCGTGTGGAAAACACTGGATTCATGGCATCTCAGACACTCTCCTCTAACGACCATCATCGTTCCGCCATTTGTTCATCAAAAAACTTACATACCATATCCCAGAACAGAGAACACGAAGAACAACAATATGTGCGACCTTATTCAACCTCCATTGCGACTCTCGCGTTAAGAAGGGCTGGTTGGAAGGTCACTTAAAACAATCTGTGCGGCTGATAAACTTGCCGTGTGCTGGGGCCTCTCGGCACACAGTTCGGCCAGCGCACACCTAGATGGACGGACAAGAACCCAAGTGCAAAACAGCCTGCAACGATATCGACCACGAAGACAGACAGATGCAGTAACACACATGATGAAATATCGAGGAGCCGAGCGTTGGTGCCCTGGGGCAAATATATGTACTAAGAGGCCGTTGCCAGGAAGAAGAATAAATAGTGAAATGCAAAATATTAGATGAAGACATGGGGGGGAATATGAAGGTGCTGCTTTGCATGCGCCTCAAACCCTAACCCTAATCGTAGCCCCATTTTTTATTGATACCCTGGAAATACCCGGTTGTCACTGTACAGCAAGTTCTACGAGCAGTGTAATATTCATCATTTTTAAATAATTTAGGTTTAGGGCTGGATGACTCAATTTTGAGCGTAATCCCCAAAGTGTACCAGAATAAATCCAAAGAAAAAGTAGACTGTTGTTGCAGTGTTGCACAATGTCCAAAGAAAAGACATTGAAATTAGAGCACAGTTCTAGAACATCTATTGATTCTTCTTTCACCTTGAAGAACTTTTGCATAAGGTAGGAGGCTCAAAATATGAGCGGGCATTAAGAACTACTTATATAGGTGGTTGTGAATGGATATGAAGTGGTTCTTAAATGGACCTTTGTAGTCCTTGAATGAATAAAAAGAAAAAAAAACATTGTTAACGACAAGAGCCAATCATACTCTTTGCTTTCCCATTTATCTTCAGAAGTTGCAAGTGAAGAGTTCATGGAAGTCCTAGGGACATAAATAGGGGACTATACCACATCTTGTTTGAAAATTCATATCTAATTCAAAAATGATCCCAAAAATATGAAACAACTTGGATTAGATGCCAATTCCTCTTTTCTTTCAAGGAAAATTTACTGAAAAATATTTTGAGAAGTTTCACCTTCCCAAAATTCAGTTTCAGTCCTTAGATGCTTGGTTTATAGACCGACTACCTTATATTGTTTTCAAATTCCATTCTAGAACTTCAACTAAATTTAGAGCCAATTTGATTAAAAGTCATTGATATTAAATAAAAATTTTAGGTTTCAGGTCATCCTACCACATCCTTGCAACTCACTCCATATATATACCTCAATATAAATCTAATAGAAAGTCATTCATCTTTAAAAGAATGTGTATGTTTTTAGTTAACGCAGTTTCTACATCTTTTGAACTCACTGTGACAAACTGTCACAATGAGCTAAAAAAATCAAATTGATCTTAGTACATCCCCAATGAGCTCAAAAAAATAATTTAAATCAAATTTTTATACCTCCTTATGAGCTCAAAAAGTTCATTTAAATAAATCTTTTTATACACCCCCTACTGAGCTCAAAAATAAATCTTAAATAAATTTTTTCACATACATCCACCCCAAAGAGCTTAGAAAAAATAATTTAAAACAAATTTTTTCATTACTCCCTCCCATCCCACTCTTTTGTAGTTTCCAGGTGGAGGTGGGGGTGCCAATCGATATGGGATATATCCGTATTTAATCCATATTTGTATCATATCTGTATCAAATCATATCGTATATGTATTGTACCGTATCCATGTCAAAATCCTAAGGCTCTTGTTTTTCCTCAACATGATGCTCCATCAATAGTTGGGAGAAGGATAATTTTATTTTTTTAATCTGATCAACAGCTCAAGTTTTTCAAAGGGGAGAGGCGCAACTAATACAATAGAACACATCTTTTTGATACATTGTCTATGGTCCATGTTGTGTATTTTCCAATTATCGCAAGGAATTGGAAAATGATTAGTTGAGAATCTTACAAAAAAAACTATAAAAAAATACTTTATTTTCATCCTACTTTATTAAGTAGAAATAGATTAGAGATAAATAAAAAATAAATAAAAAATAAAAAATAAAAAACATTAATAGTTCTAAGAATAGCATAAATTCAAACTTCATTTGAATATACTAATTTAGTCATTTTCCAATTTTTGTTTAACCTAAGAAATGTGAAAAACTAAGATATCTTTCAAGTTCTATTTTGTAGAGAGGATATGAAGCCATGCATCCATACCTTTACTTTAAAATTTGTCCATAATTTTAAGTTTAAAGCTTTAAAATCACAAATACGTTTTAAGACTTCAGACGTAATTTGATTGCTCATATTTTATCAACCAAAAAAATTCTAAACTTGATTTATTTATTATGCTTAACTTCTAAAGTGCCAAGGCCTCTTTTCCATCAAAAATCATTCAAAACTGCCAATTCTATAGCAAAGAACAAAAAGAAATTAAGATTATTTTTGCAAATTGGTATTAAAATGTAGTATCTTGTATTAAACTAGTGTAAGAATATGTGAATGAAATTTCATAAACTTTGACTATGTAGATTGCAAGATATTTGTGTTTAAAGTGAAGGAAACAAGCTTTTTTGCACCTTGCTCAACTACATTTTTTGGCTTTGAACCTTCATAACTTTTAATTTTTGTTTTACTAATTTTGAATTTCTAATCATATATGATGAAGAATTGAGTTGAGAGTCTAAGGAAAAAAATTCAAAAAACACACACCTAGTTTTCATGCATTGAAAGGTTGTTAAACAAAAGTAGATTTAAGATTGAAGGAAAATCTAAATTGTTAATAGCTCTAAGATGAAATTGAAATACACTAATCTCAATGATGAAATTGTTCTAGCAAGAGATTTGACCTTGTGACTTTTTTTAATTGTGATGAGGTCATAATGAATCTTGCAAGTTATTTTTTCTAAAAAATGCTCTAATTGCCTGAAAAACAAGATTGTCCATAATTTTCACATAACAAATCCAAATGGAATAAACCAAAGATTTTCATGTATTAAAAAATATAATCTATACAGATAAAAAAAAACTAAATTTTTTACTTTAAGTTTTTTAAGTTTTCTTTTTGCTCACTAAACTAAAAATAGACTTTTTATGCTATAACTTTTGCTTCTAGACTCGAATTGAAATAAAAATTATATTTTCAACAAAAAAATGTGTTTTCCTATCTTCATAAAAGGATTCAAAAAATCACACAATATTGAGACCATAGGAACCTGTCTAAAATCCATTTTGTCCCCCGAGAAGATAATGGAACTTTAGGGGTTAAATGAAGTCTAAAGTTATACTACAAATTCCATTATTTCATTTTAACTTGACTATGAACTCACGTATATTATAACATGGATAGTTGTACCTTACTCTTGTGTGCTGTCTTTTGAATGCACAATCACTCATAGGACGTACTAGCCAATAATTAATCCTAATTATCACCTAGAATACACCTCTAATAACCAATCCTATACAAATACAAAGACATATGTTTGGCTATAGAACTCAATCGTTTGAATTGAAACATTCCATTTAGTATACGACTATACGTTACAATTTACATACTAATGAAGTATTACCACTAAAAATTTGTAAGTAGAAGAAGTGTAGGTGAAAATCTCATAGTTCTTCAAACATAGAATGGAAGACACAAATTGTTTTCACATGATTATTACTAGAGTAGAAAACTATTAAGATTGTCACAGTCACTATACACAACAAGAATGAACATAGCATTATCCATAGTATCTCCTACAATTTGAGTAGTGGTGTCGACCACCTATGGTGGAAATACTACATCATCTTGATTGTCATCGAGCACAACAACATCATCAACATGTTGTTTTGCATCATTTAGAGCAATACGTACTAGGAATAGAACGTATGAATTAAAAAAATATGCATACATTTTCATGCATTGATAAAACAAAAAAATGTAGGAAAATGATATGAATACTTGAAACCACATAATCATATTGTGTTCCTTCTCAAACCTTGTCTAAGGTTGTTGCTAATCTCTATCGTTCCAAGTGCTAGGCGTGATCTGGGATTAGTGTATTAAAAAAAATTGAGTCACATCATCCGTATTTATAGTGACAAGTTGTATCATACATTTCCACAACCCTGTGGCCCTAGTATATTCTATGCCACCTTGGCGAACAAGTAAAACCCACGAAGCCAAAGGGATATATTGACCGGATTGTAGCATAAGCAACAAGGTGCTAGGAAGTGTACTTCCCAATTGTTTTTTCAATTTGTATCTACAGAAAGTAGTGGCCCTTTCAATGAGATTTTTATGGGTCAAAATGATCTAGTTATTGGCAAATGGAGTACCATGTTTCACATACTCCTCAACACCTTCTTCAATCTGCTTAGGGATTACATTCTAGGGGACACACTCGAAGTGATCTTTACCTCGGTCTTTGATGTAGTAACCCAACATGCTAGTAAATGTGGACAAACTAATATTGCAAAGCATTTTACTAAGAACGTGGTGCCCTTTCATTGGAGTTGCTCTAGGTTTATTCCATCTAAGATAAGTCTTGATTTGTTTATTGACCACAACTGCTGAGGATGCCATAATTCAATACATCATTTGCAAATGAAGTCTCAAGAGAGCTTTGCTTCTTTCAATGGAATATAATCCATTGATGCATTCCATTTCAAGAAAATTTTCTATTTTTTTTAAACACATGAGGTCAATGTCAAAGCTTCCCATAGAAATGGTGACACTTAGATCCAATTAATTGGACAGGTACTAGAGGATTTCTTTATTAAAAACTTTTTTCATGACTGTTATCTGCTTTTGGGGAGTGTTTTGTATAGCAATAGGACATTCTAGTCCTTAGAAGACTCCTGCATCTTCCAACCCTAAGTGTACCCCTCTATGGATTACTGCTTTAATTATTTATGACATGAATAGTCCCATGACTGAGTTGGCATACACATAATAAAGAAAATATAATAAAAACAAATTGGCTTCAAAAGAGTACACATTTTCAACATTAGATGAATCAATACTTTGTGAATTACATGTCTTCTTCTTGAAGCATTTCCTTCATGAAGTAGGTAGTACCAAGGTACAATCAATACATTAATGATCAATACAACACCTTCAAGCTAACCCTAAAGAAATCAATACGTCAATGATTTGGTTCCAACAATAAAAAAAGAAACACTACAAACAAACTACCAGGCTTTGTGCATGCAACACAACATCCTAAAGCTAACCCCAAACAAAAGTTGAAATTGAACACCTACACCTTTACAACATCCTACAATTAAACAATAGCTGAAATTGAGCACCTCCATCCTTGAGTACATGCACAACATCATGTAGAGCAAATTTACATTTAAAACCCTCTCGTAAATTGACAACAAAATTGAACAACATTTTACAAGCTGAACTCTAAACTAAAAATAGAATATGAACAAGTGAATATGTCTCAAATACAAATAAATGTTGCATATGATTGAGAGCAAAGATCATTTCAATGTCTAAGTAAGGGCAAACCTTATGGAAGTAAATTTGATTTCAAATATTGAATTCTGAAAAGACATCTTATACCATAACAACAAAATTGAACAAAATTGATAAGCTAAACTTTGAACTAGATACAAAATAAGAAAAAAAGATATGCCTCACATTCAAACAAAGCTAGAGTCCCTAGAAAGCAAAATATTATTGTTCTCAGCTCTAAACCGGCAAAACAACTCAGCAAAACAACTTACCAAGTGAAATCGAGAAAGCTTTGGCGCAAATCAGGCAAGTCTATTGGCACAAGCTTGGAGCTCATACCTAACACCAACATACTCAAACCCTAGCAAACAGATGAAATGTAGACTCAATTGACAACCAATGATATTTTTCTAAATCAACAATAAGGACAAAGGGCGGCTTTTTTTATAACATAATCAAATGACTCCTATTTTTTTGGGCTAGGGGGACTAGACAAGGCTAGAAGTGTCATCATAAGAGATAGTTGTACCTTTAATGGCTGCACCTACATAAAATGTTTGTCTTCTACTTTCCCTTCACAATTCAAACATTTATTGGCTTTTGAAGATGTGTGGTGTATCCATAGTCTAATTCATTTGCAATAATCAAATTTTTTCCTACATTGTAATTAGGTTTATAAACAAGTTCATTTAAAGTTTTTATAATTTCAAATACGTTTATAAGGAAATTCTTTACTCCCTAAATCTATTCAATGTTTTTAGGCTCAAAATTGGTTCTAAATACTTGAACCCAAAGCAAGGCTAAAATCATTCTTCTATGTTATTCATTAATAAATCCAACTTTAAGATCTTTTAGTTAAATTGTTAGAGTACTCCCTCTTAAAAAATTTATAATAAAAAACCTTACCAATTGCAAGATCAAGTTGCTTGAATTTCATAAATAAATATTTTCAATTCTTCCCAAATGGTTAGATTTCATCTTTCAAATTTTTTACACAAAATACATAGATCCTACAACTTGTTACTCTCCATAAGATGTTGAAGAAATAAATTGGAAATACACATAAAAAATTTCAAACAAAAAATATTTTATATTCATGCTTCAAAAAGTTCTCAAACATCTATACAAGATTTTACTTTATCTTTGGAATGTTCAACAAATTTTAGCAATTTGAGGTACCAAAATATGGATGTGATTTGCTTAACAATTGCAAAAAGCCATAAACTTTGGATTTTTATTTATCTCAAATCTATGTAATGTGAAGATTATTTTGCCTAAAAGACTCATAATTGTCTTCTAATGACCCCTTAAAGCCCAACAATTTTTTAACAATAGAGGTTTGCAATGCATTGTTCCTCTTTGATTATTTTTGGACATGAATGTGTTTGAAATTTTTAATTTTAATTGTACAAAAGTAAAGACTAATTTGTTTAGTGTGCATAGAATTCATTATGGAAAATATTGACTGTTGAATTTTTAGATTATAATAAATTTGGATGATCAACTTTACAACTAAAAAATGTAGCTTTGGGAGAAGATAAATTAGAAGAAGGTGAATAATATTTTTTTATTGCCCAAAATAATTAGTATTGTAATATTAGGAAATTTTAATATTTTTTAATTTAAAAATTTGAGAAGTAAAAAACTCTCCCAAATTTGTACACGTTTTCAAACAAAAGGAGTAGAAAGTCAAAACTAACTAAATTGGATCCTACAAATTTTTAAAAATTTATATATGCATCAATTTGTGAAATTTAAGAATTGGTGTTATTAACATATTTCTTGAAACATCTTCAAAAAATTTGGAATCATTCTAATTATTTTGTGTTCATAATCACACTAGATTGAACCTTGTATTTTTTAACCCCTAAAGCCCTAAGTTGCGTATTTTGGGCAATATAGCAATTTTAGACAGCTCACTATAAGAGAAATTTTTATTTTTTTCTTTGAATTTTTCACACATGTACCGAAGGAGTAGCTTTAAGGCCCAATAATTTTCATAACTTTTGACTACATGATTAAAAAGTTATTGTATTATATGTAGTTTTCATTGCTCAATGGAGGCCTAGACAACTACAAAACCCTTTTTATAATTTTTTTTTTTATAAGTGAAAAATCGAAATTGGTTCTTTAGATTTATATGCACATGGAAAGTTTTAAATCATTCCATTAGTTTGATTAATGGCATGAAATTTATGAGGAATTTTAGTTGTGGATAGTTTGTGGGTAGTTATGGAATGTCTACTTTAAGATAAACTTTGAAGTCCTTTATTTTATTCAGTTTTCAATATTTTTGAAAAAATATAAAAACATTATGTGTACATTACAACAATTGGATTGGCATTTTTCAATTCCATAAATAAATTCTTAACAATTTAGTATTTTGAATCATTTTCTACATCTTTCCACTTACTACTATTTTCCTATATGTTGTATAATTCCAAATGATTTGAAAATTTTCAAGCATATAGCCAACTTGCCTTGAAGAATGAATCCAAAGTATTACAACCATTTTGGATATTTTTTTATAATGATCTAACCTTGTGAAGTGTAGTTGCCCGAGTTTTTGTAGGGCCTCCCAAAGGATGTATGTCACTTCAAATGCTAATATCTTGCAATCTACATGGTGGACATTTCTGAAATTTTTTCCACATCTTCTCAAACTAATGTACTATAAGATCCCATGGTTACATTTGTCTAAAAATGTTTTTTTCAAAAGAATTTGGTATTTGTACTAAAAATGGCAGTTTTGAAGTGTTTTTGGTGAAAACATAGTCAAAAACCTTTAGGGATTAATACCTTCATGATCAAATATTACTATCTTTCAGTGAATAAGTGATATTGTTGTGATTTCTTTTCCTATATGGTCTACAATATGTCTAGTTTGAATCCATATAATTACAATTCACATAAATTGATTAAAAAATAATTAAAAATAATTTTTTAATATAACCAAAATTCAAAAATGTTAAAAAAGGGAGAAAGGATTGAATCATTTATATGGTCATTCACAAAATAATGTACTTATTATTAACTTTCATCCAATTATTGGCAAAATATGACATTCATTTTAGTAGGATTTGGCTACTTCATTCATTTTTTAATCCATTTTTTGGCTACATCCAATTGGTTACTTTATAGAAATAGAAAATTGTTAAGAATTTAGTTATGGAATTGAAAAATGCCAATTTCAATGGTTATAATTTTGTAGTAAAAAATCTACATCCTATGAGTTTTTTTTTTAAATATCAAAAATTGAGTTAAACAAAGGACTTCAAAGTTGATTTTAAAGTAGAGAATCCATAAATGCCCACAAACTAAAATTTTTGTATACTTCAATACTTCACCATACCTTGTAATCTACATCTATATATATACATGCGTTGAAATTTTTTATTAGGTAGTCTATTTAACTATTGTTTCACAATAAATATGCCCCTATATATTTTTTCTAATCCTACTTTTTGCCCATTTTCCTACAATCTGTGGTAGTTAACCCCTAAAGGGCCAAGGCCTTATTTCTGCCAAAAAAACACTCAAAACTGCCGTTTCTGTAGGAAAGAGTAAAAAAATTTGAAAATTATTTTTTCTACACATCCAACCATAGGATCTTATACCTTAATAGTATGAGAATGTGTGGAAAAAATTTCAGAAATTTTGACCACATAGATTAAAAGACATTTGCATTTAAAGTGAAAAAAACAATTTTTTCAGTACCTTACAGGACTGGATTATTTGACTTTGAACTTTTTTAACTTAAATTTTTTTTCACTATAGAGTTTTGAGCTTTAAATCTTTATTGTTGAAAATTGAGTTGTTAGTCTAGGATTTTTTTTTTTTTTAAAACTTAATTTTCACGTTAAAAAATTTGTTAAGTAGAAGTAGGTATGAGAAAGAAGGAAAATCTAAATTATTAATATCTTTAAGATGGAATTAAAATGCACTAATGGTGAGATTGTTCTAGCAAGAAAATAGAAACTGTAGATGCCTAAAAACATCTCATTTTCTTGATTTGAAGTATTTTTGCAAAAGTTATAAACTCTGAAGTTCGCAGCCGGTCAACCCTAATCGGTTCGATTCTGTCCATGAACAATGAGATTCCGTCCGATATGACAACCGTAGGTATGAATGACGATTGAACCTTGAGTGATATATGATTGAGGTGTTTATACTATGAATAATATTGATGTATGAGCCCTATGGAGATTTAGGAGTTGATGTAATTCATTGTTTTAATTTGGTTATGCTTATTGTATCTAAAGAATATTAAAAGATGTTGAACAAAGTCCATGAGGTACAACATCTATTAGTAGAAAATTGTAGCATAAAAACTAAAAAAAATCCATTGTCTGAAAAGCTAGGTAGTAAACATTTTCCTTTGAACTAGTGAAAATTAAACACTACCTAGGGGTGTTTTTTGCCATTCTAGTAAAAATTAAAAGACTCATACTACCCCTTGGGACTTGGTTAGATTTACAAATTATCTATTGTAAATCATTACAATGTATTGTATAGTAGTTCTAATATAATATGCTTCAAAAAATTAATGCTATAGTAACTTGAATATTTTTAAATTATTAACTCCAACATTTAAAATGTATCTTATAATAGGTCTCATGTTGTCTCTAAAATAATTATTAGTGAAGTACTTAGGCTAAAACTCCTCGTTACTTTCATCTCATTAATCTAATGGGATGATTCAAAGCTTTCCACGTACACATAAATTTAGAAAAATAAACTCAAATTTTTTTCATGAAAAAAATTATTTAAAAAAAAATTCCAAGATCATTTAATCTAAAAAACCTACATATAATACAATAATTTTTTAACCATGTAGTAAAAATTCATGAAGTTTTTTTGATCTTAAAGAAAAAACTTGTCCACATGTTGTGTGAAAATTTCAAAAAAAAAAAAAAAAAAAAATTCCATTTGTAGTGAGCTACCCAAAATTGCCATGTTGTCAGAAATTGGTGTTCAAATGAACCCTTAGAGGTTAAGTGATGTGGCTTTGAGATTAGGGCGCTTGAATCAATAGAATAATCGCTCATTCTCTCACCTATCAAATATCTCCATGTACTATTGTGATTAGGTTTGCAAGTGAAGTCCTACACTAAAGCATTTTTGTGATCTTTGTTACATTCTCTAGAGGACTTCAAAGACTCCAAAGATCTTACAATTTTATGTTTTCACATCTTTTTTTCTATCCAAAACTCTAAGCCCCAAAGTGAGGTGTTCCGTTTTTTTTTTTTTTTTTTTTTTCTTCTCAAAATGCAAAGAAAATTTAGGGGTTATTTTGCAATACAATTCTGCACTGCAAGGAGCAAATTTTTTTTTTGACAGCTATAATAATTCAACGATTACTTGAAACTGATTAATATTTTATTGACACCCTGCAGTAAATTAGTGTTATGTCTTCTGTCGTACTTGGGAGCATGACGTCAGATCCCACCATAGAATATTTGATTTTACAGCTCCTTATTAATTTATGCCAGACTGCCAGAGCGTTGGAGGACCCAGCCTCAAGGCCGCCCCCACATGCTTCATCCAAATTTGGTGTCGCAAGCTGCTTATAGGCTCCATGAAACCAGATTAAGGAACCCCGCCTCCTACTTCTGTGGATCAATCAAAGCCTTCCTGGGTCCCGGATGTCCGAAGTCTCAGGCTTACAAACCGGCTTTCTTGCCTTGCACAACAAAAGCAAACAATTGAGTGCAGACACCCTAACAGGCGGCCACCTTTAGCCTCTATCAAGGTGGCACATGCAAGCTACTGTAGTCGAGCTGGGCGTATTCTAATTTTGTCAAGTTGATTTCGATGAGGCCGGGACACAGAATTCAGAAATATAAATCAACAAACTGTGTTTAATCAATTATTGTCACTGCGGAGCGAGCATTATGTTGTGGAGGGACATACTGCATTCTTCAGTCTGTGGATCAACTGTGGCGATCTACAGTACAGTACAGTAGTGCGGCATTGAGGGGTCGGACATGCAAGCAAGTGGTATGGTCTCCGTCTCTCTATATGTTGTGGTCATTTGCTGTGGACTGTGGTGCTTCGCAGTTTCCTGGACTCCTGGCCGGCCATCTCCCGAGTCCCGAGCATCACAATTCAGTGAACTCGGGGCTTGGAGGTTAATAATAAAACCGAACTATCGAAGTACCCGAACTACTCCAACAGACTCTGCATTCACATATGACGGTCTTTGGAGTATTGTTATTCATATTACGTGGTCATTTACATTTTGTGTTATGCATTCGTTCCATGACAATGTTGTTTGAAATGCCAAATTAAATATGATGAAGAGTGCGGGTCACAATATTTTATTACCACAATACTAATTAAAAAACATATTTCCATTTCAAAAATTGTAACTAAGCAATATCCCAAGTGTCATTAAATAATTAGCATTAAAAAATGGCAAGTGATGTCATTCTTGGGGAGTCATTCTATGAGCCTTTTTCTACCGGCGTACTTAAAATGCTACACTAAATGGAGTGAAGAAAGTAGTAACAATTAATTCCTAAGTACCCGACCTAAGTATAGCAAAATTACTTTTGAGGTTGTATAATAGTAGTTAAAATTGCTTTCAACTATCAAAACCTAAGGGGAACTGCAATACCGGTAGTCACTGTAGTCTTCAATGAATTTGGAGACGCTTAATGAATTTGGAGACGCTTGTACTTGTCTCCAAGTGCGAGTAAGAAAAGTTCAACAAGTTTACTGAACTCGATGATATATTTGGCACAATTTGAAGCATGATGAGTTTGTCAACAAGTATAAGGACAAGTAGACTCCCCTAATTGCTTCATGTAGAGCATTCTTTTTTCTTTCCATCGATGCATGTATAACATGATTTTTCTTGAAGCTCCCTGAAGTCATGAATATTAATTGGGTGCGTACAATTTTCACAACATTCATCCTCCTCCAAGTGCATTGTTGAGCGCTTAGGGGTTCAGTTCTGAATGTGAATCAAACAGCAGGTACATGCTGAGCAGGGAGGGACAAATGAACAGGACTACAAGGAACAAGTCATGACATACCATTTATGTAATTAGGTGATCGGTACTTACTGTACATCTTTACAGCGTTGATCAGTATAATTTCCTCTCCCGGATCTCGTCCGGCACCGGCTACGGCCTGAAATTCAGCCGGTGGCGTTCCTGACGTACCCGGCGACAGGAGGAGACACATCCCTGGAACTGCGGAAGAGTATGTTTGTCATAGTAATCACCACGATGGTGAAACCGCGAAAAACTCCGCACTAAAGTAGTAGTAGTACACTAATGATGATAAATAGTGTTACCCATACTACCTGTTTTAGAAATGCTATAAGTTTTTACTCTTCATAAATATTTTTACGAAAATCATAAATTTTAGTGTCATTCTATGTGGGAAAACTCTACATCCGTAGTTGGTAAAAATATTCACCAAGAGTAAAAACTTATGGCTTTTTAAAATAAATTAGTGTAGGTAACACTATTTATCATCATTAGTGTAGTAGTGGAAGTTAAAGCAATAAAATAAATTTACCTTTTCCCCTTCCTTTCAATGGGAATTGTCCATGTGTTTTAAGAAAAAAGAAAAAAAAAGGCAATAAAATAAATAATAATAATGATAATTCCGGCCCCGGACCAAGCTTGCAACTCATGAACCTGACTGATTACATGTACGCGAAGCATCTTCGTGGGTACATACAGTAATGAAAAGTGCTCCATCCTGTTCTTTGAAATTCGAGACGTACTGTCAGCAATGGCCGGGCATGATGTGCAGTGTTTTCTATCCAGAGCCCCTGACTAGCGGAATTTCTTGAAGGGAGACCAATTCTTACCAAATTGGTTTTGAAAGTGTAATTGCGCTCAGTTATCAGCTGGCTCTCAACAGATTGTGTCAAATACTGGCCAGGTAGTACAGTTCAGTGTGTTCAATGAAGCGGTATTTCCGGTTTCCAAAAATAATAACCAGTTTTGTGGTCTTCAGAATAGCTAGCGGGGGTCCAGGTACAGTTCATGGAGAGACTTTGTTAAATGAATCCGTGCAGGTAATATTTAGTCCGGGTTGAAAATACTGTCTGTCCTTGGTATACAAGAAGACCACGTTACTGGGTGTATCATTATTCCTACTATCCGATCTAGAACCCTGGCTGCAAGATTTGGGCTTGTCTGTTTTCTAAGACCAAGAAGGCCTACAGTGATGGCGGCAACAACCGAATATCGTGTACAACTCTATGATCTCTTGAAGACTAAGCGTCGTATGCCTGTTCAGAAACTTGATTTGTTGATTTGTGAGACATAATGAAGTGTCCGTGCACCATGAGCCTCCTGCTCGTACATATACGGATATGATTCAACGAGTCTGATGAATTATACTAGATTACTTTCGCGTGAACGGCGCCATCTCAATTAGATTTGATTACTTGAATCGGCTCATCGACTCGAAATTAGTGGAGAGGCATCAACAATAATGCCTGTTAGCCCACTTCACCGAAAATCAGAGTCGAGGAGCTGCCGGTACTGCAGATTTGGAAAATTTTGCTATCCGTCCTGTGAGATTGTGATACTTTGAAACATCGGCTGTATCTCATAATCAGATCAGCTGTACTGGCTAGCTATCACTATGTGTACATTATTCTCGTTAAGACTTTGAAAGCGTCATTCATTATTGCTAACTGGTACTTATGCCCAAACCAATACTTTTCGGTAAAGATTGTACTACTCTGAAATTAATACTTATTCCCGGGCCACGGTCCGGATACAACGAATTTGGACCGATTACTTGAAACCCGCCACTAGATGGCAAATGTATTTTCTAAAGCTGAATCTGGGAGAGGCTACAGTAGAGAGAATGTGCTCTAGCTCAAAAAAAGCAGATAGAGAACAAAAGTTAGCCTCGTTTCCAACTCCTCTCATCTTCTGATGCATAACTGCCATCCATGAAGTAGTACTCAACGAAGTGTCCACTAGAAGCAAACTCGCCACCAATTTTAAGCAGAACCAAAGTCTGACGATGTCCACTGTACACGTCACCCGGAAGGAAACATGAGTTCTAAGTTAAAGTGACATTGAGAAAACATTCCACGTACACATCGTTTGTTCTACACTAGCTTAGTATTGAGCTTCCACAAGGAAAAAAACCCTTACGAAACTACCTCTGAGAGGATTATACAATCCAAACTTCTGGTTACATAGCATCACATCTGGGGATTAGTATTGAAAATACTGGCCAGGTGCCCAGGTGTATAACAACTAGTTTTGGATCATGATCATCTTCTGATAATTAAAATTACCTCTATTGGAATATTGGATTACCCCTTACTACCTCATGGCATGCAACTAGACATTGCTACTACATGTAAATTAATTACTCCTCTATAGAACATGGGTGCTATCCGATCGTGGCTGTAACTGTACCCTATTATCACATGAAGACTACCTTTTAACCGATCCAGTGTTGATGAACTATCTGGTCCCCTCATATCAAACGACGTGTCATTCTCTTACTGACGAGTACCCGAATAAACATATAATACTCCCTGTGGAATTCACACTGTGGATTTACCGACAGACCCGTTGCAGCGCTTGCATTCAACGTTGTTTCGCCAGTTTGGGTCAATTCGGTTTAGTCTCCACCAGTGACAGTCGAACCCATGTTCACAGACCTCATAAACTCCACCAGTTGCACGCGGTCACTAATCTTTGCATCCCATTGATTACTGCACTCATGAAATGCAATAAACCATCTGCTGATGAGTGAACTTCTGGACAGGGTGGAAAATTGGAATTTTCTTCAGAAGGTGGGGATTCATTAAACTTGGATTCTGGAACAGAAGGCTCATTTTCGTCGAAGAAGAGACGCCAGGGCTTGCAGCTCCCCGTCTTGGTCGGAGCCCTGGTCCATGTGTTCGGCGCTGCGAGGCTTGTGAAGAGAGTCTAGAAGACTGTGTTGGTTACCCGATAGAGGCTCCAGGCCGCCACTGCTGGAGCCCATGCCCAAGTCACTGTACTGCTGCATGCCCAGAAAGCTGTTGCCTTCCTCCTTGACGCGCGGGTAGCCGGAGCCGCTGGGCATCGACATGGAGATGTCGGAGGGGGAGAGCTGGGAGTGCTCGTGTTGTTGCTGCATGTAGGCCGAGGATGGCACCACGGAGCCAGGCGACATGGTTCCGATCTGCTCGTGTTGTTGCTGCAGGTGGTGATGGTGTCCCGGGTGGTGTTGCTGGTGCTGCTGGTGCTGCTGGTGGATCTGGTGCGCTGCTGTTTGTCTGTTCACCAGCTGGGCTTGCACCATCGCTAACTCCGCTTGCAAACTCGCCACCTGCAGGGTCACTCCGTCCAGCCACGCAAACCAGTCAGTCCTTGCAACGGCAAAGCAATGAATCCTACACAATTTAGCAGAAGCGTAGAAGCGTAGATGGGACGGAGAGATGTTGTTCCAAGGTAGAGCAGGAATTGCCTTTCGTTGTTGATCAAATAGCCCAGACTAGTGAGGATCCCTAGGGCAAGTGCTTGCAGGCACAGCAATCCCCAATGAATTAGCAGAAGCCTAGCTAGGTAAGACTTGAAATAAAAGCCTACTATAGTTTTCGAAAGTAGCTTTCCATTAGAATTGAACGGGCATTAGAATCCGCAAATGGTGATTACGAACTTTGTATTACAACTTGCTTGGATCCAGACATTCAGTTTCAGAATGCTACCGAAAATCAAGCCAAAAGTTTGAACAATCAACGAGTTTAGGCCCGGAGCTTAAAACACTAGAACGCAAGTCTGCCCAGTTTAAGAGCTTGATTATGACATGAATAGTGATCAAATATCACACTCTTGACCAGGAAGAGCTGTCACGCCGAGCTTGTGGATCGATGACTTTCCCGGATGAATTTCGTTCTGATCGAACGCCTGTCAGTTGTATTTCTGATTAGTATAATTTAATGTAGGGACTGACAGTAACTTCGCCGAGAAAAGAGTCATCAGCAACAGTAACATTTTCAGGGAAAATGATCAAACGTTGAATTACAGAAAGGGTATCATTCTTACCTAGACTCTGATGGTGCTCATTAAGAGGTAATTTTCTTAAGTAAATGACTACCTGTGCACCGAATGCTTCGGTGAGATTGTGATAGCTCTACCAAAACGGGTCCACCGAAGATTTGGCCCAGTATACCTACCACGTCCACAACACCCCGAAATTCTTCCAGATGGTTTCACAGGACTATCCTATCGTACATAAAAGAAGATAAAAAATCAGATAATTGGTACGACTGCAAAAATCAGATTCGTGATCGGAATCTCGTAGATCTAGATGATATCTTGCTCAGAGTCTAGAAGGCGCTCTGGGCAACATAAGTGGAAATCGAGACCTGAATGCTAATGTCAATATTGCGATAATTACACCCCAAAAGTCTAGTTCCCTGCAATCATAATTACCTTTGCGGAGGCTATGAAAAAGTTAGTTCGAAAGCTTTCAACTAACAAAAGCGCTACTGCCAGCTTGTAAAAGTAACGCGTAATCATAAAGAGCTCACTCCATCTACGTCGATCTTTCCTGATCTCTCCATGTTTTCACTAGTAGCTTGCCACACCATTTTCGTAGGTAAAGCAACAGTGGACATTTACAGGTCGATCATCTCCACTAAGGGTGTTATACGGCTCTAGCATTGAGGACAGTACAGAGCCCCGCTGGAGATACTTTAAAAGAAACTGAAAGTTCTCGCTCGTTAATCTAATGACACGATTGAGCTCCTTGCGAGAGAATCGCGAACGGCGGACTGCGCACTAATCATTCTCGCACCGAAAACGGATTAATGTTTCTATTTTATTTATTTCAACAGTAGGGTTTAGACTCCAGAGAAGACCATTAAGACCATTAAGACTCCAGAGAAGACCATTTAATTTACTTAGCAACACGGCACTAATCTCAGCCTACTCTGGTCTCTTACGCTGGTCCAGCGATCGTAATAACGCATTGACTTCCGAAAACTGATTAAAAAACTACTGTACTGTGATGATATTCCTCAAAAAACGATTTCCTGCTGGATCGACAGTGATGCAGATCAATGATTCGTGAACGCGTTCGCGCAGTCATGCACAGGTGAAGGAGCAAAGCTCAAGCATCCCTGATCATACCAGCGGATTTGAAACTCAGCATTTTCCAGAAGCAGGATTGCAAGCATCAGTTCTTCCATTTGAGGTATCAAACTGCATAGACAGCATAACTGAGGACTGAGGACTCTAACAACATCGTATTCGTAAAATGGCGAATCTCAGTGATATTGGCCCGACTGAAACCTTGAATCTATACCAGTCTTAGTTTTCAGAACTCTGAGCACTTGAACGTCAAAGTTTGACGCTCAAATTAAAACACCCGACTCCAAAAAAAAGGACTATCAACCTTCCTAATCGGTTTGAGTCCTTCCAATCAAGTACAGAAACGAGCAATACTCCTACCTATTTGAAGAGTTCATGTGCCTCTATCAGGCAACTATTTTCCCAGATAATCTCAGATAACCGTGGCATTACCCTTGACAAGCTCTAGCAATGTTGTCGACTAATTAATAGACGACTCGTTCTGGTATACCCCTTGGAAAGACCTGGCTATTAAACGAAATCTGTCTTCGACATGCAAATTTCCAAAATCTTAATGCAGTAAGTTCTCTTGTAAGCACATCCGCCTTGGTCAAGTGAAAAAAAAAAGAGTACAGAAACTTCAGCCTTCTTAAGTAACTTGTCAGTTTTCAAAAAATTATACGTTAGAAGATAAACAGTTCTGAATGGGAAACTATGAGCTTTTTCTCTCCGCGTTCAGATGTTTTACTCGAGCTATTGATTTCAGCAATGCCATCTTTCTCAGAGCCAGCTGGATTGACGTATCGAATTCTTGACAATCTCCTGCTAGACTTCAAAACGAACTACAGATCCTGAACAAGAGCACTCAGTCTACCTCATCTGATGGCTTCGACACCTAAACCTGAGGGAAATTAATTAAAGAGAATACCTTAATGATTCGTGAACTTGATGAGAAGGAGTTAACTTATTGACCGATGAATACAGGTTCCTAATCCCGATTATCCAGACGGTGACATTGCAACTCTTCTCATATGCCTAACTCAATCATCCGGAGGGTGAGTAGCTAGGCATCCCAAGGCTCAGTACAGGGCACAAAGACCACCAAACGCTAGGGCATTCCTTGGTAGGAACTACTACCAACTTAAAGTTTTCGCTCTAACGTATTAAATCTCTAACGCCTGAAACAATCGAACCCACCGATTTCGGCATGTCTAAATCAATTATCACTAACCGAAACCACTGGCATGTCTCGTATCATGAGGGCTGGCATGAAAATCAATCCCAAATTAAAGTTTTCAGCCCATTTTCAGACCTTGCCAAATGACATCGATCGGAACCGTGATCGATGAGTGGGATCAATCCAGGGAGAAACTAACGTGCAAGAGGAAATTACAGGTGGTAGAGGGAGGGAGGGAGGGGAGATGAAGATGATGAACTTGTGAATGTGAACCTGCTGCTGGAGGGCGAAGATGGTGGCGACGCACCCGTAAACGGGATCCGACAAGCGCGCCTGCGCCTCGTAACTGATGGTGAGAACGGCATCGCAGCGTCGAGGCACGGGAATGTGCAGCAACAGCTTGGCCACATTGCTGGCGCCGAAGATTTTGTGCACGGCGGCGAACCGCGCTGCGCCTTGCTCGGCTCCGAAGTAGGGCGCGAAGATGCAGCCCCGCACACACTTGCGTCGCAGAAATTTGCACGCCCCGCAGGGGGCACCACTGCTCATGGAGGTCGTCGCGTATGATCCCCCGCGCGGCTGCTGCTGCTGCTGCTGCTCCTGCTGGTGGCGCGACGGCGACGAGGAAGACGACCCTTCCCCCCACGAGGATCGCGACCGCGCGGAGTTTCTCGCCGCGGATTCCAATGCACCCAACCCCCGATTCTCGTCTGGCGCTTCTGATTCTCGCCTTGCTTGCTGCTGCTGGTGCCCGGTCCAGTTATTATTTTCCACCTGCTCACTGTCTCGTAGCCAACTACTACCAGCTTGTTGATCTCGCTGCTCCTGCTGCAATTCTACCTGCGTAGCGGCATGAGGTGACCCCCACGCTTCGGCCACCTCGCGCTGATCCCTGCTGGGACCCCCCCACGTGTCCAATTCTATGGTAACCCCGGCTCCTGGCGTTGTATCCCTTGTGGAATGATTCTCCGGCCGACTACTACTCCTGTCTACATGCTCGACGTCCAAGCTCCACGCTCTCCCTGCCCCCTCTTCTCCTGGACCCGCCAGCGTGACTCCCGCGCCTTTCCCTACAGAACCTGGAATCCGCCTGCTCACCAAGCCCCGTTACCGACTCCACTACTGGCGCTTCGGGTACGTCGGCCTTCAATTCAAGGACTCCGCATAACGCGGCGAAGCAATCAACCTCCTCCGAGGACGACGATGTGGATGGCCTAGGCTGGGGTGGGCTTGGAAATCTCACAATGGTAGAACCTGGGTTCCAAGGGACAGATATGCGCCATTGGTTGCTCCTACTTAGTTTGCTAGCTGATCGGCAGAGATCATGAGGACGTCGACTCTACACTGTAACCCGACTAAGCAATGCAATTATTGGTGTCCGTGACCGCCAGTTCCTCTGTCGACCCACCTGCGAATGGCGCCCACGACCTTATCGTCAACAACTAGCTCATTACCACACCCAAGTCCCGTCTTGGTCACCACAACATTCAACATTGAACTGGTCTGTTAGTTGGCTGTTAATGGAAACCCTCGACGACTAATACATGCTACCCCGGTAAAAATTGGTGACATTAAAATTGGTGCTCGCTAACCACACTTGTCAATGTCGACTACACTAAACACATCATGCGCCTTTGTCATTGAGAGACTCCCTTGATCATGTGAGGTCTTGGAAACGCGATTCGATTAGTTCTCGAGAGGTTGAAGTACCGCGTACAACTGGGTGTATTATATTGTCACCTGTCAATATTAGCTACACTGCTCTGACGTCCGGGAGCTTCATACCCTCAGCTAAATTCACATATATGAAATAGAGAAGGGGGGAGCTTCCAAGCAGATTTGCTTGCACCTCGAAGGTTGAAACGCGGTGTTGGTAACGCTTGCAAGCTGTCGGAGCTCATGACGTCCGGCACTCACGAAAAGCTATTTCATGAAACCATTAACTTCCTACCCCATCGACAATTGGAAAAATAGCTCACCGACTTACTTACTCTTGAGCAGATTCTCCTTCCAAAACTACCCGCCCTGTTCCTTCCCCCGTCATCGTCTTCCTCATTGCATCACTCTCACTACCACACCCACCTCATCCCGTCACGCGCCCCGCATTTCTCGATAATTCGCCACTTCCAATTAAGGGGCAGCCAACACAGACAGCGAAGATCTTCAACACCGCCAAACAACAGGACCTCAAAGGAATACCCGCTTTGAGCAACCGGCGCTCCAAGAACTATAGCTCATCAGGGTAGCCAGGGGGGTTGACTAGCTAGAAGGCGGGCGTACTTTGCGATGCGGGAGCAAGACGCGGCCAGGCGAAGAAGGTGGTGATGATGATGTTGCTGGGGGTGGTGATCCTCATAGTAATTTCCACAAGCACGGGACCCTGATGACTAGCATGAGCTGTCGCAGTGAGATCGACCCGAATTGCAGACTGTGAAGAAATGAAATGGTGGCAGGCACCACGCACGGGAAGCAGCAGCATCAGGAGGCCAAGCCAAGCCAAGGTTGAGCGTGCTGGCGAAGGGAGGGTATGGAGAGTGTCCTACAAGAAGCGGCGGTGGACCCCGCGGGGTTTGTGGGAGTTGTCCGCCTTGACGAAGGGAAAGCCCGCCCGCTGAAAGTCTGATGAAACTCCTCGCTTGCGCTGGCTCGCCGCGCTCGCCGCGAGTTGGTCGTGACGATCCGGCGTTATGGACGGGCTCGGGCGACGGCGACGGCGACCGCGGGCGGCGCAGTCGAGGCGGGGGGGGGGAGCGCTTGCGCCGTTCGTTGGGGGCATTATTTGTACGACTACGGAATCGTATCGTGTAGAAGACGGTCGACCCGCGGGTAGGTTAGAGGGTGGGTTGGTGTCTCTAACGCCCCCGAACCTACATTTGCCGGTGCAGACCCAGGCAGCCAAAAAATAGTTAGCAAATTGTTGCTAGATGTGGGCACTGGCTCCTTTTAACACTTTGGAAAAATGGGTTAAATAAATAGCAACTTGAAATTTTTTGGGGGAGACAACCTCTTAATTTTTAACTCTCGAGGTTCCTTTACTATATTTTCACCAAAAACATTCCCAAACTGCCATTTCTAGTACAAGTACCAAATTTTAGAAAAATTAACATTTTTGGACACATATAACCATAAGATTTTAGTACCCTAGTTTGAGAAGATGTGGAAAAAACTTCAGAAATTTCCACCACGTAGATTGCAAGATATTAGCATTTAAATTGATAGAAATCCTTTGAAGGGCCTTGTAGAACAAGGTAGTCGTACTTCACAAGGCCACATTTGTATGAAAAAATGTCGAAATGGTAGTTACTCTTTGAATTCATTCTTCAAGGCAAGTTGGCTATATGCTTGAAAAAATTTAGAAAATTTTTAGATTATATGGAATTGTACAATATATAGGAAAAAAATAGTAAGTAGAAAGAAGTAGAAAATGATTCATACTAAATTGTTAAGAATTTAGTTAAAGAATTTAGTTATGGAATTGAAAAATGCCAATCTCAATGGTTGTAATGTTGCAATAAACAATCTACATCCTAAATTTTTTTAAACATTTAAAATTGAGTGAAATAAAGGACTTCAAAGTTTATTTTAGAGTAGAAAAATCAAAACTACTTGCAAACTAAATCTCTCATAACTTTTATTCTCAGTATTCAAAATGGAATGATTTAAACCTTTCCACGTACACACAAATATATATATACACACAAAAAAAGAAAAAAATTCAAATTTTTATTTTTACAAAAAGTGATTTTTCCTAATTTGCCCAACTGCTCTATCTAAAAAAATTACATTTTATACAATAAGCTTTTAACCATGTAGTGAAAATTTATGAAAATTGTTGGGTCTTAAAGCTACTCTTCATCTATATGTTGCGTGAAAATTTCAAAGAAAAAAAAATCTTTGCTCACATGTACCTACTCCCAAAAATTATGTTGCAAAAAACATAAGGCTAGTCTTTTAGGGGTTAAAGAGAAACCTCCTTATGTTTTGTGAAAAGGAAAAAAAAAAAAAAAAAAAAGTAGAAATCCAGTTGTAGTGAACTACTCCAAATTGTTATATTGCCAAAAAAAAACAGTTTGGTCCTTTATGGGTTAATATGCTTTTTGTATTTTTATTTAGGATAATATGTTCTTTTATCAATTTTTTATTGTAACAAAGTTAACTTCAACTTAAACAACTTTATGCACTCATTAACCCCTAAAGTCCCAAGGCCATTTTTATGGCAAAAAAACACTCAAAACTGCCGTTTTTATTGCATTTGCCCAAGAGAACAGAAAAAATAACTTTTTTATAATCTAACTATATGATCTTGTACTTGACTTGTCTAAAATCATGTGGTAAAAATTTCATAACATTTGACCAAATAGATTGGAAGACATTAGCATCAAAGTTGGAAAAATAATTTTTTTTGAATTTTGGCCTTCAATTTTAGATGACTTTACTTGCCATTTGTGGAATTTTCTTGTACTACACACTTTGAATTTAAAATTTATTATCTTGAAGAATTGAGTTCAAAGTCTAGGAAAAAATTTCTTAAATAAAAACACTTGATTTTCATTCTTTAAAAAATTGTTAAGCAGAAGTAAGTTTAAGATTGAAAAAAAAACTAAATTGTTAATACCTCTAAGATGGAAGTGAAACACAATAATCCCAACGATGAAATTGTTCTAGCAAGCATACTTAACCTTGTCAAACAATTTTTTTTGAAAAATGTGAAAATTGCATTCAAATGTGAATTCTATAAGTTATTTTCTCAAGAAGATGCTTAAATTGCCCAAAAAACAAGATTGTCCATAACTTTCTCATTGCTAGTCCAAATAGAATGAATCAAAGCTTCACATGTAGAGAAAAATATAATATTTTAGAAAAACAAATTTAATTTAATTTAGACTTTTTGTGATATTTTTATGCTGCCCACTAACCTCTTTTTTTGGCTAATTGTGCTATAACTTTTGTTCTCAGGTACCAATTGAAATAAAAATTATATTCCCATGGAGCTTATGTGTTTTTTAGCTTCACAAAAAATTACAATTAATATTGAGTATGAACCTATCCAAGGTTGCATTTTGGCCCCCATAAGGCCAATGGGACTTTAGGGGTTAATGCAATCTATCATCTATATATTTGACTTTGCATTTTGGATGTCTTTCTCCAATTTCACAATTTATTATCTCATTGTTTGAGAATTTACAAACATCAATGCAACTTTCACACACACAAAAATGAAAATCAACTTTCACACACACACATAAAAAACTTTCTTAAAATCCCAACCCTACATTGTTGGTATTCTAAGCCTTCTTATTATTTTTGTTTCTTATATTTGATAGGTATTGTCTATTTATTGATAACTCTCTTTAACCCCTAAAGGATCATTGTCCCTTCGGGGGACAAATTGGATTTTGGGCAGGTACCGATGGGCTGAAATTTTGTCATGATTTTTTGAAACTTTTTTGAAGATAGAAAAACTAATGAGATTTGTGAAAATATAATTTTTTTCACATTTGGTGCCCGGAAACAAAAGTTATGACCAAATAAGCTCAAAATAGGGGACGGGGGGCAGTCCGGGCAGCAAAAAAAAATTGCAAAATTTTGAATTTTTTTTTGAATTTTTTCTTCTTGTATATTATATTTTTGTCTACATGGGAAGCTTTTATTCATTCCATTTGGACTTATTATGAGAAAGTTATAGATGATCTTGTTTTGGGGGTAGTTAGAGCATCTTCCTAAAAAATAACTTATAGAATTCATTTTTGAATGCCATTTTTATAATTTTTCTGAAGAAAAAATTTTACATGATTTTGTTTGTTTGCTAGAACAATCTAACCATTGGGATTAGTGCATTTTAATTCCATCTTAAAGATATTAATAATTTAGATTTTCCTTCTTTCTTATACCTACTTCTACTTAATAATTTTTTTAAGCATGAAAATTAAGGGGTTTTTTGAAATTTTTTTCCCCTAGACTCTCAACTCAATTTCACAAAATAAGGATTTAAAGCTCAAAACTTTGTAGTGCAAAAAAGTTAAGTTAAAAAGTTCAAAGTCAAATAATCCAGTCCCCCAAGGTGCTGAAAAAATTGTTTTTTTCACTTTAAATGCAAATATCTTTTAATCTATGTGGTCAAAATTTGTGAAATTTTTTTCACAAATTTTCATACTAGTTTGGTATAATATCCTACGGTCAGATGTGCAGAAAAAATAATTTTCAATTTTATTTACTCTTTGCTACAGAAATGGCAGTTTTGAGTGTTTTTTGGCAGAAATAAGGCCTTGGTTCTTTAGGGGTTAAAGCACACACCAACAATGCTAGTGTGTGAGTATGAATTGCAAGCATGTGAGCCTTGAGCACATGTACATTTAAAAATTTTACATTCATTGAAAAAGCTTACAATTCTACACTTTGGGATTAGATTCATTAGTCCCTATACAAATTCATTTTTTTATTGGTTGAACTTTTTATTCATTAACTTGATCTAAAAATTTTTAAAGTTCATTTTATATGCTAAAAAATATTTCGTATCCTTCAGCACAATTTAGAATATTCTATGACATTTAATAGTACTCAAGACTTTATCAAAACTTGCAACTTTATCCATACTCACAACTTTGACTTTGTGGTTTTTTTGAAGATTGAGATTATCTTCATTAATATTTTCTACAATATTCAATTATATCACATTATAGTTTTTGAAATTTTCATTAGATGCCATATTTAATTATATATTTAATTATTTTTCAACAAATCTTATCTTAGTATAGGATATAAACACCTATAACATAGGTATATAGTCTTTTAAGCTCATGAGCTCACGCTCCTAGGCTCATATAATAGCAACCCTCAAGCACACACTTCACAAAGTAATTTAATCCCTAAAGGACCAAGGCCTTATTTCTATCAAAAAAACACTCAAAATTGCCATTTCTGTAGCAAAAAGTAAAAAAATTTAAAAATTATTATTTTTGCACACCCAACCATAGGATCTTATACCTTACTAGTATGAGAATATGTGGAAAAAAAATTCACAAATTTTGACCACATAAATTAGATATTTGCGTTTAAAGTGAAAAAATATTTTTTGGCACCTTGCAAGACTGGATTATTTGACTTTGAACTTTTTTAACTTAATTTTTTGCACTACAAAATTTTGATCTTGAAATCTTTATTGTGGAAAATTGAGTTGAGAGTCTAGGGGAGAAAAATTCAAAAAGAAAATTAATTTTCATGCTTAAAAAAATTATTAAGTAGAAGTAGGTATGAGAAAGAAGGAAAATCTAAATTATTAATATCTTTAAGATGAAACTAAAATTCACTAATTCCAATGGTAAGATTGTTCTAGAAAGCAAACAAAATCATGTAAAAAGAATTTCAAAAAAATTGTAAAAATTGCATTCAAAAATGAATTTTACAAGTTATTTTTTTAGGAAGATGCTCTAACTGCCTGAAAAACAAGATTGTCCATAACTTATAAAAACTCCAAATTGAATGAATCAAAGCTTCCTATATATAGACAAAACTATAATCTATGAATAAAAAAATTTCAAAATTTTTTTGTTGCCCCCTCTCACCTATTTTGAGCTTATTTGGGCATAACTTTTGTTCCTGGGCATCAATTGAAAAAAAATTATATTCCCATGAAGCTCATTAGTTTTTTATCTTCAAAAAAGTCTCAAAAAATCATGACAAAATTTCAGTCCGTAGATATCTGCCTGAAATCCAATTTGTCCCTCGAAGGGACAATGGTCCTTTAGGGGTTAAGGCCTTACACTTGTTCCATCCAAGTCAATGAGTGCATTTTCTTTCATAGTATATGTTTGCAAAAGGTATAACTTTGAAACTAGAAGTAGGAGCAATGACTTATTTTGGAAAAAATTTGTAGATGATTGGTATGTCAAAATTCAGACTTTGAAAATTCAAAAAAAGAATATTAAATTCCCATTAAAAATAAATTAAAAATTTTAACTTTTTTAGAAAGATCATATCCTCATTCATCTTCCACCCATCAAGTTGGGGCAATGAGGGGACCAAAGGCCATTTGCACATAGTCCAAAGCTCTTAAAAACCAATCACTGAATTGATTGATAAGTACGAGTCATTTGACTAACCAAGGTACCCACTGCCATCAGTGCCATTCCTCTGGCCTCTCACTTATGCAGACAGGCCTATTACGCAATCTGAATGTTTTGGGGCCCACTCCAAGAGGGGCTCATATTTTTCTCAAAGGTGTGCGCTTGTTTCACGAATCAAACCCAAGTGGAATTATAATTTTTTGGTTAAAATTGTAATTTCTGTGAACTTCTGAAGTGGTTTGCCCTAAAATTATAAAACCATTCATAGAACGGAGTCATGAACTTCATTTAAACAACCCATAACCACACTCTCCTACATATCCAATGGCACTTATAGAGGTTCAAGATGCCATGCGTTGTCTCCAAGCTAAAAGGAAGCTAAAATGACGCTAAGGTGAAGGCACCCATTTTTAACCAACGCCCCATCATCAATCAATAGGGTGCAGTATTTTCAACCAAGGTTGGAAAAAATTTCCAAATGAAGTTTGGAATGTGCTTTTTCCTTCTTTTCAAGGTTTGGACTATTAAGTTCATGATACATGTTCCAAAGTAGTGGCAAGAAAGTAAGAAGCAATAAACAGGAAAGTAGTTCTTGAATGACTGGAATTAAAACAGTCTAAACATTGGCCATGGGTCCGAAGCACTTTTTACCTCCCAAAATTCATAGTAATTTCAGTTTAAGCAATAAAAATTACCAATTTTTTTGCAATCTTTGTCATTTCTATCAATGCAACTATGAAAATATTTACTTTGCCTTGCACTACTCCAAATCATGTCTAGAATTGCTTATTTGATTGGTTATGGGTGCCTTCACCTTATTTCTATTATAACCCTTTTGCTACTATCCTAATTAAATCATGTAATTATTATAGTGATTTTTTAAGAATCTCTTCAGATTTGAATGAATATATTTTAGATGATATTGAGGCCCAAAGTAGGATGACACAATGAAGCAACAAATAGAAATGCACTTGTCTAACTTAACCCTAGAACATTGGGTTGGTCACCGTGAAAATCGTCCTTTTGGTACCGTGAGAATCATTTGCTTTTAATAATGACCAAGAGCTCTCATTGGAGGTCAAACTATTGTACAAGAGCTCCTCATTTTATAGAAAATTATAAGAATAAACATCTACACTTCTATCTTAAATAGGAGTTTCTACCATCCATTGGACACTTATGGTAGCAACTATGTTATAAGGTTAAAGAACCACAAAATTAAATAGGTCAAAGCCTCACATTATATTTGTGATCTTTTATACTTCATATAAATTTATTAAACCCTCAAGGACAAGGGATTTCATATTTTTCAAGTCTGAAAAGGAACCATTCAATTGATCATATTATAAGAAAAATAATTTAGATGAGGCCATATTCATGTGACAATATTTGTGCCACCATAATTCATGAAGAGCATTGTACATGTTAATCAAAAGTGAACCAAATTAACAACCTCCCCCAAATCTACAAATGAACTACTCAACTTAGTTCAAAAAAATATGATGCCAAATTGGACATGCAAGGTTTTTAGGAAAGATGCCTAAGTGCTAAAACTAAAAAGAGTAAAAATGCCATTTTGGACTTTTAGATAAAATTTCTCCAATATATCTATATTATTATTTGTTCATGTAACAAATTTTTTTCTTCATTAATACATTATTAGATTTTTCTTGAAGATTTTTAAGCATGATGGGCCCCAACATGCCACTAGAATATTACTTTTAATACATGTTTCACTTTCATTTGCGTAAATAATTTTTGAACTTTTGAACCCATATGCATCATTGCATAGCTTTTCCCATGAACAGAGATAGTAAATATTAATTGGATGGAGTGCACTTTTCATAACATTCATCATCCACCTAGTGAAGGATTGAGCACCAAGGGGTTCAAGGAAAAGTGTCTTCTAACTTTCTAAAGTTAAGTTTGTCTTTTAGGAAAATTTGAAAACAACCTATAAACAAAGTTGTGAAAATGTATTTTTAATGATCAAGGCCATTCATTTTCAATAAAATTTGTTGGATTTTGTTCCCCTTAAAGTCTAGTTATTGTGGTAAAATTTTCATGTTCATACCTTTGCACTAAAAAAATATTTGCAAATAAAATATGAAATCAAAAATTCAAAATTCCATCCAAAGTGATGGTAAATTGCATTGATGATTTCACGTGAATTCTTTTGCTAAGGTTTTAAAAAGATGCGAAATTCTAGAAATGATGTTTTTAAGACTTTTATGTTCTTATTTTGTAAAATTCATTATTGAAGGCCATTTCTCAACTAGAAGATTGAGTATTTGGATGAAACATATTTTATTCTTTGAACTATTGAATATTTGCAAAGGAAAAATATGTAAATTTGTATTGTGCAATGATATGAGACTTACACAAATACACTAAAAAAATTGAATAGATCAAATTGGATTGTTGAATCCATTGGCCCTAATAATGATATGAGCAATTTAAAATATGTGGCTTGTGTCATCAATGATTAAGACCAAGAATCTCCTCGAGGAACTCTTCAGATTTTGAATACGTTCTTATGATCTCAATTTTTGATGAATTTTTTTAGACTCTCTTGTAAGAAAAAAAGATCCATTAGCTTTGAAGGAATATAATTTTTATTTCAATCAATGCCTAGGAGCAAGAATTAACCCCTAAAGGTCCAAACACCATTTTTTGGTGATTTTGGCAACTCACTACGAATGGAATTTTTATTTTTATCTTTTGAAAATTTTACACAATTTACATGTGCTTGAGGAGTAGCTTTAAGGCACAATGAGAGGCACAACAATTTTCATAGCTTTTGATATTCCCCAAGTTGGGATTGGCATTTTTCAATTCCATAACAAAATTGTTAACAATTTAGTATTTGAATCATTCTCTACTTTCTACTTACTATTTGTTTCCTATATGTTGTACAATTCTAAATGATCTCAAATTTTTCAAGACGTAGCCAACTTACCTTGAAGAATGAACCCAAAGAAGCACCACTATTTTGAACATTATTTCATACAAATGTGACCTTGTGAAGTGTAGTTGCTCAATTTTTTGCAAGGCCAAGAAAAGAATTTTTGTCACTTCAAACGCTAATATTTTGTAATTTACACCATGGAAATTTCTAAATTTCTTTCACATCTTCTTAAATTAGTGTACTACAAGATCCTAAGGTTACATATGTCTAAAAATGATTTTTTTCTAAAATTTAGTTCTTGTACTAGAAATGGTAGTTTTGGAGCATTTTCAATGAAAACTATAGGTTATAATGACAAGTATAACCTCTATAATGACAATAATGACAATTATATATACAAAGTTTGATTCCAAAACTAATATTTAAGCTTTTTAAATCTCTTATAAGCAAGTGTATTTATTAATCAATAGATAATAGTGCATTGTTATTAAATTTTTAAATGATTGAATATCTACCTGCATTTGAAAGTTGTATGAAAAATGAATTGAAATATCTTCAATAAAAGAAATTGAAATTTTATCAATTTTAATAAAGATTTGATTTCAACCTAAGGAAAACTTTGAAATTGGATTTTTATTTGAACTCAAAAGGTTGCAATTAATCTAATGGGTTATATTTCATTTTTCATACAATTTTCAAACTTGCATGAACTCATGGTCAAATTCAAACCTATATTTCTTTTATCCTACACCATCAATGTTTGAATTGATTAAAAAAATAGAATTTGTAGTATTTCAAATATTCTAGAACACAGGGATGCATATTATTGATCATTTTAATGTGCTTTATTTATAGAAGGCCAAACACAAAGCCGAACATGAAAATTAGAGTTGAAATTAAAGAAAATCTCTAATATACTTGACATTTTCAAATAGAAAAATATCTATGATCTTAAAGCAAGCTTGAAATAATAATATTTTCAAGATAGTTAAAATAATTGAAGCCTTGTTGATCTAGATGGTGATTTCTCTTTGAGCATTTTGAAGTATTTGAAGTCCATTTAAAACTACAATTTAATTCCTCAAATAACACTTCGGTCTCTATTTGACAACAACATTTATATTCCTAATCAAGATGTGATTGAAATTTACACTTTTTGGCAATTGAAAAAATTATTTCCTATTTTTATAAATAAACAAATGAATGATGGATTTTTTTTTCTTTCAAAAATATTTAAAATTGAATAAGATAAAGGACTTCAAAGTTTATTTGAGAGTAGAAAATCTATAACTGCCCGCAAACTACCCCAAACTAAAATTCCTCATAACTTTCATCTCATTAATTGTAATGGAATGATTTGAAGCTTTCCAAGTATATATAAATCTAGAGAACCAATTTCAAAGCTTTTTTCCTTAAAAAAGTGATTTTTAAAGAAGTTTCTTTTGCTACTTGGGTTGCCCACCAAACGCAGAAAATGACATATCATACAATAACTTTTAGACCATGTAGTCAAAAGTTATGAAAATTGTTGGGCCTTAAAGCAACTCCTTGGGCACATGTTGTGTGAAAATTTGAAAGAAAAATAAAATAAAAACTTCATTCGTAGTGAGCTGCCCAAAATTGCTATGTTGCCAAAAAAATGCCATTTGGTTCTTTAGGGGTTAAATAAAACATAATCAAGTTGCTATTTTTAGTATTTGTATTTTGGAAAAATAGTTTGAAGTCTATTTTTATCATCAAAAATTTGATTTTGAAAATGATTTAGTATAATTTTTCTATTCAAGATTTTGTGCAAGGATGTCCATTGCAACTCGACTTTCCATAATGTTGAGAGTTCTTGGAAATGAGCCTGAAATACAATACATCTTGGAGAAAAAATCACATTAGAAATTCATTTAAAAAAAATTGTAGAGTAGATTTTGAGAAGCCATGTTTGGCCCTTCATCCTCATATTTTTTTGGTGACCAACTTTTTAGATTTGACATGTGAAAAGAGGATTGAAAGACTTCAAATTGCTTTCACAATTTTAACACCTTCATGATCAAACACTATAATCTTTCAATTCGTAAGTGATATTTTGTGTTTTCTTTTCCTACATGATCTCTAACATGTCTAGTTTGAATTTGTACACTTACAATTTTTTTTAAATGATACAACTTATCAAAATGTTGTCTCTTTGTTCAATTTAGAGCAGATTCCTACAAGCTCAAAAAAGGCATCATGCATTTGGGGGTTAAAGGACATTTCATACCCCTTGGATTTTTTGTACAAATGAATACCAAGAATTGCAAGAAATGTTGTGAATGTCTCTTTTCAAAAATTGTCAAGTAACTTCCTCCTCCTCTTCGCAAGCATCAAATGTGGTTCTCCTTTTGTGAAGTTCTAATTGCCAAAGGAGATTGCACTTGATCTTGACCTTAGATTAGATTGGCTCTTGACGATTCTAGTTTTCTCACTTGATTGAAAATCTAGAAAATCCCTTGAATTACCCCGTGAGGAACGAAAACGTCCTTTTAAAGGTCAAGCAAATGATTCACACATTCCCCCAAAGGATGATATTTCCAAGCAGTTTTTTGGGGGGCATTTAAATGCCCCAAAGCCTCAAAAATAATTGGAGAGCACCAAGCCCATAGGAAAAACTTGAAGAAAAATTGGATGATAATGCCCAATCGCTCCAATTTTTTTTTTAATTCAATAAAATTGTCAATTTTAAATGAAACTCACTCAAATATGTGGATGAAAAGATAGTTTTATCCAAAATATAGATGAGTACTAAAATATTTGGCTACATCATTTCCTCATACGTTGCCACTTCAACACTTCTCCAAAAACCAAAAAGAAAAACTCTGTTTCCAAGGTGACCAGCCCAGCGTTCGAGAGTGAGTTCCAAGGATCTGCAATCCATTTGGCCACCTCCAGCAAGTACCCAATTTTTCAGGTGAACCCTTTGCAAGCAGCAGAGCCCTGACTGGATTGTGAGCCCCATCCGGACACAAACAAAACTGCAAGTTTAAGGTAGGTACACCCAAATGTGCCACTGACCTTCAACCGCCATCTATACTTCTATCTGTACATCTCCAAAACCAGTTCTGTACCTATGTCACTTTTAGAACCAAACTTTGTTCCTTGCTAACTTTTGCACACAGTATCCAAATGCCACGTTCTCTGGTGCGTTGGAACCTCCTTTCACTTGCCAACAAGAACATATGAAAATTTGACCAGTCTAATAATAGAAAATAGGCTCATCAGCCAAAAAAAAGTGGCGATTTTGGGTGTACCTACCTTAGATGGGGTTGGGAGTGGGAGGATGCGCGCAATGGAAGTCTCCTTCTTGAGTAAGTTGGAGATTGAAGCGACCGCTGCTAGCATTGTACCACCCAGGCATCATTGGGGCCAAGGCGTTTCGTGAGCCGGCCTGTCTCCTGTCCTTCCTTTGGCCTTGCACCACCACCACCATGGTGCCGGCTGCTGCCTGCTGCCTGTGCTGCCTGCCTGCCTTCCTTTCTTTCACATTCAATCACGGATTTACTTCCATTCTTGTGGCCGAACCCGACCACATCATAGCCTCCACCAAATGTGCAGCTCAGCAGCGGAGACGGATGGACGTCCGGGATAAGGCAACCTGTGGCAAGCTTGGGCACAGGGAGCGCCAAACAAGGAGCGAGCAAGGCGCGTAAATTGTCAGGAAGGCCAGCAGGAATCATTGGAGCCACAACAAACCAAGGCTAAATTGGAAGCAAACCAAAGTAAGGTAAGGTAGTAGGCTCTAAAAGCAACCATTGACCCCAAAAAATATTTTTAGATCAATTTTCAGAGAAAGGAGGGAAAAAAAAGTAGATGTGGAACTTAACACAAGTGGTTTTGTATTTTTCTAAGTATTTTTGAATTATTTATCAATTTTCAAAGATTGGGGGGGGACATAGGCACCTATTTGTGACCATAGGTCTTACAAAATCCATCTACTTGCAACTTGTAAAGAGTGGTTCATTCAAGGATCACCTCATCTCTATTCTCCCCCTAAAAGTAGGGTCCATCTGAAGGAGAAGGTCGGTTTTATAGCATACTACCTTACATTGATGATTTGTCCAAATAAGTTAGTGCGTGTGTGATATTAGTTTTCCAAAGTTACACTATTTTGAATTGGTGCAAATTGAAGGATAAAAGTTACTTCCAATATTTGTCACAAATTATAGGATTTTTGGTGTAGGAATGGAGTTTTCTACTCTGGTAGTTTTCACGAGCTTAAATAGCACTTATCACTCAACCTTCCCCCCAAGTTAGCTTGGGTGTAGGATCCCAGTTGATTGTTCTTTTTTTTTTCTTTTTTTTTTAATGCAATGGTCACCATTTTTTTTTTTGAGGGGGGGGGGGGGGGGAAGTGTACCTATTGAGACAATATACAAATAGATGAAATTTTGTAGTAACACCTATTCTTTGCCCTAAAATAGATTTTGTGGTTTGAGAAAACTAGTTAAAAAAACTCAAATTTGTCAAAAAAAAACCCAATCATGGTAGTTATCATGTGCTTAAGGTATCATGTACTTGCCATATGTGTGCCATTATGGTACTATATTATGAGAAATTGTTATGCTTATATTTTTTTCTAGCGCAATTCCAAATTGAGCGTATTTTTCATGATTGTTCTCAAATCACATAACTATTTTGGTACATAGGAGTAATTTTCAAAGTGATTCTAATTTGCCCCTTACTATTAGGACAAATTGATATAGTTATAAATGTGCTTGCAAAAGCTACATATCTAAAATATATATATGCACATGTCATTCAAAAAAATACATACTAAGAAAATCCATGATTTTTTTCAATGATCAACATGATCAAAAAGAAGATAAAATAATTTAGTAATAGGAAACATTTTTGGATGCTATTTGAACACTTTTAGCTATAAATGTCTTAATTGTTCGATTTAGTTGTTCTCTACATGAACCATCCAATCTATAATCTAATTTTATTTTTATTTTTATCTTTTGAAAAGAAGTGGTGCTTATTAAAAGAAAAAATTTAATTGATTGATGGGCCATTATCTAGACAAAATGACAACATGAAATATAAGCCACAAATTATATATGGAAATAGGAAATAAGCTAACAATGCAAAATACATTGTTTCTTGCTTGAAATGTTGTTTAATTGAAATTAATTTTACCTTAGAACACTTTAGCCAACATTAATTTTTAGTATGCATCATGAAGAATAAAGCATTCAACCTCGCATTTGGACACACCAAATCTACTACAAGGTGGCCACAATCAAGATGTTTATTACCAATCAAATTGGAATTCTAAAAACAAAGAATGTAACTAGAGTCTTCATTCCTAAGACGCAATGAAATCCCAAAGAACATTTTTTATGCTACAACATTTTTTCACTAACTTCATGAACTCGCTTATACAATCATCTTCACATGTCTATTACTTTTCTTTGTCTTTCATTGCCAACCACTAGAATTGCAATTGTCATTGTTTCAAATTGTTGCTCAATTGAAAGTGAAAGTGTTGAAAATAAGGGTATTAAAGATCGACCTTAGGACTCTCATTAATAGAGGTTGTACATTTTAGGTAAGAACCTCTAGGAATTGGTTTTACAAATATGTCACAAAGAGGTGCACTTACCTTAGTGCATCAATTGTTCATTGCCAATAACTAAATTGTCCTACATCATACTTTCAAATTTACTACTTATAAAGATTTGAATGGTGAGTAATGCAATTTTAGAGGTTGGTATTGTATGACAAAGAGATGTACTAGATATATGAGGATGATTGTGTAAGTGAGTTTGTAAAGTTTATTTAGAAAAAAAAATATAGCATAAGAGAATGTTCTTTGAGATTTCATATAAGACTAGCGGTTGGCGCTTGCTATGCTACGCATTCATCATTAAAATTTCATTACAATTTTTATGTATTAGATAGAATGCAGAACAAAATTTTCAATAAATCTTCAAATAAAAATGACTAAAATCTTTGTATAATTTTTTTTATAAGTAAGCATATATTGAAATGTACAATAGAAATTTATTGAATGATGAATGAAACATATGCAATGGTAAATACTATAAAATATATACATACATTAGAATGCATTAGAAGTTTGACTCCATTGTTACAGAAAATGGCAACCCAAATTGAAGAATTGAAAAGAAAAACTTATAAATCTCAAAAACTTTGTGAACAACTTAATTGTTGTGGAATCCAAAATCGCTTCAATTGAATAAATCTCTTAAAATCATTTGGTAGTAGCAATAGAAAATTGAAATCATGAAAGCTCAAAGCTCACAAAAGCACAAAATCATAGAAGTGTAAAGAAGTGTAAAGCCAAGAGAAGCAATGGATTTGCTACCTCTATAATATCATCCTATGGATCCTCTTTAATATCACCTTAATTGCAACAACTATATTATTTCTATAATATCACCCTTTGTAAAAAGTGATATTACAAAAGTGATTGCAAACTGCTACTCTATTTCAATAATATCACATTATCTGAAAATATGATTTCTTTGTATGCATGATTAAAAATATTTTTACAAAATATTTAAAATAATTATTTAAAGACTTATCAGAATCATTATCATGCATTCTATTCAAATATATCAAATTTTTACTAATATGTGATACAATGAATGCATAGCATAGCAAGCACGAACCCCTAGTATTAATGGTAGCATTTGTGATATTACAGAGGGACTTATGATTTTAATAGTATGATGGATACATCCAAAATCATCATCATCATTATGCATACATCTCCAAAACCAATATGTACGTATGTTGAAGAAACAATTTTAGAACATCTACCAATTTTTTTGACACTTTATAACTTTTGCACACAATATCCAAATACTGCATTCTTAAAAGCAATGAAAACTCCTTTCACTTGCCACCAAAAAAAATATGAAAATTTTGTAATAGTAACTAGGCATAGTAGCAAATAGTGGAATTTTTTTTGCAATACCCAGGTACCCACCTTAGGCACCCAAATGCTTCACATGTCACCACACGGTCACACTGCTTGTGACACGGTCACACTGCTTGTGACACGGTCACACTGCTGATTATATTAAGTGGGCAGGTAGTTACTGCCTCTTTTGGGTGCATTAGGCACAGTATAAACCCACCCTATTAAGTGGGCAGGCAGTGCCTGCCTCTTTTGGGTGCATTGTGTGACAAACTGCACCCAAATGAGGCAGTAATTCACCCCTCAAAAAAATAAAATAATCCCCTCCCCTCCCCTCCCCTCCCCCCAAGTTTCTAAAATTTTAGTTAAAATTTTAATAAGCTTGACTTTTCAAACACAACCCACCTCTCTTATAATTTTGAGTGAGCGGGGTTTCATACAATCAATATGGGACATACATCCATATCTTGTATCCATATCATATACCCATATACATATATGGTATCTATATCCGAACTCGAATCTGTATCCAGTATTCATATTTGGAGGGCTCAGATTAAATCTCCCAAGATCAATGGCTTGTGATTTTCCGAGAAACCAACAGCCATTTCAAAGGTACACATTTTTTTTTCAAACAATCAATGGTTTGGAAATTTTTGGGAAGAGGGGGAGGGCTAATTAATTGACCAGGTGTGGTACGCCTCTTTTCACTGGATTGTGTGACTCCCACCACACCACACCAAGCTTTGACTAGTACTACTTAATTGTCTATCAGTGTTAAGCTTACTTATTGTAATTGAAACTCATCCGTTACTAAGCTAAGCAGCAGTGAATCAAATTAGCTTATCATTGTTGTCACCAGTGCAAAGCATCAACTAAGGTAGGTACACCCAAATGTGCCAATGACCTTAAACCGCCATCTATACCATACGTACATCTCCAAAATGAGTTCTGTACCTATGTGGAAGAAACGCTTTTAGAACCAAACTTTGTTCCTTGCTAACTTTTGCATACAGTATCCAAATGCCACATTCTCTGGTGCGTTGGAGCCTCCTTTCACTTGCCAACAAGAACATATGAAAATTTTACCAATCCAATATCAGGGAATAGGCTCAGTAGCAATTAGTGGTGGTTTTAGGTGTACCCACCTTCAGTTATTAAGCTTAGCTTAACCCCTTGATGAGTGGCTAGCATATATATATATATAAGTAACTGCTGGAGATACAATTATGACTACCAATGAATGTTGTATTATGGGAGTCTTTCTGCAAATGGAATCCATTTGCAGAATAATTATTAAGGTAGGCAAGGAGAGGAAGAGTGAAGAGGGGAAGGTGTGAGAATCCTGCCTGCCTGGACTGTGGAGGCAGGACAAGAGCATATCAGAGCGGATTTCATTGCAGTATCGTGTGGATATCCGCCCATTTTCATAACATTTCATTTGGTGCAGATTGGATTTGTCAACTAAGAAGCCCATGCACGGGACTCGTAGAATTGTCTCGCCACGTAGGGTATGAGTACCCATGCTAACCCAGCTCTAAAAAAATATGGCTACCTACTACAAGGTAGTCACTCAAAAATGATTTGATTTTTGGACCAAGTTTTGCATTTTTCAGTTCATTTCTATGAGGTAGGACCACCCATTCCTGACAAGAGACCCATACCCAACCTGTAGGCTCTAGTTATTTTCAACCAAGGTTGGAACAAATTTCCAACTAAAGCTTGGAATGTGTGTTTTTGGTCTTTCACAAGGTTGGGATTCATAAAATTAATAAAATCATGACATGTGTTCCAAAGTAGTGAGCAAGAAAGTAGGAAGTAATGAGTAGGAGAGTAGTTTTTGAATGATGGGAATTGAATCTTTAGGCATTGGACATGGGATCCAAACCAACTTTTGCCTTTCAAAATTCATAGTAATATTATCAATTTAAGTGATAAAATTACCAAATTTTTGGCAATTCCTATCATTTCTATTATTGTATCTCTAGATATATTTGTTTTGCCTTGCACCACTCCAAATCATGTCTACAATTGTTATCTATAGGTGGCTTCATTTTAGTGATCTAAAAAAAGGTCATTGATCAAATACTTTTTGGTTGCAGCATCATTACTAGGCTAAAGAACTTGAAGCTCAAATTTGGAGTAGCCATTTTTTCTAATTAGGAATCCTAAAAACAATTAGTTCTTAGTTGATTTTTATCCTTACCTTATTCAACAATTCACTAAACAACTTGACAATATTTGGATCAATGTTCAAGATTTTTTTGGAATGTTACCAACTATTTTCCTTCAATTTCCATATTGAACATGTTTATCAAGTATCGACTCTAATTTTTTCTCTATTTTTTAATTATATATAGATAGAAATTTTATGGATTTTTTAATAGGTTTTTCTGAAGGTTACTATTATGATGAGTTTAGAATCATGAGCCTATGAGCCTAGAAGACTATACACCTATACACGCACCTATATTATAGAAACCATAGATGATTTTAGTGTAACTATATTATAGGTGCTTATGATATAAGTACCTTCAATGACTATAAGATATGTATTTATATATGCTTAAGGTTCACATGCTTATATACTATCATTGTAGGATTTTTCTCAATGTTTTCAATTTGCAAACATTTACTTTTCCAATTCCACTAGCTAACGATGAATTAATGGGCAAGTCTTTCTAAACATTGGTTTGGATGCAATCAAAAAATTCTTGGCTATACTAAAAAAAGTGTAGTTAGGTGGGAGCTTGAGGCACATGCCCTTTGGTTTGTTTATATGATTTGGTTTAGAGTGATGTTTTGTTTCTCAATGAAATAATGTGTCAATTCTCAAGTCGATAATCTAATTTTTTCCTTTGTAAAGAAATGATGTCAAGGGAGGAGGGCATGTGGGGAAAAGTGTAAGAAGAAGGCTAGCTATGACAATCTTCCTTCACCTCTAGTCATTTCTAATCCACTATTAGAACTAGGCACTGTGTGAAATGTTTTCTAACAATTGTGTTCAAGCATTTCCTTACAATTGATAGGTGGATCTCCTAGAACCACCCATTTGGTTGAAAAATATTGTACCAAAATCCTAACTCAAGTGACCATTTGTGAGTACCAAAAGGTGTTGCAATGCTTGCTTGCAAAGTGAAACAAGGAAGAGAGACATTGGTCGTAGACAAAGTCAGAGTCTAGGTGTACCCAAGGAAATGGAAATAGATTGATCCTCAATATTGTTACTACCTACAAGTCCTATCACATGAATCAAAATGTTGCTCAAACACACAAGGTCCTTACTCCTAGAACCACGAGGGTTGTTTCCATATCAACGTCACGTTGACCCTATAGTGACATTCAATAAACTAATAATACAATAATAAATGGATCATCTAAAGCAACATGTGCACTATAAGAAAACAGGGTTTTTTTGACGTTGCAAAAAACGTGCCTCTATGTTTATTTTGACGTCAACGTTGTTAGTTGTAATACCTAAAAAAATCCGTTATAAATGACAAGCCAAAAACATGCTACGTTTTTGAAAAAATGCAGCTAATTTTCTTGGAACATCAAGAGTAACACAGTTTTCCAAGCTTTGCACAAAGTGCCATGTGGAGTCCACGTAAGTTCCACGTCATAGTTTCATTGGTGGGCAATGCCACGCAAGACCACTTTTCATCCAACCCCTTGATGACAAGGCAGGTGATGTGGACTCATGGAAAATATGACATGGACCCCTCAAAATTTTTGACAAGGTAGGTGACCCCCTAAAATTTGATGTGGCTTCTGTTGACAGGGAACATGGAACCTAGGCGTCAAATTACACATTTTTTGTGATGCACATCAAATTAGATGTTTTTTGAAACATCAATTGGTCCATACCCTAATTACAAGGCAATATCAACAAAATACAATGACTTTTATCCAAGGAATAATGAGGAAAAAACATGAATTTCAATCTATTTGTCATCCAAAAATTGGATGTCAAAGTGCTAACTAAAGGGGTTAAACATTTGATTAAAATATAGTTCAAAAAACAAAACATGACTCTGTTTTTAGACATTGGCTAAGCAATTCTTGAAAAATCAATTGACATGCAATAATTATTTTAAATTTTAAAAAAATTAAAAGAAATAGAAACCAACTCCATTTCATACAATTAATCCTTGAATAATGCTATGGACGTTTATTGTCTGATGGATGATTGAAAATTCTTCTATGTAAGAGAAACATGTAGATGTTCATCCTTGGAAATTTGAATGAAAAGAAAAGGTCTTGTACAATAGTTTGACCTCCAATGAGTGCTCGTGGATTATTTAAACAAGTGGTTCAAATGGTACATAAAAGGATGATTTTCATATTGACCAATCCATCCTTTAAGGGTCAAAATCCATAAGATGGCAACATACACATGGTCATACTTCATATATATGTATATACATACCATAGCATTGTCAATGTGAAGGGAAAAGCCTTCTATTGTCAAATGCTTTCTTCTTTAGGAGCAAGTGAGGTTGAATGTTCATTATTCCCTAAAGTTCTTTGCATCCAAAAAATAGATGCATTGTAGTCAACCTTGATTGTAATAGAAAACAAACTTTAGCGAATTTTGGTTTTATTCCATTATAAAATTTTGTAAAAAATTAAAAAATTAAACGAATTATTACACTTGCAAGCTCCAAATGTTAAAATCCAAATTACACAATATTGTGTGTTTTCATTTGTATTTTCTTTTTTTTAAATGATTATTAAATTTAAAACTATAAAATTGTGTTTTCCATTATAACCTTCAATTATGATAAAAATACCAAATTATTCCTATTTATATTATTATTGTTTTAATTTTTTCCATTTTTTTTTCAAAATTACAATTAGTTTATTTTTCCATCAAATTTTACAATTTAAAAATAAACAATAGAATTTTTTTTAATTACAAGTTCAAAATACTAAAATTTTATATATTGTCAATTATATAATACAATAAATTTAGCTTGATGGTAAAATTTGACTTCAATGTCATTGGCAAGGGTGTTCTAGGTGTTAAAATAAAATAATTAATAGAAAATTTTGCATACTAATATCCATTGTTAATTTTACCTCTTGAAAATCTTCAAATTAATTGGATTTTTTTGCTATATTTTCTAATTCATTTTCATTTTTAAATAAAAAATTGTAATAATGACAAATTTTCACAAAACAAAGCGAAAATTTTAGAGTCATAGACAATTCATCATATTTATGTAATAAAATGTAAGATTTATATTTGAATGCTTTTTGAATGATTAAATTTAGCTCAAATATGATGTTTAATCATTTTACAATGAATCTAGCCTTTAGAGATTAAAATAATGCCACCTAAATGTGTCTAAATCAGTTCAACATTTCAACAAGGCTCTCATTAGTATATTGGAAAAAAAAAGTGAAGGATCTTATTGATAGTCAAAAGTGGAGTATAAATTTTTTTAGAATGTACTATTTGAGCATTGTATGAATAAACTTTGAATTTTCAAATATTTAAAAATATGTGTACCTATAAGCACCCGTAGGCTTTTATGAATAGAGAATGTATAGTTAAGACAAGAATCTAGATGGGACGGTTTTAAAAATGGATCATTGTTAATCCCTAAAGTTCCAAGTGTCCCCTAAGAGAACACTTGGATGTTTGAGCAAGTTACTATGACCTCAATTTTTGGCAATTTTTTAAAAACTTTATTAAAAGATAGAAAAAAGTCATTAGCTTCATGGGAATATGATTTTTTATTTCAATTGGTGCTTGGGATAAAAAGTTATGTCATCGTAAACATAATTTTCACTTTATTGGGTAGAAAAAAAAATTCACAAAAAAATTTAAAAATTAAATTTTTTTATACTTATAGATCTTATTTTTGTCTACATGTGAAGATTTGATTCATTTTATTTGGATAAGTAATGTGATAGTCATGAATAATCTTGTTTTTCAAGCAATCTTAGTATTTTCTTGAAAAAATAACTTATGGGATTCATTTTTTAATGCTCTTTTTGTTATTTAAAAAAAATTGTTTAATAAGGTTAAGATTGCTTGCAAAAACTATCTCATTGCTGGAATTATGGTTTTCAATTCCATATTAGAGTCATTAATAATTTAGTGTTTTGTTGAATCTTAGACCTACTTCTACTCAACAATCTTTTAATGAATGAAAATCAAGTGTTTTTCATTTTTTTGTTTCTTCCTCCAACTTTCAACTCAAATCTTCAACATAAATTTTTTTTAACTCAAAATCAATAGTACAAAATTTTTAAAATAAGGAGATTCAAAGCCTAAAAATCTAGTCACAGAATGAACAAAAAACCTTGTTTTCTTCACTTTAAATGCATGTATCTTACAATCTACATGGTCAATGTTTATGAAATTTCTACTACATATTCTTATACTAGTCTAATGCAAGATCCTATGGTTAGATATGCCAAAAAAATGAAAATTTCAAGAGTTTTGCACTTTGCAATAGAAATGGTAGTTTTGAGTGTTTTTTGAAAGAAAAAAGGCCTTGAAAATTTAGGGGTTAAGTGTTGTTACCTTATTTAAACTTCCTCTTTTGAAGACAAAATTATATAGATGTTTCCTTCTTTTAATCTTCATATCTCTAGTTTCATATCTCTAGTTTCATAACTCCAATGATTGGTTTGATTAAAGATTTGAGTTTATACAAATGGAATTTGTATGGTAGTATTTTCTCTGTTGAATTATCAATAGTATTTTTTTCTTAAAGTTGTAAAGAAGAACACAAGAAGTAATTGAACATCAAATAGTCAATTGATTTTCAGTTTATAATCTCAATATCTTTCATGTTGTAAGTTCAATATTGATTCAAGGGGAGGTCACTCTATGCATTTACACAACCTATGTGAGGGGAAGATTTTGGACCCCTTACTTCATAAAAAATTGTCTAAAAAATGAACCAAAAAAGTCCTAAAAATAACTCTCTATTGAAAGTTTATTTTTCTTGAATATTGATGCAATGGTCATCCAAATGTATTTTCTATGAATGTTTGAGTTGAAAAACATGCCATTTCAATTCATTTTTCAACCTATTATAATAGTTATTTTAAATGTCATTTGAGTTAGGAATTTTTGGCAATAGAAATCTATATTCATTATTAATCAAAGTTCAAAATTACAGGTTGAAATTATAGTATATTCCAAAGTAAATAGGAGGTCAAAAAATCACTTCACCGCACGTGGTACACAAAATTCCCATAGAGTGACCTCCCCTCATATTGATTTGATTGAACTTTTTAGTTTGAGGAGTGAAATTACTCCATAAATGTATGTATATTTCATTAAAATATCAAATATACACATTTACTCCCTAAAGGACCAAATGACCATTCAACACATGCAAAAGATCTTGGATAGTTACTCATGAAATCAATTTTGTTTAGATGTTTGCAAACTTTTGACACAAGGTGTGAACATATATCTTGGGAATATTAATTTTTTAATTGAGTGCCTATATTAAATTTTTTACTGACTTGAATTTTTTAGACAACCTGGGCAACTTCAAGTAGTATATGCAAAACTCTTTAGTCTCTACTTTTGAAATTTGGCATGTATGTCCATGATACAAATGCAAATGCCTAAAAAATATCCATGTATAGAGTAAAAATCTCATTCTAGGAGAAGTTAAAGTTTGTTCTATTAGGCAAGGTTAGAAAAAGAATTCTTCAAACTTCAAACATTATAATCTTTCAATTTGTGCGGTTAAAGTTTTGAAATTTTTTTCCACATATTTCCATTGTAGTCTCATACAAATTTTTATGAATTTGTGAAAAAAATTCATTTATTTTTTCATTGCCCTGAAAAATGGTAATATTTTACAATTTCTACCCAAAATGTGCTTTGGTCCTATAGGGATCAATTATTTGTTTTGTTTTAAATTTAAATTTATTTTTGGTGTAAATGAAAAAAAAGTTCATTTTAAAAGGAGAAACAACAAAGTCTAAGCCATGAATGAGATTCTCTCTCTATATATAGGATTTGAAATTGAATATACAAGATGAAAAAAGAAGGAATGACTTACAAAGACAATTCTAGAGTTCTAGCTGTCTCTTGTAACCTCTAAATGCCCGAGGCACAAAATTTGGGTGTGAACATAACTTGGAAGTTAAACAAAACCTAACTAAGTTTCTATTTTTAGTAATTTATATTTATAAAAATTCTTTTTGAAGTTTAATTTTAACATCCCAAATCTAATTTTGAAAACAATTAGTTATGATTTTTCTATTTAAGATTTTGTGCAAGGGGGGCCATTGCAATCTTGATTTTCCATAGTATTGAGGCTCTTGAAAATAAACCTCAAATACACTAGATCTTGGAGAAAAAATCACATTAGATATTTATTTAAGAATATTGTAAAGTAGATTTTGAGAAGCCATAAATTGATAGGAGCTGTGTATGTTAGGCCCTTTATCCTCATTTATTTTTGGTGACCAACTTTTTAGATTTGACATGTGAAAAGAGGATTGAAAGACTTCAAATCACTTTTACAATTTTAATACCCTCATGATTAAACATTATTTATAATCTTTTAATCCATAAGTGATATTGTTGTGTTTTCTTTTTCCATGTGATCTTTAACATGTCTAGTTTGAGTTTGTAGGGTTACAATTTTTTTAAATGATACAACTCTTATCAAAATGTTGGCTTTTTGTTCAATTTAGAGCAAATTCCTAAAAGCTCAAAAAAGACCTTGGGCATTTAGGAGCTAAGGTGGTTATCCCCCCAACAACCACTTTTTGCTAATGTGCCTAGTTATTCTTATTAGATTAGTCAAATTTTCCTTGTGTTTCCTATTGGCAAGTCAAAGGAGAGGTTCCAATACACCAAAGAATGTGGCATTTGGATACAATATGCAAAAGTTTATGAAGGATCAAATTTTTTGTCTCATAGATGTTCTGAACTTGTTTCTTCCACATAGCTAAATATTGATTTTAGAGATGTACCCAAAATGATGATGGTGGATTTGGGGCTACTAGTGCATTTTGTGTGTGTACCCACTTTAAGTGGTGTAATAGATCCAGTTTGGCTAGCAACAATTGGAAGCAAGTTGAATTATTGAAGCAAATGTGATTGAGTATACCGAAGATGGGACACACTTACGAATTGCAACTTTTTTTTTGGTGTGTGTTAGATTGCACTAGAAAAATAATTTGGCTAAAAAATATCAAGAAAAATGCCAAAATATGTAGATGAAATTGTCAAAACACTTTAAATTAAAAAGAATCTTGGATGAAATTGCCAGATTGCAAATGAAAACCAAATTATAGACATGTGATATATGCTAATTTGATATTTATTATTCAATATGTGGATGAAAGTTAAAATTTGGAGCACCACTATAACATTTTATATCACCACTTTGGCACTTCTTCAAAAATAAAAATAAAAGCCCTGGCAGTGCCACAATTGCCATGTTATGTGGTCACTAATGGTGTAGTAAGTTACTACTTCCACAATGCCTCAACTAAGATGGAACTGCCCAATACCACCATTTACCCAATACTACCACCTACAGGTTCTTCCCATTTCCATCACTAGCCCATCTATTACGACAATTTTGCCAATTCTTTATCATGATGGCACCACGAAGAGGATACATTAGCCCACGTTTCAACAATGGTATGATCATGCTTCAACAAGGGTCTACTTACAGTTTAACAATTTAATCTTTGAAAAATCAAAAAAACAAACTCAATTCTTTTTGCAATTGACTTCTCTCGAACAATTCAATCTCTGAAAAGTATGAGAGCTGATAAATAACTTCTCCAAAGTACCTAGATAGCAAATCTGTATGGTAATGGGTAGTTCTACCTTAAGTTAAAGTAACTTACATGGAGGACAAGAAGAGCTGCTATCCTTCACATGATGTTCAAGGGCATGAAATTCCATTGTACTCCCCTTCCCTTGGCGGCCCTATTATAAGAACATCTAAACATAACAATGGTATTATTATTATCACGAGACTTAAAACATTTAAATAGAGAGAAATAGAATGGAATTATTCATTTCACAATTCCCGAGTAAATCAATGGAGGTGCTTTACTAATATTTCTTTTCCATTGGCTCAAGCATGAATGACAACTCAGCAGGAAACATGTGCGCTTCCTCCCCCAAGCACGCCAACATGGGGTAGTCAGTATTAATACATGGCTCTCACAAGTATTCATACACTTTTATTTTAAATTTTAAATTTCTTTTTAGCAAATGGAACGGTAAGTAAACATACACTTCAAGAATTGTCATAACTAAGCAAATTGAGAAATTAGATTTTCCCAACAAAATTTTCAAACATGTTGAAGAACAAGTAACATACTTGTTTAAAATAATTTTTTTTTTAAATGAAAATATTTTTGTTTTTTTAATAATTTAATCAAACATATTAGTATAAAGAAACTACATATATTTTGGCCATTTTTTTTCAAGATTTATTAGTAAGTGGAATCAAAATTCATTTTGGAAAATTTTCTTGAATGGAATTTTATGAATTTTAAAATTTTAGTCAATGAAATAGTACTCACTTAAAATATGACTCCAAATTTTTATATTTCTTACAATTCATTCCAAAAACTTCCAAAAATTGTGGAAAATTTGAAAAGTGTAAATTTTTTTATATATTATTTTGCACAACTTTTGGAGATTTTAGAGTGAATTATAAGAAATGTAAAAATTTGGAATCATATTTTAAATGAGTACCATTTCATTCAGTAGAATTTTAAAATTTGTAGAATTCTTATTAAAAAAATCTAGAAGGAATTTTCATTCTATTTGATAAATTAAAAAAAAATAATAGTAGTAAGTTTAATTTCATGCAAGTGTACTACTTGCACTACAACATATCCAAATTTTAAAGTTAAAATGGTTCAATGTCAAATAATCTAGCCCCACAATATGCTAAAAAGTTTATTTTTTCACTTTAAAATTAAATATCTTGCAATCTATGTGGTCAAGATTTCTGAATTTTTTTTCCACACATTCTCTTAGTAGTGAAGTGTAAGATCCTATAGTTAGATATGCAAAAAAAATAATTTTCAATTTTTTTTACTCTTTGTTATAGAAATGGTAGTTTTGAGTGTTTTTTTGGTAGAAAAAGGCCTTGGTCCTTTGGGGGTTAAGGCCCACCAATTTCCATAACTTTTGACTACATGGTTAAAAAGTTATTGTATGATATCTAGTTTTCAATGATCGATGGGCAAACAAGGCAACAAAAAAAATCTTTAAAAATCATTTAAAAATTAAAAATAAAAATAAAAGTTTATTTTTTAAATTTATTTATACGTGGAAAGTTTTGAATAATGAGATGATAGTTTTGAAGAGTTAGTTTGTGGGTAGTTTGCACGTAGTTTGTAGGTGGTTACCAAATCTCTACTCTAAAATAAACTTTGAAACCCTCTATTTAACTCAATTTTTAGTATTTTTGAAAAAAATAAAAACATTAGGTGTAGATTATTTATTATAACATTGCAACCAATAGGATTGATATCTTTCAATTCCATAAATAAATTGTTAGCAATTTAGTATTTTGAATCACCCTTTACTTCTTTGAACTTACTATTTTTTTCCTATATGTTGTACAATTCCACATGATCTCAAATTTTTCAAACATGTAGCCAACTTGCCTTGAAAAATGAATCCAAAAAGTAACCATTATTTTGGACATTTTTTCATGCAAATGTGACCTTGTGAAGTGCAAATGCCTGTTTTTCATAGGGTAAAAAAACTTAAGGATTTTTGTCACTTCAAACACTAATTTCTTTCAATCCACATGGTGAAAATTTCTTAAATTTTTTCCACATGTTTTCAACGTACTACAAGATCCTATAATTACATGTGTTTACAAAATTTTATTGTTTTTTTAAATAAAAAAATTGATACTTGTACTAGAAATGGCAGTTTTGGAGTGCTTTTGGTGAAAACATAAGGTAGTAGGCTCAAAATATAAGTGGGCATTAAGAATTGTCCATATAGGTACTATAGGTGGTTGCAAATGGATATGAAGTGGTTTTTAAATGGATATGAAGTGGTTTTTAAATGGACCTTTGTAGTCCTTGAATGAATGAAAAGAAAAAATGCATTGTTAACAACAAGAGTCAATCATACTCTTTGCTTTCCCATTTATCTTCAGAAGTTGCAATAAGCCCTAGGGACATAAATAGGGACCTATACCACATCTCGTTTGAAAATTCATAACTAATTCAAAAATGATCCAAAAAATATGAAACAACTTGGGTTAGATGCCAATTCCTCTTTTCTTTCAAGGAAAATTTAGTGAAACATGTTTTGAGAAGTTTCACCTGCCCAAAATTCAGTTTCAGTCCTTAGGTGCTCGCTTTATGGACCGACTACCTTAAACAATAACCTTTAGGGGTTAATGTTATGCACCAGCTCTTCAGTAAGAAGGGTCAATTGAATCATGCTTTTTCAGTAGTCCTGGGTCACCGCCGGCCAATGCAGTTGATGTTGGGGTTGTGAACATGGAGTGGGCCTTGGTGGGTTTGGGTGTGTGTGTTATTGGGCCATTGGCAGTTGGGGAATGAAGCCTTCTGACCCTTTCCCTGCGCAAGGGCCATGATTTCTGTGCTCAGTTCTTCATTCCCCCCACCCAACTTCCAGGGGGACCTAACTTAACTTCCATCCCAATCCAGTAATCTCAGGCAGACAGGCTCTTCACTGATAAAGATGAGCCAGACAGAGGGACTCATAGACTGCGTCCCCAATTTCTGGCATTCAGGCAAGAATACATGGGGAAAAAAACAAACCATTGCAACAGTATTGCAGTATTGTTGCAATACTATTTCAATGCTTGGACAGTAGAGTATTAAATACATACAATTTCAATGGAGGGTGTAATCTATCCATTGAAAGTATACTATTGCAGGAGTGCAACAATATGTTCTTAGTACTCTACTGTTCAAGCATTGCTATTGCAGTAGTGCAATAGTACGTTTTTAGTACTCTATTGTTCAAGCATTGAAACAATATTGTTGCAATGCGGGGATACTTTCCTGATGTAAGACGGGCACTAGTCATTTTTCACCATCCATTCATGCCTTTCATATGTTTGGTCCTCATTTCTAATTTTAACCAAGCAGAAGTACTACTAAGGTCGGAGGTCCATAAATCACACATCTAAGACTGCATGCCCACCCGTCCTGCAAAAATGTGGTTGGCAAAATGCCACGCCTTCCATTTTGCAAGTGGGGGGAGCAATGAGCCTCACTGGTTGTAGGCCCGGAGGCCAACCAATGAGGTTATGTGTGGTTAAATTATTTTTGTAGTGGTCATTTTCAGTTTTGACAATATTAAAAGTTTTTATGATTGGGTGAGAGGTTTCGGGAAAGGGGACAACTTCTTGTCCTTGGTTATTTTGCAAGCTAGTAGGTGGCTTGCAAAATGACCCCAATATGCAAGCCCCCTTGGCTTGGAAGCCCTTCCTCTTAAAAAGTCATTTGTTTTGAAAGATGGGTGGGGCACTTTTGCAAGCCACTCTTAAGAAGTCATTTGTTATGTAAGACGGGTGGGGATGCTCTCAGAGCGGAAATTGAATTTGGGGGAAATGAAGCTTTTTGGAAAAGACTAGTGGAATTGGCATCTAATCCAAGTTGTTTCAATTTTTTGGAATTTTATGGAATTAGTTATGAAATCTCGAAGTTGAAATGGCATAGGGCTCTAAAATTACTCACTTCCTAAAATGTACATTGTAAGTATATTGCTAAAGACTATGAAAAAGAAATATGTACAAATAGTGAACATTTGAGGAGGTGGGAGGGTTTTAGAGCTTATGTGCTTTTAGAATCTCCTAGTTTATTGCTAGACAATTCTAGTGGTTTGTTCTATTGAAAGGGGTCATTATGGAGGAGCCAATCCATAGTCTCATACACTTTCTTATGGTAAAAAATTCAGGTATTTATTATTTATTATAGATGAAAATTTTGAGTTCATATTTGCAATTAGATACCCCTAATTAGCAAAAGTAACCAACATCAAATTATGGAGTATGTTTTTATTTAGAGACTCCATTGGTTTAGAATTTAGACTAGTTAGAGGATTGCCACCCTTGCTCTCCAAATGAGCCAAGGATGAAGGGAGGCTATGAATCGTCCTCCACCATGGTCACTACTAGGGACTTTTCCAACTAAAAAACTTTTGGGCCCTTCAATTTAGAGAACACAACCAATTGTAAATGGAAAGAATGTTAAGTTGATTTCAAGGAGTTTGGCTTTTCACCAAGCTCATTGAGGCGGATGCTTTCCCTCATTGAAAATACCCCAACATTGAGTCTGCCATATAGCTTAGAAATATGTCTATTAACCGCACACATCAAAATTAAAAAAATATGATTTTTGGGTAGTAGTGTGTGGTCCAAAGAGTTTTTATTGACTAAAAATATTGGCCAAATTTGTCAAATGAAATTGAATTGCAATATAAGATAATTGCTATTACCAAACTTTCCATGAGCTTTCCAATGGCATATCAAGAGTCCAATCTAGAAAGAAAAAAAATTTGCTCCTTGACTCTATTACCCATTTGAGATTTATATAGAACCATATATACAACATTGTATGTGACTTCAAAAATAAAAATTATGTAATAAGATATGGCAAGATATATACCACAGGATTGATAATTCAACAATTAGCATTTGACAATTTAACCATTGAACCTTATCACATTCAAATTCTACACCATACATGTAGAAATAGAAGACCATATTGTAGCTCTTGAGACATTTAGGAGGTATAACACCAATCCAACTTGGAAGTGTTATGTATCATTGGTTCCATCTCAATACAAGTTCAAGTTCTTTTATTAGTCTATGGAAAATATACAAAAAAAAACACCATGTTGTAACTACGATTGGGCTCTTTGAACATTTAAGGGTTAAAAACTTAAGAACATTACATGTTGAATATCAACATACTTAAGAGATTTCTTTAACAACAAAGTAACTTCATTATTCCATTTGTTTCTCCCTCATTCACATATAAGTGGGCAGTATTTGCTTTGATTGTTGATGTCTATATTGAAGCATTATTACCTTTGGAAATGGTTTTGGTCCTTTTCTAACTTTAGTGACACATGGAAGTTTGCTAAAAGGTCAAATTCCAAATATTAGCCAAATTGACTATGATATTATAAGTGAATGGCAAGATTAGCACTTCTCTAAAAAACTATTTAATGATCTTTAGAAAATAAGATTCAACAAATGCTTTAAAAAAATTATTCTACAAAAAAAAATTCTCTATATAATTTTTTTGAAAAAATTAATTTCTCCAAAAGTGTGATATTTATTTTTAAATTATTTTTTGCCAAACATATCCAATAGGTATATTATACATTGAAATGTAAAATATATTATTATTAGAATAAAAGCTTCTTGGATTGTGTTCATGTGGATCTGCTTCACTTGCTTGTGATAAACATGATGGACATCACCTAGATGACGTAATAAGTCTCTTTGATAAAGCTACAAAGATGCCAACACTAATGCAAGCCACATAGTAGATGATGAATCATTAAATATACCTTGATTTCACTGTAGAACAAATGATTTTCATCTAATTTTTAGGGGGAAATATTTTTAGCATATTTACATCATTTGTTAGTGGAAAAAACTCATCAAAGAATTATAGAATTTTTTAGAGAATAACTACTACATCTATAAACCAAAAAATATGCCTTCTAATACATTTGGCAATGCCTACCTCTTTTGCTCTTGATTTGAATTTTAGTCTTAAAAATGATTTTTTTTGAATTTGAATCTAATTAATGAAATAATTTTATTTAGTCTAGTTTTTATACCGATTTGAAAATTTCTGAAATTTCTAAAATTGTATTTTTTATTGTCATTCAACTTTGGACCTCTTACAAAGTTCTACTCAATTTTTAAATATAGAATGACAAAGAAATTTGATTTTCGCTATGATTTTTCACACCATTATATACACCAACAATGAATTCTTCATCTATTTTGAGAGTATTTTATATTTGATATGAATTTTATAAATTTTTAGAATAATAATAATAATTTCAAATTTAAACAAAACATCTGAAATTTCTTTGTCTTGTTGAAGGCATGTGAATTAATATTAAAAAAAATAAAATGTTCAATTGAATCCAAAATTATTTTTTAAATTTCTGAGCCAAAGAACTTTAGGAGTTAAGCCTTTATAAAATTGATTGATAAGAATTTGATAAATTTCATTTTTGAATGAATATTTTTTCTAAAGATGCTGAGCTATTAGAATTTTTGGTGGAAAAATCAAAATATTGTAATTTTTAAAAGTACAATATGTACATAAAATTATATTGAATATCAATTATTATATATGTAATAATTTGGAATTTTGACCAAAAATGAAGGTTAGAATGAGAAACAATATTTTATAATTTCAACTTCAAAACCAATTTTAAAGGTGAAAATACCATAGACATACATATGTATGGTGTTTTTGAGATTCTATTGCATGGAACTTCTAATTGCAATAACTCATTTTCATTATTTTTTGAATGGTCAATATTTTCCAAAGTGTTGAAATGAATTGGAAAGATAGGTTAATAGGCTTCATTTTCTAAAGTCAAATCAAAACCAAAAATGAATACTTTGAGAGTTACAATTAAGTTTACTAAGACACATTCACTTTTTGAATGTGGAGACCTTTAGGTATTAATTTATTACTACTTGATGAGTTTGACCAAATTTTGTTCCTAAAGTTGAGTCCATCATTCACATGGACTTTCTACTATGCTTAAGGTAGGCTTCCCCTAAATTGAACCATGCTTCAACTCTTAAAAGACCAAATGCTCATTCAAGGAACAATTGGAAATTCAAGTATGTAACGACAAAGTCAATAATGAATGGATGTTTCTAAAAAATTGACAGAAGATGGAGACATTGATATCCTTTGAGTGAATGACAAAAAAATTATCATTGGATGCCCAGATCAAAAGTTATGTTGTCCACAACATATTAAGGAATTTGAACAATTTTGGCATCTATTGCTAAATTCCTCATCTATTTTTGAAATTTGGCATATATGTAATTAAAGTGATATAATATGCAATTGTAAAAAAAACAACTACTTTTAGTGCAAAAATTTCATTCTAAGTGGGGTCAAAACTCTACTAATGTTGTCAGATAAGTTTGGAAAAAATCATTTATATCTAATTGCAAATGCTATTATGAACTTGAAATATGTGCTTTCAATTTTTTTGAATTTCTTTTCATATATGAACTCCAAGTATTTGTCTCTAAGTTTTCATTAGTTTGATTTCAAAAAACATCCTCAATGCATAAAAAGCATAAGAAAATGACTATTCTATTGTCATTTAATTGACCTCGTTGTATTAGAAGATCCTATATTTGCTTCTAAAATTTTACATGAATTTATCTAACAAGAGTATTACTTGATAGTGTAAAACCTCAACTTCTATAGAACAAATTTTTTATTCCAAACCGGCTTGAAGTCTCTTGACTACGTTTTGGAAGAGTTAAATGAGTTTTTTCTCTCACTTCAAGCATTATTAATAATCTTTCAATTCATGATATCGAATGGTTTAAAGTGTTTTCTACACATTGTTGTAATAGTTTACTACACTTTTTCATAGTTGAAATACAAACACATACGCACATATGTAATTCTCAATTTTGGCCACTATTCAAAAAATGACATTTTTTGACAATTTCTCTTGAAAAAGCCTCCTTTCATGTAGGATTTAATGCTTGGACATGCCTTTGGATTATATCTTTGCTTTGACAAATTTTCCATTGTAGCTAAGGTTAAAAACTATTTCAGATACTATTTTTTCTTTGGCAATTTGTACATTGACACATATAACCGTCGAGTTTTGTTTTTCTTTTGTACATTTTGAGATTAGTAATTGGTTGATAATTAATACAATTAATTGCATTTGTATTAACCCCTAAAGTCCCAAGAGTTTCTTTGGGAGATTTTAGAAGGTTCAAGTATGTTCCCATGATCCCAATTTTGGGCATAATTTTGTGATTTTTTTCAAGAAATGAAAGCTTATTAATTTTGTAGGAATATAATTTCTACTTCTATCAATGCCTAGTAGCAAAAGTTATGCCATCCAAAACAAAATATATGAAATAAAGGGCAACAAAAAACAAACAAATTCTTTTTATATAATTTTAAAATATTTTATATAATATAAGATATTTTTGTTTATGTGAAAAGATTTGATTCATTCCATTTGAATAAGTGATGTGAAACTTTTGAAGAATCTTATTTTAAGGCAATTTTAGCAAATTCTTGAGAAAATAATGTATTGGATCTACTTTTGAATTTCATTTTCACTATTTTGGAAAAAAGTTCTACATGATTTAGATTGCTTGCTAGAACAAGCTCCCCATTGGGATTTGAGTATATTTCAATTCCATCCTATATCTACTTCTATTTAATGATTTTTTTAAGAATGAAAATTAAATTGTTGTTTTTGAATTTCAATTCAATTCTTCAACATATGAAAATTTAAATTCAAGCTCTATAGTACAAAAAATTTAAGCTAACAGGGTTTAAAGTCTTACAATCTAGTCAAGTTAGGTGCAAAAAAATCATTTTCTTGACTTTAAATGCTTAGATCTTGTAATTTATACGACCAAAGTTTCTAAAATTTCTTCTAAACATTTCCATACTAGCCTAGTGCAAGATCCCATGGTTGAGCGTGCAAAAGAAAAAAATGTTTAAAAATTTTGTTTTTTGCATTGGAAATGATAGTTTTGAGTGGTTTGTGACAAAAAATGGCCTATGAACTTTATGGGTTAATCAAGTGACCTAGCTTCTAAACAAGTGATCCTTTTTTTGGAAGAGATAAAATTTTCCACACTATTAGAAATGCTCTAATGGAAACAACCATTGTCTTGGGTTGAATGTAATTGCCTCTTTTAAGCTTGCCCTTCCTAGAAAGCAATCATGAGAATCATTTTTTCTCATTTAATTTTTTTTTTCTTAGTTAAGTATCTAATGCATTTGGTTTGAGCTTTCATCACATCTATGACAGGCCTATCCCAAAGCAAAAAATAACTTGAAATCATGCTTGAAGGCTTTAAAAGACTATGGTATTATTGACTTTTCCAAAGGTTGATTTACATCAAGATTAGACCAAGGACTAAAAGTATTTTAGGGTATCCTACTTTGTTAGATGTGAGTCATGTGACCATGCAAAGGAAAAGCCCAAGACAAAAAATAGTAATACCACTTTGCATGGTCTTGGTATAAACCCATGAGATACCATAGTCTAGCCATATCTATTTATTATTAGATTTGACATTGTCAATTGCAAGATCAATTAAATAAACAAAATCTATGGTTGTGAGGTTTTAATATGCCATAGTCTTCCAGAAATTTGTTAGGCCTACTTCAAAGAGGTGGTCAAGAAAAAAGCTCTTAGAAACCAGTAAAACATTATTTGCTTTGGCCATGTAGGATTCCAAGTAGACTTCTCATCTATGAAAAATGACATGGACTATGGCCAAAGTGTAAACCAAACTTGAACCACACCAATCTCTCCACCAATCCCTGCTTTGATAATTCAAGAGGGTCTAAGGTCCGGCTTTGGTGTAAACCGGCCCTAAAGGAGATGATACTAAAATCCATAGGTCACCCTTATAGATAGTATATTTTTGGCATTTTTTGGCTCTTTACTCTTAATGTGAATTTTAGCCATAAAAATGAAAAAAAATCAATTTAATTTTGATTAATGAATTGAAGCTTATCAAATGTACGTTTTTCTCCAATTGAAAATTTTGAAAATTTTGAAAATTTTGATATTTTATAACAGTATGAACTTTGGTCCTATAACTATGGTTTTATGACTTTCTAATTTAGAGTGACACAATTTGGTTTATACCATGATGTTCAATTATACACTATAATATACAATCATTTTTTGTGAAAATAATTTCAAATTTTCCTAGAAAAATTTGAAAATTTGTTTGATTTATAGCAAATATATGATTTCATCTCTTAAAAATAAAAAGATAAAAATTTTCATTCATTGCTACTTGCAAAATGGAAGCAAATATCAATACCTTAAATTTTTCTGTTTGTTTTGTTTATTACATTGAGATTTCCTGGACCATGTATCCCTCAATCACATGTTTGGTACCATTGAAAAGTCCTCCGCGAGGAGGGGTGCACTAGCTTGGTTTTGTGGCATTTTAAATCACGGTGTGAAAGTTATTGATTTTCGAAGTTTTTATGAGTTGAAAAATTATAAAATTACTTTTATTTTTATTTTGGTTGTGGCAATGGCGCAAGGCACACTAGTGATGAATGATCCATACCTTAAATTGGGTTGCTTGTTTTGTTTTGTTTTGTTTATTTTGTTTGTTACATTGAAATCTCCTAGACTGTGCGTCTCCTACTCACGTTTTTGATACCGTTGGAAAGCTTTTGGTAAAGAGGGTTGCACGGGCTTGGTTTGTGGTGTTTGAATCTATGGTGAGAAAGTGATTGAATTTTGAAGTTTTTATGAACTAACAAATGAGAAAATTATTTTTATTTTTGTTTTGACTGTGGCAACAATACAAGCCACACTATACTAATGATGGTAAATAGGATTGGCAACACTAATTACAAAGCATAACACTAAATGCCAACAATTTTCTTAATGTTACTAATACTAAATTTCAACACAAACACTAATTGTCAACTATTAGATATAAATGTTTTACAAGTTTACATTTAGTGTTACATATTATTTCATTAAATTGTAGGGAGGGAGGGAAGAGGGAGAGAGGGGAAGGCAGGGAATCAAAACAGTTTTAATGTTACCAACTCTATATACAAACTACTTGGAATTTAGAGTGTGTGGAGTAAAAGGCCAGGTAACACTATTAGTAACATAACACTGAATACCATCATTACACTAATGATGATAAATAACGTTATGTTGTAATTAGAATTTCCTGGATTTTTATCGTGGTCACTCTAAACTTCAATTAGTTGGCATTTAGTGTTGTGTTTACTTTTCTGAGCAATAATTTTTTTGAGCATGTAATAGGTTTTTTGGGTTTATATGTTTTTTTTTACATTTTGATGAAATAGTTAGGTAACACTAAATGCAAACTTGTAAAAGATTTATACCCAATAGTTGACAAATAGTGTCTATGTTGACATTTAGTGTTGGTAACATTAACCGTATTGTTGACAATTAGTGTTATGCTTCGTGATTAGTGTTGCCAACACTATTTATCATCATTAGTGTAGTTTAGTGAGACTTGAAATGAGTGGTCATGGGGGGCTCCCATTTCATCAATTTTTCTTTTTGTTTGTTCTTTCTTTCTTTTTCTTTTTCATCAGCCAGTGGCCGTGGCCCGTCCTTCCAGAGTTACGTTAAATGCAGAAAAGCGACTTCCATGCCGGCCAATTCCAAGCATCTTCTTTTTCAAATTCACAGTTGTCATAATAAAGCCACTCTACCCTCCCACGCCAGGCCAGCCAGCCGGAGAAGAGTCAACTGACTGGACACACTAGGCCTAAATTCCCTCCTCTTGGGTTTAATAAATCCAAAAATTTCCCAAGGAATTTCCAATAAGCCCTTATGTAGTAACTTCACCTTGGAAAGGGTAGTCCTAATTTTTTTTTTAAATTGAAAAATTGAAAAATTGAAAAATATTTAACATTTAAAAAAATTGGTGGTTCCTTTTTTAGCCTAGTACATCAAGCGGTGATCCTGATTCCAAATCATCTTTTATTAATGGCCGATCATTCTCTACCTCACGGCAATTTTCTGAATAAAATAATTGACATATATATATATATATATATATATATATATATATATATATATATATATATATATATAAAATTTATATTATAATCATTTATTAATATATATTAATAAAGTTTTCGAATGGATTTTAAAGAAATTTGGGTACATTTTTATGGTATCAAATTCTACAATAATTTTTTGAAACTTCTTTTAGAGGTAAGAGAAATCAATGCACTAGTTTTATAAGAATATAATTTTTATTCCAATCTTTGCCACAAGGAAACAGTTATGCCCTTATAAGTTCAAATTTTTTAAATTCATTTTTTTTACTTATAGAATATATTCATATCTACTTAGAAGAGCTTCGATTCATTCCATTGTATTAGTTATGTGAAAGTTATGATGAGTTTTGTTTTGTGGGTAATCAAGGCATCTTCTTGAAAAAAATATCTTGTAGAATTTTTTCTTGAGTTTAACCCCTAAAGGACCGTTTGTCCCCCCAGGGGACAATTTGGGTCTAGGTAGGTTCTTATTGTCTCAATTTGTAGTGAATGTTTTTTGGATTTTTTTTGAGGTTGTGGAGTTTGCTGAGAGCTTTGTGAATATATAATTTTTGTTTCAATCGGTGCCCGGGAGAAAAAATTATGGCACAAAGCTAAAAACAGAAGTCAATGAGCAACACAATAAAATAAAAAAAAGTAAAAAAAAAGTAAAATATTATTTCCTAAAATCTTATATTTTTGTCTACATTTGAAGCTTTTATTCATTCCATTTGGACTAGTTATGAGAAAGTTATGGACAATCTTATTTTTTGGGGCAATCTAAGCATCTTCTTGAAAAAATAACTTATAGGATTTATTTATGAATGCAGTTTTTACAATTTTCAAAAAAAAATTAGACAGGGTTGGGTTTGCTTTTTAGAACTATCCCACCATTGGGATTATTATATGTCAATTCCATCTTAAAGCTATTAATGATTAAAATTTTCCTTCAATCTTTAACCTACTTCTACTTAATAATTTTTAATGAGTGATAATTAAGTGTTTTTTTATTGGATTTTTTTCTTTAGATTCTCAACTCATCTATTCAACATAAAAACTTAGAAAATCAAAATTAATAGTGCAAGAATTTTTAGTTAAAAAGATTCAAAGCCAAAAAATCTAGTCAAATAAGTTGCGAAAAAACTTGTTTTCTTCACTTTGGATGTACATATCTTGCAATCTATACGGTCAAATTTGATGAAATTTACCACATGTTTTCAAACAAGTTAAGTACAAGATCCTACAATTGGATTTTGAAAAAACATATTTTTTTGGTTTTTTTAGGTGAATGCAACAGAAGTGGTAGTTCTAAGTGTTTTTTGACAGAAAACACTCTCGGGGCTTTAGGGGTTAATTTTCACAATTTATCAAAACAAAAATTTCATCGTGTATAAATTATTTGCTCTAATAATCTCATCATTAGGAATGACATGTTTTAAATCCATCTTAGAAATATCCTTGATGTAAGTTTTCCTTCCATTTTCTTTTCATTTTTAAACACTTTTTTAGGGGATTTAAAAAAAAATGTACTTGATTTTTAAAAAAAAAAATACATAGACAAATTTCATTGAAAGGAAAAAGAGTACACAAAACCAAGGGACCAAATTCTTGGCGACAAATCTTTCATTTTCTACAACTAAAAAATAAAAACACAAGACAACCAAAATGAAGTAAGAAAATACCAAATGTCTAACAATCAACCTAGTGAACCAAAACAAGGCCAACGTCCAAAGGCTCAAACCAAGTAGACTAATAAGGCTCAAGTGAACACCCATACCTTTGAGATAGCTAGCTGCCATCTCTTCTAAAGGTGAGATCTCTCCTTGAAAAAATTTCACTTGGAGCCAAATGTCATCAAAGTGCGTGAAGTACTTGAATTTTAAAAATCAAATTCTCAATTCATTGTAAAGATTTCATCCCCAAAACATTATAGTGCAAAATATTTAAGTTAATCCCTAAAGGTATTCAATGTTTTCAAGCCTAAAACTACTTCAAAGTATTTAAATCCAAAGTAAGGCTAAAATCTTCATCTATATTTATTCATTAACAAATTTAACTATAAGATCCTTTAATGAACTTGGTAGAATACACCCTACTAAAATTTTAGAATAAAAAACCTTACCAATGGCAAGATCAAGTCGCTTGAATTTCAAAAATAAGTATTATGAACTCTTCCCAAATGGTTAGATTTCATCTTTAAAATTTTTTACAAAAAAATGTGTAGATCTGACAACTTGTTACTCTCCATAATATGTTGAAGAAAAAATAGTCAGTTCTTAGAAGTGCAACACTCTAGCTCATCTGGATTGCCTATTATGTCATTTTTGCTAAGGAGAAATGGCCTCTTCTTGTGGTTCACAAAGTCTTGGGGGAGGCACTCCTAGATTCTAGTCTAGTGGAGTAGTTGAAAGCCCAACTAGGGGCAAACAACCATCATGATTGCACATAGAGTATTTGGGATATATTCAATTGTATGTCACTTAGGTCTCCTCATAATTTGAGGTCTCCTCATATTTTTTGAAAAAATAAAAAATAGTCTCCTCATAATAGTCTCCTCATAATTTTTATTTATTATTTTTTTGAAACAAATGGATAATTTCTATTTATAAGCATAAACAATACACATAACTACATGACAAGTCCTCAACAAATTTTTTTGCTTTTCTAAACAACCTAGACAACCTCTCTCAAAATAAACAACCTAGACAATAGTACATTTTTTTTCCCTTCAAAAATTTTCTATTGAAAAAACAAAGGTACAAAAAACTAGTCAATTTTTTTGCTTTTCTAAACAACCTATAGACAACACCAAGCTACCAACTCCACAACAAAATAGAAGTTCATTAGGTCAAAGATGCTAGAGCACCCAACATAGTGGTTGAGAGGCCTCTCAAGCAGTGATTTTTTTAACTTTCCCGGGTAGGGGTGCGACCCGTTGCCCAGGCTCAGGCAGCAGTCGCTTCCTGGCGACTACTCGCCCTGCTTTTGGCGTGTTCGTTGGCTGCTTGACAGTTTCTATGTTCACAAATGTGGCGAATGAATTTTCAAAATTAATATCAAATTTCGAGGTTGCCGGCGAGGCTTCCACTTGCCTGAGCTGTGTTTTGGCGACTTCATTGTGTGCTTGAGAAACATTTTGGCGACCTCACAGTTTGGTTAGGGCTCTTCACATTGATGTCACAAACAAGAATTGGACACATGAACACATTGTGAAAGCAACATAAAGACGAAGATAAGCAAAAAAATGCATTCAAAAAACACAAGACATTGCTCAGGGGAGTTGAACCCCAGCCACAAAGGCCTTGCCCGGATGCAATGAGCAATTCCACCCCCCCCAACCCAGTTAGTGAAGTCATAAAAAAACTTAGAACTTCAAACTTGCTGCTTTAATGGAAACAGACCTTACGTGTCTACTCCCCGTCGTGATCTATCCTCCTGCCATGAAGAAATCGCTTTGTTCACAGGGAAGGTCTCCAAAGTGAAGAAATCCTGTGAAAAGAGTTTCACACAAGTATCCAAATGCCCTCCAAGGCGATTACGAAGCTTAGACTTCATGAAACTCAAAGTGGAGAATGTGCGTTCGTCCTCCACACTGCCCAGCACTGCTGAAATGGCAATTTCAGCCACCTTGATGAACTTAGAAAGACGGTTGAGCATCAAAGCGTTTTAGCCAATGCGGACCCAAACCTTTGTCAAAGGGTTTTGGTCCCATGGCTCTTCCATAGCACCTTGTGCATGTGACTTCATGGTTAACTTGAACAAAGACATCTGCAAAGAAAGAAGACGCCCATCAAGGATGAGCTCCACTTGCTCCAAAGCCGGCTTCTCCTCTGTCCTGAAATTCACAGTATGCACCACTGCAAAATGAGAGCGCAAAGTCTTGACATGCAGGGAGAAAAGCTCATCGCAGTTGGACTGCAACCAGTATTGAGGAAACACTACGCCCAAGGCGTTCATGAGCTCCACCTCAGGAAAGTGTACATCCAACTCCAACATGAGCATCTCTGCCGCATCCTTGCACTGACCCTTGACAGAGGTAATCACAGAAGCCAGGTCATCCCTACCCACTGGGAGTTTTTTGCCACTCAAGGTACAAATGCTACGAGCGGGATATGTGTGGCCTCCAATGCGGAAGGCCAAAGTCTCCACACCGGTATTGAGATCCGTGACCCACTCCTGACTGATGGAGTATGAGTGATCATGGATGATGTCGTGAAACATCTCGAAATGTTGTTTTTGCCATGCCGTATCCGTGTCACTGTACATCATGTACAATTCGCTCTGGCAAATCTTCACAGCCGCTATGTAGTCACTCACGAACACATGGTTAGACTAGGAAAACTTCGTCAAGGAATTGACGGAATCCAGTAACGGCATGAGGCAGGGAAGAGATAGCAAAGTATCAACGTCACACAGCAGGTCATAGTTGCAGCGGGCACTCTCCTTCGCTGCAGCCTGCTTTGCAGTGAGCTCGGTCTCCTTCACAGCTGCGTCTTCACACATTTTCACCACGAGGGTTTTGTACTCCCCCATAACCCTCTTCAAGGGCTCTAGCAATGACAACCACCGCGTTTTGACATTGCGGAGCATGCGACGACCTTCTGTTTCCACTAAGTCAGCAAGTTTCTGAAATTCTAAGTGACGCTTAGGTCTGTGGCTGAAATAAGCATACATAGCTTGACATAAGGCTTCCACTTTTGCCACAATTGGCAAATTCGATAATGTCTCTACGGCCAAATTAGTGCGATGTGCCATGCAATGCACCCCAAACATGAAAGGGGCCATGTGTTGTTTCATTTGCATAGTTACACCATTCCTACTACCCTGAAATACGGACACTCCATCTGCCCCAAAACAAATGAGACGCTTTGCAACTTCTCCCTCAGCAAGCCCAGAGTGATGTCCAAGCATTCCTTGAATGCAATCTCTCACAGTTGAAGCCCCATTGCCATCTTCAAGACGGCTCAATGACAACAAAATGGGGACTCTCTTCCAACCAATGCAAACGTACACATGAATTGAGAGCCAAGACTGTGCATCAATTGTATTGACTTCATCGGCACTTAGAGAAAAAAATAAGCTTTGGAGAGAACCTGCTTGGTGTGATCTGCTAATACCACAGCCAGCTGATCCGCCATGTCCCAGCCCACCGAACTACTCCAATGTTTCTTTGGGAAGTCCGGCAACTGCAACAGCTCGAGAAGATCTTGCATTGTCTCGTACTGAGCAAGAGGTCGGCCTTGCATCAGCAACCAGAGAATTGCCCGGAATTGAACAATCTTCCGCTTGCGCTCCCGTATTGCTCCTTGCGCCACCTACTGAACCATAGTCTCCCCAGCCTTCCCCAATCGTGCAAAGAATTTTTTTTCATTTCTTACATGCACATTGTTAGTCAAGAAGTAATATTCACCTGCCTTAACCTTTCCGAAAGAAGTTGTGGCCTTCCTTCTGCCGCAATGCTTCCACAGAGAATCAATTTTTGGAACGAGAAGTTTATCCCTTCCCTCAACCTCAGAGCAAATTCTGCAACGTACCTGACGAATCTTGCCACTGTCGATTCTGCTCATAGCCCAGACGTCGGGCACGAGCCATCTCATGCGCTGTAGACGCCGAAGTTGGGTCGAGGATGACCACCTCCTCAGCTGCCACCAAAGAAGTCACAGCCTACACGTCGCGACCAGCGGAGGCGCCAACAAGTACCGGATCAATATCGAGGTCAGATAATGCCGTTGATGCACACTCCCCTTCTCCGTTGCATTGACCTAACATGGGAGACTTACAAACATCAGAACCCTCATGGTATCCTCTCCCCTCATACAGAAATTTGGTCATGATCGACTGCTTTGGAGCCATGACGTCGAACCAGCAACCCAGAAATTGAGAAACGCAAGCAGAAGACCCAAAAGAGAACCAATTGCGATAGAATTAAGGAATCTAAGCATAGGATGCGAAATGGAATTGCCAGATGAATACTCATTTGAAGTACTCGGCATGAATCTCTTCAATTTATGAAGAAACGTCGCCTCCGCAACCTGCAAGCCCACATTTCTAATTTGGACAAGATCCATACATCCAAACCCAAAATTCCTCGAGCAAGTCATCCGCCTGAAATCCACACCACAAAGGAGTGCAAGGATCCAATTGCGCCTCAATTCTTAGATAGTCTCACCTAACTCCCACTTTTGCAGAAGCCAAAATGAGAAAAGCTGCAACAACATCTACAGTTCTGTACAGCGCACATGTAAACACAAGCCAAAAAATCCTAAACCCCGCTGAACACTCCTGGCGGCCAGCCACAAAACAAAACTCACACAGAGGCGAATCAGACTTAATTAATGTACGCTAATCTTGGCTCCCACAAAGAAGCCTACGACGACAACTCTACGACGAAGGAGGCGGCGATGGTGATGGAGTGCGAAACTTCAGGTATGCAAAAGGCGATGTGACGTGCGCTGGGGCGGTTGATGAGGCAGCTGCAGCCACCTCGTCAGTCAGCCTCAGGCGAATTTTTTTTTTTTTTTCCCCTGTCTCATTCGCCTACCCGGATTTTACAGGGGGTTTTGGCGATTATTCGCCACAAAAAAATCACTGCTCTCAAGGAAAACTTGTATCCTTGCAATCAAAACTCTTTATAACTTTCATCTCATTAATCAAATGGAATGATTCAAAGTTTTTTTACGTATATAAAAGGGCCAGCTTCCATGTAAGTTTGGTGGGCAAGTTTACCGCTAATTTAAGCAAGAAAACAAAAGCGGTTCCACCAATTGTCTTGCCAAGGTGGACAAGTGGGAAAAGAGGAGTTGAGGTTTCACCAATATGAGTGTTTGGGGTTTAAAGCCTCCAATAAAAAGTTGTGGACAAAATTCCTAGGGGGGTACACTACAAAGGAAGTTCATGGGTGAGGAGTGACCAAATCCTAACTATCCATTTCTACTTTTCCTAATTACTTTCTAATAAACTATAATTTCAATCTAAAATTTTGAGCTTTGTTTAGCAATGTCTATAGGTTTCTATTGCCAAAAATTTCAATCCTAAATAACATGTGGTATATTGTCTGGAACGGATTGAAAAATGAACTAAAATGGCATGTTTTTCAACTAAAATATTTATAGAGATCACATGAAGATGTCTATTGTATTAATATTCAACCAAAATAAACTTTTAGTAGAAAGCTATTTCATAGAATTTTTTTTTCATTTTTCAATTTTTTTTCTTATATAATATAGGGGTGTGAAAGTTATTTTTAGCTTTATAATATATCTTTGTTCTTCTAAAATCTGTAACTAATTATTATTAACAAAAAAATACCAATAATTCATAACATAAACTTTCAAAGTAGGAAAATCTAATCATATTTTTTTAGAAATAAAATAAAATTTTAGGATATAATATAGGGGGTCCAAAATTTGGTCACTCCTCACCCATGAACTTCCTTTGTAGTGCACCCCCCGAGCAAAATTCAAAGAGGGTGTTTGAAAATGTCAAAAAAATTGTCCCTTCTAAGCTCTTTTTGAAATTTGTCCATAATTTTTAGTTGGAATCTCAAAATCTCAAATGTACTTTTGGAAATTTAATTTATCTTGATTAAACACATTCACTTAGTTTAAATATTTTTGAAAAATAAATATTCTACTATACCTAAAGGAGGCCTAAAATTCTACTTTAAACACAATTCATGTTGTTAACTTCATTATGAGCAGTTGAGCTCCTATTAATTTTAATTTACATATCCCATATAGATTGTTTTATCTACTACTATTCTACTTGTATAAATAGCTTCTATTGCTATCTTTGAACACATTGAATCAAGTGGCTTCAGTTAGAAGCTAAATACCAAAATCAATAAAATTCTTTATTGTCTTTTACTAATTGTTTAAAGTTAAAGTCACTTTAACTTTGTTTAATTTGACAAATAAACACCTTGTATTGTAATGTATCCCATTATGAAACCTACCTCTGATGCATTGAGTCTTGACATCCTTTATGAAAGTCAAACAAGGTGAACTTCCAATTAGTAAGATTCTATAGCGCTAGTGGTAATGCAAAAATCTTTAAGGATGCATGGGGAGGACACTCCCCGTGTTTTAGAACCCTACGTGCGGCAAAAAAAGTAATACATGTAATACATCCTAAAATTTAATTTTTTTTTCCAAAAAAAATTATGAATAGATTATGCTACTTTAAAAGTTAATGTTTTGAATTATTGATATTTTTTTATGCTAATAGTAATTAGTTATAAATTTTTAAGGAAAAAAGATACACTGTAAATCTGAAAATAACTTTCACACCCCTATATTATATAAGAAAAAAAAATTTAAAAATAAAAAAATTCTATAGAATAGCTTTCTATTGAAAGTTTATTTTGGTTGAATATTGATGCAATAGTCATCATCATGTGATCTCTATAAATATTTTAGTTGAAAAATATGCCATTTTAGTTCATTTTTTAACCTTTTCTAGACAACATATCTTATGTTATTTGGAATTGAAATTTTTGTCAATAGAAACCTTTAGTCATTGTTAAACAAAGCTCAAAATTGTAAGATGAAATTATAGTTTATTCCAAAGTAAATAGGGGGTCAAAAAATCACTTCGTCGCACGTGAGTACCCAAAATGTAATGAGAGTGTCCTCTCCGTGTAAGGATGTCATTGCAAAACAACCTTCTAGAGGCCTTTTTTTTCTAATGATATGTTTGGATTTTGTCACCATCCCCGACATAGACAATGGAATTGAAATTTAAAGTCGACCATTGTTTATTTGGTTTTAATTGAATTTTATGTAGGTTCTATGCTATTAATCAGATGTCTTACAACAAGTTGAGCTTAAACCACATTTTTGAAAACTCATAGAATGGATTAAACTATGTTTGGAATGGTACTAAATTTTAACTTTCTTCAACTTCATGGTAAGGGATTGGCTTTCCTTCCCATGAATCAAGGATTCTTTCATTGACGAAAATCTTGAATGTGAACTTGTCAATGAATTGTGGGTTGTTGTAAAAGTTTTTATTCTTATTACAATGTCATTTGCAAAGGACTTCCAAGCCTCCCTAACTCAATAATGTCATGGGTTGTTATCATTAATTCTTTCATTGTGCTAAGTTTTCAAATCCAACTACGCCTTTTAGAAAACTCAACTTACTTATGCCCACATATACATAGGTTGAGCACATTTCTACTAATTAAGTTCCTTTGGCATTATAATATGGGCTCACTTTGAAGACCTACTCAATATCCTTTACAAATTTAATTTCTATTAATGAAAAGACTCCTTCCCTTCACTCCAAATTTGTGCATAGAAAGGTACAAGTATATAGGTCACAGGAAGCAAAGTTTCTATAAAGAATTTTAAGAAACCCTTATCACACCTTGAAATTGCATTGGTGAAGTACAATTTTTTTTTCTAATGGAGGAATTTTATAACAAATAGGTCTAGTCCAAATTTCTATTTTTTTCTGTCTACTTTATTGCACTCCATTCGCTAATTGGGTGGTGGATGCCACACTATATTTGAACAAAACAATGGACACACCCGAGATTTTCAACTTATCATGGAACAATTTAATTGGTGGCCCATTGGGAAGAAGACCCCAAACTTAGTTCTGACATAGTTTGAAGGAGAGGAGGCTTTGTATTGCCAAAAGTTATATGTGAAGAAATTTGATTGTAATGAAAAGCAAGAAAATGGTGTTATATAAAGCTTCTTGGAGTGTACTTGTTTATTTCAACATGCTTTGCAAACATACAATATAATTGTAGTATTAAGGAGAGTCTTTACCAACAAGCACTGAAAAAATGGTGTCACTTCTAGTTGCACCAAAGCAATAAGAAGTAGCAAAAGACAACTACAAGAAGTAGCAAGATTGCCCGAAAGCAATGAACTAGGTCACACAATCCAAAACTCCCCACACTTCCCATTCGTGAAAAGTCACCTAAACTAAAATTTTCCAGGCTTGCCGTTTGCTTCTACTGAAGCTCCGTAACAAGTGCTTGGTTCCCACATGCCCACAATTCAAGGGCATCAAGCTGGTGCCCATATGGGTCTACTTGCTCTTGTCGTGTGTAGTTGTGCCCAAACACCTCGTTTTCACAAGTGGGGCTTCTTCTTCTTGTGTGAGATCTGGATGGTATGCAGGAACATTCTGAACGTGTCACTTCTCAGCTCGGCTACTTGCAGACCTCTCCGGAAAGAACAGTAAGCCGAATTAGACATTCGGTTCTCCGAAACGCGGACACTGAGATCAGATTCAGATGTGCAAATAGGCAATAAACTCCAAAAACCGGCCACTCTCGCGCGATGGCAGAAAAATCTCACTGAAACTCGTAGCTCTAGGAATCTAGTCCATCTAGACACCACTGATGAGTTGCCCAAGTGTCAGAGGTACTTCCCTTTCCAATTTTTCCATCTATCCATGAAAAGAGCCGCTCCGGCGCTCCGGTGTTCCATGGAAAAGCCAGGGCTCCTCACCCAACCTTTTCCTCACTTCTAGAAAGTTTCCGCTCCGGCAAATCATCACGACGAGCGCTGAGAACCCGAAGTCGGTGCTACAAGCCAAGTCCCGCGCCTGATATCATAATAGCCATTTATTCTGTTCAGGCTATTCAGGCTACTGCTCAGGCTACTCAGCTTTCATTCCCTTGCGCAGCGAAGCCAATCGCATTCAAGCTACGGCGCTCCTTTTTTCCTGGTCAGACGAGTCCTTTCTGACAAAACAAACAACAACAACAACAATGTTGCTACTTTACAAATTGAAGTCCCTGTACGAGTAGGGGCTGTGACTCAGTCCAATGAAGACCTTTTTGAGGTTCTGGCTGCCCATGCCACCCGAAAGCCGGGAAGAATCCATCCTCGAAAACTGCAACTGGAACTGCACACAACTGTCATGGGCAAGAGGGCCAGCTTTTCGACCTGTGGCAAGAAGAATGTCCATGCCCAATTGCCCACGAGCCAGAGATGGCGATGCACTGACGCTTACGTTAAGTCCCTCCCCCAAATCTGACTGACTGCAGTGGGAAACACCTCGCTCACAACAACAGTGGATTTGAAACTCGAAATTCTACACTAGCTTGGTGCCAATACAGACCTTGGGCATCACACTCTGACATGTCTTTCGGAAAAAACTGCAGTTAGTCTGGTGGAGTTGGGAAAAAAACTGGTTGCAATTCGAAAACATTGGCAAAATTCCAGTGAAAAAAAATTGTGAAATTTTTGTTTAGAGTAAAAAATAGAGAAAATAATTGTACTCAGTACTTGAAAAAATGGTTTAATATGATAATTGAATGAAATTAGCTAGTAAAACTAAAAAAAACATCCCAAGCACTGACTTTGACACTAGGTATTTATTGGTACACAAGGACCTCTTTTTACTAATTCACAAACTTCATCGATTCTATTGGTAGCTACTTTCGTAGATTTCAGATACCATTGTTTAGGTGAGAATAAGTCTTTATTGTCTATTCTAAGTGAATTTTATAAATCAATTGTGCACTATCCACAAAGAATGATAATAAATGGTGTCTAAAATCCCAAAGGATGAAATGGAGGGAAGTTATATGAAGAACTTATGAGAGACTCTTATTTTTGTCTCTCAATTGAAGGGAGGAGGCTTTGTATTGATACAAGCTACACAAAGGAAGTTTGATTAACTACCTTGTTAAAAAAAAAACTGCAAGGGCAAAGCCTCTTAGAATGTAGATGTTTTTTGGGGTTTTTTCCTTTCTAGAATGAAGCAATTTTCTGTTTTATTTGCCTTATTTAATAAGTTTCAGACTTCAAAGTTCCAACAAAATTAACAAAATATGTTGAATTTTTTGATTCAAAGTGTAGAAATTTGTTACTATTAATTCAGAAAAAACTCATTGTTGGACAATGTATTTTGATCGTGTATTGAAGTCAAGAAGGGGTCACAAGCTCTTGCCCTTGCTTTTTGCAATACAAGGAGACAACATCAATATGACCCCCAAAAACCTTTTAAAGATAACAGGAGAAACAAAGTTAACATGCATTGCTACAACAAACCCACTACAAGGAGTTATGTCCTTGTAATATCTCACTTTTTGAGTAATAAAAGTAGTCTACTCAAACTTCTTGAAAGTAACTTTTATCAAAGCAAAGGCTCTTCTCCTTTTACTCTAGAGCCAATAGATTCAATTCAAAGACATAAGGACTAGATTATTTTGTCAAAAAATTGCATTGTAAAAACAAGTTGACTGTCAAAATTTCAACTAGATTGACACAATGCTAGCAAAGTACTCAACACTATGAATGAACTAATTCATGGAAATCTCTCTACAATAGAGATAGAATGTGCCTTTGGTATAGTATGATCTTTTGTATAATTACAGCTTCGAAGTGCCAATTACAACATTTACAAAGATATCAAGGTTGTTCTGTCGAATACATTTTCAAGCTTTGGTGTCGAGTTGTTTGTCTGACGTTGCATATTGTATATGATGAGTGTCAGTCATATACGACGAACATGCAGTCGCCCTACCCAAAGTCGCCCAAATTTTCAAAATTTTCTATTCGATGGGCAATCCTACATGGAAAGCCCAAACCATGTCACCATGGACAACTGTGGGTGGCGTGACTATGGGTGGGCGACCACGGGTGAGGGTGGGGCAACCACAGATCCAAAACATTGGGTGGCTGCGGTTTAAAAGCGATTGCGGGTGCTTGTATAAGGTGCCTGCGGGTTTAGGGCAACTACAGATACCTTGAGGGCAACTACGGGTTGGGTAGGACAATTGTGGGTACCTTGAAGGGCAAGTGTGGGTCTTTGTGCACCACGCCCACTTGCACTTGCCCTCCAAATGCACTTGAGGTTGCCCTACCCGCACTTGCCTTGTACCTAAGGTCACCCAAACTTGTATGCGTTCCTATGCCATGTAGAGACTATATGGTAGCCACGTGGCCAATAGGTGGGCTGAAATTTTTGTTGAAAAGTCAAAAGGAAGTTTGACCTTATTAGATAGACAAGGGATAAAATTCATGTCGTGTTCGTCGTGTTATCGATTTGTCGGGGCGAATAGCCATGAAAAATATGTCAATTAGAAATAATCACACATATACAAAAGGTTTAACCCTGAAGGTTCAAGATTTTTTTTTTTTTTTAATCAAGAACTGCTCAAAATTTCCTTTTTTAGTACAAAGAGCAAAAAAAGTTTGAAATGGTATTTTTTGTATATTTGATAGTAGGATCTTGTAAAAGACTATATGAAAATGTGTAGAAGAAATTTTAGAATTTTTTTACTATATAGATTGTAAGATATTGAGTTCAAAGTGAGGAAAACAAATATTTTAAATGCAAGGGCATTAAGATGTAACAATAGTCCATAGTGCACTCTCTCTACAATGGCTAATGCTATCCATGTTCTCAAATTTCAAAAACAATTTCAAATATTGTTAGAACCAACATCATTTGCATGTTTATCAAACTGTTGATATTTTAAATTCTATTAATGTTAATTTCTTTTTATTCATGTACAACAATCTAAAATGATGTATACCAATATGCCAAAGCACAAAAAGTTTTTTTTGAGATTTAAGAAAAAATTAATAAACCTTTAAGTTTTCCAAATATCCAAAAAGTTTTTTTATTAGTAGAGAAATCTTGGTTGAAATATATTATAAAAATTCAAGGAGGTGATAAAAATATGATTAGAAAGAAAAAACCATGCCTTAATTTTAAATGATATAAATACATTTTGAATGTTTTTCCTTGCATAATAAACCTTGGGCTTCCACAACCCGCACCTTAAACTTCATTGCATACGAGGTCTTTTTAACTTGAATATTTATTTAAATATGTAGCCTTTTGATCTTTCACGTAGAGAAAATTTGAAATGGGATTCAAGAGCCTGACAAAGCCACATTGTCAAAAGTAGGTACACACTCTTGAAAATGCTTTGCTTTGTAGGATGTGTTCTCACACATACATTGCTCTCAAACCCCAAGTTTTTTTATATGTGACCTAAATTATCTTAGCCAAAAATAAGATACCATGGTTATAAATTCTAAAAAATAAATATAATTATTAATAACTTTATTTTTTTAGGAAGTACTAATTTTTGACAATTTTGTAAATGTTTGTTACATGAATGTTTAGGGGTTAATTTTATAATTAGCTTTCACTATTGGAATAAAATATATAAAATATAAAATATAAAAATAAAATATATAAAATTATATCCTATGTTACATATAAGAAATAGTTATAGCCTTTTCTAGCATTGGCCTTTCAAGTCATAGAAAGAGTGTCCTTTTAATTTAAATTGATTTCATTGTACTATTGTTTAAATTCTTATATAGATATTTGTAACAATTTTGAATAAGTCATATTGGAACTTTTTGTCATTCAATTTTGTTTATGCTTAGACCAAAGCATGTAATGGTCTTAATTGAATATGATAAAATGAAATTTAAATTTGAATATAAATCATGTTTTTTATAGTATGAAAAACTTTGGAGAGACTTGATTCTTCACGAAGAAAGTATTTGATTCTTAAAACTTGTTGAATTATCCTTGCAAAACATCATTACATAAAAAACATTTAAATATGTCATCTACAATATGCAACAATATAATTATTGTACACATCTACTTGAAGTGAATTTTCATATATGATAAAGTGGACATGTGGTGTATTTCTTAAAAAAATAGACTTTGTCTAATGGTGCAATTGTGAATTACAAGTAATGTCTCTAATTCCTTTTATCCCCCAACATCAATTTTAGGGGGATAAAGTGAATTCACTTTATCCCCCAACAGTAATATCTCCAATTCACTTTAGGGGTTGCTCCTTTGGAGTTGAGTAGAATTCTCCATGCATGATCTTTTTCAATCTACAAAATGTATTTCAATTATGGAGCACATTTTAGGCTTTCTAGAATACATAAAAAATATATGAAAAGATCATTTTGTAAAGAATTTAACATTATTGAAGGATTTTAAGGACTCTTTTTCTACAACAAAAGTCATGTTAACTCATAGAGATGTGGATTAAAAAGTTCATTCTTTACTTCCCTCTTTTTCAGCTTTTAGAATATGTATTAATTTTGAATTAACTACATATTCTAAAAGCTGAAAAAGAGGGAAAACTTGTATGAAGGTTTGAGTAGACAATTGTCATCACTAAAAAAAAAAATTCCCCTAGGACAATTTTGCACTTGTAATTCTCAAGGAATGTGCCATACTCATTAACATCCAACAACATTGTTTTGACTCCAAACCACTCTTTCAAACTTGAAAGTAACTCAAATCAAATAAGCATCTTGTAGATTGAAAATGAATTAATTTTAAATTTGTGGTACATTAGCAATGGATTTAAAACAACTTATGAGACCTAAACATGATTAATTTTTTTTTTACTATTCCTTTTCCTTGTTGGATACACTCAAATTTTTTTACTTTGTTCTCTCTTTCATGTAGTTAGGTGAAGAATTTGGTGAAGTATTGAGTATGTGGGGAAGCATCTCAACAGGGAATAATTTCTTTGTAGCTGACTACACACAAGATAGTAGAAGAATGATATAAAGATAAGACAATCTAAACTGTGGGGAAAGTAGAGAACACGGTAACAAAAAAACAATGGTTGAAAAATCTCATTCGTAATAGCAAGACACAATTTACGTGTTCTAAAATATATACAAATCCACAGATTCTATGAGATTCTTTCTACATCCTTGAGCATCCTTCGAGCTAGGATGCTCAAAATGGAATGATTTTATTGCATAGGATGCATGACGGACAAACAGAAGTTTGAATCGATCTGAAAAAACCAATTCCTCAAGGATTTTGAGTTTTTCATGTATTTGCCATTTTCACATCCAAAAGTGGTTGCCTGGGCTTTAAGGGGCTGAACCGCGCATCATAGAACACTTGCAAAGAGGTTCAGGTTGGAATAAAGATAAAAGGTGAAACTACTGATCCCCAGAATGATGTGACAGAAAGCTCCAAAAAACTCCTCTTTTAAACATTCTGATTTCCTTGTGAAACAGAGAGCTGAAGAAACTGAAAAAATAAGTTGAAGTAATTATTTGTACAGATGTCTCACCCAAGGAACCAATTCCGCACATAATCAAGCGGGCGTTCCAAAATCGGTGCAAAGCGATGTATCAGTGGATTGGCACGAGCGCCTATTCTAGCCCAAATATGTTGATGATACAGGGAAGTGCTCGGTGCTCTATAGTAGAGCTTCAATAGCTGGAAAAACATCATACATCACACACACACTTTGTAAGATCAGGGAAACAAAACCTTACGATAGGACTAAATATTTAAAACTGGCATTTCAAATTTCAGAATTCTAAATGTCATATGCCATTCTAGAAGCTAAATTTCACAATATTGAAAGTCACTTAGAAGAGGTGAGCATTTTTGAGAAAGGCAGTATTTAGTTCTTACCTGCCAGTAGATCAAAGCTTGGACGAGATTACGTTGAGGCCTGCAAACAGGACACAACATTACATTGCAAGGATTTCAAAAGTGAATGAGGTGAATAATTTCTTACAATATAAACACGCGCTCTAAGATGCCTTTGCTACCATGACAAAGGAAAATTATGGAGTTGCATTGACCCTCGAGCAAAAGGTGCACGAACAGTCGCAGCAGTCAAAGGTCAACTCGGAAATACAACTGTAGAATACTTGTAAAGCAAAAGAAAGAGTAGCAAATCAAGCAAACAAAGAGTGAGGGTCACGATCTAGAGGTAGGTTGCAAACACAAAGGAGTAAGAATTAGGATGCAATGTCAGTTGGCACTTTAAAAGTCGATTAAGATACCTCAAAGGAGATACAGTTTATAAGATCAAGATCAAACTTCATATATAATAGAGCTTCTCTAACTTCCGATTAAAAACAGGGAATTAAGCCAAGGAGGAGCTTACGTAAGAATCATGAAAATTAACATGAATCCAATTCCGATCTCTGCATTGGCACTTGCCATTTGCAATTTTGTCCGGTTATTTGCCAGCAAGTCGCAAGGCCTCTGTAGAAATCTCCTGTTGATCAAAAAGCAAACTATGTCTTAAACAGTAGGAAATTAACTCCTAAAAATTTGACCATGATATTATGCTGCATAAAGTGAAAATAAGACAAAGTAAAGTAGATGCTTCACAAATATTAATAGAAGAAGATGCCCAAAACATTATTATCAGAAATTAAATTGTTGGTTAAATTTTCTCAAAAGATTACTTGTACAATTGAGTGTTGCTAAAATTCCCCCGCAAGTACATCCCAGCATGCTCCAAAGACCGGCAAAGAACAGGGATCACCGCATCTGCATGCATATTCAGAGCTCTTCAGCAATACACTTCAGGATTCAATTATATTTAAATAATTGGGAGAATGTTAATAGAAATTCATGAATATAGTACGGATGGACTGATACCTGATATAGAACAAACCCCCACACCTTGAAAAATAAACAACACATACTTCAAGCAATGATGCAAGTTGAACGGGGATATGGGGAAAGAAAGATACTCACACTTGACAGGGTGAATGGATGTGAGAAAAATAAGAGAGTACAGTAACGACAGAAAATCCTTAGAAGGTACTACAGTTCGCATCCATTGCTGCAAACCTTGAAAATTCCAAGTACGAGGACCCTGCACATATAACACAAAACTCACTCTCAATCAGAATACATCAAAATCCTCGCAAACCACAGTCGCATAAAAGAGCTACAAGTGATCCAAGCATTAAAAACATGTAGTGGTGTTGCAACCTTCTAGATAGTGCTTGCTTGGTAAAGTTCAGAGTTTATCATCCTCAAAATCATTGCAGCACTAATGCAAATCCTCTCGAGATATGAATGAGAAACGTGAGCATATATATATTCTTTGACGAAGAGCACACCCAGCATAACTAACTTGAATATAAAACAAGAGTCCACATCCAATGCAAATCATACGCACCATTGCATTTCGAAAGTTCGACAACTCTGACTTGCACACTACTTTGTGACACAGGCCTGTTAACCTAGTAAATAGTCTATTCGTCAAATTCATCATGAGCAACCATAGAGCCCAAGGGTAAGAGCGCATGTATATACCCGATTATTTAGGTAGAGATAATGACCACAAGCAACGGCAGAGCCCGCTAATGAGAAGCGGTATCCACGGTCGGATATACTTCGTAGTGGAAGAGGGAAAACGGCAAGAATAGCCATCACAACAACCTGCATAAGATCCCAAAAATTAGTTTGTCACTAACAAGCGAAAATGAATCTGTTTTAGCTGTAGAATGCAAGAAGACAATTGGTCGTCTCCATCACATCCCAGCCTTGGGAAAGCTAAGTCTCATGCTAACAGTGCATCTGTAGTCCATGGATACCTCGAGCGCAAGAGTGCACCCGTAATCTCATTGAACATCACAAAAACTGTAAAAGCTGTGACCCGAATAGCTACATTTTGAGACAACCTACCCATCCATTGTTCAGAAACTGAAAAGATTTCTGGTCAAGCTGAAGACTGCTATCAATTGGAGGAGTAGCACGGGCAGGAGGTCGTGGCGGAATGTTTCCAGCCGTGCTCTGAGCTACAATTATCGCATATTGGTGTTAGAAGGTCAATTAGTAAAACTTTCAATTCCAATTGCTGAATAATCACTTCTTCAGATTTATTGGCAATTCCAGGACACTAATTAAGCTGTGAATGTGATCACTGCCTGAGATATGTGAGAGGCAGAATAATAACGCAAATCTCAAGGGCTTTGACGGATCGGCCCTATCTAAGGATCTTTCGTTGGATATCCTCAGACATGATAATTAAGAAGCTGATCTTTTCGTTTGGAGCATGCACCAAACTTTTTATTGAATGAGTTTTGATTCGGTGAAACAATATAGCTAGTACAGCCTCAGATGTGCAGAAGGCACTGACCATTCTGTTCCGTTCAATAAAGAACTTAAGCATACCTGTGCTTCCCCGTGTACTAGCTGGACGTTGTTGAGCAGACACGGATGGACGAGAACTATCCCTGGAGCTCTCACTCAGGCTTGAAAGAGGTTGCACTTCAAGTTCAGGATCCTGTGCAAAACAGAACATAATACTTGGCTATTAAGCTCTAAGTTATAGAAAAAAGACCAATTCAAACTAAACCCTACGCCACAAAATAGAAACCTGGCACTGAACATTGTTAACAATATAGATGTTTGGATATGCTTCACTAAACCTTAAACTATTGTCGCAAATTGAACAAGGTCACCAAAACCTCTCAGATCACGGAAACAATACGGAGATGTAAGAATATTGTGTGACAAGGACATGTGATCATACAGAGGCAAGACTTATAACCCTTGCCTCTAAGACCCAAACCTCTAAAATCTCAACCCTTTTCACACGTAATTCAATCTATATTATTACGTTTACATCGCAACATGTAAAACTAGAGGGTGTGATCGTGTGAATGCGTAGATTTGTAAGATTATAAACCTGCACATTAAAGATTAAAATTTTCAAAATAAAACTAAAAAGAGTAGGATACGGAGTCGGGAATGATACGTACGACAAAACGCTGGAAAAATTTAAGCTGAAAGTGGCGCCGGACCTCCGGGCGAGCACTCATTTGAGGCGGAATAAGCACATTGTTCCAGTAATCGATCCATCGAGAGTCTTCATCGAACGCATAGGCCTCCGCTGCTGCTCGCTTCTGCGCCTGACCCTCCCCCGCCATGGCTGTTGGCTCACATCCACCACGTACGCCCGTGTCGCAGCAAACTACGGGAAGGACGATTCTCCAATCAGCGGCGAAATTGCGAATTCGAGAGTCCCTAAGATACTGCAAAACGACGAGGAATCTCCAGGGGACTCTGCAATATCGCTGAAATGGAAACCCTAATGCAGAGCAATTCTCTTCAGCTGAAAATAGGAAAGCCCATTTTGCAGTAAAACTTCAACTTGCCTCCACCTTGTTGAAATATCACTTGGTGTGGACATGCAATCACTATGAGGTGGAACTGCCCAATACCACCATCTACCCAATTCTGCCACCTACAGGTTCCTCCCATTTCCGTCACTGGCCCATCTATTACCACAATCTTATGAATTCTTTATCATGAGGATGATGCACTTGGGGAGCAGACACATCAGCCACGCTTCAACAATGATCTGGTCATGCTTCAACAAGGGTCTATTCACAGCTTAACATTTCAGCCTTCAAAAATCACAAAGAATTCAATTCTTGGTGGAATGTCTTCATTCTTTTTGCAATTGACTTCTCTCAAACAATTCAATCTCTGAAAAATATGAGAGCTAGCAAATAGCTTCTCCAAAGTACCTAGATAGCAAATCTGTGTGGTAATGGGTAGTTCTACCTTAAGTCGTAGTGTATTAACCTTGTAAGGTCCACGCATCCAAAAAGTGAATGCACCTTGGTCAACCCTAATTGTAACTTTCAAAATAATAATTATTGGAATTTGATTTGAACTAAGAAAATAAAGTTTAACAAGTCTTGTTTCTACTCCGTTTGACAAAATTGAAAAATGTCAAAAATTGAAAGAGTTATTGAAATTGAAAACTCCATGTGTTAAAATCCAAATAACACAATATGGTGTGTTTTTCATTTGAAAATATATATTTTGAAATGAATATTAAATTTAAGTTATAAGTTTATATTTCTCATTCTATCCTTCATTTATGATAAAAATTACAGATTATTCTAGTATATTTCTAATTGGTATAATTTTATTTCCTCTTTTTGCTTTAAAAAATCACAATAAATTGATTTTTTCATCAAAATTATTGGAAAAAACAAAATAAATAGAAAATTCAATTTTACACTAGTAAAAAATATCAAAATTTTATACATAAATTAAATAAAAGGATAAATTTGGTTTAATAGTTGAATTTGACTTTAAGGTCTTTGTTGTGGTTGTTTTGGGTATAAACCATAAAATAACCAATTGAAATTTTTTTCACTAATCTCCATTTCTATTTGTACCTCCTGAGAAAATTTCAAATAATTTGGATTGTTTTTATTTTTATTTATTTGTTTTAATTTTCTGCAACAAAAACAATAATAATTATAATTTTTTGCAAAACAAATTGAAATTTCTCAGAGTGATATACACTTCACAATTTCAAATGATAAAAATATAAGATTGTTGTTGGAACACAATTTGAAAGGCTAAATTTAGTTTAGATACGATGTTTGACCATCTTACAATGGATCAAGTGCTTCAGGGATTAAGCTTACATGAGTAAAATAGGGTGAACTATTTCTAGAAAAATTATTGTAGTGTGACATGGCTTTTGTTTTCGTAATAATGAAAAAATTATTTTTTCATACAAAGTGGTTGATTTACACTTATATAAATGAAAAATGATTTTGGTTTTGTGCCATAGTCTTGTAATTGTTTTAAAATTCATCATTTTTTCATTGTAAATGAAATGTCATGTCTTTTCAAATTTAAGAGAATCATAAAAGCAAGAACACTATAATTATTATAATTTTGTTTACTGGGTGTATACATGCATGGAAGAAGTGGGCTTTGAAATGGTTCAAGGTACCAATAGTGGTTCAATTATTTGTTAACAATATTGTTAAAAGCATTTTGATATTTGTGAATACAAATGTTAAATGTGTAATTCATGCAGTGTGCTAACTCTTGCTAATCTAAGCAAGTACCAAAGGGGTGCATATACTACTATAGTCATATTGGCCATCAATTCTAAACCCTTCCAACACTAATCCTTTATTAGTGAAGTTTTCGATAGAACTCTTATTTATTTTCAACAAATTTTACTATTTGTTACTTAACTTTTTATCAAAAATTGATTTTGACATTAATGAATTAATAAAAAAAACAAAAGCCATGGAATACTACAATATACTCATAGTCATGATTGTATGCAAATGAACATTGATTTTTTTCCAAATGTTGGCAAATTGTAGTCAACAAGTACATGATTTTTCAAATATTTGTCTATATGTTTAGAGTTCAATCCATTAATTTTTCAAATATTTGTCTATATATTTAGAGTTCAATCCATTAATTTTTCAAATATTTGCTATAATGTCAAGCCATTGTAATATTCAAACTTTTGCAATGAATATCTTCTAAGTACTATTTAGATTGCTCAAGGGACAATGTTAAATAGAAATTTGATTTTAATTTAAGGCCATCATAATCCATGCTTGATATATTCCATGGCAAGATTTATCCACATTGATTTCTACAATTTGTATATGAGCTATAAAGTGAGAAGAAGGAACACTATACCAAATTGAAAGCTAGCATAGGAAAGTGTATGGAGTAAGGCTAGACTTTAAAATTCAAATTTGTACAAAGTATCATAGATAGCCATATGAGACTTGACTTGACATTCTATGAATTAAATGTCAAATTTTGGTTGTTTATAATGGGAAATGGAATACATTTGGACACTAGCATTTATGAGATTGATTTTTGGAAATTTTGGGTGCAATGCCTTTAATCATAGACATCAAATTGTTCATTACAAGTGCTCATTGGTATACCATTTGTATTTGCATGTTTGCATCACATAGATGGTTATGGATTGTAACCCCTAAAAGACTAAACTACATTTTTTGGGCTACATAGTGATTCTGGGTAGCTCACTATAAACAAAACTTTATTTTTTCCTTTGAAATTTTCATACAATATGTGTCTACATGTACCTAAGGAATAGCCTATAATTAGAGAGAGAGAGAGGTTGTTGAATCTACACATTTTTATTTAAAAAGTTTGAAAAATGAAATCTAACCATTTGGGAAGAGTTGAAAATAATTCTTTTTGAAATTCAAGTGGCTTGATCTTGCAATTGGTAAGTTTTTTATATTAAAATTTTAGTAGGGTGTATTTTATCAAGTTTACTGAAGGATCCTATGGTTAACCCGTAAAGATCTAAAGTCCCTACAAGGGACTTTTGGGATTTTGGATAGACTCGAATGATCTCAATTTTTGACATAATTTTTTGAATTTTTTTCAAAGATAGGAAATTGGATTAGTTTTCTAGGAATATGATTTTTATTTCAATTGGTGCCTGGAAACAAAAGTTTTGCCAATGTGAGTTCAAAAAGCAACTCAAGGGGCAACCCAAAAAAATCACAAAAAGTTGAATTTGTTCAATTTTTAATTTTTTTTTCTCAAAGATTATGTTTTTGTCTATGTCTAAAGCTTTGATTCATTCCATTTGAACTAGTGATGAGAAAATTATAGATAATCTTAGTTTGTGGGCAATCTAAGCATCTTCTTAAAAAAAATCTTGAATTCATCATTTTAAATACAAATATCTTGCAATCTAAAAGGTCAAAGTTCTTGAAATTTTTTCCACACATTTTTATACTAGTGTAGTACAAGATCTTACAGTTAGATGTACAAAAAAACAATTTTTAAAGTTTTTATTCTTTGCAATAGAAATAATAGTTTTGAGTGGAATTTGATGGAATAAAGGCCTTGGGACTTTAGGAATTAAATTTGTTAATGAATAAATATAGATGAAGATTTTAGCTATACTTTGGATTTAAGTACTTTGAAGGTGGAGTTTGTTGATGAGTTTGATAACAATAATTATCATACTTCACAATGAAGTGTTGTAAAACTTTATGAAATTGGACTATGGATGACTTTGTAGTTTGTAAAAGTTGAAAAAGTTCTTTTAGATAGAGTGGTTATCATTAGGAAAAATTGAGGCCTCAAAGAGGCTACGAATTTTGTACCTCCACAATGCAATTATAGATTTTAAAAAAATATATTTTAAATTTGATGTACTACTATTGGTGCCATGTCAATGCCACATCATATTGTCTATTTTTAAATTTTAATATACTTTTAAAATAAAAATAAAAATAAAAATAAAAATATTATTTTTTTTTGTATTTTGCACTATAGGGGTGCTAAAAATTAGAAACTCATAGCCCATTGTAGGGTCAAATTTTTTCTAATGGTTCCATGAATTCATCAAAAAAACTCTATAAGAGATTTAGGCTTTCCAATATTCCAAAGAGCAATGGAAATCACTTTCAAAACAATGAAAGGTAGAACATGAACTAAAAGTCAAAAAAAAAAAAATTGGAACAACATGAAGAAATATCCCCCTTTGCGTTGACCACTATTTGTCATATGGAAGCTTGATATTGTTGTCTGAAATGGGTGTACAAACAAGCTAACTTGTGGTCTAGGCCATGAAAAGCGATTGTAGGCACTACACTCAAAATTTTCAAAAATTGATTCCGTAAATGCTGGCATGTAAAAAATATTCTATAATTGTGCAAGGCAAAGTATAGGTAAATGTTTTTTATCTTTCATTTCTTGTGCCTAACAAAGGTGCCATAGGAGGGTAGGTAAATGTTTTCTATCTTTCGTGTTTTGTGTCTAACAGAGGTGCCATAGGAAGACAATTGATTGCAAAGTCTTCAAAGGAGACAAACAAGATATGACAAATCATGTCTTTCTATTCATTTTTTATTCTTTAAAATGACTTGAATTTGGAGCAAAGTTCTACTCAAACTTCTTCAAAGCATTTGTACTCATACATGCTAAATTTGATGTGCTAAGTACTTTAATATTAGTTTTGAAGAGCCCTCAAAAATCTTGTCCCACCCTTATTCACCAATTGTGCCCTATAAATAGTCAATTGACCAATCATCAAGTGGAATGTAGGATAAAGGTCACTAAACAAAGAATGATTTTAAGGCCATTTGCTTGATATGTTAGGATTGGATGCATGCCATGAGAATATTTTGAGGGTCCCGAAGCACTTACATCCAAGTCTAGCAAGTGTTACACATTTTACACACCATTGTTAATTAATGGGGAGGGGCCCTTTTGTTTCCACAAGAAGAAGGAGCCACCCAATATGACAATTGTTTCCAACTAGCCAATGACTCTCTTCCAAACTTCCTCTTCATTTAATGAAACTAGCATTGCAACTTCCAAGCCATCCGATGATTCTTTACAAAATATAACAAATTTATTTCCCAAATATGGAGGCATTATCCCTTCTCCAAGGGGGAATGGTTTAGGCTTGTTAACAATGTTATGTTGATGGCTACAATGTGAATGCTCTCATACAATAGGGATAGTCATATGTCCTTGGAGAAGTAAATTTCTTTGAAGAATGCAAAGTTGGTGAGACAAAAGAAGAGCTAGTGGGGGGAGCTGTTGTGCAAGAAGAAGGTGTGACACTCTTTTTTTGTTGTGTAGAGCACAGAGAATAAAAATTGGAGAATGCTTTACTCGTAAGGTTCACGGACCCAATCAAAAAGGTTGAAGTTGACTAGGTGAACCAATAGGGGTGAAAGTATGGCAACAGATGGATGAAACTATGAAGTGCAAGATCAAAAATTCTTCAAGAAATTTGTTCAACCCCATTTCTCCACCTGCGCTGCGGAGGAGAAGAATTGACACTCTTAGTTCTCGGAGGTTGAGAGCACTGCAATCCACAGACAGCCAACAACAAAGCGCCACGTTCACCTTCTCGGAGAATCGGAACTGAGGTGGAAGGACCCCTTTCTCCGCTTCGGTCCTGAGCCAAAACAAACAGCGAGGCGACTCATGCCAACTGCCATGTCCCGCTAAATTTAGTCCCCGCCAGACCTCCATCCGCGGTCTTCGGTGACCCCATCCAATCCCCATGACCGCACAGTCGTCCTCCCTGCTCCTACTCTCTCTCTCTTCCTCTCTCCCATCTCTGATTCCCCTTAACTTAAACTTACAGTGCATCCTGTGCATTTTTTGCGTTTGCGCACCTGACAATCATCAATCACAACTTTCTTTACTAGCCCTTCCTCAATCATAGCACTCAATCACGCTGACAGAACACCCGAAAACAACAGACGGCCATGTTCGAGACCATGCCGATTGCCTTGCACACCAGGCCCGCGCGCACCGTTCCTGCGCTCTCCAATTGGACGGAGCCCGCGCGTGCTTGGATTGCCGTTTCGCAGGTGAGCTTCCGGAGGCTTGGTTCTCCGGGGCGGGAGAGGACGGGTTTGATTAAGCTTATGGCGTCGCAGAATGGGCGTCGCAGAATGGGAGTCGCGAGCTCGATGCGGGCGAATTCCGCAATTGAAGCCGCGAACGGGGATGCTAATGTGGTGAGTGTGGAGCCTGAGGAGGAGATCGTGGAGGCGAGCGAGGCGTTTCGGGCGCGGGCGTTGGTGTCGTCTCGGGCGCAGGTTAGTGCGGATGCCAATTATTTTACGCAGTTTGCTTAAGATTTATTAATTTGAATCTGCTTTGAGCATTCGATTTGTATTGTTCGCAAAGAAATGTTTTGGCATCTCTGTGCTTGAATTGGTGGAATACTGGCTTGACCGTTGAATTTTAACGAGTAGCGCTTCTTGATGACACCATTGATACAAATATGAATCTCTCTTAGTTCATTGATACAAATATGAATCTCTCTTAGTTCATTGATACAAATATGAATCTCTCTTAGTTCAAGTGTAATTTTTTGAGGCTTCAGTTGATCTGATATGAATTCTGTGGCATGAAAGTTGAGCCTCGTTATGAGAAATAGCATATTAAGCAACGGAGCTAAGAGGGACGTTAGCTTATACAACGAGGCTCTGCTTTCTACTTTCAGGTTACTGGATAATACTATTGGGTCCTATTTAATCATGCTCAATCGAGAGTCTTAAAAGGCGGTCACCAGAACAAGACTACGAGATATAATTATGCTCTTGCATGGTTGCCACCGCTACAGGAATGGGCTCCATTGAGGTTATGGTGTAACAAAACATTTCTGTAATTAAGGCAGTGAATACTATTTATGTCAATTTAAGCATCTTAATTCATATGTAGAAGTGCACTTCCATTTGGAGATCAATATAGAGCTCATTGGAGAATCGTCTTGGATATAAGAGCCTAATCTGCTGAGACAAAACTTTTATCACTATGTACGAAATTCTTATGCAATTATACAAAATTGGGAGTTTGTAAGACACTATTGAAGGGACATTAGACAATGCCTTTTCCATTCAAAAATCTGTGGTCATTGACCAATTTATTCGAGTTATGATTACACCAGACTTGTTACTTGAAGGCCAACCAAGTGTTGCCGTTAGAAACAGGGGCCAGTATAAGACATCGGATCGTGTTCCTAATGGCTTTTAGTATCCTCTACCTTATTATTGCCAGATTGATACTTATAGTAGTAGCTGATATCAATCAGACTCGAAGTTTATTCTACCAGGTTTGGGGAACCCCTTAAAGAACAAGGATCGACTGATTTAAAAATGATCACTGTGATTGGAAAATATAATTCGGATGAGTTTAAATTTTATATTACTAGAATTGGTGAAGATCATTTCACGCGTTGATTAATAAACGAATCAAGTTGAACCGTAGAAAGGTCCCTAGATGAACTACTCAAGACTGCTAAAAAATAACCGTGATGCCCAATTTGGGCCTTCTGGTTCTGTAGGGCTTACCAATGACGAAATTCTTCATTCATGACATAATGATTATCAACGACTTTTAATAAGTCGAAGGTTGAATGACTTCCTTTGCTGTGCGGTGGAGCTTCTTTGAAAGCTTTTCTGAGCCGTATGTTATTTGAATTATGTTATATATGGAGTCAGTTTTGAAAATTTTCCCCTCTAGGATTTCAGTGGATGACAGAGATGCTTGGGATGGAATGTTGTGCAGTATGACGAGATGTACCAGCGATCCGTGGAGGATCCTGATGGATTCTGGGGTGATATTGCGTCATCGTTTTTCTGGAAGAAGAAATGGCCCGTCAAGGATGGAAAATTGCACTCTGAAAACATTGATGTTCGCAAAGGACGAGTGGCTGTTGAGGTCCGTTTCTCAACCAGCCCCCGGTGGTATAAAGGTAAGCCATCTTATTTGTGCCACCAATTCAGTTGAGCCTATTTGTGCCACTATGTTGCAGTAGTGCACATTTTCAAATGTGCTCTACCACTAAATAGTGGCACAGTTAGGCTCAAATATATTGGTGGCACAAGTAGAATGGCTTACCTTAGCTATGCTTGCCTTAGCAAATAACATTGATCAACGTGACACTTTCGGATCATGAGAGGATGTTCTATTTCTCTTTTCACTGATGTTTTGATGCGTGGCAGTGGTTCAAGGGTGGACAAACCAACATCTGTTACAATGCCCTGGACAGGCATGTGGAGGCAGGCCTCGGTGACAAGGTTGCTTTCTTTTGGGAAGGGAATGATGTTGGCGTGGATGCCACACTGACTTACAACGATGTTCTCGATCGCGTTTGCCAGGTGTGGATCTTGTATGTTTTCTGTTCAATACAGATTCTACACAATGGTCTTATCTTACTGCCAGGTTTTTTTGCATGTCATTGGAGTGGCACTTTCTGAACTTGTCTGTATGCTTGGGCATCGATTTCCTTCCATGCCAAGAAAATGAAGTGTGACTGCTAGAGTTGTGTGTATAAGTGATAGTGGGTTGCCCCTCCACTTCACATACATGCCATGTTTCTAGATTGTATCTAAATTTTTGTCCAACTTTGTGCTATTTTGGGATGACAAGAGCTCATAGTTACATGCAATGAATTGACATTGAGTTAGCTTCCCCAAATTGGGGATTTAGTCCCACTCTTGCAACTCCAAATCGAAATTTAGGTCCAAAAATTCTTTTGGCATCTCAAGCGTTGGTAAATTACAGTCGACCCTTGTTGATTTCTATTGGTGACTTCAATGTCATTGGCTCTATAAATTCGTATTGAGGGTCAAAAGAGGTGACGCACTATTATTTATAAGATCATCTATTATTGTCAATTTCTTTGAAATGTAGGTCTCGCTGATAAAGTTCTTGTATTTGACTGCAGCTTGCAAACTACTTGCGTAGTCAAGGTGTTAAGAAAGGCGATGCAGTGGCAATTTACATGCCAATGCTAGCGGAGTTGCCGATCGCCATGCTTGCCTGTGCACGAATTGGAGCTATCCATTCTGTGAGTACACGTCTTGACTTGTTGCCATGACGTCCATGATCTCAAGTTTACCCATTTTGGGGGGGTGTAGTTGAAATTAGTCACGAGTCTCCTTGCTTTTCGGAAGGCTATTTCTTAGGACTTTTGTCTATGAAGAGGTTTTCGAAGATGGCTCCTAATATGGTATTTCTGTGCAGGTCGTCTTCGGTGGATTCTCGGCGGAGTCATTGTATCAGCGCATACTTGATTGCAAGCCAAATGTTATCTTGACTAGCAGTGCAGTGAAACGTGGCGCCAAGGTTATCAAACTCAAGGAAATCGTTGATGATGCGTTGATACGAGCATCAAAGAATGGCCATACTGTAGGTGAGGAACTTCAAGGAAGATCACAAGGTTATTTCATCAAGGGATTAATTATGATTAGGCCACAAATTTTGAATAATTCATTATAAACTTTGGTGAAATTTCCCTTGTGCTTTATGTGCACTTGATGTTTTCTGCAGGTGTGTGTTTGACGTTTGATAACGATTTGGCGATAAAGAGAGAAGAAACCGCATGGAAAGAAGGTCGTGACATATGGTGGCAGGTTGATATATGCTTGATTTACCTTCTCCCTTGACTAATGTCTTACCCTGATGGAAAATGTTGGTTTCTACCCGTTATTTTGTTAGACTGTGCTTCTTTTCTTTCCTATTTTTGCTTAATCATATTTTAGCCCTTGTTCGCACAAACCAAGTAACGCCAATTAGCCAACTGGAATTAGTTGCTAAATGCCGGCACCGCCCAATTTCTCATTTTAGACATTTGTTACTAACTTCCAATAACTACAATGAATCACCATATCTTGTACGTGCATCAATGCAGTGGGTAAACTCATCCATTTGAACAAAATTTCATTCATTTGAATAGTTATTTTCTTCATGTTAAAAACATTTTGCATCAACTGGAAATGGAATGAATCCCAGTATTTTTGACAATAACTACTAGTGTGGCCTCTTGTGAATACTGTTGGCAACAGTTGACGGTGGTTTCAGTGTAACTTGCAATATTTTGTTCATTCCTTTTCTAATCAGTTTAGTTAACTCCCTGATTTTGGACAAGTAAAGTAACTGTGCCTATTCCAATGGTTGGAAGTGTTAAATCTGCATGTACCAACCAAGTAGCAGCAGTTAGCTAAGTTGACGGTATTAGTTACCTTGCAAAATCCTGATTTTATCCTATTTGTGAGTGCGCAAAGTAAGTATCACTTGCAAAATTAATGTCATTACAAAAAAAAATTGGGGTGGAAATTAGTGCACTACAGTACTATTGCAGTAGCTTAAAATAATATGACTTCGGTGAATTAGTGTCACTCGCACTAATAGGATGGTGTTGACGGGACCAAACTGTTTCATCGCTAGAACTTTTTGAGCTGTCAACTTGACTTTTTTTAAGTTAGTAGATTGTGATTCCTCTTGTAGGATGTCGTACTATCACAAGCAAAAGAATGTGAAGTGGAATGGGTCGATGCAGAGGATACACTGTTTCTGTTATACACCAGTGGAAGCACAGGAAAGCCCAAGGTATTGTACTTCACATTAGCAGCTTAGCCTCTGTTGGGTGTTGGACGAGGGCTTAGTAATCACATGATGAAACGAATAAGTGTTTAATTGCAGATTCTGGTATTCTTTGTCCTTGATGTAATGCTAAATAGATTACTTGACATTTAAGATGTTTGGCAGGGCGTGCTACATACAACGGGAGGTTACATGGTATACGCTGCCACAACCTTTAAGCATGCGTTCAATTACCACGATGACGACGTCTATTGGTGCGTTTATGTTTTTCATATCCTATGGGGCATATCTTGCGGTATTGATTTGAAGCTTTGTGTCAAGACGAGAAAGTCACATACTGCAAGCTTATGGATGTTTGCGCAGGTGTACTGCAGACTGTGGATGGATTACTGGTCACAGCTACCTAACTTATGGCCCTTTACTCAATGGTGCTACCATGGTTGTTTTTGAAGGGGTAAATGTTCTGTCGTTTCGGCATTGCTATCAATGCCAAATTCGAAATTATTTTTTATTATGAAAGAATCTCTTTTGAAGTGTCACTCAACATAAAATGTGATTATTAACGAGGTTACCTATCATTTATGAAGAACTTTTTTGAGGGTGTAGTTACTTTAAAAATCTCTTTTTTTTCCCTTCATGGTTCTTCGTACATACCCTAGTGTTCGGATGTGTTCGAGTCTGTATTGTTACCTTTGTCTTTTATTTCTCAAAGTTTCCGGAAAATGATAAAGTGAAACCTTGTTTTTTGACTTTACAGAAATGGTGTTAGTGCTTACGAGAATGTTATCTATGCATTTTTCTGTGTGGGCAGGTCCCCAACTATCCAGATGCAGGGCGCTGTTGGGAAATAGTGGACAAGTATAATGTGACCATCTTCTACACTGCCCCAACTGCAATTCGTTCGTTGATGCGGTCGGGTGACGAGGTATTGTCAGGCTGCTGAGTTGCATGATTAACCAATTCTTTAGATGCGCTTCAAGATGTCTGGTATAGAAAGTTAACCTTTACGACAGTCTCAGACTAGTTTTGCTTATGGCAATCAATCGAGAAGTAAGAATTCTAGCTAATCACTAATTTAAGGTAGAGGATAATATTTACTTTACTTTAAGAATTTGAACATATGTAGGAGTGTGTCTTTTGGAAATTGTATAGAGCTGTGAAGAGATATTTGGGTATAGGAGCCAAATCCGTCGCGATCAATGTAGAATTGTGACATACATCTGATGTGGTCATTATAGTATTCTGATACACAACTGCCTTGTGTTGCCTTGTGTTTGTGGCAGCCTGTTAAACGACACTCTCGTAAATCACTACGGGTGCTTGGGAGTGTGGGAGAACCGATAAATCCAAGTGCGTGGAAGTGGTACTACGAAGTAGTTGGCGATAAACGTTGTCCTATAGCTGATACATGGTGGCAAACGGAGACAGGAGGGTTTATGGTATGTTATTTTGGCAGGCAACCATCTTGCACCTTTTAATCTATTTGTTTTTTCTTCTCTTGGTCCATGCAATAGTAGCTGAAAACTCACCTCAAAGGTATTCTAGAAAACCTAGCCGTGGAACAATAGGCAGGGTTCATGTTAGAAACAGCCTCAAATGGCATTGCAATTGGCAAGGTTAAACACGGTTAGATTTTCTAGATTACTTTTTTGGTCTGCGTGTGGCGGCAGGGGTTGGTTTCTACTTTTTTTTTATTTCAATTTAGTGGCTGAGAGAAAACTTTTTATTTGTTACCGGTTAATGTTACGGGAGTATCTGTTGTGCTGACACCATGAATATTTGCCACGTTCAGATAACCCCACTTCCCGGGGCTTGGGGCCTTAAACCTGGATCTGCTACCTTACCTTTCTTTGGTGTTCAGGTGCGATTATACCATCTTCTGCTGTCTTAATATTTGAATCTTAAGTATGTAACGAAATCTCTGTTTATGAGTAGAGAAATGAAGTTCTTTAGGACGTGAATTCCGTGACGGGTATCAAGTCAAATCCGATGAACTCCAGAAATATGAACAGATGGTTGCAATACATGTAGATCATTTCATTTACTCTTGCTGACTCCTTTGCATGAGTTTCACTATATCTGCAGCCTGCTGTAGTAGACGAAAATGCACAAGAACAGTCTGGAGAATGTAGCGGCTACTTGTGCATCAAGGCCGCATGGCCTGGCATGATGAGAACTCTACAAGGAGACCATGATCGATATGAAACCACATATTTTGCTCCATATAAAGGATTTTATTTCAGTGGTGATGGATGCCGCAGGTCAGCTTCCATTGTGTTCGTAAACTGCTCAAATGGGCAAAAGTGGCCGCTTCCATATCTTTAAGAGTTGAAATACATCATATAAGAAGCTTCAAGGAAGTTATCAAGATTAATCAATTGAAAGAAGAAATCTCTGCCTATGTTTTTAAACGATAGAGATATGTTTTGAAAGTTACTATAATCAATTATTAGCTTCCAAAGTTGGATTTTTTATTTTTATTTTTGTCACCTAGGAGTTAACCTCTTTCCTTATAGATGAGGTTCTATTGTATGTGGTAGGTATCTAGCTCCTGAAACAGATCATCAATGAACTGGTTTGCAATTTTGTAATGGACAAAGGTGAAGGTCAGAATATTATCTGTCTGTGTACGTTGTGTTCTTAAACCGTCCAATATTTGAAGATTATATACTAGAAACTAATTATTTCCAACCAAACAGACCCTTAGGAAGTGAGTTCTAATATCGGTGAGAACTATTTGGGCAGGGATAAAGATGGCTACTACTGGTTGACTGGACGAGTTGACGATGTCATCAATGTTAGGTCAGTGACGCTTGCTCGGCAGTTTGAATGTTTCTTCTTAGTTACTGTTAAATTTCAGCTTTTTTTTTGCATACATTCCCTCAGCTACAAAAACTTAATATGCATCATGTTACTACGCATTAAGTTCTTTCTGTTTTGTACATTGCCTTAAATGCATATGTAGATGGATAATATTCTGATCTTCACCTTGCCTGTGAGGGCACAGTGGGCACCGCATAGGCACTGCGGAGGTTGAATCGGCTCTAGTTTCGCATCCCCAATGCGCTGAAGCTGCAGTTGTGGGATTTGACCACGAGGTGAATGAAACTGCACACACTGGTTTATAGTGACACATTGAGTGCCATCTTCGTTGGACAAGGTTGCTCTTTTTCTCTTTTGTGATGCGCTCAAAACTCACGACGGGTGGTGCATTTGTTACTGGACTTTGATACAGGTGAAAGGCCAAGGAATTTATGCTTTCGTCACGCTTCTGGAAGAAGTGGAGTATAGCAATGAGCTTCGCAGAACTCTCATCAACGCTGTTCGATCTCAGGTGATGATCCGATAAAAGCATTATGTAACATGATTTCCAGTATAATTACAGTACTTCAGAAACTTTCGTCATCATCGTTAAATGAATCTTTGTCACGATTCATGCCGGGGTCTCCCTATTGTCACAATGACCATATGTTGGCCTCCTTATGCATCATAAGGAGGCTTGTGATCATAGTGAGACCTAACCATGAATCATGGCGGTGACCTTTCTATATGTTTAAAATTCCCTGAATCAGTCCAATTTCAATGAAATTTTTTTAATGAATTCTTTGGGCTCTTTGATTCTCGCATTCTGACTTTTCCATATCTTCTTATTGGCAGATTGGAGCGTTTGCCGCGCCAGATGTTATCCATTGGGCTCCAGGGCTACCCAAGACAAGAAGTGGGAAAATCATGCGCAGAATATTGCGGAAGATCGCTAGCAACGAGCTGGACCAAGTAGGTGACATCAGTACATTGGCTGATACAGCTGTGGTTGATCAACTCATTAATCTCCGTGGCAAATAGATTCGTATGCTCAGAGAAGAAGCGCTGAATGTTCCTTTCGAAATAGTGAGGTTTTGTGTGACGGCTCAAACGATGGGATTTGAAACCGCACTTTGTGTATGGAGGGGTGCTTAGCTACTTCTTTCTGTGCAAGAGACCACCAGCTGTAGAAAATTTAGCTCTGTGTCTTTCATGAACAATTTTGTCACTTGACACTGGCGAAGGTGAAATGCTCTTGACAATAACAGAGCGCCCTTTCGAAGGAACTGGAACCAAGCATCTTCTTTGTGAGAAGCTCTGTCCCTGTAGCCATGGCTAGCTGTTCCAGTAAGGTCCTACTCAAAGTTCCTTATATTCATTGTAAGTATAGTCAACACAGATATGTCATTTTCTTTGGTTAGAAATGAGGATTTCAACCCGTAATATACGTTGCGTCCAATATGGGCCCTTGGTTGACCCAAAAGTACACTCTTGCACATTCTTGATCCTCCCCACCCTTGATTTGTTTCTTGCATTGTTAAATATGTTAAAATGTCTCATAGCCTTGAATTGCAGTCGAAACCTTATTGATCTCAAAGTACTGTACTGTACAAAGGTATGGTTCTCTCTGCATGGACTTGTGCAGGTAGCCAACCAAATCCCAGTTTCTTTATTCTACCACTCTAACTTTGCGGGAGTAACTGAATTTCATTCTTAGCATATACAGAGAGATACTAGATTCCACTTTTGAATGCAGCTTTTTGAATAGGTGTTGACAGACTTTGAATTGTTCATGTAAATGTGACCTATTCCATTCCATTGAGCCCACCATGTCAGACTGAGTTCAGTGACTTGATGTTGTAATATTTATAATGAACGCATGATCTGCTTACCAGTTGTAGCGAGTGCCATTATTTAGATCTGGCGCTCCATGAATTCTTTTGAGGTAGTTCAATCAGGAGCATGTCTGTATTGCTCTCTTCTAAATACGCCTGCTTCCACTTTCAACCCGACGTGGGCTTTACGGAAATTTACCGCTATCTGCTTTGTGGCTCAGCAGCTGAGCTCCAGTGAAATTAAAATTAAGGTAAACGTACCCATTGTCAACCACGACCCATATCCAATCTGTAGGGGGCATTTTTTCCAACCAAGGTTGGATTAGATTTCCAACCCAAGCTTGGAATATGTTTTTATCTCTTTTTGAAGGTTGGGACTAATAAAATCATGACACATGTACCAAAGTAGCAAACAACAAAGTAGTAAGTAGTAAGCAGGAAGTAGTTCTTGAATGATCAAAATTGGAAAACTATGGACATTGGTTGTGAGGTCTAAGCACTTTCTGGCTTCTAAAATCCACAATAATATCAATTTTAGCAATAAAATTACAAAAGAATTGCAATCCCCATATCTCCTATCTTTCTACATGGAAAAAATTTGTTGTGCCTTAAACTACTCATGACTTGCTGCAAAATACCTTAAGTGATTGGATTTGAGTACATTTACCTTATAGTTGTAGCATTTGGCAAGATGTTTTAACCCTTAACCCCCTAAAAGACGGAGTTTGTAGCTGTGTAATTTGTAAAAAATTCAAATTACTATGAATTTTTGAAGTACAAAATGAAGAAAACTCATATCAAATACAAATAATACTCCAAACATCTGAAATTTTCATAATAGAAATACATTGTAGTGTAGAACATTGTGATATAAAGAAAATTTCTATTTCACTCTATATTTTGAATTTTTATTACAGATTCCATATTCAGAATTTTTGTTATAGATTCTTAATTAGCTTCAAGTTTTACTACAATGCTTATTTTTAGGAAATTTTCAAAATTTCTAAGTGGAGTAGAACTTGCACTTTAGAAGATTCATTTTGTAAATTCAAACAAAAGCAAAAGAAATCATTTTGATTGTCAAAATCAAGTTTCAACGGAAAAAAGATCCAAATATTGAAATACAATGGATATGGTAGTGTACCATTTTTTTTTAAAACTACCCCATATATAAAATAAAATAAGAACTAAAATATTTTGAATTTAATCCAATAATGTGTCTATAGCATCAATAAAGTTGCACACAAAAATATTAGATTAAAATAATATATTTTTCAATACTTACAAAGCCTCATTGACCATCCAAAGGACACAAAACATCGACTTCATGCTTCCAAGGTTAACTTGAAAGGATGAATCTATGACTACTTTTTCATACTTCAAAGTACCTCTCTCCATATGTTTCTACTCTACAACCATGTATGATTAAAAATTTTGTGTTTATTTCTAATTTCATAAAACATTTCTAATTTTGCGTTTATTTCAAATTTCATAAAATAACATGTCTTCTATAAGTTATGAAATTTAAGATTCTTTTATGAAATTTGAAAATATTGTGAATTATCAAATCAAAAGTGAAAAAATATGCTTAAAATTTTGAAAGTTTCTCCATTGTTGTATATTAAGGTATAGAACATCATGGTGTCAAAAAAATTTACTATGTGATCCTTATATTAAAAAACAACACTCCATGGTAGTAGTCCCAAAGTTCAAATTGCAATAAAATATTAAATTTTGAAAATTTTCAAATTTTCAAATTGAAGTAAAAACTAGGTGATAAACTTCATTTCAATAGCTGAGTATATATTTAAAAAAGATAATTTTCAAGGTTGAAATTCACATCAAAAGAAAAAATCTACAAAATGTCAAATTACACTATTGACATGGTGATCCATGGATCAAACATTATTTTGAGTAAAAAAGAAAAAAATACCACAATGAGGTAATATTCAATACCGTTCTTGAAAAATGTGCTCAAATACCTCCTAAAAAAATTAGGATGAAAATTGTGATTTACCATTATAAAGAATTTCATTGAAATGGCAATCGTTCTACAATTTTGGTAATTTTACAATATAGAGTGTACAATCTAAAATCTACTAGTCCTAGATGTTTGAAATTTATACCATTCCTAGATGTCACTTTTGAGGTTTAGACCACACAACTAAAACTTGTATCATTCCTTGATGTTTGAAATCTATACCAATCCTAGATGGTACTTTTGTAGTTTAGATTGCGCAATCTGAAAATGGTGCATGGAATATTGCCATTTTAATAAAACTCTCTATTATTGTAAAAGTCCTCACGAAGTCATTCATTGGTCAATTATTGGTCATAACAATGTTATAGGATTAAATGCCAATCATGAACACTCAATTATTCATAAACTACACCTAAACTTCTAAATTAGCATCCATATACATAATCAATTCAATAGACAAATCCATTTAGAATTTTACAATGTGACATATTTATTAAAGGTGGGCTTACCTTATATAGATCCAAAATTGCCCTCGACCCAATTACACCCCGTACATTTGAGCACAATTGTACTCTATTGCATCTTAATGTAGCAAGTAATGTAGGTAAAACTATAAATGATATATTGGCATTATGACAATTTGAGAGTGGAATTGAAGTTGAAAGGATCGGAATTGGATTGAAAAGTCATGACCACCTATAATGTGCCTTGTATTTATTAAATAGTGTTTTGACCAAAACGCATGTGAATTTTTCTTTATAGTATGTCATTCCATTTGAATATTTCATTTGTGAATTCAATCACTAGCAATGACTAGAGGAGCAACAATAAATAGATCATCTCAATCTTAGGAGAAAACCAACAACTAGTTCAAAGTTAGCAAGTGGAATTGGAGAAACCCCCGATTGCAATTTTGGATCTTCATAGGAAAATTGATGAATAGATCTATAAAATTTCTATTCTGAGTTATAAACAAAGAAAATAACCAATCTCACTATTTGAAAAGTCCATTCAATATGGGAGTCATATGAAAATAGCTAATTAACCCATAAATGATGCCACAAATGTTTTGTGTCCAATGAATGATAGAGAATCCTTGATTTGTGTAGGATAGAAGTACAACTATTCATCTTTGGAATTTTATTGTGAAAAGTGGAGGTCTTCTATAGTAGTTTGACTTCCAATGAGTGTTTTTAAGCCAATGATTCCCATGGTATTCAAAGGGATGATTTCCACAATCACCAACCCGTCTTTTAAGAGTTAATTAATTGACTAAAAGATATCCTAAACATTAGGTCATCCAACTTTTAACAGAAGACCACAATTGAACTATGAAACTAGTATTTTAGTTACAACATTTTTTTTCCTATTTTATTTTATTTATGAATAAGCATTACTGCTAGACTTTTGAAAAGCCAGAGTGAACAAACCCCTTGCTTGGCCCCTTGGAAAGCACGAAATTTTTTAATTTTCCATGCATGATAAATTTGCAAATTCTTAATTCATATTTGCAATTAAAACCTCCAAAATAGCTAGGGAAGGTGTATAAGATAAATTAATCAAGCACAAAATAGTTTTTTTTATTACTTGCACCCTTGGAATGACTTAGAGGGGCCAAGTGAGGGGGCTAGTACACCCCGACCTTTTGAAATGCTTGCGCTGCCAGTAAAGTAGAACTGCCCATTACCACACAAATTTGTTATCTAGATACTTTACAAAAGCTATTTGTTAGCTCCCATATTTTTGAGAGATTGAAAAGTTTGACAATAGTCAATTGCAAAAAGAATGAAGACATTTCTACAAAAGCAAATTTTCTATGATTTTTCAAAGCAAAAATGTTAAACTATGAATAGACTCTTGTTAAAGCATGGGCTAATGTGTTTGCTCCCCAAGTGTATTGCCATCATGATAAAGGGTTGTAAAGATAGTGGTAATAGATGGGCTATTGACACAATTGGGAGGATCTTGTAGGTGGCAGAATTGGGTGGATGGTGGTATTAGGTTCTACCTTACCATCATCTCCAATGCGAACTTTGGGTCTTGGGTCTCATGTGGCAGAGTCTTTTGGCATAGTTGTTTAACAAAAAATCCAAACATTAAGGTAGTTGTTGCTAACTAGTAATCCCAGTACTAGCTAAAATTAGTTAAGTTTCTACCCAAAAAGTCCTTGTGCTACTAGTAAATTGTAGAAAAGGGCTTTTAATGGAGACACTTTAGCCAAAATTGCAACTTCCTCCACATTGGAATTACCATCTATTTAGTCAGTTTTGTGTTATAGTACTCTCAATAATCCTTCTCAACTTGCAAAATCCTTTCTTTTCTATTTTTTTTATATACTAGTCACTCTCAAGGTAGCCAAAGTCGATGCCTATGTGTCTTGAAGGTAGCATGCTCCACTAAATCCCATAAACTAGATAGCATATTGCACTAAATTCCATAAATTAAGTTTTGATATCACTGCTATTAAGTAAGTTACCGCAATAGCTTAAGGAAAGAGATGGATGGAGGTTCACAACAAGCATCTGCACTTGCTAGCCAACCAAGAGGGGCCTTGAAGCTTTAAGGATCCAAAGCTCACTTATCAACATTAGGATTCTGAAGGTCTTTTGGAAGGAGACCTTCAAGCTAGATTTGTAGAAACAATGGCCTCAAGGAATGTTCTAGCAGTGGTAGTATGAAAAGAGAGTGAAATGCCAAAGGTGGGGAGAATCTCATCCTTTGAGATACACTTGTCACATACTATGGGACTTTATTGCTAGATGGTCAGTTTGCATTTCTTTTAGTGAGGGAAAGTGAAGACCTATAAACTCTCATTCATTGATCATTGCATGAAGGCAAGAACTTGCATTGATTTTAGACCGTTTTCAAGAAAGGTGGAGATCCAAGTCATGGGTATGGTTGCAAAAGGTATGTAGACAAGTATGTTGGCAATTGTAATGTAGCCAATGTAGAGGTTGTGTTTGAAGATGATTATGGTTTTCTTTGTTGCTGATTTCGAGTGCTCATTTGGAGTTGTTGGAACTGGCTTCTTCAAAGCTTCAGAAATATTGCAAGCCCTCAAACATAAGGTGGTGAACAAGAACCCAAATCTATTTACAAAAGAAGCAGATGTTTATATTGCAAGCCCTCAAACATAAGGTGGTGAACAAGAACCCAAATCTATTTACAAAAGAAGCAGATGTATATAGTGATGGGATATTGTATTATGAGATCTTAACAGGGAAACTCTATGAAGGTGCTCTCTGAAGGTCAGGAACAACTTTTTATAGAGGAAAATGTTGTGTGTAAAGCGATTTTGTGCTACGTACAATCTTTATATATAATTCTTGTAATCAATTTGTACATTGATACTGTTATGTTCATTGGCTAGAATTAGAGATGATTAGAGTTGTAAAGAAAATTTTGAAGTATTGGACCAATAATTAAAATGCAGGACACCTCCATGAAAGTGGGTTTCAGAAAAGAGAGAAACCTTCCATGAACTGCTTAATGTTCTATGCCTCACAAACTTGCTTTTATGAATTCATCCTAAAAGCCAGCCCACAATAGTACATAATTGTACAAACTGAACATCCCCGCCAACATACACTATACTGTAGAGCTCCAAGTGCAAATTCATAACTGTTGTCCCTCGAACTGGCTTCCAAAGAAGTCACGACCCCTGAACGAGTATAGCCTGAGCATCCATATCTACAAACAACAGGCAACTCATGAAACCTCGAAGGCCATGAACTCTAGTAAAAGAGCATTTGCTTCCGAGATCATATCAATCTTCACATCTGCCCCTCTTCACCAACAGAAGAATAATTGCGCCTCCGCAATGTTGGCTGTGACTCGGAAGGCTGCTGCAAATAGAGCTTTGTTGGGTCGGATGGGTCGATGTACCTGCAGAAATCATGTGTGAGATACCGACAGCATGATTTGGGTTTCAGAAGGAAAAAGTAAATGGAAAGCACTAATAATAAGAACGAGATCCGCTTCGAACAGCAAAATAAGATCTGCCTTGGCTTATAATCACATCTGAAAACTACGTTAGAACCTTAACACGTAACTGTCTAAATGGCAAAAAGAGACCGCTTCAAAGTCTGTAGGAGTGAAAACGAATCATATAGGAAGTTTCAAGGAAAGTTTCAAACGAAGAAAGCATGTCCCACGTCTTTGAACGGTAGTAGTATGTTCTGGAAATGAACATAATTGGCTATAAGCTTCAAAGGAGGACTTCCTGTTTTTAGTTCACGAACCCAGGGGCTAAAACTCATGTATCGAGGACCATTTAATAGTATTTTGAACTCGGTAACCAAATGCTTCAGACTATACTTAGAAACAACCAACAAAAGATTGAGAGAGGTATAGAGTCGGCTGATCCTTGCTGTACAAACAGTGAAATTCAATCATCTTCTGCTGGGGTTCAGACTTACGCATGTCGCATCATCTCGTCAACTGGTGCAGGCGCAGAAGGCAGGGGCTCAGCAGGTGGAGCACTGGGTTGGGAATCTTCCGCCATCCTTTGAGCTGCCCTGATGTTCTTTATCAGATTCATGAATAGGGGAATGAAGGTTCCAGTTCCACCCTCCTTGAACATTATTTTGAAGAAATGAGGGGCATACAGCGCTCTGTTTGCACCTTCTGGGATCACCTGATATAATGAAGAAGCTGTAAGTCCACCATGAGTTTTGGATGTGTTCTAAATATAGAATTTGGACAGTTTGAAAAAACTTTAAAGTGTGTGATTTAGGCCTCACTCGCACCAACCAAGTAGCACCAACAAGCTAACTGGGGTGTGTGCTGAGATCCCTTATCTAGCTGAAAGTTAACCAAGCTATTATGTGCCCGCACTTGCAATGGGGAGTTGGGCTTCAAGATAGCTATCGGCGACTACTTGGTTGATGCTGGAGGATTTAACACTTCAAACCATTGGCACAGTCAGCTTACTTCTCCCAAAAGGAGGGTTAAGTTAACTGGTAAATATGAACGTAAATTCATTGCAAGATGGTTAGTAGAAGTTAGCACCAATTAGCTAATTGACACTACGTCTTGGGCTTCATTAATAATTCAATTCAACTAAAATTGCTACTTGGCTGGTACAGACGGACACTCTTAGATAACTTACAGCTTCATAGAATCATCATCCTTTGGCAGTTAAAACGACCGAACATCTACATCTGCTAATCTGTGCCAACATGATAATCGTTAAAGAATGCACGTACCGGGTGCACTTTGCCTGCAAGATTGTTGCAGAAGAAGATAGGTTGGTTGAATTTCTCTTCATGTACATATACCTGCACGGCAGAGAGAGTGAAATTTCCAGTAAAGATTATAAACTCGACTGAGTCAGCAGAATTTCAATAAATTGCTATCAACCACATCAATGAAACGCAAATTAGCAACAAAAGTACTCCGTCAGAATTCTCCAACCAGGAAAAGTAGGACACAAACTTACCAAAGGTAAATCAAAAGCCTGGATACTATCCACAGGCTTGCTTAAGACGAAAACAATCCGATAATTGGACAAGTACGCTGTTCCCCTCCCTGACAACTTGCTTCCACGAGCTCTGCATATCCGTTTTAATCACTTCAATTTAATGCAACCCGAACGCTACTCTTCGTACTAAGTGACAAACAAACAAACAAACTACTCAACCGTAGGCAAAATCCTTTAGGTATGGTTAAGCATTGCAAAACCGCTCAGAACAGAAAAAATGTATCAACATGCTAACCACAAACACATGTTCAACAAAGAAATTTGAATATTTTTTTTTTGAAAAACAAGGATATACAATTTCAGATCCACGTACTCAGCAACTTTGTCCACTTCGAAATCCACAGCATCTCGCCGCAGTACAAACATTTCATCAACAAACGGCACCGGTGTGCCATTCCCATAGAGCTGCGGATTCAACGCCATCTCCACTGATTGCCTCCTCGACTCTTCTTTAAATTCACGGAAACTCGACCTGTACGCGAATTCCAATCAAACCCTGCACGCCAACACGAAAGCTAGGAATTCAGGAAATTGCCATCGCCAGAACAGGTACTGATCCCAAACCCTGCCACATAAGGAACGACAAAAACAACACTGCAACATCCAAACTGACACAGAAACGCGTGACCTAAATCCTCACGCACAGCGAATTCCAAAACCCTAAACAATCAAAAGGTCCATCAAAGTGCACATGGAAAAGAGGAAGCGCAAGATCATACAGTACCGTAATCAAAATATGGGATTTGGAAACAAATTCAAAAGCAATTTGCCCGCGGGCTCTGTGGATCACTGCGGGTGTTGGTCGGTGATCACAAACCTGTTGTCGAGGAAGCAACGTAGGTGTCTCTGGAGGCTTCTTCATGGTGTTGTTCATCCGTTTCTCATCCTCTACTACATTAAAATATTCATCCGTTTCTAATTCATCTATTGACTCTGTTCATCCATTTCAAAATTTTCTGGAAATGCTACGCCAATTTCGGGCTCCAGTCCGTTGATCACTTTGCTTTGAGGTTTTGGAAAAGACGGTGGAACGTGTGCGTGCTTCTTGTTCTCCTGTGTTACGGAAAATCATCTACCGGTATCCCGTGCCATTCGCGGAGTGATTCGGTAAAGTAGTTGGATTTCCTGTGATTGTTCAGACGGTTTTGTCGATCATGGAGGTAGTCTGTGCAACTATGGTTGCGATTTGGGAATCATGGATTATTTCCTCGTGAAAGCAGAGGTCATGTGCAGAAGCAGAACCGGGTTAGTAGCAGAAGAAACGCCAGGGCAAGATAAGAAAAGCAGGAATCTCTATGGTACGGTAGTTGCGATTATGGCGTTTATCACTTTGCCCTTACGTTTCGTTGTAATCAATGAGGCGAGTTTGGTGGTGTTTCGCAGCATGGAGAGATGGAAGAACGCGGCGGATACTGTTAGTTGGATATCTTACAAGGGAGGAAGCTAACAATGCCAGGGGACTGCGTACTTCCAGCGTGCACCTTATGCCACCAGCGGCTTCACTTTCAAGGTTCCTGAATTACCCCTTCTAATTTGTTTTCTTGGCACGGATGTCTTTGAGGTCATTTACACAATGCGTAAACATCCAATGTCTTGTAATTATATATTTAACGACACTATTCGTCGGAAACGTCGCTGAGACGAGGAGCTGCTGTTCAGCAACCTTAAAATCAGGGCTTACGCAATACTGCAGTATGTGAACAATGAATTTGCGACTGAGCTTCGTAGATTTGAATGGTGCTATCGCAAAAGGTGGATTTTTAGGGTTTCTTTGCAGTATATTGTGGGAAGCATCTCCGCGATACCTACTGTCAGTTAAATATTGACGAAGCGGTGCCAGAGATATCTGCAGCCACTCACGAACGCTGTTATCGGAGGGCAGCAACTAGCCTAATTAGCTCAGCTGGTTAGAGCGTCGTGCTAATAACGCGAAGGTCACAGGTTCGAGACCTGTATTGGGCACTTTTACACTTCCATTGTAGTTGGTGTACCTTTTTTCATTTGTTCCTCAAATGACCTTCTTTTTTTTTCTACAATGAGAATGTCGTTTGAAAGTCAACAGCTGTAGAAGCACGAGGAACTCAGTCACTAGAACTGATGAGTGGAATCGTAACTGAAATTGGTTATCTTTCTCTCGCAGAGCACCATCCAAGGATTTAGACAATGTATCATTTCTACGTGTTCATTCTTGTCTATGGGTTGAAGAATTCTACGAAGAGATATTCACGGTTCTCTTCAGGAAATCACGAAATATTCACGATGAAGCAGTTGGAGCTTAGTATATTAACGTTGCTTCCCAGCAATGACATGAATCAACGACCTGGAATTCACGGAGAATCACAACCCTTTTGCTAATCAACTTTGTTAACACCGTATATCAATACTCCACAATCAGCTTTTGTTCAGCTTTTGTTCAGCTTTTGTTCAGCTTTTGTTCTCATTGTTTCCGGACCAAAGACGAGGCTTTGAGTTGGCAAATCGGATGTGGTAGTAACACTTTGAAATGAGTCAATAGTGTATAAAAGATTTATAGAATTGTATTATAAAATCAAATGATATTAAGGTAAACTAACCTATGATAGGTAGATTGCATGATGTGGTATGAAATTAGAAGTTAGTGACAAAAGGGTTAATTTTCACTACTGTAGAAGACTTAAGAAACACCAAAGGTGGTCCCAATTTTTTTTGATGACTACATCAATTTTATTTTATTTAATAAAGTAAAGTTTCATAACAATCCATAGATTGGGTGATAACCATCAGAATTAATACTAATTTAGGATAACTATGTGTCCATAATCAACATGAGCATGCCTAATATAGTTCATAATGGACTCAATCTAGACTTACAAAAGAAGGAATAAAAAAATAACTTTATGACAAGTTTACACTAGAAAGGTGTAAGTATCTTATGACAATCATTAATAACTTCATGACCATCTCTCAAAGCATTGATATGGTAACAAATCACCCTAATGCAGTTTAGTTAGAAAAAATCTGCCATGGGTTTATGTAAGACTCTCATAGGGAGGGGTTTTAGATGACTATATTAAGCAATTGACTTGTCATGGATTGGTTTACCTTAATGTGAGAACTAAACTCTTCAAATTGCAATCTAATCTATTTGCAACTACAATAAAATTATCCAATTGATTGCCGGACGATGACTATACTACTAATTTGAAATTTGGAAGCTAACAACATATATATTGAAATATTGTTCAAATTTTATTCAAAGCAAAATTATCTACATTTTCTTCTTTAAATAGTATTTTTGATGCATACGTATTTCAAATTTTTAAAAATCCAATGAAAGTGGGTCTTAAATGATGTATAACAACATGCTATAAAATATTGAAGTCATCCACGTTCAAAACAAAAGCCTAAACAATTTTTGGAGTGATTATGAAACCTGCCTCAAAAACTAAGTCTATGGGATGGTTAGTTTTGGAATTCATTTACTTCCAAACCGTAATTGCTTTTTGTTTCAAGTTTTTTGTGAATTGTAGTGTATGAAGTGTACTACAAGGTTCATGTTTGGTCTTTTGGGTTTTGTCCATTCAAATTGAACATATGGTGCATGCAATGAAAATGAACACAACATGGACTCAGTTTTTGGAGTCATTGTAGATATGAATGATAAAAATGTACCAAAACCACTCATTTTTTGAACAATTTGTAGCTTTTATTCAAAATGCTTGAACTCAAAGTAGAGTACTTTGAAAATGTGTAAAAAATAATAATATCTTTTTAAAACAATTAAATCATACTCTTGTGATAGAAATTACAATTTCTATGAATACCTACAGTGATGTTCCCTAAAAATAGAACACCAACAATAGAAGGGAATCATGATGTTAAAAATGCCTCACAATTGCTCAAACATCCACAATCCGTTTGATTTTTTAATTTGAAATTTCATGACAAATTCATACATAATGATATAAATTCATTCCCAACTGATCTCTATACAACTCACTACATCCTACGTTGACATGATTACACTAATGTAAAAAATATCCTCTCCTTAGGCAATCATTTATCGTCAGGATTCTCACTCGGACGATGTAGAAGCTCTCAAACACGAGACAAAATCAAATTTAAAAATTAGAAAAAAAATGAATGAAACATATGCAATGATAAATATTATAAAAGATACACATACATTAGAATGCATTAGAAATTTGACTCCATTGTTACAAAAAATGGCAACCCAAATTGAAGAATTGAAAAGAAAAACTTATAAATCTCAAAAACTTTGTGAACAACTTAATTGTTGTGGAATCCAAAATCGCTTCAATTGAATAAATTTCTCAAAATCATTAGTTAGAAAAAAAAAATTACTAATGAAGTTGAGTACCACAAAAGAATCCGTTTCAATCTCCACTAAGCAAAGGCTCACTTGTAGAAGCCGACTTAGAGTACGCAAAAGCAAAGCTGATTACCCAGGGACCCAACCAGAAGAACAACAGGGTGATCAACATGGGCCAACCGAGAGGCACCACAAATGATGCAATGAAGAGCAAGACGCCGGAGATTTCGAAGATCAAACCTGTTTCAGGGCCCAACAACAGAGTCAATCAAGGGGCCTAGAAAAAAACGAAAAGTTGACATGTTGATATTGGTAGAATCAGAGCATGAACTTCAGGTTCGTTCATAAATAGAGAACCATCAGCCCAGTGAGGGGGTTTGCATCCAATGTTTCAGCAATTTCACATCGTCATTGACAAACCTGCTCGCAGATGCACAATATCCCAAGAAGCGTTGGTTGTCCAGGGGCTGATAATGCCAAATACGTTGTTGGGTTCCAGATGCTGTTACAATCACCCCGGCAACATATTTCGTTAATACTTTATCTGATTAACATTAAGGGAAGAGGACACGAAAATCGTTAGGTCTTCAATACTGATCCCCGTTACCAACTGCAAATCATCTATTCCAACACTTGTTTGTATTATTACTCGGCTAATTGCCTATGTCTATAGCTTTGAACGGAAATGGGGTCAACTATAGTGCTGTACAACCTCCCACTACAGATATGATAGCATGAGGAAATCACACATACAAATAAAAATTTGGCCTCATCAGATTTGGGACTTGTACCCAGAGATCTCTCCATGACTCTGTACTGATCCCCCCCAAACCACAAACCTACAAATTGGTTAAATCATGGCTGATTCTACTTGCCAAAGAAACAGAGCAAATGAAATAATTGCTTGACCTTGAGATTATGGCCAAACCATATGAGAACCCAAAGCGCTGTATTTGACACAAAAATGCGTGCAGGGAACTTGTGCTTGGAGTCAGACTCCGCTGGAAGGATCACGTATGTCTGAATGATAAACAGATACAAAGCGGGCAGGACCACGATGTTGAAAACTGATTGGTTTGAAGCAGCACTGCCCATTGCAAGCAATTGCCACTGTTAGGGACAGAAAAAAACATTACCACCTTCAACAGAAGGCAAGAAGGACCAAATTCCCCAGGAGTCTTCAAACTGAACATAATAATTCTCAGAAATACATTAACAGACAATGCAAGCATCTGAGAGTACCATATCCTCAGATCAACGAAAATATCTTACCCATGACCCTGTAGGCTATTGTTCTTTAATGTGACCCAGTTCAGAGCAACGGGCACCAGTAGGGTTATCACTGGCACGACCAGCAGTGCTACCCATCGAGGTCCATAGATCCACGGATTACCTGCTCACAAAGTAGGACACTAAAACCATTAGGGACCTGATCCCGTCCCGTACTAACCCCTGTTACCAACAGCAACTCCATCTATTCAATACAAATAGTTGGACGAATTAGCAAATCGTGTAAGCATGATTTGGCTAAATGTTTATGGCCACTAAGCTTCTGAAAGGAAATGGGGTTGCCTACTGCCCCATACACAAAACATTCTTGAATGGGGAGGGTTGTGGGTCCTTCTACAGTATCGATGTAACAAGTTTGGATACAGTGGCGCACGATACATGGCCAAGTTTGGATTCCAGATTTTCTATAGTGAAAGGAGCCTTGATTCATGGGAAGCAAAGGGTCCCCTGCCTTGAAGTTCAAGAATGTTATGCAAAAGTGGACTTCAACCTCCCGCATGAGAAATTCTACATAGTGATAAAAATTCGATCTCGAAAACTTCGGCTCTTGCACCCAGAGCGATCTCTCCATTGGTCTATACTGATCCCCGATGAATCGCACTCCCATATTGTTGGTTGAAATCCTTTACATTATGCGAATACATCCTCTAACTAACGACGTCCCAAATGTCCAAAACTTAATACAGATGCCAATTAGGTCCGCAATGCGCAAGCAAAACCCTAGAACTCACGGCTCTATACCAAAGCCAATCTTTCACATTGCCATCAAAGCTCCAACAAGCAGGAAGAGAAAGAGAAACGCAACTGACCATACAAGTCCCACCAGACAGGGAGGTGATGCCACGGCGCGTGGTGCGCGCTGTAGAGGGTAATCGCCAAGCTGGTCAGGAAGAGAAGACTCGCCAACATCACCGGACTGGAGCCCATTGCAAGCGATGGATCCTTCGTTCTCCCGAGAAACTCTGTATCATCGAAACATGAATTCCCAGAACAAGACGCCCATCACTTGTCCCACGAGGGTTTTCTGGAGAGTTGCAGTGTCATCCTGCACTGAAGCCACATGGCGCACATCTAAACATAGAATCAATGTGCTCCAAAGGGGGAAAAAACAAAGAACATCCCATCGAAGACTGAGCGTCGCGCCTCGGGATTCCTGCTGCACTGGCCCCACATCGGCCGTGCATTTCAGCAAGTCGGTGTCGGCGACCACTGGTCGGACAATGCTCTCATGGTTGATTTCGGCGACTGATGATCGCCGTCCCAAGTTTCCCACTTGAAATACTTGGATTTAGGTCACAGTGTGTCCGTAAATACCGAATGTGTAGTTCGCGGCACACGTTGTCAACGCTATTATCCTGCTTCCAGAACCGACCGGTGGTAGGCGAAGGATACCAGCGGTCAGAGAATTTAGTTTCTGTTGTCTTCAGCGACTGAGGGTCGCCTTCGGGATCTCCCGCCATCTAAAATCTACGAAAATGTTTTTTTTCGTAGATTTTTATCGTGAAGGGTAAGGGTATACCAGGTGCGGAGTTCGGGGTATTAGTTGATGTTATCAGCGACCGATGGTAGCAATCGTCTACCAACGGTTGGAGAATCAATTGATGGTACATGTTGGCGACTGCCAGTCTTTCCATGAATATATATTCCACTCTTATCCCGCCACCTGAAATCAACGAAATTGGTTCTTTCAATTCTAAAATGTCGTAATGCAGTAGATACGGCGTTCACGGAAATTTAATCTATTTACGGGGATTGCCAGCGATGCTTCCCCGCGCTTTTCAGTAGTTGTCATCCTTGAACGGGAGATTCTTAGATTTTAGAAATGATATCTTCACTGTACGTATATTGATGTAGGGTTTCTGGTAGATATGGCAGTAAGAGTGGCAGAGCAACTCCCCTGTTTGCAAGAACGAGGGCGGGATTTGGATCCCCGATTTAGTTCGCAGATGTTTTTGAAACTCAGAATTGTTCTTGTTTCCGAAGTGTGGCTCTGTTTTCCATTCTGGTCAGCACCACTCGCACGTTTTTTGCTGTTTTCTGTAAAGAGCGAGTTTGAAGGGTTGTGATCTTGTTGAAGTGTGAAGAATCCGCGTACTTTTGATATAGATCTCGTGTTGGCGATTTAGGGTTTGTTTTTGTATCACAAGCGTTGAGGTGCGGTTGGTCTTTCACGTGTTTAGTTTTTGTACAACTCATGGGCGCGGATTCTTGAAGGCTTGAACGGCGAACAGATTTTTCAATGAGTGAAATTGTTGTAGAATTTTTCATGCTGTAAGCGAAGGCAGTGTGAACAGTGTTTACGTTTTTTGTTTCGACCTGCGCTGGCAGGGACGGAATTTGTAAAAGGGCACCTTGGCTTACACCTACCGGTTTTCAGGACTTGAAGGGTTTGTATGATCGGGTGTGTTTTTCTGGTGTTTTTTGAGCTTAGGTAGATCCTCTTGAGTTTACTTAGTCCAGATCCTTGTAGGACAGAAGGTCGACTGGATGCAGCAGATTGGAGCGGTCAAGTTGAAAATCTCCAAGAATTTTGACGCTTGGCGACACAGAGGGCACAATCGGATCATTGACCTAGGTACCTCCTTTCACTTGCCTTCAGCACTACGAGTTCATTAATGGAAAAAATGGTCGCACCCCTGCAGTGATTCATAAGAATTTATTGTTGAGCTCTAGCTTCATCCTTTGTGACTTGTTTGTGCAATGGTTTTGCTCGTTTAATAAGCAACCTTAATCTCATGAGAATGCTCTGAAATTACGGCAGTCCATCGCTAATTTCAAAGTCGCTGAGAATCTGAGATTTTCATATTCGTTTAAATTGACCTGTTTCAGAGTGTTAATTTTGAGACATTGAATTCCACAAAGCTCAAAAGAATAGAAAAAATAGAAAAGGTATAGATATGAGGTTTCAGACGGGTTCTGTGAAAGTGCCAATTTTCTTTTATTTGGCATTTTAACGAATCTGGCGCTTGAGAAAGGAATGAATAGCAGTGCATAGGTGAGTGGAAGTACGTTCGTGGACTGAGAATGTACATGTTTCATGAAGTGTATGGATCTCTGAGTTCAATTTATTGCTTTGTTTTCACATTCTATGCAGACGTCCATTTGGTGAGGTTTTGTGAGGTTACGGTATGTTGCCGACGGGGTTTAATGTAGGGGATACTATTTGCGTCACATTACTCATTTTAACATACGTAGGAATGATTTTTGGGAGATGTATAGAGTTACGGAGAGATTGCTTTGGATACAAGCGTCAAATCTATTGAGATCAAATTTGTATCACTACCTATAAATTTTTATATACAATTTCAAAGTGGGAGACGTAGACTACTTTATGTGACAGTGACAACCTTGTTTCCATCCAAAGATTGGTGACTATAGACATTAGCCAAGTCATGCTTACACCGCTTGGTAATATGTGCAACCAACCAAGTGTATGGAAAGATTAGTTACTGTTGATAACAGCGGTCGGTATAGGAGACGGGATCAGGTCCCTAACGGTTTTAGTGTCCTCTACTTTACTGTTGATGATGAACCTTGAAGTACTATTTGCGCTTCCTTGTAGTATTGTCCAAGAATTTTTTTGGAGTGATCGGTTTTGGTGTGAGTTCATCTCCCTGACAGCAGGTGTTGAAATTATCGTTTTCACAGGATTTTCTCTCAAGAATTTGATGTAACGCTGGAGATTATACTTGGTGGGACTAATTGCACTATTCAGGTTAATAATCTTTAAAGTTGATTGCAGCGTTTGACATTGCTCATTGCAGGATTGGCATGGGTTTTACTCGATCATGCCAGCTGCAAACCGACTTGTAATGTCAAAAACCTCTTCTCGTTACGGGTATTCCCCTCTGCCTTGCTCCTCTAAGCTACAGATTCCTTTTTAGCGACCACATACTGTGGTCCAGATATCATATGGACCGTAGTATTATGAGGCCACGTGATTATATATATTTTCATATTTAGTGTGGCACTTTAGACCACTTTTTAGAAACTGAAAAACAGTTTCCAACTTGAACGTAATTGCTGTGGGCCATATTATTTTTTCACCCGCTACAGTTGTACACACTGTATATGACGTGTTCGGTGTAGCATAGAAAGCTGGAAGCCTTTCCTTTCGTTTTGTTTTTTGTTTTTTCGTCCTCTCCAGCGCAAAGTAACTCTATTTCGATCACCCATTTCCCCAGGGGCAATGAAGAGGAAGAGGGAAATTAAAGCGGACGGAGGTGAGATTTGTAAATTAGGTTCAGAATGGACCGCGAAAAGAAGACCTCCTTCCACAGACGACAGGGGACTATCAACCCTCGGTTACAAGTTCATGAGCAGCAGACCCAGTGCCAGGAAAAGTCGCCTCGGTCTGCCCAAGTTCCACACAAATGGCAACTTCAGAACACCATCAGAACAACAACAGACGCTTGAAGATGATGAAGACGACAACGAGGGGGACTGGATCTCCCAGCTAGGTGCCAAATACATGACCCGGAAGAAGCTATACGAGGCACGGGGGGGTCCTTTGTTTGACTGCAGTGCTCATTTCTCACCCAGAGAACACGAATTAGAGTTGGACAACGAGTTAGATAATTCCTGGATTGCAGATTTCGGGATGCAATGGATGAAGCGTCGGTGCCGAACCAGAAAGGGCCAGTACAAGGTCCATGACGACGCTTGGATTTGTGAATTAGGGTTCCAGTGGATGAGCAGGGCTCGGGAGCGGGAGCATGCAAACCAAACCTGGTTGTCAGATTTAAGCTCCCAATACATGACGCGGCGGAAACGAGAGCTAGATCGTGGCATTGAAGAACTTGGGTTGACAGCTTACCGAGGCTTCCTGGAAAGGGAAGAGGGCGGTGACTCCCTTTGGGAGACTAGACGGAAACTTCAGTATTCGTACCCAGATTCCGAGCTTCACATGAAACGCAGTAAGCAGGGCAATGGTCCAGATGATGAGCTTGACAAGCGCGAGGTGAATACTCCGGAGGACGGTCAGGATGGAGTGGTGGATGATGTAAATGCTTCACAGTCTGGGGTGGTACCCAATCCTAACCAACCGGGGGGTGAAGATCTTCCAAATCATGTAGAACAAGAGGCCAAACTCATTGACGACACTGAGAACTCGTGTAGATTATTAGTACCTCTGGTTGTAGATTCAGAATTTGAGTTGCTAGATAGGGAGGAGCTAGATGCTTTCGATGAGTTCCAAATGTTGGAATTTGATCCACTCGGAGATCTGGAACCGGCGGAGTGCGTCAACCTTGACGACGACTCCGACTCCAGTGCAAGCACCTCTTGAACAACTGCTGTATCATTTTCCTGTTATTCAAAAGCACACATGTTGTTCTTCCATGTTCCAGGTAAAGGAAACATTTGCAACCACTTTAAGTATCTTTTAGACCCAGTATACTTGGGGCCAAATTGAGGGCCAGATGGAACTCTCCAAGTTTGAACCAAATGGATCACTCAATTTCTTCAAATCCGGTGCAAGGTTGGATTGGAATTACAACTCATCCTACGTGTTGCTTTAGGTGGCATAGTTTTAGGGCTACACCTTCTAGCCCTAGGGGAGCAATTAGGATAAGGTTTTGGATGATTTGATTTTTCATTTAAAGTTAAATTGGGGTTGAATTGGGCTCTTCCATTGGATTGTACAAATCTCCACCATTTACCAATGCAAGGACTTTTTGTTTTGTTTTTGGTACATGTTTATTAATTGTAAACTCAAGAAACTTCTTTTTGTGTTGTTGAATTTTTAGAGCACTAGGTTGAGTTTAATATTTCTTATTAAGATGTTCTATTGTAAGTATGCCACTTATCGTGCATGGCAGCACATTAAGTAGTGCCACTTACCAGTCACTTTTCATCTTGATCATTAGATCTTTTCATGTGAAATTTCAACTTTTTGATGTTTCTCACTTAATGATTGCGCCAATATCTAAACCATTACTATCAACTCACATGATCATGGTCTTTATCTCTGTCAAAGGATGATGAAACTAACAAATTACTCAACATTTCCAATCAGTCTCAAACACATTACACTCTTCACAATTGTGTTCAAATGCATTGTACTCTTACGTATTTCTAGATGCATGATATTGGTTTCATTTGATGGAAGATCCATAGTTTCAATTTGCAAGCAAGGTAACTATGTGGTATTGTAAGGTCTAGTAACTATGCGGTATTGTAAGGTCTATGTGGTATTGTAAGGTTTAGTCCTTTAGATTCATCATTGTCACGGTCTCCGAAGCATTTAGCATTAGAATTTCTTGCAATTGTGCACTCTCTCTGTTCTCTCGACCTTATATTTTGGAATTCGAGCAACAAAAGATTGGACCTCATAGGAACGTTGAAGTACGTGAGAGACTGAGAGGAAGTTGGAAAGTGAGAAGCAATTGGAATGATTGGGTGTGCTACCTTGTTAAATGCAACTTGCGGAGGAGTTCTTTAGGAATAATAGATAGTTGTTACGACGTGGAGCTTGATCAAAGGAGAGAAACGACGCATGATCAAGTACTTCTGGATAAGACTTGGTGAACTTTTCGGTGAATGAACCAATGCTTCAATCAACAGCTTCATGTGCTTTGATAGAGTCTTGATTTACTTTCAAAACAGATATGCGTAATCGAAAAAATCAAGGACACTTCGTAGTTGCACAATTTTGTAGTAGTAATATCTCTAAGTTCAGATAATAGAAAATTTTAATATACTTTGGTATGCGTAATCTAAACAATCGAGGGGCACTTGTTTAGTTGAACCAAAACTTTAGAAGTGATATCTTGAAGTACAAATAGAAGAAAACGTAGTATGCTTTGATACACTTTAAAGTATATTGTGTAATTGTCAGTCCATTCATGTACTCCAATTCAAGTACTTAATTTTACTTAGTATTTGTTTCATGGCCTAGCTGATTTGTAGTATTTTCTTTATCACATTGGATTCATAAGAAGCTGATGAACCATTGCAGTCTAACATTGAATTTGCTTTAAGAAAATCCTATTCATTTTGGTGAGAATTGATGGAGATAAGGTACACTCTAACATTGATAGTAATGCCAATGGGATGGTTAATTCATGAATCATAGTTTGCCAATGCATGCAAGTTGGTCTAAGGAGTGATTAGAGAGCTTATTTGATACTATAGCGGATCTTTGGAAGGAGATTCGATTGCTCGGCTTAAACCTAATTGTCTCAATTGGGCAAACTGCAGACGTGTTGAATTCTCTGGTTCCAAAGGTAAGCCATTATACCTTTGCTCTTTTCACTTCACAAATTTGAAAGCTCCCATACATTGAATGTAGTTTTTGAATGAATTTTTGTAATGTTTCATGTTGATAAAGAGTAATATTTATTCTCGTGGCTCCAAATTGGTATCACTAAGTATGAAGTGGAATCTAGCTGGAACCTTGTAGTGGACTCGGTGCTTCAGATAGGTACTATTTAATGCTTTATTTAATTATTTTGGTAAATAATGATTGCTCGGAAAAGTATCATGTTGGAAAGATCATTTAATGCCAAGATAATGAATATTGTAGTTCTTTTTTAGGATTCTAATCCTAAAGAATGAACATTGTTTTGAGGTTGATGATCAGAAGGATACTCTAGTGAGGTTTATGTAGTGATGGACAATTCTGAAAATAGTGTGCACATAGTGTGCTTATATGTCCTTAGATTTATATATTCTTACATGTTCTAAATGAGAAATCTAATGAGTGTAGTTTTGTTGTTTGTGTTTAGGATTTAGTCTTCTCTATTCTCTACTATAAGAGGCCCTTGAGAATCTCAACAAATGGAAGCTTCTAAGCCTAAAGTTGCATGTGCAAGACCTAGTGCAGGGAAAAAAACCAATGCAGGTGGAACTAGCAAAGGACAATGGACAAAAGAGGTGATGCAAAATGTCAGACACAATTAAATCGGGGAAACTATCAATTGGAAAGGCTTCTAAGACTTTCTCAATCCCCGCATCATCCATTTCTAACTGGTTGTATGGAAAGACCAAGAAGAAGAGACATGGTTTTGACCCCTACTTAACTAAGGTTGAAGAGAATGAGTTGAAAACATGGTGCTTCACAATGCAAGAAAGGGCATTCTCTATGACCTTGCCTATCTTAAAAAATACAATGCGAGATATTGTGAGATGCTACATCTAGATTTATAACGTACTCCAGTGGAGGTAATGCCAATGGTGTATCAACTCAATAGTAACTCAATTGCTTCGATGTGCAAGGGCATACCATTTCTTAGTTAATGTTGTTACAACAAAATTTGTCACATTATCAATTTATTAATAAAAAAAATCACTAATTAATTTGATGAATTGGTATTGCATTTGAGAACATCACATTAATCATTTAACAAATAATTAATACTAACTTGTAGAAATGTATTAGTGAAAATTGCACACTACATTACCACACTTATTTTACAAATTTTTACATTGATTTCCACAAAATTTCCACAATGAATGGTTTCAAATTCAAAGCTAACTTCTAATATTGGAATAGTATCAATAACACACTACATTATCACAACTATTTAACAATGACTAATTTCAAATTCAAAACTCAACTCAACATTGTTCAATAGTTGTTATCTTTGGAGAGCATGGTCAATTCAAAAGTGCCTCAAAGGTTTGTAGTCATATGAATGTTGTTATAAAAAATTGCAATTGTTCAAACTATGCAATGTTTCATTGTGTCTCAATAGAGTACAATCTAGCACAAAATTACATTTCTAGAGAGTCACTACTTGATCAACTGCCATGAACTGGTGATGCAAAAGGCAAATCAATGATCTTCATACGCTTCATGAAAGTAATAGGTTGTGTTATTGTCCTTTGAAAAGATGCAATTCAAATGAACTATAGTTCAAATTCAGTGCCTTCTATTTCAAAAAATACAAACTAAAGATTTCAAAAATAAAATCAAAAAATTCAAATGAGGCTGATAATATTCAACATCTACAAGTAATTACTTAATCTACTCGTGTTATGGCAGTAGACAAGAGTAATTGCATTCACTATTGTTTCACTCCAAAAAAATTAGTTATATTATTGGCTATATTACAAGAAGATAGTAGGATTCATGGTAGACATGGAATAACATACCTTATAGCATCTTAGTGAGTTTGTTTCTCCAAACGGCTTTTACTTCAATTGTTTCATTGGTTGGAGGCTTAGGAATCTTCAAGTGACGGTAGAACTCATCCTTCATGATTCTTATTATATGGCCTCTAGCATCTTGAAAATTTCTTAACACCCTACTCTGAAGGCTAAGGTCCCCATGTGATTGCGGTCTCCATACTTGGTTGAATTGCTTGCAAACAATTACATCATCAAGAACACCAAAATCTTGTAGAATGGCTCTTTTGATGTTGTCTTGTGTTGGATGGATGCAACTTATAGATGAATCTTTTCTAAGAAGGAAGGAACGGATGATCAAAGGCAACCTCCGCTGCAAACATTTCAAATGATTAATTAGTGTCACCAAATTGCAACAACAATATACAAAATAAAAATACTAATGCAATACATGTAAAGATATCAACTACATGAAAATTAAATCATACCTTCACGAACTCCCATTAAGTGCATTGAGGAGGGGTTATGGTTTCTCGAACTACTATGGCTAGCATGTCCATAAGCTTCACAATTTGAGATGATTGCTCTTTGGTATCTTTCTTCAATTTGTGTAAAAGAATTCGATCTGAAGCAGAGATTCCATCTGCCAAACCTACATTAATATTAGTATATTAAAAACGCATTACATCACATAAAAATACATTGCATCCAAAAAGAGCATTACATCAACACTACATCTCATCAAAATCAATCAATAATATATTACATCAAAATTGCATCACATTCAAAATAATAAAAATCAATATATAGTTACCAAGTGTTTTGGAAGTAGTCAGAATTGGATCTGGAGTTGTGACATTTGTTGCACTAGTTTTGAGAGCAAGAAAATCTCCAATGCTATTTGGAGGTCCAAATTTGATAGACCTTCCAATAGGAGGTCATACGTATGGCAATTAAGTAGCACTTGCGAAAAGACATTGGGGAATGCCTTGAAGGTGGTCTCAACGTAGAATCCGCCATTGCTCAACTTGTCAAAGAAAGCACTAAAATAAAAAATGCAAAAACAAAGAACAAAGTAAACTAATGCAAACCAAACAACAAACAAACTAGCTCCATTACCTGTCAGTGTCGCTCAACTTGGCGCCATTGGTGACAATGGATGAAATCTAATGTATTTGGATGAATGTTCCTATGAACTAATGAAATTACTAAGTGAAAAATTGCAGCAATGCACCATGCTAGACGAATCAATAACCTCTCAATTGTCACAAAGTTATACCTTTTGTTTTGCTAAAAACATTCAAAAATAAAAACTCAATTGTAAGCCTAAGAACTAGAACCTAAGATTTGGAGGCTCCTCTCACATTTGAACTGAAGTTGTGACCAATACTTTTCAAGAAATAAGTTGCTATATAAGAAGCATGATTTGATCCAAGACACAAATTTCACTTGAGCATCGGCATACTCGGAAAATAATAAGCCAGCGTCACATTGTATAAATATGGTATTCATGTCCCTCACAACAACACTATGCATTAAGAACCATAGAGACACTCATGTTTAGCAACACTCACAATACTCACAACAACACTCATAATCAAAACCAAAGAGATACTCATTTTTAGCTTCCAACACTCAGAAGCTCATTGTTCACATTTGGAACCAAAGACTCATGTTGGACTTCTAGGTGTAGAAAAGGAAACCTTTGTTTGTAGAATTAAAATTTATACAGCCTTTAGAAATTTTTTAGCCATTGGTTCATAGGCTTGATTGTCAATCTTAGCCATCGATTGATGATGGCTTTCATCTCAAACTTTCATTGTTGTATTTTCATCTTTTGGATGATAAGTCGCAAAACGTCAAATCCAAACATGTCCTCACTTTCCATCCAACTTTTCGTTGAGAGTTTCTCATCCAACAACTTTTCATCCTACATTACATCCAAAAGCACCGACCCTAAAGACTGTCTTTCTCAAATCAGCAAACTCGTGTAAGCATACTTCTCCCGTCGCTCGAAGGTTATGAACCTTGTAGGGACGCAAGTGTTGTTGCTTATACAAAAACTAAATCATTTGCAATGAGGCAGTTTTGTGGTTGAGATTGCATTGCTATGGCGGGTTTCCAATCGTGGGCAGGCGGGTGCATTTCAACTTTTGTAGATTAAACATTCAAGAACTCGAATGTGTTCAAGGGGATGATGACCTCGCCAATTGGTATGTAACTGTCAAGCTCAAACATACTCTATTCTTGTCATAAGATGTTGAATCATGTTACATTTATCTTTGTCCAATTTTAATAGTTTAGGATATGTGTATCCAACATATGAATTCTTAAAGATAGTAGAGAGAAACAAGCCCAAAATTGAGAGCTTACTATTTTGGTGCCAATATTGGTGTGTTTTCTCTCCAGTTACTTGAATACTTATACGACGTGCTTCATTGTATACTATGAAAGAGGTTGCTGGTTGAGAGGATTTTTTAAATATTTCTTCTAATGCACTAACTCAGCTTGGTGAGCTCCAGTTACATTGAGTATGTACATCATTTGAGCAAATTCTAGATGATTAAGTTTGTATGGATCACATGGTGTTTGAGTTCAGGAACTTGGACCATTGGGGATGACATCGACACTAAGCAATGGTGATGAAGAAGAAGCTGAACTTAGAGCTGTCATTTGCGATCATCCAATGTATCTTGAGATGGTCCTTATCCACATTGCGATCCTCAAGGTCAGAAATTCATCCTATCACAGAAAAAAATTCCATTCATTAAACACAACCTGCAAATGTCGCTTTTTATCTTTCACTATATAATAAGTTACTGATTTGCGGGTTGATAGGCTGAATCATTGCATGTCTCCCGAATTTTGTCCCTATCTGAAAGAGCAGTAGCTTTGGCTTTGGCCAACATGGGTATGTGTTTTTATGCCATCTTCTTTGCTCATTCAGTATTGGAACTTGAGAATATTTATATTCATGACTTCGGTATTGCCTTGTTTTTGTTTCTTCAATTGAACATATGCTAATGATGAAAATGCTTCACTTTTACGGTCTAGCCCAATTTCTATGATACTCGATAATACAATAGCCTCAAATATACAACACAACTCTCTCTATCTCAAACTCCTTCCACATGACAGCTGTAATCTTTGATATTCTGGACTTTGAAGACCTACTCCCTGCTGATGCACTAGGAGATATTGTTATTGTTTGTCGAAATGGTAGTACCCAGATGTTAAGTCGGAGATGGTGGAGAAAATAACTAACAGATCTGATGAATCACATAAGTTAATCCTACTGTGCTAGTCAATTTGTTGGTAAAATGTACCAATTGCTCAATTGGTTTACATTCAGTTTATATTCAAATTAAATTTTAGTTTACAATCAGTTTATAGTCAAGTGCAGTTTCAGTGCGGTTCTAAGTTTAAGCTCTAACATACTCTGTTTAATAAGGATTAAATAACCAATCTTAGATTGGTATCTTGATTGTTGGTTTCATTGATTGGTATCTTGATTGTTTGATTTCTATACTAGTGTATTTCTGACAATTATTTGTGGATGTATAGGATTTTTGTGCTCAAATAATTGATAGCACTTAATTGAGTGCTCAATGGAAGCCTTTAGTTGTACTACTTGTAGAGCCACTAGGTTTGGGAATACTAGGGCTCTTAGTGTTCATAAAAGATACCTAGGATGCGAATCCAAAAGGTCAAGAAGTCCAACTACTAGTCACAATTTAAATCCACTAGTTCATGCCAATTAAGATCCACTTGGTCCCATATTTGAGTCACCTAAGGATGATTTTCCCATCTTTGAGGAGGACAATTCTAAGGTATCCTATGACTCTACATTCAATTTGGTACATTTGATACGTACTTGTAGAAATAATAGTGGTTTATCAATAAGAGATAGAAATGTTCTATTCAACCAAGTTTTATTTCACCCAAACTTTAAATTGGAAGATGTTTCAGTAAGGTTAGCTGCTGATTTGAAGAGTTATGAAGGGAATATCTTAACTACAGCGGATGGTTGGAAACATGAAGTCATTCAAGGGCACATTTTACATTATTGAGACCCTATTGATGCTTTGGGGTCTCTGTTCTCTTCTCCTATTGTAGTTGAAGGATTTGAAATATATCCAATCTCTAAGAATTTGACTACAAATGAAAACGTGTATTCAACACCAAGCACAACAAATTGGTGGGAACAAATGCAAGTAAGTTGTATTTCTTTGACTTTTTTACTAGAATAAATTATTCATTTTGTGATTTTTGACCTAAATAAATTATTCATTTTTTGCTCGTGAACCCATAATCAATTCTTAATATATGATGTCTCATTTGTTATTCTCTTATTTGTTTTTGCAGGAGCATGTCAATATTGAAGGTATTGTGATTGCTCCATTGATATTTTATAGCAATTAGACTTCATTGTCAAAAGATGAAAAAATTAGTAGACATCCTCTAATGCTCAACATAGGAAATATATCTTGTGAAAATAGATATTTAGATCAAGGACATGCGCTTTTAGCAATTTTTCCCATACTTCCATCTACTGAATTGACTCAATTGGAAAGATTGCAATTTTTTCAAAGTTGTTTGGAACATGTTTTAAAACCATTGAAAGATGCCAGCAAAATGTAAGCCTAATTATGATCTTCATTTTTGTTTCAAATTGTTGTTGTATAGCTAAAATGATTGTACTTGTTGTCTAACTTGTTGTATGGTTGAAATGATGGTTTTAACTTGGTAGTCAATGCCTATTTGTTACAGAGGAATCTTACTACTAGATCCCAATGGTGATGATCGAGCGATGGGTATATCCTAGGCTATATGCGTACGTGTGTGACCATCCTAAAAATTGTAAGATACAAGCTAGAATAGGTTTTGATATAAGTTATAAACAATTTTAAATTATATTTTTTAATATTTACATTTGAATTTTGAGTGTTGAATTGTACAGATTATGTGTACCTTTGACACAAACAAGTGTAAGCTTCCTTGTAGCATGTGTTTTTGCCCTTCAAATAAATTGAAGGATGTCTATGAGAGATTCCCTTATAGAATAGAGATTGAAATGAAGAGGCTCCTAGAAGAGATTCAAAAATCTTCCCCATCAATGATTGTTGACCTTTCCAAATGATTTTCTATTCATCCTGTATATGTACGCACATATTACTTAATTTTGCATTTTAATTGTAACCCTAGAGAGTTAATTGCAATATTAGTAAATCTTTGAAATATATAAATTGTATACAAATTTGTCTAATCAATTGTCATATGGGGATAGTGTGCTCTATAGGGCTTTGCAGGGGGGAATACAATATTTGGCAACCCTTACAGAGTAGTGAATATTGACATGCTTCACCAATATGATCTTGAAGTATTTAAGACACTTGTAGATATATTAAGAGGCATTGTAGCTTCAACATCTACTACCATTCTTCCCGAGTTGGATCAGAGACTTCTTTGTATTAGGAATTATTCTAGATTTTCATAATTTTATATTCCTGGTACAGATAAAGGAGGGTACTTCTCTTCCAATTCGAATTATGCAACTTTTGAGCATCGGTCAGTAATGCAGATTAGTTAATACAAACTTTGAAACCATTTGCAATTTTTGCACAATCAATGAGTTTCAAATTGTATTTTTTTTTAAATCAATATTTAACATCCATATCAATTGTGGTGCAGGTAATTGTTGTGTGTATAATTGGATTGTTTAAAAGAGATACTATAAAAGTTGTTGTAAAATTTTTAAGGTAGTATGAAAAAGCTTGCCGTTCAAAGGAACACAATGAAGAGTCCCTTGCAAGTATGGATTAGCTCATGCAAGAGTAAATGATAGGCTCATACAAGAGTTAATTGATGACTTCATATTTTTGTATTCCATCTTAATTTGAATGCTTATTCAATTAATTTGTTTTACTTGTTTTCATAGAGCAGTTCACTCAAGTAGACACCATGACCTCAACAAACCTAACTTGGTTCATTTTGTTGAGTTTTTATTGTATTTTGAAGATGTGATGGATCTGCAGAATGGTAAGTTTCTTATGTTAATTTTTGTGGTTTTACAGAGCAATTCAAGCACTTATAGGAGCATTATCAAGATGGCAAAAATCAGATTTTCATTTAGTGAAAGTCCACACAATCAGTCACTTTAGTGATGCAATTCGAAGGTCTTGTATGCCATTTAAATATAGCTCTAATCTTTATGAACACTTGCATATTGCTTTAATGAAAGCAGCTTACAAGCATAGCAATCGGAAAGACTACATCAACTATATTGTAAAGTACAATAGAAGATTACATGCACTGCAGAAAAATGCCCAAGAAAGAGAAGGTTTTGCACCCACTATCAAGAAAACAACAACTTTAGACTTGGTATGCTCTATAAACCTCAGCACAAGTGTTGTGTTTTAGCTCCAAATTCATTAGAATTTTTTGAAATGTAGAGTTTAAATTTTTGTCCTAATCTCGTTTCTCTTGGTCACAAGCTATGGAAGTTGGGCAAAATGTCTTGGCTGGATATCAAGCTACCTTATGCATATAAACTTTGGCATTTGATGGCATTGCCACTTTTAGCTATTCAAATCCAACAAAACTACAACGGATACTTTTTGCACAACCAAAGATTGGTTCAGAGGTGATAGCATCCTTGAAAGCCTACAACCATGACAACAATTTGGAAGATGCTGAAGTAAGTGAATAGTATCCACCAATTTGTGTTTCATTTATAAATGTCCTAGGGCTTAAAATTTGTTCATATTTATTGATATATGATGCCCCTCTTCTTTATAGTTGCACTTTGTTGAGGATAAATTGGCTTTTGAATACACTTTGATATGGGGAAGGTGTCAATTACAGGTACTGCAAGTTTATGGATCAACTACTTCTGCAACTAATTCTTATGTAGTTGTAGAAACAGCTTCTATTCTCAAAGTTGTACAAGTGGTTCCCCATTTTGTGAAAGTAGGCTTCTATTTTGTAAACTCATTCAAGTTTTGATTACGCAATTACTGATGATGTTTGTTTCATGTGTATTCCCATTTATTTTGTCTTTTCTCTTTCATAAACATGAATAGTTCACTGAATCCTCCTTTTGGTGTTGAAAAGCTCATAGTTTGTTTTCATTCAACTTTATGATGTACAATATTTGATTTGGCCATGAGGATGAATCTTTCATGAGTTTGATGATTTTAGCTCATTACATTGTTGCTTTAGATTGGGTGGTATTTGATCCAACATTCATCTTCAAGTGTTGAATCAATAAATAATCATTATATAGTTGGGTGAATGCTACTTAAAACATATTGAATTAGTGTACAAATAATGTTGAATTAGTGTTACTAAAGAATGATTGGTGATTTAACATAGAAGTGTAGTTGATACAATGTTGTGTCTTGAATACTTGTTTGTAAAGTATTGAAATAATTTGCATAAACTTAGTATTGACTTGGAAATGGAAGAAAAATCAAACTATTTTGATGGTGTTACAATGCCAATTGTTTGATAAGTGCAAAAACAAGATTACATCATTTAGTATTGAATTAATGTTGTTTCAATGGGCATTGCCTAAGCAATGACACAATGCCAAAAAATACATCAAATTAGCATTGAACTCTATTGTAATTGAATCAACAACGAACAAATGTTAACTCTAAGGGGGGGCAAAATTGAGATGTATCCAAGGCAATATCCGTTCAAAAATGATCGTCTTGGACAAAGATGGTGGAAATGCTTTAAGTCAAGACATCCGGAGGTGGTGTTGAGAATTGGAGAAGGCTTGGAGTTGAAGAGGTGTATGGGCTTAAACAAAATGGTATGTGGATAGTTTTATAACAATTTTACCTTTGTGATCACTTCTCAGGGATACAATGCTTCTCGCATATGGAACATGGACGAAACAGGGGTTCAAGCGGCAAGAAGAAACAATACACTAAAAGTTGTGACCAAAAAGGGATCAAGGAATGTTAACGTTCTATCATGTGATAGCAAAGAATGGTTAATTGTTTTGGTATGCATCAATGCTATTGGCACTTTCATACCTCATTATATATTTCATTTTTAAAGGAACATATCTTCTTCAAGATTACATGAAACTTTGTAGACCAAATGTCATAATGAACGTTCAACAAAATGGATGGGTTACAAATGAGATATTTTGTACTTAGCTTGATTACTTCAAGTTAAATGTTTGGAGGTGTGAGTAAGGATCATAAGCACCTCCTTGTTCTAGATGGCCATTGTAGCCATGTTAGTGCTATGGCACTTAATACATGCCTCAATATGGGATTGGACATCATTACAGTTCATTCACATTCTTCATATCATACGCAACCTCTAGATATCTCTTGCTTCAAGCCTTCCAAACAATAACTATGACATTACAAAATTCAAATTGAGATAATGGTGTTATATTGAAACCAACCCTTGCTCAAATAGCAGCAATATTACAACAAAACACGCATTTTGTGACTAAACAAATATGACTAGGGATGATTGGCGATTGTTTGTAGTCATATTTTTGTATGCCAAAACTTTAATAAATAAAAATGACTATTAGTCATATTTTTCCTTTGTATTTGATGGGTATATAATATACACTTGTTGGGAATGTCAAAGTGTTTTATAGGGAACATGTTTTAGGAATGCCCAATCATATGTAGCAGTCATATTTTTGCATGTGACTATGTGTAATCATATTTTATAGTCACATTTCATAGAAGTTTCAATTTTTTTTTTGGGCAGCCTTTAAAAATTTTAACAATTATTTAAAAAAATATAAGAATATTATTATTGAAAATTTTGAAATCCTAGCTACTACTTTTGAAGGATTTTGAAATCCTAGCCACCATTTTTTTAGGGGTTCAAAACCCTAGCCGCCATTTTTAGGGTTTTAAAACCCTAGCTTTCACTTCTTTAAGGTATTGAAACCCTAACCACCACTTCATTTGCCTTCTCTTACTTGTCATTTGTTTCTTTCTAACTCTTACTTCTTCTTACCTCTTGTTGATTCTTCTTTTTTGTTTTTTGTTGTCTTTTTATTGTTGTCTATTAGTTGTTTCTTCTTAATTGTTGTGAATCTTTTAGTTGTTGCTTTTTAGTTGTTCTTTCTTAATTGTTGCCTTTAGTTGCATCTTAAATTTTTGCCTCTTATTGTCTCTTAGATCTTGCCTTTTATTGTTTTTAATTCTTGCTTCCTTTTTCCTTTTATTGCACCTTAATTCATATTATTCTTGCTTCTTGTTGCTTTTTACTTGTTGCCTTTTGTTGCATCTTAGCTCTTATTTGTTGATACCTCTTAGCACTTGCCACCTTTTGCTTCTTATTTTTTCATCTCCATTATTATTCTCTTTTATTTCTTGTAATTTCTAAAAACATAGTTGTTTTGGTTTTTTTTCACCCTCAACTTGTACTACATATTTGTATTGCCATAAACTTTTGAAGATTTACCTTTATTATTCATTCACTAAATTTAATCTCCTTGATTGTGTATGTGGCTAGGATTTCAAAACCCTTTAGTAATAAAAGTAATATAATACTTGATTATATTACTTGTGGATATCAAACTTTTGAAGATTTACCTTTATTATTCATTCACTAAATTTAACCTCCTATGTATGTAGGCATTATATGTTGAAGTAAAGACATTGAAGACTATTTACAATACAATAGAATCAATAGCTTCACATTATTGTAAGTAATATGGACCTTACAAGCATGTGTAAATATTCAATCATAAGATGAGTCATTGTAATATTTTTACTATGTTTTATATTAATGACTAATAAAGTAATAATTGTCTTTGAAATGATTTACATTTTTTTTTTGCATTTTTTTTTCAATATGACTACTTCTTGTGCATCTTGTAAATCATATACACTCATTTTTAATTGCATGAATTCTTTTATTTAGTAGTTAAATCATATTGATGTATGACTATATGATTACATTCAGTCACAAAATTACCAGTGACATTCAATTGAATTGCTATATCAACCAAAATATGACTCACAATATTCATATTTCACATCAACCAAAAATATCACTTACAAAAGTCACATTACACATCAAAAGAAAATATTACTTACACAATTCATATTTCAAATCAACAAAATTATGACTCATAAGAATCACGTTCAACATCAATAAAAAAATATGACTTACAATTGTCATATTATACATCAACAAAAAATATAACTCACTATAGTCATATGTCACGTTAGTCAAAATACAACTCACCATAGTCATCTTTTACTTTAGTAAAATATATAACTACATAGAGTCATGTGCCACGTCAGCTAAAATGTGATTCATTGTAGTCATATTCCATATTTGCAAAAAATATGACTACATTCAATCACATGCTGTGTAGGATTTTTTTTCCTTGCTCTGGCACCTCAAGAAACAGTCAAATTGTAAAGGTGATCAATATGTACGCCACGTAGGTAAAATACAAGAAATTATACCAAAAATCAAATGACTGAAAATGTGACTCAAAAGAAATGTGACTAATTGGTAATGACTAGACCTAGTCATATTTTGAGTCATTTTTAGTGATTTTTGCCTCAATCATATTTTCTAATATTATGACTGAATGCAGTCATAAAATACATATTTTGTTGTAATGCAAGTGCTCTGAACTGAGTCCTTAAACCATCTACTGTAATATTAGATTTTAGAACATCAAATATGTATTAAAAGATTCTTTGAATAAGTGCTATTTCTTGTAATGTTTGTTTATGTTTTTCAAAAATCTACATGAATGTCTATTAACGGTTGAGATGGGGTTTGATGAATAATAGGCATTTTTTCTGTGTATCCAACAACAATAAATAAGTACTATAGGCCAAATATACCTCATTTGAATAGTTTGTCTTTGTCTTCACATGTGAAAGAGGAAGATGAAGAGGTACAACAAACAATTTCAAGTGAAGATGGCAATATTGACAAAAAGGTGGAATATGAAAATATTGATGATGTGATAAATCACATTCTCCAAAAGTTGCTTGAAGAAGAGAATACCAATGAGATATTATGTGATGAAGAGTGTCCAATGAGGCACAAATACAAGTCCAAGATTCAATTGTTTGGCCATTGGATGATCCTAATCCAGTGACAATTAGTGCCATTGATTTCCAATCACTTAATGAGGGCCAATGCCTAACAGACACAATGGTGGACTTTTACCTCAAGTACCAAGAAAAAAAGAAACAATATATAAAAGGACTTCATTTTTTCAATAGTTTTTTCTTCAGAAAGTTTGTGATCATCCACAAGCAACCTACTATAAATGGATTTGAAAAAATTGCACATTGGTTCAAAGATACAAATATCTTCAAGTGTGATTAGATTTTCTTACCTATCCTACTCAGGCAACCAAATCCAAGTTTTTAAAACCCTCTTTTAGAAACCTTGTTTTTGAAATTTTAATTTCAATTTACTACAATGTTACTAACTATGTTTTTTTTTATGAATTGACAATAGACATTGGAGCATGCTTGTTATGTGTAATTTAGAAAGTTTGATAGTAAAACCTTCTATATTACATTTGAACTCAATGAAATCAACAATTCATTTAGATCTACATGAGCATATCAAATTGTAAGTATTTTGAGGTTTGTCAATTTTGTCAATTAATTTTATAATATGAATGTTTCAAATTAACTATAAGTATTTTGAGTTTTTTCAATTTTTCAATTTCATATTTCCATTGCGTAAGTGTCATTGACTATTGGTATAATGCACTTATTGATTGTAGTTTTTTAAGCTCAGAGTGCAAAAGACAAAATAACATGGCAACTTTGAAAATTCCTAAGAAGGTTTTTTTTGACCTGAAAATTCAAGTAATTAATGTAAGTTACTATTCAATTGTATATGTTTGAAGATATACTTGATTGTTTAGACATATTGAAAAGGATTTTGTCATTTCTCAAATATGTATTGATATGAATGTTTTTATGTTTTGTATGGATGTAGTTCCCTCAACAACCTAAGAACAATGGTACAGATTGTGGTGTTTATTTGATAAATAATTTGGATGTTTTCTTGGATACTATTGCTGAAGGATTTTCTTTGGGACAAAATAATGCATATACGGTAAGTGAACATTGGAAATTGAAGTATTTGAAGAGTTCCAAGTTTATTTGAATATATTCTAACTTGGTCTATTGAAAGAGTGAACGTCCAATACATTTGTGAAAGTTTTTTATGTTTGTTTAATTAATTCTATGCAAATTTGAATTAATAAGTTATGGTGTTAACTTGTTTGTTTGATTAGTTGAAGTAAATTAATTGGGAACTTTAAAATGCCATATTTCAAGATATAGAAGCAAATGCCAATCGAATGAGTATATAACAAACAATATTGATGCTTGAAGGAAATTGATTTTTTCCTCAATTGTTGAAGACATGTAAGTTGAAATTATTCCAATGTTGTATTGATTTTAACTTATATTTTTGTATTTTTTATTGATTATTCATGGTTAGTAATTTTTATTCTCTTTTGTATACATCAATCCAAGTGCAATGGTTTGGAAGGTGGAGTTGAAGACTTGTCTAATATACTTAAAGTTCCTCCTTTTCCTAAGTCTTCAAGGAAATTTAAAAAAACCTAAAAGGCTTAATCCTCATGGAAAATGCCTCACCTCAAAAGAATTCACCAAGAAGAGGTTGAAAGCAATCAAAGAAGAGGAAGACAAGTTCAATGCAAAAAAAGAAAAGAAATAGAAGAAAGCAGAGCTTGCCAAATCTAAAAGGGAAGCCAAAATTCAAGTCCAAGTTGAAAAGAAGTTAGCTTTAGAATACAAAAAGAAAAAAACTATTACAACCTTCGACATTGTTTGTGAAGAAACAAACTGCATTCATTGCTCCTTTAGTGAAACTAGAGATGCATGGTTAGTAACTCATGATCATTGTAGATGGACACAAACAAGTTAAAATTGATTTTAGAAAGGTTGCAACTTTTGAATGTACCCACCTTTAGTAATATGCTAGTGAATTGAAATATGCACGATAAGTGGCATGTCTACAATATTTTAATATACAATCGTTCTTAAATGAACATAAGATGTTTATTTGGTGAGTTTCTATATTTAATAATTAAATTTTTTGGTGCAAATACAAATTACGTGCTATAGTATAGACACTTTTAGTAAATTATATGCTTAATAATTAAATTTTAGGTATAGATACAAATCTATAAATGAAAGTCATTGGTTAAGTTATGTCACATTTGTGAGATGATGTATGTTTTTACCAATTTTGATGGCATATACTTGAAAAAATAATATAATAAGGAAAGATTACAATACTAGAAATATTATGAATAGTAAAACCTGATTTACATTTATCATTAAATTCATTCAAGTTCTCATAATAAAAAATTCCATACTTTTCTTCATAATAAAACTATAAAGATTTTTTTTTAAAATAAAAAAGAGATGTTTTCTTGAATTGTGTGTTTAGTAGTGTGATTATTTTCAAACCCCTATAGTAATAAGACCAAAATTATTTATTGCTTGAAAATCTTTAAATTCTCATGAAAAAAAATGACAACTATTATCAAGCTACAACTCTAGTTTCAACGTCAATTCTAGTTTCAATGTCAAGAAAAAGGAAAATTGGAAAAGGTTCAAAAAAAGTGAAAAAAATTCCTTTTTTTCAGTTAAGAAAGATAGGAAGAGACAGAAAAAAAGTATTCTTTTAATTTTTTAAATAGATTTTTTTTTAATAAAATAAAATTTAAAATTATATCTTTTATTTTTGAAATAGGAAAATAGAAAGAGAAAAGAAAAAATCAATATTTTATATTTTTGAATTTAAAATTTTAAAAATCCAAAAATATATGAATAAAAAATTTAGTCCTAAAATTCAACCACAACACTTTATATTATCTAAAGTTAGAGTAGTGAATTGGGGCCGGATTGAGGGCAAATTAGATTAGCCTTCCATCCAGCTTTAGGACTAGTAGATCTAGCCTTAATACATGTAGGGAGTGTGATTCTTGAGAAATTACTACCTTAGAGAATTAGAGAAAGATCTTTGGATACAAGAGTCAGATTTGATAATTGATGAAGACCAAGAGAGTCCATTTGATGAATGAAAACAAACTTGGATGATGGAGAAATACATATTTCATCCATATCCTTGTTGCTTGTCTAATATCATGGATGCATAAGATGGTAAAAGCTTCTTAAGAAACTTTTCTCTTCATAAAAACTTCTTAAACAACTTTCAAAGCTCATAGAAGCTTCTCCAACAACATTTAAGCTTATAGGAGTTTCTCAAGCAACTTCCAAAGTTTACAGAAGTTTCTCCAACAACGTTCAAATTTATGAAAGCTTCTTCAACAACGTCCAAGTTTATAGAAGCTTCTTAAGCAACTTCCAAGCTTGACGAAAAAGCTCCAACTCCTATAGTATAAATAGGAGTTGAGATTGAGAGGCTCTTCAGTCTCAATAACTCACTTTTGTACTCTAATTTTTAGTCTTCAACTCTAACTCGTCCTGAACTTTTGTCTCTTGTAATTCTGTACTTCTAAATACATCTCGGACTTTTGAATACAACCTTATATCTTTCAATCTTCTGTTTTTGTAAACATCTTTGTCCAAAGTACATTTGCTTTTGTTCTAAGTCCATCCCTAACAATTTGTCAAGACTACTTTCAACAACATCAAAACTGTCATTTTTAAATAGAGAACAGATTACCCCTTTGTTTAGAAATTATAAACTGTTTTTGGAAATTGCGGATTACCTACTTTTGAAATTAGTGTTGTCACCTACTAGATTCTCTACAATCATAGATTATTCTATTACGTTCTTAATATAAAAAATTTATAAACCTAAATAGATCACCCATTCGAGAATTCAATTCCAATCTTGATATTCGTGTTGTTAGTAAATCCAAATATGAACTTAGAGAGGTTTATATTTGGATTTACTAACATAGATTTAGTGAGTTCACATTTGAATTACTATTAGCTCTATTTACTTCATTTATCATTCCCGTCCTTTGAGATTAGATAGGCTTCATATGCGTGCATTATGAGAATAATAAACTATCAATATGATAGGAGAAGTAAGTGAGATTGCCATGAACAACTTAAAGCTTGATGCCATCATGAATGCCGTAGTAGCCATGAACATCAATCGCAAAAGAATGTTCAAATAAACGGAAGAACTAAATTCAAGACTTTGTGGCTTAGAAGCAAATCTACAACGTTCAACGAAACAAAGTCATACATTAGTTGTACCAAACAAGACTTAGAGGTCAATGTTACAAGCATCACGTTCGTCTTCTAATGATAATAAGAAATTTGCAATTAGTTTTCCGTTCCAAGTACCCGTTCCAAATTTCGAAATTTTGTGAATCAGATCTGATTCATCACGCTTTTGCAACCACAACGATATCCAACAAATGTAGGTCAAGTGAGTTTAGTGAGAACATTATTATCAAGATAAGCACTTTTGTAGTTCTCACCACTTTTTGAAAAAAATTCTTTAAACCTCAACAACTTTGAGGTATTTCTAATAGCATTTAACAAGGCCTTCAATAAACATGATAAAATTCACTCTGCAATAATGAAGATCCACAATTTTTGACAAGGACAATGCTCGGCATCATCATATGTTTAAAAAATTTTAACTATTGGCTTGTGACATTGATTGGGACAAACAAATTTTGGCGAGCCAATTTTATTATGGTTTGTGAAACAAAGTAAAAGATTTAGTACTGACCTTATCAAATCTTTCAACATTTAATGAAGCATTCAGCCAAGCTATCAAATGCGATAATCGTTTATTTGAGTGGCAACAAGACAAACGTACTTGGACAATGCCACAACCATATGTTGATTATGCTACTACTTCTTCAACAACTACTTCAAGTAAACCATTTAAAATTGATGAGATGCAAATTGATACAATTTGATTCAATCATCTTGTGGAACAAAAAAAGAGGTGTCGATGTTTGAAATGATTGTGTTTGTATTGCGGAAAGCATGAGCATAAAGTTGATGTTTGCTCAAATAAGCGACAATGCACGTCCCAAGTTTGAAGTGCTAATATTCAATAGGAAAACAACAACATCTAGCTATAGTAGGGATTATGCGGCTAGATTCTTCACAGATGTTAATAATTTCAGGTCTTGTATTATCTACAAATCCTACACCCTGTTTTATTATACCAATATATTTAGGTCCTAAAAGAATTGAAACCCATGCTTTAATAGATTCGGAAACCTCAACATGTTTTATAGATGAGTCTTTTGCCAAATTACATAGACTTTCGTAAGTTCAAAAAACATCAATAGTTCATACTAAGGTTATTTATGGATGACCATTGTCTTTTGGTAATGTTACATAAGAAACGGCTCATTTATAGACAACAACAAAAGTTCATAGTAGCTATGTAATTTATAATGTTATCTATTTTTCCTTTAGCCTTGTAATCTTAAGACTTTCCTAACTTGAAAAGTATAATCTCCAAATTGATTAGTCAACAATTTTTTTCTTAATAAATCTTCTATATTATAATCCTCTCTTAAACCTAGAACACTTTGTCCCAAAAATTTCAAAAAATCATTGTTTATTGAAATCCGAACATTGATGCGTGCTACAAAGACTAGTACCGTATTCACAACATATATAATTCCAACAACGAGCAGAACTATCAATACAACTATGCTTGTAGAATAATAGGAGTATCAAGATGTTTTTGAGAAGAAGAATGCGAATACGCTATCTCAATATCAACCTTATAATTGTGCCATTAATCTTGAAAAGGAAGCACAACCACCTTTTGAACCCACCTACAACCTATCGTAAGAAGAATTTATTGTGCTGAAAAAATATATCAATGAAAACCTAGTCAAGAACTTCATTTGGCATTCAAAACAATATTACGTCTTTTGAACTTACAAATGCGCTAGCCTTCTTTCAACATTTGATGAATAATATATTTCAAGAGTTCTTAGACATTTTTGTTGTGTGCTACTTGGACAACATTCTCATATACTCTAAAGATGAAAGACAACATGGAAAGCATGTATAATTAGTCCTTGAAAAACTTTGAAGCACAGGATTATATGTAAAGCTTGAAAAATGTGTTTTTCATATATCACAAATGGAGTTTCTTGGCTACATCATCGATGGACTCAAAAAACATTGAAGCTATTTTAGAATGGGCAACACCAATGACGATATGCAACATTCAATGTTTCCTTGGTTTTGCAAATTTTTATCGAATGTCCATCAAAAACTACTTCTAGATTGTTTCTTCTTTCATGCAGCTTATGTACAAAAACAAATTGAAGTAAAGTCAAGAAATAGAAAAGACCTTTCAAGTATTAAAGAAAGTCTTTACAACAATAGTAATATTGACCCATCTTGACTTTTCAAAACTTTATTTTATGGAAATAGATGCCTCAGACTTTGCCTTAAGAGTTGTCTTGTAGCAACCAGGAGAAGGCAAAAAAATCCACCCTATTGCTTTTCATTCAAGAAAGTTTAGTGCAATTAAAACAAGTTATATAAGATTCATAATAAGGAACTATTTGCAATTGTGAACTCTTTCCAAGAATGGCACCATCTACTCAAAGGTGCCACTCACCGAGTAACAATATATATATTGATCACAAGAACCTTGAATATTTTATGTTCCCTTGTAATTTGAATCATAGCCAAGTCCATTGAAATACATCTTTGTCTAGATTTGATTTTGGCATTATACATTAACCTAGAAAACAACAAGGACTATTTGATACTTTATTTAGACGATCCAATCTTATTTTAAAAGAAGGAGAAGCGGCATATAATCAACAACAGATGATACTTTCAAAACCTAAACATCTTCGTTTACAAACTATTTGTCTCTTGCCCCCAATAGATTTATGTTTTTTAAACAAAATTTGAGCAAATTCAGCTATAGATTCCCTTGTGTTTAATATCAAGCAATGCCTCAACAATGGTACAAAAGACTCTAATAAATTCAAGGTTAAAGATTAGCTTTTATATTTTAAAGAACGCTTGTATATTTCCAATAGACCAACACGCCTCCAATTCTACAAGCTTGTCGTGATGTTCCAGTCATTGAACATTTTGGATTCAACAAAACTTTGAAACTTATCTTTTGCAATTTTTGATGGCCGCAAATGTGAGAAACCATCAAAGAATGTGTACTCTTTCGCAACATCTGTTCTTGGTCAAAGAATATTCGACACCGCCTATAAAAATTATTGTAACCATTGTCAATCCCAAGCAACCATAATCATCTATTTTCATAAATTTTATCATCAATTTGCCACCTTCATTCAATTTTGATATTATTTATGTGGTGGTCGACCACTTTTTAAAAATGGCACACTTGTTCCATGTATAAAGACGATTACAAGTGAAGAAATTGCTCAAGTCTTCATTGACAACATTTATTGTTATTATGGATTACTTGATGATATCGTATCAGATCATAAGCCTCAATTCATTTCCAAATTTTGGCAATCACTTTTTGAGATTTTAAAGGTGAAAATCAAATTTTCACACAGTACTCTTAGAGATCTATAGAGAATGCAACTTTCTTAGAAGAATTCAACCTCCACTGTTTTGTGTAGAAATGAATGATAATCAAGAATATGACGTTGAAAACATTTTAGATTTCAAAATTCAAAGAGGTCAAGTGGAATATTTTATTCATTGGCGTGGATATCCAATCAATGAACACCCATGGAAATTAGCTTCTAACATAACCAATGCACCTTTGAAGATCCAAGAATTTCATTGTCAATAACCAACAAAGCCAAAAGCTACTACATATCTGAGAAGAATCACGACCAACTCTTCAAAGGATCTTGGAGTAAAAGGGAAAGTAATGTCACAGACAAACAAGATTGTAAAAGCTTTTCAAGAAGCTTCTCTCTTCATAGAAGCTTCTCAAGCAACTTTCAAAGCTTGTGAAGCAACTCCCAAAGCTCGTGAAAGCTTCTCCAACAAAGCAACAACATCCAAGCTTATAGAAACCTTTCTAACAACATTCAAGCTCATGGAAGTTGCTCCAATAACGTTCAAACTCGTGGAAACTTCTCAAGTGACTTCCAAGCTTAACAAAGAAGCTCCAGCTCATGTAGTATAAACAGAAGTCAAGACTGAGAGGTTCCTCAACCTCCTCAATCTCAATAATTCACACTTGTGCTCTAATTTCTAATCTTCAACCCTAATTCTTCCTAAACTCTTATCTCTTGTAATCTTGTACTTCTAAATACATCTCAAACTTTTTAATACAACCTTGTATTTTGCAATCTTTTTGTTTTTGTAAACATCTTTATCCAAAGTACATTTATTCTCATTCTAAGTCCATCCCTAACATCTAAATATGAAGTTACTAGAAAATGAGTTTATTGGCACAAAGCCTCTCCTACCATAGCTATTTCTAATTGTATTATAACTTTCTAGCAATTAGGTCAAAAAATAAATAATTAAAAGGGTGCTTGAATTTTTGAGAAATTATTGATCTAGTTTGCCTATATATATATTCCCTCCGTCCCTAAATGATCTTTTTGTTGGCCTCAATTTTTAGTTCCAAAATTATCTTGATCTTTTTGTTGTACTTTGTAATGTTGGAAATTGGTCAATTTCAATTTTTGATTGCTATCTAGAATTAACCAAACAACTCCAAGCAATAGTTGTCACTCCATCCATGGAATCATCAATCATCAATCAAAAGACAAATGAAATGAATGATTGAAAACAACTCCAAGCAATAGTTCCTTTTCCATTCATGTAGTCATCAATCAAAATGACTGAAGGGGTGAAGGAGTCAATCAACATTGTTCGTTTTTATTTTTTGCATCTTCCAATTGAAGGAGACGAAGCTTTGGCATCAATCAAAATGACCGAAGGGGTGAAGGAGTCAATCAACATTGTTCATTTTTATTTTTTGCATTTTCCAATTGAAGAAGACGAAGCTTTGGAAGGTGGTATATTCAATTATACATCTACACATTATACATCTACACAATCTTTGGCCCATATTAACTATTCACAAAATTACACCTCACAATCAACAATTAAATGTCCATTGGTGCTCCTTGAAAATACCCAAAAAATTTCACTTTTTAATATCCTAAAACTTACTTTGAAAAGGATTCCAAAACTCAAAATTTCTAAACTCAAAATTTCTAGGACACTAGGATGCACCAAACTCTACTTACAGTGTGAAAAGGATTTTTTAAATAATTTTTAAAATATTATTTTTAATCTGGAACATTCTGTCCAACTATAAACATACATTGCAAAGTTTTTGCAAAGTTTTTGGCATGGAACATTCTATCCAACTATAAACATACATTACAAAGTTTTTGGCTTTCACAAATGAGACTTTATAAAAATTTGACATACAAGGTAGAGAAGTTAGGGTTTGTAGATCAAGACAAGGGGATTTAGGTGCCTTAAATAAAAGTAGCAATAGCCATCCAAAAAATTACAAGAACAACTTGGATGAATGCCTTATTTATTTTAATTATATTTTAAAATTGCCTAATGTTAATATACTATTTTTTGGACTAACTAATTGTATTTTTCACTTTAAATAATTATTAGGCATAAAGCTACCCAAACCACTTCATTGGTTGAAAAACAACAATGGCATTCTTTTAAAGTAAGATTGATTTACTTCTACAGTAGAACCTCTTTTAACCAATAGGTTGGACCATTTGACAAGATTGCATTAGAGAGGTTTAGAGACTGGTCTGACAATATTGATTAAGAGGGGTTTATTGACTTATGGTGTACTTAGAGAAGTTGTACTGTACTACTTTGTTCCAAAAAAACATTATCACTAAACATGAACGATTGTAGAGTAGGTAGACAATTAGAGTCAAACTTTCTGTAAAGTGACAGTCTACAAAGTTTTGCACACTTGCCGTCAATGTTGTACATTTGTCACACTCACACTGCAGTCACCGATATTCTCTCGTAAGCAGAAGCAGTCAATTCAATTACTACAGAGGTAAGGACAAACAACTGGTGAGCAGTGACAGCAGCCAACCCCAATTTCCATATAAAAATCAGTGACTATACACATTTAGCTTACACCACTTGCTAACAATTCCAGCCAGTACCCAAGTGTAAGAAGAGATAGATAGCTTTTGGTCACAGTATACAGAAGGGAACGGGATCAGCTCTCTAACAATCCTAGAATCCGCTACCCCACGTATCCCCAAAGCCTTCTAACCACTCACACGATTGACAAAATCGCTCCAATTCATTTACAGAATCAATGTGTTTTCCAATTGCAATGAGCATCAATATCATTGTACACCCGTCCACGTAAACTGCACCCAATTTAGACATTAGTCCAGCCTTCACAAATCACGAAGGTCAGCCTTGCACAACCAATCACCACTTGCAAATCCAAAACACACGAATTCCCCACCCGGACTAATGACCAAATCAGTGTAGCAACAGGCTGCAAACAAGCTTCACCTGCAATAAGCTTCATCACCAGCAACAAGCTCCACCAGCAACAAAAAAAATTTTCCTCAGCAATAATCTCGCGCTTCTTCACAGGACGCGAGGCTTGAGGTACAGTAGCCCTTCGTCTTTCGGTGCAATCGTGGGCGTGTACAACAGATTATCGCATCCCGGCGTCCTTGCGCGCTTGAAATCCACCAACGTCGTGAACAAGTTCACAAACAGCATGAGCTGATTGATCGCATACCTTTGGCCGATGCACTGATGCGCCCCCGAGCCGAACAGCAACCAGTTCCTCTTGTACAGCTGATCCTCCTTCCTCTCCGCTGAGAATCTCTCCGGATCAAACTGGTGCGGGTTCGTGAATCCCTGAAACGACGATTCCAGCACCGACGGAAACACAATCGAGCCCTTGGGGATCACGAACGTGTCCGTGAGCGCAAAATCCGCGAGAGCCATGTGGGGCACGAGCGTCGCGGGTGCCCTGTACCGCAGCACCTCCTTCGTCACCATCTCCGTGTACTTCATCTCGCGGAGCGATTCGGGCGTGAAGGCTCCTTCCGGGCGTTCCTGGCGCAGCTTGTGCAAAATTTCAGGGTGGGGCTCCGTCAAGACGATGGACCAGACGAGGGAAGAAGTCGAAGCGTCTTGGGCGGCGAACAAGAAATCGAAGAGGTGGGAGGCGATCTCGACATCGGAGGTATGGAGCGGTGCGGGCAAGCCTGCTGCTTCTGCTTCGTTGATTTCACGGATGGTTTCCGTCATCCAGAAGTCCATCAGACACGCGGGCTCCGCGCCCGTCGCCATGCGCTCCTTACTCGCGCGTGCGCAAATGGTGAGTATGACCTGGAGCTTCTTCACCGCATGAGCGGCCTTGTAGAATGCGAACCCGGGGATGTTGATGGGCAAGCTCATGAGGCCAATGTTGAAGTCGTTGTAGTATTCGTTGAAGGACTGCCGCATCTCGGGAGTAAGGTACGGACCGACGAAGACGTTCTGGGAAGTCTCCAGGTTCATGTCGCGGCAGAGAAGGCGGACGCGAATGGGGTCGTGGTGGGGGTTGGCGGCGGCTAGGGCCAGCCATTTGGCGATATGTGCGCGCTGCGTCTTCTCTTGGATGGTGATGTAGACGCCCAGAGCTTTGAGTGTGAACAGGGGCGCCAAACGACGACGAAGATCCTTGTGGTCTTCACCCAACAGGAAGATCAAGTTGGGCTCGCCGAAGAGTTTTCGGCCGAAAGGGTGGCCCACGAGTTGGAACCCTTGCTCGCGGACGTTCGCGAACACCTTGTGCGAAAGCTCCGAGTCGCGCACGAAGACGATGAATTTGCCGATGAGCGCGTTGCAGGAAACGCCGACCTGAAGAAGGGCCACCCAAACACTAAATTATTCGAAATTCGGGTTCAAGAACTGCAAGAGAACTGGTAATGAGACTAAATAGGGATAGAGGAATAATCGTCTCTCACCTTGGAAGCGAGAACCGCTTGGTGGTCCCAGAAGCCGTGAGGATCGGAGACCATAGAAATTACGCTGCCGATGAACGGGGGGACGAACGTGGGGCCTGGCATATACTTCCGCTTCGACATGTAAGACAGCTGCTCGTAAATTGCGTACGTGACGACCACGAGTGCGAGCGCCCATCGCCAATCCCAGCCCGACATGGCTTGATGCAAGCCCTCTTTCCATATCTCCAGGTACCGCAGCTCCATCTCCACCAATTCTTACCGAGACGCTCCAAGCCTACCACTGGTCCGAATTGGTACACCTGAACAGAGAGATTGCCAGACATGAGAATTAGCGGTTCATTTACAAACTCTTGAAATTCTCTCCCCTCGACTCAGTTCGAATTTCCTTCAAGTTCCCTACCAAGCTACCCTTGCAAATGAACGACGTACTAACTTACTATCTTGAAAGTCACAATCACCCCCCGCAATTCGAAACTCGAGCAACTAGTGATCGGGCGAAAATTCAAAAAAGACCCGCCAAAGCACCCCACACCCCGCACCTTGGACTCTCCGTCAACGTCCCTTGCAGCTCGCCCTTAAATCAATTCCACCCCTCCCGAGCTCCAATGGTCTGAATCGTCGACCAACAACAGTAAACGTGCTAAAAAAAAGCTATAAAATACAAAAAATAGAGGAAGAATTCTTCCCCCCGAACAATACGATAAACGTTGAACTCACTCTGAACACCAAATTCACCAAATCCTCCCCCTCCACATCCAAAACTTCCAATCCGACCAAAAAAGCCTACACCACCCCGATCAACGCGACACGATGTAACAGCAGAGCGATCGACAGAGAGAGCCTAAACTCGCTGCAACAGATTAAGAAACAGGGGATGCTGTGAAGTGGCTTGCAGTGGGTTGCAGCCCTCAGGGAATTTGAAGCGAGCCAGAAAATCTTGGTGCCCACTGCGCACATGCAGTCCGAATTCGGAAGCTACCAGACAGTTAACAACGATGACGACAGGTTGGGTGCTCCAATTTGCTTTGTCAGGAGCGAAAACGCGAGAACAGCGCAAGGACCCCACACTCCCACAGTATTACTGAACGACTGTAAGTGATGCGAGAAGTTTGTTTTTGGAATGGTGTGACGGGAAGGTGGGCAGAAGCAGAATACATGCAGCAGAGAACCAGCGTGAGCAATTGCCCGTGCGGGAGGGCAAGGAGGCTAAAGTACAATTTGGAAGCTCAAGGTGCCAGCGACGACGGCGACGACGGAGAAGAAGCTCGTCACGAAGGTCCTCACTCTTTTAACCCCTAGGCCTTTGCGGCCATACGATGCTATTTGACCAGAGAAACATTGACCAAATATTGTTCAGCAGGAAGTAAATGAATGGTATCTCAATTCTTATAGTAAACCACAATTGAAGAGTTATAAGGCAAAATACAAGTCTCCCCAAGGGCCTTTCAAGGATTAAGTTACTATGCTTACTTACCAACTTGCCTTCTCACATTTGTGAACAATTGGTTTGATTTTTGTTGGGAAGGGGGTAGACATTGTACAATTGGTTTGATTTTTGTTGGGAGGGGGTAGACAAATACTCTATAAGTGAAAGGGATGGATGAAAGTGGGGATGTTAACAACCTTATTATAAGTGTACTTCTTGAATGTGTACTTCTTGAATGATTGTGTGATAATCATCATGATTGTGTGATAATCATCATGGGAATAATTGGGTAGTAAGTTTAGTTCAATGAATCTAAATTGGAAGAACTTTTACACACTATAGCACAAGTTTATAACTAATATACAAGAAAATTAACTAGCATATATCTTATATTCAAGAAAATTAATTAGTGTATAACTTATATACAAAAAAAATATAATTTAAAGATAAAATTTATATCATATATAGAAAAAAGTGAAAAAAAATTTAGCTATGTGATTATGAAAAATATTCTATCATGAAAATATTTTTTATTCAGTGCATAGGAAAAAATTTCAATAAATTTTTTCTTAATTTATAACTCCTCTATGTCATTGTCCAATATGGGTTCAAACTAGCAAGTCTAAATTTGGATTCAAGTATATGCACCAAAGAACGTCACTATCCAAAATGCAACACCTACCAAAATGCAACATCTATAGTAAACTTGCCAATCACCACATAAACTAAATTCAAATCCTCCTCCACATAAATATAGAAACTTACATGTTTTGAAATTTGGTGTGATTCTTAAATGTCATGTTAAGATTCACCTTGAAAAAACAAAATGCAAAAAGATTTCTTCCTACAAATTTTATTGCAATTTAAAAGCAATGCACTTGAAATCTAGTCAAAATTCCTTGCAACCCTTCACCACATAGTATGTGGTCATTGGCTAGTGATACAAAATTTTGTTCCCATTACAATTGAACTGGTAGTTGAAATGTGTGGTTGAAATGTATAATTATTGTGTGGTAATTGACAACAACTGTTATATGGTTTTTAGATGTGTGTGGTGAATGGTTAGTTTACTTTAAATTTGGAGCAAAAACACAATACTAAAATCTAGATGTGGATTAAGACCCTTTTGAGGGTAGTCAAATGATCATGTGGAAATCATCATAGGAATCATTGTGGAGTGAAATTTGGTTCAATGAATCTTACTTTAGATTCATGTATTCTAAATATAAGGTGTGTATATTGATGATCATTGTTGTCTCAACTTTAAACTTAGTTTTGGAACAAAGAACAACATTGAAATTGAATGGTGGATAGGCAAGATGTAGATAATCTAAAAATGAGAGCTAAATATCAAGTTTCAGTACTTCTATTTGAAAATTCATCACTAATGGATTATTGTCTATATAATGCCTACAAATGCACATTGGAATCTTCTTTCAACTATAAATATGATCCAATAAATGTGATTTATGTTTAGTAGTAGTAATAAATGAAGTTAGTTGCAATTAATTGTGAGTATAGATGCAAATGCATTAAACAAAGGTAGGAGACCCCATTTAGGAATGTGACCATTTGTACTACTTTTGGACCACTATGTATCAATAGAGTAATTTAAGAGTTTGAAATGTACATTGTTGCTTCACAATGAGGATCTCATAATTTACAAGGTGCAAATTTTTGAGCAACATAAAAAATAATATTCACTATAGTGATGAAGTAATTAACATCCAAAGACATGGATGAACTAATGTATACATGTAGAGATAAAAATTTAGTCATGCATCCAAAATTTTGTACATTCATCACCAAAAGTATGATGCCATCCAATAGTTGTTATTCATGAATCTAAAGGATTACACACCTATATTATAGGAATCTATATTATAGAAACCTTCCATGATTATAATGTAACTATGTTATAACTTATTTATATTATAGGTGTGTTTTTAAATTATAAGTATCTTCGATGGTTGTAGGATATTTATATATATATATGCTCAAAGCTCACATGCTTGCATTTTCATGCTCGTACATTTAGCATTGTTGGATCCAAGTTAAGATATTTGAGCCATCCCAACAAACACTTCATTCATGATGTTTTTTTAATCCAAAAACAACCCTTAAAGAGACAAACCAAGCCCAAGGGGGTTAGGATTACTATTTTAAATATTTTACTAGCGGTTGGCGCTTGCTATGCTACACATTCACCATTAGAATTTCATTAGAATTTTTATGTATTAGATAGAATGCAGAGCAAGAATTTCAATAAATCTTTAGATAAAAATTACTAAAAGCTTCATATAATTTTTTTATAAATAAGCATATACTGAAATAAACAATAGAAATTTAATGAATGATGAATGAAATACATGCAATGATGAATATGGTAAAAGATACACATACATTAGAATGCATTAGAAATTTGACTCAATTGTTACAAACAATGGCAACCCAAATAAAAGAATTTAAAGGAAAAACTTGTAAACCTCAAAAGCTTTGTGAACAATTTAATTGTTGTGAAATCCAAAATCGGTTCAATCTAATAAATTTCTCAAAGCATTTGGTAGTAGCAATAGAAAATTGAAATCAGAAGCTCAAAGCTCACAAAAGTACAAAATCATAGAAATGCAAAAGAAGTATAAAGCCAAGAAAAGCAATGGAATTGCTACCTTTATAATATCACCATATTGATCATCTTTAATATTACCTCAATTGCAATGACTATATTATTTCTATAATATCACCCTTTGTAAAAAGTGATATTACAAAGGTGATTGTGAACTACTATTCTATTTCAGTAATATCACATTGTGTGAAAATATGATTTCTATGTATGCATGGTTGGAAATACTTTTATAAAATAATTAAAATAATAATTTTAAAGACTTATCAAAATCATTATCATGCATTCTATTCAAATATATCAAATTTTTACTAATATGTGATACAATGAATGCATAGCATAGTAAGCACGAGCCCCTAATATTAATGGTAGCATTTGTGATATTACAAAGGGACTTATGATTTTAGTAGTATGATAATGATAATGATTTTTTTTAAATCATTTTAAAAGGATCATATAAATTTGATTTTAAATATTTTAATTATAAAAAAATGAAATTGAATTATGGATATATAGAATTATTATATGAGAAAAAATATCAAAATTTGGATAGGTGTGTTTTAATATGAAAAAACTAATAAAATTTGATGAAGCAAGAATATGGAATGTCCTTCAAAGTTCCTTGACTATGTTTTCACCCAAAATGCTCCAAAATTGTTGTTTCTAGTACAAGTACAATTTTAGAAGAAAAAAAAAAGCATCTTTGGATACATGTAATTGTAGGATCTTGTAGTACACTAGTTTAAGAAGATGTGGAAATAGTTTTAAAAGTTTCGACATTGTAGATTGCAAGATATTTGTGTTTGAATTGACAAGAATCCTTTTGTTGGCCATGCAAAAATGGCAAGGCAATTGCACTTCAAAAAATGTCCATGTTGGTGCTTCTTTAGATTCATTCTTCAAGGCAAATTGATTACATGCTTGAAAAATTTTAGATCATTTGGAATTATGCAATATATAATAAAAAATTTCAATTTCAATGTTTGTCATATTGTAGTAAACAATTTACATCATATGATTTTATTTTTCTCCAAAAATATTGGAAATTGAGTTAAATAAAGGACTTCAAAGTTTATTTTAGAGTAGAAAATCCATAATTGCCACCCAAACTAAAACTCCTCATAACTTCCATTTCATTAATCAAAATGAAATGATTTAAAGTTTTCCACGTATATATAATTCTAAGAAACTTGCTTATGAAGAAAATCATTTTTTTTATTTGACCATAAAAAAAAATTAAAAAAAAACTTCATATCATACAAAAACTTTTTAACCATGTAATGAAAAGATATGAAAATTGATGGGCCTTAAAATACAACTTGTTTCAGTGTAATAGAAAATTTCAACAAGAAAAAACAAAAACTCCATTTGTAGTGAACTATCCAAAGTGGCTATGTTGCCAAATAAACAATTTGATTTTGTAGGGGTTAACTTTCAATTCTGTGCTAAATTGTTGATTGCTTGTTTAGTCCCTAAAAGCCCAAGGAGGATCCTCCCTCTAAATTACCTTGAAATTGTCATTAGGAAAAATATGAGCCCTCAAAGGGACTGCTTCCCAATAAAAGTTCCCTTTAATGGAACTTACAACCCCTTTAAGGGACAAAAGCCACTATTCATCATCAATAATGAATAGTGATCGCATTAAAAAAGTTTAAAATTTTAAAATATTAAAATTTCTGAAATTTTTGAAAAATTATTAATAAAAATTATTTTAAAATATTAAAAATGATTACAGTATAATATTTATTTAAAAACAATTAAAATAATAAAATAATAAAAATTTCAAAAATAATATTCTCATGTGGTCACACTAATGCTATATCGAATTTGAAATTTCCATTATTTATTTATTTAAATTTTTTTCAGCGAGCATTCCCTATTGTTTCCATTGTCTGCAAACTCATGGCCCCTTTGAGGGTTAATTTTTTTCCTAATGTGTTTCTAAAATGAATCTTTAATATTTTTTAAATCATCTATTTGAAAATTTTACTATAGGATCCTGTTCACCACTATCAATTTAGTCTACCTTTCAATTTTCAAAAACCTTGATTGTATGGATTTTGAGATATTTTCAATCAAAGTTTAGTTTTTGCAATTTTTTTCCCAAGGAGAATGACTTTGAGCACCCACATCTCATATTTTTACAAAAGAAGAATCTGCCTTTATTTTTTCAAAAACATTCTTGCCAATTTTTACAAGGATTGGAGTAATAGAAGATTGTTTTTAGAGCCTTGCAATCAAGCCACGTACATTGGAAAATAAAAAATTTCACTTGATTTGTCCATTAACGATTTGCTCCAATTCAATCAACCCCTTGCCTACCCATGGAATTTTTTTTTTTAGGATGGCCTTTGATTGGCTAAGTTTGTCTCCTAGGGCAATCCATAGTGAGCATTTCTTGTAGTGTTTGACTTTGGAAAATCACCTCAAGGTGAAAATTCGTCCAAATCAAGAGTTTTTTCAACTATAGAAAGACAACTTGATGAACTATGTGGAAAAATTATAAAATTTCAAAAAATATATTTTGGGGTGATTTGGGCAACCCTTGAAGTTAGGCATTGACCATAAAATGGTTGATTGGGCATTCACAAATTAGCTGCATTGGCCTTCACATTTTCAACAATGTAAGCTAAAATCTTTGAAAAGTAATTTCAAGTTTCTTGTCAATTGAATGGATAGAAGAAAATACTATATAACCATGCAATGATCCTCTCCATGCTAAGAAGGTATTACGCTTTGCTAGATACTTTAGAGAACCTTATTAGTTAATTCAAGGATTGAGGTTGCTAAAGAGTGATAAAAAACAATTTTATTCACTCTAAAGGTCTCCTATTAGCCCTTCTTCATGGGTTTTTTTTCATTTTTTATGAAGTGCCAAAGTGGCAATATAAAATGTTATATTGGTGCTTCAAATTTCAGCATTCACCCACATATTGGTTAGAAAATATCATATTAACACATATCACATATCCATAATTTTCTTCTCATCCAAAATTTGGCTATTCCATCTACGATTATTTTTTTTCAAATTTGAAGTTTTGTGGCAAATTTTTTTTTAGTTTTTCGTCATTTTTTCATCAATTTTTTTTCTAGTGCAATCTAGCACTATTTCCTCCCTCCCTATCTTGGTCTCTTTTTCAAGGATGCAAAGGATCCCTATCTGAGTAATACAGAACAGTAAAATCGTCTTACAAAGTAGGCCTTGCAAGGTTAAATGAAAAAAAAATAACAAAAACTACTTTATGCCGTGTTACTGATTCTATGTTCTTTACCTCTTCTACACCAAAGTAGTGAAATTAAGTTGCTTTAACAATTAGATTGCCTTATCCAAAGAAGTTACCTCATGATTCATTTGCTTGTCCACACAGAGGCTCATGTCTCTCTAAACTTGGGCCACGAACCAATGCACCAACCCATGCAACACAGAAGGATTGTGCATTATTGCATCCTTCTACAGTAACAATATATATATATATATATATATATATATATATATATATATATATATATATATATATATATATTTATTGTATTAATAAAGGACAACCTAATTTCACTATCAAGGGTTGTCATGTGATTGTAAATACAAATTCAAAATTTTCAAATTTTTTCATGTGTGAAGAATAAAAAGATTGCTCTGCTTTCAAAAAAGATAAATTCACCCTACAAGGCCCACTTCATTCATAGTAGGACGTCCTGCCACCTTGGTCATTGGTAAACCATATTCTGGGGCAGCCAAGCGGTCATTTGTGTCTTTAAAAAAAATTAAAAGTTATCATTAAAATAGTGAGGCGGTCATTTGTATCAAGCAAAAAAAAATATTAAAAGTGAAAACTAAAATAGTGAGGCGGTCATTTCCAAAACTTACTTTTAATTACTTTTTTTAAGTCGGAGTTAGGATTAGAATAGTCCCCTCTTCCCTGGATAGCATGTCGTCGATTCGTCTCGTTGGAAGGATAGATGCCATTGCTTGTGCCCCAATGGCAACTATCCATTCCGCCTTCGCCAGAATCCAGTCCACCTCCGAATCCCAAACCCCGTTGGAGGACTCGCGTAGTTGCCTCACTTGCATGTAAACATGAGATGACCAGGGGCGGACAAGTGCCAGCTGAGGAGTGGACGAGGGTGGAAGCAGCCTAGAAACTAAGCTAGTTGATGGACGTTATGGACTTATTAGTGCAATATGCTAGGGGCCCTGTAGCCTCTGCCACAGCCAAAACTAAAAGTAAAAGTAATTTTCTAATTTTTTAGTTCATAGAAATACTTCAAAATTCAATAACGTTCACACTATGCATCCGAACACCACGAAACTAAGATAGTGCACCCCTCCTTGCCGAGGGCTTTCCGACGGTACCAAGATTGTGACCAAAATATTTTTAAAAAATAATTTTCTAATTTTTCAGAACCAAAAATAACTAAAAAATGCACAACTTTCACACCGTACGTCCGAAGGTCACGAAACCAAGCCGGTGCACCCCTCCTTGCTGAGGGCTTTCCGACAATACCAAGCATGGGACTTGGGGATGCACAGTCCGGGAGATCTCAACGTGAAAAACAAACAAACAAAACAAAACAAACATCCTGTCTTAATAGAAGAGATGCTAGTGTGCCCTGTGCCATAGTCAAAAATAATAATAATAATTTAAGATTGAAAAGTAACTCAAAAATCCATAATTTTTCCACTGTAGGTTCAAACACCATGAAATAAAGCTTATGCACCCTTCCTCATCGAGGATTTTCTGACAGTATCAAGCTTGCGCTTGGGAGAGGCACTGTCCAAGAGATCTCACCATATCTATCAATCAATCAAACAAACAATATATCCTAATGGATGAATGACGCACCAATTTTGGCTCCCTTGAGAGTGAGTAGTATTTGCAAAAAATAGAGAAGAAAGGATTTTGTAAGTTGTACACGATTATTGGGAGTACTATAACACAAAATAGACTAGATAGATGCTAATTCCAATGAGGAAGAAGTTGTAAATTGGTTAGCAAATTCTATTGTTTGTTGCAGTCTTAGCTAAAATCTAATTTTTTTCAAGGACTTTCTACAATGTACATTTAGCTACTAAAAAATTAAGTAGCAATGGAACATTTTAGCCAGTTCTGTAAACACTGCTTGGAATTGGTTTAGCAATTTTGGCGCAGTTTCAATCATTGGGTAGAAAATTTTGCAATAAGGTAGTCTGCTCTTAAAGCGACCATTTAAGAGTTGATTGCCTTTGAAGGAAAGCTAAACTCCTTGAAACAATTTTCAATAAATTTTTCAAAGAAGAAAAATGGAATTGGCATTTAATCCAAGTTGTTTTGTATTTTTTGGACCTCTGTAGAATTAGTTATGAATTTATGAAGTTGAAATGCAATGAATATTAGAAGCGACCAATGGTTCAAATGTATACAACTGGTACATTGAAGAAAGCAAATGCACCCTTTCTGTTATGAAGCATAGGCGCTTTTAGAGCAAACTACCTTATCCACATGTGATACAGTGGTAGAATTCCAATTCTATGACTCCCTACTATAAGAGAAAGGGTGGTATTAAGTATGATCAATTAGTTAAAAATTACTGAAATATTGTTTCTAATACTAAATGGTCAAGTTAGTTGCATATAATAAGTATGTTGCTAATCTTCAATGCTAATCAATCATAACATTACTAATAATTTTTTTTGGTCATTGGTTACTAAAAGGTCAATTTTGTTGTGTATATTAAATACATGTCAAGTTCACAATGCTAATTGGTCATTACATTACTAAAAATTTGTCCTTTTTGGTCACTAGGTATTGAAAATTTGTTACAAAATAGATACCTTATGCCATATAAATTTCTAAAACAAATTTGATTTCATATATGAAGCAAGATGTAGTAAGGTACTACCTAAAGTTTTTTCACTACCAAGCATTAGGTGAAGAGCTCAAACCCCGTGACTTGCAATTTTTTTGTAGTTAAGTTGTATTATAAGATTATTGAAAAGACATGCAAAAACTAATTGAATTGACATGATGTAAGAATTTAGTAAACTAGAAACTTTTTAAGTAAATCCTAAACACATGGTTTTTGAGTAAGTTTTCTTTAAAGTGTTTTGAACTTTCCATTAGGAAAAAATCAAACCCACAAAGAGGCCTTGAATTTTCTTACTAATTTTTATACTAATTGAATGAATATAAAGTTGGCCACATCTTCATTAGTACCACCACTTGGTGTATGCTCCATTCTTCATGATGGAACCATCATGAGATCTATAAGATCATGGAGATGAATTGGATAATGATGATAAAGTTTTGAATTCATCATGCAATTCTTGACCCAATTAGTGGGTTGAAAAGGCTCTTCCCACCCAAGTTTTTGCATTATGAAGCAACCTCTTTTGGGGTTCAATTTTTTTCTAATGATTATGTAATTTCTAATTGAATATTGCACTTAATACCCCCTCTTTCTCTTGTAGTGCCATTTTGTTATAGTGAAATATTTTCTAAACATTTTTAAAAGTGTGGATAATACTTGCAACATGTTCGGGATTTTCATAGTTTGTATTGTTGTTGATGGCTAGTTAGCTACTTCCAAATAATTTACTTGAAAGTCTTAGCCACTACTTTTTATTAAGTGGAAGAATTCAAAATGGAAAAAAATATCCTTAGTTCTTACTTGTTTTAGTTTTTAACTAGTGTGCCATTGCCACAATCAAAATAATTTGAAAATCATGATTTTTGGGACACAATTCAAGAATTTCAACATTATGATTTTGTACATTAGGAAATGTCCAAGGCTAAAAGAAGTTGCCAAGATTGTACCCCCATGGTGCAATTATAGAAAAAAATATTTAAAAAAATATTTTTTTATTTTTCAATTTTTCAAATCTAACATGGCACTATTGTACCACATTAGTGGCACATCAGATTGAATATTTTTTTAATTTTAAATTAAATTAAACTATTTTTTTCAAAAGAATATTTTAAAATTTTTCCTATACTTGCACTACTAAGGGGCCGAAAATAAAAAACTGGCAACCTTTTCAAGCCACAAATTTTTCCTAATGAAACCATTGATTTTTCCAACTAGATCATTAATGAGGGAATTAAAACCCTTAATACAACCCACTACAACAGGGGAAGTTACACCCCCTTGTAGAATACAACTATGATGAGAGAAAAGAAGAGCCAATTAAAAGTCGTTGAGCAAGAAGATGGTGTGACCCCCCTTCTCAACGTGAGCACCATGGTTTTCTCGAAGGTTGCGACTAATTCAATGTCATAATGCATGCAAATGGTGTAGGCAACATAGAAATAGGATTGAACTTGGGGTGTAAGAAACAAAATATGTATCAAGCAAGGTGAAAGTGATATTAGTGTGAGTAAAAAATGTCGAAGAAAACCATTCTTCAACCCATTTCTTCAACTTTAGAGTAGATGAACAACACTTACAAAACCTCAGAGATTGAAAGATCTAGAAACCATGAAAAAACGCATAGAAAATGCCACACATCCAATCTCCAAGAATTGTCCGCTTCTAGAAGGGTGTGTGGCTACCCCTAATGTCACCAATCTTACTCCAAACTTCACTCTTTATAGAAGTATGATGCTAAAGTTGCTACCGTAATGAAGTCTTATCCAGGGCTTTCTTTTCATTTTTTATGAAGTGACAAAGTGGCAATATAAAAAAATTTAGTGGTGCTCCAAATTTTTATGTTCATCCACATATTGGGTACAAAATAGCACATTAGCACATATTATATGTCTATAATTCTATTTTCATCCACAATCTTGCAATTTCATCCAAGATTTTTTTAAATTTGAATTTGTTTGGTGAAAAACTTCATGATTTTTTGCCATTTTTTTTAGTCAAATTATTTTTTTCTGATGCAATTTGGCATGAGAAAGCCAAAAAAAAAACCTTAGACACATCACCAATTTATCTTGTTCTAGCCAAGGATGACTTCAAAATTATGAATTCCAAAGCTAGCTTAACATCATGAAAACTAAGGTTCCAAAAGTTAAATGTGGAATGATATTTTGGGGGCCTTAGAATCAAGCATCCTCCTTGTTGGTCATGCTCTTTCTAAAACTCAATTGCTTCATCATAAGGAAAATTCTCAAGACTATAGTATTGTTACTTAAGCATCCTCAAGAACAAGAAATAATGTACCCAAAAGAGGCAACCATGCCTAGGTTGGGTGAAAACTGACTATTTGTTAAAAAAACCTAGTCGTCTAATGAACTAAGAATTAAATTAATCCCCCTGATTGCCGTTGATGGTGGGAGATGGAAAAAAAATTAGGCCGTCCAATCATACTAATCTCCGTCATTCTTTGATCAGGATTAGGTTTCTAAGGTCTGCTTTGTGGATTTAGCTTCCTAAATTCAACCTCTTCTACAACTTGGTTCCTCTGAGGTCTACCGCAACCTCCTAGCTTCCTCAGTTCGGCAATTTCTTTAGTTCACGACCTTCCGGCTTCTTGAGTTCTATGGTTTAGGTTCTGAGTGCGGCAGTTTGGAGTGTTTGGCGATTAGGGTTTGGGTTTGATTGGCAACTCCAATTTCCTGAGGTTGACATCGACATGCTATGGGTGGCTTGAAGTCAATATTGCGGAGAGGTTGGGATCAACTTGATTTTTCTCTGAAGGTTGGCTTCGATCTACTTTGGTGCTTTGAAAGTCAGTTGAGGTGGGGGGGCATATTCTCAATGTGAGGCAAATTGAGGTTTGGTGGCCGGGCATTTTAGGAAGGTTTGGTAGAAAGGTTTTAAGAATTTTGTTGAGGTAATGAGATAGTATGAGGGGTTTTGTAGGGTTTGCAGGGTTCTAGTGGAAAGTAATGGCTTACAATAAGAAGTTTGGTTAGGATTTTGGTTTAGAGTTTTAGCTTTCTTCCTAGATTTACAGTTGCTCATGGAGGATTGGTTTCCTAAAGAGATTGTTTTTTTGAAGTGTTGGATTTTTAAATGTATGGTGGAAAATACTAGTTTTTGTTAATCAAAGATTGATTGCTTCCTGGATCGCTTTAGGATTCATAAGGTTCTGTTGGATTCAAAGTTCTATTAGGATTTCGATTTAGGATTTTTCAGCTTGCTTAATCACTCATGGAAGGTTGGTTCTTAAAAAGATTATTTAATTAGAAACTCATTGCTTTTGGGATTAGAGACTCAGTAGGTCAGTTAGGATTTTGGATTTCAATCTAGCTTGCAAGGTTGGTTTTTAAACAGATGCTTGTGATGATGTTGTTTTCAACAAGGTTCAAAAATGGTGCATCCTATGTCACAAATCATGAAAGGAGCAAGGAAAAGAGAAGCTCCAAACAATGAAAATACTAAGTTTGGTAGCCTAGTAGTAAATATTGGTATTCAGAATGTTGTATTAACCTTTGTCCAAAAATAGAGAAATGCCCAAACAAAAACTACCAAAAAAACTCCTGTGAAAAAACCATGGATATGAGCTCCTTCACAATCCAGAGAATTGGATGTGAGTGTCACCATTTCTATAGGAAGTGATGACATTGTCATTCACCATTTCACCTGTTAGACAAGGTGGACAAATTTCTTGAGAAGGAATGCATCTAAGGACTCTATTCCAATGAAAAAGGGGAAGTCTAAGCACGCTACACTTCCAAATGGTGTACCAAATTCTAGTCACTTCAACAGCAATGGTTAGCAAAAAAAAATCAAAAGTTATCTTAGATGGGATGAATCTAGAAACCTCCAGTGAAACATCACGTTCTCACGAAAATCCTTCATAATATTGGGCTCCATACTTTCATTGGAATGCTCGGGTATTGCATCAAAAACAAGGGCGAGGATCATTTTCAATGTGTTCATAGGAATGTGACATCTCAACAAATTGAAGAAAAAATTGAAGAGTACATTACGTACGATATTCCATTTGCAAAGAATAGAATCATTCTAACTCATACTAATATCATTGAGAGGGCTACGACTTATTGCAAATTCAAGTTGAAAAAACAACTGGGGAGTACTCTTCCAAGCATTCTTTTGCCTATATTGCATTCAGAGCAATATATTCCATCAACTTCTTGGGTTTTGTTTGTCTGTCAAGGTGGAATGGAATACAATAGAGCTGCAGTTGGAAATGTGTAATCAATCCAACCAGCATTGAAATCGAGAATGTCACTCAAATATTTTTGGAGCATACAAATTCAGATTCTCGACTTGCTAATTTGGGGCGCCAACGCCTTGTAGGAGATTTGAATGAGGCACAATAAGGTGCAGTTCATGATTATAAGGTCTCAAGTAATGCTCTCAAACAAAAGTGGTATTTTTGTGTATGTCAAAATTATATTATATTTTTTGTATGAAAATTTATAATATGATTCTATTTGTATGATTCATGTAAATTTGTTGTTGCAAATGATGTTCCCAAAGAGTCGAAGCATGAACGCAACGATGTCATTCTCATTGAGGGCACTCAAAATGTAGATCTTTCCAACGCGGACTTGCCTCAAACCACTACAGACCAACCTATGTACATTCCGTTTGTTTTGGGAAACCCTGATGTACACAATAGTTTGGTGTTGTAGTTTTCTAAATCTGCCTTTTTGAACCTTGATGCATTTTATGAACTTCAACCTTTTTCAGCCAAATTTCACGTGCTTGAACTCTCTTTAAAACTCTTAGTATCACTATGAATTTTCTTTTTGTACATGAAGTACACTTTTCAATTTAGCTCAAATTCTTGAAGTTACATGTCTCCTAATGTTCATTTCTATGTCTTTACATATTCTTTTGAATGTCTTTTGAATGTCTTAAAAATCTTCATAGTGTTGGATTAATTTGGTACCCCTTTAAAAAAATTTAAGAATGAATGTGGAGATGCCACATGTACCCCTTTGGTAAATAAAGTGTGGTTTTCATTTGGTTTCATTTGGATTCATAGTTTGTCAAACAATGCACAATGCACTCAAAAAAGGCATCAACTACATGTACCACAATTACGTGAAACAAATGCTTATCAAGAATATTTTTATGGTATAATTTGAGGGTTGAAAAACTCCTCTAATCCTCTATCGTTCTAAAAATCAAAGTAAAGGATGTGCAGTTTAGTTTTTTTTTAATTGTTAAAATTGAGTTCAAAAATGGATTCAATACATTATTTTCTCAAGAATTTGCCAAGACTATCCACAAAACAAGAGGTTCATAGCTTTGACATTACTTATCCAAATGAAATGAATTAAATCTTTCCACATAGACAAAAGTATAATCTATAAGAATTTTTTTTAAATATAATTATTTCAAATTTTTATGGGTTTATTTTTTGCCCACCCTTATTTGTTTGGGGTTTATTGTAGCATAATTTTTGCTCTTGGGCAAGTGCTAAAGAAAATCAAAATTATGTTCCCCCAAAACTAATCAATTTTCTAACTTTGAAAGAAAGTTTCTAAAAATCTTGCCAAAAACTAAGATCATAGTCTCCTACTTGAACCTTCATTTGAAACTAATATTAATTTTTCAAATAATATCCATTTGAAATAATATTCATTTTTGAAAAATGATACTATCTATTTTTAAAATAGAAATTGTCAACTATGGCCACTATATACAATACATTTATTTAAGATCCCAAATTGAAATCACATCGATAAAGAGTAATACAACACTACTTTAATGATCTACCCCCTTCTATGTCTTCTTGATTTGGTATTGGGGTGCTTCCAAAATTTTGTTCAAACTTAGCAATTATTACGTAACAACTTTATAATTTTGGCTGCTACAATATTAATTTTTGCTTGTTTGAAAAAAAAAAAAAGCTTAAAATAGATTAATTGGTAAAAACTTGAACTTTTATGGAGTTAATAGAGTTAATTTTAAAGTAAATCCCAATTTGTACAAGGGGATCAAAAGAAAGATGATTTAAGAATAGTACATTCAATCGCAAAGCCCGGTCAACCAGTGTGCAATGCATTTTGAGGGGCCCTTACATCCGTGAGATCAATACTGTAATCTCATAGGGTTGACCTCACGGGGCTGGGCTCACGGGGTTAGTCCTGTGAGGAATGTTGACGGGGCTTTACGTCGGGAGAGGCCCTCTTCGTCGAGCCTCTTATATAAGGGCACCTTCAACGTCGGTTGGGCTACACCCTCCCTCCTGCTCGGGTGCCCTTTTATGAGAGGCCCTCCTCATCGGGCCTCTCCCTTTACAAAACACAACACTAAACTCCAGCAGACCCCTATTTGGGTGCTTTATGGAATTTCATCCTGTATTTTTCTCAAACTCCAACTCTTGGTCCCTCATTGTACATACATGTTTTTATCAAACTATGGCTCCTTGTCCCTCATTGTACACACACGTTTTTATCAAACTCTGCCTCCTTGTCCCTCATTGCACACACTTTATGATTAACTCTAATAATTTATCCTTTTTTTGCACAACTTTTTAAAAAAAATCATTCACAAATATTGCTGAAATTTGGCGACCACGGATTGGCATCTTATAACTTAAAAGGCATTGGATAGTGCCACGTCATGCTGTTCTTGTCCCATGGCCGTGCAGTCCACGAAAGGGTCAAATGGTCCAGCTGGATCCAATCTATTTTTCCACGTCATGATTTCCACCCGGATTTATTGGTAGAAAATTCATGAATCAGGACCGGCCCCAGTCTTTAAATTTGAGGGAATTTGCCCCGCCAAATATAACTCTAATTTTAGTTTAGTTTAGTTTTTGCACAAATAAAGGAGAGCCCTTACTGCAAGAAAATAAAAATACAAGTACCCAGCTGCAAGCGGCCAGAGGAGAATAAGAGTTAAGGTAGGTGGCTCTTAAACCAACCTGGTTCTAAAACCGATCTGGTACATTTTACTTCTGAAATGTACTAACTGCATACATTTCAGAAGGGGGTCGGTTTTAGAAACCACTGCATTTCAACTTCAAAAATTTGTAACTAATTCCACAAAGGTCCAAAAAATATGAAAACGACTTGGATTAGATGCCTATTCCTTTTTTCTTCCTACCGAAATTCACAGAAAATTGTTTTGAGATGGTTAGATGTCCCTAAAATGCAATCAGCTTTTAAAGGGTTGGTTTAAGAGCCACCTACCTTACAAGCTTAACTACATAAGTAACGCTAACTCTAACTTTTCACTGCTTGGTATTTAGAACTTAAAAGTTTTATCATTGAAAACACATCCAAAGGTACTTTGAATGGATACAAAAAACTTAAATTTAGGCATTGGACAAAAAAAATTAACTACTTCAAAGCTAGCTAAAAGACAAAAATTGGTACTTGTGATTTGCTAAATAAACACCTCTATAATTTTTTGTCTTTTATTGTGCTTTTGAAGTAGTTTATTTTCTTTGTCCAATGTCTAAATTTGAGTTTTCTTGTACCTATTCAAAGTACTTTTGAATGCACTTCCTATGGAAAAAAAATTCAAGTCCTAATTGCAAAGCAATCAAAAGTTAGAGTTATATTTGGCAACGCAAATTCCAAAATGCATTGAGGATGACCTTACAATTCATTTTATTTGGGCACTATTTCATAGCTAGTTTCATGAATTTAATAGGTAAGATATGTGCATCCATAATTGCCACCTAAAATGAACAAAGGGCATGCATTTCAAGTTATGATTAAAGGTGAACATATCCTAGGACATCTTCAATGCGCTAAAGATATGTGGGCTTGATAAAAGCATTACTAGCTTTTGAATAGTTTATAATTAAAATTTGAGAGTATGTACTATCATTGAAGCCCACTACAAACTATTTAAAGTAGACATATATAAATATATTTTAATTTGGACTTTGGATAACCAAACTAGCCCTCATTGAAAGTAAGATGAAAGATAAAAAATTTAGAGACCTTAGCAAATCATACTTAGGAAAAAAAATCATTCAAATGGCCTTATAAAATTGTCAAAGTATGATTGTTCTTTTTGAGGCATGATTTACTAAGGCCTCTATAATTTATATTTTTTTAGTTTTTTTCAATAGGGAATAGCTTGGTTATCTAAAGTCCAAATTATAATATTCTTATATCTATTCAAAGTACTTTTGGATGCACTTTTAATGATAGTAATTTCAAGTTCTAATTATAAACCAATGAAAAATTGAAAATTTATTTGCAAGGCTAGTATACTATATCCATTGAGGATGCATTTAGGTTGAAACATGTTGGAAACTTACTTTGAGTCTTCCCCCCAAATCCAATTTTTGATTGCTATTAATATCAAATAGAATTTTAGGCAATGCAAAAAGAGATCTTCATTAGATTTACAAGATGTTTTCATCCTTGCTTAAAGACGAAACATAAAAAATGTAGATGGAAAATTTGTAATTCAATTATAAACACGTACATATATAGACACACACACACACACACAGATATATATATATATATATATATATATATATATATATATATATATATATATATATATATACACACATATATAAAATTATTTTGATGCAACCACTTAATTACTACAACCACTCAAACACTAGCCCAAATGTTGTAGTAATTGACCCTTCATAGAAGTGAACTCCATATTAGAATTGGATCCATTTTGTAGGCAGAAATTTTCTTAGAAGTCTTGCATGCTTCCAAAAAAAATTCCAAAGTCTACTAAAAGTCTACAAAACTAAAAATCAAGGGAGAGACCTCCTAATAGCAAGTTCTCTTATTTGCATCATGAGGACCCCCATACTAGGACCATGTCTAGGTTTAAATAGTTTCATTACTTTAATGCCAAATGATTTTGACAATTCCCAAAATAAATGAATTGTAAGGCATGTAAAGAAACATAAGCGAAGTTGATCCATAGATAAATATGCTAATTTCTTGCCAAAAAAATATCACCCTCCATAATTACTCAAATCAAGTAGTCATTCCTATGAGACTTCTAGACTTTATTCCTTCAACTAGTTAGTCCCTGTCAACATCAATTTCCCACAATATCAAAAAAGCCGAATGAAGGTGATATTTGCATTGCAAGAAAAGGATCTTATCAAGGTATCCATTTAGACCCATCCAAATGTATAGGTGACAACCAATTGTATCCCTCGATAAAACAAAATTTGAACTTCTAATCATTTAGGGGTTAACTACAAATATTTATTATTTAAATTTTAAAGTTATAAATTTTTGTAAGATTTGTACTAAGAATAAAAGTTTAAAAATTCAATACAAAGAAAAGACCTCAAATTTTGTTTTTCAATATTTGAAAAATAGAAATAGGTGCTTTGAACAAATTTGAGCTAGTGAATTGTCGTGAATGGATATATAAATAGAAGTAATGTTGGCCAACATAAATGAAAATTATTTCATCATGTAGATCATGAAGGTCCGAGTGTGAATTCAGTTCAAGATCACAATTCAATCATGAATGAATAGCATATCCTTAATGCAAGTCGGTTCATGAGAAAACAAAGTTATTTATGTATGTTAGGGACTATTCTCATGGATTTGCTCTTTGAATGTAAACATGCAAAATCAAACTTAGTTTTGGAGCATAAGAGTAAGTGAATTCAACTATCTACTAGGTGTATGATAAATGTTATAAAAATAATACTTCATCTAATTAATATCCATTAAAGAATTTCCAAAAATAAAGTTTTTGTAATATAAATGGAAAAAGGAAAGAATGATTTACATCCACATTAATCAATGATACAAATGTAATGATATAGATGTGTTGAAGGCTCAATTATTTGTTATAAACTTTCAACAACAATTAGCAAATATAAAATAATTAATTAGCTCAAACGGGATAGCAACTATTACAACAAAGACATTACCATCTACAACCACACACACACACTTATACTTTCTTTCTTCAATACTTCACTAATTAAAAGTTGAAAAAACAACATCCAATACAAGGATTTGAACCTTAAACAATTGAAATGTTAATCTTCTATCATTGGTAGTTACAACCAATAATAGTCCAAACACTACCAAGACCCTAAGCTATCATTAGGTAGTATAGAGTTTTCTTTTTAACCAGAGTATGTAGTCTTGGCATCACTCACTCTATCCTTAGGGACATTATGGGGAACACAAGATGAATAGATTTTTAATTTACGCCAACTTCAAAAATAAATAAGAGTTCCCTTGCTAATATATTTTCAATATTAATCTTACTATCTTTAAGTAGGTCTTTTAGGAGTTAAATCAATAGGGGGCTGATTAATATTTTGTTAAAAAATAACATAATTTTTTTGAAGGAATATTAGACGACATACTTTCCTACTTTTAGTAGATGAACTGTTTATTGGTGACATATTCTAAGAAATATATTGCTTTTTTTGGTTGAGTGTATACTCTTTTGGATGAATAATTTATATGTTGTCATCACTTTTTCATGTTTAATCCATAGAAGGTAGACCAACCTAATTCCATCATTGTCCAATTCTATCTCATATTTTTGGTTCCAATTCTCTCCACAAAAACATCCAAACCCATTCATTTTTTTTACAAAATCAATGAATTAATGCCTACAAAGGGGCAATATGTCAATTCTTTATTAGTGAGTACTTAAGGCAGTTATGGGTTGTTTATAGGATGTTTATGACTCCATACTATAGGCAATTTTATAGTTTTAGATCAAACCATTTTAGAAGTTCACAAAAATTATAATTTTAATTTTAATCAAAAAATTATAATTCACTTGGGTTTGATTTGTGAAACAAGTACACACCTTTAAAAAAATACATGCCCCTCTTAGAGTTGGTCCCAAGACATTCAAATTACAAATCAAGGTGGTCATAGGCTTGTCTATCTTATATAGATATATACAACTATACCATTCCCAAACATTCAATAGCATGCATTGTCACTACTTTGGATCTATAGGTAGTGATGGTGTGGAATATTCTATTTCTAACAGTACTTCTAGTAGCCAAATAGACACATAGAGACTTAATGTGATGAGCAAGATGCATGAAGGACTAATAGAGGACATTAATGTTTACTATCTATCTTTTCATTAACCAACCTCCTAGCTTGGTTGTTGGTGTGTATTTTGGTTATCCTAACCCTTAAAAGGACAAGTTGGTTCAATGGAAATCATTTATTTTAATACTGTTGTCGTGTTGAGAGCGGTTTGCCTTGGGAAATCACAGGGATTCTGTTTGCAACTAGATATGACTTAGGAATGAACGATTTCGTAGGACAACAAAATTTATTGTCGTTTGTAAAACTTTGAACTTGGTCTTCAAATCTTGTATACGGTCGTCGAATCTTCTAGTCTTCAATCTTCAAACTCTTCTCCATTGGCCTATCCTGTGGTGGCTCTATAAGGGTAAGAATAAGGATAAAGTGATAAGAATCCATGGCTTCAAACAAGTAAAACAGAACGGCCAAAACACAAGTTGACCGTCTGAAGGATTGGTTCTTAAATTTCAAATCCACGACGAGCAGGAAGCGCCTTTCACCAATGGGAACAACAAATAAGATCGACCATGTGGGTGAACAATCCCACTTCGTCACCACAAACACAAAACTAGGCTAATACTGGATACCCACAAAGCCCGCAATTGGTTTATGATGCTGAAAAGAAAACAACAAGCCTCCAAAATCGGCTAGAAATAACAATAGAAAGATAACGAGCCTCCAAATCCGGCTAGGAATAATAAGCCACAAGCCACAACACATGAATCTTCAATCTTCATGTCTTCAAACTTCAACTTCAAATCTTCACTTCAAAACTCCACCTTAACTCCAAATCTAAAGCTAAATTTTGAATGAACACCACTACTTCTTCACAACTTCAAATGGAATGAATGATAGCTCTCTAAAAAGCTAATACAATTTTCTAAATTCTCTTCAAATTTCAACTTATTTAAATACTCTGACCAATTTCTATGGCCGTCCAAAGTTTTGGCCTCTAAAAGTGAAGGCAGCAGACCCTTCTTCACTTCTACACTTACAACTCATTCATAAATGCTCCAATCACATTGAATGATAGATTTTTAGAAAGATAACAAAACTTCCTACATCCTCTCCAAAATTCAAATAAAACTAAGACTTTGTCCATCTTTCATGGTCACTCAAAGCTTTGGCTTTTAAAATCAAGGGCAGTAGACCCTCCTTCACTTCCACACTCACAACTCATTCATAAATGCTCCAAATTGAATGCATGATAACTTCACAAAAAAATAACAACATTTACTACACTTCCTCAAAGTTTCATTGCAAACAAAAGACCTGTTCGTCTTCTATAGTTGGTCGAAGTCTCAACCCCTTTCGTAGGAGGCAATAGACCTCCCTCCTCTCAAACAAGCACAACTTTTGAATGCTAAGTCCAAATCAAGCAAGTGATATCAATTTAGAAACAAGACATCATAATGCACAACTCCTCTTATTTTCATTATAAAATTCTCAAAACTCCACACACTATGGCTCTCCAAACATTTTGGTTCTCCTCAAACTACCACAAGAGAGAAGATGACTAGTCCATCTTTTTCTCTTCCTTATCAACAACTCCCCACCCCACAAAACAAGTGGACATCAATCCATCTTGCTCCTAAATCTAATTTACAACTATTGGCCTTCATATTTGACCTTACAACTATTTCTTTATCTTTAACTTAGAAAGAAAATCACTTCAAAGTCCACTTAGAAGGCAAACTAATTCCTTTCCTTTCACAACTATAACCATACAAAATAATTTCTAAAAATACTTCAAACATGGATTTAAGTGCTAATATCAAAACTAATGTTTATTAGAGGTAAAAAACTAGAGTTTCAAGACAATCTTCATCTTGAGGCTTAGAAAAAATCCTCTAGTTCGACATTCTAAATCTAAAGTGAAAAAACAAACAACAATACTTCAATTCAATGTAACTTTCATGTGGATCTTCTTTCTTATACAGATGACTTACATCTCCACGAGAAGGCGTCACCTTGAAGCTACTTGTATAACATTAAAAAAACATGTATTTTTATACTGTATATGTATGTACAACACGACACCGTGTGAATTGTTGGCTTTTAAAAAAATGCAAATGCACTCATTGGAAGTCAAAATATTGTAGAAGACCTTCCCTTGTCACACAAAATTTGGAATATAAATAGTTGCACTTCTATCTTGCATGGAGAGATTCTTTGTCATTCATCTGCCATAAAACGTCCTCAATGTTGTTTATGGTTTACTGCAATGGTGCTTTCCATGTGTTCAAAAAAAAAGAAAGAAGAAGGCTACTGAATGTTATGCCAACATGAAAGGCCCTTCTCTCATTTTTGTTTCAATAGGACTTTACATGTTTTGCCTTTTGCTTTTAGAGCAACCCCACAACAACACGCTGCAGTCACAATGTGAAGCAAATCCACTGGAAGGCATTCCTCATTATTAGAAGATCAATGGTGCAGAACCTTTACAGTGTTGCTTCAACCTGTTGCTGTGGGTCTGTTCTTATCTCTTCAGTTCCAGCCTTTTGTCTTGGTCATTTCAACTGTGTTTTTTTTAATGCAAAGGCTCTGCCTTTTGTGTAAAAAAACCAACAAGAATGTTTTCCAATGCTTTCTGCACTGCCCCAAAACAAATGACAAAAAACAAACTGGGTTAAATGAGACCATGTCACAGCAGAGGATGTCTCTGTGGCTTGAATCTATGTCTGCTGACGTCATGTGCTGCACTGAAGAGGAGGTCAGCAGATCCCTGATTTTCCAAACCCGGGCGATCTGCTCACCGACCGACTATCATGAGCAGTTGAGCACACACTCAACCCCTCAAAGCCTTGACATTGTGAAATGGTCAAACATCATATCTAAGCTAAATTCAGCCTTTCAAGTTGTGTTCAAACAATGATCTTGAATTTCCATCGCTTGGAACTGTGAATTGTCATTGTGAGAAGTCTCAATTTGTTTTGTGAAAAATTGTAATTGTTATCATTTTTGTTGTAAAAACTGAATATAAATAAGTAAAAATAGCAAGAACAATCCAAAGTATTCAAAAATTTTGCGAGAGGTACAAGTAGCAATGAAGATTACTGAGAAAAAATTTCAAGTGGTTATTTTATTTTTTACTCCCCCCCTCAAAAAAAAGGACCTTAAAGTGAAATTTGACTATTAAACCAAAATTATTTTTTAATTTAGTTGATGTATAATATTTTTAATATTTTTACTAGTTGAAAACTAAATTTTTTATTTATGTTGTTTTGTTTTTTCCAATAATTTTGATGGAAAAATCAAATTATTATGATTTTTTAAAGCTAAAAGAGGAAATAAAATTATATCAATTAGAAAATATATTAAAAGAATCTTTAGTTCTTACCATAAATGAAGGGTAGAATGAAAAATATTATTTTATATTTTAAATTTCAGATCCATTTAAAATTATATAAATACAAATGAAAAACACACCACATTGTGTTACTTGGATTTTAACCCCTAAAAGATTTTGACTATGTTTTCACCAAAAATGCCCCAAAATTGCTATCAAGTGCCAAATTTTTGAAAAAAAAACATTTTTGGACACATTTAACTGTAGGATCTTATTTTACATTGGTTTGAGAAGATGTGGAAAAAATTTCAGAAATTTTCACGGTGTAGATTGCAAGATATTAGCGTTTGAAGTAACAAAAATCCTTTTTTTGTCCTTTTTTTCAAGTCAAGTTGGCTACATGCTTGAAAATTTTTAAACCATTTGGGATTGTATAACATATAGGGAAAAATAGAAAGTAGAAAGAAGTAGAGAATGATTCAAAATACTAAATTGTCAACAATTTATTTATGGAATTGAAAAATGCCAATCCCAATAGTTGTAATGTTGTAATAAACAATCTACATCCAATGATTTTATTTTATTTTATTTTCTAAAATTATTGAAAATTGAGTTAAATAAAGGACTTCAAAGTTTATTTTAGAATATAGATTCCATAACTACCCGCAACTAAATGCCTAAGGGTCTTGCATTATCTTTTAAAGGTTTACTTATTACTTGCACATCCTTTGAGCTACAAAACTAGAAAAGTGAGGTCAAAACTTGTCAAAAATGTATTATACTTGGAAGGATGTTGGCCTTTCACTAAGGTAGTCATTCAAAAAATTATGTGATTTTTAGATCAATGGGTGCATTCTTCATTTCAAAAGTGAAAATGATCCATTGGCCATTTTTTAGCCTCCATATCCTTATAAGGTTAAGAAGAGATCAAGTTAACCCTAAAAGAACAAGACCGACCTATCACCAAAATACTTGAGCAAAATGACCTTGATTTATAGACCAATAGGTGCTTCTTCATCTCTACAATAATCTTGAAAGTCATTTATTAGCTACTTTTGGCTTGTATAGGGTTTCAAGGTTAATAAATAGTCCAAAATGCTTTCATGAAAGCTTCAACTAAAAAAATCACCTACAACAATTAGATTTTAGCAATATTTATCACTTGTCTTGGTTGTAGACCATCCATATTTAGTGACAAATATGAAGTTGAAATTAGCAGGGAATTTATTTGAGTACAATGTACCAAGAAGGCTTTTGTTTTGGTCCTCAGTTGGAATTGACCCCCTCACTTTCAAGTCTTCCTCCACTCCCTAGTAATCTAGATTAGTTCTGTAGTCCATGTTGTTTTCTTTAAATTGCACAAAAATTAAAGGATATTATTATTATTATTATTATTATTTTTAAAATAAAATTAAAAAAAATAGGATTTAGCAAGGCTCATAGTATTTGTTTTAGTTTATAAGATTTGCATTTAACCTCCAAGTTTTCAATGCAATCCTAGTAGACTCCCTATATTTGCATTTATTGCGATAATTTCTTGGCTCTTTGTCTCTCCCAAGCACTTAGGTTAGAGCTCACCTTGTCTTGCCCATGTTCATATAAACAATACAAAAAAAACTCATAAGTTGGTTCCAATTCATGCATAAACACTCCAATATTTTTTAACTCAAAAAAAATGTATGTGCATCCAAAACAACCACATGAAAGTAAAGAATGTACTCATTTCAAGTGTCAATTCAAAGTAAGTATACCTTGGTGTGTTTCACCTAAAAAAATTGTTTCTCTAGTTTAAAAATATCCTTAGATAATGGATTCAATCAAAGAATAAAATGTACATCTTTAAAATGTAAACCTAAAAGTTTCATTTTTCTAATTTTCCCTACTACTTTTTTGATGGAATATGGGTTGGAAGAAGCTTCAATTATACCCTTATTGACTTCAAAATTACTACTAGCTTTAAGAGCAATCAATGGGAGTTGAAGAGTTCTTTGGGATAACTAAAAGGAATTAAATCATTTCTTATTCCTAGGATGGTTGTTTAGAAGGAGCCTAAGTAGTTGAATAAATATCCTATGCTTTCAACATTGAAAATTCATAGAATATTGTATGCCGCAAAATTACAAAATCACTGAAGGTGGATTTCTCTTGAGGAGGCTATTCAACCCTCAAGAGAAATCCAATCCTTGAGATAAATCTATTGTTGACAAAGTTGGTACTTGTATTTGACCCCTAAATGCCCAAGATACCAAATTTTGGTATTGATAATATTTTGAAGTTAAATAAAACCTAACCAATTTGATATTTTAGTAGTTTATATATATATATATATATAATTATTTTTACAGTCTAGCTTTAGTGTCTATATTCAAGATTTTGGTCAAGGATGTCCACGGCAATCTTGACTTTTTATAGTGTTGACTTAGAAATGAGCCTTAAATACACGAAATCTTGAAGAAAAAATCACATTTGATTTCATTTTAAAAATTGTAGAGTAGATTTTGAAAAGCCATAAATTGATTGGGGTTATGTATATTAGGACCTTTATCCTCATATTTTTTTGGTAACCAATTTTTTAGATTTGAAATGGGAAAAGAGGATTGAAAGATTTCAAATCACTTTTTGCAATTTTAACACCTTCATGATCAAACATTATGATCTTTCAATCCATAAGTGGTATTGTTGTGTTTTCTTTTCCTATATGATCCCCGACATATCTAGTTTGAATTTGTACGGTTACAATTCAAATTTTTTTGATGCAACTTATCAAAATGTTGGCTTTTTGTTCAACATAGAGCAAATTTCTAAATGTTCAAAAAAGGGTCTTGGACATTTGGGGGTTAAGGCCTTTGAAATCTAATTGAGAATTCACCCTTTTAGTTCCCTATAACCTTAGACAATCTCATGTTTGAGTATATTTTCTTTACAAATGCCCTAAAACACTCTTATAAAAACATGTACACCCTTGAAGCACAAAATGTCTCAACTTTCATTGGTTGCTTCCAAAAACTCCTCACCTCTCATTGGTTTCATCTGAAAAGTTGTGGTGGTGTTGATTCCTCAAACTCTTCATTTAAGTTCATTTTTGAGGTCTTGGAGAACCAAAAAAATGTTGTTTTCATGTGTTTCTACCTCATTACAAGTCAAACAGTTTGAATGTGAGACAAGTGTGATGCAAGGATTGAGTGTGGCAAGTGTGGAGGACATTCCAAAAGATTATCAAACAGACATTCCTGATTAGATAGGAGTGAGATGGTCATTAGACCTTTGAGATAGTGGGACCAAAAAAAATGTTGCTTCTTCGGTGTTTCTACGTTACGACTGTCTCCAGAATCCGTGGCGGTTGAGGGTGCGCATCCTGCCCTTCCAACGACACTACTGCCTTGTGCACTACGCTAGCCTGTCGTACATGATCTTGCGTCACCCTCGCGCTTGCAAACGGAGGAGCTTGCCTTTGCGAATCTCGTGGGGCCGCGCGTCCCTGACTTCTACTGTAGATTCCCTGGATCAGGATTCCGGAGAACAAATTCTGTTGTCCCCTTCCACGGCGCTTCGTTCTCGAAGCTCGAGCGCACCCCACAACTGGGAAGGGGCTCACGAGGTTCTTGTACGTTTGATCAATCTGTTCCCGGTCGCAGATTCGTTACTCTTTCGTCCGACATGGAATGGTGTGTGGGTTTACTGGGTTATTCCATAGTCATATCCCCCTCATCACTCACCTGAGTCACCTCCTTTTTCGTGCAGGAAGTGCAGTTGGCGAGAAACCCTAAAGAGGTAAGAGGTTAATCAAGAGTCATTCGTACAGTACCGTAATCAATGCTATGATGTGGTTGAGTGTCGTGATGCTGAGAGGGACACTGATTTTGTGGTACATAATTGCCGCATTATTGCCGCATCATGCTGTGTGGCCGAGGTTGTGAGGAGGGGAAGTTGTCTCGCGGAGGAATATACTTCCTTGATGATTTCCTCCGTGTTTGGAGGCGAGGGGGGGATGAATGGGGAAGTCGGACTTCTTCTGTGTGCAATTGGGTTTTATGAATTGGTTTCTGGAGCGTGTGCGTGCGCATATATGTTCAGCGGAAAAGGTTGTTTGGTAATGTGTGCATCGAATGCAGATGGTGTGGCGTCACGAATATAAACAGTAATTGGGATATGGGCGAAAGTTATATGCACAGAGGTTATAGGAACAAATTCTGTGACTACACTGTAATGGTTCAAAATGCCATGTGTCTGACAGAATCCGTAGCTTCTGGATTCTTAATTCCAACGGCTTTTCTATGTGTACTTAAAACAAATACTGTTCTTGATCAACCCACGCTTACATGGACCCTGATTCGGGTCTGAGCAGCGGGTGATCTCCAGGAACTGCTTTGCGTTTTGTGGTTACCGAAATCGAGCTTTGCACATCTGGAGTAGTTTGAGCATAATTGCATCCACGGTGAATGCTTTGGAACTGGAATGCACATGTCCAATTGACAATTTGGGAGGTGACACTAAGGCTATGAACTTGTTTCCCATCTCTCCTTACTTGGAACGTCAAGTTCGTTACATTGGCTCATATTCACGGCATTGACACTTTTCAAAGCGGGAACCTTGAAACCTGAATTTACTGCGGGCCAAGTTTTAATGAGCGTTGTACAGTTGAGTGTCACAATTGGGACACTCTGAATTGTCCCGATTCAGCGAAATTGATGTTTTGGTAATAGCATTGACTTGAATTGAACATCAAGTCACTGATATTGTTCATCATTTCTTAGGTGACTTGTTCTCTTTGGTCATTGTTCGACATGATAAATACTGCTTGGAGTCGTCTAAATTTCTATGTCTTATATTGTGATTGATCAAGAGCAAGTTCAACCTTGTTCTCTTTCAACAACCATTCCTCAAGGTTTGAAAGCTACCAATGATTTTCTGATCCTTGCACATTATATGTTCAGCAGAAAAGTTGAATGTTTGGCAATGTGTTCATATATATTATATGAAGGTGGTGTGACTTCATAAACTACTTCAGACGAAGCGCAGAAAGAAATGTTGCGACTGCTATGTAAAGGTCCAGAATGCCCAATATCTGCAGGTTGGTATCAAAGAGATTCGTAGGTCCTGGACTCTTGATTTTGATGCCTTTTCCAATGTGTCCTTGCAATCAGAATCCTTCTGACATTGACCAGCTTGCAGCTCAATTTTCAGTTGGAACACAAATAGTATTGAAAGGGCAGAGAATTGCTACAGAATTCCAAATGGTGAGATTGTGAATGAAAATAGAATTATGGATATGTGGTATGTGCTAAAATGTGATATTTTCTATTCAATATGTGGATGAATGTTGAAATTTGGAGCACCAACACAACATTTAATATCACCACTTTGGCACTTTAGAAAAACTGAAAAAAAAGCCTGAAAAACTGACCACAAACTACATAGACAGTTAATTGTGTTTAACTGAGGGTAAGGCCAGCAACAGCAATATGGCGCATCAAATGATTTGAATGTACCGGTTAGAGGAAAACGAAGGTCTTGTGGCACTGGATCCAATAATTAATGGAGTGATGAGTTGTCTGACAGTGATGATGCAGTGTGAATGTGTGATGCTCACGCTAAACCCTAAATTCAGTATCACACCTCACTTCTGGTATGTGTACAGTACAGTACTGTACAGTACATCACTGCACGCCTGGCGTACTTCAGAAGTAACATGTTTGCACCACTGTCCGGGAAGTTTCTGAATTGAAAACGGACAATTTCCGTGCTTCCTAAGGTTGCCTCGGTTTTTCACATTTTTAGTCGGATGTCAACCTAAGAAGTGTTGTTTTTTTCGGTTAGAATCCTCCATTTTGAAATTTCATTCGGTAAATTGCCAAATTTCTATATTTCCATTTGGCCATTTTCCTTAATGTGCAAAATGGAGTCGGTTTTTTGTTTTTGTTGGGGGTTCTTTTAGCTCTCCAGTTTTTTTGTATCATTGGAGGGTGATTCTTTCCCTCCCCATTTTTTTTGGATCATCGGGGGGTTTTCTTTCCCTCTCCATTTTTTTTTCTAATATCCTTGGCAAGAGTTGAACCTGGCCAAGCCCCTACCAACCTAGGGCCAAGTATGTAGCCTTCGGAAAATACAAGGATCCAAAAGAGGGTCCAAGTATTTTCCGAAGGTTGGTTAGTACAATTATTATTACAAGTCAAGAACCACTACCATCAGTCTCAAGTGCCCCGAATAAACAAGATGCATGACTCATGCTATTTCCACCAGCACCACTAAAATGCAAAGAAGGGTTAGAATATAAAAATTGATAGCATCACAAAGAACATAATCTATTTCATCATCCAGGCCTTCCAATGCAATTCGTAGCATTACTTCTAAATTTTTACTACCCAACTTGGTTCTCACACTAGTTTTGATTAGATTTTGTATACTGAAAGCATGCTCACAAGTCGCTGTGGAAACACATTGCACAGTAGCCAACTTAGCAAGAACAAGAAGGTTAGGGTAGCGAACTTGCAATGAATGGTTCCATGTGATCATACTCCACAAGTCCCTGAAATTTTTGTCCCCCATTCACTAGTGCATTGCAGTTTAAAAGGCCGTCTTGATATTTGCCATGATGCCTAGGAATGCCAGTTTGCTAGACTAGCAATTAACCAACAATAAAAGTTTGTTTGTGTAGGACTGCAAGTTAGTGATTCACAAAGAGGCATAATTATGTCACTAATAAGACTTATAGGTATACTATGTAGTATGTGCATGTTAAAAAAAATTCCTAAAATGTATATGCCTGGTCGGCTAGTTGCCGGAAAAGAGAAGTTTCAATCGGTCACTTTCCTACATGCTCTAAGGGCAAACGGCCAAATTGCTAGGATTTTTTTTTCTTAACTGGCCCATTTCCTAAAACCTTATTTTTTTTTCTGAACCTCGTCCTAATCATTTCAATGTCATTCGGAAATCTTCAAAAAAATTCGGCCAGCTTGTAACTAAATGCAAGTACTTCCTGTTCATTGGTTTGCACTCTTGTTTTTCTTAATTGTCTGCATGGGCTCCATGCAGGAGAAGTTGTTGATTTAATATTACAGTTCATGTAAGGTAGAGGCACCCATTACCAATCAGTGCCATTAATAGGGTCCCTCAAACCCAGGAGAGGGTGGGACTCATTTGCATTAATTTCGAATTCAAAGAAACTAGGTTCTGTAACCAATGTGGTCCAAACACTGCTACAAAACTTGGGCCTCCTTTTGTGTGCCAAAATTACCTACAAGTACTCTCCCACTGATCAATTTTATAAGCGGCACTTCACACTATGGCCATCCAAGTCGATAGGCCATGGGATTGAGTGGCCAAACTTTGTTGAGAATCCAAATAAATAAGTAATAAATAGGTAATAAATATTAGGAATTGGAGCCTTTGACAGGCCATAGTATGAAGCCTCTAAAGGCCAAGCCTAAAATCCAAACCCTTGGCAATTTAATAGTTGAGATCTTGTCATAAGTTGACAATTTCTTGGCTATAGTTTGGACTTTCATTTTTAGTCGACCCAAACTTTTTTTGAGAGTCTGTCGCTATGTAAGCAATTTTTTTGCCACGCAGGTAGTTGGAGAGCATTGGCCTTTGGACTTGTGCCTTTTAGTGTGAAGGGTTGAGAGGCCAAATTCCTGGTTTCTTGAAATTCAATTGGTGGAAACCCATGGCCTCTTGACCTTTGGCTATAGTGTGAAGTGGCCCTAAGATTCTAGACATTGGACATGGGTCAATTCCAACTTTAGGCTTTCATAATTCATAGTAATTTCAATTCAAGTTGTAAATTCACCAAACCTTCTACTCCATTACCATTTGTATCTTTGCACTTCATTAAATATATTTGCTTCGCCAAATACTACTATAGATCATATTTGCCATGGCTTTAAATTATTGGTTATGGGTGGCTTCACCTTATCTGAACTCCAAACTAGCTAAATTTTTCTCGGTTTCTACTTAATTTTTTCATGCCCTCAATGTAAAAAATGAACATTTGGCTAATTACCTTGAACCCATTTTGAGATTACTAATGTGCACCCATGATCATCACTATCCAAAAAGTGTCACTTGCAAGGTACGAGGTTCTAAAAGTACATAGGCTCTAAAATCGTCCACCTCCTCAAATGTACACTATTTGTACATGTTGTTTTTTCATAGCCTTCAACAATGAACAAACAATGTACATTTGAAGAAGTGGGCAATTTTAGAGCCCTGTGCCATTTCAACTTCAAAATTTCATAACCAATTCCACAAAGCTCCAAAAAATATGAAACAACTTGGGTCAAATATCAATTCCACCTATCTTTCAAGGAAAATTTATTGAAAAATATTTCAAGAAGCTTCACTTCCCCCAAATTCAGTTTCAACTCTTAAACAGGTGATTTATGGACCTCCTACCTTAGAGGAATTACCAATAATTAATCAAATAAGCAATTATGGACATAATCAAGATTAGTGCAATGCAAAGAAAATGTTTATGGAAGTGTAGAAATAGAAATGATGAGAACACCAAAAATTTGATAATTTTGTCACTTGAAATGAAATTACTATGAATTTTGGCAGCTAGAAGTTGTTTTGGACCCATTTCCAATATTTAGAGTCTTCCAATTTAGATTATTCAAGAACTATTTTCCCACTCACTACTTCTTTGCTCGTAGCTTCAAGGACATATGTCATGACCTTACTAGTCTCAACCTTGAAAAGGAGAAAAAACCACATTCCAAGTTTTGGTTGGAAATTTGTTCTATCGTTGGTTGGAAGTATTAACATCCTACATGTTGGATATGAAGCTCTAGTTGGAAACAGGTGGTTGTACTTTATATTTGGAGCCAAAAGTGACACTCAAATATGGATATTGATTAAGCAAGATGTACACAATCAAAACACGAGAGTCTATGAGAGTGTAGTATCAGTAGTATCTATGAGTCTATTTTTGGTACACTAATAAACAATGCTTTAAAAATTCATAACTTATTCATATGTAGTGCAATGGAGTTCTCTTCCATTAGTCAATCAATATTACTAAAATTAGTTGATGCTTAATAACAATAATTGTGTTCATTTGCTATGAGTGATGATTAAGGATGCACTTACCTTTGTGCTTATTTGGCATCTGAGAATTGATGACACCAATCACAAGAATATCCTAAAAACATGCTAGAGATGATAGTAAAAACTCTGTCATTGTTGTATGAGCATGTGGAATGACATTATTATGAATGCATTGGAAATATATTATTGTATCATATGATCATGTTCCAATATAATGTTGTGCAAACCATGTAGTTGTAACTTGTAAGGACTTGATCATTCATCTATATGAAGCACACAAATGTCATAACCCCTTGTCACTATTCCTATCGCAATATTCATCACATTTTCATCCCAAAGAAATAGCATCCAATTATTTCATCCTATATTCATGATGTCTGAAGACTTAAAGCACAATAAGCATTCTTGTGATTTGTCATGCACACGTTCCGTGACTCTCCAGCTTCTACTTTCTGATATATATTGCAATACATATATGATTGTCTTGTAAATAATAAGTGCAGGTTCCCTTGTGTTGCATCCTACTGGTAATTGGGTTATCTTTTTCAGGATTTTCTGTATCTCATTTTTCAGATTGCACTCATTTGTCAATTTTGTTATGGCTATGGCAACAAGTAAGGTAACAAGGTCCAGAAATTGGGCACCTAAGAGCTGAAACTGAATATTGGGGAGGTGAAGCTTCTTGAAATATTTTTCAGTAAATTTTTCTTGGAAGACAGGTGGAATTAGCACCTAACCCAAGTCGTTTCATACTTTTTGGAGCTTTGTGGAATTAGTTATAAAATTTTCAAGTTGAAACGGTGTAGGGCTCTAAAATCGCACACCTCCTAAATTGTACATTGTTTGTACGTTGCTGAAGGCTATGAAAAAGTAACATGAACATGTAGTGTACATTTTGAAGATATGGGCGCTTTTAGAGCCTGTTACCTTAGCAGGCTTTTTGGAGTGGTTTTTTTGTCCCTCTTTTCTCAAGCTCATTTGCAGCTTGCGAGGCCTATCCTCTCCCTGTAGGTTGTACATTCCATGCATTTCTTTACCTGGTTGCAATTCAAAATGGTCCCTTGCCCATGTTGTAGGCTCAACTTATACTACATTTGCTCATTTGAAAACAAAGCAAAAAACAAGAGATGTGACAGAAATATGAGTACAGGTTTCTGTACCGGTAAGCAAATATGCTTGCCTTTGCTTCATCTCCAAATCCCCAGAAGATGGTGGTCCAACAGGAGATGGTTGCCAGCCAGGAGATAGTTGCCTTCAATTGTTTATTAACCCTTAAACAACGAGCCAGGCACCGTGGAAATCATCTGTTTGGGTATTGTGTGAAATGTTGGCTTAAAAAAATGAAAAAAAAAAAAGTATTTATTGGGAGACAAGCTACTGTAGAAGATGTTCTCTTTTTCCACAAAATTTGTAGAATGAATAGTTGCACTTCTGTCCTGCATGGAGAGATTCTTTGTCATTCATCGGCTAGAAAACATCCTCGGTGTTGTTTAAGGGTTAAACTACACCCCACAATACATAGAAGACTGACCCAAACACTTTAGTGTACTATTGATATTCAAGAGCTAGCAAAGCATCTCCACGACATCAAAGCTCTATGCCACTTTAAGTAGCATCTGTGTGTCTTGTTTCATCCTCGCAATAACATTGTTGCAACTTTTGTTGTTGCCAATGTTGCTCCAGCTCACGTGAATGGTTGCCACCACATTGATTGACACATGGCTATAAGTAGTTGCGTGAACTCTCGTGTGGACTCGAAAAACCTTACTCGAAAAACCTTACTGGTGCCATGGGCAGAGCATTGTAGCGATAACATTGCATGATGCGATAACATTGCATGATGCGATAACATTGCATGATGCGATAACATTGCATGATGCGATAACATTGCATGATGCGATAACATTGCATGATGCAGTGGAGCCCAAAAGTGCCGCCTTCCCACAACAGTCAAGGTCACATATGCGTTGAAGTTTGCAGTCGGGAGCTGCTCTCACAACATCTCAATTGAATGACTGTGTCATGGACCTGTGTACGGTGATGCCTCAGGTACAAGCTCCAACATGGGTGTTGTGATGGGGTTGAGATGAACAGCCTCTTCCTCTGTGTATGAAGGCACTTTTTTCTCTTTTACCTCTTTTTTTTGACTGAAAAGAATCTTTGTTTTTCTTTATCTTTTTTGACTGAGAAGAATCTTTGTTTTCCAGCTTCATCTGTGTCACTCGTATGACGGCTGTGAGTTTGCGACCTTGAGAAAGCTTGTGACTTTCTCAAAATTGGGTTGGTCGAGGTGGTGATGGCCGTCGCTACGGAAATAGGGTAACATGATTGTAGCCAAATATACGAGGCAAATGTACTCATGAAAAATGACGTTGGAGAGCTTTCTAGATTTCATGATTGGCACATAATATTAAGTACCGTATAGTAGGGTCCCTAATAGTATCATGTGGAATATTTTGACATCATTTTATCTCTTGAATGACATGGATTATTCCACATGTGTTAGTAGCTATGGGCGTAAGTGTTCGTTGACCTATTAAAGAACATTTCATGTTTTTGTTTTTTTCAAAACAAATGAAACGGAATTTCATTGCTAAAAAAAAATACATGCTAGCCAGCTATGGGTGGCATGGATGGGGATTGACAGGATACGGACCTCACAACATTTCATGTTTGGGTGAAACTTGATCAAACTTTATTAGATTTCTACATTGAAATGCACATTTCAAAAATTTGATACTTTTCACTTAGTAATATATGTCTGGAATTTTATCTCATTTTTTTCATAGTAAAAAACAATAAATTGAATTTTGGGTGATTTTTAAAAGAAATTTCTTTGTGAAAGTGATAGTAATTACAAAAATGCTTAAAATAGCATAAAATTTTAAAGAAAAACGTAAATAATAGTGACAAACATCACGACATAATTGATGTACTCTTTGAGCTCACACTAAGAGAAATTCAGTAGAAAAAAGTTCAAGAGTGGTGTTTTTTGAGCTTCCAAGATGCTATTGTCAAAGTGTCACAAAAATTACAATTTTAGCAATTTAGAAAAAAAATTAGATGAAGTAAATAGTAGATTATTTAGAGCTATATTTTCTTTGTTAAGCCTAAAAACATTTAAAATCAAGACCTATATGAAAATTTAGGTTTTGACTTACAAAATTCCCTATGGGACTTGCAATAACCTTTAAGAATTAAACACGAGATTGATAAATACCATACTCAAATAGCAACTTCATCATTGCAATGTCCAACATTTAATTAAAGTATAAAAATAAACTTTGGTGTTTTAAATATCACTCTGAAATATTCAACAATAAATTTTAAAAACAATATTCAATAATCATTTTTACATAGCTTCAAAAACCATTTATTCTTTGTGTAAATAGATTGGAAGACAAGCTCTTTATACAAATGGGGTGGTAGGAGGTAAAACAGCCCATGCGGGACATGTAAATTAGGACTGGTAGGAGCTCAATTGCTCATAGTTAAGTCAAAAACAAGAATTGTATTTAAAGTAGAATTCCAGATCTCATGTAGATATAGAAAAATAACTTTTTCAAAAAATTTGAACTAAATAATGTGTAAAATCAAGTTGTGTTTTATCTACTAAAATTCATTGAGATTTAACGCCTCCAATCAAAAGTTATAGACAAATTTTAGAGAGGACATTTTTTTTTACATTTTCAAACATCCTCTTGAGTTTTGTCTATAATTTTTTGGGGAGGCTCAATATTAGAAACAAATTTTTGGAAATAAAAGTTATCTTGATTTTCTAACTTTTCTATAGTTCAAAGTTTTTGAAAAAGTTATTTAACTATACCAAAATGAAATCTAAATTCTACTTTGAATGCAATTCCTATGTTTTGACAATGAGTAGTCAAGCTCTCATTTTAAAATTAACCCATACCCTTTGAAAATTCATGACAGACGACAGATTTCATTATAAAAACAACCTCTTCCATTCTTCCATCCCAAGAAATGTCAATGAAGCAATCCCTTCTTTTTGCCATAAAATTTTTTCTTGTAGGCAAATGGTCAATTGACAAATTGATATTTGATTGTATTAATGGATTCTTTGGATTTTTGACAAACCAACTTTACATTTATTTGTAGATTTGGCTATTTGGTCCTAAAATTAGCAAAAGAAATCTACCACAATAGTGATATTGTAGTTACTTTAATTCTCCATGATATGTTTTAGATGAATTTTGTGGATGAGGACTAAAATGTGATAATAGTAACATCTCTGAAGGCTACTAAATGTTATGCAATACACACAATTTTCCTATATTTTTAAATGATATCTAAGAGTCTAAAACCAAAGAGAAAAGCATATTGAAAAAGAACTGGAAAAAATGTAATATTGAAGAGCAAAAAAATAGTCAAATATATTGAAATTTGGATTATTTGACCATTTTCTGCAACACCATGGGATTGGAGTGCCATCTTAAAGTGGATGAGGAGGTTGTCACAAGTGAATTTGTTCTTTTAACTCCTAAAGTTTTTTAGTATTTTTAGGCCCAAAACTACTTCAAAGTATTCAAATCCAAAGCAAGGCTAAAATCTTCATCTTTATTTATTTGTTAACAAATTCAAGAGTAGGATCCTTTAGTTAACTTGTTAGAGCACAACCTTCTAAAATTTTAGAATAAGAAACCATCCAATTTCAAGATTTTGTCACTTCAATTTCAAAAAGAAGCATTTTCAATTCTTCCCAAATGGTTAGATTTCATCTTTCAAACTTTTTACACAAAAATGTTCAAATCCTACAACTTGTTACTTTATATAATAAGTTGAAGAAATAAGTTGGGAATACCTATAAAAAAAACTTCAAACAAAATACATTTTACATTTATGCTTGAAAAAAATAATATGTAGAAGAGGTGGAGTATGAAATAATATACTAAAGTGTTAAGAATTTAGTTATAGAATTGAAAATTGTAATGTTGAAATAAACAGTCTACATCCAATACTTTTATTTTTTTCAAAAATATTGAAAATTAAGTGTTATATATATAAATCTAGAAAACCAAGTTTTAAATTTTTTTTCTTAAAAAAATGATTTTTTCTAGTTGTTCAAGCTACCCTCTAAGCATTAAAAATTACATATTATGCAATAATTTTTTAATCACGTATTCAAAAGCTATGAAAATTGTTGCACTTTAAAGCTACTCCTTGGGCACATGTTGTGTAAAAATTTCAAAGAAAAAATATAAAAATTTCTTTTGTAGTGAGCTATCTAAAATTGTCGTGTTGCCAAAAAATGCAATTTGGACCTTTAGGGTTAAATTTTTTAAGCTCTAGAGTTGTTTTGGTGAGAGCAAGAATATAGATAGAATCTTTAGAAAATATGAGATTATTAAGGATAGAGGAGCTGAATTGAAAAATATAATCATACCAAATCAAAGAATAAGTAATATGCAATAGGCATGCAAAAAATTAAGATAAACCACTATTGGGATTGCAGAGTTTAGAATTTTCTAGCAATGTTTACAACGTTGTATGATAAATGCACAATTACAAGCTTTCAACTTTAACAACTTCATAGGAGTTTCACTTCAAGGACCTTTGGATTCAATAGACATTGCTTTCATAATTTGTATAAAGCGAGCAACACTCAAAAATACACCCTCAATGTGTAACTATATATGCTTAATATGAAAACAATCGAGATGGGCATATACAAAATCTTCTACTTGAAATTGATACAAATTTTGCTACGTTTCTTTTGTAATTGGTTAATACTTACATAGGGGTCATTAAAGCCAAAGTCTAAAGTAGAAGATGGAATAAAGACTCAAAAAAGCTCATTGTTGACCATTATACTTAAAAGTATTTGAACATTGCTATACATAGTATTTTATGTCATATTTCTTTATGGTGACCTTCATTCTAAAAAATGCCTATTATTGTTATAATGAAGAGTTTGGCTATCCTATGGTTTGGAATAAAATAATGCAGTCTAATGTATTTATTATAGGCCATTTCACCTTAGTAGCCCGTGACATGATCAATGTGTCTATTATAAGGCATGTATTGTACTCTTTTCTATTGCAAAGTCTTCATTGTTTTGAACCCCCTAAAGTTATCCAATTGATAAATTCTATTTTGGGTTGTTGTTAAAATTTTGCAATGGAACTGGTTGTATGAAAAAGAATAAGTGGCATTTTTAGAAAAGTTGTAGGTTTAGTTTTATGAGTTGGTCTTTGTGATAGTCAAAGAATTTTGTGATTGCGTGTATTGTTGCAACGAAGGAGGTGATTGTAGTCAACAAGACAACTCTTGAAACTACAATTCAAATGTTGATGGCGTCACATAGCATTGCATTGGAATGGAAGGGAGTTAATTCGGCAGCTAGGGTTTTCCTTTCATTGCCATAATTGTGCCTCCCCAAATTGTAAAGAACTGTTGTATTATCTATACCATTGCCACAAGGGTGGCCTTCACTCCATTCTCTTACTACAACTACATCCTTCACTTCTACTTTGTTGCCACTTCTTCCCTCACCCAACACCACTACTTTGATTTTAATCATAAGATTGTAGTACAATGTCATTGGATATGGAAGATTGGATACAATGTAGTCTTGTTTAAGAAGAACGGTGAGTAGTTTGGTTTGTAAATGCAGTTTAGTTTTTTGATCATAGAGATGATTTAAATTTAAAATGTGTGTTATTTAGGAGTCTTGTGGATGCAATGCGTACTTAGGAATGGTGATTTTGCTTCTTCATAGGGATGTGAGTCATTGATTGCGTTCTTTTGTGTCTTTGTTGTAGAATGTACTATGGTTTGAAATTGCTCGCCAAATGTGCATCTTCACGTTTTGGTTTAGGATTCGGTGTGTGTGCCATGGTTTGAAATTATTTTCCAAAGGTGCTTGTTGAATTGAGATCAAAGCAAATATGGGATTATGAATGATGCAAAAGAGGGACTATGAGAGATGCAATAAGTTTAGAGTTAAAAATGCTAGGCAATCCAATAATATTGGTTAATAGCACTTGTTTCAATAGAGGATTGCTATTAGAATTTGAGTTGGGGTTTGACACCAAAAAATGTATGTTAAAACTTTGTTTTTCTTCTTTTTGAAATCTATATAGGGGATAATGTAGTTATAGATCTAACTTCAAACATTATTGTTGGAGATGTGGCCAACCTTCCTTACGGCCTCTTCAATGTTGAAATCTCCAATTTCCACATACAAATGGAAGATGTGGTGGCTGCCAAAGTTGAGGTTGATGACATTGCAATAGGGCTAGAGAAGAAGATTTCAAAGGCGAGGGCTATTTAAATTGAAGCCTATCATGCTACAAAGGTTGTATCTCTTATAAGTTGGGAGGTTAGAGGAAAGAGTATTTGTAAAGAAGACATTCAAACTTGGTGGTAGACAAGGCAAAATTCCATCATTGGAAAATGTTTTTTCAACTCAAGAAACTCACACAACATGCAACCATTTTTCTTAGTTTGTGACTTTATGTCAACACCATGAGATCCAAAATCTACTATTGAAGACTCTGAGGATGGTATTGAATATGTGTCTAGAGACACAATTGTTGTTGATAAGAAGTTGGAATTTGCAAATTGGGTGTCATAGAGGGGGCCCAATAGTTGACAATGAAATCATAAACTTTCTAGCTCTACATCAAGGGCAGACCAAGTGAAAAAGTCCATAAAAGCGTCTAATATGGTGCACATTTGAGATGAGCGTGAGGAGGTTGAGAATAATGACAATTTCCAAGAAAAACCACCTCTTGCCAAAAAAGTAAGACCCAATTATGATTGTGCTCATTGCTATCAAGAGGAGTGATCTACAAAACTTGTTTTGACTAAGCCTATTCAAGGCCCTAATAGACAAGTTTATTTAGTAAAGCGCACTTTGCATTTTATATTTGAAAGGAAGCCCAAAATTCTTAAACCAAAGTGGGATACCTTGAGGAAGCATATAGATGGAAGAAGTCTTGTATTGACATGCCAAACTATGGGGTGAAGAAAGGGGATTGGTACATCTCAAAAACCTTGTAGCACTAGATTAACATGTGTTTGTTTGTTGCAAGACAACTTGCATTTGTCTTGGAGCAAATCAACAACAAGTTTGTTCACAAATCACAAAAAATAGAGCTACTAGCCACCATCGTCCAAATCGTGAGTACTCATTGTCCTATGTCTGATTATCATGAGTGAAAGGCTTTCTATTCTATCTTGAATGCCCCTAATTTGCCAAACATGCACTTGTTCAAAGCAAATGCATATGGCCAAGTGACTGCAACCATTTAGAAGAAGATAAACAACTCATTGTTTATTGCTTTGAATTACAAGGAGGTCACCACCATTGACAATAGACTTAGGATATGCATTCATACACATTATTGAAAATTACTCTCACATACCACATCTCATCTCTCTACAACGGGTAGTGGACGATGGTGGTGCTAATAATTTGATCCAAGTTATTGTGGTTGCTTTGAGTTGAGGTGGTGATTTGGATGTTGATGCCATCTCCAAGAGGTTGCTTTGTTTTGGTGCAAATGGGGTGAATACATTTTTGGGTGCTGAGTCAGGTATGACAAACAAGATTTAGGTAAAACATGCACCCTTTGCTTTAGGTGTGTATTGCATAGCGCATTGTTGTAATCTCACATTCAAAGCTCTATTGTCATTGGGGGATATTTGGGAGCATTGAACAAATTTTGAGTGTCACACACTCACACATACTTCAAACACTTGTCTAAGTGACATCTTGAGTTCTAAAAGCTCATAGATGTTATGGAGATGTAGGGGGTGAAGTTGTTGGCCAGTATCAAGACTAGTGGGTGTTGTTAAAACTGTAAAGGCACTTATTAGGAGAGTACAAGCATGTCATTGCCAAGATGGTGTGTGACAAGGAGGACATTGCCCTTGCCCAAGTACTATGTGTTTTCCTTTGTTGTCTTTGTAATGTTGTTGCATGCATTAGCAATTTGGGTACTGATGCTATTTGTGTTTTTCAATAATTACAATTAGTAGTTCACTTTGTAGTCGACCAATGGTTTCCTTTTGCTATCAATTTTCAAGTAACTTGTGAAGTGTTTGAACTTTGCTTTGATTCCCACAGTTGTCTATGGATTGTTGCAAAAATTAGTTGCCATTTTTGGGCTTAAAATAGCCTATTTCAATGAGTATTGTGACTTTTGGATTAATTTTTTTTACATAAAATAAAATATGGATAATTTATAAAGCATTGAAAATAGTATGTATCTAAAAATTCAGGCCTAGAAAAATTTATCTTTAAAATTTATGCACAAAAAAATACAATAGAAAACACCAAGAAAATGGACATTTTGATATTTGATTTTTAGAAAATAATAAAAAAACTCAAAAAATAAAATTCAAAATAAATTTCTAATGGGAAGATGCTCCTTCTCAACCATTACTATCTTTGGAAAAAAATTGTGTTCTTTGCACTTGTGCAAAGGTAGTGCACTTTGAGCACATGTGGAAAATAGACAAATCATTATTTAAAAAAAATCTCTTTATGGTCTTTATTAGAAGTCCTAGTAGACATCGAATCATTTAAAAAAAAAATTTGCTATATTTAAACGTCTTCTAGTTGTATGTCTCCCTTGGCCATTTTGAGCTTCAAATTTGCATTTTTGGATCAAAAATAGTACTAAACCCCCTCAAAATGGCCAAGAGAAACATCCAATTGGGGGATGTTTAAAAATAATAAATTTAAAAAAAATGACTCAATGTCTACAACTACCACATGTACCTTCACTTCAAATTTCATGTAAAATTGACATACGATGCAAAAGTTATGAGCAAAAAAACATCTATCAAAGGCGAAGGGGACCAAAAAGAGGACAAATATTTCTTGCAATCATCCCTACCTTAATTGTGATTTTTGAAATTGTGATTTTTGAAGAAGACCACATAAACCCTCACTAGGCCATGAATTTTCAAAATGAACATGAAATTAAATAAGTTAAGTTGCTCTCAGAGATTCAGTTGCTAAGTACTTAAAAGTTTCAAAGAGTAGTACTCTGGACCATTGTTAGATAGATCTTGAGACAAACAAGTTTGTGACATTTTTGTGTCAAAAACTTGGATGGGATCAAATGGCTACTACGGTAGATTTCACTTTGCACAAATTGGCCGCATGGCAAGAACTCAATTTATGCAGACAAATGGTAGAAAAATTCTCAATTACAATGTGCAATGAAAACGTGTTGATATTCTACTGCAAATGATGTGTAAAGTCCACGGAAACTTCATAAGCCCTAGTTAGACCAATGATTTCAAAATGACGAATAGACCAAGGGAAGCATCACTACAAGAAAAAGAGGTGTTTTAAGTATAGTCCTATGAATATAGTCCTATCATTTATGACCTTTCGAGAGATTTTTAGTAAAATTTTATTGAAAATATATGTGTTTTTAGTAAAATTTTACCAAAATTATCCTCAAAAGTCATAAATTATAGAAATATACTCCTAAGATTATACATAAAAACACCCCTTTCTCTTGGAGTGCATGCTTCAGCAGCAGTTAAACAAAGAGTAGTGTTGTGGACCATCGTCAGACAGATCCTGAGACAGACATGTTCGTCACTTCTTCACGTTAGAAATTCGGATGGAATCAGACAGCCACTATGGTTCTTGGTTCCCGTGAGATTGTCGTGAGAGTGTTGGGTGGATTGAGGGCATCGGACGAGGATGACGTGAGAGAATTTTGATTTTATTGGTATAATAACAAATAAAGTTGTGATAGAAGTTGCTGTGTTTCTTAGTGTGTTTTGTTCGACTCCACGAGTTGTAGTTCTGTAGGAGCAGCCTCTTCAAGATCGAGTCATCTTCTATGTATGAAAACCCTAATCTGTGAGGGATTGAGATTTTCCTGGCATTGTCGATGATCAAGCTTATGTGCAACTTCTTTTTTAGCACCATGTTTTAAATATTTTTGCCTTCAATAGATCGAGCACTGTTTTAAAATCTTGTCATTGCAATTCTGGTACAATACAGTAACATTTCAGTCTGCACAGAATTTCAGTAATGACTTTTCTTGATAAATGAATGTCACACACAACTAATAGGATCAAGCAATTTTATTCTTGCACTTTTTGATTTTGGTTATGCAATTCTAGTTGCTTGCCTTGTATCTTCCTCCTCTTCTTGTTACTCTTTTCCGCAATTATGTAGATCGAGAATGTTGTATGATACTGCTTATGATTTGTCAATAAGGTTTTGTAGCTGTAGGATTTAGTGCAATTGTAGTGTAGTTTATGTATTCCGGTAGTCGAGTAACGAAGGTATGCGAGCTCTCAGGGTTCTGTAAGGAAGCTAAGGAACATCTAAGCACTGCAACTCTTAATTTTATTTCAAGTGCCATCAAATCAATTTAAACTGTGAGAGGTTGCAGACGAATTGAAGTGGGTCTTCCATGTAAGCCCTACTGATCTTTGGGAGGCTTAGGCTTATCTCCTGAAGAGCATTACAAAACTCTAGCTTGCATGTTTTCATTTTATCATTCTGCTATGTCTAGTAATAATTCTTGTTTAATAACGTTTTCAACAGCTAAGAACCAAGTCTTCAGAAACATCAACATGAACAAAGTCCGAGGGACTCTAAAACGCATTTCAAAACATTGAAATAACCCCAAATAAAACTTCCACCCTTCCGCTTGAAACGTTCTGAAAATCCTCTAGACAATCTTCTTTTTATTTGCTCCAAAAGAAATAATTAAGTTCTCTTAAAATGTTCTCATAGATCCACAAGAAAAGAGGATTTGGACAGAAACTCTCCCATTATTCTTCAATCTGTCTTCCACTGTTGAATGATTCCGTTGCAGCTCTTTCAATACCGCTCTCACAGGATTCATGGCCATTGAACCTGTCAAGGTTCATGACTATGCAGCAATTTAAGGAGTAATGAAATGGTTGTTTCTTTTTTAGTAGTTTTGAAATGGTATTTTTTTTCCAAATAGTTTCAAATGAGCGTGTTTTGAAGTTCATCTATGGCATGTCATCTTAAGTTTTGTGGACTCCACTAGAAGAAATCCATGCTTTCTATGACACACCCATAATGTGGTAGGTATGTTTTTTTGCACATCAACTACATCAACATGGATGTTCAAAAAAATACATTATTAAAAATGAGCCAAAAACGTGGAAAATCACTAAAAAAACATGGTTAGACTTCAAGAAGATTTTAGAAGACATCTTGTAGAATATAGTCTTCCAAAGTCATGAGATGTCGCCATGTGAACACCATGTGAATGCCACATGGACAACAAAAGCAATAATTACAAGATGCTTTATATAGGCAAGGCCAAGCAAATCCATTGTCAACACGATTGCTTGAGAAAGCAACAAGGTGCCTCATATAGGAGAGGAAAGTTCCTTAATTACTTGCCACTTGCTTCTACGAGGTGATTCAGTAGGGCCTTGCCTATATAAGGCATCTTGTACTTGTCCTTGCATGTATAGTAAAGCTTCGTTTACTCAACGATCTAAACCAGTAAACAACTTGAACCTAATCTAGAGTTTCTTAGAGGGACAGAGGAAATACTATAGAATCTACCTCCTAACATAGGTATGTAGTGTTGACCTCCACTCTCTTTACCTCTTGGGGCAATGTGTAGGCCACAAAATGACCAAACTCTTAATTTATGTCAATCTCAAAAAAAGATTGGAGTCTCTTTTTTATTTTCAAAATAATGCTTGGGATGAATGAAAAGTCATTTGGATAAAGTTTTACCTTGAACCGCTTTATTCATCATTTATAATATAGACTTAAGAGTGCTTACGGGTTAACTATGGAATGCATGTGAAGTCCAAAATTGGCTTTGGATTGACAATTGAAAATTGTTGGACAAATTAAAACAACATTTTTTCATCCATTAGTTTTTTGCTATAGTACCCTTCATCTTTTCTAATGGGCTTTAGAGAAGAACATCGTCATGGGTGACTTGCATTTTTTTATTGTTAAATCAAATGTGTGTTACATATCACAAAGCATGTCTTTCAAGTGTATTTAACAACTCTTACCTCTATGATCTTGATTTGATTTGAGCCATGCCAAATGAATGATCTTTTTGGAATTTAAACCCAACTAATGAAATGAAGTTTATTGAGTTTAAGTTTTTATTCTAATTAAAAATTTCAAAAATTTCTTTAAATTGACACTATTACCTCAATGTATTGATTTTCTATTTATAGAAGATCTAAAAAATCATGTTTCAAATCAAGATCAAATAGTAGACCTACACTATACCATTCTTCACTATAATTAAGACATATAGAAAAAAATTCAGATATTTTATGGTAAATCTGAATAAGATATGAATTTTTCTTTTTTTTCCTTTCAAAAAATTGTGATAATTTGAAATCATAACCAATAAATCTGAAAATTTTATGAATTATAGAAGACACATGATTTTATAATTTTATAATAAAATATAATAAAATAACCATCACTCAAATTTAGTTACAATATAATGAAACAAAGCAATGATGTTGAGGAAGATTGTCCTTCCAGGGTAAACATCTTTCTAAGTTACCAAAGCGTAAGTTTCGAACTTGCAATCAAAGAGAAGAAGACGAACTCCAGTCCCAATGACGAGGAGATCTAGTGACTGGGTTTGCGATCGCAGAAGTGAAATCGCGGTTAGTATCTAAGTTGTATGATCTGCAAACGACGCGCGTACTTGATTGTGGATTCTGGTGGATTTTGCGTTTCTGGGTTTCTGTGGAGTGGTCTCGTATTGTGTGGCCGACAGGTAAGGCTTTTGGATTGAAGAACCGGAAGTGTCGGCAGTGGATACAGTATGAGGATTTTTGTGTCATTTCTAGTTTTTTTTGAGATTGCGAGCTCCGTGATTGTCAATTTTAGGGTTGAGAATGGTGAATTGGAAGTGTCGGTAGGAGATCTGAGGATTTGAGCGGCTTTTCCAGGTTTTCTAAGGTTACGAGGTCAATTTAGGGTTCGGGTTGGTGAACATGGAGTGTCGGTAGTGGATCTGAGGATTTGAGTGTCATTTTCAGATTTCCGGAGGTTACGAGCTCCGTGGTTGTCAATTTAGGGTTTGGGTTGGTGATGGAATTGTCGGTAGGGGATTGGTCGATTTTTGTGGCGCTTCCAGGTTTCTTTGAAGTTGCGAGCTCCGTGGTTGTCAATTTAGGGTTTGGGTTGTTGAATCGGAAGTGTTGGTAGTAAATCAGAGGATTTTCAGTGGCATTTCCAGGTTTTCTGAGGTTGCGAACTCTGTGGTTGTCAATTTAGGGTTGGATTGGTAAACTGAAAGTGTCGGTAGTGAATCGGAGGATTTGTGTGGAGGATTTGAGTGTCATTTCCAGGTTTTCTGAGTATTGTGAGTACTGTGGTTGTCGATTTAGAGTTTCTCTTAGTGAGACAAGACGGTTGCGGGAGAACTTTGACAGTGGCGTGCGGTTGAAGACGAGAGTTTGAGCACCATGGAATATGATTATGGAAGAAGCAGTGGGCAAGGGAGTGGTGGTTTTGGTCCATTATATCAGGGTAGACCAGCGAGTGGTTACGCACAAGCCAACAACAACGCAGGAACCTATTATCCTCGTGTCGGGCAGTCTGCAGGGGCATCGTCAATGGGACGAGCTCCTCCACAGGCACCTCTTATGTCCAGTCCCTCTTTTCCTTGTGAGCATGGCTTCGAATTCTATACTTCATTAACCCTAATTTCTCAAGCAAGTTGCACTTGATTTGTCTCTCTTTAGCTTCACTGTTATTAATGGAGAATCCGATGTTGTGCATAGTTTTAGAAAACAGGCAATTGAGTTTCTTCTGCATTTGCCGCTTCTAAGAGTGGTCACAACATGATTTGCAGCGGGAACATCGGGAACATCGATCAAAGTGACCATGAAACCTATGTATCGAGTGGGTCCGCCTGTATGTATATCTCTCTGTTTCTCCTTTCCCTGCAGAAATTAAATATTTTCAAGTCTGTGTCGTTCCTTGACTATATCTTCTCGAGATTAAGGTAGAGGATACTAATTGCACCACCTTAAACATTGTTACCAATACGGAGGGGTGTGCTTCCATTGGGAGATTAATATATAGAGCTTTGGAGAGTACAAGAGACGAATTTGATTTTGGTCAAGTCTTCAACCGTGTCTGAAATTTCTACATATGTATTTCTTATGCAATCATTCGAAGTGGTTGGTTAAAATCCAGTATTGAAGGGAGAATAGACAACTCTACTTCCCATTCAAAGATCAGTGACCATACCATTAGCCCAGTCATGTTACACCATTTGCTAATCAATGCAATCAGAAGTATGAATAGATGAGCTGGCTTGTCATTGTATCGGAAACAGGATCTGTTCCCGAACGGTTTTAGTTTGCTCTACCGTACTATGCTACCATTTTAAAAAAAATTCCATGATAGAACTTTGGTGCATGATCTCTGATATGGCTATAATGCGTTTTTCCAGGCTCAATTAAGGATGCAGAGCTGGGAGGTGCCCCGTAGCTCATTTCAGTTTCAGTTTGATTTAGAACGTCGCATCCTTGCTGAGGCGGAGCTGCAGGGAAATCCTCATCTCAGAGCTTCAACTGCACAGACCAGCCAAGCCAATGGGGAAGCTAATTTGGCTGAAGTAAGTCCATTTGAATGGATCGGATATTCTGACCACCTCAAAAACAATTCTGGGATCATAACTATCTCTCTTAAGTTTTCTACTTGTTTTCTTTCTTTACCCTTCTCGCAAGACTTTGGTGAATGCGCTCTCTGGGAGCCGTGTTAAGTGTTCTCCATGGAAGAGGTCTCTTCATTATGTTGACAGTAGTCCTCGGAGTTGGATGGCTTATAGGAGTTTCAATTTGAAACTTTGAGAGCCACTGTGTTTTTAAGTCAGCTCTGTTGTGATATCTAGGATGTTACGGATACGTAGTGATGATGGCAAACGGATTTGAACGCCAATAATTATAACCCTTTAGTGCCTGAACTACAAATAGAAAGTCCACTTTGGAAACACGCTTGGCAATTTAGGCACTTAGGGGTTAAATGTCAATCAGTTTGGCACTCGTCTATTTGCTTAAAACTGCATCTAGTGTTTTCAACTGCCAATAGTGGTTTCTTGAGTCTCACTGGAGTATCTCTGATTTTTTGTTTTTGCTACTGCAATCTTCTGTCTATTTTAGTTGATAGTACGTGAATGTGAATTTGGCTATATTACGGTGTGCATTTTGCAGGTAGAAGATGCAACGGTAGCCAAGTATCTTGATATGGGCCACAATAAAGAAGCTATTCAGTATGGTCTTCAAACGTATGGAGACGATCAAACCAAGGTGGGTTTATACTATTTGTTGCATCACTGCTGTTACTTGATGTTGCAATTAGAGTTAACCTTATCATTGTACAGATGACCGTTATTCAATATGCGCATAAAATCTTGGGTCTTAGAAGGTGAAAATGACCCAATCCTCTGTATAACGCATTTAAATATAGAGCCTGTACGCTCTTCGTAGCAAGTTTTGCGGTATGTCTTAAGACGCATAGATGAACGATGGAGTGGACTCTGACAACATGAATGGTATGAGATACTTGCGATGACTTTGGTTTGGTAGGATGGGATAGAATCGTATCACTCTTGGGCTGCTGTCCTATGTTTTTGTTTCCCTCAGAAACTATGTATTGGACACATGTTAATCCTGAAACGTCATGCATTTTTTCTCATTTTTGAGGGTCATTTTCACCTTATTTCATATTTCTACAAAATGTCGTTATGAACTTATAGATTATGCCAAAATGAAGTAAGAAGTGAGTTTTAGTCAATTTAGAATTCAAAATCTCATTTTTAAAACTATTAAATCTCCCTTGATTTTATTTATTTTTGGATTGGACCACTCCCGTAGATGATTGAAAACTACAGTAGGGGTCACAGTTCTATGAATTGACATCAGAATTGTCATCATATAGCACTAAGCTTGAGTTTTGTGACTTGAGAAGTCCCCAAAGGGCCTTCTGGGCATTAAGGAGCCCATATGGTATACTTGGATGTTGTAGCCTCGATTCTACTGGTCCTTCTTTGCAATCCACAGAATCAAGTGGCCTAAAGTTTGGCTGCCGTGTGTAATTTTAATTAACTTTGCAGCTTCATGATTTTTCAAGGAAAATAAGAAATGTAGTTTGCCAATTGGGTGACCACTTCTGATGGTATTTCTGTCTTGTGCAGATTCTTGACTTTTGCCCTTCCTATAACCGAATTCGGGAAATGGGATTCCCAGGTGATCGTGTCGCGAGGGCCTTGGCTACCTACGACAACGATGAAGAGCAAGCCATATCATCTCTTGTTGGTTAGGTCGTGTATGAGTTCATGTGCCATATCTCTTGAAATCCTTGGAGCATCCTGTGCTCTTGTAACATGTTGTCGTAGAGGTGGGCTGTTTAATTCTCAGGCTAAGCAAGCCTGACTCCCTCTATGCCATTTGATTTGATTGAGCACGTGAAGCAACTTGTGCTCTTCTAGTTGCAGTGCCTGATACTATTTGGTTTGGTAGGGTTTTCTTCACTTGCAGTGCAATTGGCAGGACCTCAGGTTTGCAAGACGACATTACCACAGCTTTTGTGGGAACCGCTTCCTCCCTCCTGAATTAGATTGCAGAAATTTCAAGGAACAGGTACATTGTTCCGTAGATGATGATGTTCCATAGGTGTTGAGGATCGTTGGAGGCTACACATTCTTGTCACGGACTGGGAGCTAGTTCTCAATCTTGTGGAATATAGGAGAGGAAGATTGACGAGAGATTGGCATCTCAGGTCTACCCTCTTGGTTTCCTTTTCCTTTTCTTTTGAGGTATTTCTGTGACTTACCTCATTGAAGAACAAGATTTGTATCATGGTATGCGTTAATGAAGCATCGTGGTTTTAGGTTTGTGTGCACAGTACACGGCGCGAGGAGAGTCTGCAAAATCACTTCTACTGTCATATGTTCACCCTAAAAGACTAGCTTTCTGCTTCCCTGCTTTCTATGGTTGTTACACTATCAAGGGAAATAGTTCAAATGGGACTGATGAAGCAGACAACAGATCCTGCATGCGTATCATGTACTTTTGACTTATTTTGTGCTGCAGAGTAACAGATTGCTGAAGTGATAAAAAGCCCAGGATATCAGAATGACAAATCAACAGGCAGTAGAGAGATAGAAAGGAAAAGGCCAAAAAGGCTGAAAAGGCTTGGCCATGCCCATGATTGTCCTCTTCAGGCCATTGCTATGCTATCTGTTGTAAGCACTGGTGCACGCACGCTTTTAACCTTGGACCCATTACCGCTGATTTCAAGCCCCATGTGCATATAGAGTGCTACCAATTTCCAAGATAGATACGAATGAAAAAGGTTATAAGGTAGTCAGTCCATAAAGCGAGCATCTAAGGACTGAAACTGAATTTTGGGCAGGTGAAACTTCTCAAAATATTTTTCAGTAAATTTTCCTTGAAAGAAAAGAGGAATTGGCATCTAATCCAAGTTGTTTCATATTTTTTGGATCATTTTTTAATTAGTTATGAATTTTCATATAGGTCCCTATTTATGTCCCTAGGGCTTCCATGAACTGTTCACTTGCAACTTCTGAAGATAAATGGGAAAGCAAAGAGTATGATTGGCTCTTGGCATTAACAATGCTTTTTTCTTTCCATTTGTTTAAGGACTACAAAGGTCCATTTAAAAACCACTTCATATCCATTCACAACCACCTTAATGGGCAGTTTTTAATGCTGCTCATATTTTGAGCCTTCTACCTTACTTTGTATTTACTTTTCAGAGATGAAGTCATATGTGCACCAAAAGTCATAAAATTTTCAAATTTGGGGGGATTAGAAATTATTGTGAATTTTAAGAATAAAATAAAAGAAATTCATATTGAAATTTTTACTATAGATATATATTATAGTGCTTAACCCCTAAATGTTGGAGGCACCAAATTATGGTGTGGACAATACTTTGAAGTTAAATAATATTCAACTAAGATTCTATTTTTAATAGCCTATATTTTTGACAAATTCTTTACGAAGTCTAGTTTTAGCATCCAAAATCTGATTTTGAAAATGAATTATTACAATTTTTCTATTCAAGATTTTGTGCAAGGGTGTCCACTGCAATCTTGACTTTCCATAGTGTTGAGGGCTCTTGAAAATGAGCCTCAAATACATTAGATCTTAGAGGAAAAATCATATTAGAAATTTATTTTAAAAAATTGTAGAGTAGATTTTGAGAAGCCATAAATTGATTGGGGTTATGCATGTTAGGCCCTTAATCCTCATATTTTTTTGTTGACCAATTTTTTAGATTTGACATGCAAAAAGAGAACTGAGAGATTTTCATAGCTTTAACACCTTTGTGATCAAACATTATAATCTTTCAATCCATAAGTGATGGTGTGTTTTCTTTTCCTAAGTGATCTCTAACATGTTTAGTTTGAATTTGTACGGTTACAATTCAAAAAAAATTGATACAACTTATCAAAATGTTGGCTTTTTGTTCAATTTAAAGCAAATTCTAAGAAGCTTAAAACTCGCTTTGGGCATTTAGGAATTAACATCATGGTATATAAACCAAAGTTACTGTGTAACTTGTGTAACACTAAAATTAAACCAAAATCAACAAACCGTGGTTGTAGGTCCAAAAATTTTCATAAAGTCTATTTGATGTTCTAGCAACATCTTGAACTTGAAACTTAATATCTAAGTACTTTTTATTAACATAAAATTAAAGATTTAAATAAATTTAAATCTGCATAGTATGAAGAATTATTTACCTAAGATAGAATTTAAGAAATAGCTCAAATCTCATTGCAAGATGTGTATTCCAATGATTGTTTGTACATACAGACTAGACAAAGTTAATCAAATGCCTATTTTTAGGGGACTGCATAGTTACTGTAGCTTCTAATCAACCCTACTAGGTGGAAAAGAATAGAGAATTGAGTTGAGAGTTTAGGAAAATAAAAATAAATAAATAAAACTTAAATTTTATTCTTAAGAAAATTGTTATGCTCTAAAATATTGAAATTTATGAACTTTGCAAATTTTCCAATTGGAATAGAAGCCTAAACTTGATAAGATTCATTTTGTTAGTTGGACTCAAATTCAAAAAATATCATTTTTATTGCTAAAATTCACATCAAGAATAAATAGCAAAAGTGGCCAAAATACACTACAAGGGTGATTTGTAGATTAACCCTTAAAGGATGGACTAGTAACCACGGAAATCATCCATTTACGTATGATGTGAATCATTGGCTTAAAAAAATCTAAAAATACTCATTAGAAGTCAAACTATTGTAGAAGACCTCTCCTTTTCACACAAAATTTTGAAGATGAGATGAATAGTTGCACTTCTACCCCACATAGGAAGATTCTTTGTCATTCATTGGCCAAAAAATGTTTGTAGCATCATTTATGGATTAAACATCTTCCTCATTAGAGAAATAAAAAATATCATACTAAAAAAATTTGCAATACTATTCTCTAAAAATGTACTCAAACAACTTTTTTTTTAAATTGGATGAAAAAATAATTCTTTTCCATCCTACAATCTTAGATGAAGTCCTCCAATGGACATTTTGCATCATCATCAATGTTCTAGGGTTAACTTAATTCTATAATCATAGTGTGCCATGTGCCATTGTTATAGTTAAAATAAAAGTAAAAATAATTTTCTAATTTTTTAATTTATAAAAACTTTGAAAATCAATCATTTTCACACCATAGATCCAAACACCACGAAACAAATCATGTGCACCCCTCCTCATTGAGGACTTTCCAATAGTATCAAGAATGTGGCTAGGGAATGCACACGGTTTAAGATATCTTACTATAATAAACAAACAAAACAAAACAAATTCATTTAGGATATAGATTTGGCCCAAGTTCCTCAAGAATTTTGGTTTTACATGGTGATGCACTACGTAAGAATTCCTTGTAAGTATAGATTTTGAATAACTCATGACAAGCTTTTTTCAATAAATGAGGTTTGAGCTACACTAGATTGAGTTAGTGGCCACAATCAATGTCTTGGTCGATGGTGATGGAAAGATTAGTGACTTCAATAGGAACTTCTACCTTTTGAATATAAATTCATCACAAAAAGTGACTTTTTAGGCCTTCATGTTGTAGCCACATTAGGAAATTTTGTGATAGTTGTACATGAGTAAAATGACCATTATGGATACACTTTTTGTTGGGTTTGGGGTAGTCTAAAGACTCTCTTAGGCCAATTGGACAGCACACCTCAAAAATTCATAACAAACCCATACTTTGTCTATAAAAAATATATATATTAATGCAATTTCTCACCATTTCTCACATTTGTCTTTAAATGGAATTTTATTTTTTAATTTTCAAGAATGCCAACAGCAAACCATTTATTCTGCCTGTCATAGGCTGGTTTACCTTAATTCTTTTGCTCTTTGCTATTGCTGAGTAAATTTTCAGTGATTCAAACCCTTCCAACCACTTATTGAGTTATTAGCCATTTTCAGTTTCCTGTATGATGATGACTACTTTCTCCCCAATGTCCCACCGAATTTTTATTTTATTTATTTATTTATTTATTTATTTATTTATTTATTTATTTTTGGTGGTGGGGGCCCTAATCATGTGTTTCAAGGGCTTTGTAATCTCCATGATTTGCTATAGCAAGTTTTGTTCAGTAAAATGAGGAGAGTTACCGTAGGACACTCCAGCAAGTCATCATAGCACAGTCGGCTTTCCCTGTAAAATCAATTAGGAAGCCTAATTCAAGGACAACTAACTTACATGGCCATCATACTTTGGGGTGGCTAATTATAGTGGAGCCACACATAACCGACCGAATAAGCAACTACAGACATGATGTGGAGTACATGAAGCTGAAGGAAATATTTTCACAGGTGGAGAGATAGCAATGAGGAAGATTGCCAAAAGTTTTGTAATTTTATCACTTGAAGTGAATTTACTGTGAATTTCAGAAGGCAAAAGTTGCATCAGAACCATGTCCAATGTGTAGACTATTGCAAAATCACTCATTTAAAAGACTAACTTACATCTTGTTCACTTTGGCACTCCAAACCAAAGCAGATGTGTCAAGAGCAGAATGAAGGGATTGATAGTAGGAAATCAATAACTCATGTTTGGAAATTAGTCCCAACCGCTGTTGCATTTTTGCCACCCTACTGAATGCTGATGGGGGGCTTTACCCTAAGCCAGTCACTGAACTAACAGACTTCTCTGTCCTATTTCCACACAATATGCAGCTAAATTAGGTGCATGAATAACCTTTTCAGCAAGGCTTCCAACTATCTGAATAGAAAATAGAAAATAAATCAATTTAGAATAAAATATATATATATGGAAAAAAAGGAAAGAAAGAAAAGGAAGAAGGCTTTATGAAGTTTGTGGGAGGAAAGGAATTGGCATCATGCATGCAAGGAGTATGTTAGACAACTACCGTATCTATAGTGAAGGATGCATATAATGCATCAATATTTGTTAGGTGCGACACAACAATGCATGCGTATATACATTCATATTCTATATAATTATGTAGATGTATTCATACCATTGTGTACAAGGAACTATGCTTGTTTTTTTAGGTAAGTGGCATTGAGACAAATTTCCACTATTTATTGTCAAGCTTAAATCACCAATGTAAGAATGTTAACCTTTAAAGCCTCAAGGCATGTCATTTTCCACTTTGTGGTGGGGCCTCTCTAGTGCAATATTTGTTGAATTCTTGTGAAATTTTTATCAAAGGTTTGTTTTACTTCTAGTTTGATGCGTAGATAATTTTTGGCCAATTCAAGTTGTAGTTGAAAAATTATGCCTCAAAAGGACTTTGGGGGCAGTTATGGGCAGTTTCAAGCAACAATGATAGATGGATCCAATTGGGCTAAAACATTTTGTACATACTCTCAATAAGCTTGTTAACATAACCTCTAAGGTTGAAAGGCATGTGAGCATACAAATTTGACTTACAAGCCTTTGAAATTGTGCTTTCCTTCTTTGGGCAATGTTTAACTTACAAAGCCCAATTTCAAAGACTTGTAAGTCAAAATTGTGTGCTTGTATGCCTTTCAACTTTGGGGGTTATGTTAACAAGCTTGTTGAGAGTACTATGTTTAAGAATTTTCAACCTAATTGTGCCTATCTATTATGGTTGCCCCAAATTGCCCAAAGTTAAAAAAAACGTCATTTTGAAGCATAACTTTTTAATTGTGATTTGGATTGGTCTGAAAATTTGTAGACATTCAGCTAGTAGTGAAACACACTTCTAGTAAAAAATTCATAAGAATTCAACAAACATTACATTTTGGAAGGGCTTATCTAAAAGGAAAAAAAATGCCTTGAAATCATGCCTCAAGGCTTCTAAGGCTCCCTTACAATAACAATAAGGTAGTCTGCACTAAAACCACCCACGCTTTAAAAAAAAGCAATCATGACACAAAGGTACATTTTGCTTTCTTCAATATATCAAAAATGTACATTTCAAGAGGTGGTTGCTTTTTTTTTGTGACTATTGTGTTTCAACTTCAAAAAGTTGTAACTAATTCCAAGAAGGTCCAAAAAATATGAAAACGACTTGGGTTCGTTGCCAATTCAATTTCCCTTCCTCCAAAAATACACTAAAAAATTGTTTCAAGGAGCTTATTTCCACACACACAAAAAAACCCACAGCTCCCTCTTAAATGGTCGCTTTAAGAGCATACTCCCTTACCACATGTCCCAACGCGTAACTATCTATTCCAGTGTACTCTGCACCCTTTGAGTACCGGTGAGAGCCACCCCTTTGTTTGCACGCTTTTGATGCCACCGCGTTGTCCTCTGATCCTTTCAATAGAATAGTATGTGCTTCTTCCTTGCATGTACATACGACATACACATCCCCCAAACTCCTTCATAACCTTGGCATTGGCAATGGCAGGACCCCGGGAGGCCGCGACCCGGGACCCCAGCCCCCCGCAATTTGAGCCCCCGAGAGTTTTTCAGCCGGGGCGCGCAGGGCGTGCAGCGGAGTCAGGGGCAGGGCAGTCCAAGCAAGTGAAGCAAAGGGAACTTGCCAATGGATCCTGTCAGGCAAGCACTTAAGGAACGAAATCAGGTACCTGGATGATTCATTGGAGCTTTAATTACCCATCATTTGCCTCATCATTTTCGCTCCGCACTGAGCTGCTCGCTGCTCGCCCTTGTGACTGTGTATCATACCCGTTGCCTGTGGGGTGTCAAGCATGTGAAAATCTAGGTTTTAGGGTGTGGTGTGGCCTCACGAGGTCGGGCGCCTTCATGTAACTATGACGGTCATTTTGGAAGATCATGTAAGCTTATTGCCCCTCCATACAGACTGCGGGTTGTTGGGGTTGCTGTTCAGGATGTGATTTCGTGTGAGATCTGGGTTGACTCTCACTCCGGGTATAATTCAGCAATCATCAATTTTGTTGAAGTGGTGCAACCTTGGCATCACAAATGATCTTTGGCATAAAAGCTCAACACAAAGCTTTGGAAACTAGGATTGTAGTTGTAGATTTATGTTTCAAGCCATACATGGAGGGAGAGAATAGTGTCAATTAAAAAGAGAAAGAAAAAGAAGAAGTACAATTAGTCCCGTTTATGCAAACAATTCAGCTTGGAGGGAGGCTAAGAGTCAAGTGTTAGAGTGTTAGAGTGGCTAGTGGAGAATGTGGGAGCAAAAAGATTTCATTCTTGCACCACGAGTGGAGGAAATCCTGGCAAGTCTTTCTCTTCCTATTTTCACTATAGTGACCAAGATACACATAAGGATAGCTTCCTTTGGGCCATGCCAACGTAAATGGTGTCATGTTATGTGAGAGAGCAAATTTGCTTGCCTTAAAAAAATATCTTCTTATTGTAAATTCATTGAAGGTACCATGGAGTGGCTAATCTCAAAATGTCATTTGTGATACTAAATTGGTTGGCAATAGGGATAAAAAGCCCCCTTTAGATTATAGGTACCAAGTTAGATCCACATGAAAGCCATACATCTTGAAGAAGACTCAAATCATTGAAAAGAAAATGGAAGAGAGCTTTGTGGCTCACTTCTAAGGTTGTTGAAATAGAATGCCCAAAATTGATAGTAGGGTTAGTAGGTCACCCACAAATCAAGCACAGCAACATGTAATGAGCACCAAAGTGGCAAATTCACATAACGACAATTGCTCGTTGACTTCTCCCAATGTCTTCCTCTTGTGACCATTTGTTGTGCCTTCTCCACAAATTCATGATCTTTTTCTAGATGTTGAAGTCCAAAATAATGTTCATAATGGGTGCCGATTCCTTCTACTGAGATAAGAGATTGGGTGCACTCATCCTCCTTCCAAATTGGATTTTCGTACTTCTTTGTCATCATGGGGGTCATCTAATCAAGGGATGCCTCACAACACTTTGAACCCAATTTTTACTTTATGTTGAATTTGTTAGCAAACTACAATAAGGCAATAGGTTTTAAAAGTGCACAAGCTCTAAAATTGTCCACCTCTTCAAATGTACACTATTTATACATGTTGCTTTTACATAGCCTTCATCAAAGTACAAACAATGTACATTTTATGCCATTTCAACTTCAAAATTCCATAACTAATTCCCCACAACTCAAAAAAACATGAAACGAGTTGGGTTAGATGCCAATTCCACTTGTCTTCCAATCAAAATGTACTAAAAAAACTATATCAAGAAGCTTCACCTCCCTCAAATTCGGTTTCACCTCTTAGGTGGGCAATTTATGAACCTCCTACAGTGGGTCGGTGACAAAAACCACTGCCTGCCTGGAGATTGATAACCAGCATTTTGACCGGACACAACAAGTGAGCGCTCTTTTCACAAGAAACTTGACCCTGCCTATCAGTCAGTCAGTCCGTTGAATTATATTTGATCTGCCGTATACGGCTCCAGCTTGAAACTGGGTATTGAATTATATTCGATCTGTCAATAAGGGTCAAGCTTGAAACTGGCAGGTATAAATATGCAATCATTGGACCAAGATTGCTTCAAGGGCTTCTGTCCTGTATTTCTTGTCTCTACGGGGACATTTTTCTTGTCCCTTGGAAGGTGAAGAAAATGTGCCTTGAATGGAGGGTGAGTTTATTTCTTACCCTCTTGAATGGGTGCTATTATCAACTTTTACCTGTAGTGCAAATCATTGGGGAGAGAACTGAAGAGAGACCAGGTCCAGCGTCTGAAAGCCCTCCATGTGGCATGTATAAGTATTGGACAATCAATCGAAACCAAAGTGGGTTGGGTTGAGTTAAAAAAATTCTGTTTCACACTGGAATCTGTTATTTTCTTAAGTTATCCTTTATGAGACTGTGGATGCAAAGGTAGCCTTTGCAACAGAAACATGAATGGAGACCATTAAAAAAAAAAAAAAAAAAACATTGGTCACGCAAAAATCCTGACCTGGGATACTAGTGTCAGCAGTGGGGGAAGCACAAAAGGAGCACAACAGTTCAGAGTGTAAGTTAAAAATCAGTTACTTTGCAATAACATCTCAAAATAACTTATACATATGGAAAAAAAATGAAAAAAAACAGTCAGGTTCATTTGTTTCAGAAAGAAAAGAAAAGAAAAAGTAGTAGATGGATAGTACAAGCACAAACTCAAATCCTTACACAGCAAATCACTTCTAAGTTAATCCTTAAACAACGAACTGGTGACTGTGGAAATCATCCATTTTGATATTGTGGAAATCATTGATCTAAAAACATTCAAAAGCACTCATTGGAAGTCAAAGATCTCCTCTTTTCACACAAAATTTTGAGGATGAATAGTTGCACTTTTGCCTATACTAAAAGATTCTCTGTCATCCATCAAACACCAAACATCCGCCTTGATGTTTAGGGCTTAAGGTAGGAGCACCCAATGGCGTGAGTGTACCCAATGGTGTCACTTTCTAGGTAAGGTAATGATTCTAGAATGTAAATGTAGGTCAGCTATAGATAGTTTATTATTTTAGTCAATAAAAATAAGCTATCTATAGTTTATTTGTATTTAAGTTCTGAAATGACTATCCTGTGTAGAAAGTCACGTCATTGGATACACTCATGCTATTGGGTGCTCCTACCTTAACTCCAATGTGTGCATTGCAGAGAGAACAACATAAGTGAGGAACCTTTTTTGCTGATTTGGAATAATTTGAAAACTAGTACTCAGTTACTGAAGTTTTCACAGTTGGAATTTGAAGCCAACTTAGTGCAAATCTGCAATTTATTAGAGCATCCACCGTGAGGATTATAATATTTGATGAACATGGTGTTATACAAATCTTGATTCTCATCAGTGTCCAAAAAACATCCATTTTGACATGCAGGGATTAATTGAAGTCAACCAACAACAAACACTTCAAATATTGAAATTTTGTTTCATTTTTCTGTATGGAGCAGAGCTCAATTGATGGAGACCTAGCTTAAGGTAGCAGCATCCATAATCCTCATTGTATCCATAACTATCTCCTCTAAAATCTGGAAAACCATGTGAATTGAATAAGGGAGGCAACCCACTTCTGACCACTTAAATAGATACATGTATTTGTAAGGCAGTTTTCAATATTGGGGAAATTTTCTCATATGCACAAACAGAGTTCATAAGGTTTTTATAATTTTCTAAATTTTTATTTCTCAAAACAGAATTACTATGAATTTTTTAGCTAAAGATTCTCTTCCACCCATATTCATTACATAGACCTTCCTATTTCCAACCACGGACTGGTTGCAATATTGGTTAACAATCACTTGTGGCATAAAATCACACCACCCTATGGGGCTAGAATGGGTTGTTGATAAAAAAAATGGATTGCCTCCCAAATATGTGATCACAAGGATGTACTACATTGAATATCCACACCTTGCTATGGATATTAGGTGCATTTATAATTGGCTCTTCCAAAATTCACAACTTATACTCACTGTGTCCAAATAATACATTTGAAAGTGCACAAGAATTATTTTTCTCTTACTGGTACAATCCAATAACTTGTTGGATGTCTATTAATAGACATCATGTCCCAAACCCTTAAATTCATGGTTATGGATGATGCTACCTTACTTCGTTTCTCCCACTCACTCACTGAAATGCCAAAGTGGCCCTCCTCTATTTGTTGAGTATGTTGTCCTCTCTGCATCTGTCTTGTTCCACCTGTGGCTGGTGGCTTTGTATTTTGGTCCTCTTTGCAATGAATTTTTGTTTCATTTGTTTCAAAAAAAAAGAAAAAAGAAAAAGAGAAAAATTGCCCCAAAGCTAAACTGATCCCAAGGATGCATGTACGCTGACAAACACTAGCTATAAGGTAAAACATCCCATTGTAGTCAGATGACCCATAGTGGATACCTAACGACTTCATGATAGTTTTTTAAGCCATAATCAATGCCTAACTTAACACCCATGGAGTAACTTTTTAGTGTAAATCATGGTAGAATGTGATTTTTTCAGGGCCTTCCACATTAGAAATTATTGTGACTGCTTTAGGTGATTAAGATGAATATATTAGATATAGTTTTTGTTGGTTATCAAGTAGCCTATTGACTCTTTTGGATAGATTAGTTCAAAAATATTATAACAAAATTCATACATTGTTTGAAAAATAAAATTTCAATTGCTCTCACTATTTCTCACACTTGTCTTTACGTGGGTTTAGGGTAGACTCCAAATTTTGACCACAATGAGCTGTTTTACCTTAAATTATAATTGAATCCAACTCTCCGTTTCTTCCAACAGCTTTTGCAAAGGACATCATGCCATACAAACATAAGGTAGAACTACCATTTATCCAATCCTCCCATTTCCGTCACTGGCCCATCTTATTATCACAATCTTACTAATCTATGATCATGATGGCAATGCACTGGGGAGTGGACACATCAGTCCACACTTCAACAATGGTTTGATCATGCTTCAACAAGGGTCTACTCACAGTTTTACATTTCAGCTTTGAAAAATCACAAAAAATTCAATTCTTGTCAGAATGTCTTCATTCTTTTTGCAATCAACTTCCCTCAAACAATTCAATCTCTGAAAAATATGAAAGCTGATAAATAACTTCTCCAGAGTACCTAGATTGCAAATCTGTATGGTAATGGGTAGTTCTACCTTAACTGCAATCATAAGGAATAACCTTAACTGTATACTGTCAGCCAGTGTTGTAAGACACAATACTAACTTAACCGTGTGATGTGAAATACTAAGGATTCCTGTACTGTATGTATGTACATCCAATAAATGTGATTTTTCCCAATTCAAAAATCTAGCACTGGTGTACTTTTCAGTTTCTGTAGCTACCCAAACATTAAGTAGAAGTCTCACTAAATTTTGGCACAAATGTGAATGTTGTGTAGTGTGATTCTCACCCAATCATTGGTGGAAACAAGGTTTATAAACACAGCCCAAAAACAAACACACAAATACTACCACAACTTGTGTCAAAATTGGTGAAGTGGGATCTTCTCATGCATCATTAAGCTTACATTGTTTTTTAATTGCTTATGTATGAATTTTGGAAATTAATGCTCGAAGAAGGGGTGAAGTACTTTATGTCTTCATCCCTCAACAGTTGCCCTAGCAATAAGTCTAGTGTACAGATTAAAAAATTGCAGGCATGTGGATTACCTTACAATCACCGTGAAGAAGAGACAAGCGTATAATTGAGATACCAATTGATCTCCTTCATTTAAGTCTCTTCATAGTTTAAAATTTCTGGCAGACAACTACAATGTAGAGAAGTGCAGTAAGGTAGAACTACCCATTACCACACAGATTTGCAATCTAGGTACTCTGGAGAAGCTCTTTATCAGCTCTCATATTTTTCAGAGGTTGAATTGTTTGAGAGAAGTTAATTGCAAAAAGAATGAAGACATCCCGACAAGAATGATTTTTTTCTGATTTTCCAAAGCTGAAATGTTAAATTGTGAGTAGACCCTTGTTGAAGCATGATCAGACCATTGTTGAAGCGTGAGCTGATGTGTCTGCTTCTCAAGTGCATTGGAATCATGATGAAGGATTAGTAAGATTGTGATAATAGATGGGCCAGTGACAAAAATGGAAGGAACTTGTAGGTGGTTGAATTGGATAAATGGTGGTATTGGGTAGTTCCACCTTACTTGAATCCCCAGTAGACTGCTAATGAAGAAGGAAGTATTGTGGCTCATGGTTGATTAAACAGCCATACAATAAGATCGGAGGTTCTAAAATCGCACATGCTCTAAAATTGCCCACCTCCTTGAATGTACACTACTTGTACATGTTGCTTTTTCATAGCCTTCAACAATGTACATATATACTAATTTTTTTGTAGCCTTCAATGATGTACAAACAATGTACATTTTAAGAGGTACTAGGCAAATTTAGCGCCTTGTGCCATTTCAACTTCAAAACTTCATAACTAATTCTATAAAGCTCCAAAAAAAATATGAAACGACTTAGGTTAGGTGCCAATTCCACTTATCTTTCAAAGAAAAATTTATTGAAAAATTAATTTCAAAAAGCTTCGCCTCCCCCAAATTCAGTTTCACCTCTTAAAAATGGAGTTTTATAGACCTCCTACCTTAGCAAATCATTCATGGAGATTACTGGACTGTAACACACATGTCAGCAGATTCAACACAAAATATATAATCATGTTCAGGGCAAAGTTAACAGTGGCCACAAGGCACTGCTGGATTGGCAGATAAACTTCTTTGATAAACAGGTGCCAAAATTTCATTTGAGGAGGAGGAATATTATTACCTAACTGATGCTACCCAAGTACAGGAATGATGGACTCTCTTGTTGAAGAGAGAAAAAAAAGAGACTTGATCCGGTGTTTAATGTGATCGGATCTCTCTCGCCTGCAATGTACACCAGGCAGCCTACAATTGCAGGGGGTGGCGGTGCGGTACTTGAGTAAGTTCAAGCCCAAGTTGATGAAGTGTTGATCGAGGCTCAGGCTCGTGTTTTAATTGAAAAAAGTGGGAGAGCAAATCGCTCATGAAGATGGAGATTATGATTGTGGGAAAAGTGGTGTTAACTAATATGATCAGATCAATTCATGGCTTGCCACTCATTGCCACTCATCTCATCAAGTGGGATGGATGGAGCATAAGGCGGTAGGCTGCTCTAAAAGTGACCATGTTCTAAATGCAACCTTATCTAGGAATGGGTGGTATGTTGCTTGAAATATCTATTACTGTCATTGATGAGTTAGGTGGGCTTAAATGATCACTTTAAGAGCACACTACCTTATCACTCAGTTGATGGAATTGATGGAATACAAGTAGATGGTATTTAAAATTTGATGAAATTGATGGAATACAAGTAGATGGTATTTAAAATTTGATGGAATTGATGGAATACAAGTAGATGGTATTTAAAATTTGATGGAATTGATGGAATACAAGTAGATGGTATTTAAAATTTGATGGAATTGATGGAATACAAGTAGATGGTATTTAAAATTTGATGGAATTGATGGAATTGATGGAATACAAGTAGCACCATTTTAAAATTTCATTTATTTAGCTAGGGCGGTCCAAAAAATCAATATGAAGCTAATGCCACACAAAGTGTGGTTAGTAAGTAAGAAGAAAATTCATTTATTCATCCCAAAGTGCATGCATTTGTTCACAAGGAGCAATTATACTATGCCAAGATTTGGTAGCAATTTCAACAATTTCATCCATTGAGAAACAAAGATTCTATTGCTCAGTATCTTTGAGAGAATTTTTTGTATGCTTTTCAACAAATTCTTTCTTTAAAAAGGTGATTGATCTATTCACTCACAACATAGAACTCACTAAGTCTCATTTTGAAAACAATTTGAATTTACCCCAAGAATTTGTGATCCTGTCATCAAACTAGTCAACTAAATATTATCAAATTTTTGGATGAGTAGGTGCATTTTTCTGTTCTCGAGTTTTCCAAAAATGTCATTCTTTAATCCCTAATAGCCCAAAATCATTTTTTTGTCAAAAATCACTCAAAACTGTCATTTCTGCTACATTTACTTGGGGAAACAAAACAAAACAAAAATTAGAATCTAATTGTAGGATCTTGTACTTTACTTGTGTGAGATCATGGGGTAAAAATTCCATAAAATTTGACTGTACAAATTCAGAGATATAAGCATTTAAAGATTTTATTTATTATTTATTTTTATCACTAGTCCACAATTTCAAATGACTTTGACCACCATTGTGAAAAAATTGCACTATGGAATTTTAATTTCAATTTTTTCATGTTCAAGAATTGAGTTGAAAGTCTAGGAATTTTTTTTTTTAAAACATTGGATTTTCATTCTTTAAAAAATGGTTAAGTAGGAGTAAGAACAAGATTGAAAGAAAAACTAAATCATTGATAGATCTAAGATGGGATTAACCCAAATGCTAAGATTGTTCTAGCGAGCAAACTATTTTGTTTGAAAAATTGTGAAAATTGCATTTAGAAATGAATCCTATAAGTTATTTTTTCAAAAAGATGCTTAGATTGCCCCCAAAATAAGATTGTCCATAATTTTCAAATCACTAATAAATTCGAATGGATTGAATCAAAGCTTCACATGTAGATAAAAATATGATCTATAAAAAAAAACTTAAAATTTTAATTTCAAGTTTCATTGTGGATTTCTTTTTCTACTTGCTAAATGAAAATTCATTAGAAGATGTTTGAAGCCAAAGAAGACTGTGGGTTCCCATGAGTTCCCGGATTGTGGAGAACTCTAGGAATTCTACCAAATTAGTAGTCTTACATGGCCATGGCCATGTCACTTCAAATAATATGAATTAATTAATATTTTTAAATATTTTTTAGAAAAATATTTTATAAATATTTTTTAAATTTAAATATTTTGACGAGTTCCCAACTTGGAGAATAGGCCTAAAATGGCCCTCCTAAGTCCTTATATCCCTTCTAATATGGGCTTTTTGTGGTATAACTTTTGCTCTTGGACATCAATTGAAATAAAAATATTACTTTCCCACAAAGCTAATAAGTTTTTTTTTTATCTTATGAGCAAGTTTTAAAAATTCTCACTAAAAATTGAATTCATAAGAACCTGTCCGAAATCCATTTTGTCCCCCGAGGGGACAATGGGCGTTTGGGGGTTAAATTGTAGGAGGCATAGCCATCCTAATGAACAATAAACCATCCATTAAGATAAGGTTCTTTGTTTGTTTGTTACATTGAGATCTCCCAAATTGTGAGTCCCCCAATTGCATGCTTGGTACCCTCAGAAACCCCATGACAAAGAGGGTTGCACGGACTTAGTTTCGTGACATTTCAACATATGGTGTGAAAGTTATGGACTTTTGAGGTTTTTTTTTGGTTTTAACAAATTAACAAAATTAGTTTTATTTTTCATCTGGTTGTGGCTACCAGGGTGAACTGACCCCCTCATTGCCCTGTTTTATGCTTTGGGGAAACGCTGTGGAATTTTTTATTTGCAATCAGATGAGTTTTTTTGCAAATTCTGAATTCAGATTTGTAATCAGCAGCCTCAAATTAATTAGGGGCAGTAGAAATATAAAAAATCATGGGAAAAAAATAGGGGGCTTTTTTTCACCATTAACCCTGGCCGGGGCAATGAGGGGGGTAGTTCTCCCTGCCCACGGCACAGGGCACACTGTCTAGTAAGTTACTGTAAAGGTGACGCTATCATCGTGGTTTTTTTTTGCAGTTGAATGAAATAAAAAGAGACAAGCCTTCTTTTTTTTTAAAAAGAAATTCCCCCTCCCCAAGGCCCAAGCGGACCTGGGGATCGGATTGGACTCCATGGCATCCAGCTGTGTCCAGGTGTTGAAAATCTCCCCCACCAGGAGCTCCATCATGTCCTTCTGTGCCCTCTCACCCGCCCGTGTGGCCTCCATGTACCTTCCACCTAAGCTTTGGCCCTTTTCCGGGAGATTTTGTTGGGTGCAGTTCCGGTCCCAGCGTCAGCTTCTCCGCCCACTCACTGGCTCCCGCTTTCCATGCCCCCAACCCAACCCGGACCCCCAAACCCCCAAACCCCAACCCCACCGGGATCATGTCCCAACCCCCTCCCCCCACCGGGGTCCCATGGAAGCCATCATCAGGATACCTGCGAAGAAACCCACCGATTCTCCTTCCGATTCTCGCTCACACCATTATTAAAGCAATGGCTTTGGGGTGTCATTGGGAGAAGAGGCTGGTGCACAAAAGTGATATCCTTGGTGCAATCGCCACTTGAGTCTCCATTTGACGGACAGGGGTGCATAATGTCCCACACGAATTAGGAAGGGGGGGGTGCAAACAGGGAGGGGGCTCACACGTTCTCTGAGAATGAAACTTCTTTCAAGAACAAGAAGGTATCGAGTGGTTTGAGGAGCCTTTTTTCCATAAAGAAAAATGTGATTGATCACCCCTTTTTGTGTCTTGAGGAGAATGCATGAGAATGGAGAATGAAGAGACAATGAATGGTGAAATCGGTTGGGGGCAGAGTGGAAGTGAGAAGAGAAGTGATAAAAACTTTGCGCGGCAAAAACTTCTTCACTTGCAGAGGAGAGGGAAAAAAAAATTTGTGATCTTCATACAATAGGCCCGCAACAATTCAAGGAGAAAGTGTCATGGAGTCCTCATTCTTTGAAGAATGAGAATGGGGAGAGGAAGGTGTAACAACCCCGAATGTATGTTTCGTTTACCTTGTAAGGATGCAAAGGCCAAAAAGTGGTTGATAGATGTTAGAGAATCCTTCTATGTATGAAGTGCAATGATATTCATCCTCAGAATTTTATGTGAAAAGAGTAGGTCTTGCATAGTAGTTTGATCTCCAATGAGTGCTTCTGATTTATTTTTTAAGTAGACAATTCACAATGTACCCAAAAGGATGATTTCTATGGTGACCACCCAATCATTTCAAAGTTAACAATGTTATGCACATTGCACTTAACATACTTGCACCTATTAGCAACATGTTTGCAGATTTGTGTACCTCCCACAATCAGAGCCTAGGGACATGTGGATGCAATTCCGATTTTGAGCACTTTGAAATTTCACATAGATTATTCATATGTTGTCCAAAAAATGTTTCCAAAAGGACCTGCAGAAAACCTTTTTTTTTTGACTCCCACCAAGATCTAGCAGAACAACTTTAGACAGTTTTGTTTGGTACTGGGAAGTTGGAAACTACACTGAATGGCTTACTATTCTGACAATTTTAGGTGCAGTTGCCTTCATATACTAAAATTTCCTTACAACTTATTTTGTCTGAATTCATGTTTGATGAAGGAAGTGAAGGTCATAAAAACACTGTATAAGGAAGGCAACCACAACCAGGCTGCAGGCCTTGAATTTTTTCCAGGTCAGTGTGTTGTTGCAAGCGGTTACAGCGTGCAACTATTTCTAACTTTTGCAATCAAAACCCACTTCTCTTCATGATGGTTGAAGAGTTGGTGTGTGCTGCAGGATCTTAAATTGGGGCTCACTCCCAATAAATATCCATCTTTTTCTATAACCTAGCCCAAGTACAATACAGTGGTTTGTGTGAAAAACAAATACATAAAATAAGTTTTAAAAAAACACAGTGGTTTGTGGGCTTGTTTGTGGCACTGCTGGTGTGCCCAGGAAAGAAAGAAATAGCTTCTCAAACCACTGACTAATAACCGAAGCATAAACAGAGCTGCACAGTTGAGAGTGAGATTTGATCCCAAATTCCCAACATAGGGATGTCGTGAATAGTGTGGACCGAGGATTTTGTTACGTAAGGTGGGCACCTTCAAATGCGTCACTGACCCTAAACGGACATCATCAATGTCTGGGAAGGACCAGCGGCTAGTTCAAAGTTAGTCGGTGGAATTGAAGAAAAATCTGGTTGCAATTTGAAAACATTGGCAAAAAATTGGTGCAAAAAACCTGGTAATTTTCTATTTTGAATTTAAAAAATAGAGAAAATAACCAGATTCTACACTTGAAAAAATGGTTCAATTTGGGAATGGAAGGAAAATAGCTGGTAAAACTCAAAAAACTTCTTGAATGTTTACATCTCCCAAATCAATTATGTACCCTATGTGGAAGACGGAAGAAACTGTTTTTAGAACCAAATTTTTTTTCTTCATGATTTTTGCGTAAGGGATTCAAATGTCACGTTCATTGATGCGTTGGGACCTCCTTTCAAGTGCCAAATAGAAAATCAATGATAATTTGATTAGTCCAATAACAATAACTAGGCACATAAGCAAAAAGTGGTGGTTTAGGGGGTGCCCACCTTACTTAGGAATTTCTCTCTATGGATAAGAAGTGAATCTATTGGGTAACCATTTCAAGATGGGAATTAAACTATTTTCCTCTAAATACTTGTATTCTTGTTGTTCAAAATTGGTTAATTCATCTACTTTTAAATGATCATCATTCATCTTTTGGCAACAAATAAATGATTTTTTGGACTTTTTTTTAATGAAGTCTATATTGCAATTATATTGTATTTTGAAAAAAAAGTTACCATTGAAGATAACATTGGTATAGAAAGGTACTTCTTCCATCCAAAATGGTGTTATGGTTGAACAAAGTGTTTGGGATTAAGATTAAAAATAATAATATTTCAACCCATTTCTAAATAATTCAAAGAAATTATTCATTCAATGAATCTTCAAAAACAAAAATGACCATTTTTGAACAACATGAAGATCATTTTGGAACAAAAACATTAAGGGGAATCAAAAGATCATTTTGGGATATAGAGAATAGTAGGTAGTGAATAGTACTAATCTCCAATAGATTGTTATACAAAGCATATTCTACAAGAAATGATGAGGTAAAAGAAGATTTGTATGGAAAGAGTTTTTAAGGGTCTAAAGACCTCAAGGTAGAAGATATAAAAAAATCTTGAGGGATTTGACCCCTTCTTTCTTATATATAAAAATCTTATTACCAACAATCCATCTATTTAATATGCCCTCAGTTGGATTTATTAACAAGTCTCGTAACCATGAATAGCTAAATGTCTATAGCTTAGGATTATTTGAAAAGAAATGGGATTGACCTAGATGGTGCAGAAGTGTTCTTCTAAAGACATCCTCTAAGGGCAATGCCGTGTAGGATTGAAGCTTGGTGAAGCTTATTAACGGTGGGATGGGAATTTATTTTTCTTGAAGTCCCAATCCCATTATTCATTAGTGAACTTTCCGCTAGCTCCTGATTCCACATAGAAGACAACACTAACACAAGGAGTCAAAGTTGTATTGTATTCAAAGTAATCTCTATAGTGGTCAATAATATTCTCCTCCAAGAGCACATTCTTTCATATTTAAAAATATACTTCAAACTATCTTAATCCATAAACAATGTAGAGGACATTTTCTAGCCGATGAATGACAAAGAATCTCTCCATGTAGGAGAAAAGTGCAACTATTCATCCTCCAAATTTTGTATGAAAAAGAAAGGTCTTCTAGAATAGGGAAGGTCTTCCAATGAGTGCTTTTTCATTTTTTTAAGCCAACAATTCACATGATATCCAAACAAATGATTTCCATGGTGACTGGTTCATCCTTTAAGGGTTAAATAACATAATCTACCTTAATCATCATGTTACCTTGATCAAACATTTTCACTTGCACGTGAACATGTTTTATATCTTCATGCTATTGTAATTGACTACCTTATCACATAAGTACAAGTTTCATCCCATACTTCACAATGTAAATGCATACAAGGCCATGTTTTACCATATAATGCGGATTTCTCAATGCGTTATATGGCAAATATCCATAAAGCCCCCGATAGACCTTTTAAGGTTCGACATTCCAGCTTAGCTGACATCACACCAATCAGAAATTCAGAACAGGAGCAGAGTTGATTGCCATCCAATGGCGACTTCAAATCGAAGATCGTAACACTGACTTTTCACAGCCTTTCCAACAAGTAGCAAGCAAGCAGCTGAAAAGCGAAAAGCTGATACAACAAACAACAAATCACGAATAAACCCCGAGAAAGAAAGACAATCAAGGGTCTGGTTGTGCAAGTGTGCTTCAATTCACGGGGATGGCTATATTGTCAGTGGAAAAATGGGGTGTTTACTATACAAAAGGGCGTCAGTCAGCTCGATGGTCCAAGCACGGCCCACTCACGTAGTCCCTCAATCGTCTCTCTTTCCTCAAACCTCCGCAACAAATTTAAAAAAGCGTGTCCCAATTTCACCGTGTCCGTCACTGCCCCATCCTCCCAAACCTTACAAAACTGGAGATTGTTGCATTGGAATAGTGTATTAATTCTGCCAGCTAACTAGGCCAACAGCAGTTTTGTGGCTGGCTTGCTGTGTTGCTGCTGCTGCTGCTGCTGCTGCCATGGCACCAGTCTCAAGCTCGGGATGTCGGTGTTGAACTCGGTGGCTATGTCGACTGCAATGCGCTTGGCATCGTTTGAGGCTCCCAGCAACCCTTTCCTCCCCAACCCGGCCACGTACAGACCGCTCTCCCCTTTCCAACCATGAGGGAATGGCTGTCTCGGTAATCCCTCTTCTGAGAAGAATTTGCTGTCATCCTGCAAGCGACATTCACAGAAAATAGAAATAAATCATCCTGTATGCATACCCTGTAAGGTCTTCATCAAGACGATTAGGATAAATCAGAGATGAGAGTGACGATTGGGATATTTCAATCACAGACTAGAGTGAAAATTGGATTAATTCGAGATTAAATGAAGATCGGGATTCATCCAAGATTAGAGTAACGATTAGCGAGTGAAGAATCGACCCTTCGTGCTCAATTGGCCAAACCTGGGCGTTGGAGGAGTTGAAATAAATCATCGAGGAAGCTTTGAGGCAGGTAATTGAACAATTACATTTAGAAGAAATTATCGTACATTTTAGAACGGCAGAGATCTGTTCTGATAAGGATTGTAATGAACTACTAAGTTAGCTAGGATAGTTATGGATAATCCTTTTACCTTGAGCCATTTGGGCACATTGCTTCGGTAGCCTGTGGCAAGGATCACAGCGTCAAAATCCTCACACAAGCCGCCTTCAAATTGTGCCCCAGTGGCAGTAAAGCACTCCACCGCCGGCCTGACCTGCATCAACCACAAGACTCAGAAAATCAGTCCCAATGTAGTTTAGCGTGAATTTAGACTGCATATAGAGTGTCAAAAAGGTAGATTTCATGGCGTTTGGGAAATGGAAGTGGAGAATGGTACCTTGACTTGGCCACTCTTGATGGCCGCGAAGGTGCCCACGTCCAGAATGGGAGTCTTGCCAGTGCTCTCCTTGAGCTGCATTGGGCCCTCTTTCGGACGCCGAATGCCCACGCTGGCCGTGTCGCCTAGCGTCAAGTACGTGTAACCCACCAGCAACCGGTCTGTCAACCACAGCGGCAGATTCTTCATCAAAGTCATCGCCACCAGAAACGTCGACTTGCCGCATATCTCCCGCGGCAGAATGTGGGTCTGCACTCCAGCACACATACTTAAGACTTCCAACTCTCACAAAAGCAGGCTTTCAAAGCTATGCAAAGTCTTCCCTTCTTGCAAAGTCACGACTGTTCACGTGGTTGATGAATCCAAAAACTGCACTGGAGCTAGTAGGCCTACTCTCAAAAACTAGTACCTCGCAAAATCAGAAATTTTTGCTGTCTCGAAAGAGCAATGGAAGTCCTTATTGATCCTAAAACTCCACTGTATAAAACTGTACCCAACTGGCACCTTGCAAGATTAAAAATTGCGCTGCTCTTTCTCACGCTCCGGAAAGTGCAATGTTAGCTGAATCGTGAAGAAACGCGCGCTTGAAAACTCAAAACTGCCAATCCTAAAACTGTGAACTTTTCCAAACTCAAAAACTGGCACCTTGCACGATCGAAAAGTACCATCTTGATTTCACGCTGCACAAAGTGTAATGTCTGACGAATCCTAAACCTGGCGCAAACGTGCAATCTTGCTTGAATCTCGAAACTACGCTAAACTGGAAATTGTGAAAAATGCGAAGGGTCATGGACTTCATGAGGCGAAGTCAGAGAAATGGGGACTTTACCGGACTGCGGACGACGAGGGATGGTGACGCTCCGAAATTGGCTAAGTCGAGTGCGATTTCCATGCCCGTATTGCCACATCCCACAACCAGCACCTTCTTGCTCTGAAACTCCTCGCCGTTTCGGTAGCAGCTGGAATGAATCGTCTTTCCACGAAACGTGTGTTCCCCCGGGAACGCGGGCACCACGGGCTCGGCGTTTTCGCCCGAGGCCACCACGAGCCAGCGCGCTCGGAACTCGCGCTCCCCCGCGTGCACGTGCCACAACCCTGACCTGCTGTCGAACCGCGCTTGGCTCACCCCGTGGTGAAAGAGCGGGCGCAGGTCGAACTTTCTGGCGTACGCCTGCAGGTAATCCACGAACTGGTCGCGTCCGGGGTATGTGGGGAAGTCTGCGGGAAAGGGAAAGAGCGGGAGCTCGCAGAACTGCTTGGGGATGTGCAGGTGCAGACGGTCGTACGTCTTGAGCTGCCAGAGAGAGGCGACGCATGAAGCTTTCTCCAGGATCAGGCTGGGGACGCCGTGGGATTGGAGGCAGGCGGCGGTTGCTAGACCTGAGGGTCCCGCGCCCACGATGATCGCGCCGTGGAAGTACGAGGGGGAGGAAAGCTTCGAGGGGGGCTGGGGTTGCAGGGTGACGAGGGAGGTGCGCCAATACTCCCTGCCGCAGCTGGTGTGGGGCGGCATATTTTTTGGTTTGTTGGGAACTGAAGGGAGCTCACTATACTAAAACTAGAGACGAATGAAACGAAACGAAACTCACACAAAGAACGAGACTCGAAAATGAATAAAACGGTTTCAATCAACGTCCTCGTAAGGATAAACGCCTGGAACAGAACTAGAATTCTCACACTCCAGCGAAAGTCTAAAAAATAGACGTTCAACCAATACACTTCGCTCGGTGTACCCCGTTCGTAATAACAACGTACGTCTGCAATGGAACTAGAATTCTCACACTCCAGAAAAAACTGACAAACTAGACTAACAATCAATCAACGTTCTGAGGGACCTGTTGGTGACACCAAAACTAGAATTTTCACACTCCAGTAAGAGTCCCAGAACTGGACTACCAATCAAATGGACTCGGCGAACACGTTGGAAACGGCGTCTGTATCAGAACTAGAATCCTCACACTCGAGCATATTGACCTGGAGCTTCCTCTACTTTTCGAAATGCTCCATCTCACCGGCTTGCAATCGATCGAAACGAATGAGTCGATCAATCCAACTGCGGCCTACTCATAAGTGCCACTGGTTCCAAGCTTTGAAATGGGTGCTAAATGCACAACTACAAGTTGCAGCTGATCTGGAGTTCAGGTTCCACCCCTAGCTCGCTCCTGGCCAACTCAAAAGAGCCTGCAGGAATAAACCTCGGGATCCAGCGAACATATATAGTAACGCAACTACACACAGCGTTGATCAATACGAAAAGTGCTAATTGGAACTAGTGTAGAAAGTAAGTACGTGTTGGGTCGTGTCGGGGTTCGCTCATGAAGGTGGTTCTGGCTTGTCTATGGGCGCCGTTGCGGCCTTGCGAGATTGCTCTCTGATGAATTCTAGGACATGGAAATGGCAAGGGGTGGGTCTAGATAGAAAGCCAACAGACTTATATAGGGAGGGGGGGCTGTTTCTACGGCGCATCATCGGAGCACCCTTTTTTCATCTGCCCGGAGTCTCCGCCGCTGCCCCCCTCTCCGAGTCTTGGGGAACTTGGCGTCCTGTTCAAAGACCCCATTTTCCCAACTCAAGTCCCACCGCAGAGAGGCGAACTCCAGTCCGAAAGATTGGCGTGAATGAAGTGTTGGGGTACTCTGTTGGGAATGGCTCAATTATCTAACTCCCATGGACCTACATGGGAAATTCCATTTTTGCTGTTCGTATTAAGATTCGTAGGAGGCAGCCTTTATAAAGAATCAATATACATGCTCCTTCCTTCAAGAAATTCTCAAGTCACCATTTGACGACAAGGTGATTTGACCCCATCATAGTTGTGTGGATTATGGTAGTAATCCCTGTCAATGCTTACACTAAATAGTGAAATTAGGTTGCCCCACACTAAATTCTCGACATTCCACACTATATAAATATGTACAGTTAGTATAGATGGATGCAGTAATGTAGGAACCATGTGTGTTGCATGGGTTGGTGCACTGGTTCATGACTCGGGTTTAGAGAATTGTTTGTGCCTCCATCTGGACAAGTGGTGAGTCATGAGGTAACTTTCTTGAGTAAGGCAACCTAATTGTTCAGGCAACCTAATGTCACTATTTAGTGTAGGTTTGAACTCATGACTTCACCATCATAAATTGTTCTTGCTTTTGCTTGCTTTGTCTCATTCTAGCATCAAGAATCTTTTATATTTCTTTTAGGCATCCTTGCTTTGAAGAGGAGGAGGAATGTAGATAAGATTTGGTGTGAGAAAAATTCTTACAAAAATTTCATTGTCAGAATTCTTTTTTGCTTTGCTTACCATCTCAGACATGAACTAATTTAGAACCTTGTATGAAAATCATGGAGTATTTGAGCGGGTAAATATTTTATGTCATTGAAGAATAGGCCAAAAAAAATGATTTCACAACATACTTGAATGTATTGTACCTCATACATTTCATTCAATTTCCACAATAAACTTTTGAAACATTCATCATACACCATTAGTGGAGATGTGATTCTAGAGCATCATGCTCAAACATTGTAGTTTGGTGCTCATATAGTCCTAGAACACTAAGCTTTAATAAGTAAGCTAACATTGTAGCCTAGTGCTCCATGGTCTCATTCTACTAGTAGACCCACTAGATGCTATTCCTTGTAGAGGTCAAGAATACTTCAATGCATTGCATTGATTGGTTGAATAAGAGGTTGCACTTGAATAAGAATAAGGTGAATGTTTTGAATCCTTTATTTCTTCCGTGAAATAAAAAAGCTACAATAAAGCTACCAAAGGTGTGGCATTGTTACTTGTGTATTAAGACTGCAGATTCATTGTATGTATTATGTAGGCTAATTCATAATGATATTCCTGATATAAATTAGCACAATTAGTTTAATCCTTAAAAGACAAAGTGTTGTATTTTAGCAACGTAGCAATTTTGAGCAAGTCATTGTGAATGCATTTTGTGTATTTGGATATGAGATTTTTACACAAGATGTGAATGAGAAGTGCGTTTCAAGAGAAAAAAAAGTTTTAATAAATGATTAAAAAGTTCAACTTTATATTCAAAATAGGAAATGACTAGCCACGGTGGACACATCTAACCTCTAAAGGATCATTTTTCCCTTAGGGGACAAATCGGATTACAAAGAAGTACCTATTCTCAATTTTTGTCATGATTTTTTGAAATTTTTTTTGAAGATAGAAAATTTGATTATCTTTTAGTATCATGTCTTTTAAGGATCAAACTAATTGTGCTAATTTATATCAGGAATATCAAAGAATCTAATTCATGGGAATTAAACTAATTGGATTTAAATTAATTATGCTAATTTATATCAGGAATAATCTAATTGGATTAAACTAATTGTGAATAATTGAAAATAATATTCCCATGAATTAGATTATCAAAAGAAATGATATTCCCATGAATTAATTTATATCATTTTGAATAGAAAAATTGATTATCTTATATGGGAATATCATTTTCTTTTCAATTGGTGCCCAGGAACAAAAGTTATGCCCAAATAAGCTTAAAGTAGGACAAACCAAGTAGCAAAAAAAATTCAAAATTTTGAATTAAATTTTTTTCTCTTACATTTTATTTTTTTTTACATGGAAAGCTTTTATTCATTTGATTTGAATAAGTGATGTGAAAGTTATGGACAATCTTGTTTTTCAAGCAATCCTTGGAAAAATAACTTGTAGGACTCATTTCTAAATATAATTTCTACAATTTCAAAAATAATTCTACATGGTTTAGTTTCCTTGCTAGAACAATGTCACCACTAGGATTAGTGCATTTTAATTCCATGTTAGAGATATTAATCATTTAAATTTTTCTTCTATCTTGTAACTTTTACTTAGCAATTTTTTTAAGAATGAAAATTAAGTTTTTTGAATTTTTTTTCCTAGACTCTCAAATAATTCCTTCACTATAAATATTTAAACATCAAAAATCTATAGTGCAAAAAATTTAAGTCAAGAAGGTTCAAAGTCAAATAATCTAGTCTTACAATGTGCAAAAAGCCCTTCTTTTCTTCACTTTAAATGTAGATATCTTGCAATCTATTGAATTAGCTTTAAACTTAAATAGATCCTAAATTCTTTTAATATATGAAAGAAGGCAATTGGGCAACCAATTTTCATTTAGAAAAATTAAGTGGACACACCTTGGCTTTGAAAAGGACTCTCTATGGCTCTTATTCCATCTATTGGCAAAGTATGAACTAATATTTGACATATCTTATTATATTCACATTGTTGGCAGTCCATTTTAGAACCACTTATTATCTATTTTAGTGCTCCCTAAAGGAACTAATTAAAGAAGAAGATTGCAATAAGAGCTTGCTACTATATTTCATGAAAAGACAAGATGAATCTCTTATTAAGTATGAGATTGTTCAATACTTCAATGCATATTGGTTATCTTTCACCAAAATATTGTTTTCTATAATAGAAACCAAATTGATCATAAATATAGATCCCTTTTGCACTCTTCTCTAAAATGTGATCAAATTTTTAAAACCATCTTTGACTACTTGGATCATTTCAAGAAACACCTCTTGTTTTTGTCTCCAAAAGGCCTATTTCAGTGAGTATGATGATTTTTAAAATTATTATTATTTAATTGAAATAATATATGCATAATTTGTAAAGAATTGTAAATAATATGTGTGAAAATTCAAGTTTAGAAGAATTTATTTCTAAAAGTTATGCACAAAAATGAAGCAATAGAAAATACTAAAATAATAGATATTTTGATGTTTGATTTGTAGAAAATAGCAAAAGACTTCAAAAAATTAAAACTAAAAGAAGATTCATTTTTTCTAATTTGAAGATGTTCTTTCTCAACTATTTGCATGCTACATTTAACTACTTCTGGACTTTTGAAAGTCCAGAATTCATAATGGTCATTGGGAGATGCATCAAAGGATCTATCCAAAACATCAGGGGATTTAAATTTTCATCGGGGGATCAGTTTAAAACATCAAGAGATCTATACCAACATCAAAAGATCTCCCAATCTTTACAAACATCGGGAGATCTCCCAATGTTTTGAATTCAGTGAATAGTCCAAAATTCAATGAATAGTCCAGAAGTAGTTAAATGTGGCATTTGCATCTTTGGGGGACAAAATTGTATTATTTGGATTTGTACACTTTGAGCACATGTGGAAGGTGAATACTTTACTATTTTTAGAAAATCTATTTGTGATCTTATACAACTTTAGTAGAAATCTTCATCTTCCAATTTTAACCTTCCAATTCATATTATTGGGTCAAAAATAGTACTAAATCCCCTCAATATAGTAAAGATAGACATCCAATTGGGGACTTTTTAAAATAATAAAATAATTTTTAATAATTTTTAAATATGAAATGATTTTTAATTTAAAAAATTAAAGGATATAATTACAATCAAAAAAACTAATTTTGAAAAATTATTTAATTTCTACAATTACAATACAAACCTTTATTTTAAATTCCATACAAAAATGACACATGATGCAAAAGTTATGAGTAAAAGAAAAACATTTCTAAGGCTAAGGAAAAATAAAGGATAAGTGTTTCTTGCAATTATCTACTTTGCTATGTGTTTACTATTCACTATAAGAAATTTGTGTTTTAGATGAAGGATTTTATGATTTTTTTTGCAATATTTTAAAATTAGAATTTTTTTAAATGTCTTCATTTTCCTTTCAAATATTCATTTGGATTCAAGTATAGTGACAAAATTAAATATATACACTTGCAGATAACATTCAATTCAACAAACCATGTTTTTATATCAACAATAACATTCAACATATCATCAAGATGAGGAACATTTAAGTTCAAAGAGGAACATTCTAGTGTCTTCACAATCCACAATCAACTACATTTAGACACCACTTCTATAGCCTTTGCGCTTAGCTAATGCAACTATTGACAATTCCACCCTGACATCCACCTTCAAATCAAAGAGAAAATCTAGTGTGATCTAACCTACACAAGTGCCACCAACGAAACTACCTTGAAGTGAGATGTCAAAGATTCCTTGACTAAAAAAATAAATATGAAAGAGAACTTCTATCCTTCTTCATTTTGTCAATATGCCAACCTCCTTTGCATAACTGGTTAGTAAAAAAAATTGTAGCATGATATTGTAAATTTACCTTTTCATGTGTGCACAACTCGCAAGAGATGATCTCTTGCCTTGCCAAAATGCAAGACATCATGGTTTGTATCTTGTGCCTTTAAATGAGGTAGAACTTTAATTGCGGGCCATGGATCCACAAATCACAACTCTAACTCCAAAATCGACAACCCTTGTTTGACAAAGAAAAAAGACAAAGTCCACTCTACAAATCAACCCAACTACCATTACAAGAGCTCAAATCTACTACTAGGAGAGGCTAATTCTAACTACCTAGAGTCATAAGAGAATGACATTGGAGATTGTAGGGACTCCAATTGCAACAAAATGTACAAAGAAACACATTAAGGCAAAGACTTCAACACTACAATCAACTAGAAGATACAACTTGGTCCTCATAGCTCTTGCATGATTCAAGTGCATTCAGCATATATAGCAAGTCTTGACACATTGCAAAATATAGTGATGGTCTTCCACATGCATTGGAAGAAGAAAGAATTCAAGAAAATTGACGTGATGAGTAACAAGGAGATCATTGGAGACTACATGGCAAGCAAGGTGATCCAGGTGATGGTGAGGTGCACTTAGGTCACTTGCAATTAAACATATGGCAAGCAAAGACATGTCCATCTAAGTGAAAAATAGTTGGTAATGGCACAGAGGATTAGGTCAATTATAGCAAATGGGAATCAATACCATGTACAACTACATCAAAGGCAAAGGGGATCCAACTTCAGTACCAAGTTGTTAGATGAACATGCCATCTTAAATTCTTTGGATTGGAGGGATTGAAGGTCTAGAGGTTGGGGAAGATTTGTATTGATATAGAATACTACGTGGTTTGGAGCCCCAACATGCTACAAGGAATTTCTTCATATAAACAAGAAAGACTTTGAGACTTTAGGGGAAATAATGGATTACCGAAGATTGTAAAGGTAGAAAATAATTCCAACTTTGATGTAAATAAACATTATTTTACAAAAATGATGGCATTGGTTATGCATGTGAAAATGATGATGAGGGGTACCCAAAAAATCTAACTAGTATAAAGCATGTAATGGAATTCAACATGGTCCTAGCACAATTTCACATGCTTTCCAAAGTCAAGGCAATTTATAGGTGTTTTGTGTGCAAAACAAGATTTCTAGAAGGTGCCAACTTTCACCCATTTGTTCTCTTTGTTTTGACTTTAACATCTTGTACAAAAGATTGTCATAGAAACAAATCGATATGTTGTAGTGCCACATGAACAAAGGGTTGCACCAAGAAAGCTAGAGGGGTTGCCATTCATATGGTATAACGTTTTTTATTGTCTTACAAGGTAATACATGCGAAGTACTTTGTAAATTCATTTTTGAAAAACACTTACAATTTTGATATTTATTGTAGAGCAAATCACAATATTGTACAAAATGAGACACTCTAAGTAGTACATGGCAAGGCTATTAGAGTGCATATTGTGGTAATGAAATTGGTGGATGAATGGACTAGAAGAAAAGGGAATTATCATGGTCACAAACAACTATTTCTTTAATGTGGGATTGTTTACAAAGTTGATTGCATTATTAATATATTCAAATGGGATGATGAGGTTGAATAGAGTAGGCTTACCACTAGATTGAAGACCTTGACGAATTGAATCCTCTCAAGACACATTGTAGTGGAAAATATAATTAGAGTTGGAAAATTAGTGTTTTTTGGAAGGCCAAATGGCCAGTTTTTTTCATTTCTACTGAGGCATGCATTGCCTGTTGTATTTCTTTGTGTGTTGGTTCCTATAGTTTCTTATAGAAACAAAGTTGTACGAGGTAGTATCCCAACCTCTTTTGTGCATTTGGAATATATAGCTCACATGAGAGGGTAGATGTGGCGGATCAATTACTATACTTTGAAGTCCTTGATCTCCTAAAGTTTTTAGAGTTTGATGTTGATAAGTTCAAGGTGGATAGAACTTGAAGGTGATTCAAAGATCCAACAGTTACATTTTCAAAAAAATATGGTCATTTTCTATTTGGAGTTCAATCTCAATACACAGCCATTTTCAACCCACTTTCACATCCTCGACATTCAAAACCTTTAGGGGTTAATCAATTGACATGATAAATAAACTTAACTATCCAAATATATGAAGATGATGGTAGAACATAATTGAAATTCACATTGAAGTTGTAAATGCAATCAAAGTAAGCAACCTTTAAAAGTGTATTAGTCAAAGATTCAAATTCGTATAAACCTTTAAAAGCTTATAAGTTATAGATTTCAAATGTGGTTGATATCTAGAATTTTTGTGAAATTATTGTTGTCAATAATTCTACTAATTGTTATCAAAGTAGATAAATAATGCATTTACATTTGGAAGTTTGAACTAGCAAGCATATCTTTTACATAATAAGAACCATAATTTGCATGAAGACACAATGCCCTATACTACTTATAATTTAAAGTAGTATATATCATATTTATTATAGTAGTTTTATTTCCAACTGTTAAATTTCTACTTTACAACACTTCCAAGAATAACATTCTTAGGTAGTCTTTGCAAAGTCCCTTCTCAGTTGTGGTCCCATCCAAAAATCAAGAACAAACTAAAATTCTACATTTAAGATTTCAATTCAATTGAAGACCTTCACATAATTCTCATGACAATATAGATGGAATAATTCTTCTAACGGTATCACCTTAGACAAAATAATTCCATCTATAATATCAATATAGAAAGACACCCAACTCATAACTGCTTCAAAAATGCTACATATTATGTATCATGACACCTCAAATTTTACTCATAAACAAATAAAAATCAAGGGGTCTCACAGGAAGAAAATGCAAGGAGCTAGAAGAATTTGTGGTAATGTTTTTAGTTTAGAAGTTGAGGTCCAAAGGTAATAAGGTTAATTGGAGCCCATTGTGGGCAAAATGGGTGCAAGCCCATTATTAGAAAGAATGTAAGGATGATGTACATTCAAGTTTTAAATGTACACCGCTACTATAATTTTGCCCACACTTGCTGCAAAAATAGTGTCCCAATTTCTATAGGTCTAAGAGGCAATTAACCCTTTAATGACTAAAAAGCCCAAAGTGGACCTCATATTTTTTAAGCAATTTTGAAGAGTTTATGTGAATTTTTAAAATCTATTTTAATAATTATATACTTAAACCAATGCATGCAATGTTTTTAATTCAAGCTAATGATATAATAAAAAATTTCATTTACATTATACTTTCTACAATATAATCAATCAAAGTATGCAACTTAAAATCATGAATTCTTAGTACTTCAAGGATTAATCCTCCCCCCAAGGCTTTGTCCATGCAAACCGGATTGAGTTGTTTTTCCACTTGCTTTTTAATTCCACCGCTCTTTTATTTATATATATATATATATAGTCAGAGTGGGACGGGCAGCCCTTTGAAAAAAAGATGACTGCAGCCACTGTGGTTTAAAAATAGTTAGCATTATGATGACCGCCGCCAAGCGCCCAGGCTTCCTGTTTTTGGATAATACTCACGGGGTGTTCATGTACCCATTGTAAACATTCTCGTTCTGCCTCTGCTATTATGCTCAACTATGTCATTAGTGTCCATTGTTTACCCCCTAAAGGAGCAAACGGCGTTTTTTTGACAACATAACAATTTTGGGCAGCTAACTATGAATGGAATTTTCTTTTCTTTTCATTGAAATTTTCACACAACATGTGCCCAACCTATTGATGGTCATCCATTGGATGCAAAACGTCTGCCTAGACGTTTAAGGGTTAAACACCCTCAATTGAAAACAACAATAAGGCACAAAGGACCTCTCTATGTAGGATAGAAGTGCAACTATTCATCCTTGGAATTTTGCAAGGAAAGGGGAGGTCTTCTATAGTAGTTTGTCTTGCAATGAGTGCTTTTACAACTTTTTAAGCCAATGCTTCATACAATCATAAAAATTGATGATTTCCAAGGTCATGTCGTTGTCCTTTAAGGATTAAGATATGGTCATTTATCTCTATCCCCCTTTAATATCACACCTTCTCATCTCTCACCAATATGTAGGAACACGCACAACACCAACATCAAAACTTGTTGTAACTTAATTAACCCCTAAAGTTTTTAAAGTTTTTTTTTGAAACACATAACACCTAAAATCTTATGACTATGTTTTAGGAAAAATCACTCCAAAATTATCATTTCTAGTTTTTGTAGATGAAAAATAATCATTCTTCTTACAAATAGGGATTTTTATTTTAGTGATTTTTTGCTAAAAAGCAATGATTTTCTTGGACTAGGGAATCTTGGGCAAAATATTACTACATTTTAGTGGATGAAATTGCCAATTTGCTACCAAATTTGGGATAGTATCACTCAATACCATTCTATTCTCAATGAATGTACATTATTTTGGATGAATATATGAAATTTCATCCATAGATTACAAGTTTCATCCACTTCTATGGATGTAAATAGCTTCATCCCTCTCACACATCCAATCGTATGATCTTGTGCTAGACTAATACAAGAGTGTGTTCCCTTAAATGGCTTGCATGAATCGCCCCCCTCACTTGTCCGTGAAGGGAAATGCTGAATTTTTTTTCTTATCTTCCACACATGATAAAATCTGCAAAGTTCGATATCATTGTTACGATGTTATAAGTAATTTAGTTAAGTACAAACGTGATAGAGAGTTGTAAAAAGAGTTTTAGAACATGAAATTCCCGTGTGTTAACCCCAAGTGCTTTATTTACATCTAACATTAGGGGTATTCAATGTCAAACTCCATATTGTCACTTGTAATATGGTCGCCCAAGCTTTTGACATAAAAAAAGAGGTCTGGGTGGATGAGATTGTGTGATTTGCAGCTCTAATTTCCTGGACCCCTAAATCTCGGAAGACCGTCCCTGGGAACAGTTGGTCTTCATTACCAATCCCTTGATTAACTCCCCCAAGTTGCGATTAGAATACCCATAGAGTGTATTCCAGAGATTTAATTTGGTACAACAACAACTAGCCCACTGTTGCGGCAATATCTGTATTTCTTACAGGTTTGCAGGCAATTAGCCAGAAAACATGTGCTCCGTACGTCAAATGGCAAGAAATTCATTTGGCGCTCATCGCAACGACCCTCACGATCTCATCATGTAAGCTCAACCCTTTACGTACGAAGAAGCCCAAATTGGGTTTCATGCTTTTTTTTTTAAAGCAATTTTGAAGAGTTTATACAAGGGTTTTGATTTATTTATTTGAATCATTATTTTTTGTAAACCAATGCATGTAATGTTGTTTGCTCAAGCTAATGATATAATAAAAAAAAATCCATTTGGATTAATACTTTTTATGATATGTTCAATCAGAGACGGCAAACTTAAAATCATGGATGCTTAATATGTAAAGGGTTAACTTCTTGTCGCTCAAGGGGACAAAAAGTATCCACTGTGAATTGAAAAAAGAACCACGATCAAACATTGTAGGAAAAAAATCCAACTGCTCCATTTTGGATTTTGATGTTGCACTTACTACACAATGAAGTTGCTCACTTGTTTCAAAGGTGGAAGTGTCAAATTCCACCTTGATTTTCGTGTGGAAGACTTTGGGGGGAGAGTGGTGCACTCATGGGTCAAATAGACCATGGCCGGTGAAGAGATGATTTCATTTGAGGAACTGGGGTTGTGTATAATAAAATATATATTATTCTACATGTTGGAGTTGTATAGGCTCATCAATCTCTATGACCAATCACAACTCTTGCAAACCCTATTGCACATGCATAGAACACATCTACAACAGATAGCATCCTACTCAAGGACTTTCACACACGTTGTATTACATAATATAGTTAACCAATGTTATGAGCCTCCCTTTTGCTCCCTTAAATGCATGAAGCCCCTGAGTGGGCCAATACCAGTCACTCTTGATTTAAACTTAATAGGTTCCAAGATATTCATGTAGCCTTCATAACGTAGGGAAAGGAGGTATGTTGTTTTACAATATCAAGATCTCAAGGTTGGTCAATGGTTCGTTGTTTATTAATTTTTAATTATTCTACAATGAATGCTATAAATCCATCATTTAAAGAAGTGAGTTTTTAATAGTTCAAAGAATAAATTAAATAGCCTCTCAATTCCACCATTCACAATTCCATCCACCATGCTACAATTCTATATTACACCCTTAGCTAACAATTATTACAAGAGTTGGTTCACCTCCAAATTTTCCACCTTAAAAAGAACGTTTGAAATAATTATTTAGAATCAAATGATAAAATATGGCAATTTTGGATTCATGTTTGGATCCTAACCCTAAAATAGCCATAAAAGTAGAAAGATACACGAACATGAAAAAAAAAAGATTTATATATTTATCCAAAAGGTGAATTTTCTTAAAGTCAACCCCACCCTTGCAATAAATGCGCCCACCAAGCCGTCTCTTGTTGATTGATTGCTTTTAAGTTAGAGGGGAAAAAGGGGAAAAAAAAACCCTTAAAAAACCAAAGATAATTTTTTTTTTAATGTTCGTTTGAATTGGCTTGTGGCGGGAGTGATGGGATTTATTAGGGCAAAGATTGGTGGAATGTTGTTGGAGGTCATGGCGGGGCTGGTTTCTGTCCAGATGCTTCCATTTGACCAACACATGGCATGGCCTAAAAGTTATCTGCTGCAGGAAAAATGCTGAAATCGCTCAATGTTCTCCGTTATCGCCTTCATGATATATTTATATTCTAGATTGAATCAAAATTGAATCTACCCCTGCAATAGATTGGTTTTACTTTGAGCCAATCCTAAGCTGACTTATCAAAGTCTCAACTGTAGATAAATAAGACTTGCACATTGCTTCTAGAGTGAATTATTTTGGGTTTGAAAAACTTGAAGAATTTTGGATCATCTTCAGGCTACAGGTCTGATTTGCACAAATCACTCACTGTCTTGTACGTGACTGAAAAAAAAACTGGGGGAACCATGCATGTAAGCTTGTGTACAATGAATGGGGATCTAATGAATAGTCCTTGTAAAATTTTAAAAAAAATTTAAAGTTCAAAAAACAGTTTTTAAAAAGAAAAAGGGAAAAAAAAGAAAAAGAAGAAGTTGGCACTCCTTTTCATTTCACTATTAATTAGGATGTTAGAATTGGTGCTTGCTTTTACATCGCTCTCCAATTATGTCCCATTATTGTTAACCTGGTAACGTACCTCCCTCTCTATTGTACCATCCTCTCTACTGTACCTCCCTCTCTATTGTACCTTCATTGAGCGGGGTTCTGCTGGTACCTCCCCTGGAAGCTTATTTGTCAAACTCTCTTTCAACCATGATAACTCCATGTCTCCATCATCACAAGCCCACCAAAAGTCTAATGGCAATGAAGGAGAAGTTGAGACATGGCGTAGCACTAAGCCTGCACTATGAAAAATAATGAGCCATCACGAAGATTAAAAATATAATAACAACAATAATTTTTCTACATGGGAAGCTTTGATTCATTTTATTTGGATTGGTGATGTGAAAATTATAGACAATCCTGTTTTTTAGGCAATCTAAGCATCTTTTTGAAAAAAAATAATTTATTAGATTCATTTCTAAATGCAATTTTCACCATTTTTCAAAAAAATTTGTTTGACGAGGTTAAGTTTTCTATTTAGAACAATCTCACCATTGAGATTATTGTGTTTCAATCCCATCTTAGAGCTATTGATGATTTAGTTTTTCTTTCAATCTTGGACCTATTTCTACTTAACAATTTCTTTAAGAATGAAAATTAAGTTTGTTTTTCTGAAAAAAAAGAAAATATTGGACTTTCGACTCAATTTTCCAACACAATATTTTTTTTAATTCAAAGTCTATAGTGCAATTTTTTTCTACAAATGGTGGTCAAAGTCATCTGAAATTGCAAGCTAGTGTTCAAATAACTTCTTTTTTTCCAACTTTGAATGCTAATATCTTTCAATTTGTGCGGTCAAACTTCATGAAATTCTTCCTACATGATTCTTAGACAAGTAAAGTACAAGATCATATGGTTTGATTCAAAAAATTATTATTATTGTTTTATTAGGTGAATGCAAGAAAAATGGCAATATTGAGTAGCTTTTTGTGTAGTTTTCTGACAAAACAATGGTCTTGGGCCTTTAGGGGTTAAGGCCAAATCCAAATTTTGGGGGAATTAGAAGGTGAATATTATACCCAACTATCAAGATTGACATTTCATGCCAAATAATTGATGAAAGTTGTGAAAAGTGGTTCAACAATCGCTTTTAGAATAAATCAAATTTCAATTTATTTATTTTTCAAGAATTTGATGCCTTAAACTACATGAATATTAAGAAAATGACAATTTTTATTTAGAAATTTATATGTGGTAACCAATTTGAAGTACATTGGTAACTGTAATTTGCCAATGCCACCACAATTTTTGTTTTTCTAGCTAGCTTACGATGTGATTTGTTTTCTATGTCCGATGTCTAAATTTGAATTCTCTTGTACCCATGCAAAGTACTTTTGAATGCACTTCCAATGAAATAAAATTCCAAGTACCAATTATAAAGAAGGGTCATTTTTTTTTTCTTTTAATTTAAATTTATTTTGACACACAAGTAAAGGAGGATCTTTTTAAAAGGGTCAGTCAAAAATTGAGAAGTTCATTTGGAGGGGCCTATTCCGGTCTGGATTGGTGATGGTCTGCTACGTAACCAATTAATTAAATAAATTAAAAAACTGAGTTATGTGATAGGTGGGACGTGGAACAATGTAGGTGCACTTTTACACTTTGTCTGCGCATTGAATGAGAATGTAGGTTCGTTAGGAAAAGAACCAATTAAGGGTCAACAGGTGCTTTTTCTACTTCAACTGGGTTAATTTCGCTTGCAGAGTCATATGAGAAATAAGGTAAGAGCCAAACCGATAAAAACCTGAATGAAAATTCTCTATAAAGCTCAGTTATCAATGGATACTCTCAGTTAAGTATTCATTACATTTTTACCTGGCCTACAATAATAATAATTTTTTAAATGATCGATTGGTAATTTATCTAAGGTTCTCCGTCATTATGAATTGTTTATGGGAATATAAATTAACTCATCTGTAACTATTTGCGCGTTCTTCCTGTGATTGTTCCCGAAAAAAGATTTTAAAAAGAAAATGCAAATTATGTTGTTGAACTATGTCTTTTGCAATTCAAAGTTTATGAGGACTTGTTGGGTTAATCCTAAAATCATGAGAAAAGAGAGCCCCATTCCATTGTGTGGATGATGAGTATTTTCAAGAGTTTATTGTGGGAGCTTTCAAAAGTGAATGAAAAAAAAATGTTTGTCTATTCTCCAGCGACATGAGCTACTGTGATCATTTGGTGTTGCATGGATTTTGTGCAAGGTTTTGAATTACTTTACGTACAAATGAAAAATAAAAATGAAAGTTTTCTATATGGAGTCTTCTCAAACTAGGATTTTTTTATCTCATATTGTGCACTAATTGTGCACTAATTCTTTCAAAATATTCAAAAAAATTACGATTTTAAAAATACATTGAAAAATCAACTTAAAGGCTTATAGTGATGGATTTACCCCCCTAAGAATCCTTGCCTCTAAAATTAATTTTGTCTTGGTTAAGTTAGTTGGAAATATCCATTTTAAGTATTTGATTTAAACTCTATAGGACCATTGTCTCTTTGGGGGACATATTGGATTTCAAACAAGTACCTACAAGGCTTAATTTTTGTCATATTTTTTTGAATTTTTCTTTGAAAATAGAAAAAATGATTATTTTCGTGGAAATATAATTTTTTTTTCAATTGATGCCCGGAAACATAAGCTATGCCCATATAATCTCAAAACAAGGGAGACTGGATAATAACAAAAATTTAAAAATTTTGAATTTGAAAAAAAAAATTCAAATTTTTTTTTAGCTCTTTTTGTCTTTGTTTTTTCAATTGTGATCGTTTTTCTTCATTGTCTAGCTTGCTTTTTATAGTATTTTTTTTCAATGCAATGGTTCTTCCATTTATTCAAACAAAATAAAAAGAACCAATGCATTTTGATTCCATCTCAGAGATATTAATAATTCAGATTTTCCTTCTACCTCAAACCTATAAGAATAAAAATTGATTTCCCCCCAGATTCTCAATTGAATCCCCCCCCCTCCCTATAAAGATTTAAACTTCAAAGCTTTATAGTGCAAAAATCAAGTTAAGAAGGTTCAAAGTCAAATAATCGAGTCCCACATTGTGCAAAAAAACTTGTTTTCTTCATTTTAAATGCAAATATCTTGCAATCTATGTGGTCAATTTTTTTTAATTTACTCCACACATTCTCGTACTCGTCAGGCATAAGATCCTACAATTAGATGTGCAACAAAAGAACCAATTTTCAAATTTCTTTACTCTTTGCAATAGAAATGACAATTTTGAGTGTTTTTTGGCAAAAATAAAAGACCTTGGTCCTTAGTGGTAAAACATAGAAAATGAAATGCAACAAATTCTGTTTGGGTCCAATTGAAGATTAGCACTAGGCTTCAAGAATGTAGGGTCTGGTTTTAGAAACCGATTTTGTTCTTGCATTTTCCCAAAGGTAAGAATTGGGAGTGGAGGTTTAATTTTTTAGTTTAATTTTTTTGCCATGGAGGTCCTAATTTTTTGTAGAAGTGGAGGACTGGGATAGAACTGAACTGTAGAATAAGAGAGCCGTCACAAACCGTTTAGAAATAATAGGCCAATCATTGGCATTAATATCCATCACTGTGTGGTAGGACAACACTGTATATCAAACAGTTCTATAAAACTATTCTTTATTGCACGTCCATCGTTCATTTCTTAACCACATTTGTACATGTTGATGTACTGTACTGGGGTAGTTTCCCCCCTACAAATTTTCTCTTAAATTTTAAAAAAACAAAAAACTTAGAAGGCTGTTGTATTATCTACGGTGCAACCACTGGGTACCGTGTACCGGTATATGCTACCGAAGGTACCGTGTATGCTACATACTGAGTGTGAAAGCAAGCCTCCACCGGACTTGTTTTACACTATGGTAGAAGCACCAGTAGTCGATCATTTGAGTGATTTTAAATTTTTTTTAATTTAATTCTTTTTGAAAAAGACACCAATTGAATTAAAAGGAGGACATTTGAGCGATTTGGAGCAGATGGTGAGGAGTATAAGGTGGTGCAAATTTTTCCCATATAGGAAGATAGGAAATATGGGGACAACAAAATTTTTAAATTTTATTTACGAAATTGAAATTATTGTAAATTTTGGGAGGCAAAAAGTACTTTTCCTTGTTCACTCTTCAAGACATGTGTCATAACCTTATTAGTCCCAACCTTGAAAAGGCTAAAAATATATATATTTTAAGATTCAAGCTAGAAATAGCACACCCTACATGTTGGGTAGTAGACATGGTGGACAATTGGTGATTTTACCTTATTATAGAAATTCACAATAAGATAGTAATGTAGGTACCCCTAAACCTCCACTTTTTGCTATTGTGCATATTACCACTATTAGACTAGTTAAATTTTAATATTTTTTTGTTGTCAAGTAAAAAAAGGTTCCAATGCACCAAAAAAACATGACATTTGGATACTATATGCAAAAATTAGGAAGGAACAAAGCTTGGTTCTAAAATAGTTTCTTCTACCTCTTTGGGTACATAATTGTGTTTGGAGATCATAGTGAAGATGGAAGTTTAGGGTCAATAGTACATTTGGAGAGGTCCACCTTAACTCCTCACTATTATAAGTGATTGTTAACTAGTTCAAACATTTTTTTACTTGGGGATTGGGATAATCCTTCCTATGGTGCTTAGGAGTGAATTTAGTTTAATCTACAAAGAATCATTTGCTCAGCTAGGAAGTTGCAACACTAATTTCATTGGTTGGCTAGGAAGTTGACATGCAATGAGCTCCCATTTGGAGGGAGCAAAAAGTCCCCCCTCCCAATGTTGGTTAATAATATTATCTATCTCTTCACGTCTCAAAATAATGTATAATATTATATTTTGCATTATCTCATATGTATTTTAGGGCAAAGTATTAAAAATGTATCTATTGACTTTTGTATAAAAAAATTAATTGATATGCACATAAAACGCATACCATTTGTGCGGTGATAAACTCAAGGCATTACTTTCAATTTTTGAAAGGAGGATAATTTGCAATATTGACAAATGCAATGAAGCCATGGACATCTATAAATATGTAAGTGAAGGACAATACATAATTTATTCATCCAAAATTATATACCTTCATCCAAATGTGGCAATGTGATCCCATTTTGAATGCAATATAGATTGCCCTAATGATTTTATCTAGAAAATGTCACAAATACAAAATGTTTGTTGAGCTCATTTGGTCTACTAGTGTACATTTTCATTCATATTTCATGACCTAAAAGACAATGATTTATAGGGTAAAATTTGTCCTAGTTAATGGACTAAAAATGTCATTTAGATGGTCAAATGTGTTCTTTTTAATATTGGAGAATGGATGGTCTTCATCTACATTTTTGTATTCAACTTTAATAATGCTATGTTGACATCATTTAGTTAAGTCTAAGTCTTTTTAATTCCTTTTTGATTTTATAAGTGTTAGTTTATCAAAAAAATGGTACACCTATAGAATGTTTATCAATACTTTAAGTTGTTTTTTCCTATAAAACTTGATTTTGAAATTCAAAATTATTTCTTTTGGTTTGAGCAAAACTAGCAAAATAAATCTTCTAATGTGTAATTTCTACTCTGCTTCAATATTTTTCTTGAAATGGATTTATTGAATAACATTTCAAGTAAGTAGTGTAAGCTCCCCAAATTAAGTTTCACCTTGCTTCAATGGGTGCTTTGTGAACCTCGAGTCCCTTTCGAACAAAAACAATTGATTGCAAGTTCCACAATTTAAATCTCTAAATGCTCAAGGCTTTTTTTAAGCTTCTTGGAATTTGTTCTAAGTTGAATTTGAATTTGAACCCTACAAATTAAAACTAGACATGTTAGAGATCATATGGGAATATATATATATATATATATATATATATATATATATATATATATATATATATATATATATATATATAACTTAAGTCAACTAAAAGACTATAATGTTTGATCATAAAGGTGACTGCAAAAATTGTGAAAGTAATTTGAAGTCTTTCTATCCTCTCTTCACATGTCAAATCTAAAAATTGGTCACCAAAAAAATACAAGGTTAAAGGACATAACATGCATAACTTCAATCAATTTATAGCTTCTCAAAATTCACTCCACATTGTGTTTAAATGAATTTCTAATGTGATTTTTTCAAGAGACCCCCTCAACACTAGAAAATTAAGATTTGCAATAGTCACCCTTGCGCAAAATCTTGAATAGAAAAATCATAATCATTCATTTTCAAAATCAGATTCTTGATGCTACAACTAGACCTCCAATGAAATTTCTCAAAATATAAACTAATAAAAATAGTAACTTGGTACAGTAAGGGTTTATTCAACTTCAAAGTACTGTCAGCACCAGAATTTGGTGGCTTCGGTAAACAGAAATCCCTCCTTCCCTGGTCTCCTGCTTCGTCAGCGCTGACGGACGGACGTCTTACTAAAGAGCGGAGCAGTTATAAAGAATGCGTGAGATCCGTCAGCCGGACGGAATCATGCTGCGCAGCACATTGCGGTTAACTTAACGGTAATGGTCTGGGACAGTAAGTTACCGGTCGCGCTTATAGTTGTATGACGAGCCTAATGCGGAGGGCCAGCCAAGCAAGAGAGAATGTTAAAAAAAAAGCCCCCTATTTTGTGTCATGTTAATTCTACTCTTTAATATTTCTCCTAGTTCATTTGGGGCTTGTGATTTCATATATGAACTCAAAATTTACAATTTTTTTCATGCGTTGCAAATAAAATGTCATAACACTATTCACGGGCTTCATTCCTTCCCCTATACAGGAAAGATAATTCCCCCCTAGGTACCTTGAGAAAGTTTAATTACAATGTAAACAATTTGATATTGGCTATCTAGCTATAATTATTGACCACACTTTGTTAGTGTTGTTGCTGATTCATCAAAGTCCTATTGGTTGGGTGTAGAGTCAACAATGCATCGTTATGGAAAGTAATCCTTAATGTATATGTTGTAGCATTGGGAGCTCCTTGTTTTGGGGGGAGCAAAAGGATCCCCCAACGTTGGTAAACAATGTTATGGTTCTTGTGTTTTCCCTAGCGGGGTAGAATGCGGGGGCAAAATGGCCCTCCGCATTAGGCTCATCGTACAACTATAAGCGTGACCAACGTTATCATCCGGCTTCTACTACAAGACCTCCATCTGTCTGTCTGTCCGTCCGTCAAGAGTGGACCTAACCTAAATTCTACGAATCGTTTTTGGATGCATAAGTTCCTCAATCCTGAACTGGAGTGATTGAGTTGCCAGGGCGGGTATCTCCTGCGCTCTGCGATCGCGGGAGTTTATCTTCCTCCGAATCCTTGCCAGGGTACACAAGCTTGGGTGCAGAGGGAGTTGCACATGTGAGCAGCAAAGATTTGCCGCGGCCGGGTGGATTTCATCACATTGCAAAGATTTGTGTAAGTGCAAAGGAAAGGAATGGAAAGGAAAGGAACTGCTGCTCTTTCCATCCATCGAACGGAATTGAAGAAGCTCCGCATGTTTTTGCTACTGCGACTAGTCAGAATACTATGATTAGACTGGACAAATTTCCATAGTTTCTTAGTGGGAGGTGAAAGGAGGTTCCAACGCACCCAAGAACTCGGCATTTGGATATTGTATGCAAAAGTTAGGAAGGAACAAAGATTGGTTCTAAAACATGCTATGAGAGAAAGGGGTGTTTTAATTCATGATGGACGGACTAGTGACTATGGAAATCATCCCTTTGGTTACCGTGTGAATCATTAGCTTCCAAAATTGCAGAAGCGCTCACTGGAAGTCAAACAACTATAGGATTTGGCGACTAAAAATCATTTGAAAGGTCATATATTATAGGACTCTACTATTGGGACTCTACTTAAAATATTCCTTTCTTTTGTAGTAAGCAAGTGACCATCTTGCCATGTGTAGAGATTGTATGGTGGTGTTCATCAGATTCTTAAAACAAAGACTTTTCAACCTATTTCCAATTCTTTGAGCCTCAAATCGACTATAAGTACAATTTACATAACAATATGATGAAATAGAATAAAATTGGTTTTTAGACTAGGGATTTGAATTGGATTGGGTTTATAATAGGGTTACCTATCTTGAGGTATCTTGGAGAATTTTTGGTGAGAACATAGTCAAGGAGCTTTACTGGTTAAACTTTATTTTTGCTCTTTGCAACAGAATTGACAATTTGGAGTGTTCATGCATGGAGGAAAAGCCTGGGGTGACTCTGCAGATTAAAGGAGGTTTTACAGGGCATTTCTATGTTTACATTTTTTTTAAACTCTTTCTTCTTCCTCATTTTTTTTTTTCTGTTTTTTTCTTTTGAAACTGGAATCATTGCCACAAGAGAGTTCGATCATGGATAGAAACTGGCACTTGTGACCCCAACCACTGAACTTATGTTTTGTAGCACACATTCACCCCCTCTCACCGTCCCCTCTGCCACTTGCTATTGCACAAGAAAGAAATCCATTTCCCACGTTATATGTTTTTTCTTTTAAAAATAGAATCCCCTTTCAACTGAATAAGGAAAAACAGGTTCGGAACCCATTCGCAGTGCAAATATATCATAATATCGAAGAGGTAATGCAACCAACCAATTCAAGGGGACCAAACTCCAAACTCCTTCTTCTCAAATTCAGCCTGGGAACAGGGAAGAAATTCCAATAACCAAGTGCCCTGAAAAATACTGTTACCCATTCTGGCGAGCCTGCCCATCCCCTCCCCTGCAAGCCGCTTGCATCCCCTGGAATTTTCTAGAATTTTCTAGAGTTTTCTAGAGTTTTCTAGAATTCTCTACAAATTCTCTGCATGAAGAGCCCTGGGAAGCTAATTTGAGGCTAACCAACAGGGGCCCCAGTTCAGGGGACTGGACGGGTCCATCCAATTTTAAATTTACCGTTTCAGGGGAAACCAGCATGATGAAAGCATTAGGTCCCTGAACCACGTGGATTAGGAGTTTTTAAGCTTTTTCTGCTATTTAAAAAATTACATGATATTTTATGCATGCCCATGATCGGCATCATGCATGAAGGCTACCCATGACCCATGCATGTAGGGGGGTGAATGATTTAAGGGAGAGGGGGCCACTAATTTGCAATCAAAATTCGGTAATTGAGCATCTGCAGCTTCAGGGTACATTGCACATTCTGTTTGGGATACATGATTTGTGAAGCTTCCGCAGCATTTTCTAGGCAACCATTTCAAAAAAATATACACTGAAATGCGAAAGAAAGGATCTTTCTGTTTTTTAAGATTTTTTATTTTTTTATTTTTAAGGCTTAACCCCTACAATCTGGAGGATGTTTTGGAAGAGGAAAAGTCCAAAACTGCCGATTTTCGATGCATTGTCCAAAACCAAAAACCAAAACCTTTTTTTGGGGGAGATTCCAACCACACAAAAGTGTATTAAAACAAGTGAGGCAACGTGTGGAAAAAATTTCAGCCCACTGGACTGCATGGATTGGAGGATTATGACGTTAGAAGTGAGGATTTTTATTTTATTTTGAATTTTTTATCATTCCTATGAAATAGGGTCAGCAAACTTTGAACCCTCGTGGAGTAAAATTTTTGCTCTATACAAGAACTCGGATTTGGACCATTCATGAGTATATGATGTTAGCTTCACTTGTGAAAAATTTCAGAAGCAATTATGAGGGCTAGCTTACTTGAAATCACCTTGCAATGCAAAGATGTTCGATGAATTGCAATGCACTAGTCAATTTTTGATGTTTTTTTTGTGCAATGAGGAAATTTTTTTTGATTTGAAATCCATACGGTATTTGGAATACAACATGTGGGAAAAATTTCAAGAATTTTGACTTCACAAATTGCAAGATAATAGGGCCTGAAGTTAGAAGAAAATAATTTTTTTGAAATTGCCCCCACATTGTATTCCATAATTTATTATTTACATGCATGCCAAATTTTAAAAGCTGATGAGTGTTTTTGCAAAAGATGCCCAAATTGCTTGGATTTCCAAAAAAATCAAGGCAATATAATTTCAAAGAAAAAAAAATTATATTTCCACAAAGGAAATACATGTTCACACCTTGCATCAAAAAAATTTGTGAATATCAAACCAAATTTCACTTCATAGGAACCTACCTAGATTTTCTAATTGTCCATTCAATGGACAATTCTCCTTTAGGGGGTTAAGATTTCACTCTTATCTCCTAGAAATGAGTGTGGATTTGACACTTTATTTTTATAACAACAAATAAATATTCTCTCGTAGATTAGTTACACCACAACAAATTTTTCAATTGCATCAATTACCAAAGTTATTCAAAAGATAACTGTAGTAGAGAAGATGAAATGAGGTCATCTTCTGAAAGAGGGCAAAAATATCCCTTCAACATTGGGATATATATAATAGGGGAAGTCACAACAGGGAGCCCTCATTCCTCCAACTTGCTAAAGGAGTGTTCTTGGAATGAGACAAGTAAACAACCACTTAACCTCTAAAGAATAATTTAGGGGGTAAAATGACTTGATCTTGAGGTGAAAGAATTTAGGTATGAGAAGTGTGATTTGGACCCCCTAGTCCATTGCCAATAAAAGTTATCTCATCTCTTGGAGTGAACAAAAGGTTAGGGCCACTCATTCCATTCCAAGAGCATTTGACCCCTTGTTGGTGACAATTCTCCGTTGATGGCATATTCCACCCCAAATTCTTGCTTCCCCAAAAGAACACCCGAATTGATACTCCCTATACCGTAACCGTTCCCCCCCAGCCGCCCCCAAACACGGCAAACGGACCCCGAAAGGCTGAAGCTTGACCCCCCGCGCCTCTCCACGTCATCTTCCAGCTGCCACGTGCCGGTCCAGCTCAGCTCCATTTGATGCCCTTCCATTCCAATCATCAGAGATCGTGCGCTCAAGGCTCCAAGCCCGAGGTGCCACGTCCGCTGAGGTCTGTCCGACCCCCCGAATGTACGCATTTCCGAGATTTGCAGCCCGCCGCTTTACCTCCTGTAGTTTTCCCAAATCGATTCATGAATCTCGGGCTGAATTCACTGAGAGGTTCCACCCCAATAGATGGAAAACCCAAAAAACCCAAAAAACACACCAGGAATCCTCCTCCTGTAGCCTATCCGAAAGTCCAAACCAGGGCCGTTAAAACACTGCCAGGGCCCCCAAAAGGAAAAAAAAATTAAAAATTAAAAAAATTAAATAAAGAGACCTGCCTGGGGCCCTGAAATTAGACCTTCTTTTCACATGTTTCTACTACAGTTTTTTGTTGTTTTTGTTTTTGTTTTTGAAAGAAATGAATGTTTTTTTTTCATAGTCTAAATCAGTGGAAGCAAACATGGTCTGTTTCAGAATTAGATGGCTCTTGACTCTTTCTGTTCTTTGGGAGTCGTTTCGTTTAACTTAGTTGGGGGCAGTCCTGGACTCTTGCCTGGCTATAAGGGAGGAAGATGACGTCATAACGAATTGCTTTCCAGAGGTGACACGTGGAATATGGACTCCATGTTAATTAGTGGAATCAGGCATTGGTCCTCCCAGGCTGGGGAGGTATCATGTAATGCTTCCCTAGATGCGTGGGAGGGAGGGGAGACTTTCAGTTTTACAATTCATTGGGGGTGGGGGTGGGGGTGGGGGTGGGGGTGGGGGTGGGGGTGGGTGGTGGAGGAGCTATAGAAGACAATTTTGTGTAGGGCAATGTCTCATAGGGGGATTGTGGGGGAAAAATGCATTAATCAAGAGGCCAACAAGGAAGCGGATGAGGAGGCATATTTTTTTTCTTGCAATCTTCAATGATGAGGACATTGTCTGACGTAAACTACTACTAAGAAATTAGATTTCATTAACACCTAATGTCCCAAGGCCTTTTTTCATAAAAAAAACACACACTCAAAACTGCCATTTCTATTGCAAAGGGCAAAAAAATAAAGTTTTGAATTGTTTTCTTTTATATATCTAACTGTAGGATCTTGTACTACACTAGTATAAAAGTGTGGAATTTTTTTTTAGAAACTTTGACTCCATAGATTGCTAGATATATTTGCATTTAAATTGAAGAAAATAAAATTTTTTACACCTTGCTTGACTAGATTTTGTGTCTTTGAAGTTTTTGCACTATTAATTTTGATTTTTAAATTTTTAATGTTGAAGATTTGAATTGAGATTTTAAGAGAAAAAAAATTCAACAAAAAAAAAAAAAAAATTCACTCATTAAAATATTGTTAAGTAGAAGTAGGTTCAAAGAGTGAAGGAGAAATTAAACCATTAATAGCTCTGAGATGGAATTGAAATACACTAATTCCAATGGTGAGAGTGCTTTAGCAAATAAACCTAACCTTGCCTAATTATTTTTCTTGGAAAATTGTAGAAACTGCATTCAAAAATGAATCTATAAGTCATTTTTTCAAAAAGATGCTTAGATAGCCCGGAAAACAAGATTTTCCATAATTTTCTCATCATTAGTCTAAATAGAATGAACCAAAGCTTCAGATGTAGAGAAAAATATGATATTTGAGAAAAAAAAATTAATAATAAAAATTCACCAAAAATCGGATTTTTTGGGCTACTCCTCAAGTTGTTTTTTGGACTCATGGTGGTATAACTTTTGCTCCTAGGCACTGATTGAAATAAAAATTATATTCCCACAAAGCTAACATGATTTCCTATCTTCAAAAAAGTTTCAAAATTTAAAGTCAAAAACTGAGATCACACAAGCCTATCCAAAATCCCAAGTGTTCTTTGTTAGGACTTTAGGGATTAACATAATAGATTGAATATAGATGAAAAAGTTGTAATGCCTAATTTTGCAAGCAAAAACGCATAATTGGACATTATGACCAAATTGCAGATTAGAACCCACTATAGAAATGGAAGGTAAATCCCTGTGAGTGGTTTATGTTCACTCAACGGGGCCCCCTTTTCACAGATGCAGAAAGGGACTCGGTTGCTTCATTGGTAAATGATATTATGTAATGTAATGTTTGGAGTTGTGGAAGTAATTGAAATGCTAACCATATATTATTACTAATCCAAATTTGATTATGATTTTTTTTAATAATTCACAATTTCTTGTAAAATAAATCTATCTAATCAAAATCCTAACTACTTTGAATTCAATAAGAGCTAATTAGTGATTGGTGGGGAGATTGATAAAATGTAGAAGCTATGAATTGTAGATGGTTTGGGAGTACCTTCAAAATACATGTAGGAATCTAAAGACGATAAATTTTGTATTTAAATAAGAAATTTGTACTTCATCTATAAATTAGAATTTCACTTGTGTGTATTATGTCACTAGTCAATGAAATGATGCTATTTTTTACAAAACAACATTATTGAATCCATTATTGAATGCAATTTTTGTAATTTTTCAAAATTTTATTGTTAGACATGGTTAAGTTCATTTACTAGAACAATTTCACCATTGAGATTATTGTGTTTCAATTCCATCTTAGAGCTATTAACAATTTAGTTTTCCTTTCAATCTTAAATGTATTTCTACTTAACAATTTTTTAATGAACAAAAATTAAGTATTTTTTTGTTGATTGTTTTTTCTCAGATTCTCAACTCAATTATTCCACATTAAAAAAATCAGAAAATCAAAATTTGTAGTGAAAACATTTTATGTTAGAGAAAGATTTAAAGTCAAAGAATCTAGTTGAGCAAGGTGTAAAAAAAACTTGTTTTCTTCACTCTAAATGCAAATCTACATAGCCAAAGTTTTTGAAATTTCTTCCAAACATTTTTATGCTAATCCAATGCAAGATTTTGCGATTTAATATGCAAAAAAACAACAATTTTTAAATTTTTTGCTCTTTGCAATAAAAATGGCAATTTGAAGGGAGTTTTGATGGAAAAAAGGCCTTGGGGCTTTAAGGGTCAAAGCACTAATATTCCATGTGACATCTCACTAGTTTCTGAGTAGTTTGAAGTGTAATTTAATTTAATTCAATTTTTTTTGGAAAACAAATGGAATTCGATTGCAAAACAATGAGAACAAAGAGAGCAAAGCCCCCAGATCGGACAAAAGGAAAGAAGAGAAACTAACTAAGGTAGGAGGTCCATAAATTGCCCATTTAAGAGTTGAACTAAGAATTTGGGGGAGGTGAAGCTTCTTGAAATATTTTCCAGTAATGTTTTCTTGAAAGACAAGTGGAATCGACATCTAACCCAAGTCGTTTCATGTTTTCTGAAGCTTTGTAAGGTAGTATGGCCTTAAAGCGACCATTTACCGGTTGGTCCCTTTTTTTTAAGGTTTCCATGAATAAAAATATTTTTGGATCATTTTTCAGAGAAAGAAAAATGGATGCGAAACGTCACACAAGTGGTTTCATATTTTCTAAATCATTTTTGAACTACTTATGAATTTAAAAAAACAAACTGTTGTAGGCACCTATTTGTGACCCTAGGTCTTTCAAAATCCGACCATTTACAACTTCTAAAGTGATTTCAGTAAATGAAGGTCAACAATTGGCTCCTGCAATAAATAATGTTTTTCTCTCAATTCTATCAATGGCTTGAAAGGTCCATTTAAGGACCACCTACTATCCATTTCAAACCTAAATATAGGGACGATTTGAAGAGGCTGCTTGCTTTTAGAGCAAACTACCTTAGAATCACTCCTGAAATTTTGAGGTTGAAATGACACAAGGCTCTAAAATCGCCCACCTATTAAAAATGTGCACTTTTTGGACACTTTTTCAACATTGCTGGAAGGCTACGAAAAAAAACACATGTACAAATTGTGTACATTTGAGGAGGTGGGCAATTTTAGAGCCTGCATGGTTTGACACTTAGCTCGTAGAGCAGCCAGATCGCCGATCTATGTCTGTTCAGTGGTGCTTTTGAGGCTGATTGTTACTCCCTTAATGACAGAAAGTGGGAACCAGAGGTGTACACCAATGATGAGTCCGATGATTGCCATCTGCACTTCAAAACGTAAGTTATATCCCCCTCTCGGCCAGTCCTCCAGTGTCATAAAAAGGGCTGCTCTTACATGATGGGAATTATCTTCTGCTGTGCGACCGATTTCAGAATTCGAGACCTCAAAGCACGAATTCAAAGTTCCCTTAGCTTAGCTTAGTGTAGCATAGCTAGCTTCCACATGATCTTCAAATCATCCCCACTTCAGTTCAGCTGGATTGATGAACCAAATTTCACTGGAGTGCTTCTCACGATGATTAGAACATCACTCAGTAAACTCACCTCCAATCGCATGGGGATGATTGAGTCAGAAGGGAAGGATTTGTTAGCAAATGATTGAGAACTCAATGGACATGGTGTGGAGTTACGGAGGCTTTATGTCGAGAGGTTGGGCCAATTTGTTGTGTAAGAGGCCCCAAATCCTCACTTGTGATGGGACAAAAGGCTGAAATTTGTGCAATCTTCACTTCTAACTTAGGTGCAAAGCGTCCTTTAGTGTGCAAAGTGTCCCTTAGTGTTTGTCTTTGTAAGCTTACTCTGTTGAACCATCATAAGTGAACTGCTTGTAGAATTTATGTCACTGCTGCTAAATCACCTTCACGGGTGGTGTCTGTAAACTCCTACATGCACTATTTTGGGTGGCATTGTTGGCAAAATCTTCTACAGTAACATAGTAGTTGTCCAGGTGCCAAGAAAAATATGATTCACCCGCACTGGTTTTTTAAGAAAAAAATCCCCCTTCCCACTTAGGTCTGCATGTATCATATCATGGCAAGGATAATCCACAATCATATTCTGACAATGCTCTGCAGCAGACTTGTGTGCCCTGGGTACAAAATGGATTCTGATTTTGTGACATTCAATTTTCCACACCCATTCTACTTCAGCTTAGTCTAGTCAGGGACTCTCACACATATGTCCACTGACCATACTATCTAAGCTTAAGTTTGCATCCAGAATGCAGTGCTCACAGATCTTAGCTTGACAGCAACATAATCAAACACCACAATTTCTCAAAACAAGTGAACATGATTTGTTACAGATGGATTTAGGGACCTTCCCATCACTAGGTCTTTACACACTTGGGGGAACTATAATTGGCAGTCCAACTCTCCACTTCTACTAATTAAAAGACACATGGTTTCTACCAAAAAAACCACAGTTTGTTTCAAGTAGAGATTTAAGTATCAATGCAGATCTGTGGATAGAGAGGGTTTCTGCTAAAAAAACGCAATGAGTTTCAAGTAGAGAAATAAGTATCAATGCAGAACTGTGGGTAGACAGGGTTTCTGCTAAAAAAAACGCAATGAATTTCAAGTAGAGAACTAAGGATTTGGTGGAGAGCTAAGGGTTGATTTTAGATGCACATGATTGTAGCATTTCGAAAATTCACAACTTGAATCATTTAGTGTCCAAAAATGCATTCCGAGAGAAATTGAAAATCTACTATTCACTCCCAATAAGATTCAACAAAAACATAATAACCAGAACTGCACTCAAATGTTTCTTGGAATGATTGTAGGTGTAGACGACTTAGTGCCATGTCGAATAAGCAAGCCATTAGGTTCCTATTGCTTTTACCTCATGCAACAGGATCAATCAAAGTTTTACCAACTATGAGACCTTACATTAGACAGTGTTTTAAAAACATGACATTGCACTTAATTCCAAATATTGGTAACATTCACTTTTGAGACACCAAGATCTAATCTCTCATCAGTGAAGTTGCTTCAGTTTTTAAGGGCTGGGGGGCACTGTATTACAGGAAAGGAAAGAGATCAATATGATGTATCATGGAGCTCACCAAAATTCCTCAGAGTATGGGTCTATTCCAACGACAATTTTCAAATTCAAGTGAATTATATAAAATAACTATTTGAATTGGAACATCATACACGTACTAAGGTTAATCTCAGCATCTAACATGATCGTTCAAGCGGTGAATGTGATCATGAAAAACCAGAGCCTGTCCCTCGTTTCAAAATTGGACGAATAGGTGTATGCACCTTTTCTCTTATTGCAATCTCCTTTTCTTTAGTCACTACCTAAATACTACCCCACTCAAACAGGGGAAAGTTACAAGCTGAAAGTTACACCTCTCCTTTTAACAGAACTAGCCTTTTAAGAGGGTAGATATTCTGCCCACTTTCTCATTTTCGCTCAAAAGTGGTTCGTTTCAAACTTTTGTCCTATTCGCCTCCATCATTTCAACGAAGTCAAAAAATGCTGCACACAGGTAAATCGAATAATGTCAGGACATGAGTGATGTTCTGGAGAATACTAACCTGTACTCAAAAGAAAGTTTTGCAAGATCTAAGAAGAAATATCATGTCCATACTTTACATCATGAGGAGGTCAAACAAAGAAGATAAAGTTTGTCATGAAAGAATATAAAAGTACGTGAGTCCTCCACTGGTTTGTGTTGGACCAATTGCACAAGTAAAAACCTGATCCAAAACTAAGAGATCCATGTGCTTCCTGCAGACGATATGCAATTGAGCCACATAACCATGATCAACACCCAAGTACAGAGAATCCGAAGCAAAAACGAATGAGAGTGTGGTACCTGAATCGGAATCATGGGGACCAGGTGAGGCCTCGGGAGGGTACTGGGTGCTCATGGCCTTCACAGCAGGAAACGTAAGACCAGCACATGTACCATCGTTTAAGTTGACGTGGGAAACTCACTCCTTCCGGCAGGTGTCGAGGTCAACTGCATAATTGTGATTCTATAGAAATCAAGTGACAAGACCAAAGTTAGTTTGATAAATCTAAAAGAATACAAAAAAATAGTTCAATCACTCCTACTCAATAAGGACATAAGGTAGAGGATACTAAAACCGAAAGGGACCTCATCAAGTCTCCCGTACTGAACCTGTTACCAACAGCAACTTATCTATTCATGTACTTGATTGGAAACATTAGCAAGTGTCATAAGGATGACTAGGCTAAATGTCCAAGGCCACCAATCTCTAAACGGAAATAGTGTTATAGTGGTCTACAACCTCCCAGTTTAAAATTGCATACGAATTACACACAGTGTGCTAAAAAATAGATTTGACTCTAGTACCCAAGATCTCTCCACAGCTTTGTACATCCCCCAAACCTTCTCCTACATATGTGAAAATGCCCAAAAGTGAACCAAATAGGTATCCTCTACCTTGCATTCTTAACTTACCTCTGAATTTTTTGGGCCATATCTACTACAAGCTATTGTCTTCACATGGTTAAGACACTAGCAAATAATATGGGTCAACCTTGAATCACCTAAGGAGTTCAGAATAGACGCAGATCTCTATGAAGTATGCTTTTATTCAACATTCTTGCACTCAGTCAGCAGACATCTGCAACAATTTCAAGACAGCATTGGTTAAATGTATTCACCTGCGCGCTGATTTCCACACGGTCAGTGGCCAAGTGGCGCACAGGATGATTTCCACCATGATGACCAAATTTCATTTTGAACGTCGTGCCACCGAGAGACTGCCCTAGTAGTTGATGACCCATGCAAATTCCAAACACCGGAACCTTGCCAACCAAGTCCTGCACGCTCTTGACAGCGTATGGAACGGCCGAAGGGTCACCAAGCCCATTGCTGAAAAGGATACCGTCCGGCTTCAGATTCAATAATTCTGAAGATGGAAACGTGGATGGAACGACGGTAATTTTGCATCCATAAGAGGTCAGTCTCCTCATAATATTCTACTTTACGCAGAAATCGTATGCTGCCATCTGAAATACATCACAAGAATCAGTAATGAGGAAAGATAATCGGAAATGATCTTTCATAAGTCTTAAAGATGGTTTTAATAGAAGTACAGCAGCAGTGTGCATCAACATGAAAGTAGAGAGATGTATTTCGCTTTGATCTAATCAAACATATCATCTATGAATTGATTAGCAACACCATGTCAGACATGACGTTTTAAAGGACTTACGTGGAACTTCTGAGCGTCAGAATCAGGAATCGTTGCACTAAATTCCCACTCGGCATCAGTTTGATCTTTCCATTCATAAGGTTCGCTGCAGCTCACGTCGGTAATCAAGTCCTAACCTGCTCCATCCCCACATGCACTGTCAACATGGCGCAATACTGACAAACTCAACATATCGAGACAGGAATAGTAAAGAGAACTTGCTCTACAGGCCCGGCTTATAGGGTATGGAAGACGACGAAGTCCTATCGAAAAGTATGAATCCTACCCTAATAAAGAACAAGGTCGATGGCTTAGGGCCACATAAGCGTCATAAATTTCTAAGATGGGTCACAGATGGATCACGTTCACCTTGGCTGGTAGGAAGATTAGAAAAATGAAACGATGTGTTCTTCACAAAGAAAGACCAATCACCCACAATACTCCAGGTTTTAGACATCTCAATTAGATCACCGTCAGTTTTGGATTTGTCCATAGTCAGAACTCCAATCAAGCTGCCAACTTCTCGCAAGCGTCTAGTTATAGCTCGGGTGTCCATATCAGCTGCAATCAGGACGCGAGCAGTGATGAGCGTACGAGCAGATTACAATGCTAGTATTTTGAAAATTCACAAAGAAAATACATTCGTTGAGTGGATGAAACTAGTCAGGAAAAAACTTTCAGCGGACAGCTTGTGTAAATCACTTACACCTATGTGTTACTAGAAACAATCTACACAATTTGTCACAAGACATTTCAAAGACATTTAGACCTCAAGATACTTACAAATGCCCATAACATTCCTCTACTCCAAATACTCAGAAAGAGTCTCCGATGACCGCGAGTTTGACACACTGAAATCAAGGCAGCGTTAGAAACGGAATATAAAATGATACCCCAATCCATAAGATGTAGAAAAACTTCTCGAGGACAAATTCCAAGTGCATTGAACCACGAATAAATAGCCTCTCAGACAAGAAAACAACAGAAGATATGAAAATTTCAAGTTACACGCTAATAAAAACGCATATCGCTATCAGAATGCGCCTTCCAATAAAATTAACTTAATACACGTGTCACACGAGTCTAATCTGTTCAACAGATACTTAACCAGGTCAGTCACAGTACAGTTCATTTTTTTTATTTTTATTGGTTGCACGTTCGGGATTCAACCCTCTAAAGACACACATGACTTTTTGAAGTGGGTAGTGTTGGGCCCTTAAGTCTACTTCTAAAATAGTTTCAAATTGAACAATGCAAAGACGAAAAGGAAAATACACGCACACGTTGCTGAGGTTACGAATGACCAAGCCGCCCATGAAGCACTGGCCAGACTCCTCGTCACCTGTAGGAAAGAAAACGAGAACAGACTATGCGTTATGAAATCAGCATGCGTTACAATGTCACAAAGCTGAAGAAACACCAAAACAGACAACCCTGAATATTTTTAGAACAAAAGGGTTCTTAACAAGGTCACAATGCCGTGTCAAACATAAGGAGCTTGTACAAAATCACAATTGGGAAAAAGGACTTGGAACTTGTACCAAGATTTATCTGTGTCGCCAATATGAGGTTACGTCATGAGCACAAATTGGCCAGCGTAGCTTGGATCCGTCAGGATTTCTTGATACCTGTCAATTGATTTGAAATACAAAAGTAAACCACCCTTCAGCATTCCAAAGCCTAATAGCAGTATCATTCTCCACTAAATGCTTCACGGAATTCCCGAGATTCCCATTTTGGAACAAGTGATCAATCGCAAGTATCTCTATCGCAAATAGATATGTAGAATTTCCAAGTCTCTCTAATCCTTGGTACAATCCTCGGTCGCACAATCCTCAGTGCTTGAAATTTTCAAAATTCTATTTCGCAATCTTAGGATACCACCACATGCTACTATTGCTTGTAACACATGTCCCATTTTCAATAAGCATCGTAACTTCCTACGTTTTCCAACCATTTCTTAGTCTCTCTCCTTTGGGATAGAAACATAAACGTGATTTTCATCGGGTTGTTCAGTAACAAAAGGAGCAGGAAAACGACGTACTTCTTTATCCTGAACAGTAAAGTACCAAATTCTCTACATTAACTCGTCCTTGAAAATATGAAAAAGAAGAAACTCCAGTTCAAATTCATTTCTTATAACCATTACAAAGAACAACCCTCCCAGAACGCAAATTACCAAGACATGCAAAGTGATTTATCGTGTAGGTGACACCTAAATTAGTGTCACCTGCAAAAGTAACGACACTGCAAAGATTTTGTTCCATGGAAGTTAGAACAATACAGAAATATCTCACCTTGCCCTAATTTGAAATACTTCGACTTGTGTCGCACATACTAACAGGACTAATCAGTGCAGTGGACATACCCAGTCAGTGAAGTGTTGAAGACCACCTCTCCCACTTGGGTGCCAGTGTCTCCGACGGACTTCCCACGCCATACGGACCCATCCTCGAGCACAAGCCGTCAATCAGATGTTTTCCAGGGCTTAGCAGCTGCAAGAAAAAACAAACAGTATATGAAACATCCTCAGGTGAACATTCGCTGCATCGAATGCACAAATCCATTATTCAAATTTGCGCCACAATTCACAGTTCCAGCAGCCACTCGAAAAATTTTCCTACACGTTCGCCTCTCAATTCAGAAATTAACCTTAAATAATTCATTGGCACTGATGGTCAAAAGAGAGCACTAGAAACCGAAAGACATTCTCAAACGAACGCACCTTAAACCCTAAGTTTCCGAACCACAGACTAAACCCTGCAAAGATGGCAGACGCATACCAGCCGCCGCCGCAGTGCCATCCAAAGCCGTCGCAGCGCCGCAGCAGCGTACATTGCCAGCTTGCGGCTTCACGCTAACGGGAAGGACCGCCACCACCGCTTGGAGACGTCCACAAAACACAGAGGAAGATGCAGCCAGGTTAAGCGAAGGAGTCGAATGACTAGCAGCATCTCCTCCGCTCCGTCCAGCCACGAGCCCTGCTACCACGGCCTTCTCGAATTGCAGTCCCACTTGCATTCCCATCGCCATAGCACCTTCAAACTTCTTCAAACCTCTCACACCTTGTTTAAAGCCTTCTATCGCACGGTGAATGGAGGAATGGACGAGGAAGCGAGAAGTGAAGGGGCGGTTGTAAGTTTTAAAGTGGGCATGCAGTGCTGACGAAATGGCTGATGCGACGCTGGATAAGAAGCGGGCAACCGAGGGACTCGGGATGGACTAAGCGATAACTAAGAGCGTCGACACCCCTGCCCTGTACGTGGGTCCGGGACGGCGAAAAGGCAAGCCTGTCTCCAAATCACCCGCCACCGTGACGCTGGTAGAGCCCGTTCGGCAGCCGGGCGCGCCAAAATTTCCCAATTTCACCTCAGCACTGACAGCATGGACGGGGAAAATACAACTGTGCCCCGGGTTGCAAGATTGTCCATGTTTTTTGAGTTTTCTCAGTTATTCATTACTGTAGCAAAAACGAGCGAGCAACTTTGAGGTCTGTTTTTAACCACTCTATGCTGAAATTTGTAGATCTGTGTAGTCATGGCATAGGATAGGTTCGGATTTGGGGCACTTTGGTCGTCTGAACGGTAGGGCGGTCCATGGCAGCAATGGCCACAATATTTTTTTGACATGCCACCGTGGGTTTGCTGTGGGGGATTGGCGCCCTGCGGTAGTGATGCTCTAAGAGTATCGCCACCACTACTCTCCAAATGACGGCAGGAACTACTACTCTCTAGGACGGCAGGAAAGCAAGAAGGTTGGGAATTGTCCCCCATCGTGGCACGGCCTGGCGATTTTCAACCATCGGCGCGGGCAAATTCATAGTTTTTCCCACAACTTCCTGTGCATGGTGAGATTTGCGGAGAGCCCCAAGCTGGTTGCTTCTTCCATGGATTTTTGTGTTTTCTTGTTGCATTCACTGCTTTTCCCTTGATTTATGTGTGTTTTTTGCCTGCTTTTCAATAAATGTTCAACATGCACCCAGCTTGCGTATCACAGATCGGGACATCTTGTTGTGTCACACCGGGGGAAATTTTAGTCACGGGGCCTGGAAGGTGAGCAGAGCCCACCAATGCCCTTGTGCATGGGGAATTGGCCACCCCACAATGGCGATGCTCTAAGGGATTAAGAACAAGAAAAAAGAGTGAAGATACTTTAAAGGCATTTCACCCTCATCCAATCTCCCTCATCCTTTGTTGCATTGTTTGATGATGAAAAATATCTTACACTGTTCATTTAACTTTGAAGCGTTTTGATGTCCAATTTGTGGACGATGAATAGATTGAAAATTAATTTTCTTTCTCATTACTACTTGGATGAAAGTCATCCTAATTTGTGGAGATACTTTATCAAGTTGTTGTCCTATCTAATGGTTGGATTTGGTGTTACTATAGTACATCTTTTTCCTAAAATTACAAATGAGGAAGTGTGTCAAGTGGTTGACCAAGCCAAAATTGCATCGACTCTAATCCAAAACTAGATTTGCAAAAATGAGGTCATAGATGTAAAAAATAGAAAAATTTCAAAAATCATCATATTAAGAGAACCTCATTTCAAATCCATTCCAACAAATTTTACTCAAAAAATGACAAAATTTTGTTTGTAATTGAATTTCAAAAGAATTTCAAAATTTTCCTTTTAAAATTTATAAAAGAATATTGGTGATAGCATTGGTGAATCTAATTGTATGGATGGAATCTAAAACTCAATGAAAGCCTACATCTTTTATATATTCATCAATTCCAAAATATGCTTCCAAATAGTACTTTATGATGCCTCAAATTATTAATCTTAAGAAGACTCTAGATGTTTAGGGGTTAAGTTGATTTGCATAATGTCAAATTATAATTAGAAAGTATTTAAATACTTTATATAGATATATGGAAATAACATACAAAAATAATATATTTCCAAAAAAAAAAATTTAGATTTAAAAAAAAATTCATGTAAATTTTTTAAGTTAAGACCAAATTCATACTAATTAGTGTGCCTTGTGCCAATGCCACAACCAAAATAAAGGTATTTTCTAATTTTATAACTCATAAATTTTTTGGAAATCAATAACTTTTACACTGTGAGTCAAAATGCCATGAAACAAAATCCGCGCACTCCTCCTTGCCAAGAATTTTCTAATGGTACCAAGAATGTGACTAGAGGACGCACAATCTAAGAGATCTCAATGTAACAAACAAAATAAAACAAACACATAAACAAACAACCTATTTTAATGGATGGACTAGTATGCCTTATGCCATTGCTACAACCAAAATAAAAATAAAAATACTTTCTAACTTTAAAATTGTATTATATAGTATTTTTTAAATTTGTAAAAAAATTAAAATTCATATTATTTATGAAGGAAGTAGTCCAAGGGCTTTGTTTTAAGGAGTTTGGATTTGCCATGTGAAAGTTATGGTTTTTCCAAAATAAAATAAAAATAATTTTAAATTTTTTAAAATCTAAGGTGCCTTATGCCATTGCTACAGCCAAAAGAAATATAAAAATAATTTTCTATTTTAAAAATTCATTAAAACGTTGAATTTCAATAACTTTTATACTATAGTATGAGAGGTTGTATACTTGGTATGAATAGAAAGCTTTATACTCACAAAAGGTTAAGGGCTTTGTTTTGTGATATTTGGACATGTCATGTAAAAAAATATTTTTTCCAAAATAAAAGATAATTTAATTCAAATTTTAACTCTAAAAAAAAATTCATAACTTTCACAATATAGGTCCAAATGCCACAAAATTGGCACAAATAGAAAGCTCTATGCACAAAGGATGTCAAAAGCTTTGTTTCACTGCTTTTGGACATGCAATGTGAAAGTTATGATTTTTCAAAATAAAAAATACTTTATTTTAATTTTTAAATTCATAAATTTTTTTAAATTCAATTATTTCTACACCATAGTTTGTGCACCCCATCACAAAGTTAAGACTCTATAGTTTGTCAACAGTTATCATGTGGTTATCATTGTTTCATGGGTTTGCATATTAATTACAATTTATTGCATCATTATGATGCATTATTTTGCATTGTTACGATGTAGTTACAAGCAATGCATTGTAACGATGCAATAACGATGCGAAATAATGCATTGTAATGATGCAATTAATATGTGAACCCATGAAACAATGATAACTATATGATAATTGTTGACAAACCATAGGGTCTAAACTTTGTGATGCCCTCCTTGCAAAGAGCTTTCAAGCAGTACCAAGAACATTGCTAGTCACCTCATGATTTGCTAAATCTTAATGTATCAAATAAAACAAAAAAAATTAATTTAACTTTTAAACGAAGACTAGTACCTGTGGAAATCATCCATTTTGATACTATGAGAATCATTGGTCTAAAACAATCCCAAAGCACTAATTGAAAGTCAAAGTATTGTAGAAGATTTTCCCTTTTTACACAAAATTTTGAAGATGAATAGTTGCACTTCTATCCTACACTAAAAGATTTTCTTTCATCCACAGACACCAAACGTTTGCCTCAATGTTTAAAGGTTAAGGTATATTAGATAGTTAAATTAGGTTGTTTGCTTTGCTTTGTTTGTTACATTGGCATCTCTTGGACCATATGCCCACCGTTGCATTCTTTATACCGTTGGAAAGCCCTCAATGAGGAGGGGTGCATGGGATTTGTTTTGTGGTGTTTGGACCTAGGGTGTAAAAATTATTGAATTTTGAATTTTTTAGGAACTATTATTTTATTTTTATTTTGATTGTGGCAATGGTACAAGGCACAATAGTTAGTATTTAAATCATGCTTAGAATTTGTATTTGTTATATCTATACTAAATAAGGGTATTAAAGGGACCAAAAAATTAAAAGGATTTACTATGCAAAACTTACCTCGTGCTAAAAACAAGCGTATATTTTTGTACAGTAGATTAGGGTTTGTAAAGCCTGTGAACCTCTTTAATTTGCACCTACCAGTGTGAATCTTTGTGTAACATGTGGTAATCTTGCTTAGGGTTTGGGAAGCTTGTGAACTTTTATTTTGCGCCCACCACTTTGGTAATTTTGCTTGCTTAAATTCTTGTATCCTAGCAAATTAGACCTTTAGAATTTTTTGATTGATTTTCTATTTGTTAATCTTTCTAACATTAATTTAAATGGTAGAACTTTGCAATTGTTCTTCTAGGAACAAAATCCACATCTTAGTTGCAAAGAGTCTTGGAGAAACTAGTGCAAGTGCTAGAACAATTACTTGCACTTTTGCAAGTGCTACTTTTGACTTCTCAAATTAGTTTGTTTACTATTTTGTTCAATTATTGAGGATAGTGTTTGGATATGGCTCAAAGTAATGTCAGAGATTACATTGCTATTTTGTTTCATGTTATGTACTACATTTGTTGGAAGGTTTAGGGTTTTAAGGCCGTCGAGGGTTTATTATCTTGAATTTGTGATGTTGTCCATGTGTTAAAGCTAAAGATCAAACCATTCTGTCTATATTTATAGACCCAATTCTTTGAGTGTTTTCAAAAATATGTCGATCATCGTAATTTTCAACATTGTGAAAACTTCTTTTTTGGTTATTAGAAATTGATTGTCTAGTAGTCTCCAATTAGAATTGAAAGTCAATTCTCTTACTCAAGATGTTTGGCTTGAGGAAATGTATGTTCTTGAATTGGTCATTTATTTGGTGAAGGAAAGGGAACATAGTGAATTCACTATAAGAAAACAATGTTTAGCTTGAAAACATATAATATATGATAAAAAAAATTAGGATCAAACTCAAATACAACATGAAACAAACAATAATTGATTAACCAATGCATTTAACCCTAAACTTCCTGAACAACTAGAATGTAGTCACTTTGGATTTTTAACTGTATTTTCTATTATTAAAAATATTTAGAATAGATTGGATACTTGGATAAAAAAATCAATAGGTTGGGAGGATTTGGCCAATGAAAGTATAGCACATGAAAGGATAAGCCTAGCTTGTAGATAGTGTTTTGACCCTTGAAATGCACATTTTTAATAAAATTTTCACTCTTTTAATAAAAAAATTCACATCATGCCTTTTGGACTTCCTTTTTGATCAATTGTTTCCTATTGTTGGAATTCTCATCACATTATTATCTAATTGACATTTCATCATATACTCACTAAAATATTTAATTTGAAGATGTTGGTGTGTCAAGGTCATTATCTAATAATCTAAAAATCAATTTAAAGTTCTCTAACTATCAAAATACTTGTGAACAAAACACAAAAATCACTACTAGAAAATTTCGTTTTTCTGTTGTTTCGGTCGCATTGATCTGGTCAAAATCTGACAGAAATCTGTTGAAACCAACAGATTTCTGTCAGATTTTGACCAGATCAACGCGACCGAAACAACAGAAAAACGAAATTTTCTAGTAGTGAATATTGCACATATTTGAAAATACAATAAATACTTACAAATACAATTAACTTAATATATTATATTTTTTATATTTAAAAGTTTGTTATCTTGATTTGTTTGTTTGAATTGTGTTTGCAATAGAGAGGTGATACATCAAACATTGCTAAATCTCTTTACTTTTATTTTATAAAATTTGACCAAATTTCTATTTGATTCAAAAGTCACTCTCACTCATAAACTTCACAATAATTAAACTTCACAATAATTATGTATGAGTCTATTATTCTTGATATAAATGATTGCAATGGAGAGGTGATGATATAAAAAACTGATGAATCTATTCACTTTTATTTTTGAATTTTAACCAAAATTGTATTTAACTCTAAAGGCCCACATGACCACATCCTTGAAAATATCATTTTTAATATATATAATCCGGTTCAAATACACAATATAATCTTTCAATTCCACCATTGAATGATTCTCTCTAATTTTGACAAAATACACCTCCTCCAATTGAGAATATAATTGTATAGTTAGTTTCTACTTTAAAATATTTTATTTTGCTAGTAGCAATCTTGATAGAAAAGTGCTTGAAATCCAATGCATATAGCTATAATATCTAAAGTGTTAAATGGTTTAAAATATATTATTTTTCAATTCTCTATTAGAAGGACCAAGGATTATACTCATCCTAAAATTAATTTTTTTTTTTTCCAATTTTAGTCACACTAATTTATATCTTTTTTTTAAAATCAAGAGATTTTCTGATATTTTATTTTACCTATCAATGTTTTAGAATTAAATTCATGATGCCACATTTAACTACTTCTGAACTTTTGAAAGTCCAAAATTAATAATGGTCATTAGGAGAAAAAAATGATCATCATGAAATAATGCAAAACATTGGGAAATCTATGCAAAACATTAAGAAATCAATACAAAACATTCGGAGATTATACAAACATTGTGGAATCGGGAGATTCCACAAGTGGGGGATCCCACGATCTTTTGTCCAAAATTCATTGAATAGTCCAAAAGTAGTTAAATGTGGCATTAGGCTAAAATAGATCCAAATCATTTATAAATTTTTTTCTTTCAGTGAATAAAATGCATCCTATACTTTAACTCATGTGGTTTTCTACTTTTCACAAAGTGACCTCCCTAAGTTGCTAAAAGAAGCTACAGAAGAACATAACTAATGCATTAGGTAGTAAGTGCTCTACTTCTCTCATGATAATGCTTAACAATTAGGGGACATTCTCACACCTTGTTTTAGCACACAACATTCAAAATCATATTATACATAACTTCTTTAATACAAATGTCTCATTGTGGATGTTATAAATAACAAAAAAACATGTGCATTGGAACATCCTCTATGATGATATAATAAAGAAAAGCATGTCCTCCATAATGTTGCCATGCAACTATGATGTTTCTAGAAACATTGAGACAATAGAAACAAACAATTCAATCAACATTTAATGTACTTCAAGAGAACATATTTTTTAAAGAGGATAATTTTTTATTATTTCAAGAAGACAATTTTTTAAAAACATATTTTAATGTATGCCATATACAATGAGAATGAAAAAAATTTAAAGAGGATGTTAGAAAATGTCAAAGAAGATGTCCCTTCCAATCCCTCTTTGAAAAATTGTTCATAACTTTTGATTTGAAGCTTGTAATCTCAAATAAATTTTTGGAGATGAAAGGTTGTTTATTTTTCCAACTTTTTTAGTTCAAAGTTTTCTGAAAAAAATCAATATACTTATATACTATGCCTAAATGTGGTCTAAAATTGTACTTTAATAGAATTCCTACGTTGTACATATCCCATATTGTTTGTCATTCCTCCTACCACCTTTCTTGTATAAATATCTTGTCTTCTCAACTCCATGCAATCACATTAAGTTGCTTCTGAAGCTATGTGATACAATTGTCAAATGTTGTATATTTTATATGGTGTATTTTGCATATTGTATTATGCATGGTATAATTTTATATATAATATATATTGTACTATTTTTTGTATGATGAATGTATATATTTTATAATGTGTTTGGTTTATTTTGTATGATGTATTGAGTACGTTATGTACAAAATGTTATATAGAACATTATGTGTACATTGGGCATTATGATATGCACATATACATTATGTAAGACATGTGATTGTTTATATAGACAACATGTTGGATAGTGCACCATTTTCCATAATCCATATTAAAGGTGACATCATTTTGTACACATGCTATATTATATTGGATGTTCAAGGAGGTGTGTATGGTGATATGTGGACATCAAATATGATGTTCCAAAATATGAAGTTGACTTCTTTGAAGACATCCTGGACAATGTTTGGATGTCTATGTTGATATTTGAAAAAACATCTTGGAAGATGTTTGGATGGCTATGTTGACATTTCAAAAAATAGTATAAAAATATTCATACAACAAAAAATTATGTTGACGTGGCGTGCTATATTATTGAATTGCCGTGTCATCTTTTTCTGCTACCACATTGGATGCCACATCATTGATGAAAAAAATCCTATGTGGTTGCCTACATCCGCATGACACTTAGGCAGCAGCCACATGGCAAGCTTTTAGAACCCCACTGACCAATGTTTTTTTGGACATCCGCTATAAAACATGTAGATGTTTTGCCAAGATTTTCGATGTTTTTGGCATGTCTTAGGCAACGTAAAATTTTGGACGTCTACATAGACATTTTCATGCATCACTTAAGACATCAACACGCATAAATTGTGCGTAAAAAAACACACTATTTTCTTATAGTGATTGTCTATGGTAGAGACCTTTTGTGATGGCATAGGAAAGCCCAATACTTAGCTATTTTTAGAGACTTCAAAACATTTCAATACATTATGGTTTCCAACATGTTCACAGATCATGCCCTATGGAGGTGATCCATTCTCCATTCTTTATTTTCTCTTCTTCCTAATATAATGTTTTTTTTACTATATTGAATTCAAAAAAGCAATGGGAGTTTTTACCAAAATTTGAAGAATGTAAACAACCATTGTAAGACTAGCCTTTGACGTTTAATTGCAGAAAGGCAAGAGATGAAACCTCTCATCCCTCTCTCCATTGACACAAAGGCGATTATTCTTATGACTACTTGTAAATATAGTGGACTATAGTATTATCAAGGGATTGAGAGAATTGTGCTAGTTGTTTTTAGAATTACTCAATTAGACCCTGATTTTTTCCTTACGGTTTTTTTTTCTCTACTGCCACTTTGTAATTGCATGTTGTATTGACAAAGAAGACTTGCATACTAGTGATTAAATGGATGTTGTCTATTGCACAAAGAGAAGGCACTAAGGGTCTCTTGGGTAAATGCATTCGTGAGTTCCCTCAACATTTTTGACAAACTTATCATTCTAATATGACAAAAGTATCTAAATGGTGGAATGGTCATAAAGCTTTTATGCTTGGACTTCAAGAAGAAGGGAATCATTTGTCAATGGTTCAATCAAGTGGAGGTTTGTAGTGAAGAATGATGTATAAAATTCTTCAAGTTATGGAAGAAAGTGAACAACATGGGTTCTATGACGCCATGATGAACTTCTTGGAGAATTCTCAAGATTGCAATCACTTGGAGTAAAATTCTCAACTAAAATGTTGTTGGCTTTAGCAAGAGAGATTCTTCTTAAGTCTAACCACTTTGAATTCTCTCCATATTTTAAAGAAACAAGATCAAGGAAATGCTTGATAGACATGTTAACTTTATCATGGATTCAAGCATTTATGGTGGGCTTCAATATTGTTGGTAGAACACAAACATGAAAGCTTTTACACTACTAGAGAAAACTATGACCAAAACAACAAAATTGGAATTGAAAAGTGTTGTTCAATTATGTTGTTTTGGTCATGTTGTATCGGTCAAAATTACACTCAAATTTGTTGTCAAATTCTGTTGATTTAGAAAATGTTTTTTTTTAAATTTAATTTTTTTAAAAATAATTTTGTAATTACTGTGTCATCAACACGATCAAATTGCCATGTCATTAGTATGGTCAAATTGCATTGATTGCCACGTTAGCCCTGTAGTCAAACTGCATTCACTACTAGAAAATTTATTTTTTCTGTTGTTTTGGTCGCGTTGATCCGGTCAAAATCTGACAGAAATCTGTTGATTTCAATAGATTTCTGTCACATTTTGACCGGATCAACACGACCAAAACAACAGAAATAGTAAATTTTCTAGTAGTGATTAATTGACATGTCACTAAGTGTTGGTACCAAGGTTTGAACTTGAGACCTTGTCTTTGTAAACCAAATCTTCTAACCAATACACCATGTTTAAATTCACATGTGCATGTATAAAGTAAAAAATATTATATATAAAATTTATTGCATTTTTGTTGTTTTGGTCAAAAATTGATTTGAAATGCCTAGAATAACAAAAATCTACTAGTGTCTTTACAGAATTTTGTTAAATTGTTCAAGTTGTGACCATAGTGCCCCAAACAACAAAAAACTATTGACTTTCTGTTGTTTTGGTCACAACTTTCTAGTAGTGTTAGTAAGTCCTAAAAAATGTATATTCAACAAACTATAGCTTTTTACATGGGTGAGTTACATAGAGATTTCATTCAAGGTGATTTAAAGGCCATATTTGTTATATTGAGACTTTTTGTAGTCTCATTTTTATCTTGACTCGAAGATGAACCTCTTTATCTCTTTATTGGATTTTTTTTATAAATAGATAACAACACCAACTTTTAGAATTTTATTTTAGAACTATTATTTGAATATTATTTATTATTTATTTCAATTATTATTTTTGTAAATGAATTTATAATATCTAGCATTTTGTCTCAAAATCTACAAAAAGTCTCAATATAACAAATATGGTCATATTTGGATGAAGAGTGTGGGGAGAAGGTCAATGAATCACATTTTATTGTGAACATGGACAATAGAAGGACATTAGGATTCAAAGGTGATGGTTGTGTCAAGTATGCGGATGTTGTTTCTGATGGACTTGGAATAATGATGGTTGTACGGTATTAAGCAATTCAAATGGTACCATCCATAGTTTTTTATGGTTTTTTAAAATGACAAGTGTAATTATCCTATCTATGGTTGTTTTGATGATGTTCCTGGAGTTAGCTATAGAACTTTGAAAAAATGATTTATGACAGGCACAATTTGGAATGAGTGGTTAAATGAGGTAAGAGCTATACAACATGATTGCCATAGACAAAGGTGGGTATTATATATTGACAATTGTATAACACATAATGATAGCCTAGAAGTCCTTTTTGTTGTTGATAGATTGAACATAGAAATTAGAAAATTTCCTACCAATGCTACAAATATGTGCCAACTTGTAGATTCTTTCGTAATATCAAAAATCAAAGATACATGGTCAGCTCTTTGAGAAGCCTATAAGTTGCAGTGTGTGCAAAATGGGATTTGGAAAAACAAAGTACGTGACGATGAGAGAGTTTCACGAATGTTGAAAGACCTTGGTAAGCATTTTTTGGGAATTGGCTTTAGCTACAGGAAATAATGTGAATTCCCACCGTGACAAGAGGGGCCTCATATATGCTCGAAAAGCCATGATTTGCATTGGGATGGCTTGTGATATTAATTAAGAATGGCATATAGGCCATTTTACTCTAGAATTATAAGAGATTATCAAGCTCTATCCTACTCATTTTGCAAGAGCTCTTGTTCCATTTCTTGTTTAGGAAATTGATATTAGTGTAGGAATGATGAATTTCATATTCTTAGTAGCCTTGATGTACAAGTTTCATAATTTTAATAGCCTTGAAGTATAAATTTCATATTCTTAATATCCTTGATATATGAATTTTATATTCTTAGTATAAAGAATACAAACTAACAAGGTTTTTTTGAACATTTAGGCAACAAATCAAGAATTTATTCTAACATGAACAAGATTACAAGACAAACTCAAGGAAAAATGAGTTGACAAGGGTGGAAAATGCTCTTTTAACCGTTGCTTATATAGAAGAACTATGGTCACAAAAGTCCATATGGGGAGTTTAGTTAGGGGCCTACAAGATAGTTGCTTGTTCCTAAAAGTCAATAAAACTTCTAAAGGTTGTCTATTGTCAACAAAAAGGTTTAGCAACTACTAGTTGCTACAAACTGTCAACCTAATGCTTCCTACATTCTTCCGATGTAAAATTCTACACCCCATCCAAATAGGGGAAAGCACACCGCATCTGACAACTACAGGCTAACAAAAACTAGCTTGTTGTTTATTGAGATCAATGTCTATGCATGTGCTGGTCAATTAGAAGAAGCTCTCGGATCATTACTTCTTGCTTTTTGCTCACTACTTTGAAACATGTGTTATGACCTTACTAGTCCCAATCTTGAAAAGGAGGAAAAAACACATTCCAAGCTTCAATTGGAAATTTGTTCTAGCAACCTTGGTTGGAAATGGCTACACCCTGCAGGTTGGATATGTGTCTCTAGTTGGGAATGGGTGGTCCTACCTTATACCCATTTTTGACAAGTAGACTTCTATTGAAAGTATTCTTCAACAATATAATTTAAAAGTACCTGTGCTTACTTGTGATTGGTTGATTGTTGATTTTCTAAATTTTAGTATTATAACTAAGTTATGTAATGAGTAGTTTCAATGGCCTAGAGAGTTCTGTTTTGAAAATTCATAGTAATTACATGTCTTATCCAGAAATTATAACTTTTTTGAAATTCATGATTTTCAATTGTTAATACTACAAAAATTTGTATTTTTTTCCTAGAAAAAGGTGCCTCTTACTGTGCTAAATTGCTTATTTTGACAATTTTGGGTGTTTTCAATTGAAACACACCTATATATAACACAAAATTGGTAGAATTTTGTGGTATTTTGATGGTTTTAGGTGTTTTTAGCTAAAATACACCTATAGAGAGAGGAAGAGAGAAGAACATCCACAAAATTGATAGTATTTTGTGGTTGCGGAAGAGTTCAAGTGATCTTTACAAACAATAACTTAAGGTAATCTATAATTCTAAAAACACCCAAATTGTCCCTATTTTTAGGGGGAGAATGGAGATGAGGTGATTTTTAAATAGACCACTTTAGCCATTGAATAAAGTGAGAAAAATATTGTTTTTTACTTTTGCCATTGAATGAAGTGAGAAAAATATTGTTTTTTTAAAATTGTAAGAGCCAATCATTGTCCTTAATTTCCTAACAACTCTTGAGAAGTTGCAAGTGGATGGGTTATGGGAGTTCTACGGTCACAAATAAGTGCTTGTGCCCCAAATCTTTGGAATTTACAAGTAATTCAACAATATTTGAAAAAATTGAAAACCACTTATGTTAAGTTCCACATCTATTTTTTTTCTCTGAAAAATGATCTAAAATATTTCTTTCCATGGAAACCTATGAAAAAGGTGGACCAGCCCTTAAATGGTCACTTTTACAGCAGACTACCTTACCAAAGATGAAACCAGCCGAAGGTAAAAATGAATCAAACTCTTTTTTAACAAAGATCTTAGGACCAATACTACAATTCTTCTGATATAAATGAAGATGATGGATCTTGTGGCAAAAAATCATGCACTGCACGTGTACCACTGTAAATTACTGAAGTTGCCACGGCATCATTTCTACTGAAAGAAGGTATTAAATCCTTATGATGTTTTGTGTGCACTGTGCACAACTGATGATTATTGTAAGAAATAACGTGGATTCCAGATATATTACAGTAACGTAGAGGATCACATTCAGTGCATGCATCGTTTTTTTAAACAATCCGAAATTCACCTACAAATGGATGAAGCCTAACCAGAAGATAACAGCAACCAATGAATCAAATGATCTATCTATATATATGTATATATGTATATAAGATGTGGATATATAATCCTCCATATCAGAATCAAAATTAATGCTGTCACTAATTAAAACTTCATGTAGGATTACAAATTACAACAGCCTCGCGAAACAGCATTGATGCACAGATTTGGCAGTCAAGAAGCTAGCGAATATATGATGACTGAATTGGAAGGATCGAGGACTTGACATTTTTTACAGCAGCAATACTTCAATCCGAACATACATAAGATCATGAAATGCAATGGATCGGACACCTAATTACCACTCTCTAAACGGCCAATTGAGCTCCTAAACCCGCTCCCACATAAGGAAATTTTCCAATCACGTGTACACAACTACGGCAGATTTTGATAGACTGTGCAGTTACACAATCCTCAGAGAGAGTTCGGAAATACTCTCAACAATTAATGTTGATTTATTTCACACATTGCCAATTGGCAAAGCAGACGACATTTTCAATTCAATTCGATCACAGCATCATATCCAACTCATCAGTGTCACGTACGTGGACACGAGTTTTCCAACACCGAATCTCACTTAGAGAGACGTACGTAAGTACTCACACAGCTAACAAGACATGCACTGAATGGATTGATCGACAGCAAAGATTCAGGATTCAGACCCCTAGCTAGCTAGCCCAAATCCATCCTCGGCAAATCAAGTCTTCCTTAAAGAATGGAGCACCACATGTTCCTGAATCAAATCCCAAACTGCACAAACAAGAAACACAACAACAACAATGAGAATCTCCATAGCTACAATTGAATGAGGCAGCCCATGCAAAACTAAACGTACACAACAACGCTCCTTGAAGGTTTTGATCGATGTATCGAAGATCAAGAGGACTGGTAATGCAAGCTAGAGTCGTCTAATTCAATGAGACACCATGGTAGTGCTTCAATGCCAAGGGAACGTGGACTTCATTAACTGTTCACAAGCTTGAGCTGCAGCCAAAAACTGTGAAGAGAATGCCAAAAACTTCTACGACTGACGCAATCACTGGAACACTAAACACAACGGCGTTCCTTGAAGCATTTGATATAAATTAAGGTTCAAAAGATTGACACTACAAACTACAGTAGTCTAATTTCAATGAGGTGCCATGGCGGTGCTTGGGAACTTGCTGCCAAGCTATGCTTCCGCAGCAGCTAGCATTGTCAAGAGAGTGCAAAAAATGCAAAGATTGTATATTTCAATTCAATTCAAAGACTGTAAAAAATGCAGAGACGTGAGAGTATATATATTTGTACCTGCGGTTTAAGGCTTCCACCCTCCACCGCCACCGCCACCGCCACCACCTCCTCCGCCACCGCCCCCTCCACCTCCACCTCCGCCACCGCCACCGCCACCGCCTCCACCTCCACCGCCACCGCCACCCCCGCTACCTCGACCGTTACCGCGCCCCCTTCCATAGCCATTTCCGTTTCCGTTTCCATAGCCATTTCCGTTTCCATAGCCATTCCCGTTCCCATAGCCATTGCCGTTGCCATAGCCATTGCCGTTGCCATAGCCGTTTCCGTTCCCGTTGCCATTGCCGTAGCCACCATAGCCTTGAGTGCTCTTGGCTTTATCAGAGTTCACCTGCACAAACGAATTCGCCCATCCATGAGTCACAACCAGAAACTCGATCATACCAACAACATGGAATCGAAATCCCAACTCTCAGAAAAATCAAGACGAACCGATCACCGAATTAGATTATATATTACACCACGAGATGAAGGAAACCTTTATTTATGGACGCACAATGTATGCGTGCATCAAGCAGATTGATAGACTCCATGACTGCAGTGAAGAGCTAGCTAGATTGAGGAAAGGTTTGTGAGCTCACCTCGGCAGGGACGGAGCTTTTCTTCTCCGTGAGCTTTCGTGCAAGAGTAGGCTGAACAAGACAAATCTGAAAAATGAGAAGCACCGCAAGGAGAAGCGAGATTGCCCGCAGGCCGCTGGAGGAAGCCATGGTTGCAAGCTAGCAATCGAAGTGGGATGGTGAAATGGGAGCTCCCCGAGTTCCTAATATACAGCGGGAAGGGCGGCATGGATGAGTGGCAATGATCTCGTTTGAGCAGATCAGAAACCGCGTCGCGAAGAAAAAACCAACAACATGCAGGCGAATTTAATGAACCTCACCAGCTTCTTGTCGCTACAGCTCATGACTGTCACCAAACCAGCACGCTGCTCGTCATCTGCGGCAAATCCCATGCTACATCATTTCGCTATGGATCACAGATGGGACAAAAGCAGTTTTTCTGTAAGATACTTGGGCACTGACCTTGGAGACAGGCATTTGAGGTTAGGTCGACCTAGGAAAGCTAAGGCCTAGAAAAAGCTAAGGGCTGGCCCAGAAAAAGAGTAACTTATACAAGATACCGTAGCCTGAGGTCACATTGGGCGAAAAATAATTAAAATTTTTGAAGCCGAAGCTGTTTGGAAATGATTAAGTCACTTTGTCAAATCCAAGGAAAAATTCAAGGAAAATTAAACATCAAGAAAAGTCAAAATGTTGGAAAAGATACATTTACAAATTACAACATGATCCTATTGTAGGATGTGTCTACTAAATAATGTGGGCATCCAAATTCATTCCTCTAACTTTATAACAAAGCAAGGATACTATAAAAAATAATGAATTCATTGAAATCCATAACTATCACTTTTATATGCAATGATAACAAAGCAAGGATACTATGAAAAATAATGAATTCATTGAAATCCATAACTATCACTTTTATATGCAATGATGAAAACTATTGAACTTCCAAGGTTATTTGAAGGATTGCTTAAAGTTAAAGTTAAGAAAAAATATTTGATAATTGCCAAATTCACTTATAAATTAAAAATAAGCCAGGCTCCCAACTTGAAAGAGTTATATATTCCACAAATGAGGCGAAGGTCGGTGACCTCAGGCTACGGTAGTAACAAGTCGGTTGGAAGTTGGAACCGAGCGCGCTGTAAATTGCATCCTTCGCTCTCTGTCAGGGACAGACTTCAGATTTGCAGGTATGCGCTTAGTTCCAGTTTAGTACTTTTCATATGCACCACCTCGATCGCGTTCGAACTCATTTCCACTGGGACTTGCTCCGTGATGACGACAGGGTGAGTGGAAATTGACGTACATATATAATGCACATCTATTGTGTCCAGGGGAGTGATCGACATGATTGCGGTCACTGAAAGTCCAAGGAGATGGGTGGAACATAAATAGATCATGAGGGACAGTACCTGACACACCAGCTGGAAGTCCGGGTGGGGAGCAGCGAGGTCGGGTTGCATGTGAGCAAGCTAAGAGCCCTGCCTGATGAGCTCCAGCTTACTAGACCGACCGGTGAAGGATCAATTCAATTCAAAACTGAGATACTCTTGCAATTGGCAGTACGTGCAGTTCAGTCAACTTCGATCTGACACCGTCCACATGGACATCGTTGAGCTTGATGCACATGCAGGGAGATTAATCGTCCTTGTTTCCCTTTCGGAAGTATCAGAAGTTTCCTAAATACTCTTGCTCTAGCACGGCCGGGGGGAGTCAGGGAAACTTAAGTTGCGAAAAGGCAAATTAAATGATCAGTACGTGTAACTTTTCTTGTTGGTTGAACTATCCTTATTGGCAACAGTGTTAACCGGGAATGGCAATCCGGGAATTAACCAGAGATCGATCACTAATCTCCCTGAGTGTGTGATGAACGTCGATCTGACGGCAGAAACTCAAGATCTGTAAGAATCCCGATAAGAGATAGTTAGCAAGCACACGTGACGTGACCGATTAAGTATAAACTACATACTAATCGGGATTCCCATTACATTCGTTGCAATCCATGATGCGACATACTGTATGTAGTTACGGGGAATTTCATTAAAATGGCGATATTCCATGTGCCATTTTCACAGTGCGCCATTCCCACAGTTCAGACCGAGCGGGCTGAAATCTATTAGTGTACTAGATTTCAGACCGCCCGGTCTGAACTGTGGGATGTCAAAGTCACAGAATATTTGCCATTTTAATGAAATTCCCCACAGTTTTAATTAGTCCAACATTAGCTCCATCGAAAATAGCTTGCTGCTACGGCAGAGATCGGATCGATGCAGTTAACCGTCCATGATCCTAGAACCTAGAAAGTAAAAGGTTTCTAGGTAGAGGCCAGTGGGCTCATGTCATCAATTCCCCTTTTGCTATATTTTTCTTCGCGACGCGGTTTCTCATCGACGTACAGTACCTACCAGCACTCAAGCAAGATTTCCTCTATGCTTAGGCCGTAGTGACAGAGCTTCATGCACGGACCCCGCCCTTCCCGCTGCATGTATATTATGAACTCCGAGTGCTCCCCATTTCACCATCCGATCCAACGTTCATCGACTTCGATCGATCAATAGTTCGTAGCCATGGCGTCCTCCAGCAGCTGCTTCCGGGCAATCTTACTTCTCCTGGCGGTCCTCCTCGTCTGCCAAATGTGTCTGGTTCAGCCCACATTTGCAAGACAGCTCACGGAGAAGAAGAGCAAAAACCCAGCTGCAGCTGAGGTGAGCTCACAACCTTTCCTCAAGCTAGCTCTTCACTTCATTCATGGATTTATTCTGTCTATCAATCTGCTGGATGCATGCATTGTATGTTCTTGAGATTACTTTCACCATCTGGTACCTGATTCGGTGAGCGACTTGCCGTGAATTTTCTGAGAGCTAGCTGGGCCGGTCGAGTTTTTGAAATTCATGAGCTAGCTACCCTCTGGTTGTGATCGGCTTGTCATTTATTAATTTTGTGCAGACGACCTCTGAGAAATCTGAGAAAGCCAAGAGCACTCAAGATTATGGTGGCTACGGCAACGGCAACGGCAACGGCTATGGAAATGGAAACGGCAACGGCAATGGCTACGGCAACGGCAATGGCTATGGAAATGGAAACGGCAACGGCAATGGCTACGGCAACGGCAATGGCTATGGCAATGGGAACGGCAATGGCTATGGAAATGGGAGTGGCTACGGAAACGGGAGCGGCTACGGCAATGGTAGTGGTAATGGCTACGGAAACGGAAGCGGCTACGGCAATGGTAGTGGTAATGGCTATGGAAACGGAAATGGCTATGGCAATGGGAATGGAAGGGGAAGTGGTCGCGGTAGCGGAGGTGGTGGCGGTGGCGGCGGTGGCGGCGGTGGCGGTGGAGGTGGCGGAGGTGGTGGTGGCGGTGGCGGTGGCGGAGGTGGCGGCGGCGGCGGCGGCGGTGGCGGAGGCGGAGGCCACAATTAAACGCCGCATGTAAATATCTACAAAATCTCTCACGCCTGTGCACGCCTGTGCACGCCTATGCGTCAATTCTTTGCATTCTCTTCACAATTCTGCAGCAGCTCTAGCTAAGCATGTGGATCAAGTCCACGTTCGCTAGCATGCCTGCAGGAATTAATTGCCATGGCGCCATCTAGCTCATTGAAATTCTACTCCAGTTAGGATTTTCAATCTATCCGGTCTGTGAACTTAGAGTGTAATTGTGTTAGTTTCGCATGGATTACTGCCGCGATCATGCATTCAAGTCGTAGATGTTCAGTTGACCGATGAAACTGGACATTCTCATTGACTTTGTGTTCCTTGTAACTTGTGCAGGTTCGGATTGATTCAGGAGCCCATGCGTGGTGGTCCACTCTCGATCTGTGCAAGCTAGACGAGGGACCGGACTGAAACTCTAAATCTTAAGTAAATACACGTTGCCAATTTAGTGGATGCATGTAGATTTTCTAGCTGGCAGCGTGAGTACGTCTGAGTGGGATTCAATTAATATTGGAAAACTCACGTAATTAAATGAGACACATGAGTTGGATATGATACTGTATGTATGTTTTCTGCTTTGCTAATTGGCAATAAGTAAATAAAGCACATACATGTATTGCTGGTAACTAAAACGTACAATCGATTGTTTTCAGTTAGTATATATATTCATGGCATTTCGTAGAAATGTTTGGCAGGAATTGCAGTGTTGCAAAGGTGTCATGCAAGATACTTGGTTCCTGTAAACCAAATGCATGGAGGACGCAAGATCGATACTATTCCCATTGAGGACGTGCAATTGATCTCGCCTCAGATCATATGTTATCGATCCTCTTTTTCCAAAATTAAGCAACTCATATACAGTATTCGTACACTTGGCTGATCGAGAAAGTAATGTAATTTTACGTCAGAAACGGATATTTCGTTAAAATGGCGGTATTCCACAACTTGGAACCTTTAGGTTCACACCGTGCGGTCTGAAATGTAAACCGCAGCTTGGTCGCGAAATTCAATTCAATAGCTTACCTAGTTCACAAGTTGCAGAAAACCGTAACTCGGGGTACCTTGTGCCTGATGGTCGTATTCGTCAGAAAGGATCAGAAATATGTGTGAATGTCAAGAGACTTCCTAAAATATTTAGGTGTACTGAGCTATAATAAGTAAGCGAGGTGTGGATCTGAGGTTCCAGAATATGAAAACACTGTCGATCAGTTTCTTCAAATTCGGCATTCTAACGAATTGAATTGATACGATGATTGGATGTGTCACAATTTAATTTCGGTTTGTGGAATACCGCCAATTTAAAGAAATTGACGATTCGACCCGTTGTATGGGCAGGCAATAATGTATGTAATTATTGCAAATTTTCAGAATATTGTTGACACGATAATGAGACCTTTGAGACGTAAGTTTTCAATTCTGAGAGTGATTGCTAGCTGGGGTGGGTTGAGGCCAAGTTGACTTTCTTGCCATTGACGGTGATCCTAGCTGGCATGAATCAATTATACAGCATCGTTGAGTATTCCAGTCGATCAGAAAATGTGGCAGAACTTCACTTTCGCTTAATTAAATTGACGGAATTCCCCGACTTTGTGGCCCTTTTCAGGGTGGGTGGTCTAAAACATGAAATACGTGTTTCTCTGAATCCTCCATAACAAAAGTTACACTACGTTCAAAAACTGGAAAGAATCAAAATATACCATTGGACTTACAACACGCACTCACAACCCCACCTCATTTGTAAAATCAATGTCTGTAATACAATCATTCGAATTCAACATCCTGTAGGGTTCGATGTTCGAGTTCGATGGATCGATTAAATCATTCCAATTCAACGTCCTGTAGTCTCGACAACTAACTAAAACATCGATCCTGCGCAACACAATAACAATGAGCTATTGAATGCTTATGGAATATTCTCTAATAACGTGAATTCCTCTGGAATGTACCTCCAACGTAAGCTAAGTAATAACGGTTATTGAAACTGGCATAAGCTCTAATAACCTGTATGGACTAGATAATTATAAAGCAGGTCAAGTTATCAAAAATAATCATTGGTGAAGACCTACTGAACTGCAGGCAACAATAATTTTTGATGACTTGGCCTGCTTTGCAATTATCGGACATAATGTGCATGAACGAGAGTTGAGTCGATTGACTTCTTTGATTGTTCAACCAATCAAAACATGCCACAAAGTCTCCTTCATTTAAATATGTTAATTAGGTGGATCCACACTAACTAACTTAATACCGGTTGGTAGTAGTAGAGATTCTCTCAGGTTTTTCACTGCTAAAGCCAATAACATTTCTACTTCATACCCACCATGTTGAAAATTTGCGCAAGGTAAAAAATGAGCATTGTCAGTCTTAATTTACCTCAGTCTCCTTAACCAATCAAAACATGCCACAACAATGAAACTCCCCTGCATTGACATTATGAAATATTCTCTAATAACGTGAATGCCTCTGCAATGTACCTCCAACATAAGCTAAGTTATTGAAATTAGAATAATCTCTAATAACCTGTATGATACGGAATAATCTCTCAACTGAGACCACTTATTTTCTTCAGCTTATGGCACTCACTGACACACAATGCTTCCAGAGCCTGTATCGAATGACTTCTATCATCGACCAACTTGCAAGTTTTTTCGTGTTTGTTTTTCTGGGGATTTGCAGGTACTTTTGATGTCACTCATAGGCTTGTCAGTGGGGCGGGACTTTATGTGGGATCCAAGACGAACAGAAAGGACTTTAATTTATGTCAACCCCCAAAAACAAGTTGAAGCTATTTTAGTGCTCTTTTAAGATTCACAGCAGGTTTAGTATTCAGAAAGGGTGGTTGGGAGGAAAGGGTAGTTGGAAGGAACATGTGCAGGAGTGATCCCAGAACTAGTTTATGGAATTTAGTGCAATGTGCTACCTCGAAGACAAACAGGCATCAACTTCATTCTGACAACCCTGAGAGTGAGTAGACTAGTAAGCTATTAAAAAAAACATAGAAAAGCAAGGATTTTGCAAGTTGTCAAGGTTTATTGGGAGTACTATAACACCAAACAAACTAAATAGATGCTAGTTCCAATGTGAAGGAAGTTGCAAATTGCCTCTCAAATTCTATTGTTTGTTGGAGGCTTGGAAAAAATCTAATTTTTCAAGAATATTCTCCAATGTAATTTTAGCTATTGAAAATTTTAAGCAGCAATGGAGCAAATTTTAGCCAATTTTGTGAACATATTGCATAGGGATCATAGCGAAGTTCAAAATACAACATCAATTATTCAAGGGCCGCTAAGGTAAACCAACCTATGACAAGCAAACCACCCATGGCAAACACTTGGAGAATGACTCATTACAGTCATTTTGTACGATGAATTTACACTCATGAGGTGGAAGTGTTGTAATGACTCCTAAAGAATGATTCATTACTCTAAACTAATAAAAAAAAGTATAGAGAACTTTTCTTAGAAACTTTGACTAGGTAGATTGTGGAATATTAGAAATCAAAGTGAAAATAAACTTTTATTTTTACCTTGCCATATTAGATCAACAAACTTTGAATCTTCTACATTAAGTTTTTTCCAACAATGGATATTTAATCCCTAAAGGCCCAAGGCTACTATTTTCTCAAAAACAACTCAAAACTATCATTTTGTCATGTTCACCTAAAAAAATTAGAAGATATTTTTTTCAAAATCTAACCACAGGATCTTATAATTCACTTGTTTGAGATCATGTGGTAAAATTTTTGTGAAGTTTGACCACACAAACTGAGAGATATCAACATTCAAAGTTGGAAAAAAGAATATTTTTTGAACATTGACCTACAATTTCAAATGACTTTGACCACCATTTGTAGAAAAAAAATTGTACTATGGACTTTGAAGTTAAGTTTTTTGTATTGAAGAATTAAGTTGAGAGTTTAAGATTTTTTTTAAAAACACATTTAATTTTCACTCTTTAAGAAATTGTTAAGTCGAAGTAGGTCCAAGATTGAAAGAAAAACTAAATTGTGAATAGCTCCAAGATAAGATTGAAACACCATAATTCCAATGGTGAGATTGTTTTTGTAAGCAAATTTAACCTCATGAAACAATGTTTTTTGAAAAATTGTGAAAATTGCATTCAGAAATGAGTCCCATGAGTTAGTTTTTTATGAAGATGCTTAAATTCATTTGCCCACAAAACAAAATTGTTCATAATTTTCACATCACTAATCGTCTAATCCAAATGAAATGAATCAAAGTTTCACAGGTAGAAAAAAATATTATTTGTAAGAAAAAAATTAAATTTAAGTTTAAATTTTTGTGTATTTCTTTTTTTGCCCACTAATTGAAAATTAGGACTTTGTGGAATAACTTTTGCTTTTGTGCAGCAATTGAAATAAAAATTATATTTCCACAAAACTAATAAATTTTCCTATCTTACAAGAAAGTTTCAAAAAGTTTCACTAAAAATTGATATTATAGGAACTTGCCCAAAATCAGGAAAATGGGCCTCTACGGGTTAAATTTAAATTTTAAAATTAAATAATTAAATTTATAGTTTAAGAATCCTTAATTTTTATTGAAACTTGACTTCCATTCTTAAAATTGAATTAGAGTAAATATAGAAAATCTAAATCATTAATACCATAACTCCATTTATTATAAGAGAAAGATAGGATTTTGCATACCTTTGTTGAATTATTTATTTCACTCAAAATAAGGTTCAATGCGTGTTCAAAATAAATAAAAATTGAAAGATGTTTTGTCAAATATATTTTTTTAAATTATAATATTATAAAAATAGGCATCTATTTTTAAAATGATCTTGTATCAAATCTACCATACAAATACAATATTTTTTAAATATGCTGAAAAGATATCTATTCTAACTTTAAGATAATTGTAGCAAACAATCAAAAGCGTATGGACATTTTTATTTTTTGAAAATTGTAAAAACAAATCATGTATATTATTGCTTTAGAAAAGTACCCTCATTTCTTAGAAAAAGAAGACTTTTCATAGTTTTCACATCATTAATCAAAATAAAATGTATCCAAATTTGGTCCAAATTGGAGTAGAAACCAAACTTGCTAGGTTTTTGCGTTTTTATTTCAATCAAATAAAAATAAATATAAGGACCAAGAGGGGTCATCAAATTTTAAGGGATTATCCCCTAATGAACCTATGGGTCTTGATAAAACTTATAAAACGGGCCACTTTTACAAAGAAGTTTACTTGATTGTGCCTATTTACTACATGCTCCAACTAATAGTGAATCTATTGTCTCCTTGCCTCCTTGGCCCCCTCGCATTTTTTTCCCTTCATATGGCCTCTCATTGGCTAGGTGTCTTTCTCAAAACAATTTGCAAGGAGAATTTCTTGGAGTGTGTGACTTTAAAAAATCATCCAAGGTGGTGTTTTTGTCTAAATCAAAAGCTTTTTTGGTAATATAAAAGATAACTTGAGAAACTGCATGAGAAAAATATGAAATTTCAAAATCTTTTTTTGTAAGATTTGAGCAACCATTGAAGTTGGATAGTGACCATGAAATAGTCAATTGGACATTTAGGATTTGAGGGTGAAAAATGAACCATCCATCACTAATATGAGGTAACTTATCATGATTCACTCTACCTATTGTATGTCAAAAAGGCTTCAAGTGAAGTATTATATATATGAGTTTAAACTATATTTGTGGAATGTCTGCAATTTTACACATAGCAATGCATGGTTGTAAAGTAATAGAGCCTTCAATGAATGATTTTAGGTATCTTAGAAGGCCCTTCAGACATGCACCAATAAGATTCACAGTATAACCCTAAAAAGATGATAAGGCCAAAATGTCACCAATGGATTTCTTTTAATAGGTAAAAGCAAAATTCATTTCATTGTATAAAATACAACTCAATGGGGAACATCCTACAACCAAGCATAGGGTCAATGCAAGTCTAACAACTATACAATGATTGATGACTTTCAAGATTACTGTAGAAATGAAAAATGCATCTATTTGGTCAAAAAATGGATCATCTCTAGCAAAGTACTTTGGTGATAGGTCTTGTTTATTCTAAATTATGGTTTCTTTAAGTCTTGACTATGAAAATTTTCAAAGAAAATAAGGAAAAAGAATTTTTTCAAAAAGCATTTTTTGGAAGAAGATTATGGTTTGCTTGTAAACAAAAACAATAACCCATGATTGTAATTTTGACCCTATCAATATGCATCATTGAACGGTTATCCATCTTTCTACCTTGGATGAAGTAAATTTTAGGCTTTGTGATAGATTTGTTTCCATCAAGGGTCATTTAGGCAAACATGTGGGCAACTGAGGTGCCCATAAGTTTGCCTACATGCCTACCGTCAAAAACCTTTAATTGAATAGAGGATAGCTTCCACTGAATCTCAACTAGTGTTTGGGAGAAACTGATGGCTAGTTCAAAATTAGCCAATGGAAATGGGAAAAAATCTAGTTGCAAAATCATCGGCAAAGAATTAGTGAAAAAATCTATAAAATTTCTATTCAAAATTTTTAAAATAGAAAAAATAACTCAACTTGATACTTCAAAAATTGGTTCAATATAGAGACTAGTTTAATATAGAAACTAGTTGCAATTAGAAAACATCCACAAAGAACTGGTGGAAAAATATATTTTTAGAATTTAAAAATTAAGGAAACTAATTGGATATAGTATTTGAAAACTGAATGGTTCAATATAGGAATTAATCCCTAAAGCCCCATTGTTCCTCAAAGGACAAAATGGATTTGGGGCATGTTCCTATGAACTTAATTTTTAGTTAAAATTTTTGAAACTTTCTCATAAGCTAGAACACTTATTAACTTTCAATTGTGGAAGTATAATTTTAATTCCAATTCATTTGGTGCCTGGGAACAAAAGTTATACAACAAAAGCCCAAATTTTTAGTTGGCGTGCAAAAAAATAAATCCACAAAAACTTAAAATTAAATTAAATTTGTTTTTCCCTTATAGATCATATTTTTGTTTACATGTGAAGCCTTGATTCATTCCATTTGAATTAGTGATGTGAAAGTTATGAACAATCTTATTTTTTTGGCAAACACAACATCTTTTTGAAAAAATAACTTATAGGATTCATTTCTGAATGCAATTTTTCACAATTTTCCCCCAAAAAATGTTTGAAAAGGTTAAATTTACTTACTAAAACAATCTCACCATTGAGGTTATTGTGTAATCCCATCTTAGAGCTACTAATGATTTAGTTTTTCTTTCAATCTTCGACCTACTTCTACTTAACAATTTCTTAAAGAATGAAAATCAAGTGTTTTTAAAAAAAAAAATAAAAAAAAAAAAAAATATTAAACTATCAAGTCAATTCTTCAACACAAAAAATTTAAATTCAAAGTCCATAGTGCAAAAAAAATTTACAAATGGTGGTCAAAGTCATTTGAAATTGCAAGCTAGTTGTTAAAAAAAAATTAAAAAAAATTTGAATGCTAACATCTTTCAATCTGTATGGTCAAACTTCATGAAATTTTTACCACATGATCTCAAACAAGTATAGTATAAGATACTATGCTTAGATTCTTAAAAAAATTAAAAAAAATTAAAAATTAAAAATTGTTTCCTTGAGCGAACTAGCAATTCTAAGCAATGTTTTTTTTCTGGTGATTTGATGCAAAATTGCACCAAATTTTTTGGCCTGGCACCACGCCTATAGAAAATAAACATGAAAAAAACCCTTGTAAATTGCTAAAAAACTTCAAGTTAAAAAAACTTGGATGAAATCACCAAATTGTGGATGAAAATAAAATTATACTATTACATTTAATATCGCCACTATGGCACTTCATACTAGTAGAAAATGAAAAAAACACCCTGGTTCCGAGTGGTTTTTGACAGGAAAAGAGCTGGTAAAGCTCAAAAATATCCAGAACACTGGACGCAGGTTCGCCGTCTGTCTGTGGAATTGCTGAATTGTTGCATTGATTGTTTTGGGATTACCGATACAGAGTTTCCGTTGTGTCGCACCATTTGAATTGGAAATCCTTTAGGAGTTTTATTTTATATCAATGCTGGGTTTGAATCCATTAAGGGATTGAATCAGCTGCAATTCTCCTGGAGCATGAGATGTCGTTGATGGGACTCATATTCTTGTCTCGGTGGTGGGAAATTTTTCACATTTCAATTGTGGAGCTTTTGGTGAATTCGTAATTTTGTCTGTTGTTCAGTGTCGAATTACAGTGTCAGCCTTCTGTTGCACCATTTGCTTTGCTGAATTTGAAACCCATTTGGAGGATTTCTTATCAAATTCTGGTTCGTTTGGGGTTTGGATTAGCTGCAAATTTCATGGAGGATTTGACATCGTCGCGTGTTTTGTTTCAGTGATGGGAAAATTATGGAGCTCTTTGTGCACTCGTGGTTTCGTCACTGGTACCAATTGCTTCGATGAATTGGAAACCCTTTTGGAGGTTTTCTTATCAATTCTGGGCTCGTTTAGGGTTTGAATCAGCTGCAAATCTCCTGGAGGATCTGACGTTCTTGATGGCCCTCATATTCTTGTCTCGGTAATGGGATTTTTTAAATTGTGATTGTGAACTCATAATTTTGTCGCCTGTTGTATAGTCTCGGGAGGACGAAGAACGGCGTCATGGCCACCGTCGTCACCAATGTGATCCCCTTCCAACGAGGCGACGCTCGTCAACAGCGAGCTCACCATGGCGGAGCCTCTGTACCTCCAGTATGAGGATGCAGAGAAGTCTATTTACATGTACATCAACTCCACGGGCACCACCAAGGACGGGGAGGAGCTGGGATACGAGACGGAGGCTTTCGCCATCTACGACACCTTGCGGCACGTGAAGCCACCGGTTTTTACACTCTGTAGGGAATGCGTGGAGGGAAGCAGCGCTTCTGCTTGCAGCGGGGTCCAAGGGCAACCGTGCTTGTTTGCCTTCGGCCACCCTCATGCTCAAGCAGCCGATTGCGCAGTTCCGAGGGCAAGCTACGGATATTGACATTGCTCGAAAGGAAGTGCGGAATGTGAAGGAGGAGCTTGTGAATTTGATCTCACGACACACGGGGCACTCTGCGGAGAGAAGATCACCGAGGATATTCGGAGGCCTAAGTACTTCGAACCGGATGAGGCTGTGAATTATGGCCTCACTGACAAAATTTTGTATGCAGAAGGAGACGAGAAGCGAAGTATCGCTTCGGATTTGAAGAAAGCGCAGCTGATCTGATCAGTTGATATCCAATTCACATGATGGAAAGCCAAAGTTGCCTGACTTCCTTCTATGGATCCGTTGAGGTTATACTAGTGTAATTGTAACACAATCTAGGCGTCACCCATCTTCGCCATTCGGATCACATTTTAGTCTACATACTGTGTAGAATTTTTGAGATTTACTTGTAATTATATATGTGAAGATTGATTCCTTGGCTCCGCAGAGTTTGCAATGGCGTTCAATGGCGTTCAAGATTTGAGTCCAGTAGTTTACGACTATCGTCACTGCTTTGGTCACGGCCGACTTTGATAACCCCACAAAAGCTTCCTTCGTATCATCGTTCACTTCTGATATCCTGCATGTCTTTGAAGTTGCAGGTATCATATCCAGTTTTGATGCCAACTGAGAAGCAGCCTTCGTAATTTCTTTAGATGCGTTGGGCAGGACGATACTCTCTGTTGAGCTCTTTTTGCTACAGTGAGTACTTTGAACGGGAACGCCGGATATTATTGCTTTGCTGGGACATCATTTGAAAAGTCCTAGGATGAAACTTCAATAAGGTAGAAACACCCAAAACCGTCACGGTTTTGGGTTCAATAAGGTAGAAACACACAAAACCGCATTCAGCATAGTTGGAGGCATATTTTTCTAAAAATAATATTTTGTAGTATAAGCAAGTGAAAATCATGAATGTTAAAAAAAATTTAGATTTTTCGGACATTATATGTAATTGCTATGATTTTTCAAAGTGTTGGTTGCCTAGGCCATTGAAACTATCCCATTCCCATCATACTACTAAAATCATAAGTCCATTTGTAATATCACAAATGCTACCATTAATACTAGGGACTTGTGCTTGCTATGCTACGCATTCATTGTATCACATATTAGTAAAATTTTGATATATTTGAATAGAATGTATGATAATGATTTCGATAAGTCTTTAAAATAATTATTTTAATTATCCTATAAAAATATTTTCAATCATGCATACATAGAAATCATATTCTCATACAATGTGATATTATTGAAATAAAATAGCAGTTCACAATCGCCTCTGTAATATCACTTTTTACAAAGGATGATATTATAGAAGTCATATAGTCGTTGCAATTGAGGTGATATTAAAGAGGATCAATATGGTGATATTATAAAGGTAACAATTCCATTGCTTTTCTTGGCTTTATACTTCTTTTGCATTTTTTACGATTTTGTGCTTTTGTGAGCTTTGAGCTTCTGATTTCAAATTTCTATTGCTACTACTAAATAATTTGAGAAATTTATTAGATTGAATTGATTTTGGATTTTACAACAATTAAATTGTTCACGAAGCTTTTGAAATTTATAATTTTTTTCTTTAAATTCTTTTATTTGGGTTGCCATTGTTTGTAACAATTGAATCAAATTTCTAATTCATTCTAATGTATGTGTATCTTTTACCATATTCATCATTGCATGTATTTCATTCATTATTCATTAAATTTCTAATGTTTATTTCAATATATGCTTATTTATAAAAAAAATTATATGAAGATTTTAGTAATTTTTATCTGAAGATTTATTGAAATTCTTGCTTTGTATTCTATCTAATACATAAAATTTTTGATGAAATTCTAATGGTGAATGCGTAGCATAGCAAGGACCAACCGCTAGTAGGTGCCTAAAAAATTAAACCCTGCAAGCTGTCTGGAAAATCACAATCAAATATGTGTCCTTCGAATATATTGACCAATCAATGTTAAACATGTGGAGGACACATTCATCAAAGTCTAGGGACATAATTGGGTGAGTCTAAGAACAAAGAATAGGAACAAGTGTGGTTTTGGGTGTTTCTACCTTAAACAATAATTTTCTACAAATATGCTCCGTGTGTTGGGATTTTTAGAATATTATTTTTTAAATTTGTTTATTTTGGTTTGGAAAAAAAAGAATCTTGATAGATATGTTGTTTTTAATTATTTTATTTTATTTTTGGCACGCATTGAAATTTTATTCAGCAACAACAAAATAATACAGAGTACAACACAACCTTGCCTGAAGGCTAAGCGAAGAGGGGATGAACACCAGTACTAAGGTCTACCAATAAGGTTGAAAGCATCCCTATGGCAAGATGCCAGGGGTAGTTGACACAAGGAGTGGCTGGGCCCTAGGCTATGAAGCTTGCCCATAGCAGACATGCATCACAAAGTTTAAACCCTATAGTTTGGCAATAGTTATCATGCGGTTATCGTTGTTTCATGGGTTCACACGTTAATCGCATTGTTATTGCATCATTATGGTGTATTGCTTTGCATCATTACGATTGTTGTATGTAATGACTGATTTTCAAGCAATTTGTAGGTAGGCATTATGTTCCATCCGTCAAGGCGCGCAGATAGTTGCTGTTGAAGTTGTTCTGGATTTATTTGCAGATATTGGATGTACATCATGAACACAGGAGGCTCAAGTTGCTCCATAAAGCAACTAAGTAAAAACACCCCAAGTTCTAGAACGCGCATATCATGTCACGAACACTGCAAGAAGACTAAGACGGGCCATGACTTGAGGGGGAATAATCTTCATCATTGCCCCAATTTGTATCGAACTCAAAGGACCGCGTGTTGCGTGTAGGTTCACAATCCGCTGGTGAGGGTTTTATGGCGTGTTGCGTGTAGGTTCTTTCCGGCTGTCCTTTGTCACGTCCAACCTGCACAGAAAAATTCATAGTCGTCATTTCATCCTCGCTTGGACCATAATCGGCGCGCCACCAATAACCGTCTGCTGGACAGTACTCCATGCCAAACATCATCTCAGTGACCATGTCCTCGTAATAAATCTTAGTGCATCCTTCCATCCACTTGAATTCTTGATTTGCTTCTCTTGTCCATTGTAGCACCTCTCCGGGACCCCTATGCAAAAGAGACCTTACTTCATCTTGTAAAAAGAAAAGTAGCTTCCCCTTACTCCGATCCACTAAGTCATTGACTAGTTCCAGGTAATCACGGAGGGCACCTTTGAACTGTGGAAGGCTAGACATTTCTACCTTAGTTTAACAATGAAACCCAGAACAACTGAACAAATGAGGAGTTACTGCACTGAAAAAAAGGAGACAGTAGTCTAGGCCGCACGGTCATAGAACTAATCAACAAACATAGGAAGAATGAAAGCAATGAACCAAAAGAACAACTTACAATGTGAGTGAGGAACTTGTCACCCACTAATTTATACTTGTACAGGCAGCCTAGAAAAACGCCCACGTCATTAGCAATTGTGAATGCAATTCTATCATAACCTTCACTCTAAGTGTGACACAATACTGGAGGCCACTGATCAAATTCAACCAAGAAGGAATCAAACCTCCCAAACTGCCCAATGTAGCAAGGTTGTCCTACTCTAGCCTACACTACATAAACAACCAACAGAAGCCACAATTGAAGATAATATCAGCTTACACCCCAATCACTTGAATAAAGGCAAAGTACATGAAGAATAATGAAAGCCTCTAATCAAGCATCACTGCATCCCGAAGGGCTTCATCTATAATCTCCTTGACCTCCAATGGCAACTCAAATTCAGAAAACCTACTCTTAATTTAGTGCTTGATAGGAGGTAAGCTGAATTTTGTGGTCAAAACCACATGACTATAGACAAAACTAGGCTCTTTATCATTCCTAAGCAGGTAGGTCTGACTACCCTCTTGCAGCCGCTCATACCAGAAACCACCAAACACTACATTTCCAGGTCCATATTTGTTTCCCTCTAGGTCAATGAAGGCTTCCTATACAATATGCGCTGGCTTTACCACAAGCATCAACCAGTAGGGCTCATCTTCAAGTGGTGCCCACACGGCCACATTGTCTCCCACAGACAATGCATCAGCTATCAATTTGCCTCCACTCCCAACTTCAACTTCCTCATCTCCGTCGTATAATCGCCGGACTTGACATGGTGCTTTGGGCTTCAACCTATATAAGGTGAAGTCCTACACATGATCCGATTGGTGGCAAGCATGCTCAGATGAATAACTCAAGCAAACGTGACAAAAACATGACAAAGCACAAAACTGAACAAGTGTCAGGTCTCTAGCAGACACAGATCTACACTAATGATTTGACATGCTCCCTGGAACCCTCTCGCATTGCCTAGGGTCAGAGCGGTCAACACATCCGGGATCCATCTTTGGAATCTCCCAAAAAAAATTTTGTGTTGTATGCCTAGCGCCTAGAGGGCCAGCATGCACTTTTTGAGATTGGCCCTTCACGAATTGAACAATCTCCGTAGCATTTTGCAACTTCAGCCCTCCAGGTTTCAGTTGCTCGTTCCGTATCTCCCGCTTCAAAAGAGTCCCTGCACCATCTATCTCCCCTTTCTCATGGCCACTACCAAAATAGTTCCAACTCATTTGACAACCATCTCTCATCAGGACAGAACTAGTCAAATTTGGATATCGACTTATAAAGTACCATGCATGAGCTGATTTAAATTGCCCAGAGCACCCATCAAACCAAACAATATGATTCCTAGGTACAAACCCTTGATCCTTCATGTATTTCCAGTTCAACATGAAGGAGTGCTGGACATATAGAGAGTCATGTGTCCTGTCGTTAGAAACATAGTAATGGACCTCTTTTAACAAGGATGGCTCTTCATTTTCCATCCACCATTCAGGGTTCAACCTATATGTGATATGGACCAGAATTGACACCTGTTCATTATGCCAGTGCATGCTTTGAATTTCGTTCTGTACTTTTAGAGTGTAATTCTCACTAAAGTCTACACAGGAGATTAAAGTATCAGGAGGAACCGACCCAAATAGTTCCTTGAATTGAAAATCCTGCCAAGACACTATGTAATTGTGCAAAACAAAGCTTTGGAGTTTAGATTTCAAATACAAGATTAACTCCCGAGGGGGAGATTCACGGTACTCCACTGTCGCAGCCTTCTTGGGGTTTCCCTTGTCTGTAGTCCCAACCACCTTGTAGCCAATGGTCTTCCATTTAACCAGTTTTTTAGAGGTCATTTCAAAGGGGCACACATGAAGCAGTTTCACACCACAATCTGCACACATGCCCCTTAAACATGCTGCCTTGTGCCACATTGACAATTCAGGCTTCTCACACAATATAGAAGTCCACAAATTACTCAACCGCTCATACACCAAACGATGAGCATTGCACATGTTAGATGCAGCAGCTCCACACCCTATACCCCCACAAAGCATATCACAGTGGCAATTACAATCAAGATGAACTCCCTGTTTGTCAACTCGCATGATATCCAACGCAATCATGAGTTCGGTAAGCTCTTGGTGGTATCTACAATAACACGTGTTCTAGATTTTGAAACGCTTTACCCACCAAGGCTTCAGATTCTCAAACGAGCTCAAGCTACACACCAAATTAGGGTGCCTTCCCTTGAAAGCACTATAAAACTCTAGCTGCATTAGAAACTACAAGTGTAGAACCAACAACATGAGAAACTAGAAACCACAAGTGTAGAACCAACAACATTTGGACCACGACTGAAGCACCCAAGGAACACCAGAAGCACCCAATGACAGCCAGAAGCACCCAAGGAACACCTAAAGCACCCAAGGACCGCCAGAAGCACCTAAGAAACACCCAAAGTACTTGAATACCACCCTAAGCTCAAGAGAGTCATATAAAGCAAACACAAACCAGTAGAAGGACGTGCTAAGCAATCAAAGAACAACCAAAGTACCTGAATACCACCCTGAGCAACCCAGAGCCATATAAAGCAAACACAAACCATTAGAAGCATGTGCTAAACAATCAAGGAACACCCAAAGTACTTGAATACCACCCTAAGCAACCCAGAGCCATATAAAACAAGCACAAACCACTACAAAGCTTGTGCTAAGCACCCAAAGCAAAAGTAAACCTAAAACCTTGAAAAGGGCACCCTAAGCACAAATACAACACCGCAAGCTCAAGCACAAGCACCGTAAGCACATAAATACCACCTCAGGACGATGAAAATACCGCATACCACCTCAGCACAACCAAAGCACCGTAGACACAAACACAAGCACCGTAAGCACATTCATACCACCCTCAACAGGAGCTTAGCACCACAAGCATACTTGAATATGACCACAAAACTATAAGCACGAGCACACAGCCCTTACGCACGACAAACAACACCATAAGCATGAGCAGGGCCCTATCACAGCACGAGCAGAGCATCCTAAAGCAAGAGAACACAAGTCTAGAACTATTGTAAGTCCCATACCAGCAGCCAAAATATACTAGCACTCTCATCAAACCTTGACCAATCTCAAATGAACTGGAAGTGGTTGCAGTGTTGTACCTGTGAGCACTGGAAAAAATGTGTAGGATGTGAAATCCACTGCCTAAGGCCTTCGTGGAAGCTAATGATGTCCTTGCGATTTGGGGACACAATAGTTTCATTTGCCCACCACTGTTGTACCGCAAGCTTGACATTGTCATCAAGCGAGTTACTTCGAATACTTCGCCTTCGGTGGAGCCAAAATGCATCCTACCCTGCATCTAGAATTTGTCTTCCACTCCTTGCCTTTGATATGTTCTTCCTGTCCACCCCTAGGAGCCTAGCCACCCCCCTCCCACTTCCAACATGAGATGACGAGGCAAATGTGCAGAGTATATCTTTGGCCATGACAATTTTGGATGGTTTCACACCCACCAAGTGATCCTTCAGACCATCTCTTACGCTTGAGAGGACTGAATCTTGCAATATAAAAGTATCCAAGTTACTTAAAGATTATGGAATTAGCCTTTTAATGTGGCTGTTCCCAAAGAACTTTTGAAAAGTTAACTGTTGTATATTTGAGTCAAAATGTTGTAAATGAAAGTAGGCAAAGTCTGCCATTTTTTTAGCAATATTTGCACTAATTCTATTTGCTCTAGCACGAGAACATTCCAAGGTGATAGATACTCCCTCAGAAACTTCTAAAGCCGCTTGAACTGCAATCTCAACCTTATCCGCTTTTCTTGCTCTACAACGCCTTGTGCGCTCCCGCCCATCTGCCTTCCGCTTCTCCGCATACCAGGAGTGGTAGGATTCTTCGTCAAATCCTCCACGTAGATCGCTGACATCTAGCTGGACCATTGTAATCCAAAGACCTGGACAAAAACAAAACAAGGAGGGATGTGAGATCTGGAAGCAACACGAATTTGAAGCAACAAGTTTACAAGATAAGGACCTTAAACCCTAGACCAATCCCTAACCTTGAAAATGACTACAGTCTAAGTCTAAGTCTATGTAATTGGAATCACATTATTTCAATTTCCACGAGCAAAACTCTGAATTGGAGCGTGAATTGTGAGCGTGAATTGCGAGCGTGAATTGTGAGCGTGAATTGCGGGCTTGGACAGAGATTGATAGGGAAAGTAGGGTTCGAGAATGCAAAGTCCTTGGTATCAAACAATTCTCACACAAATCCATGAATCATTGTAGGTTACTAAAAGCAATTTCCAACTCTACGGGCACCAGAGGAAATCCGCTCATGTAGACCAATTTCTACACCCTAAACCCTACGAGGTAGCTAATTGTTTCTTGCCGTTTCCTGTTGGTAACTACCTTCCAAATTGCGGATCAAAAATCTTTACATCTAATACAACACCTAAAATTGAGGAGTAGAGTGAGGGGGAAAACAAATCACAAGCAGCATCTTGCAAAAGGACCATCTAATGATGGAAGTAAAAAATTCAGAATACACACCTTACAAAAATAAAAAGGCGGCTCTCTTAAACCGCAGCGTTGTGCTTCCCGGGAAACCTTTTTGCCACCGAGTCACACCGCCTCAGCATACCTCTCCTGCAACCGACATATGCACTGTAATTCAAAACCATCCCAATTTTCATCTCTACGAGCATTTTGACATAACCCTGAACTAAAAACATACCCCAAGAAAAAGCAAACACAGAAACACCAACACACCTGCATACACACGAACGATGGCGCCGGCTTCGTAATGTTGTCACCCACACATCCCTAAACCTTTGGGAACACGAATACTTGTATCTTAAATCTACATCAAAACATCCGAGCGTACTTCAGAGGAAGAGTGTTGCAGTTCAAACCCTAGATAGAGTGCATACCAAATAACAACACGGGTGACGAACGTTTGATCTTAAACCCTAAACTCTTTTTGCTTCCTCCGTAAAAACAGCCACACACCGAAGGAAACTTCTGTGCACTCAAAACCCCAAATGGTGCGCAAATAAGGATCATTGAACAACAAATTCCTGCTCCGCAAAGAAAAGAATAGCAAGCATACACTCAGCAAACATCGGTGCACTAAAATCCTCGGCCACACAAACAATGCCGTTGCACATTTGATTTTCCCTCTGCAAATCCTAAACCTTGGAGGACAGATTTGAAAGCACGAAGCTGACACCAAATCCTACTAACGCAGGTCTGTGTGGCAAACTGAAAAACTCCTGCTTCATCCGCCAACATTTCATCCACTGCACGGGCGATGTACTAATCCAACTTCCATCCAAATTGAACAATCTTCATCTACAAAAGGACTCTAAAGCACCTAAAAGTAGGGATAACACCTCTATTTTAGTCCTTTTATCCTAAACCTTCTTTAAGTATCAAATTTCTTTTCACATAACAATCTACACGTAATATCTTACACATGATTCTAATTTTTTTTTCAAGGGTCTAAGTACAAAATTGAAATAGTTACAAAAAGAGAGCCAAAAGAGGAGTTGTTACTCCTTTAGTGGCTCCTATTACCTTATGTGCACCCTATGGCTCTCCAAATATTTTGGTTCCCCTCCAAACTATCATGAGAGAGAAGATGACTAGTCCACCTTTTTCTTTACCTTATCAACAACCCCGTACCACACAAAACAAGTGAACATCAGCCCCTCTTGTTCCTAAAGTTAATTTACAATTATTATTTTTTATATTTGACTTTACAACTATTTTTTATCTTTAACTTAGAAGGAAAATCACTTCAAAGTCCATCTAGAAGGCAAACTAATTCCATCATTTCCTTTCACAACTATAACCATACAAAATAATTTCTATAAAATACTTCAAACATGGATTTAAATGCTAACATCAAACTAATGTCTATTAAAGGTAAAAAACTAGAGTTTCAATACAATTTTTATCTTGAGGCTAAAAAAAAATCCTCTAGTTCGACATTTAAAAACTAAAGTGAAAAAATAAACAACAATACTTTAATTTGATACAACTTTCATGTGGATCCTCTTTCTTATACAAATGACTTACATTTCCATGAGAAGGCGTCACTTTGAAACTACTCGTATAATATAAAATACGTATTTCTATATTATGTATGTATGTACAATACGACAACATCACAGTGGACATCTCTTGAGGCTAATGGTAGCACACGCACGTTCAATTAGACATTTCCCATTTTTCTTGACATTAATGCATATGTCATTACAGACATGTAAAGAAGCCTACTGCATGTACATGATCATTTCACCTCCCATGGTTATACATCTCTGTTAATGTCAATTCCTTGGCTTGCACGCATGTTAGGAGAGGTAGAAGTACAGGTCAACCTCATTATAGATGCAAGGGGTGAAGAGAGTATATACAATGTCATTCACAGTTCCTAATGGTTGTGTTTGTTATGGTTGCAGCATCTTCTAGAATGCCACATTTTGGATCCAATGCACTGTGAGAAAAACATGTGCAAAAATATTGTGAAGACTCTATTTGGCATGAATGACGGCCCAGGGAATCAAGTGGATGTACAAGACTTAGATATTCATAAGGAAATTTGGCTACAACCTCCACAACGACCACAAGACAAATACTATATGCCCCACACCCCCTTTGTATTGAAACCAAATGAACAAAGGGAATTTACATGATTATCATGTCCTCATACGACAGATATAAGAAAATAAGCCCCCTTTTGTCATATCCTACAAGTTGGTCTTAGTTGGACCATCGAACTTATAGGTTGAATCAAGAAGGATGTTGTTTTAGACATATGGAATGATATTGTCCTATCGACTATGATGTCAATTGATGTGCAACTCCTGTGAGAGAGAACATTCTCACTTGTATGTTCAAACGTTTTACCAAATATGTTTGAAATGACACTGACTCCTTGAACTGTAGACAATAAGTGCGCATGGTTTCAACATCTGTGGGGTCATATACTACATGTTGCCACTTAGCATCTCATTGGTTGATGTTTGTATTTTTGTGGAACATGTATACTAGATCCTGCCTCTAGTGGTTTGCAATGTCTTGGATGAAACAATGCAATTAGCTATTATTAAAATGAGTAGAGTTTTCCAACGACTATGTACTAAAAAGGTACGGCAAGGAGATGAGGAGGACATGATGCGAGATGTTGTGATGGCTACTTGAGTGTTGGAAAAGGAATTCCCAACAACTTTTCTTAACATCATGACTCATTTGCCTATGCATCTAGTGGAGCTATTATTCAAATGCGGTCCAGTGCATTGCAGGTGGATGTATCCTTATTGAGCATGACATATGTTAGAACATTTGCACATCCCGAAGGCAGCATTGCAGAAGGGTACTAAATGGATGACACCCTTGGTTTTTGTACTAAGTACATGCGATAGTATAGAGGATCTAACCACCGCGTTTAGGATCCTGATGAGGATGCGACTATGAATGATGAAATACTATGATCAAATTGCAAGCAAAAGCGGAAAATGTTCGATCAGTTCCGCAACTATGCACATGCCTTTGTATTGGACAATGCGTCATGCCTAAAAGGATGGCGCCAGTGCGTGCAACACCCTCTTCATAGACATATGTGCTTATTGTTGTTAGTTCTAGAATGATGGACCATAGTTGTAGCCCTTATTCTCATGTTCTATCAATCATACCATATTTTCCTGCTTGCTTTGTTGAATGTTGTAGTAGATAAAAACAACACAACAAGATATGTTTTTCTATCAAGAAGAATTTGTCAAAGGATGTCCTCTATCAAGAGTAATGTCACTAAGGATGTCATCTGCCATGTGAAATGTCACTTTGGACGTCCTTTGTCAAGGAAGATGTCGTAGAGGATTTAATCTATCAAGAAGAATGTTATAGAAGACATACTTTGTGACATTGTCTGCTTAAAATTCTGTAATGCGTTTGTGCAAAATCACAAGCCCCATGAGATGAAGATGTGGTTTGCAATTTGAACTGCAGTGAATTCTCTCCCTCTTATTCTATTCATAAGTGACTAAGCAAGCATGGAATGTTTGGCAGGGAGTACGTTGGAGCAAGAGTACAGAGGTGGCAAGACTCGGAGACATTCCATAGAGATTTTCAAAGGCACTATCCTTCTTTAGTCGTTCACTATTCAAGGAAAATGTTGGACTTGCCCCCTTTCTCAAGGTGATTGACAACAAAAGTAAAGGGTCTTCTAGATGCAGGTGAGTAAATCAATGGAGATATTGTGCAATATAGCCAACCACTTCAACGCTTTGCTACCTCACATCGACAAATGTATGCCTTTGGGATGCACTTGTGCGTATGAAGTGTGGAAGTAGGACTTGTCATGTGTGATTCATGTGTTGTAATATCCTTCACTCAACAACTTCGGTGGGGACTTTGCAATGGACGACCTATAGAGAGAACCAGTGACTATGTGGGCTACATTGAAGAGATTTTGGGAGTTAGATTATAGGAATCATTGCATCACCATCCTCGTGTGTAATTGGATTCAAGAGACTCGAGATCCTTGCTTCCCAAACATTTGTAGGGATTGATATGGCTTCACAATGGCAAACTTCAACCACTTGGATGGTAGGGTCTATGTGAATTCCTTTGCATTCATGTTGCATTGTCAACATGTTTTCTTTTCTAATAATCCACTAAGACAAGGCTAGAAGATTGTGTGTCATACGGACATCAGAGGTAGATGTGGCCACCTACATGATCAACAATCAATTCCGAATATGATAGATGTAGGCAGGGACTTAGACTTTTTAGAGTTGCAACCAAAGATGCTTCACTTCGAGCCTATACGACAAGCAGCAGTAGACAGTGGTACTTTGTTCCTCTAGTAGTAGAAGCAGACATAGAAGAGAAGGTTGCATCAGCAGAGTGAAGAGTGCCATGTAAGTGTCTATTTAGTTACTTATAATTCAAAATTTGTTATTTTTGGATTTGATTAGTTTTGAATGTAGTTTTATATATTAAAAGCCCCCCAAAAAGTGAATAACCAAAATGGAAATGTCACATACCAAAATAGCAATTGGTCCTAAATGAAGCATTTTTCTTTTATTATGACCAAATCCTGCATGTAGATAGGATAGAAACCTAGAAATTGTACAAAGTAAACATATGTGGGAGAAATAGCCCAATTTGTCTAAATCTGCCTTTTAGTAACAAATCCTAATTAAATTGGTCTAAGGGAACTATGAGAGAACCCTAGTTTAGATTCCCAAAGAAAGATTTCAGTTTCTCCATTCCATTGATGAAATAGTAGAAACCCTAATTGCTAGCTTGCAGATGAAGAAAACTCAAGATGGACTAGAGAAGGACATTTACAACCTAAGTATAGTAACTTGAAGTGGGAATCATGCCAGGAATCCAATGAAGTAATCAGTTCATCAAGATTCCCTTCCATTTGGAAGATTCCTTGATTACCAAAAATTAAAGGAGATAGCAGGATTTGATTTTCCTTCCGTACATGTGCAAAGTAAGAATATAAGTTTTCACATCTCTTGTAGAACCCCATGAGAGGTTGTATGAAAATTCTCATTTTTTTCTGATTTCTAAAGGATCTTTTTCCAAACAATCAAACGTTTAAGGCTCGATTTAAGGCCATGATGGGAAATTCCTAGAAATTATTCAAGTTGTGGTAAAATCTCACTAAAAATTAATATAACTTTCTTTATGTTAATAATGAGCTTCAACAAGTTTTGTAGCATTCTGATAGTCAATTGACTCAAAATTAACAAGATTCTTCAGAATTAGCAAAATTGAAGATTAAGCGTGAAGTTGACCAATGTATCGGGAGCATACAACATCGGATTGAAGTCAAAGCAGAGTCTTTTCTTACTCTCTTACACCTACTAAAGAGTTTAAGCTAGTTATTTTTCATAGAAAAGTTGATCTCCAAAAATTGGGTTTTTATCCATTTTGAGTCATTCAGTTGGCACTAGGAATCTTTGTGATTTTGATGTAAAAAAAGGGTTGGAGATGTTCTTCGATTAAAAATGGCCTTTTGAAGCCAATGACACAATCCATTTGTAATTTGGAGTCTTTCTCCAAAAGTTAGCATATTGAACCAATGTAGAAAGTTAAAAACTTAGAACTAGGATGAAAAACTTAAGAAATAAGATTACCTTGTAGGAACTTGGGGGGGGGGAGTGAGGACTCTGGAAAAGTATATAAGGGCTCTCATTTTTATCTCAAACCACCCCTTTGTTACTAATTGGTGACCATTTTGGCACCACATACACGTTAGTTCATTAGATTGAACTATTGGGCCAAATTTTGGTTCCAACTTGTATAAGTGTTGTTTTTTGAGTACTTTTGTTTTTCTTTTCCAAGCTTTGAAGGACTTGAGAGGTCCCTTCAAATATTGGCAATTGATTGTAAAGCTTGTTTGGCTATTGTTGAAAATTATTGGTTGAGTTTCCATTTACTAAACTTGTGCTAATCTCCCTATCATACCTTGGCGATGCCGCTTTGAGGGTTGTTGTGATTACAAGAATTGTTGGTACTTGGACTCTTGTTGTTGTAGACTTGTTTTATTTTATTTTCTCCAACCACTTCACCAAATAGCGGAAGTGCTTGCAAAATTTCCTTAGAAATTATTCTAATTTTCACCAAGTAGCGGAAGCGCTTGCAAAATTTCCTTAGAAATTTTTTATATGTTTAAAAAACATGGCAAAACTTTGAAACCCCTCTTGTATCCGGTTTATATTATTGGCCTTGTTAGTAGAAGTTTAGCAAAGTTGGTCATTTCTTAGTATTAAGTGAATATTTAGAGCCGAGGCCAAGAGTGAAGAGAAGAAGTGGAAGTAGACAATTGAGTTCAAAATCATAGAGTAGAGGTTGAGAGGTTTTTAAAAATATAAAATACAAAACAATCCGAATTGAAATGAGAGAGATATGAGCGGATGAAGTTTTTAAACACCAATTAGTAGTTAAACTTCATCCATGTATAACTTCTACTAGGAAGGTTCGATTTGCAAGTGCCTTATCAATTTAGAAAGCTAAGTTTAGCTTCTATAAGGAAAAAATAAAAAAAGTCTAAAAATAGTAATTTTTCAAAAGTCAAACTGAGAGCTAGAATACCATGAAGAAGAATTAAGGAGAAAAAACTAGAGATTAGAGATGGGAATTAGCCACTAGAAGGAGAAATTAGCAATTCCTATCTCACCACTCTTTCAACTCTTCTAGTTTAGACTAAGGTTAAATTCAAAAACTCAATAAGAATGATAGTTGTGAGTTGATTACAAAGGTATTAGATTATTATAGTTGAAGTTGGAGAAGGAGAAATCTAAAATATTTAGAACAACCAATTAGAATTGAGATAAAGGAACTTAGGAGAAGATTGATCAAGCATATTGGGTCAATTTATGTATTTTTTTGGAAATACATGAAATAAGTGAAGGAAAGGGAAGAAGAAGAAATAATTGAGTAGAATAGAATATAGAAAAGAAAAGAGGAGAGATGAAGAGGAGGAAAGAAGTTAGAGAAAAATAGGACTTAGAAGTGTATCCAAATACCAACTTAAGCCGTGGGCAAAAATTACAAATCAAGGTAGGAAGATGGCGAGCGATGGAGCATTCCAAGATGTGTACAACTACCTCAACGAGAAAACCAAGTCCGAGGTAAAGTATTGAGTTCTTCCCTTCCTTTTGAATTATTGAAAACAAACTAAAATACCATATGGCCGAATTACCAATAAGATTCAGAGCATAAAGATTAAGTTTTTAGTCAAAGTTAGTAAGATCAGACGGTAGATCTTGCTTAGAGGTTTCCAAAAACATCTCACACTTTGAAATCTGACTTAAAATGAGAAAGATAGAAGCGGGTGAAGTTTAGAGCCAAAATTGGATGAAATTTAGATAGGACCAAAATTTTTGAAACAAGTCAATTTAGTCAAACAGAGAATATTATATAGAAACCACAACTGAAAGAAAAACTTAATTTCAAGTTGTAGATTAGGAGATATTAATGGATGAAGTTTGAATAACCATTTAAGTGGTCAAACTTCATCCATCAATAACTTATAGTAGAAGAAGCCAATTAGCAAGTGAAAACCCAATCAAGAATCCTAGAATGAATAACTACAAGGAAAAGATGCAAACTTTCTAAAAATAGTAAACTGGCAGAAGTTAGACCAAAACTAAAAGAACAAGGAAGGCTAATCTAGAACTCTGAAGTTAGATTAGAATGATAATTTAAAATCACACGCTTGTAGAGAAGGATAATTAAAACCCATAAAATCTTCAAACTTCAAAAAAGACTAAAAACTCAATAAGATATGGAAGGATGAAGTTTAGGGTTAAGTTTGGATGAAACTTAGATAGAATTGTCAAATTCAGACCAAACTTGGGAATTGGGTAGAAAAAAATATTTTGAGTATATCTTCAAAATCTCAAAGTCTTTTGAATTAGGAAACCAACCTAAAAGCATGGATGAAGTTTTGATGAACTAATAAGCAGTCAAACTTCATCCACTCATATCTTTTGCTAGGAGTGTCCAATTAGGATGAATTTTATAGTTTTGGAAAGGGGAATCAATCATCTACAAGATGAAATACTTAGTTTGTATTTGAACCACCTTTTGCAAAACAACCACAATGGCTCATTAGAATCCACAATTACTTGACAAACAAGAGTTTAGATCTTGTTTTGATTGGGGTTTTGCATATTTAAAGCCTACTTAGGAATTAAAAAAAATCCATTGCTTGGAAGGTACAATGGACCAATATTAGAACACCCATAGGATAAAACCAATTAAAAGAACTTGGTTGTGTTTGTAGGGTGGGTAAATAAGCACTTACATGCCACAAAGTTCAAGTTTTGGAACATACTATTTAAAACTAAGAAAGCAATGTTAGTGACAATGCCTTCTGTAATGTCATTCGTAATAGGAATAGAACTTTAACAGACATCAATTTTAACATATGTTAAGACATCTTCAGTGTCAGCAAAGAACATGTATGTTGCAGAATTGAGGAAAGTCATGTCGAACATGTGTTGTCTAAAATGCAAGTGCATTCTCAGATGAAGTTGTACATGCTTTTATAAGTAGACATGAAAGGTTGACAAAAGAATTGAAGAAAAAATATATATGATTTAGGTGGAGCCAAAAACTAAAATTAAAACCCATCAAAATGAAATTGGCATTTCTTTTGCCAAAGGATATGTTAGAAAATGGTGTGTTTCATTTTGAGGAACTGTTAATGAAATCCTAAATTGAATTTCACAATAATGAAAACAATACATGAGTGAAGGGTCAAATTTGCTCCAATTTCCATAAATGACATGTTATTCTTCAATAATGGAAAACAATTATTGGATGCAATGAATGAATTGCACCCACCTCCACCTTCCGAAGTTTGAACTCTTGTTTTTTCCAAAGAAGTTAATAGTTAGGCAAACATAATTATGCAAAAAAGAATATTATTGTTCTTTTGAAGAAAAGTTTGAACTATTTTTTTGAAAGGAGTGGAATCTTTGTTCATGAGAGTAGGATGATAGGTTTATGCACTCTTCTTGTTTTTAATTTGAAGAAAAAATTTCAAACTAAGGATTTGAAGAAAAAAATGATCCTGTCACTAAAGCAAAAAAGATGCATGTAAAGGAAAAGAATAGTTGAAGGAAAGTAAGAGGTCAAGGGAAAAAATACGAAGGAAAAAAAAGGTAAAGGAAAAAATAGGTAAATGAGTGATATTGGTAAAGGAATCAAATAGGTAACGTAAAAAATAGGTAAGGATATGAATAGGTATGGAAAGAGACAAGGTAAAGAAAAAAAATAGGTATTGGAGAAAATTAGGCAATGGAAAGAAATGGGTAATGAAAAAATTAGGCAATAAAAAAATAGGTAATGCAAAGAAATAGTTACAACAAAATATAGGTCAAGGGTTAAAGAAGGACCCCTCTAAAAAAAGTCAAGGAAAAATTGAGACAAAACATAACAACAAGTGAGAGAATTTAAAGAAATACATAAAGAAAAAGGAAATGGAATAGAAGGTGTAGAATAGAAATAGGTAAAGCATATGTATATATAAAGAAAACAAGAAGGTCAATGTAAAAATTTATAAAGGAAAATATTGGCAAAAGAAAAAAACAGTGGAAGGTAGGAGAGAAATTCATTTAGAGAATAAAAGTGCAAGGGAAAAAAATGCCCTAGCAAAAATTAGATAAATGGTTGAAACAGATACAAGAAAGAAAGAGGTAAAGAAAATAAAAAGGTACAAGGTTTAAGTTGGTAGAGAAATGAAATAGGGAAATGAAGAAATGGATGAAGGATATAAATAAGTAAAGAAAAGAAGAAGGTACAACAAATTAACAAATTGGTAAAGGATAAAAGAAGTGAAGGTCATAAACAAGTAAATGAAAAAATAAGGTGTGTAGATAGGAAAAAAAGATAAATGAAAAAACTATGTTAAGGACAAAATAGGTGTGGTGTGCACAAAATCTAGAAAACGAGAAGTAAGTATAGGAGAGGAGTTATTTAGTAGAATTTTTTTCAAAATTTATTTAGGAATAGGAAAAAAGTAGAGAATAAGTGCCAAAAAAGAAATAGCAGAATCCAAAAATCTAACCATAACGGAATCGGACGGAAATTGGGGATGGAAACCGGAAACTTCAGATCTCGCGGACCTACTATTTCTAGGTTCCGACCTAAGGAGACTAGGGAAACGGTATGGGAACGATCTGGAGACTCATTTTTCTTGGGGAATGTTGGAGAACCATGGGATATTTAAACCCACTGCTAAGAACTTCTTCTTCCTCTTTCTTTTGCACACATTTTCCACACGTGAATAGTGAGTGAAAAAATGATGAGTTAGAGGTTTGGATAGAAGTGAGAGGTGAAGTTGGTGCCGATTGCACCTGGGTAAAGATGGCCACTAGAGTACGGAAGCCTATGGTATCAGCCCAGATGGTCATTCCGACCATTTCGACCAATCCGGAGCTTCAGAAATAGCTAGATGAGGATCTGATCCAGATGGGGTGCTTAGGGTTTATTCAAAGACCTTGGAGTATCAAGAATGACGGTATGGTTCAAGAACTCATTGATGGAGTCCCAAACTAGTATAAAAGAACGGTGAGAAGGCGAACCATAACTTGGTCCACAGATATGTAGGCGGAAGTTTACGGGTTTAATAAGTCAAGATTCAGATTTGCTTCCTGGGTGGACAAGTACTCCCTCGGAAAATTCCGAAATCCTGCTAATCCGAAAGATGGGTATGCCATCAGTGACTGTAAGGACAAAAAACAAAGGAGGGTTTTAGAGTTCTTGATTTCCATCATGTATCCGGAAAAGCCTACTTGAATCATGGTTAGAATGGCCAATACTATTTTTGGATCCCTAGAGGATAGGTCAGTTAATTGGGGGTAGATAATCAAGGCCATAGTAGCAAAATTAGTCAATACTGTGTCCCATAGTAAGTCAAGTCCCATTAGCCCCTATTTATACCACCTCTACCATTTCAATGAAGTACTGAGCAATCCAGAAATGGTAGAGTATCAAATCGGACTTCAGATTTTGAAGTACGAGCTGATAGCAGAGTCTGAATCTGAACACCCATAGTCGAATCCGGAGGAAGTCTCGGAAGCTAGAGAAGAGCTGACCAAGTACAGGAGGAAGTCAACGGATTTGAATAGACGAGGAAAACAGCCAGTAGTGGAAGGAGAAGAACATGTTTAAATTTTGGCATCACACGGTGAGGCGGATCCGTATGAAACAATCATCGAATAGCTGCAAATCACCAAAATTGCATGATTCGTCCCTGCGATCAAGACCTGGTCAACAATAAAGGCAATCTCCACCAAGTATTCCTCCTAAAGACACTTGACACACCCGGGAGAGGCGTGGGTAGTTCCCAGAAGGCGCGTAAAGGTAGATAGAAAGTTAGTTTTAAGTAGTGAGTTTTTCGGAACAGGTTCCCAAGCATAGGCCCGGATTCTAATTTTCAAGGGATGGCTAGCCAATGGCTTTCCGCTTTTTTTGGATTGATTTGTTCGTCCATTGCTCTGTTTTTTTGGTGACTATTAGGTCCTTTTTTGTGTTTTAAATGGCTGGGTAGGCTTGTTGTCTAGGTATTCCACCTTAGCTTGTTCTACTCTAGCTCTTGATATTTGAGCAGATTCCTTTGTGTTTGCATTTTGGAAGCAATTTGAGGAACTAGACTTCCATCCTAAGTACCTTATCTCATTTGGTATTCTTTTGTTTGTTCATCTGACTATTGGGGTGTGAGGAAATATGAGTGAGGGCAGAATCCGGATCTAAAGCAAACCCAATTTAGCTAAGAAGGGCAACGGATTGAGGAATTTGGACTTATAATTGAGACTTGTGCAAAGTGTCTTTAAATTGTTGGAACAGTGATCCGGTAGTCATCCGAGACGAGTGTGGAATGCGAGTCCGAAAGTCCAGGGAGGATTCCATGCCGAGATCAACAACCACCAACGGAATATTTCCACCCATCGGAAAGTCTATCAGCCACATGAGTAAGGCTAGAAATCGAGATCTGGAAATCTTTTAAGTTTTGGGTGTTTAGATCTGCCGTTGTAGTGACAAGGGATCCAACACTATCTTGTATGACCTGTGGACCAATCCGATGTCGTATTGAGAGCGGTTTGTCTTGGGAAATTAAGGGGATTCTAGCTGCAACTACATATGACTTATGAATGAAGGATGTCGTAAGACAAGGATGATAAGTGAACTCGTCACTTGCAAATCCAGTCCACTAACGAGGATGATGAAGGTAAGTGAACTCTTCACCTGCAAATTCATCAACTAAGTTTAGAATGAGGTTGTAGGATAAGGAAGGTTGTAGGACAAGGAAGGTAAGTGACTTTGTCACTTGCAAATCTAGTCCAATAATGAGGATGATGAAGGTGAGTGAACTCTTCATCCGCAAATTCACCAACCAAGTACAGAATGAGGTTGTAGAACAACAAATTTTATTATTGTTCGTGAATCTTTGAACTTCATCTTCAATCTTCAGTCGAATCTTTTAGTCTCCAGTCTTCAATCTTCTGTCTTCAATCTTCAAACTTTTCCCCGTTGGCCTATCCTATAATGGCTTTATAAGGGTAAGGGTAAGGGTGTGTAATAAGAAACAAGTTTTTGAACAGGTAAAACGGGACAGTAGAACAAGAGCTGAAGACTTTGAATGAACACCACCATTGCTTTATAACTTCAAATGGAATGAGTAATAGCTCTCTGGAAAGCCAATACAATTCCCTTCACTTCCTTAAAATCTCAACTCATTCCAATACTCTGACCAATATCTCTGGCCGTCCAAAGTTTTGACCTTTAAAAGTGAGGGCAACAGACCTTCCTTCACTCCCACACTCACAACTTATTCATAAATGCTTCAATCACATTGAATGATAGTTTCTTAGAAAGCTTACAAAATTTCCTACATCCTCTCTAAAATTCAAATCAAACTAACACTCTGTCCATCTTTCATGGCCACTCAAAGTTTTGGCATCAAGAAAAAAAAGGCGGCAGACCCTCCTTCACTTCTACACTCATACAAGATCCAAATAGAATGAGTGATATCTTCCTAAAAAGTTAACTCAATTTCCTACACTTCCTCCAAATTTCATTGCAAACCAAGAACTTGTCCGTCTTTTATGGTTAGTCAAAGTCTCTGCTTCTTAATTTCGAAGGCAACAAACTAGCATAATTTTTGATTCACAACTTCAAATCAAACAAGTGAGATCAATTTAGAAAGAAGACATCATGATACACAACTCTATCAAATTTCATTCCAAAATTCTCAAACTCACAACATAATTTCCCTCCAAACATTTGAGTCCTTCCTTAAACTCACAACGGGAGAGAAGATGAATAGTACCTACCTTTCTCTCTACCCTATCTTCACTCCAACTACACAAAACAAGTGGGGTCAGGCCCTAATTCACTCCCAAAACTCCTCTAACAATAATTGAGCACTTATTTGGCCCCACAACTATCTCCTTGAAGGAGTTGTACATCATGATGTTTTGTTTTTAAATTGATATCACTTGCTTGATTTGGACTTAGCATTCAAAAGTTGTACTTATTTGAGTGGAGGAAGGTCTGCTGCCTCCTATGAAGAGGGGCTGAGACTTCGACCAATCATAGAAGACAGACAAGTTTTTGTTTGCAATGAAACTTTCAAAGAGTGTAGGAGATTTTGTTAACTTTCTGTGAAGCTATTATGCATTCAATTTGGAGAATTTATGAATGAGTTGTGAGTGTGGAAGTGAAGGAAGGTCTGTTGCCTTCTATGAAGAGGGGCTAAGACTTCGACCAACCATAGAAGACGGACAGGTCTTTTGTTTCCAATGAAACTTTGAGAGAGTGTAGGAATTGTTTTTAGCTTTTTGTGAAGTTGTCATGCATTCAATTTGAAGCATTTATTAATGAGTTGTGAGTGGAAATGAAGGATAGTCTACTGCCTTTGATTTTAAAGGCCGAAACTTTGAGTGGCCATGAAAGATGAATAGAGTGTTATTTTGATTTGGCTTTTGAAAAGGATGTGGAATTTTTTTTTAGATTTCTAAAAAGCTATCATTCAATGTAATTGGAGCATTTATGAATGAGTTGTAAGTGTAAGAGTGAAGAAGGGTCTGTTGCCCTCACTTTTAGAGGCTGAAACTTTGGACGGCCATAGATATTGGTTAGAGTGTTGAAATGAGTTGAAATTTGTTAAAATGAGTTGAAATTTGGAGGAAGTGTAGAAAATTGTATTAAATTTTTAAAGAGCTATTATTCATTTCATTTTGAGTTGTGAAGCAGCGATGGTGTTCATTCAAAGTTCAGCTTTAGATTTGGAGTTAGGGTGGAGTTTTAAAGTGAAGATTTGAAGTTGAAGTTGAAGTTTGAAGACATGAAGATTGAAGATTCGTGTGTTGTGGCTTGTGGCTTGTTATTTTTAGTTGGATTTGGAGGCTCGTTGTCTTTCTATTGTTAATCTTAGTCGATTTTGGAGGCTTATTGTTTTCTTTTCAGCATCGTAAACCAATTGCAGGCTTTATGGGTATCCAGTATTAGCCCCGTTTTGTGTTTGTGGCGACGAAGTAGGATTGATCATCCACATAATCAATCTTATTTGTTGTTCCCATTGATGAAAGGCGCTTCCTGGTCACCGTGGATTTGAAGTTTACGAGCCAATATTTTGGACGATGAACTTGTGTTTTGGCCGTTTCATTTTATCCGTCCCAAGCCGTGGGTTCTTATCACCTTATCCTTATCCTTACCCTTACCCTTATAGAGCCACCATAGGATAAGCCAAAGGGGAAGAGTTTGAAGATTGAAAACTAGAAGATTCGACGACCATGTACAAGATTTGAAGACCAAATTCAAAGATTTACAAACGACAATAAATTTTGTTGTCTTACGAAATCTTTCATTTCTAAGCCATATTTAGTTGCAGTTAGAATCCCTGTGATTTTCCAAAGCAAATCGCTCTCAACACGACACCGTTGTTGGAAATTCTAAAAACTTGTTCAAGAAGAGATCGAGAAGGTAATCAAAAGTGAGGAGCGAAGTCTAACCTAGAATTTCTTAACTCTTAGAACGAGATTAGGGAGAGAATGCTGCAAGTGTGGATTCCCACCCTAGTGTCAATGAAATAGATCTTGAAAGAATATCGAGACCTTACCTCATGAGTAGACTTCAAAGAGGAGGAATTCCGGTAGGACGTCATTCCGCATGTTTAGAAGAGATACAGAGAAGGACTGTAGTATACAGAATCGCTAGCCTAAGGAGAATTTCAAGATCCGTTTCCATATCAAGATCAGAGGAAGACAGATACTGGTTGAGAACAGTTTACAAATCCAAATTTAGGAGTACATCCAGAAGAAGTTAGAGTGGAACCTGAGAGGGAACCACCTTTGCTATTTTCATCAGAGGAACAATCCTCTGATGAAGCAAACACGATAGTAACTACCACATGTCTCAGATATAGTAGATTTAGAGGGGACGGTAGTAAAGATGTAGATGACTAGTTAGAAGAATTTGAGCCACAACAATAGCAAATCAAGAGGAACCAACCTCTAGGCAACGGATTTTTTAGGGGCTATTGAAAGGAGAAGCCCTGAAATGATATCAAGACGTTCTAGACGGTATCCAGAATAACTGGAACCTATTTACAAATCAATTTCTCAGGACATTCCGAGAAGTTGGTGGAGAAACTAGAGCCCTCAGGAGGCTCAGCAAAATCAGTATGCGTACTAATGAGTCAGTGCGGAAGTATAGCCAGAGGATGAAATCCTTGATCCAGAAACTAACCACGGAGATAGCTCCGAATATACAAGTGGAATGGTATGTAGCAGGATTTCTGGAGGAGATGAGATTCTAGATTTGTCAAACTCAACTTGTCACATTACGAGATACTATGGAGACGGCGCAGAATTACAAAAACTTGGCGTAGTCTCTTAGAAAATCCATTAAGAGAACAGACAAGATGGAGAAGAGACAGAATAAGAAGTATGAGAAGAAGGAGAGACAAAGACGGAAGTTTTTGGATTCCGAAACTCCAAGTTCCGGAACCGAAACTGATACCTCCACTACTACAACAAAAAGTTCTGATGGGAAACCAGAAACTTCTAGTAGTAGATGGATGTTGCGAGGTAGGAATGAAAAAGTTGACAGGAGAGTAGTCAAAGTCAAGGTAGAGGAGGATGATTCCAAGAAGTTCCTGAAAAGCATCCAAGAATCTTTAGAGGCAATTAAGGTCAATTTGGCGAACAACTGGAAGCCAAGACGGGTTGTCTCAACCACTAGAGCAAATGTTTGGTGCCCAAGATGTGGAAGACTAGGACATTTTGCAAGTGAATGTGATCAAGGATCGTAGAAGTAGATCCACTTCATGGGTGAAGAAGGAGTGCATTACACATTTTCGGACAAGGAGGATTATGAAGGTTAGGTCAATCCGGTATTTCAGATTCAAACTGGATATGGACGAGGGAAAGCACCTCAATAGTTGCTCCGGACAAGCATGATCCAGCAACTCATCAGAGCTACCCCGAACCAAGGTAACTATGCACCTTCTAGATTTCCATCGAGATACTATTTTGTGTGTGGGAGTCCGCAGCATTAAGCCAATCTTTGTCCTCATAGGAGACATGGACAAAGGGCACCATTGGTACTACTTTGTCAAAACTATCAGGAGTATGGGCACGGAATTAGTGAGTGTCCAAAACCACAGCAAGTTTGCACTATTTACAAACAAGTCGGAGTCCCACCCTAGGATCAAACCGGACTTAATTACGGCTCTACTACTGGAATTAAGAACTTGGAGAAATGACAACTAAAGGTGGAACTTCTAGATAAATGTGTGGAATCTGTACATCGAGTAGCAATTTGGATATCCACCAAAAATTGAGAAGATAGAGAAAAATTCAGGGTTGTTATTAGAAATCCAAAATCGGATCTAAGTGATTCTGATCACTCAACCAAAGCAGAACCTATCCAACCTGTAGTAAACTTAGAAAAAGGGGTCAAACGTCATCCGATTCACATTGATGTTAGTCAAGAAGTCAGAAGAAATTTGGACAATTTCGTGTCAATTCCGGAGCCTATCCAGAGGAAAGTCACTTTTGACAACGTTTCAATATTAATCAATCCAACACCTAGGATTGATGCATACAATATTGTACAAGACATAAAGGATCAACAGGTCAATGTTACCATTGGGCAACTTCTGCATGATAATATGAATTATCAGAAGATGATCCGGAATGCTTGGACAAAGAAAAAAAAGAGAAGGTTGAAGCTTCCTTTGGTTGCTGTAAACTTCTCTCAATTAGAGGATTACGGAGCACTTGAATTGGAAGTCGAGGTAGGAGGATGCATCGTACCAAGAATTTTGGTGGATGGTGGTTCCGGAGTCAACCTCATATTAGAAGATACGGCATTCGATCTTGGTTACACTTCCTTTCAAGCCACCAACCAAATCTTACGAATGGTGGATCAATCCCAAGTATATTCAGTGGAAAGATTATCAAAAATTCCTATTTGAATCACTAAAGAGACCTATCTTCTAAATTATGTAGTCATCTGAGTAAGTAAGGGAAGACCCTTCCCTATGCTTCTAAAGAGACCTTGGCTGTATACGGCTAGAGTTCTAGTGGATTGGAGAGCCAAGGAATTTGTAGTAGGGAAACTATCTATTCGAATTTCTTGGAAACACGTAAACCACCAGGGGGAGATTAATGAGTCGAACAGATATACCACAGATTGGTCTGATCCAGAAGACTCTGATTCCATTCCAAGCTACTTCACATCCGTATTAGAGACGGACTTCGAATTTCCAGAACCTACTTTAGAAGTCTCGACGGAAGAACCCTCAGTCAATACGTCCACTAATCCACCAGAAGATCGATCTATGGGAGAAGTAGACATACTACTTTCTTTTGATTGGATCAAGTGATAGATCATGGAAGGACACCTTCCGACTAACAGCTTGAACAACCAAGATCTAAAGATAGGTTGGAACGAGATCCAGAAGGAGGTAGAAGAAATGGAACCTGAGAGGATCAAGAATATTATAAGACATTCAGAGTACGAGAAGGTAGAGATTACTTCCGAAAAATCTTTCTTTATGGGTGTCTCTATGACCCCGCCGGAAAGAAGGAAGTACTAAGAATTGTTAGGAGAATACCTGGACGTCTTTGCTTGGGTACCATCAGATCTAAGCAGAATTCCAGTTGAGTTAGGAGAATATCGGATTGATTTGATGGAGGGAGTCACTCCGATCCGACAGCAACAGTACCGATTCAACCCAAGATAATCTCTAATGGTAAAAGAGGAAATCGACGCTTTATTGGAAGCTGGATTTATCTATCCAATGCACAATTCGGAATGGATTTCACCCATTGTTGTAGTTCTGAAAAAAGCAAGACTAGAGGGTAAAATATGGATCCAAATCTGTTAGGATTTCTGGAAGCTAAATGCAACAACCAAGAAGGATTACTTCCCTTTTCCATTTATGGATATCGTCTTGGACCACATTTCTGGAAATGAGTGTTACAGTTTTTTGAATGGATTCTCAGGATATAATCAAGTCTTCATCCGACTACGAGATTAGTTGAAGACTACTTTTTGTAGGAATATGATCCCACATGCTAGACCCATAATACTAGCATATGACGGAAAAATTCAAAAATTGTCTCCTTCAAAAGGAAAGTTTTTGAGTTCTCCTAGGAAGTTAGGGCAATTTTGGAAAACCGGATTTCCGGATCTGGAATTATTTCATTAGGGCTAAAAACCTAATTCCGGAACCCTAGAAAGTTCCGGAAATTGGATGACGGCGCCGGCCCTAAAAACCAGAAACCGGATCCATACTAGGGATAGGGTTTTGCCGCCAAAACCTGTCCTATACATCGGGTCAGTATAAGAGGGGGACTATAGCCAGCAGTGGGCACGCGTATCTCTTTGTTTGTTCTTCCACCGGTGTATTCCGTCTTCCTAGCTTTGTTAGATTTCTGGTAAATTGAGGGACTGTGTGAGTTGCGATCGTGCAGGGGTTACCGGAGTAAAAGTGTGTGAGCAGAGAGTTAGGGAGAGATTGTGTAAGGGCTACTTGTGAGCACGATGACTTCTAGGGCAAGCCGGCGGAAGTTGAAGGATCTGTCTGAGGACTCGGAGGACGAGATGCCGCTACTAGTGCCCCGGCCAAGGACTATTCCGGTGATGAAGGTAGTTCCAGAGATTCCGACGGAAGAAGATCGGTTGGGGCGCCTGCGAGAGAATCTCACCAACATGGGGTGTAACGAACTCCTGGAGGTGCCGTGGGGGATCCGTGAGGAGAGTCTGGTGTCTGACATCCTTCGACCGGAAAGTGGCATCTTGGATACCACCATTCGAGCGAAGCCAGACCTGTGGACGGTGAACACCTGGAAGGCCGTTTACAAGTTCTGGAAGGCGCCGGACAAGGTTATGGAGAAAAACCAAGAGGTGATGGAGGGCGAATTCCGGGCGCCCGCCAACCTGAAGGAAGGTCACCAGGTTTCCGACCTGGTGAATCCGGAGTACCAGGATGTGATAGCATTTCTTAACCCTATCCTCCATCCTACCAAGCCACGGCGAGTAGTAGCAAAGAAGGCCTCCGCCATCTTGGGGAGCCTCCAGGGAAAAATGATGATGGATTGGGCGGCCGACATCCATGAGCTAGTCGAGGACTTGGTACGTTCCCTCCAGTCCGGAAAGAAGAGTCAAAGTCCTCTTCCGGCATACCTGTCTCATCTATACGCTCATCACTCTCTACTCAAGGCCAACGAGGAGAGTGCGTATCAAGACTTAGTCCAACTCCAGCAGTACGGGGGAGAAGAGCCTTCGCCTCGAGACGGACCGGACGATGAGGAGACGGAGGACGAGCAGCCGTCATCTCCTCTAAAGAAGAGGGAAAGGCGGAATAGGACGCCGCCGGGGAATCCGTCAGAGGAGCCTCCCGCACCGGAGCCACAAGAAGAAGTTCCGGAGCAGAAGATGGAGATCGGACCAACTCCGGAAGACGTCCGACCTTTCATGCAACTGGTGGGGCCGGTACGACCGCACACTGTGGCCACTTAGGCCGAGGCCGGACCCTCCAGAACTAGGAGGATAGAGATAGAAGAGGGAGATCGGACCACCATGCGACTGGGAGGGACGCCTTTGGAAGACATCCAGAAGATGGCTCAGCACTTGGTGTGGCGAGCGGATGACCTCACCCAGATCTACGAGAACTACGATGGAGCTCTCAACCGGGTGTGCCGGAAGATGGCATTAACCGACTGGAATGCCATCTTCCGGAGGACGGATGCTTTGATAACGACGGAGCAACAAAACGGCCTCCTCATTGAAGAACGGAAGAAGTTGGTGACGGAGTTGGGAACGTTGCGCGTTGAGAACCGGACGTTGTGGGACCAAGTCCGGGATTCAGAATCCAGATGTGTGGATTTGGAGAGCACTCTCCGCACAGCCCAGGAAACGGCCCGGCTCATAGAAGAGGACCATTGCCGACAGATAGCGACCCTGTGTCAAGGAGTAGTTTGGCTCCGGAGCTCTTTGGACGTACCGGCGGATTATATCAACAAGGCCTGGCTGTTTGAAGCCAACCTCGATGCAGCCGCCAGCTTAAGCCGGGTCCCTATCATCAAATGCTTGTTAGAGCAGGCGAAACAGATGGATGCATCCCGGACCGAGATGAGGGAGATGATGGAGTTTTTGACTCCCACCGAGTCAGATCCGGTACCTCAGTCTCCCCCGTCCGCGCAAACTTTGGTGGTTCCGGAAAGCAGCAATCCGGAACCTATGGTTACGAAAGTATCACCAGTGGTACCGGTGAATCCGGAACTTTCACCACCAGCCGAAAGACCCGAAGGAGTGGACTGGGGAGCGTGGTACCTTAGGGAAGCGAAGACCTGCTTCCGATGACTCTGACCATCGACCTGACGGGTGCTTCTCCGGAAGTTCATACCAGTCGGACGGTACAGTCTTCTCCGCGTCATAAGAAGACCCAGAAGGATTCTCGGGGGAGTCCGGACGTTCAGGTAGTCGGGACCCAGAGTGTAGACAAAGACACCAGTATCGTGGAAGTCCAAAGATGGGGCCAAAGGGGTCCGAATCTATTTTCTCCGGAGAGTAGCTGAAAGGAGGTAAAACTGGATCTTCTGAAGGACTATGTTCCTCCCAAGGATTCGGATTCCAAGGAATAAAGTGCAGTAGTGTAGTATAGCGGCAATATCGGAGTCCGGCCGTCAAAGCCGGATTTATAGGATCTAGGATTTTCCGGAAATCTAACGGGCCAGTAGGAATGTTTTGTAGGATTTTTAGGATGATGTTAGTCTTAGTACAAGTAGGAGTTTTGATGGCCTTTCTGGTCATCACAGTCATCTCATAGTCAGCCTTTTAGCATTGTACCTTTTTCTGAGCTTAATTCTAAGGGTTTGGAGTATACATTCTCTTATCTTTCTTGTACACGGTCTATGTTTGTGGGAGGTGTGGGTCTGTTCTTGCGTTTCCGGAACTGAGAACTTACCTTGTGTAGCAAGAGTCGATTTTGTGAGAGTATCCGGATGTACTAACTTGAGGGGGAGATCAACCGGATGGTTCCGGCAGTAGTATTAGTGTAGTACTACTCGGATGCCGGTATAGCCTGCGTATAGGATACAACCTTAGGTGAAAGGGGTATCTAAGAGGCTGCTAGCCACTTTCATGTACGGAAGTGTTGCAAGACGTGCCCGAATTCCGGATTGCCGGAATTCCCCGTAGAACAGAGTCAAAGCCCTAGCGCAAGCCCAAGAGAGTACAGGAAAAACCACCCGGTCGACAGGAGGCTCAGTGCTCGGTTAAAAGTTAGAATGTTGTTGTAGTTTTTGACCGTCCCTATGTGACCTAATCCGGAAGGTCTTCCGGATTTGTGAGGCGACGGAACAGGAGGACACTTCCGGTCCCTGAAGAGTTAGGTTAGTGTTAGTATTAGAGAAAGAGAGAGAGAGAGTGAAAGAGAGCGTGTTTCCGGACACGGTAAGCATCCGGACGGTGGATCTGGCTACTTGTCATCCAAACCCAGGGATCCCGGAAGGGGCACTGAAACGGTTTCTAGATTCTTCCGGAACCCATCTGGCACTTGTGTCTGGACCGGACCTATAGTCCGGAGTAGTCTGACGGAGAAGAAAGTGACTGCTTAGATTGGGATAGCCTATAAATCTGTAATCCACAAGTTCTCGTGGGAACGATTCCGGAGCGGTTTACTCTAAGTAGGCCTTTGGTATGAATTAAGGGCTAATTGGAGGAATACTGGTCCGACTAATCGCTATACTTTTACAACAAAATGGAGGACGTTTGCATTCACCCGAATGCCATTTGGATTATGCCACGCTTAGGGAACGTTCCAACGGCTCATAATGGATATCTTTCAAGATTTCTTACGACATTTTCTAAAGGTATTCATCGATGACTTTGCTGTATTCAGTTCTCGGTCATCCTATCTCGAGTATTTATAAAAGACTTTCCAAATATGGAGAGAGACAAACCTCAAACTACATCCAGAAAAATATTTCTTCATAATAGAATCCGGTATTCTGTTAGGACACATTGTGAGTTTGAAAGGATTACAAGTGGATATGGATAAGGTAAAAGCCATGCTTGCCCTAGTCCCTTTGATCTATGTACGGGAGATCTGTGGATTCCTCAGATGTGTAGGATATTACCGACATTTCATTGAAGGATACACCTGAAAACAACCCCGTTAATAAAATTGTTAAAAAAGGATACAAAATTTGAGTGGAATCCGGAAAGACAGAAGGCTTTTGAGACATTGAAAATGGCTTTGGTAAAAGCCCCTATTCTGTCTTCTCCGGATTGGACAAAGGAGTTCCATGTTACCTTGGATGCTTCTGAATGGTGTCTAGGAGAGTAAGAGCCATTCTTTGGCAACATGATAAAGACTTGAGGGAGTGTCCACTATATTATTCCAGTAGACAAATGATTCTTTCCGAAAGAAAATATATGACCATGGAATGAGAAGCGCTGGTCGTAGTTTATGCTTGCAAAAAATTCCGGCATTATCTTCTAGGATACCGGATTGTGTTTCACACGGATTACGATTCCCTGAAGTATTTGGTTAATAAACCGAATCTATCTGAAAAGATAGCAAGGTGGGTACTACTGTTGCAAGAGTTCAACTATAAAATAGTAGTCAAATCTAGAAAATTGAATGCAAATGCAAATTTCTTGTCAAGGTAGTGAGGACAAAGAGCAAGGGAGGATATTTTAGTTGAATTTCCAGACGAGTTTCCGAAAGACAAAGAAGAAATGGTCTTCCACTTCAATGGAGAAGGCAACTCAGATTACCAAGATATTATCACCTACTTCATGGATTAGAAGTATCTGGAAGGACAAAATCGAAAGGAGAAGAATGTATTCCAACAAAAGGTAGCTCCTTACTTGTTGATTAAAGGAACCTTGTTTAAGATGGGGGCGAATGAACGGCTCATGTGGTGCTTAGAAGCTAAGGATCGGAAGAAGGTCATGAGGGCCTTGCATTCTAGACCATCTAGAGGACATTTCGCAGCCATTACCACAGTAAACCGGATTTGTACAAGCGGATACTGGTGGCCATATTTGGTACGTAATGTCAAGACGTACGTAGGGATTTGTGATCAATATCAACGGATGGGATCCCTTTCCATTTGAAACCATTGATAGCTTACTTCTATTATTCCATTAGCACCATTTGAGAAATGGAGAATTGACTTTGTTGGCCCCATCACTTCAATGAGTAATGGCCAAAAAAGATATATAATCCTTACAATAGATTATGCTACTAAATAGATCAAAGCACGTCCAACCCAAAATAATTCCGCCTAGGCGACTACTTCTGTCCTATTTATGGAGATCATGATGAGATTTGGACATCCGCTGGAGTTGGTAAGTGATAGAGGATTGCATTTTTTGGGAGTGTAATCCCACATGCTAGACCCAGAAAACTAGCATTAGATAGGAAATTTCAAAATTTAGTCCTTTAAAAAGGAAAGTTTTGAAGTTCTAATAGAAGATTAGTAAAATTTGGAAAATAACGGAACTCCGGTTCCGGAGAATTCCAATTAGGTCTAAGAAACCTAATTCTGGAACCCTAAAAAGTTCCGGAAAACGGATGACGGCGCCGGCCCTAAAAGCCAGAAACCGGACCCGTACTAGGATTAGGTTTTGCCACCAAAATCTATCCCGGACTTTCGTCCGACCGTCCATCCGTCGGATCAGTATAAGAAAAGGACTGTAGCCGGTAGAAGGCACAATTGTTTTCTTGCTGCCTTCCATCCTTGTTTTCTTGCCTCCCCATCTCTTAGAACTTCCGGTAGATTGAAGGACTGTGTGAGTTGCAATCGTGCAGGGTGTTTCGGAGTGACTTTGGTGAGCAAGAGAGTTAGGGAGAGATTGTGAGAGGCTCCTAGCGTATACGTGATGACTTCCAAGGCAAGCCGGCATCGACTAAGGGAAGAGCCGGAGGATTCAGACGAGCCGACTCCAACGCCGGTGCCGCCACCATGGGCAAAGCCAATTCCAATGATACGGGTGGTGCTGGAAATCCCAACCGATGAGGTCCGGATGGAGCGCCTATGGCGGAACCTCACCAACATGGGATGCGAGAAATTGATGGATGTCCCTTGGGGCATCCGGGAGGAAAGTCTTGTGGCGGATCTATTGCATCCGGAGAGTAGTATCTTGGATACCACCCTTCGTGCGAAGCTGGAGCTATGGACGGTGGACGAGTGGAGAGCCGTCTACGAGTTCCGGGTGGCGCCGGACAAGGTGATGGAGAAGAACCCAGAATGCATGGAGGGTGAGTTCCGGACGGTGGCGAACCCAAAGGATGGCCACCAGGTTTTAGACTTGATAACCCGGAATACCGGGATGTGGTAGCATTTCTTAATCCTATCCTCCACCCGACCAAGCCAAGGCAAGTGGTGGCCAAAGTAGTTTCCACCATTCTAGGGAGCCTCCAAGGGAAGCTGATGATGGACTGAGCGTTCATCATCTTTGAGCTGGTAGGGGATCTCGTACGATCTCTCCGGTAGGGGAAGAAAAGTGGAAGCCCTCTTTCGGCTTACTTATCCCACCTATACTCCCATTGTTCCTTACTCAAGGAAAATGAGGAGGAAGCCTATCTGGAGTTGATTCAGCTCCAGAAGTATGGAGGAGAAGAACCCTCTCACCGGGAAGATCGGGGTGACGAGGAGACGGAAGACGAGGAGCAGTCCACTCCTCTGAAGAAACGGATCCGGCGACAAACAACTCCACCGATGAAGCAAACAGAAGAGAACGTTCCGTAGCAGAAGGAGGACGCTACGGCCCCGCCAAAAGCCAGTCCTCCTCAGTTAGTAGCTGGTCCCTCCCGGACCAACCCTACAGAGGCAAAGGAGGAAGAAAGGACCGGGATCCGACTAGGGGGTTGCCTTACGAGGATATCTTGGAACTGGCCCAACACATAGTGTGGCGGGCCGACGACCTCATGAAAATTCTCCAAAACTATGAGGAGTCCTTCAAACAAGTGAGCAGGAAGATGGCGCTAACCGACCGAAACACTATCTTCCAGAGGACGGACGCTTTGGTGGCAGCCGAGAAGTAGAAGGACCTGCTAATCTGAGACCAAAAGAAGATGGTGATGGAGGTGGGCGCTCTACGAGTGGACATTGCGGGAACGGGCCAAGGGATTGGAGTCCAAGTGCACCCGACTGGAAGAAGAGAACTTGCAGACGGCTCAGGAAAAGGCCAAGATCGTGGAGGGAGAGCATCGCCAGCAGACGGAGGCACTAAGTCGGGGTATCACTCAACTCCGTCAATCATTGGAGGTTCCGGCGAACTACCTCAACAAAGCTCGGTTGTTTGAGGCCAACTTCGACGTAGCCGCAAGCTCAAGCTGAATACCCATAGTCAAGTGTCTACTAGAGCAGGCAAGACGGATGGATGCCTTGCGAGCAGAGATGCGAGAATTCAGAATTGGTGGAGTATTTGGCACCCGCAGATTCAAATCCGGTAAACCCTCCTTCTTCCTCTCCCGTACATACTTTGCTGGTTCCGACGGGAATTGTTCTTCCGGAAACTACTGTTGCAGAAGTATCACTGGTGGTACCTCTTGTCCATGAACTATCACCACCACCCGAGGGAACAGGAGTAGATTGGGGTACTGTTGTACCTAACGGCAATGAGGACTTCCTCCAGAAGAATCCGGTCATTGACCTTATAGGTACTCCTCCGGAGACAAGAGGGACTGAAATTGTTCAATCTTCTCCTTGCCATAAACATACCCGGTGTCGGGTAATAAGAGTTTGCTTAGGGGAAACACAGGGTTTTTTGCTGCAACTAGAAGTGATTAGGTTTGGGAGCAAGTGAAAACAAAGTCAGGTCTTTGATTTATAACACCAAACTAAGAGAATACAATAGAAGATAATACTTCAAGTGGAGGGAACTAAAGCTGTCCGTAAATAAATGGATGAACCATCAAGGTAAAAGAACAACTTGAATACGCAAGAGTATGTATACAAGTACAGGTAGAAATACTTGTATTCAAATACAAACGTCTTTATACCAAATATACAATATGTATAAAAGTCGTGTATGTATAGTCGTACAATACAAATATAAAATACGCATAAAATTCGTGTACGTATATACGTATAAATATGTGTATATAAATATGTAGAATACGTATAAAGTATACCGTATAAACACCGTATAAATACTAATACAAGTGTTTGTGTGGTTCTAAATGAAGTAGGAATCAAAACCGCAAGCCTTGAAACCTCTTGAAGAAGGCAGCAACACTAAAATAGATGCTCCAAACACATCATAATCTCAAATGAAGTGTGTTATAAGTTTTTGAAAAGCTAACAACACCATCTACTCTTCCTCCAAATTTCAACAGAATCGAACTTACAAGTCATAAGTTATAGTCTTTCAAAGTTGGTGCTCCAAAATCCCTTGGCAACCGAACATGCATACACCTTGTAAGACATAAAATGCTCAAAAACGCTCCAAATTGCTTGATATTTGAGTCTTTGAAAAGCTTAAAGTATCATAAAGATCTCCTCCAAAACTGAACTCAAAATTCCAAATACTCCTCCTTCTATAGCACCCCAAACTTAGGCACTTCAAATTTGCTTGGCAGCTGAATGTGCATGTGCTAGTTTCGGCCACAAAATGTTCAATAATACTCTAAAACTCTTGAAACTTGAAAGGTTGGAATCCTAACTTGCCTTAAAACTCTACACCAAATTTTCAATTCCAAATTCCACCCTACCTAAGTTCTATGACATTCCAAATTCAAAGCTAAAGTTTGTAGAAGCGGTCTCTAACTTCATCTCCTTCTTCCTATCACTCCTTCACATTTCCGTCTATATCTTTTGTTTCACAAACTCAATTTACAAGTGTGATAGCTTTTTGAAAAGCTAACAATAAGACCTACACTTACTCTAAATTTCACTTGAATACAAGAAATATTGAGTCTGCAGGAGAGGCTCGAAGTCTCCACTTCTCTAATCGGATAGCAGCAGACCTTCCCTCACTCTTTTACTCATAACTTTCTCATAACAACTCCAAATCAAGTGAAACTAGTGCCAAAAGAAGCGCAAGAACAAGATGTGCAACTCTGCCAAATCTCAAATCAAAATTCGTCTCCTACACAAAGCCTTAGTCGCTCGAAAATCACAGTATGCAAAAACTTTTTTCTTTTCCCATAACAACACACAAAAAAAAGAAGAGACGGAGGAGGAAGCTCCCTCCTTCCTTATCTCCTCTCCTAAGGACCACATCAGCCCATGACTTGACCCATAAGGCATCTAGAAGCCCATTGGTTGAGGTACTACTCCCTCTTATCTCCACTACATCTTCTATTCATTTACTAAAATCTTAGAAATTCAACTAGAAGGGAAAAACCAAGTAGGAAAAAAAAACCCTTCTCACAACTTATTGTAGGAACTTTAGAACAAGTTAAAGTTCCTCTAAACTCAACATAAAAAAACATTGGAATACAAATCAACCGCTCTTAAAGGTATTTTAAGAGGAAATAAATGACTAAACATGTAAAAACTCAAGGATTTGAAGAACTACTTCGGAAATGAAACTAGCCCTCCGTTGACTGCTCAAATGATTGAGTTGCCCTTGAAGCCAAAGGCGATGCCCAACTTCACTTGAAATGCGACTAACCATCTGCCTTTCAGCGTTATTCTCAAAACGTCCTTCAAATATCATTTGATGATCTCCAGAAAGCGTAGATTCAGCCTCCAAAACAATAACCAAGGCCCTGGTATCAAGTTGAATACTTGCAGCTGCAAATTGAAAATTACTTGGGTCTGGATCTGTTCGCGGTTGAACACAACGCTCAGAAGGCTCAACTTCATCGCGTGCACGACGTCTTGAAGTAGAAGGCAAATCAGAATCAAACAGCGGTTGAGATAATGGTAGCTTCCAATCCTCAAGATTCTGCGAATCCATCACTACAAATAACTGAATCCAAAATCAAAGCCTAAACAAGTTCTTCTAAACCAAGGAATGTAACCCATTCCCTTTATACAAAACTAATAGCTTCATTGAGAAGCTAATTCCAACTAACCAATCCTAAGTCAAATATTTATAGGTATATGTTTTTGTCTCAAAAGAAAACCTATATAGAAATGGATCAAGGTACACTGCTTCGTTCATCTGATACCACACGATGCAACCATCAACGGTATAAAACCGTTGTGGGGCTAACAATCAACGCCAAGTTGCGGACTTGGTTGGTTGTTGAAGTCCCCGTTAGTTGTCGACTGGTTCCGGGTTCGAATACCATCGGGCCCGTTGAATCAATCTGAGCAGCGGCAACTTGGCACCGCTAGTGAAGGCAGGAAATAACCAACCAGCCAGCCTCCTACTTCCCTTGAGCTAAGCGACAAGATGTAGTACAAAACCCAAACCGTGGATTTCTCCACGACCCCACCTTTTCTAACTTAATCCTTATACTCCATTGACGTTCTAAAGAGTTCTTTTGGTAGTTTTTAAACACCACACCTATTTACAACACGACACCGGAAAGATTCCCGGGGGAGTCCGGAAGTTCGATAGTTGGAACCTGGAGTGCAGACCGAGGAACCAATATTGTGGAAGGCCCAAGTTGGAGAGCAAGAGGTCCTGATCTGTCTTCTCCAGGGAGTAGCTGGAAACAAATCTATCTAGACTTGTTAAAAGACGTTAGACCCCCTAAGGATAAGGATGCAGAAAAATAGAAAAGTAATTTTGTACATACTTATAGCAGTACCAGAGTCCGGTCGCCGAACCGGAAAAATAGGATCTAGTAGATTGTGGGAAATCTAGCGGACCAGTAGGAGTGTTTTGTAGGATTTTGAGATGATGTTGGATTAGTATAAGTTAGGTTTTGGTGGACCTTTGTGGTCATTCACATTCATCCCATTATTTTCAGTTTGTACCTTTTAAGCTTAATTCAAAGCGTTTGGAGGCTTTCCATTCTCTTCCTTCTTGTATTTGGTGCGTACTTGTGGGGGGGTGGGGGTCCATTCGTGCCATTTTCGGATGCTGAGAACTTACCTTAATTAGCAAGAGTCGACGTTGTGAGTGGTTCCAGATGTCACTGGATTGATGAGGAGATCGACTGGATTGTTCCAGAGGTAGTGTTAGTGAGCTGCCTGCTTGGATGCCGGTATAGCCTGAGGGGAAGGATACTGCCTCGTGTGTGAGGGTGTCTAAGAGGTTGCTAGCAGCTTCCATGTACGAGAGTTTGCAAGACGTGCTTGAATTCTGGATGCCGGAATTCCCCCATAGACGAAGTCAAAGCCCGGGCGTAACGCCCAAGAGAATGCAAGGATATCCACCCGGTCGACGGGAGGCTCAGTGTTGGGTTGATGCAAGAATGTTGTTGTAGTCCTTGACCGTCCCTGCGTAACCTGGTCCAGTAAGTATTCCGGATTTGTGAGGAGACAAAACAGTAGGATACTTCTGGTCCCTGAGAGTTAAGTTAGCATTAGTAGTAGAGGTAGAGAGAGAGAGAGAAAGTGTGTGTTTTCGGACACGGTAAACATCCGGACGGTGGATTTGGCCACTTGTCACCTAAACCCAGGGATCCCGGAAGGGGCAACCAAACGGTTTCCGGACTTTTTCGGAACCCATCCGGCACTAGTGGCCGGATCGGACCTCTGGTCCGGATTAGTAAGTAGAAAAGAAAGGAAAAACTTAGATCGAGTTAGCCTATGGATCTGTGAGCCTCAAGTCCTCATGGGAACGATTCCAGAGCAGTTTACTCTAAGTGGGCCTTTAGTGAGAATTAAGGGCTAATTGGAGGAATACTGGTCCGACTAATCACTATACATTTCCTCAATGACGTCATCTAGGACATTACCTCGAAGTACCTAATCAAGTACCGAAAGACCACACCTTACAATCCGAGAATCAACGGATTGATAGAATAAGCTAATAGTATTATAAAAAGCACCCTCAACAAAATGGTCTTTGAATACAAGACGGATTAGGATTTGAAACTTCCGTCAGTTGTCCATGCCTACAACACTTCTAAAAAGACCACAACAAGAAGGAGTCCTTTTTTCTTAGTGTTTGGACAGGCAGCGATTCACAGAATTGAACTGGAGGTGGAGACTCATCGAGTTATGACCGCGAGGACTGCAATCCGGAATACTAATCCAGAAATCTGACTTATAGCCATCAAAGACTTGGAGAAAACAAGAAAAGTGGCCTTGGCTCAAACAAAGGAGGTACAAGTGAAGAGGAAGACGGATCATGACAAGAAACTTCTGGCAAACCGTGGAATCAAGATTGGTGGATTGGTCTTATTATATGACAACTGCTATCGGATCTTTCCGGGTAAGTTACACACCAGATGGATGGGATTGTATAGGATAAAGTTTATCTTTCTGAATTAATTCCTACAATTAGAGGATCTTTAAGGCATATAACTTGACACAAGGATAAACAAGTCCCGGTGTCGTAGCACAAGAAAGTCAAGTTACTTCTCTAAGACCGGAAATGGTCCTAAAGTGACCCGTTTATCGTTCCCACAGAGATTTAGTTAGCAAACTTCTTAATGTCCGGAAGTATGGATAATAGTTATCACGAAAAACCCAAGAAAACACATTCTATTCTATCCTAAGCTTAATTCTACTTCTCTCTTTCTTTCTCTCTCCTTTACACTATCTACAATCTATTCACAATTGAGACCGGAAATGGAAAACCAGATAGCTAATCCGTCTTTCCCGTATCTAGTTTCCTGGCAATAGTAACCAAAATCGAGTTTTACCTCTGAATCAAGAGGGATTCGCGTATTGGATTTAAGGCAAGGAGCTTAAGACCTACCCTCTAAGTTTTAAAGTGACAAGAGATCCATAGTAAATATAAAAAAGAAAGAAACATCACCAAAATTTTTAATTCCAACCGGACTTTCCTTCACAACTGAATAAGATAACAAACGGGAATAGAAGGTCACGCAAGGTATTCCCAACTGAAATACTAACTCATACTACAACAACGGCCTATTGAGTTATCTAAATTCCTAGCAGAATCCGGGATAGATGAGTTAGGAAGTTATCGCCCTTTGCAGTTCTGGTTAATGTAGAACCTATCGACCGGAAGACTGAAGTTAGTCCGGCAAATCAACGGTTGTAACTCCAGATCGACTAAGACTATCCGCACTAACCAGAAAACACGAACCAATCACGCTTGAGATCAGGAAAACATCCTCGCACATAAACTCACTTTAACAATCCAAGTATCCGGACAAAATCCAACATCCGAATACACCCCTTCCTTACCTATTCTTGCAACTCTACAGAACATACATCAATGGACTCAACCATCAAAGTACATGCCGCCACCTCAAATGTGAACCAGTAAAGTTGATTTGAATTGCACAAATGCACAATGCTAGGATGACAAAATATGGGACTGCATACTAACAAACTAAAATTCTACTCCTAAATACTTTACAACCCAAGGGAATCTACCGCCCAAGGAAATAAGAACCTAACTACAAGGGAATGACACATGCTATTCGCCTTATCTTGCTTTTGGTTGACTTTCACTAAAGTCCAAAACTGGCCGCAAAAACCAAATCTCAAATCCCAACAATCCAAATCCAGGCAGATCAAAATTTGTTCTATTTACCTAAAAGCAACTTGGGAGTTATACCCTATCAAAGCCCTAGGTTTTTGACCATTCACCTACTTATCCTTTTCTACTCTACTACTACTTTTGGCGCTTAGCTGGAGTCTCCTGTGACTTGGTGGCGACCTTTCTAGCTGGCTATTTTCGGACAAAATCGGAAACCCTCACTTTGTAAGCAAATTTTTTTGCATTCAAAGTGCAAGGAAGCCAGGAAGGAAGCTCTAAGTGGATGAACAAAATTCTTGGAGATTTACGGACTTCAATTACTTGGAGTTCATCTTTAGAATTAAAGTACCTTAACCTTCTAACTTTTATTGAAATTGCAAAGTGTCAATGTGTGTGAACCACAATGTGTGAAAGGATTTTTTCTATAACACAATATGTAGAATAACATTAAATAGAAGCTTCAAAACTACATAATAAAAACAAATTTAGATAGTGTTGTGCAATTGATCTCAGAAGGATTAGAGAGAAAAACTTTGACAATATATTATTGGCATGTCATTGTCCTGTACAAGAATTTCAGTACGTTTTGACATCTATATATATATGCAGAAAGCTATAAGAGTGAAATGCTAATGAGAAAATGGCGATGCGGGATCTCGCTAACTAAATTAAATGTAGCTGACGCTTGTGGGCGCTATAAGAATCATAAGAAGTGGAGTACCATCGCAATCAACGGAAATTGTTTCTTCACAAATTGCACAAATTGCTTGATGAAGGCTTTTCTTCTAAAAAATCACAAATTCTACTTGAAATTTCCCTCACACTAGCCCATCTTTGAGAAAAAACTAGTAATCACACAGAGAATCACTCCAACTATCGACGCCACACAATTTCTAAACTAGAAAGCTTAAACTGCAGTGGCCTGCCAAGGGAAAGAACCCTTTCTGATCGTAGGCAATTAAGAACTATGTCAGAACGATTTAATGAAAGCCTATCAAGCGCTAATAGACCACCAAACTCATATCTATTATACTATCACCAATTTGTCATAAATCTTGATGTTTTAAAAAGAAACATATAGAACTCCACATTCCACAAGTAGACCTACTTCAGCAACGGAGAAGACTTGAACTATAGTGCGAATCGTAACCTAATTCATTGGAGTCCTCTCGTCCGCCTAGAGGTCTCCTCCTGTCATACGTCCTGAGTATGCTCTTCGTCATCTAGTACTACTTTAGGTACTACTTCAGTCACTATGTAGCCTAATTCCTCCCTTTTTTTAATGCCCCTTTTTCTCTACAATATAGGACTGTATTTCTTGGGCATGTTTATATTTTTATTTTCTCACTCCTCTTTCACTACAGCATAGCGAGGAGGTTTTCAAAGTCAAGGCTCTCAATTGATATCGATTTTCAATTTGAGGATTTTTGTGTGAGTTCATTTCTTACACATTTCTTTTTTTAGCATTATAAAATGTATTTATTTTTTTACTCATGTATTTGATATTGTAAATGTAATGTTCCTATATCGTACCCGGTGATTATAGTTGATAAGTAATAATTACTAAATAGGAAGCCTATATCATTGGGATATGTTGTATTTATAAAATTAAGCTCTATTTGACTAATTATGAACAAATTTTGTAGTCCACAAAAAAATTATACTTTTAGGTGAATGATGAAAATATAATATATGTAGAGTCCAAACATAGACTTCAAAGTTAAAATTAATAAAAAAATCATTATTTTTGATCAAATATAATTATAAAAAATTAAATAATAGAAGAGTGTAGATTATAAACATATACATTTTCAATGATAATGCATGTCCATAATTTGTGGAGTTGTCCACAATTAGTTAAACAAGTATTATATCAATTTTCAATTGCGAAATTCTTTTGGAAAACGTGTACATAATCTTATATACAAATTGGATGATATTCCATAGTGTTGTTATGATTGTCAATATCAGAATATCATTCACACATGATTTTGTTATTATAACAGTTATTGGGTAGAGGGCCTACATTTATTGCAACAAATAATTGTAATTGATTTATTTAAATATATCTACAACTTTGACTTCATTTCATACCCTGCATATAAACAACATTTGGATATGTTTTTGTGTGTAGATTCACTTTTACACATGATGGGCGACTTTTCTCTAGATTTGCATGTAGCAGATGTTCCATATCTTTCTGCACAAATGGATGAGCTTCTTATTCATACACCTATACCTATTGTTCCATCCACAAGTCATGAGGTTTTGTCTATTTTACTTGCTTCTACCGCACGACTTATTCGTGCTAGTTCGTCCTTGTTTCGTCGTATTGGCTCTAGAGGTCGTCATCATCATACAACAATTGCCTTGTATTTGGTGTTTGATGATGAGCCCATACTTGCAGCTGAGGGGGTACATGACGTATCTTTAGACGTTGTACATTCAATTCATACCCCCCATTTAGATCATTTGTCAGATCTTAGCACCTCTAGAATTTCTTCTTTTATTATTAGAAGAAACTCGTGTTCCACAGATTGAATTGGATACTTGCGAGCATCATCCTGTGCATGTCCCTAGGTGCATGAGTAGCGAGCTTGAGTGCTTTTCTGCACATGTACCCGATCATGGAGTGGTTCCATTGCAGGAGGGACCATCCATATCTTACGATGTTGCACTAGATGAAACATTGGAGGATTTTAGTGAGTTCTTTTGAGTGTATTGTGGACAAGAGGTTCATGAGGGTGATCCTTTGCCTATAGTTTGGACTTGTAGATTGCCTATAGCACAGTTGCAATCCAGAGGAGGTGTTGTTTATCATCAGCAACATGAGTTTTGGTTGGGGATGTTCTACGTAGCCTCTTCTGTCACTGGGATACCAATCCATCTCATTGACAACATTGCACTTCTTAAAGCAGTTCATTTCATTGGATCTAATTCCGCCCAATCCTGCCGCCTTGCCTTCACTAGAAGAAAAAAGGGGGTTCTGCGACTACGCTACGCAACTGGTTTTTCAGTTGCATCGGACATTTGCGACTGGATTGCAACTAGTGATAATTTGGAATTTTGTAGTCGCAGTGGACACTCTAGAATCTAGGAAACGTTTGTAGCAATACACCTTGTCTGTGACTCATTTGCAACTTGTTTGCAACTTGTAAATTTGTAGATTATTAAAACACTAGTCTTGATGATTTGTAGATTTCAAAATTTCAAATCTACCTTTTTTTAGATTTTAGGATTTTAAATCTACTTTTTTTTCTAGATTTCTAAATTTCAGATCTACTTTTTTCAAGATTTTAGAATTTCAAATCTACCTTTTTTTAGATTTCAGAACTTTTGAACTACCTTCTTCCTAGATTTCAAAAATTCAAAAATTGGTATTTAATAGATTTCATTAGTTTAGGAAACTTTACAATTTTATAGATTTTAAAATTTCTTAATTTTCAATTTTTTAAAAATTTCTATTGGTTGTAGAATTTTGTATTCTATAGAATTCTAAATATTGTAGAAATCTACAAACTGTAGAAATCTTAGAATTCTACCAACACAATTCATTGCATAAGACAACAATAGCTTACAAGTCTTATATGTCCAACTTTAAGGTACTCTTGACAATAGATATGGGACAACTGAGATACTAAAAAATGATTAAGAAGCAACTAAGATATTGAAAAACAACTAAGAAACAACTAATGTATGACTTAACAATGACTAGGAAGCAACTAAGACAACTAATGTATGACTTAACAATGACTAGGAAGCAACTAAGACAACTAATGTATGACTTAAAAGTGACTAGGAAACAACTAAGACAACTAATGCATGACTAGTTTTACTACTACAAAACTCAATTTTTGATTGATTTCAGCAGATAAGTGAAACAAATCTATACAATCAAATCAACAAAATAGCTAAATTTTCTAAGAGTGTAAAATGACTAAAAACCAAATGGCCAATTTCATTAAAATGGAGACATTCCATTATTTGGCACTTTTAACAGTTTAGACTGTGCAATCTGAAATCTATATCCATCCTAGATTTCTAAAATCTATAAAAGTCCTAGATATCTAAAATCTAGATTTTTACTAATTTTTTAAAATCCCACAGTCTAAAATCTATATCAGTCCTAGATTTTTGAAATCTATAAATGTTCTAGATGTACATAATCTATATTAGTCTTAGATGTCATTTTGCAATTGAAACCCCGCAGTTTGAAAAATTGCACAGAGAAATATAGAATGCTACCATTTTAATGAAATTTGCCATACAACTAAAGTACAACTAGAAAGCAACTAGGAAACGACTAGAAAATGACTAAGAAATAACTTTGGTCATTTTATAGTTGCAATTTTTCTCTAGTTGTTTCCTAGTCATTTTTACAACTATAGATTGATTGCTTTGCGACAAAAACAATAATATAAAACAATTAAATTAAATTTGGTGCAAATAGAGAGGATTTTAGTCGCAGGATAGTTGCATAGGACACTAGTCGCAGAACGGCCGGTTGTGGCGGACACGTTTTTCTTCTAGTGCTTGGACCGCGCCCTACATGATTGGACTTCGTGGCCGGAGATTGAGGCTGGTGCATACAAGGGGATTTTATCCCAGATTCGTATATTATTTTCATCACAATTATTTGCCTTACTCATGGTGGATTCTGGCCTTATTCATAAGGCATTGCGAGAGCTTAAGAGCGTGGATGAGTTCAAAATCTTCAAGCACGTGAATAGTGTCAACATTTGCAAGTACTTGAAGGTACAAATGTTGCATTCAATTTATGTTTTCATGTTATACATGTGATTGTACTCAATATTTAGACTATTTGTAACAACAATATGAAAAATTATCATATATAGAGAGTATTTCCTAAGTAGTATACAGGTTCTATTTTAAATATTAACCACTTATTTAATTTTTATTTTCACATTATTTAAAATATTGTTATTTGTAGACATTTTATGAGGACGCAACATGTGACGGGCTTGCTTGGGAGAGGATTGATGGATCTACTTTTGGGATCCAAATATTGGATATTTCGCGTTGGGCTGAGTCCATGGTCAGGTTGTATGAACATCAATTAAGCATCAATTTGGAGGGCTTGGTTTATTTCAATCTCGCTACTAACTCTCGATGCCATTGGACACGTAGTGGTCAGGTTAGATTCTATATCATTGTAATTTTTCAAGATTTTTGCATTATATAAATTTACAAAAATTATAACAATGTACTTGTATAGAATAGGTATGTGAGGTATTTCTTGAGCTTCTCCATGACCGAGGACTCATGAGCTGCATTTCTATTGCTAAGCTTGAAGGCAAGGACACTGACTCCGAGATCATGGCTCACATTGGGAATATGCAAGCTTTTCCCACTGGAGGTCACCTTCTAGACCGTCTGCGTGCCTTTATGCACGATGGTATTCGTATTGGAAAATGTGACCTCTCGGTACAACTATTTGAGTGCCACGATTTGGCTTGCACGTATAGCGTCGTGACACGAGGAGATGCTAGTGCATTGGGGACCGGTTTTTGCGCATGGTGTATGACTAGGAAGCCAGATTCAGCACAAGTGGCGGTAAGGATTCCTCTACAAAGAAGCGATACTATACGATCCATTGGATAGGAGTGGCATATATCTGATTCACTCATATGGATAAGTTTCTATTGTATGTATTTCTGCACTAGGATTTTTCATTAGGCGTTTATCTAATATGTTATTGTAGTATTCATACTATTCTGATTGTGGCCTATGCATTTACAAGAGATGAATCCAGATTTGCCTCATGATGTTCACATTCCTTTGGGGTTTGATCAAGTGGGCCTTGAGGAATCTACAATTTTACTTGTTCGAGACTGGCAAATAGATAGACCAAATGATAGGAAGGTATTATATCTCTTACAATGAACATGCACTTCTTCTATAGTTTTTATTGCAATGTATTTATTGTATATACTAACATATATGATCATCATGGTTTCCAGTTGACGCCACCACACATGTCTAACTTTGTCTACTGCATACGACGACATGCAACTATATAGTCTATAGCTAAGCTTATGCAAACATTAGAGCGCACAATTCAGGATTGTGATGTTCTATTGCCACTGGATACTAATGCACCTTCCCGATTTCAACAGTTGCATCACATTTTACAGGTGTTGTTCAATACCAATTCATTATAGTTCTTGTTATATTTGAGGTTGGATTTTTCCACAAGTAGTTTCAACTATTCATACTTAAATAGATGTTATATTTTTTTAATTCTCTACATGCATATTGCAGCTCCCACCACTGAGCCTACAAGTGCATGTACACCACCATGATCGTGAAGGTGGTGGCTACATGACTCTAGCCTACAGCCAATCAGATGGCACGATATCCGATCGCATTCTTTGGCACATGGACTTGATCTTTTCGGTACGTACCATTTTATGCCACAATTTTCATTTTTCGTTGTTCCTTTTTTATTTCCCATTCTTATAGATTTTATTTTTTTGGATTTTATTTTTGCAAAAAAAAATTATTGACTACTTCTAAATGATTTGTAGTTTTTTCTAAATGCTCCTTCAACGCAGCAGGTGGAGAGAATGCAAAATTTGTGGTTGTCCTATCGTAAATTCAATGATCTACAACAATTGTACAATTCTCCTCTTCTGGGATGTGAGCCACCTTTGCAAGAGAGGTATTGCTATAAACCATTGTTGACAATCAAGATTCAATCCTGAATTTGCATTCTAGCATAGTATGTAATGGATTGTTATGCGTTTGTGTTCTGCTTGTAGCTTGCCATATTTGACAAAGGACTTTGCTTGGCGGGCATCTTTATGTTACGAGCACTTCACGTCCTATTTCCATGTGCAAAGCGCACATGCCGGAGCTATGTCTAGCATTTTGCCTATGGCACTTATGTTGGGCTGCCTAAAAAATGAAGTAATGGAGCAGAAGCACAAAGAAGCAAAGAACTTGCATACAACCCAAGGGGCTAGTCAAGGTGGTCCCCCGGCAGACATTCATGCGGTAAGCATAGAAATTAGTCACATTCACATGTACTAGTTTTTTTGGCTTCAGCGTGAAAGCTTAATATTTTTTTGTTTTGGGGTAGACTGCTGAGTGGGATCGGATGGACCTAGACAAGGAGATGTTGTCGTAGTACATCCACGTGGGCATGGTTTCAAACAATATGATCAAGGTTTGTGCATAATTTTAAATACCTCTAGTACATCTTGGTATTTTTATACATACATGACTATATATATGTAATTCCATATTTGTGATGACATGTAATTGTGGATACATATAATGTGAAAGCAAAACTAACAATAATATGTGTGCATTGGTAGAGGGTGAAGCAAAATAAGTGGGTTTCTCCGTTAGCTCATGCGGGTCTCCAAGAAGTATTTGTTGATCGAGGCTCGAATTCCCTCACTCTTGAGGAGGCAATCGAGTTGGCAACATCGTTTCAGGGCCCTGACAGTCCAGACTCCTCTCAAATATACCAGCTCTTCAAAAATTGGGCCAGCAGCACTCAACGGGCCAACAATGTTCATGCCTATGCACTACTAGTCACGGTACATTCAGTTCCTATATTGTCTAGTGTTGAGCTATGAAGTTTTTAAAGACAAATTTGTCAAATTTAGCACTATAGTGAATATATTCCATTACATTTTCAATGACCACATTTCATATGTGCTATTTGAATTTGCAAGTTCCTCGATCCCTGTGCCGCACGTGAGATTTGACCTCAATGGCATTGGAGGTTGAGGAATCTCGACAGAGATTTCGACGAATGAAGAAGCGTCCAGTTCTTCATCCCATTACAAATTCGATTCCTTCACATATATTGTCTCATGCTATTACTGAGGACGATAGTGTGTTGACGTCGAACGTTCCCAATAGTGTTGTACATACTAGAAGTCTCGTCGTCGAGGTTTTTCTTAGCTTGTTACACAGTAGAGCATGATCTTAGTGTTCATTCATGTAGAAATTGTATATTTATGTTTTTCTTTCTATGGATATGTTGATGTTTTGATGTATTATACATGTCATTTGTGTGCACGTGAACCGTACATGCATCATTCTCTTATGGAACGAAGTTTTGTTATGATTAATTTCCATTCTTCACGAATATGAAGATAAAATAATAACATCTACAATGGCAATCATAGAATCTAAAATGAACATACCAAGAAAATTTATTCCCTAGAAATTCAAAAAAGTGTTTCAACAGAAAACGCTCCGAAATTGCCATTTTTAGTTTTAGTACCAAATTTTATAATGAAGGCATTTCCATTGTGCAGACTACAATTTTTTAGCGTTTCTAGTAATGCAAAGCATTTTTGGGACCTCCAATAATAAGGCAAATGCACTTCACAACATTGCATTTGTATAAATGAATGTCCAAATTGGTAGTTTGTGCTTCTTTGGATTCATTCTTCAAGGCAATTTGGCTATATGCTTCAAAAATTTCAAATCATTTGGAATTGAACATCACATAGGAAGAAAATAATGAATAGAAAAATATAGAGAATGATTCAAAATACAAAAATTGTTAAGAATTTATTTATTAAATAGAAAAATTCTATAACCAATGGCTCTAAGGTTTTAATGAACAACAAACATGTAATTTTTATTTATTTATTTCAAAATATTAAAAATTGAGTTTAATGAAGGACTTAAATTTATTTATTTTAGTAAAAAATCTATAATTGCTTGCAAATTGAAACTCACCATTACATTCATTTCATTAACCCCAAAAGGACCAAGTTGTAGTTTTGTGCAACATAGGAATTTTGGGCAACTCACTATAAATGGATCTTTTTTATTTTTTTTGCTGAAATTTTCACACAACATGGAGACAAGATTTTTTTAAGGCCCAAAATTTTTCATAACTTTTGACTAGACAATTAAGAAGTTACTGTATAATATGTAGTTTTTTTCACTAGACAAGCAGTTTGGGGCTCTTGGCAAATCAAAGCAAATTACTTTTTTCATAAAAAAAATTGAAATTAGTTTCTTAGAATTATGTATATGTGGAAAGCTGAGTCATTTCATTTTGATCAATGAATCAAAAGTTAAGAGGAGTTTTAGTTGGCGAGCAGTTATGGATTATCAATATCTTTAAGATAGGTTGTTTTGTTTTGTTTTGATTGTTTGTTTGATACATTGAAATCTAACAAATTTTAAGGTGTTAGATGAACTGCTTGAAAGTTTTTTGCTCAAAGGGGTGCATGCACTTTGTTTTGGGGCGTTTGGAGTTAGAGTTTGAAAGTTATTGAATTTCAAAGTTTTTATGAATCAAAAAATAAAATGAAATTATTCTTTATTTTAAAAAATTCATAACTTTTGCATCGCATGTTCAAATACCACAAAACAAGGCCCTTGCACTCCTTTGTGCCTAGAGCTTTCTCTTCGTGCCTATTTCTCTTTTGAGAATAAGGCTTTCTATTCATGCCAATTTTGTGGTGTTTGGACCTACATTGTAGAAGTTATGAATTTTAAAAAATAAAAATTGAATTATTGAATTTTGAAATGTGAAAATGATTGAATTTCAAGGATTAAACAAAATGAAAAAATGACTTTTACTTTTATTTTGGTTGTGGCAACATCACAAAGATTCACTAGTCTATTCTAAGAACTTTGGAGTTCTTTATCTTATTCAATTTTCAATTTTTATAAAAAATCAAACCGTAGGATGTAGATTTCTTATTGAAACATTGCAACCATTGGTATTAGAATTATTCAATTCCATAACAAAAGTATTAAGAATTTAGTATTTCTATTCATTTGCACTTTTTTTTTTTTCTATTTTTTTCCTATATGTTGTACAATTTCAAATGATCAAAAAAAATTCAAGCATGTATCCAACTTACCTTCAAGAATTAATTCAAATAGTTGCAACCATTATGGACATTTTTTCATACAAATGAGACCTTATAAAATGCATCTTCCATGTTTATCACAAGACCAAAAAAAGACTTCTTGTCAATTCAAACGCTAATACCTTGCAATCTACATGGTGAAAATTTGTGAAATTTTTTCCACATCTTTTCAAAGCATCATAGTAGAAGATCTTATGGTGGATGTGTCCCCAATTTTATTTTATTTTAAATTTTGATACTTGTTCTTAATTTGGAGCGTTTTGGGTGAAAACCTACTCAAAGAATTTTAGAGATTAATCATGGTGGAATGATTCAAAATTTTATCTGTATTCAAAAATCTACAAAAGAAATTTCAAAACTGTTTTTTAAGAAAATCTATTGCTACTTATATGCCTTCAGTGCCCAAATTGAGGAAATAAAACTATTATCATACAAAAAAATTTGAGCATGTAATCAAAATTAAAAAAAATTGGGCCTTCCATTTATTCCTCGTCAACATGTACTTTCAAATTTTTTAACAAGAATAAAGACTCCATTCGTAGTGAGCTCTCCAAATGATGCCAAATTACTATGTTGACCAACAAAACGCAGCTTTGTCTTTTAGGGATTATTTTGATTGAATATGTTAAAAAACAACCCATAAAATAATGAATATAAAATATAATCTATTAACAATTCAATTCAATGGAAAGGGTCTTATGAACAAATTCTAGAAATCACAAATCTATGAATTTTTACAAAACTTAGCTATTTGGCCCTTGTATTGTAACAAGTTTTTAGTTGTACATACAAACAAAATGGAGCAAATACTTTAGCAAAATGTAGTTCAAATATACAAATATCTATTTGACAAAATTAGGTCATAAATCCCTTCACATGGAACTGTCCACAGGTCATACGTTGTACTTAACCTCCAATGGACCATGTTGAGTTTTAAACTACATAATTTTTTAGAGCAGGTGCGTGTGACTACAAATTTTCATATTTTTTATCTAAATTTTAAGAGAAGGTGAGGACAATAAATATCTTCTATATGTACTATATTTTATGACATTTGAAAATAGGAGTCAACAGTTAAAACCTAATATATTGCTTTTTTCGTAAATGGGCAGTTTTGCCAATTTGGGCAGATTAAAAAAATCATTTTTATTAAAAAAAAATTTGAAGTTGTTTTTCTGAAATTCTATATATATGGAAAGCTTTGAATCATTCCATTTTGATCAATCAGTCAAAAGTTATGGAAATTTTTGTTTGTGGGTAGTTGTGAGCGCTTATTTACCCACCCTTGGTAAATCAGCAAACACAACCAGGTTCTTAAAATCGGTCCTATTCTATGGGTGTTCTACCGTCGGTCCATTGTGCCTTCCAAGCAATGGATCTTTCTAAGTGTCCTAAGTGTCCTAAGTGTCCTAAGTGTCCTAAGTGTCCTAAGTGTCCTAAGTGTCCTAAGTGTCCTAAGTGTCCTAAGTGTCCTAAGTGTCCTAAGTGTCCTATACTTGCAAAACAATTCTTGTTCAATTCCAAACTTTAGTTCCTAAAAAACTAATAAAAAGGGAGACACTTGAGATTAGTAATAAAGCAAAAGCTTCGCCGTCTTTTAGAAAATCATTAAATTTCTATCACAATCCTAGGACTTGAAGTTAAAGCTCCGTCGTCTTTTAGAAAATCATCAAAGTTCTACAACAATCTTAGGACTTGAAGTCAAAGCTTTGCCGTCTTTTAGGAAATCATCAAATTTCTATAATAATCCTAGGACTTGAAGTCAAAGCTCCGCCGTATTTTCAAAAACCAAAAAAAATACTTAAAACAAGTATGTGTTAGTATAATCACGGTTACAATGTATGTTAGTACAAGTGTTAGTATGACTTTCAAACACGCGAATTAATACGATAGTGTTAGTTCACAAAATATTTTAAATCAAACACTAGAGGCTCCCCTAAGCGGCATCGCCAATCACAAAGGAAGAACCTCTATGATTAGTACAAAAACTATGGCCTAAACTAGTACACAATTAGACTTTGAGAGCTTTGTTCCAACCAAAACTTCTCCAAATGACACAAAGAAGAAACACAAAGTATGGCCCAAACTAGTACACAACTAGACTTTGAGAGTTTTGTTCCAATCAAAACTTCTCCAAATGACACAATGAAGAAACACAAACTATGGCCTAAAGGGCCAAAACTTAAAAGACCATGAGACTACAAGAGAGATGGAGTGAGTGAGGAGGGGAGGCCTTATATACCTTCTCCAAGTCCCCAAAATCAAAGAAGACTTGGAGTGCACTCCAAGCAAACCTATCATTTTAGATTTTCATCCTAATTCTAATTTTTTAACTTTCTACGTTGGTCTAAACTTCTAACTTTTGGAGAATGCTCCAAATCACAAACGGATTGCACCATTGGCTTCAAAAGGCCATTTTTAGTCTAAGAAAACTCCCACCCCTTTTTCCTACGTCAAAATCACAAAGATTTCTAGCGCTAACTAGAAGACCAAAATTGGATAAAACCCCAACTTTTGGAGATCAATTTTTTTAAGAAAAGTAACTAGCCTAGGCTCTTTAGTAGGTGTAAGGGAGTAAGAAAAGACCCCACTTCGACCTTAATCCAATTCCGTATGCTCCCCATACGCCGATGAACTCTACAATTAATCTTTAAATTTGCCAATTTTGGAGGATCTTGATGGTTTTGCATTTTTTGACTATCGGAATGCTACGAAACTTATTAGATATTGTTATTAACATAAAAAAAAACTACCCTAATTTTTAGTGAGATTTTACCGCTACCTGGATAATTTCTAAGAATTTCCCATCATTACTTCCAATAGTTGACTATCCGGAAAAAGATCTTTTGAAGATCAGAAAAAACCGAGAATTTTCATGGAACCTTTCATGGAGTTCCACAAGGGATGTGCAAACTTATATTTCCGTTTTGCACATCTAAGGAAGGAGAATCAAATCCTGCTATCTCCTTTAACTTTTGGTAAAAAGAGAATCTTCCAAATAGAAGGGAATCTTGGCGAGCCGATTATTCCGTTGGACTCTTGGCATGATTTCCACTTCAAACTACCGTACTTAAGTTGTAGATGCCCTCTCATGATTCATCTTGATTTTTCTTCACCCGTAGGCTAACAATTGGAGTTTCTACTATTTTGCTAATGGAATGGGAAAACTGAAACCTCTCTTTGGGAATTTATACTAATGTTCTTACATAGATCCTTTTGGACCAATTTGTTAAAAATCATTCTCTACTATTGTCTAGTTACAATTTTTTTCCTATATGTTGTACAATTCCAAATGATTTTAAAAATTTCAAATATATGCACAACTTGTTTAAGAAAAAGTGTATAAAGAAGCACCACCATTTTGGACATCTTTTTTGTAGAAAAGAGAGCTTGTGAAGTGTACCTATCCTATTTTTTGGAGGGCCAAAAAATGATTTCAATGAATTTTGTTGAGGATAAAATATGAAGCAAAAACTCAAAGCATGAAAACACTCAAAAGATACACTCAAAAGAATACAACTTCATTAGGGAGTTTGAAGTATATACAAGGGAAGAAAGGAGAGAGACAATGAATAGTTGTCTTCTCCTATTGGTCATGAGGAATTCACCTAATCCTCATGATACGTGTCACTCACCATTATAGTGAGCGTTCACATTAGAAACTACATTTCTTAACACTCCTCCTTGCTCAACATAATATGAATAAAATATTATCACTACAAAAAAAATTGTCCAAATTGACAAAATTTGGTCCGAATGAATTAGTCCGAATTGACAAAAAATTGACAGATTTTTGTCAATTTGGACAATTTTCTAGCAATTCGGACAATTTTTTGTCTAAAGTGACAAAAATTTGTCATTTTTTTGTCAATTAGGACTAATTGATTTGGACCAGTTTCTATCAATTTGGACACTATTTTTTGTAGTGTATAAAATAAAAATCTAATATGAAATAGCCAATGGTATGTATAAAATCGATCAAAAACCAGCCACTGTCACCAAGTCGTGAACTTGGTCAGCTGGCTTTGTAAGTTGGCGGTCAACCGATCGGTCCGAGGTTCAATACTCGTCGACTGATTCGAGAAACTCGCAGCTTGGTATAGCTAGTAAGGCAGGAATAAACAACCGACCTGCTACTCTACCCCTGAGCTGTGATGTAGCAAGATGCATGGTACTCCAAGATGGATAACAAGCTCCTGCACTGATTCCAAAACCATGGTTCTCACCACGATCCCCACCTTTTATATGTAATTCCGTAATCTCATAAGTTTACAGTTGCTGACTCATTAAAACCTTATCTGGAAAAATCTTGATTATAATCAAGGACAAAACTATAGATGAAGAAAAAAGAATATAGTACCTTTTTTAATCCATTCTTATAGTAAAATCCAATGGGAAAAAACTATAGAAGGATATCAAAAGGTTTACAAATTTTCATAAAAAAAATTTATTGAATCTCTTGCTCTAAAATATTAAGTCGCCGCATGCCAATGCCATGAATAAGTTGACAATGAACAGATAATGGAAGAACCTTGGTAAAAAGATCAGCAAGATTATCAGCTGATGAAACTTTCTTGATTTCAAGGGCTTTGTTGGTGATCAAGTCGTGTGTAAAACTGAAGTACTTTGGATCAATATGTTTTGCTTGGTCACCTTTAACAAAACCTACTTGCATTTGTGCAATACAAGCATTGTTGTCTTCATATAAGACAGTTGGAGAATCATCATATGACAACCCACAATTCGTTCGAATAAACTTGTCAATTGACCATAGCCAAATACATTCTTTAGATGCTTCATGTAAAGCGATAATTTCTACGTGATTAGAAGATGTAGTAGTAATGGTTTGCTTCACTGATTTCCAAGAAATTGCAGCTCCATGTCGTAAGAAAACATAACTCGTTTGTAATTTGAATGTTGCTGGATCAGATCTATATCCAGCATCAGCATATCCAGCCAATGTTGGATCTGCAGATCGAGTGTAGTGAAGTCCCAAATCTTCAGTTCCTTTCAAATAACGGAAAAGATGTTTAATGTCATTCCAATGCTTTAGTGTAGGCCAAGAACTATGCCTTGCAAGGACACTGAATGCAAATGCAATATCAAGATTCGTGGATGTAACCAAATACAAGAGTGCTCTGACCGCTGCGAGGTATGGATATTGTTCACCCAATGTTTCCTCCTCCTCCGCGCAAGGGCAATAAGGATCATCTTCTTTTGTACTACGACCAACCATAGGTGTAGACAACGGATAAGCATCAATCATATTGAATTTTTTGAGGATTCGATTGATATAAGTAGACTGTGAAAGAAAAATGCTGCCATCTTTTATATGACAAACTTGTAAACCAATGCAAAATGTAGTTTTGCCAAGTAACTTCATCTCGAATTCACAAATAAGAAGTTGAGTGGTTTCAATACATATAGATTTGGTGCCCATAAGATTCAAATCATCAACATAAACGGCAATAATAACAAATCCATCTTTTTCTCTTTTGATAAAGAAACATGGAAGCAAAGCATCATTTATAAAGCCATACTCAATAAAAAATTGTCGTAGTCGTTGATACCACATACGTTCAGATTGTTTCAAACCATATATTGCACGTTGTAGTTTAACGCCATGATGTTTGCTTGAAATAGATGGATTTGAACTAGTGGTTTCAAGACCAGGAGGAACTTTCATGTAAATATTCACATGAAGTGAGCCATAAAAATAAGCTGTCACTACATCCATAAAACTCATCTCAAGATAGGCATAAATTGCTATTCCAATAAGGTATCGGAAAGTTATGGAATCCATAACTGGAGAATAAATGATATCGTAATCAATACCAAATTTTTGTATGAAACCTTGAGCAACCAAACAAACTTTGTTACAAATAATGTAACCTTTGTCGTTGCGTTTGCATACAAATACCAATTTATATCCAAGAGGTCGAGTAGTGAGATTGTCCATGATAGGACCAAATACTTGTCTTTTGTTCAAAGAAGCATACTCCTCTTCAATAGCAGCTTTCTACTTTAGCCAATCTAAGCGATGCATCGCTTCTTCAATTATACGTAGCTCAAGATCATCCTTCTCGCAAGAAAAATTCTACGCAATTATATAAATGAAGGAATCGTTGATGTTTGTTTTTGCCCTATCCCATACATCTCCTGTACCGCAATACATCACAGATAATTCTGTATTCAATAACTTTTCCTGTTTGTGAATAAGAATATTGCTTTGAGAAGTAGATGGACAATCATTTGTAAGTGACTTGACAAAATTGGCATTAGATGCTGTAGGTAGAAAATGATTAATAGCATCTGTGATTGCTTTTCGTTTACATGGTTGCTTATCTGGTCCACAAGTTCGTTTGCTTGTCAATTGAAGAGTTGGTGCTATTGTAGTGTTTGGCATAGAAACTCGAGCAGGAAGATTATGAGCTTCATTCAACAGATTTCTAGTAATCTGTACATCATGAAAGCCATTAAGTGCTTGATTGGCAATCTTTTGCAAATACAAAATCTTAGAAACTTCAGTTTCAGCCATAGACATCGTTAAGTCAGGATTGGATGTAAATGTCTGAGGTACTTAAAATGTAAGGTCAGTAGAAGTCTCTAGAGTAGATGCTCCTCCTTTTAAAAATGGAAATAAGTCTTCTTTAAATCGACAATTAGCAAAACGAGCACGTAGTAATGTACCAATTGATGGAGTAATATAATGAATAATACTTGGAGAATCAAAGCCAACATAAATACCTTCTTGCCGATGTGAACCAATAATATATCGTTGCGGTTCCGGAATTGAAACCCATACATGACAACTAAAGACTCGCAAGTGAGAGACATTGAGAATGCGTCCTGAAAGAAGCTATTGTGAAGAAGCAATGTTCACACTTGAAGGACGAAGGCGAATTAAATTTGCGGCGTGTAGAACGGCGTGGCCCCACATAGATGAAGGCAAATTTGCATGAAGAAGCAATGGCCTCGTGATGAGTTGGATCCGTTTAATAAAAGATTCCTCTAAACCATTTTAAGTATGCTTGTATGAAATGAAATAAGTTAACTCAATCCCTGTAGCAGTACAATAATCTTCAAAAGATTTTGACCGAAATTCTTGAGTATTATCCACTCGTAATGTTTTAATTGGATAATCAAGGAAATGAGCTTTGAAACGGATCAATATAGAAAGTAAATTGGCAAAAAACAAATTTTTAGATGATAGTAAAGACACATGCGACTGTCTATCCGATACATCCACCAAAACCAAAAAATATCAGAGTGGTCCAGACATAGGAGATATTAGGTCACAAATATCACCTTGTAGTCTAGATAACATTGGTGGCAATTCATGGGGAATTTTCTATGAAAATGGTTTGGCAATAAACTTGCCCTGTACACATGCATGACATAATGTCATAGAATTGACATCTGCTGACTGTAAGTTATGGCCAACAATACAAGGAATGATCTTACGAAACAAAATTGAGCTTGGATGGCCCAATTTTCCATGCTAAATGGAAGTTTTATTATTTTTAGAAGATATAGCAAAATTAGAAACAATATATGGCCGGATTGGAATCCGATACAAACCATTTGCCGTAGCAAAGGCTGTTCCACAATTTTATTGTTCTGTACAAAAATCAGAGCCTCTCGCCTATCTATAATTCTAGTTGAGAGGTGAAAACCGTTGGTACGCACATCTCGATAACTGATCAAGCTCCAAGGCGCAGAGGGAGAATACATAACGTGCATGCATGTAATGGTGGTGCCCTCAGGCAAAATCACCTTTTCTGAACCCTCCTGGAAACGAAACACATTGATCCAACCATAGTCATTAAATTTCTAGTTTACGAAGATGAAAGATTATTAACATCAAAAAATTGCTCATCCCGCAGATTATATGAGTAGTTATAAAAACGCATCACAAGACTCACCAGTAGAGGTGTCCTCAGCAACATGTGACTCTGGGTCGTCAACTCCATATGGATCCATGGACGCATCCATAGTATGAGCCTTACGACCACGAGCTCGAAGTTTCTTATTTTCTTGGAACATTTTTACAAAATAGTTTGATGTCCGGCAAACATTTGTCAAATGTCCCACTCTGCCGCATTTGTGGCAAGAACGCGTCTCTGTTGAATGCTTACCATGGTTGTTAGTAGAAGAAGGCGTGTTCTTCTTTTGAACATGTTCGTTATTACGGTTATAACTACCCGATTGCCTATGACGATTTTTAAAGCGATGTTTTTGTGTTTTAGGTTTCATAGAAGAAACCTTAACAGCATGGGACTCTAGAAGCGAAGTTCCAATAGGACGGGCCTCTACATTGCGCAAAAGGATCTTGTTTTGCTTTTTAGCAAGTAGTAATAGAGACATGAGATCTAAGTGAGTCTCAAATTTCATGTTTCTATACTGTTGGGCAAGCATAGCAGAAACAAGTGGAAATATTGAGAGGGTTTTCTCAATTATTTCTGCCTCGGTTATGGTTTGATCACACAACCGCAATTGAGAGACAATGCGATATAACTCATTGTTAAAAGCTATGAATATTGAAAAATCCAACACTCGTAAATGAGTCCAATCATGCAAAGCTTTGGAAGAAAGATTGTTTTTTGGTGATCAAAACGGGATTTGAGCTTTTCCCAATGCTCATTAGGTTTATCAATTTCTAAATATTGATGCTGCAATAACGGGACAATATGACGACAAAGCAACAGTAAAGTCTTCCAGGAAGTAGTGGGAGAAACGGACTCACTTACAGCAATATTTGTGTCAAATGATATAGAGTCCAATAAATTCTTGGCAAATACATACGCTTTCGCCGTTTTCGCCCATAGTAAATAATTGCTCCCATTCACTGCCAATTGTGGAAATAGAAGTGGCTGAAGTCGTGGTGTCTCAATAGCAGTAGTAGATACTGGAATAGTGGTGGAAGTAGTAACCGAAGAAGTGGAAGTAGTCATGATTAAATAGAAAAAAAAGGAGAAACAATAATGCTTCTCAAAGAAAATTAGGGTTTTGAGAAAATTAGGGACTTGAAGAAATTAGGGTTTGGTAGATAAAGACAGAATAGAAGATAAAGATGGAAAAAATTAAATTAAAATAAAAAAAATAAAAAAATAAAGATAAAGATAATAAAGAAGAAATTTGTAAAGATAAAGATGAAAATAAAGATAAAGAAAAATAAAATATAAATATGTAAAATTAAAAATTAAAAATCAAATAAATATAAAATTAAAATTAAAATTAAAATTAAAATTAAAGTTTTTGAAGTAAGGGTTTGGAAGGGCGGTGAAGAAGGAGGTGAAAGGGTGGAAGTGTAATTGGAAGTTGGAAGAGATGGAGGTTGTCCAAAGATCAAAGGAGGAAGGAAAAAAAATATGAAGAGAAAAATAGGGGGGATGCTGCGGGGAGAGCAAGGGTCCTGTGGAGGGGAGGTCTACGGACGGAGGGGGGGTCGGAGAGCGGGAGGGCGGCAGGGGGAGGGGGGGGTCGCAGAAGGCGACGGAGAGGGGGGGAGCTGGAGGTCGCAGAAGGGGAGGGGGAGGGCGGCACAGGGTGTGGAGAAGAGGGGAGGGGCTACACAGCTTCTCCAAGAAAAAAAAATTTAAAAACTAAATCGGAATTGATAAAACGTTGATAAACTCTAATAAAAACGAACATACAAGAGCGTGCTGATAACGTGTTGAGGATAAAATACGAAGCAAAAACTCAAAGCATGAGAACACTCAAAAGATACACTCAAAAGAATACAACTTCATTAAGGAGTTGGAAGTATATACAAGGGAAGAAAGGAGAGAGACAATGAATAGTTGTCTTCTCCTATTGGTCATGAGGAATTCACCTAATCCTCATGACACGTGTCACTCACCATTATGGTGAGCATTCACACTAGGAACTACATTTCTTAACAAATTTGAGTGTTTATATCTTGCAATGCACACATTGAAATTGTTTGAAATTTATACTACATATTCTTAAGCTATCATACTACAAAATCCTATGGTTTCATGGGTCAAGAAAAAAAAAATTCCAAAAAATTATTATTCATATTAAAAATGGCAATTTTTAAGCATTTTCAATGATAACATATAGCCATAGAATTTCAGAGATTAATAGCATGTTATTTTTATGTAAGATATGTGTATTGATGTTTCCTACATATGCAGGAAATTTCAAAAATTCAACACCAATCAATTATCATGTATCACTATTAGTTTTAAATGAACTAATTGACCCAAAATGGAATTTTTTCTTTGTAAATCCAAATTTCACATGTTAAATTGGAATTGTAGAAGAGTTGAATGTTTGTTTTGCAATGTTAAAATGCTAACTACATTCTATTTAATGCAAAATTCTTTTGAATGGGAAACGAAGGGGATAGCAATGACTTATATATTCCAACTTTTGAGCAAAGTGTTCATTGACCTCTTGATATGATGTGGAATATTCCACATCAAATCATGCACGTTAAGAAATGATGTAGAATATTTAATGTAATTTATCATGAAATGATGCATAGTATTTTATGGTACACTCAATATATTAAACAAATAAATGTAGGTGATTGAAAAAAGGATAGTATGACCTCTTAAAGATATTGAAGACCTTTTTACTAACAAGAATAATTCAAAATGAAGGACCAACATTGAATGCTTATTCACCATTACAAATCATTGTAAGTAAATTACTTACACTACTTACATTGAATGCTTATTCACCATTACAGTGGTAGTTGGCACCCTTTAAAAATATTTTGAAATTTGATGTTTTAGAAAGTCATGGTAATTTCTTCTAAAGTCTAATGTAGTTGTTTCAAAGCTTCAATGAAGCAACCTTTTTGGTGCAACATTTAAAGAATTCCAATGATGGACCAATATCTTCTTATGATCTCCATATATGATGTGATATGTTGACACTTTAAAAAAAAGTATTTTGGGAATATAATTTTTATTCCAATTGGTCTTCAAAAGCAAAAGTTATGCCACCTTAAGCCCATAAACCTATTCTACGGTAATTCCATAATTTTACAGAAAGTGTAATCTCACAATTCATAAATCGGGTTTTCCACAAACAATACTTTTATATACTTAGAATAGTTTGATACATAGTCTATTTGGACCATTGAATGAAGAAATTATGGACAATTTTTTTTTTCTGGCAATGAAAGTGTCTTCTTGGAAAAATAACTTATGGGATTCGTTCTTTAATGCAATTTTGATAATTTTCCAAAATATTATGTAAAATGGTCAATTAACTTGCTTGAGCAATGTCTCTGTCATGATAAATGTGTTTCTATTTCATCTTACAACTATGAAAGGTTTAATTTTTCTTTCTATTTCACACTTGCTTTTACATAATTGCTAAATTTTTTGGATAATTAAAATACCTCAATGTAAAGGCATATAATTCATCCTCCTTCCAACCAAAGATATTTACCATGGTATATGTTAATTTCGAATTTGTAGTTTCTCAACCACTCATAATTAAAATCAGAAGTAAGAAGTGTGATTGAAGTATAATTTCAAACCTCATTTAGGCATAGTATAATAATTTTTTTCAAAAAACAATGAACTATGAAAAGTTGGTAAATTAAGATAAATTTCATCTCCAAAAAATCATTTGAGATTATGATTCCCCAATCAAAATTCTTGGACAAATTTCAGAGAGGATGTTTGAAAATGTCAAAAACAAATTCCCTTCCAACCCCTATCTAAAATTTATCCATAACTTTTGATTAGAGGATCAAAATTCCAAAAGGATTTTTGGAGATAAAACTTAACTCCATTTCACAACTTTTTTCATTTCAAAGTTTTTCAAAAAAGGTTTTATACTATGCCTAAACGAGGTCTGAAATTTTATTTCAATCATAATTGTTGACTACACTATGAGCAATGAGAAACTACAAATTCTAATTTACATATCCCACATTGTTTACTTTACCTCCTACCACTCCATAGGTATATAAATAGTTGTCTTTGCATCCTAAGTTACAAAACACATTTGTCTTACAAAGCATTGCAAGGAATTTTGAATGTTGAAATTCATAAGCCATTGATTTTTTGATAGTTGTTTTGTATAAAACTCATATTTTGTGTACTATTAATATGAATTTGAGTTTATAGTACTCCGGGTCTCATTGTAGATTTTTTGCACTATAAGAATAGAAAGTAATATTTTTCTTACCCCAAGTTTGCACGGTAGTACAGTAACCACCTTGTCACTCTGACGAATTTCGACGCATGTTTAATACCTACTGATGGTGCCGAATATTCGGCACCATATCATCCAAAGGATGAAATGATGCCAAATATTCGGCACCATTCTGTCATAGGGAAGGCAGACTCCTCTGTCTGCTACTGAATGTTATGGACGGAGGAAGGCAGTTGGTGGAGCCAAAAGGGCCCACTAGCAGACCCCTAATGTTTCGTGTGGGGGTAGATAACGTCTCGCATGGTGAAGGGCAATTTCCCTTCGTTTCGTGATAAGGATGCAATATTAATTAGTACTTTTAGCTTGGAATTTTTAAAATTAAAAAAAATAAATTTAACATTCTACGAAGCCAACGAACACTGGGCTGGAGACCCAAAAGTCGACGCTTTGTGGCAAGAAGTTGACTGCAGGCTCAGGAAGGAAGCTACCCCGCACTGATCCGCTTCCGATAGGAATAGAAGTACACTGTAGTACGGCAATCCGTCATCCGTAAAAAAACTAACCCAAATTGTGCTCACTTGGTCTGCTAGCTAGATCTGTAAATCATTTGGAAGCTTCGATCTCTTTCCAAGCTTGCATCGAGCTTTACAGGCCTACACGTACATGTATATTTTCGTACGTTTTTCCTGAGCCCGTTTGTGTTACAGTAGCTCAATTGGTGCACACTTAATTAGTGCGTGAGGATTGTGGTGTAGTGATGGTGATCACGTCCCTATTCTGGCAGGGTGTTGTAGTTCTGGTTCTTCTTCTGTTTTGGAGCCACTCGGCTGAGGCTGCGGATGAGAATGCAACGTATGATGCTCCAGTGGAAGGGATTTTTCGGCCAGCCCCCTCGGATTGTAAGTCTGTGAAAGGTTCTAGAACAATAGTCTCTTTGATAAGTCCACGATTGAGCTGGAGAGCAGATTACTAGGGATGGTTTTTGCAACTGTGTTTTCAAGTTATTCGTTGGTTTGCGAAATCTGGAGGACCTCAGAGATACTGATAGGCCTACACATAGTTGTGAGCAATAAGATGAGCTAGGGCAAAATAATCGTGACAGTGGGTTTCGTAACATTATTCAGCAAGGAGTCAGGGTTGTCTTTGGGATCATTACAGCTTGTAGTTCATACTGTTGATCTGTTATGAAATCAATTCTTGGTTTCTTGCTCTCCTTTCAATTGAGTTTAAGGTATCAAAACCAACAGAAAAAATTATTTGTCGGATTTAAGCCAATGACGAAGGCAACCCTTTTCTGAATCTCTTTCACTGACCCTTGAAAGCAATCAGTGAACCATGTTGTATATCGTTATGAGTAGGGTTTTTATGATTCTATACTTTGTAAAGGTTGTGTTTTGATTGGGTGCTTGTTCTGTTATCCTTTATTTTCTAGTGTATGCATTGAAGGAACTGTGGAGTGCTTGGAATGGTACACCAGAAGTGCGGTCCAACTTGGCAGGATGGACCGCACTTGTGAATGAGACCATGAATACACCATGTGCCCCAGAGAGTCCATGGCGAGGTGTCTATTGCAATGCCAAAAAGAATGTTGCAGATTCTGCCAAGTCCAATACTACGGTTTGGGATCTTGAGATTACTGGCTTGTAAGAATTTTCTACACCACTCTCCAGCAAATATTGGTTAATTATTGCAGGGATACACAATATTTTCACTTCTTGGTGCTAAGAGTGTACCAAAGAATGTTCTTTGAACATTGTATGCAAGTGCTACAAAGTTTCAAAGCTACATCCTCCATTGTCTTAAATTTTAGGGTGGTGATTTTGAATTTGTGGAGATTATGGATGTTTCTTCCTTATTGATCTATTGTTGCATTCTATAAAATTTCAAATTCATCTATTAGGAATTGTATTTAAGAGCATAAGAATGCTTAACAAAATTCAAGTGAAGGAAGCTTAGTTGGTCATTTCAAAATGCAATGTTGATTCTTTTTAAAAGTAAACAATGCAAGCTTATTGGGGTTAATGAATGTTATATTGGAGTATTCTTGCTAACGATTATTTTTTAAAATTTATTAATTTTCTTCCCTTGAATTTGTGAAGGAATTGATTGTTTTTTTCTCAATTGGTGTGGATGGCAGGACATTATTGAATGTCTCCCTCTCAGGCATTATCCCAGAAGCACTTGGGAATTTGAGCAACCTAGTAACCTTGTGAGTGGAAAAGAGCTATGTTTCAAAATTAGGTCATGCTTGGTGGATACTCTAAAGAGCCTTGATTACCAAACATAGAACATGTCATCAATACTATCATAAGAATGAATTTATGGTAGAGCAAATATATCCAATTAAAAATTTGCACATTGATTAGGGTTGAAAAAGAAGGATAACTCTAGTCCCAAGATCATGATGAATGATGAATCCATTGACATAGTAGTTCTTCTATCTATGTCACATATGGGTTTGCAAGTTGTGGGTGCCCCAAGCATTGAAGGTTGGAGGTTTGTAGGCCTGCCAATTCCCATAATTAATCACATTTCCAGGAGATCCTAATCCACTTGTAGAGTGTGCACCTGCAGAAGACAACCTCCCACATAAATGTCTCCTTTTGAAGACAAACTACATCAACTGAGTACTAATTACACTTACGCTTACCTAATTTTCTATATTGTGCAGATCTTTAATAAATAATCCTGGATTGAAAGGCCCACTCCCTCAAGGTTTGGAAAACCTAGACAGCTTATTTGAACTGTGAGTTCATTGTACCAAAAAGTCTGTTGTTTCATTTCTTGCCGATTGTGTTTTAAAGAAGATGCTACGCAGTTCAACCTCATATTCAGTAAAATGGCAGACCTAAGTGAAACTGCTGCTGTTTCAGTCGCCCAGCTGAAAACTCGGATCCTATTTTAGAGTTTTAAGCACTTGAAATTCCTAATTTTCCAAAACTGGGCACTCTAAACGTCACAAATACTGGTGCTTTGGAACATGCCATTTCAACGAGCATGACTGCTTTCTGTTATTTGCTTTAACATGCTGCAGGTGGATTTTTATGCCAGGGATTTACATGGGAATAGTATCACAGGGGGAATTCCCCATTGGAATCCAGACTCATTTGTCTTTCTTCAGAACTTGTAAGTCTTAATCAACACCCACATCGGATCTTGTCAACCCAACACAAACTCACTCCCGGTTTTTAATATTTTGAAGCATGCTCAAATGTTGATTCGGGTGATTTTAGGTGTACTGACCTTATCATGACTAATTGCATGAAATGTCATTTGCATCTTTGTGACAGAAACTTAGCGGATAACCAGATGACTGGAGGGCTTCCGTACAACCTATCAAATGCATTTCGTGCTGTGCAAACATTCAACCTTTCCCACAACTTATTTTCTGGGGATTTTTATACCAGAGATATTTTCGGATATCTCCACAAGGCGGTTTCTGTGTAAGAAAATCAATTGATTTCTCAATTTCGGAAGCATCGTGTACGTAAACCAGGAAAAGCCCCACCACAAGAAAAACCCACAGTTGATCGCACTGATCATGCTACCTGAATTCAAGTCCTCATTTGAAAACTCTGATTTCTTCGCATATTGCTGACCATTTTCATTTTGAACATGCAGCGATTTGTCCTACAATGACTTCACAGGGCGAATGCCCTTCATAATCAATTCCACTGATGATAATGGAAACTTCATACCTATAACAGGACCTTTAACTTACGTGTAAGTAAGTCTATCCCTTCCTCAGATCAGTGCGAATGATATATTTTGTGCTTAACCAAATGAAGGAATCTTTTCCTGTGTTTTGCCTCATAAGATTGGGGAGTTGTGAATACTTCTTGTGCTGTTTAGGGATCTTTCGAGCAACAAATTTAATCAGTTTCTTCCAAATATTTCTGGACACGAATCCCTTCAATACCTGTGAGTGCATTCTACCAATACCGAAGCATCTGTTGCTTAACCAAATTAGATCCAAATTAGGACCTCATGAATGTTTTGGCAAATTTGAGGACGTCGTATGGGGACTTTCTTTTGTCCCATTATACTTATGTTTTAAGTAACATGTACAATTCTCTTCACTGATTTTGTTGGTGTAAAACTCGTCTCATATGAACTCTATTTTTCTCAATATGATCAGTCAAAGTGGACGTCTAGAACCATTAATCCTGGTCTTTTCGGGTTTAGGGTTGACTCGCATCAATGTTGAGATAGGTCGTCTCTGCTTGCTGATTGCATACCCTAATCTCGGAAATTGCTTCATTGTGCATTGCTTCTGACCGGTCAGGAACGTAAGTAATAACCGGCTCAATGGAAGCCTGGATCCGACTGGGTTAACCAATGTTTCGACGCTGACAACCATGGATCTGTCAAACAATTTCTTCACCGGCCCCATTCCCAATGTGGCTAGCTTGGGAAAATTACAGTATCTGTAAGTTGATAAGCACATCTACCGTAATTAGATATATTCATTTCTGAGATATATCATGTACTTAGGGTTTTTAAATATTGTCATTTCTGTATATACTGTATATCAGAAATGAACATCGACTGTACTTAGATATTGTCATGTTCTTAGGGTTTAGGGTTTAAGCTGCTTCCATCGAGGTAATCAGAGCTTGTTGTGTGCAGAGATCTGAGTTACAACAACTTCAACCCGGGGCCATTCCCTAGTTGGATTACCGAACTCAACAACGTTGCGACTCTGTAAGTTTAACCAGCCTTTTTTTGTTTTCTATTTTGGTGGAGAGACTTGCACTCTGAAAGTCTGCAAGTAAGGAATCCTCCACATGTGTGCATTCATCCACGAAATTCTGTGCTATTAGTAGCTTTCATCCACGAAATATTGGGTGAATCTAGTGTTTTTTCGAGAAGGTTTTGGGAATTTCATCAGTTTTTCAACCCATTTTTCTTAGTGATAAAGTAGCCCGTGTCAGCATGTACCAAGATTCCGCCAAATCTTTTGACTGAGTTCAACATACATGCCCAAGTCATAGGTTTTCAGTAAGAATAGATTGTTACAGGAGCCTTTATACAACATTAAAAGAGAATCTTCCCCAGGAGGTTTACCTAAAGGTGCAATTCGCATCGATCATAAAGAGGTCATGTAGGGTAAGATGGGGAGGTCCCCGTGAAGATCACTATCATCATAGGGACACCTTCCTAAGGAGTATGGAGAAGATTGTCTTTATGATTTTGTCTAAGGTAAAGCAGACCATTGTGGTCAGAATTTGGAATTTGCCCTCATGCCACTGCTGAAATTTTTCAAAAATTTTCCCACATAAAGACAAGTGTGAGAAATAGTGAGAGCAATTGAAATTCTATTTTTCAGACAATGTATGTATCTGTTATGAATTTTTGAAATGATCTATTCAAAAGAGTCAGTAGGCTACCTAATAACCAACAAAAACTATATCTAATATGTTCATCTTAATCACCTAAAACAGTCACAGTAATTTCTAATGTGGAAGGCCCTGAAAAAGTCACATTCTACCATGATTTACACTAAAAAGTTGGGTGTTCCTAATGAAGTCACTAATCACTCCATGGGTGTCAGGTTAGGCATTGATTATGGCTTGAAAAACTGTCATGGGGTCATTAGGTGTCCACTATGGATCATCTGACCGCAATGGGATGTTTTACCTTATATGGTCTTGGAAAGGTGTTATTTAACCCAACGAATTCCACTTTCAAATGAAAATAGGATTTCTTACCCAGTTATCATTGAATTTTCTTCTTCCTAGACAGGTTTCTACTTTATTTTTAAAAATTGGCAGCCTGAGCTGCTTCTTTATCACTTGTGCAGATTATTGCGAGGAGTCTCATTGACTGGTGATGTCCCTTCTTCTGTTTTGGTTGGTTTCAAGAGCTTGAAAACGCTGTAAGGGTTTCCTACATTTTCTTTCCTTCCATGAGAGAGAGTCTGCAACACCTCAATGTTAACAGTAGCTGATTCTAAATTCTTGTGGTTTCTTGGATCTACAGAAATAGTAGAGTTTTTTCCAACTTTTGGAGCATCACGCATTGCAGGCATTTTCGTTAGAATGGCATGTTTCAAAGAGCGAAATTTGTGGCACTCAAGTGCACAGGTTCAAAAAGCTAGGACAGGTTTAGATCTGAGGTTTCAGATGAGCATCTGGAAAAGTGTCAATTCCTTCAAATTTTATCATCCTAACAGTATCGCATGTCTGAGTTCTAGATACAAATGCACAGGACACTAAACCCTTGTGCAATGCAAATGCTTTGGCAGATCTTTAGATGACAACAGTCTCACGGGGACTCTAGACTTGAACAGCATGCTTGCTGTGCCCAAACGAAACCAGAATCTGCAACTAGTATCCCTTAAAAACAACCAAATCGAACATGTTGCTTATTCTGGTCTCATAGTCAATCTCACGATCAAGTTTTTGTGAGTTTATGAACATCCTAAATCTTAAGCCCTAAAAAACCGAAGTATATTCTTTCAATTTTTTCTTGCTCCAAAGAGACAACTCTCACGCAGCAATTCTTTGGGACTAATCTAAAGGGGGTTTCCTGACATGGCAGTCTGCAGGGAAATCCATATTGCGACAATTCGACATCCGCAAATAACGATTTGTCACGCTGTGTTTGCCACCAACAATGTTCAGATACTCGTAAGAAAATGAATTGCTGACACTCTAAAGACCATCAATTTCGTTATGATGACTCACTTTAGAGCACCAAACTTGTGACATTGAAGGCAGAAAGCTCTAGAAACTAGGACCGGTGTAGATTTACGTCTTAGGGCGGCCGCTATAAAAAGTCATAGTCGTCAACGATATTGGCGAGAAGCTCATTCTAAAATTTGAGAGCGATATTGCACACTATTTCCGATTAAATCAATCTGTGTTGAATGCCACTTGAAACATTTCACTAGTGAAAATCCTGTCGTGTTGCAGACAAGTAATGTAGCCTCCCTGACTGGAATAGGACATGGTTTCGAATCAATGTTGATTAGATCTAACGGACTTATACAAAAGCTCTATTTAGTAGTGATGCCTTTCTTTAATTTTTTGGGTCATTGCAGCGGGTACTCCGAGTAACAAGAAGGTGATCATCATTGCGACTGTGATCAGCGCGTCTGTGTTGGCAGTGGTCATCTCAATCTTCAGTTTTCTCTTCTGGCGGAGTAGAAAAGAAAGATACGAACTTATTCTCGGAGCTGAGCAGAGTAAGGAAACCTATCACGCCCCTCAGAAATTTTGGACTGTCATCATCTGAAAGCGTTGTACTGCCTAGTTAATGTGAAAGCATACTCTTGTTAGGAGAAATAACATGTCGAGTTACAACGGTGCTGGGGGATAGTATTTCCATAACAACGTTTTCCTGATGGTCCATCAAGGGGCTGAAAAGGAGGATACTGAAATTTTAGAGAAGGACAGGATTATGAAATATAACCATGCTCTCAATATCCAATGCTTGGTTGCCAAATGGTCTCTATTGCGGGTATGATATCCATCGGTGAGTTTTTTCACAGCTTCTGAAAAATATTAAAAATCTGAGTGCAGAGTTTGCAGAGTATGAGGTGAAGCCCACGATATACACCTACACTGAATTGCAGTACATCACGAAGGTTTTCGGCATGAAACTTGGACAAGGAGCTTTTGGTGCTGTCTACAAGGTCTGCTCAACAGCTGCCACAAGCACTGTTGCTATTTGCACTTACAGCAATGAATTAGCTTAAAACGATAAATATTCTGGCAAGTTTTGAATTTTATGATTTTCGAACTATACTGTAAGCATTGACTGACACCCGCGTCGTGCTTCTTCAGGGAACTTTACCAAATGGGAGTGAAGTGGCTGTCAAGCAACTGCACACAAAGTCTCAACAAAGCCTGGACGACTTTTTGAACGAGATTGTTCTAGTTGCAGCTGTGAAGCACCGCAACCTAGTGAAACTGAAAGGGTGTTGCATTCGGAAAAACCAACGTCTGCTGGTGTATGAGTTTGTAGAAAATGGTGATTTGGAGCACTTTCTATTTGGTATCCCCTTGCACCTTTCTCTGGATAACAACACTCTTTAGTTTTGCTATCTCCTGATATAACCATATTCTTTAAAGTGTCAAAATTGCAAGAGAATCGGAACTTTTCGTTATGCTGGTCTGGAAACTCAAATCTATACTAGTACCCTACTTTTAGAGCTCTGTGCACTTGAATTTCATAGTTGGGTTGCTTTGGATCACTCTATTTTACCAATCATGACCTTCGATCCTGATATAGAATTGGAACTCACCATTATCTGCGTTGTGCATGTAGGGCAGGGAATTGGAAAGAAGGATTGGTCTGTACACAAAAACATATGCTATGGAGTGGCTGAAGGCATCCATTACTTGCATTTTTCGTCCCAGCCAAAGATCATTCATCGTGATATTAAGGCGTGCAATATCTTGCTGGACAATAACTTTGAGCCTAAGATTGCCGATTTTGGTTTGGCTTTACTGTATCCACAGAGGAGGAGAGCCACATTATGACAATCCATGTTGCTGGCACCAGGTGACCACACCTTTTTTATTTTATTTACATACTAAACCATAACCTCAGTGGAGCCCATTTCTTCAAAGGTGCCAATCAACGTTACTTAAGTCCAACGTCAACATGTTTGGAATGCTCTGATGTTTGTGAGGAGAAGCTGGAACCTGGAAGTGAAATTGGGTTCCAATGTGGACGTGCTTCATGCAGGGGTTACTTAGCGCCAGAGTACGCCCATTTGGGACAGCTGAGTGAGAAAGTGGATGTCTTCAGCTACGGCGTTCTGCTGCTTGAGATTGTGAGCAGAAGAAGAAACATGAATCCCAAATCATCTGAAGAGTATTTCTATCTGCCAGAGTGGGTGAGTATCTTCTCTTCAGCATTATCCCATTGAGAGTACAAATTATGATATTAGTTAGGATGGGGGAATTTGAAGAGATTGGTACTTTTCTCAGCACTGATCTGAAACCTGAGATCTGTGAGATTTGGATCTCTCTGCACTTGAATGTCATAGTGTTGGCGCTGTAAATCCCGCCGATTCAACTAGCATGACCGTGCAAATGGCTGCTTATCTGCGTGCTCATATTCATTACAGTGAAGAAAGTATTCTCAACTAGGAACCAGAGCGATTTGAGACTCTCATCTAAAATCTCAGATCCACACGCATCCCAGCTAGATTTCGAGCGTGAAGATTACAAAGTATTCGAATGAAGAGCATGTACTGAAGGCATCGCTCTGCCCCACTGAGTGAGTTTACGTATGGTGAAGACTGACTAGTGAGGGGGGGGTGACCAGGCATGGAGTCTGTACACAGAAGGAAAGATCAAGGAGCTCATAGACCCCAACCTAGAGCTGCAGCCAGGAGAAGAGTCGGAAGCCCTGCGAATCATCAGCATTGCTTTGTTGTGCGTGCACAGGTCAGTAGTGTTCTTAAATTTGGCTCTATTAGCAAAAATTCTATCAATTTCTTTATTGCAATAAATAATGCGATCACCGCAGATAAATTTGAACTTCTACATCGTTAGCAATTGCCATTTTGATTTCGTTAGGTTTGCACCAGTTTGGGGTCAAAATTTGTGACATTCATATGCTCAAACCTCAAATCACTAAGGTATGCACACCCGTAATCTACACCTGAGTATATGTACTTTTTTTAAACACAAATTCTTATCAATGGCTCTTATTGGTTACTGAAAGATAATTCCAACTCACTTTAGCATACATTTTTTGGACATCGTCTGAATATGTTATGAATTTTTTTCATAGTATAGTATCTAGGTTGATTACAGTTGTACATGCCTTAAGACTGGTTTCAGGCCATGTACGCTTTGTAATAGTGCCAATGTTAAAAATTCCATCTATTTAACTAAGTTGATGTAAGAATTGTTTTCATCAAACTCGAGCTATTTCTGATTATGAAAATCACATTTGGGACTATTTCCTGCAGGTCAGGAGAGAGGCGACCTGACATGAAAGCCGTGGTGGCCATGTTGCATGGAGGCATGGACGTGGAGATTCTTCGTCTCGTTCAGGAGCATGAAGGCGACCGAGTCTTGTCCAGTGGAGGGCAACTCGGTCTTGGTCACACAAACTCTGGCGAATCTGAAACATGTTCCTTGATGAGCAAAGCATTTCATAGCTCGTCTCTCATTGAAATGTCTACTCTGGAGAATAGGGAACCGAGTGGCTCCTCCTCTTTGGCAAATCAGAACTCACCGACTTCGGAGATTTGGGTGGATGGATCAAGTCTTGCTGGGAATCCTGAAAGTAGGCTTAGATGAGGGCTTTCGGATCCACACTTCAATCTGTGTTTTTCATGATTGTGATGCATAGGTCATGGAAACAATGTGGTAGGGTATATTTTTGTGTAGGTTAGTTTAACCCCTAAAGTTTCAAGGCTTTTTTCTTTCAAAGACCACTCAAAACTGCCATTTCTATTCCAAGGTGTAAAACTTTTGAAAGTTTCATTTTTTTGGCATGTCTAACTATAGAATCTTGCACTAGACTAGTATAAGAATGTATAGTAGAAATTTCAAAAACATTGACCGTAGATTGCAATTAAAGTGAAGAATAATAAGATTTTTTCTTGTTCTGTGACAAAATTTTTAGGCTTTGAATTTCCTTATTTTAAATTTTTTGTACTATTGAGTTTGAATTAAAAAAATTATGTTGAAGATTTGAATTGAGAGTTGGGGGGAAAAATTCAAAAACAAAACATGTGATTTTCATTCATTAAAAAACTATTAATTAGAAGTATGTCTAAGATTTAACAAAACACTAAACTATAGCTCTAAGATGGAATTGAAACACCATAATTCCAACTGTGAGATTGTTCTTGCAAGGAAACTTAACCTTGTCAAACAATTTTTGAAAATTGCATTCAAAAATGAATCCCATAAGTTATTTTTTCAGCAAGAGTATTCTTGCAAGAAAAATTAACCTTATCAAATAATTTTTTTGAATAATTGTGAAAATTGCATTCAAAAATAAATCCCATAAGTTATTTTTTCAAAAAGATGCTTAGATTGCCCGAAAAATAAGATTGTTCATAATTTTCACATCTCTAATCCAAATAAAATGAATCAAAGCTTTAGATGTAGACAAAAATAAGATCTATAAGAGAGAGAAAATTCAATTTTATTTCAATTTTTTGTGGATTTCTTTTTCTATCCAACAAAGTAAAAATTATGTTTAAGATGATATAACTTTTGCTCCTAGGCACCAATTGAAATTAAAAAAATCATATTCCTAGGAAGTTAATGGATTTTCTATCTTTTGACTGAGTTTTTTAAAAAATCACCAAAAATTGAGGTCATAGTAACATGTCCAAACTCCCAAGTATCCCAAGAGGACACTTGAGACTTTAAAGGGTTAAAAATTTATGCATGAAAGCTTTTGAACATTGTCAAACACTAATGAAGTCACAAATTTTTTCTCTTATTTGTATGATGCTCTAGATTGGCTGCAAAAGTGGACAAAACAATGACCTATCATACTAGGTGTTGATATGGCAAAGATGGCTTGGGTACATTATGTACATATTCTTATAGGAATGTGGTGACCCAATTCATATGGTGGCAACATCTTAAAGCAACAATATACGAGTTGCTACATTATAAATTTTGTATTCAAATAGATTAGCAAATTGTAATGAAAGATATTGCAAGTAGAATCTAAATTTTTTGCTATTTGAAGACCATGTTATAAATTTTCAAAAGCAACACTCTATAGGCTCCTACAATGGCAGAAGTGCTATTTTGTGAGCCTTGGAGCTTAAGCTCAAGAGCCTGAGAGTTTATAAGCCTTAAAATTTGTGAGGTATTTAGTTAGTAGGTTGTTTGGATTTTGAACCTATGACCATGGTTTAGGAATTTAAAATCTTTAAAACTAATGAACCCTAGGAATTCTCAAGATTGGGGCTTTAAAAAAAATCAATTAAATTTTTTTTTCTTTTTGTCATAACTTTATCACCCCTAAAAGGTCCTTTAAAGGATCCAAGGTTTGGAACTCTAAAAGAAATTCTATTAATTAAACTATTATTATTTTATCACAACTCCATCACCCCTAGAATATCCTTTTGGGGGTGTTGGGGTTTGAGACTCCAAGCCCCCCAAAGAGACCATTGAGTATTCTTTAGGAATTTGGGGTTTGAGACCCTCAAGAAATACATTTTTCTTTTCAAATTTTTTTTGTGACTTTGTCACTCCTAGAATTCCCTCCTAGTATCAAAAGTTTCCTTGTGGGTTTGGAGTTTGGGATAAAAAAATAAAAAACAAATTTTTTAATTAAAAAATCATGACACCCTTTGGGAGCTTGTGCCTTCATTGGGTGGAGTTAACTTGATTTTGGGCTTAAAGGCAGAGAAACCATTGGCTCACATGGGCATCGAAACTACCACGCTCCTACCAAACTTGTAGTAATTTTGCAAACTATGCAAACGTAGAATCATTTTCTGAGGTTGATGTGTGTTTGCAAAATTTGTTGCTATAGTATTGGGCTTCCAAATCAGCATCAAACAAGTTGGGCTTTGTTGAATTATCATTCCACAAACTAGTGCAATCCAATCTTGTATAAATACAATATGCATTGATTCTTTATGGAGAATTGAAGAGATTTTCTTGAGTGAAAATACAATGACAAGTTGTGGAAATTTGTAGATACCTCATGTACATCAAATAGCATACTAACTATTGGTTGTTTGATATGGGCACAAGTGAGAATTTCCACCTCCTGAGGAATTTTTTTCAAAAATTCCAAACGATCTTATTGGCATATGAAGGACAAATATGTCAAGCAATTTACTTTGCTTAATCCTTCATTCTTTTTTCATATTTGTTATTTGTTTTTGTCACAAAGATATGATTGCTTCAAATTGGTGTGAGAATTGTGCTAGTATGTTTAAGAGGTTTCCAGCTTTGCTGCGGCAGAGGTTTGTTTTATGATACATACCAGGACAACATGTAACGAAAGTTTGCTCAGGATTTCACTGAGTATAAACGTGTACTTAGGGAGTTGTTTTCATACATTGAAGTTCTTTTTATATTCCCTATTTTTTTATTAAGTTACGAGATCAGTTCAATTTGGCATGAATGTTCTAGCTAGCAACATCAATGGCCCTGTCTGACGCTCAACGGCAAAACCTGCATAAGTTTTTTCTTGCGGTGTTGTCCTTGGTAGTGTTGTGCTTTGTAGGGTTGATTGTGGTGTTTTCGATCCTGTTGATTTCAGAACTTGAGAGCCCATCGTCACGCGTTTTGCCAACTGCGGTGTCCAATTTGGAGATGCTGGAGAGGGAGGGGTCGGTCAAGAACATCCTGTGGAGGATCCAGATACGCCGGGTGTGAAAATGAAGAGATGGAACAAGGTGATTCGATTCGAAGTTTGCTTACAGTGGTAAAGACCACGGTTCTAGTCTTACTGAACAAGGCCATGTGGAACGAATTCATACCAGCCTCGAGCATACACTAACCAAAATTTCTCGGTATTCCACAAACTTGGCACTTTCACGTTGACACCTTCACGTTGACACCACGTGGTGGTCTGAAATCTATACTGGTCCAAGACTTTAGAACTGAAGAAGGAAATGAATGAATGGAAAAATGGCTATCGCCATGGAATATCGCCATTTTCACAAATTTTCCTATACTTCTTCTAAACGTTACCTTGTCAGCTCTCAGAACAGCTGTCCTGAAATATAAATCCATAGAGATCAGGCTGGATTTTAGACCTTCATCTTCTCTGGTAGCCATTTTTCTAGTGGGGGGTGTTTACTTCCGGTGGTGGTAGGTGAGTCGATTTCAGATGGAGAGCTCTTGTTTTCTCTCAGCCAGTTGAACAATTCGGCAGCAGATTGTAGCCTTTTTGAATATGTATGAAGGCTTGGGTGATCCTTTCACTGTGACTTAGGTTAACAATGTGAACAATAAAACGGGTACTGCAGGGAGAGCGGTACTGCGTGGTGCCCAATTGGGTAGCAAACTTGCACGTCACAGAGTCGGAATTGTGCTGATTTCACCACTTGTTGGGAAACTAGCTTGCACGAGATTGATCAATTCCCTTCTGCCATAAGCAGCAAACGCATTGTGTGGGAAGTTGGGGTTGAAGTCACGGGTGGCGTTGGTTTTGTAGTCCCTTTTTCGTCTTTGAAGTCGAATGTTTCAATGTGTGCCCCAAAAGTCTGGGGTGGTGTAACTGGAGAACTTCCCAAGTACAGATGATGCTGTAGATGACGATAATAATCCACTCCGACAGTGCGTACCTTGCTTAGAAGAACAATTATTTTGATTCAAACTTTCGGTGTCCTCACCTACAATTCGCTAATAATTACAACTGAGCAAAGTTACTTATTCTTTATACATGGACTCTTTTATGGGATACTATTGGCAACTGAAAGTGCATTCCAACACACTTTAGTTTGCATTATTTGGACATGACAATAAGAATAAGATATTTACATTTTCAATGTATTGTTTGTAGGTGTATCAAAAGTCAACAATAGGCTTTGATAGATTCTTATGTTTTGAATTTGTACATCATATGTGATGAGAATCTAGGCTTTTGTGACACTTTTAAATCCAAATGTTGATAAAATGTCATATATTGAGTTGTGTGTATCTACTAGATATAAGATTTGTTGTCCATTTCTTTTCAATAAGAACAATCAAACTTTTGCCACAATAATCATTTTCGGCAATCTACCATGGCACTCCCAATTTAGATCACTATTGGATTTCTAATCATGCATGAGAAGCTCCAAAATGGTCTCAAATTGTATATGAACGATACTTTACTTGAATTACAAGTTTGAGATATTAACCGTAAAGTATCTTAGAAGATGTTTTTGTGTCATTAGATGAAATTTGAGGCCTCTGAAAGAATGTGAGTTCCCGGGCTCTGAAAACTATCTCAATTGCATGAAATGCTGCCAACTGCACAGTCCGACTTGGTCGAGACCGTGTCACATCATTATTTGGAAAAAAAATCAACTTTTTTTTTTTGCATTTTAGGATTTTTTAAATTTTTAAATTTTTTATAAAATTTTGACAAGCAGCCGTGTTCTTTTATTGCTACAAGAATAGAATTGAGAATGGGCCTAAAAGAGTCTTCTAAAGACCTCAAATGTCTTCTAATGCCTCGGGTGATTTTAGAGAGACATAAAGGTTTCAAGTGCCAAGAATAAAATCTATTTTGGGGGTGGTTGCAAGAAAGATTGAATGATTTTGGTAGTATTTTGCCAAAACTACAATTTTTGTGCTTAGTACTATGAGTACTATGAAATAGAATATTTTAACTGTTGGTCTAAAAAAACAACACCTAATAGTATTGCTAACTACTTGCAAGTACTAAAAAAGTACTTTTAAAGAATTGGTAGTTTGTCACAAAAAATAAATACAACTAACTAACTAAGTATAAATTAATGATAACTAGAAAATCATGAACAAAAAAAACTAAAATTGGTCATTTGTAAAGATTTGATAGTGATCACATTTCATAAAAAAATGAAAGTGTTCAAAACCATCTTCAATGTTTAGAAGCGCACATAAGAGAGCCCTATTTGTTCAAATACGGAGGCCATAAACTAATAATGTATTTTTAGATTTCCTTTGATAAGCACATGTCTCCCAATTGTAGAAATAGACTACAAAAAATTCAGCTCTAGGTTATTAATTTTGGTTACTCCCTAGTACTAAAACTCCCTAAATCTTAAATGTGACAAATTAGCAAAATTGACTTTTAAATATAAAATGATTTTTTATATTTCTAAAAAATAAAGGATACAATCACAATTAAGTTAAACCATTTCCAATAAAAATTTGAAATTCATTAGTTCTATTGTCAAAAGTTCTAATAGAAAACAACTCTGTCACTTTGAATGTGATGCAAAATAGGACTTAGTCTTTCTTGTAATCATCCTTTTTAACTAATTTTGAATGGTAGTTGCTTGTACACATTTTCAATGTATGGTGTTGGTATATTGGATGCTCCTTCATTGTAATCATTTTTTACTTTCCTACATAAGATAATGACAAATCCACAAATCATTGTGTTGTTGTTTTTGGTGACTCCTACTCATTCTTCTTAGTCTAAAATTTAGCCTTTAAAATTACTTTTTTTGAATTTAATCCCAAATGATTAAATAAATCAAATCAAGTCTAGTTTTTGTTCCAATTTGAAAATTTGAAAAAGTCCTAAAATTCTATATTTTATTATAATTTCAACCTTGGACCTATAACCATGAAGTGTTGATCTTCAAATTTTAGAATGATACGATACATTGATTTCTACCATTATGATCTACTCTATGTCAAACACATATGAAGAAAAAATAAAGTTTTCTATTGCATAATTTTTATTTTATATACATTTTTTCTACTTTTTAATCAAAAATTCATGATAGTTTCAAGTTTTCCCCAAAACAATTGAATTTCTTACATCTTATAGAAGACACATGGTTCCATTACTACGAATAAATAAATAAAATTACAAATTACATATAGTTGTAAAATAGGAGCATATCAAGAGAAGGTCTTTAAAGAAGTTTGAAATAGTGGTCTAGGCTCCATCTTGAGAGGTTATAAAATATAATGACATCCAAATGTAAAATGTTAATAGTTGAATGACCAATCCAATGGTGTACTATATGTACTAATTAATTGACATTTCACACTATATAGATATTTATTTTTGTTGTACAAAAATACCACTATTTGGCCACTCTTTAGTCACTCTTACAACAATAAAGTTTTAATGATTCCACTTTTCAGCCATTCTTTCTGCAGCAAGTCTTAATAATTTCTTGTGAGGTAATTTTTTCATAGTAAGTCTCTTTAATTTTTTGGCCCCCTTAATACCCCTATTTAGTGTAGATAGCAATCCTCCAAATAAGGAAGCACACAAAATAAAAACCCTTGAGGTTATGCTTCCGAGGTGGTGTTTAAATCCTAGGAGTCAATGATGATTCACAAGAACAAACTCCTCCACCCACATAATTGATTCCTTAACTTCCACTTCCTTCTAACGCTCCAACACAAGCATATATCCATAAGAAATCAAACACCATCACCACCCTTGCACAATACCAATGAAGCTAATTATTAGTCCCTAAAGTCCCGTAGGCCCTATGTGAGCGCTTTCTTATCCACCCTTGGTAAGAAAGTTAACACAACCAGGTTCTTTAGTTTTTGATGATTCTCTAGCCTATGGGTGTCCTAACGTCGGTCCATTGTGCCTTCCAAGCAATGGATCTTTCCTAAGTGGTTTTCCTACTCCTAATTTGGTGAAGAACTTGTCCTAATTGGCTTTGAATTCCTACTTAACTGACTCCTTTAAGCCCCGGTGGTTTCTAGGTTAAGGTTGCTACAGTCAAAATCTAACCATCTAAGTTGGTTCCTTGGCTCATGCCATTTCTAAAAACCTAAAGTTCATTGGATTTGGAGCTTCCTAGCAAAAGTTATAGGCGGATGAAGTTTGGCCTTTAAAAAGCTATGAAAACTTCATCCAAGGTTTACTTCTACTTCCCTATTTCAATTCACTACGAATTTTAACCTATGACTTCAAGTTATTTATCACTACTTATATTCCAAATTTCACCCTTGATGGATGATTTATACTACTTATCATCCAACTTCTTATCTAAACTTCATCCTTCTAAAATTCTTCATTTTTACTCCAAATTGGTCGTATGATATCCTCCTAGAAAGCTATGACTCTATTCTACAAGGTTATGACTTGAACTTCACACTTGTTCTAATCTAGACTCACTGAATTGGACCTCTAATTCAGTTACTATGTATAAATACTACTTTTGAAAGCTAAAAAGAAAATACGTACAAGAACTTTAAATCATACCTCGGGTTGGAATTCGGCGAGTAGGTGGTCCATAACTCCCACAAACTCTTTGTCATTTGCCATGTTTCAGGATGATTAAGTAATTTTGCCTACGGCTTAAAAAAGGGTCTGAAATTACAAGACTAAATTCCCTAAGTCTTCATCTTTCTCTTCCTACCTCCTTTCTTTCCCTTCTACACTATTCAAATTCAATTATTTTGATTATTCCATTAGTTGACTTGACTTTGGAATAAATAATTGAATTTGAATTTCAAGAAAAAATTTGACCTTTGGACTCCTAATCCTATCTTGATCAATTATTATTCTATCCAACTACTTATGGTTCAAATTTCTCCTTCAAGATTTCCACCTAATCTCTAAATTCTAATATCCCTTCATCTTCCAAGTTATTCTCTCATTTTTGCAAGTGCAATTGGAATGTGAGACTTTCTATCTAAGAGTTTATGTAAGTGCCCCTTCCCTTCTTCTACTTTGAAATCCTATTTATTTGCTTGCAAAGTTGTGAAATTGTTTCTATTCTATTTAATTTCCTTTCTACTTCCTACTCTACTTTGTGTCTATTTCCCCTTCCTACTTCTAATTTATTTTCCTTGTTTCAAAAGCTAGTTTTTCTCTAGTCTAGAACTTGAAAGGAAGGATTTTGAAATTGAGTTTTTTGTTTGGTTTTTGCAAATAAATAAAAAATGACCAACCGGCCCTGGCTGTGGGCTACACGCCCTGGCTCCCCGCTTACTTGCTACTCCCCGCTTACTGAACTGCTCCCTCCTTGACTGAACCTGCTGGCTAGCCTGGACACGTGTCGCGCTACGGTTGGCTAGACCCCTGCACAGCTGACTGGGCGCCCTCGTTGCTGACGGGACCCCTCCACGTGTCGCGCTCCGGTTGGTCTCCCTGCGGGGACCCAACCCTTGCCTTGTCCGTTGCCTTGGTCCGCTGCCTGTTCTGGTTTTCAGGCCGATCCAAGCCCTTTCAGGGGAAATTTTGGGACCTCCAAAATTTGGTTTATGGACTTTTGGATTCAATTTTTCTCCTAAACACTTATACACTAAATTATAGGGTTGACACCCTTTCACAATTTCTTCCAAATTCAACTAGGGAAGCTTAATTTCTAACTTTGGAGGCTAAACTTGAATTCTCCAAACAATTGTTTGGAGACTAAACTTGATGTATTTTAAAATACACCATGGTTGGGATTTTCTCTCAAATTTCTGAGGGACCTTTGTTCAAAGAAACTCCTCACGAAGTCAAAGCTTCGCCGTCGGTTACAAAATCACTAAAACTATAACAACTTGAAAACAAATAAAGTCAAAGCTTTGCCAAATCTTTGAAATACAACCAAATTCTAACAACTCTACTTCTTTCCAAAGCCAAAGCTTCGCCGTATGGTGGATACAAATAGAGAATTCTACTAATTCCTATGACTTGGGAAGCCAAAGCTTCGCCGTGACTTGAAGGAACTTGGTCAAGAACAACACGAAGGAATTAGTTTATCAAAAGAAATACACATTCATAGGCTAAAGGCTCCCCTAAGTGGCATCGCCAAGGTACGGAGGGGAATTCCTTTAGGATTAGTAAGATAATTCTACAACAACTCAAATCCAACACAATAAGTCCACGAAAACACAATGACTCAAATCAAACTTGAAGGGACCCCAATGTCCTTCAAGAAAGCTTGAAAAGTATCAACAATGGGCTTATAATGCCCGAAAAACATGAGAATTTGGCAACGTGGCCGGAAATTGGCCAAAATCCAACTTAATGGATCCAAAAGAAATGGGGCGATTCAAAATGAACCTAAGGGGTGATTTGAGAGAAAAATGAGAGCCCTTAAATACTAATCCAATGACCTCACCCCCCCTCAATTCCTACAAGATAATCTTATCACTTAAGATTTTTATCGTAATCTTCTTGGATTTCCACTTTCTACGCTGCCCCTACGTGGTAACTTTTGGAGAAAAGCTCCAAATTGCAAACGGATTGCGCCAATGGCTTCAGAAGGCCATTTTTATCCTAAAAGACCCTCCACCCCTTTTTCCTACCTCAAAAACCTCATAGAAATTGGCGACAACTAGAACTAATCCTAAGTAAAAAAATCCAAAAGATGGAGTTTTCACTGAAAGCTAAAAGTAACTAGCCTAGGCTCTTAGGTAGGTCTAAGAGAGTCAGAAAAGACCCTAATTTCATTTCATTCCGATGTCGTATGCTTCCGAAGCGCCGGTAAAGCTCGCAATTGACCATTAATTTCACCCGATTTGGAGGATCTTTTTAATTCTGGCACCTCCCACTATCGGAATGTCATGAAACTTGTTGGAGCACTTTATAATGATGAAAAAAGCTACTCTAATTTTTAGTGAGATTTTACCGCACCCATGGTAATTTTCACAGTTTTACCATATCAAGTTCAAGTAGTTGACTGCTCGGAAAAAGATCTTAGGATGGTAAAAAAAATCCAATACTTCTTGGGGAACCTCTCATGGAGTTCTTCAAGCTATGTGAAATTTGAATTCATACCTTGCACATGTGGAAAAAAGAGTACAAAATCCCGTTACCTCCTTTAACTTCTAGTGAGTAGGGAATCTTTTGCAATTGAAGGAATCTTGGTGCGGCAATCACTCCGTTGGACTCCTGGCACGACTCCCACTCGAAATCACCGTACTTATGTTGTAGATGCCCTTCGATGCTCCAGTCTTGAGTTTCTTCACATGTAGACTAACATTTGGGATTTCTACTGTTTCGTCGATGGGATGGGGAAACTGAAACCTATCATGGAAATTCCAGTATGGGGTTCTCACAAGTTCCCTCTGACCAAGTTTAGCCAATACATGTCACAATGCGTGGGTTAGGTGTAGATAATTGGACGTTTCTACATAACACGCTTTCTATATACAAAAGTGGGGTTTCTACCCTATTTACATGCGGGTTTTGGTTGCATACGTATAAAACTAGGTCTAAAGTGACCAGGAAGGGTATTGTCATGTGCATTCTACGTTTCGGTCCAATGCCTAATCCTCGTCCTTTTACACCTAAAACTACACTAAAAAACATATAAGCAAAGAAAAACAACAGTTGAGTCCCAGGTGACGAAACCGGGACTCACACCCTACAAGGCCAAAATACAACTTTGGATAGGCTTATATGGTCTCAATTTTCATTATAATTTTCTAAAACTTTTTGTGAAGCTAAATTAACGCATAAGCTTCCTAAGAATATAATTTTTTTATTTCAATTGGTGCCTAGGAGAAAAAAATTTGGCTCAATAAGCTGAAAATGGTGGTTGGTAGGTAGCATAAAAAAAATCAATAATTTTTTTAATTTAAAAAAAAAATTCCTAAAATATTGTATTTTTGTCTACATGTAAAGTTTTGATTCATTCTATTTGGACTAGTGATGAGAAAGTTTATCATTACTAGTCCAATCTAAGCATCTTCTTCAAAAAATAACTTATAGTATTCACTTTTGAACGCAGTTTTCACATTTTTTCAAAAAGAATGTTTGATAAGGTTAAGTGTATTTGCTAGAACAATCTCACAATTGTAATTATTGTTTTTCAATTTCATCATAGAGCTATTAACAATTTAATCTTTTTTTCAATCCTAAACCTACTTCTACTTAACAATTTTTTAAAGAATGAAAATCAAATGTTGTCTTTTTTGAAATTTTTTCCCTAGACTTTCAAGTCAATTCTTCAACATAAAAACTCTTAAATTCAAATTGTATAGTGCAAAAAAATTTCATAAGTAGTGGTCTAAGTCATTTGAAATTATAGGCTAGAGTTCAAAAAACTTTTTTCTTCCAATTTTGAATGCTAATATCTTTCAATTTGTGAGGTCAAACTTCATAATTTTTTATCACATGATCTGAAATAAGTCAAGTACAAGATCCTACAATTAGATTGTTATAAAGTTATTTTTTCTATTTTCTTGGGCAAAACAACAAAAATGATAATTTTGAGATTTTTTTTGACAAAAAAAATAGCCTTGGGACTTTAGGGGTTAAAGTCATCCTAGTTATTGCAAAAAAACCCAGACAAAGTGCAACAACAAAATTGTGCATACACCATCACCAACTACAAGACCATTCTCTAGTACACACATATCCACACTTCTACTCGCACAAATTAACTAGTGATTAATTGATAACATTTTAAAAAAGATGAATGATCATCATTGATTTTATTACCAGTATCAACGTATTGTCTGCTAGTGAGACCCCGATTCATATTACAATTGTATATTGATTTCTCAACTAGACATATATATATATATATATATTACCAAATGAAATGATCCAGTCATCCACTATAATGACTACCAAGCAAAATCTTCATAAAGAGTTGAATATATATGTAATACTATATAACCTTGCAATTAATAGCTTGTATAAGGTAGAGGAGCATTTTGTAAGTAAAAAGGATCTAAACATTAACCCTAAAATGCCCCAACATTCAAAAAATGGACAATGAATAGAGTTCAAGAGCCACAAGCAATGAAGGATGAAGATATTTCATTCATCAATTTTTGTAAAACCTCTAACATGAGTTGAGGATACAATGGTGGTGATTCGAAGAGTATTACTGACGGTATGCAAAATCAAAAAATGTATGTAGTGCAACTTCTCTATTTTTGTCAAAAAATTTGGTGTGCTTTATGTGAAGAATATTGTAAAATATGTCTGTCTCAACTAAAAAAATGTAAGTTGATCAAGAAGCAAGGGGCTGACATTTGAGTCTCTTGTGTGAAAAAAAGTACAAATATTAAAATTATAAAGAATTGACAACACTCTTGAAAGGGCATGCACAATGAAGATGTGGGACTAGAGGATGTTGGACGCCTCTACTTACTCTGTTGCTTTAGAATGTAAAAGCTCACATTTTTACTTACTCAGAAATGTGCTTAAGAATGTCTTTGATAACATCGGTGTATATTAGTGTGTTCAATAGTAATATTGAAAAAGGAAAATGCCAAAAAAATATAAATTTTTCCAAAAATATTTATTAGTTACTAATATAAAACATAGTATATTGTATTCTCTTGCTAACAAACTCATTTATTGTATTCATTGTGGGCAAAGAATGAAAACATTAGTATATTCCCAAACAGGCATGTCAACACCTTCTTTGAGGCACTAGGAAAATCAATTTGTTTTTTGCATCTACAAAAGCCTTATTCATTGCAAGGTCTACATAATCTCAAACCTTTCATTATCATCTATGGATCATTTGTGGTGCCTTTGTACTCATAATTCCCTCCACAATGCAATTTTCCTCAAATTTTTCCAACCATCTTCATGGTCAATACGACATGATTTTTTGTAAGAAAAATGTTTGCTTGGAAAGGTCAATGGTTCTATTTCACTAATCAAACCTCATAATCTCCAAAAGACATGAATCCTTTTCTGAATTGCCTTTCAGATTCTAATCATGTTCATGCTAAGATAAGAGATCCACCAGTTACTTTGTGCATCATGCAACATTTGTGGTGCCTTTGCACATTGAGCATCGAAATTTCTCTACTTTTACAACCACAATCCACTTTGCCAATGAGTCTAGTTGCTCTAGGGTTAAGCATTCATTATAAATAGTCTAAAGAGACTCTCCAATTCTTAATTGTTGCACCTATATAGCTATTTTTAATGATTTAAAGATGAAGACTATTAATAAAAAAATAATCTTTATAATAGATTCAACTTTCTTCAATATATAATTTTGTAGGTGATTTTGTAGGGCCTATACTTTTGTTTATTTATAAAAACTTTGAAATTCACACTAAAATTGCAAATGCCACAAAACAAAGATCATGCACCATGGTATCAAGAATATGACCAAGGGATCTATGATCCAAAAGATCTCATCATAACAAAAAAAACAAAAAAACCTCATTTAAGATATGGATGCTTAAGGTCATTTTTGAGCTTCTTGAGGTTTATTCAAAACTAAACAAAAGGTCTAAGTTTTGATAAAATTTTGTCAAATTTAAGAAATTGTAATTATACATGTTCAAACTAGATGTGCTATGGATCACATAGGAAAAAGATAATGTAACAATGCCATTCATGCAATGATATCACTTATGGATTGAAAGATTGTAAATAATGATTAACCAAGAGGATGTTAACTCCTAAAGTCCCAAAGTCCCCTTCATCATCAAAAGTTGAATATTTTCTATCTCATTTCTACTTCTACTTAATAATTTTTTTAAGAATGAAAATCAAGTTTTTTGTTTTTGTTTTAAAAATTCATAACTCTCAACTCAATTCTTCAACATAAAAAATTCAGAATCCAAAATCAACAATTCAAAACTTATAAGTTAAGAAAATTCAAAGCCAAAAAAATCTAGGTGAGTGAGGGAAAAAAACTTTTTTCCTTTACTTTAAATACAAAAAAATTTCGATCTATGCAATCAAAATTTTTGAAATCCATTCTACACAATTTTTACAATATTCAAGTGTAATATGAGATTTTTCCACCACAAGGCAAAGAATCCCCAAGAGAGTTGGGCTACTAGGGAGTGTATGAACATCTACCTAGTCCGCCTTCCAAGCAATGGATAATGGATTCCTAAATGTTTTTTGGTAAATTTTTGTCTAAATGATACTAAATTGGAAGAGACGCCCCTTCTCACCTTCCCCAAATGACCTCTTTAACCACTTCCATCGTCTAATTGGACAATGGAGTAGACTAGGATTACTTGTAGGACAAAATTTACCTCAAGTGTGCAATTTGATGCCTCAAAATGGTCCAAATTGGGTCCTTTTAACTAATTCCAACACATCTCCATACAACCAAACATTTCAATGAGCATGCATTGCCCTACATTTTCCCTTCCCACTTGGTGTTCTCAATTCAAGGTTGAAGACAATCTTTCTTTTATAATTCTCAAAATGATTCTTCCATTTTAAACACTTGACCCCTTTAAACCCTAATCTTAGTTCAATTAGGGCAACACTTTTGCACTTGCCTTCACTCCCTAAAAAATTAACTCACATGCATTCTCCATCATTCTCAAGCATCCAAATCATCCACGAATGCATTCAAAGTCTTCTTTTATAATCATGTGCAATGAAAATTGCAAGTATTCAATGGCAAGTGTGAAAGAGTTCCATCAAACCTCAATTTGAACTTCCTCAAGTTGGACAGCAAGACACCCTATCACAAAATGGTTCCCATTTCTTCATCTAAATTTCAAATGGCACAAGAATAGTGTCATTGGAAAGAAAACTTTTCTTTTTTTCTTGTGCCAAAATCTCAAGTCTTTAAGCCATGCCAATCCTCCACCATTGTCCTTTAAAGTTGTAGCTCCAAAATCCTTTGGCAGCAGACCTCTTGCTACAAAACCTGCCACTTTGACCACGTCCAAGCATTGATTCAAGCAAGATTGGTCCTGTTTAAAATCTAACTTCAATGCACAGCTCCCATCTAGTTTTCATCTTCATCAAATCTTTTATACTTCCGCAATCTGTTGTCAAAGTCGTTGCTCTCACTCGCAACGGCAGCAGACCCTCCTCCATAAAAACGGTCACCAATGATTCATCCAAGCTTCAATTTGGGCAAGACTAGTCCCATTGGGAAGCTAACTTTACGACGCAACATCTCACAAATTATCAGTTCCAAAATTTATAATTGTCTTCATGCAGTGGCCCCCCAAAGTTAGTGTTCTTCATCTAGGTCGCAATTGCCCTCCTATCCTCAATTTTTCTTCACTCTCCATTTTCCAACCCATCCTCTCACTATAAAGTGCAAACCTACTTGACAAATTGTCTATTCTCCCTTATTTAACTCATCTTCCTTACACCTACCAATTCATCTCCTTACATTCTTCCCCCTACCAAACCCTAATGCGAAAGAGCCCCCATAAAATGAGAGAAAGAGAGAGAAAGAGAGGGAGAGAGGGTTTACAAACCCTACTCTCCTCCACCTACCTAATGCCTCCATCTACCTCTTCTTCTTGTTTCTTCTAATTTTCATCTTCATTCCTCCTAGTCTTCATCTCTCCTAGTCTTCATTCTTCTTAGTCTTCATCTCTCCTAGTCTTCATCTCTATTTCTTCATAGTTTTGACTTTCATTTCTATTCATTGTCTACCTCTTCTCATTTTTATCATTTGCCTAATTCAATTAATTTTATATATTGTATATTTTGCTTAATGCTTTTTTGATTTTAAATTCTTAGTTTTTTCTTAGGATTTTCTCATTATTTTCACCTACTTGCATTTTTTAAGAATTCACATCATTGTTTTAATTTCTTCATTTCTATTTAATGGAAACCTTACTTTATGATTTAATGCTAAAATCTTCCTATTCATCATACTTACTCTTCATTTCTCCTAACTTATCATATTTGTCATAAATTTTAATTGTAAGCCGCTACAGTGGCTCACATGTAAGATTTGATGGTTTGATATGAAAAAAAATAAAATTTAATTTATTTTTGTTCTTTGCAATAGAAATGACAGTTTTAAATGATTTTTTGATGAAAAAAGGCCTTTAGACTTTAGGATTAAAACTGTGAAAGTTATGAAGTCTTTCAATTTTCTACTTCCACAACAAAATTTAAAATTTTAGTCATTTTTTTCAAAACTTAGAGTATTTGAGGTTCATCTCCAAGAAGCATCTAATACCAAAAATACAAAATTTGTAATGGACACATTGTCAAAAAAAAAACTTCAATGGGAAAATCTTAAACAATTTTTAAAAAAATTCCAAATTGATTGATGTTTTCAAAATTTTAAAGGATATTCAATAATAAAAAGATTACCAAACATAGCAATCTAGTATAATTTCATGTAACTTCTAGAATATTTGTTCTTGTCAAATTTGAACCAACTTCTTATCTTAAACTTCTACTTACAAATGTAAATACTGAATTATGATTAAAAAAAAAAGTAAAAGTGCCAAAAATATGATGTGTGATTGGAGGTGCAAGCTCCTCCAAATCCATATCCTCATTTGAAAAGATATTGTCTATCACTAGTAATGAATAAGTCCCTAACTTGATCCCAAGGAGCATCTTCAATTTTGTATAAAGAAATTCCACCTCTATTGAATTCAACACTACATGTGCTAGCCAGGGGGTTCTATCCTAATGTGATGTTGGTTTTTCTTGTTGGAATGTTTGTCAACGTTGATTGAAATGTGTCAAGATTCACCTTTTTTAATTTTTAATTTTATAAATTTTTCTAATTTTTATTTTGACGGACAAGACAATTAGTCCATCCAAGAAAAAAAAATTCATGATCTTGATGGACACTAGGGTTGAATCCTAATGTTTTGACGGACATCCTAATGTTGTAATGAACATCCTGATGTCTAAACATGACGCTAAACTCTATGGTTTTAGTTCCAACACTATTTGTATTAGCTCCAAAACCAATACCATTTGTACTAGCTTCAACACCAAATGAATACCATATGGGCTAGCTCGAACACCACTTATGAAAACTCCAAATCCAACACCACATGAGCTAGCTCCAACACCACTTGGGTCATCATCAGGCCTAACTCTACCATCATCAACATTTGGCCTAGCTCTACCACTATCATCCTTTGCCCCAAATTACAAAGCTAAAATGTAGTAGTAGAGTAATCATTCATGCGAGTATTTTAACTAATATTCATGGATGCTTGACATTAATGTGTGGAATTTGCATAGCAAGCCACTCATACTAGTAATTGGGCCAAAAATCATCAGATGAAATAATTCATGTGTCATACTTAATTGTAGTAACGACAATAGAGTAATAAAATCATCCCAAGAATTGTGCCATAAATTATAAGAAGAAAATTCATGTGATTTAGCAACAAGATCATCCCAAGAAATGTGCCAAAAATCATAAGAAGAAAATTAATGTGATGAAGCTGTGAAAACGGCAAGAAAAACAACAAAGTCATTTTAGGAATTGTACCAATAATCATAAGGTGAAAAATTTCATGTATGGAAGTCACAAATGGATTACACGAGTACTGTCCAAGTGTTTTTTTTGGGGGGGGGATGGAATTTTTGGAATGACAATTTGGATTTAGGAATTGAAATTCAGAACAAAGTTCAAAGGTAGTTTGGAAAAAATGTAGCACCAAAGCAATCGTTATTTATACTATTATACTACTAAAATCATAAGCCCCTCTATAATATCACAAATGCTACCATTAATACTAGGGGCTCATGCTTGCTATGCTACACATTCATTGTATCACATATTAGTAAAATTTTGATATATTTGAATAGAATGCATGATAATGATTTCGATAAGTCTTTAAAATTATTTTTTAAATTATTTTATAAAAATATTTCCAATCATGCATACATAGAAATCATATTTTCAAACAATGTAATATTATTGAAATAGAATAGCAGTTCACAATCACCTCCGTAATATCATTTTTACAAAAAGTGATATTATAGAAATAATATAGTTGTTGCAATTGAGGTGATATTAAAGAGAATCAATATGGTGATATTATAAAGGTAGCAATTCCATTGTTTTTTTGGACTTTATACTTCTTTTGCATTTCTATGATTTTGTGCTTTTGTGAGCTTTGAGCTTTTGATTTCAATTTTCTATTGCTACTACCAAATGATTTGAGAAATTTATTAGATTGAACCAATTTTGAATTTCACAACAATTAAATTGTTCATGAAGCTTTTGAGATTTACAAGTTTTTCCTTTAAATTCTTCTATTTGAGTTGTCATTGTTTGTAACAATTGAGTCAAATTTCTAATGCATTCTAATGTATGTGTATATTTTACCGTATTCGTCATTGCATGTATTTCATTCATCATTCATTAAATTTTTATTGTTTATTTCAATATATGCTTATTTATAAAAAAAATTATATGAAGATTTTAGTAATTTTTATTTGAAGATTTATTGAAATTCTTACTCAACATTCTATTTAATACATAAAAATTCTAATGAAATTCTAATGGTGAATGCATAGCATAGGAAGCACTAACCGCGAGTTCATATTTTAGCTGATATTCATGGATGAACGAGATTCATAAGTGGGATTTGCTTTGCAGCCTAATCATAGCAGGAATTTAGCAAAACTTCATTACAGGGACATCTACTCACTTTCTAGCTTTCTACAGTAGTGTTTGCTTAAAGTGTGCCTGTAATTTAATGTGCATTTAGCATTTACCAACAAATTAATGGATTTAAGTTTATTTTTCTCTCACGTTAAATATGGTAGCTGTAGGTTAGGTTCAACTAAAAAGATTTACTCTGAAGAAGTTATTTTTCTCTCACGTTAAATATGGTAGCTGTAGGTTAGGTTCAACTAAAAAGATTTACTCTGAAGAAGCTAGACAAAAAATGAACAAGAGATTAAATAACCAAATTGTAAAGAAACAGAAAATGTCTAGAGGTAGCCACAAAGTCCAAAATAATGCCCAATCATCAAGTAAAATTTTGATGGCAACATGAAGCATTTTCTTCATGCACATTTGCTAAGAATGGAAGATGGAGAGGTCGGTTTTATAATGAAATCTATAGTCTATCATGAATCCTCAATGGGTATGGGATAAGCTGAAGATGAGAACTCTACTACTCATCTTCATATTAACATAAGAATTGTGTTCAAAGCAGAATTTCAATCCTCATTTTGGCATAGTAAAATAATTTTTTTCAAAAAATTGAGTTAATTAAATTTGGGGAATTAACCTAATTTTCATTTCCACCAACTTGTTTGTAATTTCATCCTCAAAAGAAAAGTTATGCACAAACTTTAGAGCAAATGTTTGACAATGTCAAAGAAAAAATCCCTTCCATTTCCTCTTTGAAATTTGTCCATAACTTTTGAATGGAGGCCAAATATTTAAAACAGATTTTTGAAAATGAAATTTACCTTGATTTTACACACATACTTAATTCAAAGTTTTTTGAAATAGGTTATCCTACTATGCCTAAATGAGGTCTAAAATTATTTTTTGAATACAATTTTTATTTAATTAAATTAAAAGTGGTTGAATTCCTACTAATCCTAATTTACATAATGTATCCCATATGAATTGTTTTACCTCCTACCACCCCACTTGCATAAAGCTTGTGTTCTCATCTCTAATTCACGCAAGCCACACTCTTTGTGATTAATAGGGTACACAAAATTTTTAATGTAATGTATCAATTTCCAAAATAAAACAATTTTTTTGAGACATTGATTTTGCAACTTCAAATCATTGTAGTAATACAAATTAATTGAATTGTAATATTCACTCATTCCACTAAAATGTGCTAATCTATACAACATAAAATTAAGGCCTTGATAAATTTTAAAAACATTTTCAATCCATAATTGTAGGAATATTGTTTTAGCACACATGTAACATTTGTGAAATCAAACTTGTAAACAACACTTTAGATCCTTGTATGGTAATCTATACTTCAATTTTAGAATCTTTTTTATATTGAGAACATTATAAAGCTTGTACAAATGACCTATCAATGATGAATGTCTACCTTCCTCTATTCAACTCAAAAACTCTTTATTGTAGTACTTACATCCTTTAAAACTTTTTCATACAAAAAGACACATTGAATTTGTATTTTGGAATACAAAATTCAGATTGACAAAAGTATTTTCTAAAGGCTTGCAAACATAACATTAAAAAAATTGAGCTACTGCTCAATATAGAAGTCCTCAACATTTTTAAATGAACAAGCCTTGACAAATAAGTTTAGGGTGTAAGGCTTCCTCCTTGAAGGAATTTTGTGTAATATCAAAAAATGTAAAGATATGTTAATAAGAAGAATTAAAAAAAAATTTACAAATCACTTTCAAACAAAACTTGTTAACCCCTAAAGTTCTTTGACTATATTTTCACCAAGAACACTCCAAACTATCATTCTTAGTACAAGTACCATAATTCTAAAAAAACACATTTTTGAACACATATAACTGTAGGATCTTATAATACACTAGTTTGAGAAGATGTAGAAAAAATTTCAGAAATTACCACCAAGTGGATTGTGAGATTTTAGTGATTGAATTGATAGAATTTTTTTTTTGGCCCAATAAAAAAATAGGATAGTTGCACTTCATAAGGTCACATTTGTATGAAGAAGCATCTACGTTGGTGGTGCTTTTTTAGATTTATTCTTCAAGGCAAGTTGGCTATATGCTAGAAAATTTTCAAATTACTTAGAATTGTACAACATATAGGAATAAAAAAGTAAGTAGAAAGAAGTAAAGAATGATTCAAAATACTAAATTGTCAAGAATTTAGTTATGGAATTGAAAAATGCCAATCCTAATAGTTATAATGTTGTAATAAACAAACTACACCTAATATTTTTATTTTCCTCCAAAAATATTGAAAATCGAATTAAACTCTAAAATCCTAAACCATGTTTTTTGACAACATAGCGATTTTAGGTAGCTCACTACAAATGGATTTATTTATTTATTTTTATTTGAAATTTTCACACATCATGTGCCCAAGGAGTATCTTTCAGATCCAACAATTTTCATAACTTTTGACTACATGGTTCAAAAGTTATTGTGTGATATATAACTTTCTATGAAGTGTAGGCAACCCAAATAGTAAAAACGATTATTTAAAAATCACTTTTTTTTAAAATAAAAAATTTGGAATTGATTTTCTAGATTTACATATTTGTGAAAAACTTTGAATCATTCCATTTTGATTATTGAGATGAAAGTTATAGGAGTTTTAGTTTGTGGATAGATTGTGGGTAGTTATGGATTTTGTACTCTAAAATAAACTTTAAAGTCATTTTTCTATTAAAAATAATTAGGTTTAAAGAAATTTATGATATAATAAAGTTTTTCATCAATTTTTAATTCATTCAAATGAAAGGTATTGAAAGACTAAGCAATCAAACAACCAATTCTTGGTTGCTATTTTTTCTATAAGGCTTACTACAAATAAAAAATAAATTGAATTCAAAAAGTAAATGTTCATAAATTGAAAATTAGATTCTGAAACTTCCAAATTTCATTGATTCTAGTGATATAAAATTTGGAATCTCTCTTCATTATAACATTCATACTATAATCAATGAAATTGGTTGAAATAAATATCAACAAAATTATGGTAATCATTTCATGATGGAGGGAATAGAATTTTTTTTAGTATGTTGTTTCATCTAACTCTAATGTATATGGTTTGATAAAGATGTAGTTAAAGGCATTCATATGAAGAAAGGGACATTGAACTTTAGTATTAGGATGTGAAAAGGTTAGTTGGAGGTTAAATCATGAAGTTATACATTTATCTAAATGTTTATAGTTTTACTCTTATATTAATCTTAACCTTTTAAAGCAAAGTAAAAATTTTCTTCATAAGAATTTAGATATAAAATCTGTAATTCAGTTAATTATTTTTCCTCATCTATACATGAGATTATTCAAAACCATAGATAAAACATGAAGCATTCAATGACCAAGTTCTTTACAAACTTGAAAAATAATTAGAAGTTGTTTTCTATCTTATTTGGATATTCCTTTCTTATTTAATATATTTTCTTAATACTTGCTTAGAAAAAAATTTGATATGCTTAATCAATTTTTTTAGAATTGTAACCATACAAAATCAAACTAAATATGTTAAAATCACATAGAAACAAATATGCAACAAAGTCATTTAAGGATTGAAAGATTATCATGTTCAATCATGAAGGTGTTAAAACTATGAAAATCTTTGATCTCTCTTTTTACATATCAAATCTAAAAGGTTGATCATTAAAAAAATATGAGAATAAAGGGCCTAACATGCATAACCCCAATCAATTTATGGCTTCTCAAAATCTACTTTACAATTTTTTGTAATTGAATTTTTAGTGTGATTTCTTCTCCAAGATCTATTGTATTTGAGGCCCAATTCCAAAAGCCTTGAACACTACGGAAAGTCAAGATTGCAATGGGTACCCTTGCACAAAATCTCAAATAGAAAAATTGTAGTCATTCATTTACAAAATCCGGTTGTTGATGCTAAAACTAGACTTCTAAAAGAATTCTTCAAAATTATATAAACTACTAAAAATAAAAATTTAGTAAGATTTTATTTAACTTCAAAGTTTCTTCAACATCATATTTTGGTGCCTCGGGCATTTAGGGGTGAAGTACCTAAAAATTATAATGAATATTGAGACCATACAAAATTCCATTCAATGTCCATTTTGTCACTTCAATGGACAGGGGACTTCATTGGTTGAATTATGTATCTTGCAGAAGTTATATATTGACTACAATACTGAGGATTCCCTTTAGTAATATCTCATCATTTTATACTATGTAAATTTTTATTTTTACAATTGAAAAGTGGATTACTTCCAAATTACATATAGTTGTAAGTTTGATTCATTGTCTTCCATGTGTTTTATTGAAAATATTAGTAGAAATATTTGTAAACCTTTATAGCTTGTGAAGTTGCTGTAGGTGAATGAGGCTATGTAATTGTTAACCCCTAAAAGGACCAAAGTGTTTTTTTGGCAACATAGTGGTTTTGAGCAGCTCTTAATGAATGGAATTTTTTTTTAATTTCTTTGAAATTTTCACATAACATTTTCTTAGGGGAGTAGCTTTAAGGGCCAATAATTTTATAACTTTTGACTACATGGTTAAAAGGTTATTGCATGATATGTAGTTTTTAGTGTTCGGTGGGCAGTTTGGGTAGCAAAAAAACTTCTTTAAAAATCACTTTTTAAATAAGTAAAAATTTGAAATTGATTCTTTAGATTTATATGTATGTGGAAAGCAAAAAAGTGCATTTGTTCCATAGCCAATGTCTAGTAAAAGTTTTCTAATTCCAAATTTCCAATCATTCAAGCACTACTTTTCCACTTGGTCATTGAAATGAGAAATAGCACTTATTAGTCACAACCAAATTTTTGGAGCCACCCCAGCAAGAGATGAAACACGAGAAAAGGTACGATTGCCAGCAAGCGAGCAAAGCTCTGGCTGCTCCGCCGGCATGGTCTCGTCGCATAAAACCCACGATATTTTGGACGTTTTTCCCAGCAAGTTCTTAGCCTCAATTCCCTGTCCTGTACAGTGAGCTTACAGGAGAGTGCCTTTCAAGGCAGACAGACGGACCGCGCTTTGAAATTACTTCGTCTGAGATAGCCTTCATCGCCAAGTCCGTTCAGATCGCAAGATTCTCAAGCTTACTTGTCCGGATGTGTTGTTTGTAAGAGGCTCTGTAAATTAGTTTTGTTGGGGTGTCAAGTCGATCTACTCTAGGTGCTGGGAAACGAAACGTGCAACAATTTGGTGCAAGCATCTTCGTGAGAGCGCTGAATTTTCGTGTTGTCTGGCTGCTGGAGTTGGGGTTAGTTCGTTAAGTTACTTGTTGTAAGGATGGCGTCGGAGAAGAGCCATGAGGCTGTGGGGGCGGTGACGGCAGGGGTGGAAGCCGTGGGACTGGCCGAAGACGCGGGGCAGAACTTGAAACTGGACCAAGCCACATTCTTCCGCTGTGTGGAGAATGGGAACTTGTCGGCGCTCTCCGGGTTGCTTAAGCATAAGCGGGTGGATATTAACGCCTACAACGATGAGGTGCGTGCTCCTTCCCGGTTCTACGGGATCCGATTTGCCTTAGGGTTGAGTTTCATCTTGGTACTGGAAGTGGTGTTGGAATTGTTATGTGATGTCTAGCACTTAACCCTAATTTTTCTGCTTGTTCTCTTTATGGTAGATCGGATCCGGAATGGAGATTTCTACTCGAGTTAGAGGGTAATTCTTTTAGAAGGGATGGGTGTTTTGGTTGGTGCGTACTCGGTGGTGTTGGTCATGTTTTGAAATGGATAGGAATTGAGTTCACGATCTACTGTCAAGCTTCTCATAACTTCTTTCTAGTTCTTGTCGTTGTCCCTGTTCCGTCTGTCTATGAAAGTTGGCGTCCTGCTTCAATTTCTACGCCTGGGTTCGGATAATCAAGCTTAAGACAGTTGCGAGTCGTAGCGTCTTAAGTTTTAGTGGCGTGGCTCCTTTTGAGAACAGTGCGAACTAAGAGTTGTATACAGCAAGTCCAGCAAAATTGAAGATGTGACACTCTTGAGTGTGAGGAAAATGGCTCTTGGTCTTGAGAAACTCTCATTTGTTCAAATTGATCTCAAGTTTGTAACAAAGTCTCAGGGATTTCTTTTCATGCCAATTCAGAGGGGATCTCACCAAGGATCCTCTAGAATGTAATGCTTGTTCTCGTGAATTTTTGAACCTAGAAGTTAGATGTGCAATTGCATGCAGGATCTCACCCAGTTCTGCTGGCTTTGTAGGGCGTGACGGCACTGCATTTAGCGGTGTACAAGTATGAGGAGACACGAAACCTTGAAGCAACCAATTTTCTGCTGGCTAACGGCGCCAACATTTCACTGAAGGCTGCCGTGTTGCCATCTGCACACAAGATATCCATCATTCGCCATGCTCAAACTGGGGACCGAGAAAGTATTCCTGTGGAAACCAAGAAGGTCATCCTTGACCAGAAGACTCCTCTCCAGGTGGCCCTGGAGCTGAAATCCACGCTCTACCAAAGAGGTAAGGTAGAGGGTACTATTTTCGTCATATTAAGCGTATTAATCAATATATGCAGGAGTGTGCTTTCATTGGAAAATCATTTAATAGAGCTGAGTGGAGAGATCACTTTGGGTACTACGAGAGTCAAACTCTCTTGAGATCAAACTTTGATCACGATGTATGAATTTTTTTGCGCAATCATGTGGAGGCTTTACACCAATGTAAGTGACAAGTGATAGTAGACAACTTCATTTCCATTCAAAGACGAGTGGCAATAGACATTTAGCCAAGTCAAGCTTACACCACTTGCTAATTGAAGGCAAACCAAGCGTATGAATGGATGACTTGCAGTTGGTAATAGGGGTTTGAATAGGAGACAGTACCAGGTCGCTAACGGTTTTAGTGTCCTTTACCTTATATTTGATCGGATGACTTTGTCATGATTTACTTGTGATTGTTTTGTGGTTGCAATGTCGGCAGTTCGCTTTACCTTCTTTCTTCGCCTGGTTTTTGAATTGGCCTTTTCTTATTTTGAGTCTGGGTCTGTGCGGTAGGCTGGGAGTACCGTCATTGGGACAACATGCTGCACCTGCTAGCAGAAGCAGTCGTTGAGGCGCTCAGAAAGGAAGGTGTGAGCTCTGAATTGAAGCCTGAAAGGCATCCCGTTGCTGCCATCCAGAAGAATTGGGCAGCAGTCTTTGAGAGTGGAAAACACGAGACGGTTGAAGTTTGGGCGGAAAACAAAAGCATCACTGTTCTTACGCTCCTCCTTACGGGCTCATCACATGTATTGATCTTCCCTTTTGTATGATGGTTCTAAGAACTACTTGGATCAATGTGTTACGCTGTAGTTTCTCGTTAGATTAGGTATAGAACGCTTGATTGTAATTGACAGTTCACACACTTGCCCTTCGTCTTGTTCGGCAGATTCTGAAGCTCAATCTTGAGAGCCCGGATGTGAAATATTCGAATAGATTGGACATCAAGGAAGCGTCCTACAATATAACCAATGTCATGATGAAGTTTCTTTACACTGGCACGGTTGACGCATCGTTTCTTGAACAGAGGGGTCTTGATCTACTTTCTGCAGCTCACAAGGTTAGCATCTTGAGCATCTTTTCTCTTTAATCTGAAGTTAGATTTCATTTTCTTTGGAAAGTGCTTCCATCTTTTTTAGCCCAGTTGTAGTGTGATCTCCATTATTTGTCTTGTAGCTGATTGTTCGTGTAGCAATACTTTGTCTTTACCAACTTGAGAAACTTAGAATCATATTCTAATGTTGCGTTTCACTTGACAGTATGGAATCAAGAGCTTGAAGTGGCTTTGCGAGGACTCAATCCATGCGACACAAGGTTCCTACCTTGATCCAAATATGTGCTGCTTACTTTCCTTTCCGTTCAATATACTTATTTGTTAAGCATGTTCCTACTGCAATAGCTTTTGAGAATTGTTTCCCTCGAGTTTGAAGGAACTGACTGCCGATGTTTCTTTTGTGCTAGAAAATTGGATCAAGCTTTTGAATACAGCCACAGAGTGCAACTCGGATGTGCTAGCTCTCAAATGTGCTGAATCGATCAAAGAAGAGATGGACACTCGACATGCCCACCATGCTGATTTCAGGAAGAAATTTTCAGATCTTAGGAGTGCTCCGAACCAGCTCTTCTCGAGTTCGCTGGAGTAGATTGTTCCGCCTGGAAGTATTTGCTATCGCCATGTGTGTAAACACTAATCGTGAAATCATGGGAGAATTATTACACTGGGGATGGATACCTAAAGTCAGACTTGGGCTAATTCTTGTTCATCGATACTTGTGTTACAAAACCTTAGCTCCTCGTGTGTACAGCTTCCTTTTGCAGAACATCTGTGAGTAATAAATAAACACCTCTTTTACAAGTTCTATCGATTGGATATGGTTTGTGGAAATTTGTTATGAGCTTACTTATGTAAATTGGGTCCCAGGCCCTTGATGCGACAACAGAGGATATGACATTAGAGCTTTGTCACCCGTACCTCACAACCCCGGATTAATGCAAATGTTGATGAAAAATTAAATTGGGCACTTTTGCTTGGGGCAAACTTTAAGGTAAGTAACCTAATAGTGACCCTTACCATATTGCATCACAATGCATACCCCATCTTCATTCCAAAACCTAAATTTAGAGTTGTTATTCTTCGTTTGGTTATGTGGACCAATCTCTTTAGATAAGAATGACTATCCTAGATTTAGGTTCTAAAATTAAAAAGGGATGTACATAGTGACACACTTAGGTGGGGTTGTAATTAGGTGTACTTATCTAATATTCTTTTTGTCATTGCAATAAGCATTGGGAATTCCACCAAACCCCTTTTTATTAAATAGCACATGAACATGATCAATAATGCTAATGATTTTACTCACTAGGAGGTTTAGAATTAGTTGGAAGTGAACATTGCAATATTCACTATGTATTGCAATATTTAGAGGTGCACTTTACTCATGAAGTGATCCACCCTCTAAACAAGTGATCCACCAGTTTTGATGTGAAAAGTTTTGCCACAACGCTGGAGAGGTGATATTAAAGAGGGAAAACGAATGGGTAAACCACTAACCGTTAGTATCCTCGATACCCGCATGTCCTGCAGACACCCGCCAATGCTATTGATACCCGGGAATCCCACGGTCTCCCGCTTCCGACCGTTTGAATGTTTGCTAGACGAACTCACTCATTTCAAATTCTGCAGCGCCTTGTTCGGGCTTTGCTCCGCCGAAGAATTGCGCGAAGCTTGTTCAGTGATCCCTCTGGATCGTCATGTCGCGGAATAGCATCGTGCCGAACGATAAGTCCATTTGACTCTGAGGAAGCGCGCAATTATTCGAATCTCTGTTTGAGCTTTGGTCTCCACGGCTATGGCGAGGGCGAAGCGACGAGTGCGAGAATTTTTGCGGAGTTCCCGTGCGGCCATTCGGTAATACGACGATGCCACGATTCTATGGTGCGGTGAGTTTTATGGTGTGTGTTGGAATGGTATTTTAGGAGCTGAAGGTTTGAGTGATTGGATGAGTGAGGGTGAGTGAGGGTGCGGAGGAGGGAGCGATGAGTCGGAGGGTGTCGGCAGTGGTGCCGGCGAGAGTGTTAGGCAAGACTGGGAGGTTGTCAAGTGTAGGGCCGACGTCGTCGTACTTCGCGCCGAATGGGAGCAAGGCGGGGCTATTGCAGAGGCGAGCGAGCGTCCACGGCGGTAAAAGCTCGCAGCCAAGGACTGATCCTCGCCCTCTTAATGATCGGGGGTTTCAGCAAGAGTGTATTCGGACTTTAACCGGCTACTTGTTAACGCACGGTTACAATGTTGCAATTTCGACGAAGCTTTTGGCGTCACCGGCTACCAAAGACATTCTCAACATCGTGCAGTTTCTGTTTCAAAAGGTGGATCCGAATACGAAACTCTCAGGGAAAGTGGAGGAGGATGTTCCCGTCGGTTTTAAGAGGCTAGGGTATCCGTTTCAGATTAGTAAGAGCGCTTTGTACGCGGCTGGGAGTCCGCATACCTGGCCGGGATTGCTTGCCGCTCTCGTGTGGCTTGTGCAGCTTCTATTACATCAAGAGGCGAGTGAAGGCACGCAAACTTTTGACGAAACAGGGGAGCAGGAAATTCTTAGTCAGTCGTACCAGTGCTTCTTGGCGGGGGATGATGATGAGTGTGAACGGCTGGATGCTACGGTTCGTCAGCAGTTTGAGGAGGAAATTGCTGAGCATTTGGAGAAGATAGCGAAGCTGAAAGTGTCGGAAGTGGAGGAGCAGTTGCAGAAGCTGTCCACTGAAGTATCCCCGCAAGCAAGCTTAGAGGCGAAGAAGGCTGACTTCTTGAGTGATAAGCAGAAGTTTAATAAGATTAATACGAGTTTGCAGTGGCACAAGCAAGGTGCAGAGAAGAAACTGAATGAGCGCAAAGACGATCTGCTTGCGTTGAAGGCTGAGAAGAAGGCCATCCATGCTGAAATTGATGAGTTTCGGTCACGCGTTGCCGCTCAGGAAATCAACCTCACCGAAGTGGAGCGCATGCAGAAAGAGGAGGATCTTCTTCAAGTCAACATCCAACCTGTCGTGGCGAAGGAACAGCAGCTGCGCAAGGCAGCATGGGAATTTGAGCTTGCGTCCACCGACAAGGCGAAAGATCTGGAGGTTCTGTGTGCTGAGTATAATGAGCACTGTCAAAGGTTGAGACCGAATTTGGCCGACGGGCAGCCACTGTCAGGAGCTCAGTTGCAAGTCACACTCCATCCGGAACGAACTCTGCCACAGGAAATTCTCCAAACCTCTGCACCTGGTGGTTTGAAGCAGGCCATCTTGGAGGTCATGGAGAGCTGCAAACGGTACACGAATCTGGAGAGAGAAGAATTATTGATTGCTTGTAAACAGGAAGCATATGCACGTGAAGCTGTTCGTCAGGAGAAGCTGGATCTTATGTCTCGGAGTGTCGCCACCATAAAAAAAGTCGAGGCTCTCTACAAAGCAAGCAAGGAAAAGTGGGAAGCGGCTTGTGCTGCAGTGGTGAACGAGAGGGAGGAGCTCGAGGCGAAAGTGGTCGCTAAAGAGCTTGCTGCTAAGAAGACGGACGCAGATGCCGAGGGAATGTTGAAGCTTTGGGAACAAAAGTACGAGGCCGCAGCCTCCAGATCTGCTGAGGAGATAGGAGCAGCGAAGAGGGAGTGGGTGGAGATAGTGGATCTCATCTTAAGTGCCAAAGAGCAGATGCGTGAGCTTTTGAACAACCTCAAGATCAAGACCAACGCAGAGGTGGACAGAGTGCAGCAGGACTTATCGGAACTTCTCCCGTCACTGCTGGCTCTGTAGGTGTTAGCGTGCTCGAGCTGCGTAAGAATGCTCTCTGAAGATGTTGTGTAATGATAATCGGTGTCTGAACAGAGGGATACGGTCTGTCTTTCGTTTGTTTGTAATTTTAGTATCAAAATATCATGATGGTCTTCACTAGTTGTATTATACATACCCCGGCGCGCATTGACAATGAACGATTCCGGCGTCCTGTTCGCCTGAACTCGTTTCAGTCAAAGGGGTTCTCAAACATGACCAAATTCACTATTTTTCAGGTTCTGGATTATACATCAGCTCGGAGTTTTGTGACAATTTCAGTAGGTATCTGAAAGTTCTGATATTAATAAAAGTGTTTTGAGTCTTCACTACACGTGACGGCTTGAAGTACTTAGTTCAAGTTTGCTGTCTCTTGCTTTGTGGTCTCATACGATTTGCTCGCCCATTAAGTTAACCAAAAGTTTGATGAGTGCTGTGCCTAACAGCGTGTTGACTTGATTAAAAAAAAATTAGTCCCAATCTCGAATACTTTCAGAGGTAAATGGTCTACGGATTCTGATGTAGGCATTGAGGTTGAGCTAGAGCCAGGCAAAAATGGACATAAAAGTAACAGACAGCGAACTTTTCAGGAAATCTACTGGAGTTAGTTTGATTTCCCAGCTTTTCTTAGTGTTTTTCTTTTTTCTTTTTTAAATTTTATTAAATTTTATTATTGAAAGTTCTTTTACTATGTCAAAATGAGATCTGAAATTCTATTTTTGGACACAATTTTTATGTTTTTATTTTTTTTAATTCTTATGTTTTGACAATGAGCAGTCACATCATAACATTCTTAACCCTTTACGTACTAAGAATTCACTATTTCAAGTAGTGGACTTTGATTGAATGTTTTGTAGAAAGCATAATCTAAATGGAAAATTTTATTATATAATTATCATGAGTGAAGAACATTGCATTCATTGGTTTAATTAAATAATTATTTAAATAAATAAAAATCCCCATATAAAATCTCTAAAGTTGCTAAAAAAAACATGAGACCCAATTTGGGCTTCTTAGACACTAAAGGGTTAACCAGTGGTGGGGGTACCCTTTTGCTCCCTTGAAATGGGGAGCCCTCCAGTTTGACAAGTGTTGTGAGCTTGTCCTCTAGCTCTCAGTCCCCCAATACAAAGGCTAAGATTATAATTGAAGATCACCACAGGCATCCCGGAGGGGATTATCCCTCGGGAGGAACCTAGCGTTGCTTAAGAATGTTATGATACCCCTTTCAGGATTGATGGCAGACAATGAATTTCATTATAAAAACAAACTCTTCACCCTATATTCTCAATGAAGTAATTCCTTCATTTTGCCTTCAAAATTTTTCTTGATGGTAGATGGTCAAATGCTAGTTTGATATTTAACTCCATGGATTTTCTATTCTCTATTGTAGATTTTTAGCAAATCATCTTTACATTTATTTGTAGATTTGACTATTTAATCCCAGAGCAAGCAAAAAAATTCAACACTTAGTTTATTATTAATTAAAGACAAATCGAACTAATCATCTTTGTAGATTTGGCTATCTACTCCCAGAATCAGCAAAAGAGTTAGCCACACTTCTTTTGTACTTCATTAAAAAAATAAATTGACCATTCATAAGCCACTTTTTGGCTACATGGTCTACTTCACTTATGTGTGGTACAACTTGCATGTTTGGCATCTCATCTCTGGTAACCAGGGTTGCTTCGACACTCAACCTTCCGTACTTGGAAGGTGTGCATAATCCAAGAAACTCTCATCCTGTGCAAATTGTGTATTGTACAAATCTGATTGGACAACTTCCACTTGTCAAGTGGCGAAAACACGTGTCAAACATACGTCACAATGCATGTAGAATTTGTTTTCCCTAAAGATAATGCAAACAGAGAGGGTGAGTGCACGCAAATAATCAATTGAAGTCAGAATTTCAATTTCACATCGCAAACTGTATAATGAACATGTACCTGAGAGAAGCACAGGAGGTTATCCAATATTTACTGATAATCCTGTAATTATTACCAGAAAAAGCAAGCTATGATGATGCGATGTCAGCTTTCCTATCCTTTCCGATCACTATAATTCTGTACAAATCTTCAACGTTGTACATACCTATTGTCTTTATATCCTCAACTAAACATTGTTCCAAATACCCTAACCTGGACAAGATGTTTGATGAACCGGTACTCGTTGCAAAAAACTGTAATACCCATTTAGGATGACTTCTTCTCCTCCTTAGAAGGATCTTCCTTCTTCAGCAGTGATGGAACTGGGATCTTTCCTGGAAGTGATGGCATGAAGTTCTTCTCCTGCTTGGGATGCTCCTTGTGGTAGTTGGCCCTGTCTTCGAAGTAGCTCTCAAATGCACGAGGCAAAAACATGGGGATCAAGAACCCGAACAAGTTGATGGTGTAGTAAATGGCGTTGGCTGCTGACAATGCACGGCCAAACCAAATCCACGTCTCATCCTGCAACGCCATGTACCCAATTGATTTAGTTCCACACTAAAATAATAGGAATCCAAATTTCCAATTTGCTTCGAAGATTCTTGTTCAAGGAAGGACCTCAACCGCGATCAAAAAGGAACATAAAGAAACATAATTATTCCAAGAAGAAGGATGGTTGGGTAGTTCTACGTAGAGTGAGACATAGAATAGTTAGTGCTACACATGATATACCCACTTTCAGTTTTCACATAAGAAAACATTCACGCATCCAAATTTCGGTAGTCATTATTCATGTTCACGGACAGAAACCACCATTTCTAAAAAGAGAACATACACCATAACCAGAAGAATGAACATGGAGTACTATCTTGCAGACGTTGCATATTACTACATTAATCTTTGAAGCGAATAAACTTGATCGTATCAGCATTCCACGTAGACATTTGAGAATTTCACATCGTTGATTATCGAGACAAGTGAATCCATTTATATCATACTAATACCATGCAGTCCTGTTCTACTACAGAAAATCAAACGAAGAATATCACAATAAGAAAAAAGAACTCTAGCACAACCACCAACGTCAATAAAGATTGTGTCCGAGCAGTGGACCTCCTTTCAAAGGATCAAAGGCTCACTAAACAAACTGTTACATCAGTCATCGAGAGACTAAATTCGACCATATCAGTAACGTTTCAGTATTTACAAAGAGAAGTTCCTCTCAATTTTAGCACAAACGAGTCCCAAAGCTCCGTAACCCCACAGTGAGTGCATTCAAACGTTTTATTCCAACAAAACACCATATCAAACCCTAAACCCCAAGAGGAATCTGCTTAGTGTCCGTACCTGAACGCGGATGTCGTCGGGGATCTTGGTGGTCAACCACGTGTTAATCACCCACCCATTCAACGAGAACAACCTTCTCATGCTGTACAAAATCGGCAGCAGCGCCCTCACCGGAACCGAGAAGATGTTCAATCCACTAATCAGATTCTCGGACAACACTTGGAACGACAACAGAAACAAGTGCGGCGTCGCGGCACGGACACTCTCCTGGTCATTGCGTGCGAATCCTCCCAGCACATACGCCAGCGGCAAGAACAGCCCGATCACCGTCCCCAACACCACGTACACCTGAAACAGTCGGTTGCCCTTGAACACCTGCAGGGAAGCAGGGTTGCCGTAGTTCGGAAACACGACACTGGACAGCAGAAACGCATAGAGAGACAGAAAAACGGGGAACACGAGGTCGACTATGGGGACGAGACCAGAAGCGCTGAAGACGATGATGAAGGCCACGAGTTGAAGCTCGATCACGCGGAGGGAGCCCATGATGCCGCCCAAGCCGCCTGTGTCGCCGGCGCGACGGTCGAACTTCTCCCCATGAGACTCCTTGTCGACATGCTTTGGGATGCGAGGACCGGAAGCTAACGTCGCCCCTGACATCGCTCGGAAACTGGACTCCCCAAACCTACAAAACCTCGCGAAATCTTGGCAAACACTCGCGAAAACTCCCTGTTTTCTATGTTAAATGCTCTGTTCTACGTGAAATTCGGCACGGCCTTGGAAATGGGTTGGGAGTGGCGTGAGGAGGGGGATTGTGAGATGAAGCTCGATAAATTGGGAGAGATTGGAGAGTGCGGGTGGGCAGGTATCGACTATCGAGCATATGAAATCCTGGGGTTGAGGAGAGAGGGGAAGAGCTGACCGAGCTCGCCAGGTGGAGGGGTGTCGTGGTGACACGTACTGCCACGTGTGTTGGGTTTGGTCAGCTCGAACGCCACGTAGGCGATGTGTCAGTGGGGAAAGCCGCATGGGTGCGGGTTTCGAAACAAGACTCGAAGTGCTTTCGTTGTTGGCCCAGAAAATTTAGCTCAATCGGCTAAGATCCTACATTTTCTTGGACCAATTGGTTGTCTGGAGTATACTCTCGGCTAGGCCTTAAGAAAATAAAGAATTTTTTCTTTTTTTTCTTTTCTAAAATGATCAGTTTTTTCCCAAAGATTTTGAACTCAATTCAGAATTTCTAAATTTCAACCAACTAACTTATAACTAAAGGTCGGTACACCCTAGACCATTGCTCAAAACCACCTCTTTTTTGTGCCCCCAATAAGTTAGATGGTCATCCAAATGATGTATAACTTAATATCAAAGTTGATTGTAAAGTGAATTCCAATTTGTAGAAGGGGTGTCAAAGGAAGGTTTAACCCTAGAAGGGCCTAAAAGCCCTTTGCGACCATATAGTGCATAATGAATATGGTGGTATTTGACCCAAAAAACATCGACCAAATATTATTTAGAACAAAGTAAATTAAAGATCATGGTAGTATGTAAATAAAAATGTATCACGATTCATAAAGTAAAACACAATTGAAGATTTTTAAGGCTAAATATAAGATGTGTAGAAGGACCCCAAGGGCCTTACAAGGGTTAATGAGGATAGTACAAGAGAAACACAACACCAAACTTCATCAAACCAAGTTTGTGTGCTTCAAAAAGTCCAAAACTCTGGATCTTGAGTCTTCATTGCATGCACTCCTATTTTGTGTAAGATCTTTAGCCATTTCAAGAAAAAAACCAATGAAAGTAGTTTTATAATTCTATGATATTCACAGATGATTTTCTAAACTCCCCACAAATAGTCACCATAGAAGCATCATTTGCTTCAATTTCCATTGGTTGCTTTTAAGAGTTTGAAATTATTTTAGATGAATGACGGTGGTGATAATTCAAGGTCTAAATAAAAGTGGATCGAAATGGGCACTGGCACTTTGGGATGAATCAACCTTAACATTTAATAGCTAGAAGGTATTTTGAAAGAGGAAAAGTTCAAAACTACCAATTTTCAATGTATTGTCCAAAATCCAAAATTTGTTTTGAACTCCAATTTATAAAAGTCTATTAAACAAGTAAGACAATGTGTGGAAAAAAAATTCAGCCCATTTGACCACATGGATTGAAATATTATAACATTTGAATTGAGAGAAATACTTTGTTTCATTGATTTCTTGCTAAACAAAATCAATAGACTTTGAGTCATCTTGTTTGAATATTTTGCTCTACATATACATGAAGATTTGTCATTCACAAGTATATATTTTTAGGTTCATTCATGCAAAATTTTAGATGCTACTAAGATGTCTAACTTACTTTAAATTAGCCCACAATGCAAGGAGGTTAAGTGAATTGGCAATCACATTAGGGGAAATTTGAGACCTCTAGAAGATTGTTTTGGAGTTGTTCCCCTTGCTATGAACTACTATAGCATTGTCAAACTATTGAATAGTACATATCATCATACTACTAAAATCACAAGGTCTTCCGTAATATCACATTTTTACACTGTGTGATATTACAGAAGTCAAATCCCTCTGTAATATCACATTTTTACACAATGTGATATTATAGAGTTTCAATGGTCATTTCACCTTTGTAATATCACATAGTGTAAAAATGCGATATTATGAAGTTTTGATATTTCTTGGCTTCACACTTCATTTTACTTCCACAATTCTATGATTTGAATGTTGAAGTTTTGAATGTTCTCAATTCTAATGTTCTTTTTTTACTACCAAATGATTTGAAGCTTTGTTAGATTGAAGCAATTTTGGATTTTACAACAAAGTATTTACAAAGTCTTTGCAATTTGACAAATTTGCATTTCAATTCTTCAATTTTCATCATCATTGTTTGTGAGTGAAGAAATTTATCAAGTGGTGGTGTATTTTTTTTATATTCATTTTGAGTAAACTTGAATTTATGTATCGAATGGTGATTTGAACATTGAGTTTCATTTGAACAATTTGAGTATAATTTGAGCTTCAATTTAATCTAATTTGAAGAGATTGCTGTAATTAGAGTCAAATTAGAGCCAAATTGATGAAAGTAATATAGTTAATGCATAGCAAAGCAAGCGCCAACCGCTAGTATAATAATAAATTTATAATTATATATTTATTTAAAATAATAATAAATTAATATTATTATCTGGCATGGCCATCTCTTAACCATGTTATACTATTGATGTAGTATTGTTTCCATATTCCCTATAGCTTGGGAACTCACAGTCTTTTAAAGGCCTCAAAAAATACCTAATGGCACTTGTCATTTATTGATGATTTCTTGTGCAATGAGGAAATTTTTAATTTTTAATCCAAATAGTGAAAATTTAGAGACAAAATTTGGAATATGTGAGAAAAATTTCAAGAACTTGACTTCATGGATTGCAAGATAATAGTTTTAAAAAATGTTTTTTTGGAAACAACGCTAACATAGCTAACAAAGTTTGAGTCCTCTTAGAATGTGATTTGTAGCTATATTTTTTTATTTTTTTAAGAGTTGTATGCCATATTTAATTAGTTCTATATAAGGTAAAACATCCCATTGCGGTCAGATGACCCATAGTGGACACCTAATGACCCCATGACAGTTTTTCAAGCCATAATCAATACCTAACCTGACACCCATGGAGTGATTAGTGACCTCATTAGGAGCACCCAACTTTTTAGTGTAAATCATGGTAGAATGTGACTTTTTCAGGGCTTTCCACATTAGAAATTATTGTGACTGCTTTAGGTGATTAAGATGAACCTATTAGATATAGTTTTTGTTGGTTATTAGGTAGCCTACTGACTCTTTTGGATAGATTAGTTCAAAAATTCATAACAAATTCATCCATTGTCTGAAAAATAGAATTTCAACTGCTCTCACTATTTCTCACACTTGTCTTTATGTGGGAAAGAATTTGAAAAATTTCAGCAGTGGTATGAGGGCAGACTCCAAATTCTGACCACAATGGGCTGCTTTACCTTATGTCAAATTTCAAAAGTCAATGAGGGTTTTAGCAAAAAAATGCCCCAAAGATGCCCAAATTGCTTAGGCTACCAAAAAGTTTAAGGTAGTATAACTTTTGATTCAAACATCTACTAGGAAAGAAATTATACTTCCACTAAAGGAATACATGTTCATATCTTGTATAAAAATTTCGTAAACATTTAACCAAAATTGACTTCATAGGGACCTATCCAAATTTTTAATTATTCATTCAATGGATATTTGGCCTTTAGGATTAAAGGAAAGAGGAGATTCTAATTAACCATATGCTACATTAGTGGCTCTATTGATCCTACACATCAAATTTTGATTTAGACTGAGTTTGACAACATTTAATCTAATGACATTTAGTTTTGTGCAATTGGTTTTTAGAATACTCAAAAGAAATGTGTAAAATTTTGAAGTACACAAGTTTCTAGATTATTGTAGAAAAAGGTTCAACTTTCACCTATTTGGTGAATAGAACATCTCACTTATTGTATAGTGGATGGAGACTTTATAGTATTCTATATTAGATTTTGAGCTTGATTTGGAGTTGATCTAATTTACAATCCATTAGGCAATTTCAATTTAGGCAATTTACAATTTTCCATTAGGCCAGAAAATTGCCTGAAAACTACAAGTAAAAAAAAATCTTGGATGAAATCGCCAAATTAAGGATGAAAATATATTAATTATAGATATGTGATATGTATTGATGTGGTATTATCTATCCAATATGTAGATGAATGTTGAAATTTAGAGCACTGTTATAACATTTAATATATTCCTTCCATCCCAAACTAATCATCCTCCTATGACATAGAAGAGGAGCCCAGGAAATGAATCTCTTGGTTGTATACAATAGCTTTGAAGAAATTCCCTGTAATAATGGGCGTAAAAGGTGATTTTTTATTTTTTAATGAAGACAATTAATTGTGGAACCAATCTGTGTGCACTTTTTGTGCGAGCATTTTAGTTTAATAGTTGGTAATTGTTGCTTGAATTTTAATGGATGGTTGTCATGCCAATCTATTACTAAGAAATCCTACCATCTTCTTATAGATGTGTTGATTTGAGGTAACTGCAAAGAGACAAATATGTGTAATCAACCACTGCAAATTCTTCTTATGGTTATTTTGAGCGACTTTGACAAGATTATATTGTGGACATTTTCAAAGTAGGAATTCTAACTCACCTTGCAAGAAACTATCACATTACAGCAACAACAAGGGATTTATAGAATTCAATGGCCAATGGTGCTTGTTCAAAGAGGTCCAAAAACTTGACATTTCAAACCTCCACAACTTCCATTTGAAAATGAATGCAAAGTTGAAATTTGGAGGATGAGAGGAGAGCATTGTATTTTATTTATATAAAAAATAGAATTAAAAAATAGTGATTTTTGAGCTAAATTGGAACATTTTGTAAGACAAGAAAATCATTTTGGGATAGAGGGAGTAGCACATTGGGGCATATATATATACATATTAAAGTCATAAGAGTGTGAGCTACAAAGTAGTATTTAGGAAGTCCCCTAAAAATACCATAATGCCTTATATATATATATATATATATATATATATATATATATATATATATATATATATATATATATATATATATATATATATAAAAACCATTTAACATTGCATCACTTTAGGAATATGAAGAATTCTCATATCTTGTTTTTATTTAAATTGATTTGTATTGAAGTTTAGATGCATGTATATGCCATTGAGATGTAAGTTGATGTATAAAAAGTAGAATTTAGAATCACTATTTTATATTGTAAGTATGAATGGCAGACATGTTATTTGCCTAGACTTCTTTGTCAACCATTGACCATTGTATCAAACATGTATTTGTTTTATTTTATTTTATAATTGCAGCATAGATTTACATGATCAAGAGGTAGATAGCATTAGTAAGAATTTGAAGACTTCAAAAAAGCCTTAGGTTCCCATGAAGTTCATGTGGCTTGTTCAATTGACCAAAATGGCAAAATTTCACCACATTTGCTAGTTGCATTGTCATTGAAACTTTGATTGCAATTTGCAAGAGTAATTTTGCATGAAATAAAATATATAATATACCATTGAAAAATTCCTGAAAATGCCCTTGTAATGGCTTGAAATACAGCTTTTGTTTTATAATTTTCAAAATGTGCTAAGCCTCTAAATCCTATTGTTTGAATTTGAAAATGACAAAAACTCAAGAAAAAGAAGATAATGTAGAAAAACTTATGGAGAATTTTGAAGATCAAGGACTAAGAAATGCAAATGTTTTCAAGGCCTATAATTCTTTCTAAGTAATTGTTGATTTTTGATCTTGTTAAACCTTAATGACCAAGAAGTCCATGCTCATCATAAATGACCAGAGTATTTGCAAAATTTATTTTTTTCTTCTTAAATAAATATTATTGATGATTCAAATTTACTTGTTGAATTCAAACATATCTTTTGGAAATGATTGCTAATCAACTAAGCACAAAAGAGTTGTCTACTATCTAGTACACCTACAATGGTAAACAATTTAAAAAAAATTAAAATGTCAAAATTATAAAATTATAAAATATGTAAATTTATAATGAATAAATTTATAAGTTTGTAAACTTATAATTTAAAGAATTCTAAATTGAACGTCACTCTTAACAACAAGGATTTTTTGGATCAAATACAAATGTCATATAAAATATAATTTTTATAATTTTAAATTTTTTAAAATAAAAAACACAATTTTAAGAATGAATATTAGAAATCATCTAAGTGGACAAATTGGTACTTTGTAATATTTTCCTTGTTAAATATTTTGACTATATAATTTTTTATTTTAAAATAAATAAAAAGATAGCCAAATCTAAATTTCATTGAAAAAATAAAATTTTGAAAAAATAATTTTCTACCTAAAAAAACAACACAACAAAGGACAACAAATATAATATGTGATTGGATTTCTATTGGTTAGAATTTCCAATTTATGATATTTTGAATTTTTTGGATTTGAAAATCTTTTAAATTTTTAGCTTGATAAATTTTATGTAAATTAAAAACTTTCAATTCATTAATTTTTATAATTATTGAATATCTATGCAATCAAATATCTAAATCAACTAGTGGTACCTTTTTCTTCAAGAATGAGGTTGTGTCTAGATCAAAGAGCAACAAGGATTATTTAGAGCATTAATTTTCTGAAATCAAACAATCTCCGCTTAAATTTGTATAATTTACTTGCACATTGAAACACCCACCCTTCTATCATTTGAAGAAGTTTAGTAAGTTTGCTAAAATTGATCAACAAAAAAACGCGATTAAAGATTCTTTAGAAATCCAACATAAGGACTAGGTAGGGTCTAACCTTTAAGAATTAGTTTCTAATTGGATGATTGTATTAACTCTCATACATATGTCCAATTGTAAATGCATTTAAAAATTTATTTGTCCTCTTGAGTATATGTCACTAAAAAGGTTCAATGTATATTATTTTTTATTCTCATTGTAAGAGTTTAAATATTATAATTTATACTTATACTATTTTTATTTAGATGGTCTAATGGTGGTGATAGTATTATAAAAACAAATATCCCATATAACTTTTGTTATATTTTTATAGAAAATGAAAAGACACTAGATGCAAGAATATATATATACATACATATACACACACACATTGTGTGTATCTCCTTGCCAAGCCCTCTCTAAAGGCTTTTTAATTTTAGATAGTACTATGAATATCAGCCACCACATCAAACTAAATTGTGTAAAACATTCAATGTATATAGTTACATAAAGCACACTTTCATCCACTGTTTGATTGTAAAATAACACAATACAATGATGAACAAAAAAAACAATAAAAAACAAATACTTCTTGAACAATACAAAGGACACTTTTTAAAATGTCATCATTAATGTGGGAGGGACTAGACCATACCATTTAAGGTAGAATAGCCCATTGTGGTCAGATGACCCATAGTGGACACCTAAGGAATGACCCCATCATGGTTTGTTTTAGTATGTGAAATTTTGACCACAGTGCATGTCTTACCTGATGATAATGGAGTGATTAGTGACTTTGTTAGGAATTTCCTACTTTTTAGTGTGAATTCATTGTAAGAATGAACTTTTTAGATTTCTATGTTAGAAAATACAATGAGTGCTTTAGGTGAACAAAATGAACATGATGGATTCAGATTTTGTTGGTACTAAGGTAAGGTAGGTACACCCAAATGTGCTACTAACCTTAAACCGCCATCTATACTGCATGTACATCTCCAAAATCAGTTCTCTACCTATGTGGAAGAAATGCTTTCAGAACCAAACTTTGTTCCTTAATAACTTTTGCATACAGTATCCAAATGCCACGTTCTCTGGTGCGTTGGAAGTTGGAACCTCCTTTCACTCGTCAACAAGAATATATGAAAATTTGACCAGTCTAATAATAGAAAATAGTCTCAGTAGCAAAAAGTGGCATTTTTGGGTGTACCTACCTTAGTCTACATACTCTTTTGAGCCATGATGCATTGAACACTTGAAAAATTCACAGCAAACTCATACTTTGTCAAAAAAACATAATTTCAATTGTTCTCACTATTTCTCAGACTTGTAATAATGTGGAAAAAAAATGAAAAATTTCAGCAACAACATGAGGTCAAACTCCTAATTTTGACCACGATGGATTGTTTTACTGAAGATTTTTTCTCCCCCATTAAGTTTAGCATGAGCACTTTCACCTCATATCAAGCCAGGGTGAACTGTCCCCCTCGGTTCATTTTTTACATGCAACTTGGAATGATAATGTATGCTAAATTGCATCTTCCTTTCTGTCGTGTCATGATAAAATTTCAACCAAGTTTTGACACAATATGGGTCTTTCTTACTTTTATACAACTATTTATTAAACTTGTAGATGTTGAATCCCCATAAGATCTATACCTAGAAGAGAAATTAGAAGCTATGAAATGTCTTTTACATTTTTCACCTATTTCACAATTTGTATTTTACAGTTTTAGCTTTTACATTTCCAACCTTTTACATTTTCAACTTTTCATTGTGAAGTATAAATAAGAAGACAATGGGCCATTTCAAGCCAAATGAGAACAAAAGTTTTAGAATTTTTGCAAACTTATATTTCTACATTTGATTGAAAATATAGCATTACAAACATCATTATTGAAGTACATTTTGCTTAGACATTCAATTAGTTATGGCTACTTTGACCTTGTCAATGGAAGATGCTAAAAACATGGCATTCAAATCCTATATGGATGTAGAATTTTCAAATCTTTTGACTTATTTTTCAAAACTTTCTTTGAATGATGCAAATGAACTAGGGAAAAATGATATCCTATATGAAGGATCAAGGTTAATTGAAGAAAACAAAGACAAGGGCGCATACATTGTTTCACCAACTAAAAAAGCCTCATTGTTGGCTTGCAATCCAACTCTTTTGAAATCCATTATGGCAAAGCATAAGAAGAGTCAAAAAACTAGTTTGAAACATGTTCATTTTAGCACCGATGAGCCTCAAGTTCGTTACTATGAAGTAGAAGAATAAATTTTTCTATAGCTTTGAATTATCATGTTGCACCAAGATTGTCTTGGTAGCACTTGCAATGTAGGATTTATAAAGGAATGAAATTAAACATGTTGTAAATTTTGAAGAATTTTACGCCCAAAATATCCAAGCTTGACTTATAAGAAAGAAATTGGTTTTCTTTTTTACTTTGTTACCTTGACTATACCTTAAAATGAAGTTGTTTATTTGTTTGATTTGCTTATTTGTTACAATGAGATCTTGGAAACCATGCACCTCCGGTTGTGTTGTTGGTATTGTTGGAAAGGTTTGTGCAAGGATGGGTGTGCAAGCTTTGTTTTGTGGCATTGGGACATATGATACCGTGTGGAAGTTATGGATTTTTGAGTTATTTTTTTATTTTAAAATTAAAAAAATTGCTTTTGCTTTTTTTATTTTGACTATGGCAATAGCACAATAAGTTCTGAAGAAACAACATGTTCAGAGCATTTGGTTCAACCCTAATACAAACATCCCCATAACAGTAAATGGGGGTAATTTCTGTTTTGGACACACCATCATAAAAAGTATTTTTTAATATTTATTCAGAGATGAAGGTGGTTCTTTTTTTTATGTATGTGTCATAATTATCTCAAATATTTTAACCCCTAAGTGTCTAAGGCACCACATTTGGGTGTCAAATAAACTTTGGAGTTAAATAAAATCTTACAAAAGTACTAATTTAAAGTTAAAAGGTTGACAAGGTTTATAAATACTTGGGCTTTTTGTTTAGTTTTGAGCAAACTCCAAGAGGCTTTGAATTGTAAAAGTGCCATCTAGGACAAAATAGATTTAAAAAATCTTGGACCCAAATAGATTTAAGAAATCTAAGATTGGTATAGATTTCAAATTGCAAGGTTTGAATTGTAAAAGTAACATCTATCACAATTGTAGATTTCAACCTCTAAAACTAAAATAGATTTTAGACATCTAGGACGTAACTTGTACATTTCAAATTGCTCGGTTTGAACTGTAAAAACTGCCAAAGTAACGGAATGGCACCATTTTAATGAAATTAATTGAATTAACTAGTATTCATTAACCAATATTTTTCAATTAAATTTAAAGTCAAAAATTAAAAATTCCTTCTAAAATTGATTGTAGGTTGAATATTTATGATTTTTATAAGAATTTTTTTGTGTACAAATTTGAAATGACAAGTTCTAATCATAGTGTTTTTTTAAGATTTTTATTTTTATTTTTATTTTTTATTCAAGTTGTTTTTGAATTTTTTGAACAAAAATAGTTACATCTTGAAGTCAAATTAAACCCTTGAATTATAGAATACTTGCAAATCTTCAAAATCTACATTGTACAAATGTTAAAGAATTAATAAAGAATCTCTCTCAGGAAACAATTGATGGATGAAAAAATCCATTTTTGTGAGATTGGGATGTATTTGCATCCATCCATTGTTTGAATTTTTAACATCTTACCATGGGAAATTTTCATCTCATTAGTGGGTTTCACATTTTCAACAAACTCAAAACTCTACTCCACGAGTTTAGTGGGTTTCACATTTTCAACAAACTCAAAACTCTACTCCACGAGTAGAGTTTAGAATTCAACAACTTCACTATTACATGAAACTAACTACAATATAACATGCACGGACTAGGGCTTTTTTTAAAAAAATTTATGAAGTGCCAAAGTGTCGATATAAAATGCTATAGTGGTACTCCAAATTTCAACATTCATCCACATATTGGATAGAAAATCCATGCATTGGGAAAGTACCCCCATTGCAACAGTATTGTTTCAATGCTTTCACAGTAGAGTATTAAAAATATATTGTTGCAATACTACAATAGTATACTTTCAATGGATAGAGTACACCCTCCATTGAAATTGTATTGTTGCAGTACTACAACAATATGTTTTTAATACTCTTCTGTGAAAGCATTGAAACAGTATTGCAACAATACTGTGGCTTTATCCCGATGTGTCAAATGTCCATAGTTCTGTTTTCATCCGAGATTCTTTTTAATTCAAAGTTTTCTGGACAAAAAACTTCACGGTTTGTTGCCGTTTTCACTCGAGCAAATACTCCATATCATAATGAGAGTGAGCTTGTGATTCAAAAAGGTTCAGCATTCAATGTTCGAAATTTTCACAAATTTCAGTAAGCAACTTCAGAACACTGGTGCATTTTCCCCAGCATTCAAAGTTGTGCAGTGTTAATACACTGAGCTGCACCAACGAATCAGTTATAATGTAAATCGCCTTGACTTATTGTAAGATTCTACGACACAAATGGGTTTGATTCTGTATTATCTAGACTGGAGGTCATACTAAAAAATGTTGATAAAACTGTGATAAGGATATGAAACGAGGCTGCAGTGAAGAAAGAGAAATGTTCTCATTCCAAGCCCCGGTACTCTGCTTCACAAGCTGGACTTTCTTGGAGAAGTTACTGGAGCATACTGACTACGAAGCATCCGCCTCATCACTTTGTTGGAGGCAGTGCGAGGGAGAGAAGGAGCAGTCCCCACTGAGTTTACCTGCAAAGCAAGAGAAATTGATTACCAAATCACATCAATCTATCCCCTACTGTAAGTGACTTCCAAATCAATAGAAGTTGAAATCAACCATTAGGAAGCTTCAATGAAAGTAACAAAATGCACCAATAGAATAGAGAACGAAGAGAATCCTACCTACAATTATGCATAATAGAAGAATGTTTAGAAAGTTGCAATAATCAACTAATAAATTCGAAAATAGAATTCCTATTTTGAACTTGGGCACTTCGGGTTAAAATGCAAAACTAATTGAATTTCTTGGACAGAAGTGAGAGAGACCTACCTTGAACAAAGGGTTCAGCTTTGCTTGGATGGATGTGTTGAAGATCTTCTTCAGATCCACAAGAGAGATGCCACTTGCACCGTCTCTCAAGACTACAACTATCAGCAGTTGCTCGGGTCCTCCACCAGAAGGAGGCACGCCAATAGCAGCAGTCTCTAACACATCTTCGTGAGCCGCGTTACACACTCTTTCAATTTCCACGGAACTAACCTGCAATTACCAAAGAATATCTTCAATAAAATGGATGGAGGAGAACACACTACCTAAGAAACTTCCACCTGTAAGCAAAGTCCAGTTCCTGGTACCAAACGAGTGGTCTCATAACCCTCTCCTCCAAACTGAATTAGGGTCATCATATCTTGGAGATCTACGGTTCTCTGAGAGCGGAGGAGAGGACTAGAATTATTACCATACTCCTCTTTTACAATTTTTCCAACAGCAATGCTCCATGTGACGATGAAGGAAACAATTAGGAGTTATGTCCACATCCTAGCAAGATCTAAATGAAAATTATTAGAACACTGAAGGATGCCCACAGTTTCAAATTCAAAAGACTTGCTGATCGAACTCTGTGCCTGAATACTCACCTTGATGCCTCCCAAATTCATTGTGTCATCAACACGACCATGTGCTCGGTAGTAACCATTAACAGTGCGCTCGATTTCATCACCATGCCTTCTTAGAGTCTGAAACAACTCAATTTGCGTCAACAGAGAAAATTGATCCATCCCAAGAGTTGAGTGAATCATAAACACTTCTCGTGACGTAGCACCGAGTCTTCAACCCCAAAATGTAGTGCAAAAGAAATGTCTCATTCATTAATTTCAACCACTACTTTCAGCAATTACGACGTTTGTTAGAAGGCATATTGGGATTTTCAGACTCAAGAATGCGTTAGCTTATTAATATGTGATTTGCAACACCGTGCAAAGAAGATCTGGTAGGTATTTAGGGGTTTACCAAGGACATGAATGAGATTCGACACTCACCTTCCCTTCAAACTCCGGCATTCCTTTGTAATACACGTCGAAGTGGTTTGCATTTAACAAACGCACTGAAGCTCCAAAAATTGATGGGTCCAATGCACACTCGCCAGTGCCTGGTTTATCTAATGGCTGGTATCAATACAACCCACGTATACTTATGTCAGTATTAGTAACTATCATGTTACTTAGCAATCTGTAATTGATACTCGGAACCCGCTCAATATTGTTGCGGGAACTTGAGTACAACAACAAGAGTTCGGAAATGCCTAGACAAATTAAGTCTAGCAAAGATAAAAAAACAAGGCACCGTTTCTTAATTGTAAGCCTTTCCAGTAAATTTAGTTTCCCTTTCAAAAAGTATGTCCAATCCCTCGGGTACTAACCAAAGGATGTCCGCGATCATCAAGTATTATGATCTTGCAACCCATAGCCGGCGTGCTAAATAATGACAGGGATTGAGGTTGTAACATGGATCCAGTGACGAACCCCCCTCCAATCTCGGTTCCTCCACAATACTCTATGACAGGCTTATATTTTGCTTGGCTCATCAACCATAAGTAATCGTCCACGTTTGACGCTTCACCAGAGGAACTGAAGCACCTGTCATCACAAAAGCATAGAAATCATTAGGTCTGACAACATGATGCCAAAACTCCACTCAAAAGAGCCAAAACTTATGAGTTCCGCCAGTATAAGGTAAAGGATACTATTTGAGTCAATTTAAGAACTTTCACATATGTAGGAGTGTGCTTTCATTGGGAATTTACTATAAACCTCACTGGAGAGATCACTTTGCGAACAAGAACCGAACTATTTTGAGATCAAATTCTAATAACTCAATGTATGAGTATCTCATCCAATTTGAAAGTGGGAGGTTGAAGACCACCATATAAGTGCCATTAGACAAGCCCATTTCCATTCAAAGATCAATGCCCATAGACATTTAGCCAAGTCATGCTTTCACAACTTGCTAATAAGTCCAACCAAGTGTATAAATAGATCCCTACACTAACAATGGTCAGTATAGGAGATGGGATCAGGTCCCTAACGTTATTAGTGTCATCTACCTGAAGGAAGAGAGGATTTTCACAATTGCAATAATGGATACAGAATGGAAAGTTATCGAAACAAGTATGAATTACCTAAGATGGGACCAGTCGCAGCCACTTACAGCATCAGAGCTCCTCCAAGCTTTTACGATACTTGGAACAAGCCCAAGCATAGTGACTCTGGCATCCTGGCATCACCGATCAGGATTCATTTGCTCTGTTAGAACCCTTCATAAAGTAACGTCTCATCAGGACTTCAGCAATATAAGTTCAGCAGAAAGGGATATATTCAATCCTCCTAGAACAGTCAAACTATTAATTGCACAGTTGATGAACTCTACAACCAGCGATGAGATGGTGTGCAATAATGTGACTAAAGAGATAGTTACCTGTATAAATTTAGCAAAACCGTATCCTAATGGTGCACCGTTGTAGAGGGCTATAGACGCCCGGTTCAAGAGAGCTGCATAAATGAGCCACGGACCCATCATCCAGCCCAAATTTGTAGGCCATGCGACGACGTCCTTGTGCCGGATATCATGATGTGCCCAGGCATCGGCTGCAGCTTTGATGGGAGTTGCATGAGTCCAGGGTATTGCTTTCGGATCGCCTGTTCACAATCAATAGAATCATCAGAAATTATTCCCAGAAGGTATTGAAGTACATTCATTTGCTGAACTTCATTCAGCGCAGAGGAGTCTTGCTTGTTGAAAGGACCACAACTGTAGTTAGACCTCTTCACCTGTTGTTCCTGATGAAAAGAGGATATTGGACGTATCTTCAATATCTAGTGCCACCGCTTCGAACTCATCTGGCCTGCGTCATTAGGTTGAGATCATTACGTGAACTTTCAGTTACGTATAAGAGCTGTTTTTTTATTTTTTAAATAAGACATAGCGGCAGCATTCGGAAAAGAGAAGTACACTAAATCAAGCATGGCTCTTTCTTACTTGAAAAGTAATTCAGTACCTATCCACTGCGGTTGCGAGCTCCAGAAATTTATCCCATGAGATATCGCCTTCACGAAGCGCAACTTTCATAGCTTGGTCACCGGCAGGCAACACGATGGCTCTGGGTCCATTTGCCTCCACAACTCGACTAGCGGTATTGTCACAAGAAAACAAGTCCACAAATGAGTAAGAGCAAATATCATTTGTGGTTACCAGAAACAATGAAGCTTAAAACGGCCCGACGAGACTTATAAAAGGTTACACACGAAAGAAACAAGCGAAGTAGAAGGGGCAGAAGAAGAGAAACAAAAAAACTGTAACCATTTCCCTGAATCTACTTGGAAAATCTAACAACCTAGATTATAATAGTTGTCCTTAATCTATTAAATGGAATTCTAGTCGTTACAATTAACGATGCCAATGAGTTAACATACTTGTACAGTGGATGAGTCCTCTGACCCCGCAGAATTACATCCTGTAATTCAAACATCATATACTTTAGACGTCGATATTTTCAAAACTGCAATATAATCACGTCCTTTAGGACTGATATTCTAATGCTCCGAAATTGAATAGTGCATACCTGTGTGAAGATACCCTTTGCCTTGGAGATCTTCAGACGACTAGCGATCTCAGAAGGGGCAAAGCTGTCAGCTATTGACACCACAGCACACCCAGCAAGCACAACAGCCAAGTAGATCACGACTGCATGCACGTTCATGGGCATGTTGATAGCGATTGCGTCTCCCTTACTGAAACCCGCTTCTTCCAAAGCATTTGCAACTCGGCTGCACATTAAGCAGATATACCAACTTAAGTAAAACTAGTACGTTAGGTATGCTTTTCCCAGTTGCAACATGAGACCTGAAAGAAGCAGCACACATGATCAATTAGACCACCATAAATTTAACTAAGGTCTTACCAGACGCGTTCACGAAGCTCTCCAATTGTCAGGGACCGGATTGGAGAATTATCCTGACCCTCATCTCGCCATAGAATTGCTGCCTCTTGAGCCCTGGATTTGTTATCAATCTGAAGGCAGCATTCAGCAGCATTCAAAACTGCTCCTGGTAACCACCTTCCTCCTGGACAAGGCTCACCCAGAAACGTCGTCTCATCGCTCTTCAGTATATGTGAAGGCCGTTGGTGAAACTTCAGGCTGAGCTCCTCCAAGACGATGTTCCAATAAACCTGTACAATCCCAGGAAAAGTTTTGGTTTAAAATCCGAATAAAAATAAAAATCACTGCAGTTGTTTAACTAAAGCTTACCCTAATCAGCTTTTAATGCTTACCAATAACGAGAAGCTAAAGACGAAGGGCCCCTCCCCATCTTGAGACCCATCTTCAAGTGCTCAAGATGAAGAGCCTTCACAATTGCCAAGTGCTTCATACACTAAGGCCTACACGTCTCCCAAGTGCTTATAAAGTTTGTCTCAGTCTTTCAAATTGGATTTAACAGTTTAGGGCAAGCCTAATCCATTTTTTATACTCATAATTGACACCTTCAATTGAGCAGCTAAAGTAGCTCAAGATCAAGAAGTCATCCCATCTCAAGATCCATCTCCAAGTGCTCGAAATGCAGAGGCCTCCCCATCTCCAAGTGTTTACCATGGGAAGGCCTCCTAATCTCCTAGGCTTATAATATCTTGTCTCCCCATCTTTCAGTTCTGTTTTAACAGTGGAAATGCACTTTTTCTTTTGCAAGAAGAAACTTGTAAAGAAACAAAAGGAAACATGTTACTGACCTCAGGATTCTTGACGGAAAGCTCGTAAAACTTTTGGAAGCTTGCAACAGGGTCATTGTAAGAGACAAGAAGCTCCCCTCCGCGAGCTTGCAATACACGTCCGACGTTCGTTTGCTTCGCCTCCGCCCTTCAACCATCACACAACAAACAAAGACTCGAAATCACGAAACAGAGACTCAAAGTCCAGTATCTTTCACATTTAGGGCTTTCGATCAACTGTGTCACCACTTCTTTTAAAAGCGTCCATGCATGCCCCTCTAGGAGAACACTACTCTAATCTAATGCAAAGAGAGAGAGACCTCAATCCTGTAACAATCAATGAATCACAAGGAAAAGAAGTTGCTAGCGTAACTCGAAAAGAAAGAAGAACGCCATTAGAGATCTTACAATGTGGGAGTCCAAGCGGGAGCAGGTCCCAAAAGCTCACTGTCCCAGTTCCGAAAACAAGAGTGATAAAGCAAGCGATGCAGGGCAAAAGGATGCTCCGGCAACAGAAGCTCCTGCGAGATCCGGCTCCATGGCTCCACTAGACCGTGCGAGGCCTCTACAATTCGTCGCAGGTCGTCGCAAAACTCTACAGCGTCTGATTTTCCAAGCCCTGTGCCTTCGATGTCCGCTACTGTAAGCTCATGCACGCTCTTCTCTCTAGTCTTCGCCATAGCCAGACCTCACGAAAGCATCACAAGCATAAAAAGGAGCCCGCGACGACTCTCCTGTGGCTAATTCCTTCTCTCTTCGACTCGTCTCTTTCAATTTCACAACAACGTAGTGAACTCACAAAACAAGACAAAGAAGCGCAATCTTTGACTGATCGAATTGCTTCGAATTGCTTCCAATCGGAGATTTGGTAAATACCCAAAAGAATCAACTCGATTGATTCCCCTTCGCAATGATCACGCGAGCAACAAAATACGGTTTCGTGCTGTAAGTACAACGCGGCTCTAGGGGAAAGTTATCAATTGGGGATGGAAGTAGACGATCTAGGGGGGTAAGGGATGCGGATTGAGAGGAAGATGAGACGGGGTGGTGCCGATGGGTGACGCTTGAATTATGGATTCCACGTAAGAAACTCTTCGAGGTTATCAGTCCCGCAACAATTGCGTTGGAATGATGACAGAATGCTCACACAGTCACGCTGTTCTTCTTTCGGTTCAACAAAGGCGTCGTCGGCATGGTCTTCGTCGTGAGCTGTGTCGGCAGCGTCCATGAGATGCATACCCGGAGATAACCAACTTGAGCGGTGAATACGCGAAAGCATCGCCACCAGTCTTGAACGGCGCTCAGTGCTTGCCGTACTTGTCTAAGTAGCGCCAAATAGCTCCACACCAATACCCCATTACGGTACAATTTGTGTTGGACCTTCCAGTTACTCTGCAACGAAGTTGCCTTTGAAAAGGGCAGTTTTACAATTAAGGAAAAACAGTCCACTATGCTCAGTATGAGGAGTTTGACATCATCTTGTTGTTGAAAATTTTCAATTTTTTTCCCACGTTAGTACATGTGTGGAGAAACAGCAAGTGCAATTGAAATTAAATTTTTTTGACAAAGCATGAATTCGCTAAGAATTTTGAAGTGTTCAGCCCAAAAGAGTCTGTAGACTACCTCATAACCAACAAAATCTAAATCTGTAAAATGCTCATCTCACTACCTAATACAGTCAAAATATTTTCTATTATGAAAGGCCAAAAAAATCAATTTTCACAATGAACTTCACACTGAAAAATCAGAAGTTTCTAATGAGGTTAGTGTTCACTCCGTTGTTGTCATGTAAGACATGCATTGTGGCCCACATCTCACGTACTCAAAAAAAACCCACAATGGGTCATTTCCTAGGTGACTGCAATGGGTCATTTGACCACAATGGGTTGTTTTACCTCATACTAACTTGATCCATGTAGACTATGGCCACAGTGGATGTGGATGTGGATGCAATGGAAGATACCTGCAAAGAAGGGGAAGAACTTTTGTGAGGCTAAGGAGAAGCAATTATGTTGTTCTTTTTATTGGATGTGCTATTCTATTCATCACATTGACTAAGTAGCTACATGTGAATAACAATTTTTATTTTTATTTTTTAAAGATGAAATCATGTGCTCAATATAAGTAAAAAATTTCATGTTTTTTAGAAAATTTTGTAATCTCTGTAAATTTTTTTATAAAAATAATAAATAATAATAATAAATAACAATAACAATAATAATAAATAATAATTTATTCCAATGCATAATCTTCAAATATGTACGGGATGCTTTCAAATCAATTGTTTACAATGCACACACCTCATATATATTCTTGAAGGGTGGAAAAAATCCTTAAAAAAATAATGAGAATATAAGATTATATAAGAATTCGTATAATAAAATAAAATTAAAAATCCTATAAATATTAATAAGTACATGTATATATAATAAGTATGTATAATGTAAAAGATAAAGCTTTTATTCTTAACCCTTACTAAATTAATTCAAAACTTGTCTTCAAAGTAAGTAGATTCTATTCTTCTACGAGTTTTTTCTTGGAAATGTAAGAATATAAAATTAAAGATTTTAACCTCCATTGATTACAAACCATTTGGGAAAAAAATTGGAAAATAGATTTAGTAAATTTTTAAATAAAAATTACATTTTAAATATAATTCATAAACATTTGATTCATGCCATGTACATGATTCTTGCATTGCACATAATTCATGCGAAAGTTTGAAAACAATATGTTTTGGAAGCAATCTCATTAAATTGATAAAAGAATTGTACATTATTCAAAACATCAACCTTATAACTTTAAAAAAACCCATCAATCTTCTAACTTCCCAAATATATTCTCAATAAAAAAACTCTCTCTATCTCCTTCATTTTGAGGAATAGCCTTTAGTTGTTGGCTTCATAAAGCACCATGGTGGCATTCCCCATGACCTAAGACCCTAGTGGCATTTGAATAATGAGGGCCAATCCAATTTTAACAAGTTATTGTTGGAGAGCATTGGATGGCTATGGCACCACCACATTTCACAGGGTAGTAAGTGCCTTGCCACTTCTTGGTGTCATGGTCAATTGGAGTACAACTAGTAGTGATGCTCTATGTACGATCAAGTCCATAGTACCCATGAAGCCTAATGCATGACACTTTTGTCTCCACGTTTTATCTTAGGGAAAATACAAGAACTATTTATTTGCCATGCATGATAAAATTTGCAAATTTTGAATTCATATTTACAATTAGCAATCCCAAATTAGCTTGGAGAGTTGTACAAAAGAAATTTATCAAATGCAAAATAGTTTTTTTTTCTTACATTCATCCTTAATTGGACCTCCGCATTAGGCTTGTTGGGGTACTATAGATGTGCCCCGTGAATAGTTTGGATGATGAATCCTTGTCACTCAATTTGGTCACATTCATAATATTCTTAATCCTAGAAGAACAAGCGCATGACTACTCATTTCAAGCCACACTATACATCACTTTGTTTGCTACCATTTTGCAACTAGACGTGAATGAAGAATTTTGTATTTCTTATTCAAAAATGAGTTCATATGTCTACTAAAAGTTATAAAATTTTCAATTTCTTTGAAAAAAATTTGAAATCATTGTGAATTTTTTAAGAAACAAATGAAGAAAATTCATATCAAACACAAAATGTACTCAAAAAATTTGAAATCCTCACCATAGATGTATATTATAGTGTATAACATCATGGTATAAACCAAAGTTATCATGTCACTCTAGATTTAGAAAATCAACAAATATGGTTATTGGCCCAAAGTTCATATTTTTTTTAAATCTTAAAATTTAAGAATTTTTCAAAAAATTTAATTGAAGTAAAAAATTATACTGGATAAGCTTCATTTCATTAGTTGGACTCAAATTCAAGAAATATCATTTTTACCACTAAAATTCACATCAAGAGTAAATAGGAAGAAATGACCAAAATACACTACAAAAGTGATATGTGGATTAAGCATCTTTGTCTTTAGAAAAGTCAATAATACCATAATGAAGGAATTTGAAATATTATTCACTTAAAATGTACTCAAATAGACTTTAAAACTCTTTAAAAAATAGATGAAATATTGGGGATTTCCATCTCAAAGTTTTAGGTGAAGTCATCTAAAGGTTTGCATCCTCAACATCATTTCACGGTTATTCTTGTAAGGATGTTGCAAGCCTAAAAGGTGTGATGGATGACTTCACTGTTAATTGTAGGAACAAAAAATGCACTTATTGGTTCAATAATCAATAAGTAATTTGGTGACTATTGTAATTATATGAGGCTTCATCCTTTTAGGGCTAATCAAGTTGGGGAGTTCTTTTCATTCTTTTACGCATAGGGATCCATTTTGGCCAACCTTGATTAGTTTTCATCTAAACCTTGGGAGAATGCAACCCTCCATAACCAATGTAGTCACCGAAATATTTTGATTATTGAACAAATAAGTACATTAATATTTGTTTTTACAATTAACAATGAAGTCATTGGACCTTTTAGGTCTGCAACATCCTTACATGGTTGACTCATTCAACCCCACACATATCTAAAGAATGATACTTAAGTTTGTAGAATCAAAGGGAAGGCTGTCAAATAAGTCTTATAGAATGTTATATTTGCATCCACTGTCTCTAAACCAAAGGGGAGCATCAATAGAAGCTATTCTAAAGAAATTTGAGTGTCTACCTTATTTAGAAAAGTGAGTATGTACTACATGGATAGAGCCTCCCATAGTATAGTTGCTTGTTTGTAATTTGATCACAGTTTCTTGTAATGAAAAAGTACCAAGAAAATTTTATATATAGGTTTTGTTGAGAAGGTGTTTGAATGTCATTGGGAACAAATGAATGAAAAATTGTAGAGATGGAAATGTATCAAAAGTCTTGGCATAGTGATATAAACATAAATTTGCATTGATTTGGAAATTATGCAAATTTACAAATATAAAAATTCAATTCAAGTGAAAATATATTGTTTACTTGTTAAAATATTTTCATAATCTTTCAAATAGTATGAGTGACTTATCAATTTCATCCAATTTCATCTAAAATTCATCCCAATATGGCAATATTTACACCAATGTGACCATATTCATCCAAAATTCATCCCATTGGTGTGAAGGGATCTTTGATTGTTCTAACAAATTTGTACTAAATTAATTAATTTGAGCTCCCTTGACTAGTGCTAAACTACATTAGGCTATAAGTAGTTGAAAATGCATCCCTAGTATAAAGCCATTCCTTGGAGTGTTGATTGTCTTTTAAATGATGTATTTAATATTTTTAACCAATTTCAGTACTAGTTATCATAAAAAAATTCAAGCCATAGTACTTACAATTCAATTTGCAAAATTTTCACAATCAATTCTAACAAAATAACAAAATAAAAAAATAAATCATGGTATAGTATACATAAAAGATTTTCATTAGACCTCCAAGTCCTCAAACATATGATTATTTCATTCCTTCGTCTCTTAGATGTTGAATCTAAAAAAGCATTATAAATTACATATGAAAAAGCAAAAATCTTGACATAACAAGCTTCAAATTTAAACAAACATCACAAGGAAAAAAAATATTAAAGCAATCCATATCTTAACTTTGAAAAAGAATTAATAATTTGAATAATTATTATTGAAGCTACTTGTTTTTGCTCATTTTTGTTAATTAGAAGATTGTAAAGTGAGCAAAGTAAAATAATTCAACTAAACATGATTTTTGCACCAACCATGGTAAAGGTTTTCTTGTTATCTCAAAGTTGTAGCTTTTACTTGTAGAATCTAATTTAAAGTGATTCCAAGTGTGCCCAAGTAATATCATTCCAAATTTAAGCGAAATGATAAGAGCCTATTTTATACATAAAGAATATATACCAAAATTATCCCTTTCTCAATTGCATCTTTTATATACAATGGGGATGAATTAGGAATTTGAAGATGCCTTTAGAATAATAACAGTCAAACTATGCAATATCAATACCCATATTAGAATTGCATAGTTTATTATTCTTTGAGAAATCATAACTTTCAAAGTTTAATTTATTCTAAATCATAATCATAATATGTGTCTCTTGTTCAAGGATTGAAGCTTTAGAAGTTGCATTTATGATCACATGGTAGTTTGTGAGCAATAGTTGAAGCAACTAGAAGCAACTAGAGGCAAAAAAGGAATACGATACAATGGTATTTATCTCGAAGGAGATAAGTAAACGAAAAACTAAGTACTTTGCCATTTCATTCAAGCATAGATCTAATATTTGAAATCTCCATTTTCACAAAGTAAATGCATTTGTATCTTAAGGAAATATTATTAATTTGTACAAAAGGCTCCTTTAAATGCTTTACCAAAGGTTGAATTCAACTATATGTGAAGTGTAGAGATAGTACATTCCTACCAAACACTTATTTTTTAAGAATGCAAATTTGAAGGATGCTAAATCTAAAAATATTTTGTAGGATTTTCTTTCCAAATAAAAAAAATTGAAAAAAAAGAATCCAATAATTTTGACCTATATTAAATATAACTTATTGCCAATCTTACCTAGAGCAACAATATTCTTAGGACAAATTCATAACATTAACCAATTAATTGCACACAAATTCATAGGTTACACAAAATGCATACAATACTTCTAGCTAACACAAAATGCTTAGAAGTCATGCATTGAAAATGATTGCTATAAATTACTAGCCATACAATTATAAAAGATTCTCCATACATGTATGAATTACAAGTCTAAACTCCAAATACACCCTCATTTCATTGCTAAATAATGTTATGGATATCTCTTTCCAAATCAAAATTGAGATTTTTGCAACTAGCTCAAGTAGAAAGGAGGTCCTAAAGTTGCAAGCACCATGCCGCAAATTACTCTATAATAAATTGTTGATGATACTGCCAACATTTTCCATACTACGAAGTATCGAGCTTCTCAAAAGCTTTCGACTACTTCTCTTAGTGTACATATCTGCTACTAATCCTTTCATGATGGAATACGTACTTTGAGTATAATGAGAATTATGTCTAGTGGTTGCAAGTCAACATATAATTCCAAAGAAGGAAGAGTTACAAGAGAAAGTCTACCTATTTGAGTTCATGCTATTTGACATCTTACACCTATCATAAGCATAGAGTCTTCTAGATTTCCACACGTCATGGCCCCGTCAATCGGATGCAAGACATGAGATCCATGTTCATATTCTATTGTAACATACTAACTGTACAGTACAACTTGATTCTATCACAATATCACAGGTAATCGAAAAGACTTAGGGTGACCAACTAGGAAGCTTGCGGATGGCGGTGTTCATTTCCAATTGAATTGCCTCACGCTCCACCGCGTCCCACCATTCGTCATCTTCCTCCAAGGTCGAATCACCATGCTTGATTGATGGAATACTTTGCTCATTTGTCTCTCCGAAAGTGTTGGAGTTAGCATCTTCTGGACTAGTTAGAACCTGGCTCTGGTGTCACAAAAGGACGATCAGGGCACGCGGAAAGATGGTCTAGAACCTGAAGCTAAATAAGTTTTTGAGAAGTCTTAGTTATTGCAAATGAACTAATCAGGACTTGTGCTATCGAAACCATACGTGGCAGAGTAAGATATACTTGAATCCTAAAGCTGCCATTTGCAGACACGAGTTCACAACACATCTTCAAAACAAACAGTTTGGTCAGTTTTGTTTGAAAGTGCTTGAGGTGTAAGATCCTTGTATCAACCTGATTGCTGAACAACGATCGTTGAGACGATCGTTGAGACAAGCATTCAACATTCTCTGCAGTTGACACGACCTCACCCCACCAAGCTTCATCTTCATCACGTTCAAGGACATCTTGCGAATCCACTTCTTCTGGCTTCAGGGTCTCGTTCATTACAACAACTCCAGCTGTAGATAATGGAAATTCTGGTGGGATTGTGTGACGCGGTATGGGCTTCAATGGTGACTTATAACCTGATAAAACAAGGCAACAGCTATAGCACCGGACGCAAGCATTTGTTCAAGTCCGTGAAATTACTGTAAAAGAAACTGCTTTTATCTTTAACAATGGTGGAAAGCTTACTGTCAGCTAAACACATAATCAACAACAATGAAATCACCATACACATGTCGGGACTCAAGCATACCTCGACAATCAGGATCATGGCACTTTTGATAGTAACCTGCTGTCCGAAAATCAACGATGTACATCACTGCGATTCACAAGCCAAGCATCCCAGACTTCATTTATCCCAGACTCACTATTCTAACCAATCATAAACACAACAAAGCAATCAAAACCAAAGGTTGCACCAAACGACTGTTTACTCAAGTGCTAACCACTGTTGCTCTTGTGTGGTCTTCCAATTTTCTCGCAGAATCGGTTACCAGATATGTTGTAAAGAACTACCCCATAATCTGCAAAATAGTACCAACTTCGAATCTTTCCTGCACAACATGAACATCATTAAATCAGTTCAGACATTGTGGATAACACAAGGGTGCTGCACACTACGAATATGTATATGAGAAAGGTCGAAAGAATGTTTGTACTTATCTCATAAAATTGAATGATAACCTATTTTCAAACATTTTCCGACAATGCTGGGAAAGTTTGAGTAGGCCAGACCACATACCTTGTACATCCCCAGTGCGGGCAATGGCCTCAATAAAATCCTCCAGCGAAGGAAAAGGAGATTTCCCATAATTACTGGTCCACCCTTTACCTGGTTGGCCAACTCGATCAGCTTTCCAGGTATCGAAGTCCATAATGCCTCCCTGACGTGGAAATATTTAGAGAACACCAAATAGGTCGAATCGAATGAATAATAAGAAAGGAACTAGAACCTAAAAGAACGGCTTTAAAATTTATGCACGACTCCCCCATCCCCACACTTTTCAACCCAAATAGTAAGCTCCCTCTTCCACTTGCAATCAGAATTGAAATACAGAAAGTGAAACTCAAAATTTGTGGTATTTGAATGGAACCTTAGTTCTGAATGTAAGTAATTGTTGGCAACCTTTCTTCATGTTGCAAATCAAGGAATCCAGAAAGACTTCCCGCTCACTCTGTCACATCGAAAACCATACTGCTTCTTTGAGAGCTGCTGAATATTTCAAAGTAATTTAGTACTAAATGAGGACTCTCGAAAACTTAGGTGAATCTGATGAGCGTTCGTTTTCTATTGTGTTAAATTCGAACGTTCTTAACCTTCGCTAACTTTTACTACAATTGCACCATATCCAATCATTAAAACCAAGGATTCTCGTAGAGTTCCCAGCGGAAATGAGAAACGACAGACATTTGAAGGGAAGACAAACTAACCAACTTAGAAGACCTAAAGCGGTACGTGGGCAGAAGAAGTGAAGATTTTCCAGCCTTGCTAGAGAAGGGCAATCTGAATCCTCGATTTCTTGAGTAGACTCCCACATCAACAAAAATCTGAGTTTGGTGGGAAGCCCGGGATTCGCCTAGAAGAACAAACATTTTGCCCACTTCGTCGTCGGCTTCCCTCAAGTCGTTGCTTCTCTTACAGATCTGTAATGCACACCCGTAATCAGTAGAAAGGGACAAAATGCTTAACGAATTAGAGGCAAGAACCCAACACAGTTCAGTTTTCGAGGTTTGCGCCTTTACAATTGAGAGAGAAACCAACAGATCCCCCATTCCTCACCTATATGCAGATGCTTATAGCAATGATGAACTATTTCACAGAGCTAATTCGAGTGTCAAGTCTTAAATATACACTGTTTCTGCTGATGCATAAGCCGCATTAAATGTACATTCATTAAATTCTTGGTGTGGCTGAAAGATTACATAACAGAACTCCAGATCGCAAAGTTTGAAATGCGGAATTTTCAACCATACCTATCCACGAATGCGCCTGCGTGTGAATTGTCTTTGAAGGCAGCTCCAGGAATATGAATGACTAGGTGCCGAGAGAACTTTTCTGCAGATTCCAATAAAAAATGAAGACCATCAAGAGCATCTCTATCAGCTAATACAATATCGCAGTCTGCTCTAGTAACAGAGGCAGACAAAACTTCAGACAAAAAGTCATCCCCAGGGTGCACTGTCATGAAAATCAACAAGCCTTCTTGTCGAGACAGAGTCACTAAGGTGAACGGACGTCAAATTTTATGTAATCAATAACCAGAATAATATCCATGCACTCCCTCTTGGGTCAAATAAATGTGATACTGCACAGCCGATACTGTAATAGCTAACCCAGAATTGGCATCTTGAGCATTTCTTGACAGAACGGTAGTTCACAAGATGCTGAAACTGATTTACAAGCAAGTCTGAAACAGGCATTGCATGTCACTCATACCTGCTGTTGATGAATCAAGCTCCAGAGTCCAGGATGGATCATAATGGATGCTGAAAATATCAAAAAGAGTGCGACCTGTAATTGAAAGCAGTGTGTCTACCATAACTTCCCCATTAGCTTCCAAGTTAGCAAGACGGTTGAATTCTAGATCGAAGTAGAGATGACAAGGTCTGCCCTGCCAAGTGAAGCCAACTTGCTTATTATCTAGCTTCTAATATGGCAAATGACTTCAAATTTAGCCCTGATTTCCTTCCAATGGTCATTAATGCTGGAGTGAACCAATATGGCAAATGAAGACCGCTACCAAGGAACACTGTCCAGAGCGGAAGGAATGACATCGATCGGTATAAGCAGTGTATGTTTCCTCAAGAAGGGAATAGTAGTTGATATTACCTGGCGAATAATCTCGTAGTGATGCTTATATCCTGATCGCAGTTTGCCGTACCTGATAACTTTGAAGACACGGGCTGTCTCTCTTTTGCTTGCAAAAATCCCAAATTATCAATTCCGACAAATCTGTCTCACTGGATTATCACGATGACTCTACCGTTAAGAGATAGATCATGTATAAAGAAGTTCATTGATAAAAATGACCATAAAGTGGCCAAGAAAATTAGCACGATTATATATAGCAACAAAATTACCTTCGCCAAAACTCGTTATACGTGGTTGAGAGAAATCGACGCTGTCCAGTCACATGATCTTGATACTGAAATACTGCAAGATTCAGGTCTTCATGACTGTCGGTAAATTGAAGTGCTTGATCTTGCCTTGGAAACGTTGCCCAGATAGCCTCCCTGATTATGGTGCAAACACAGTCGCAGTTGAATTTTTAACTTGAAAGTCGCAGCAGAATTTTTAATGGCAACAACGTGTACTTGTCTAAGATAGATCTACCACATTGACAGTGCGAATTTCAATCCAACTGTTTCCTACAAAAGAATATTCTGATTGCATTTTATCGTCGTTTAATACCATGATTTCATGAGATACCTTGCAATTGGTGTACTTTTCGAAGCAAGATCGTTCTGGATCTCGTTGAGGAGACGGTCAATTTGAGGAGGTCGCTGTGCAGGTTTACCAGCAGCTGAGCCATAGAATACTCCTGGCGACACTTCACTTCCTCCCCTTCCTACGCTAAACTGCTCGAACACAGGGATTTTGTTATCCTCTGGCGCTGCACAAAGCAGAACAAAAAGATGTCATTACAAAGTAGTAGGTTTCGACACACAACCATTCCAACAAACAACCATAAAAAGGTGAAAAAAAGTAATAAAAAATTATAACAGCATCTGATTAGCTCTGGTGAGATAAATAAAATCGGAGGTCCTGGGATCAATACTTGCTCGTGCAGGAGGTCTCGAACTCAAGGGTTGCATATTGCTCCGTATTGATGACCTCTCTCACAGTTGGAACCGGGGTATAAGGAGACGCCGAATCTCTAATTTCCGACTGACTAGAGTCAGGAAGTACTGATCGTCGTCTTCTGTGATCTCTGGAGCCTAATATACCAAGCGCAACATGAAAGAGACATAAGTTATGAAGAGCTGCTCTAATGGAAACAATCGCTTCTAAAGTCAGGCTTAACATTTTCAGGACACGTCTTGAGAAATAATTACATCAGAGTTACTGGAAACAGAATGAAGCCGTATTAATCGGTTCTCCGACTTCTGGTTCAGTAATATCTGAATGTTTTCTAATCCTTGTGTGTGTACTCACAGCATATGAACAGACACTCTCTCAAAACAGTCTTCCGGAAAAACCGTAGTCTAGAGCCATCCAGAACGCAACTCAAAAATGGAATAAAACGGAAGACTTCGTTTCTTGCAACCCTGAATTATATGACTTGAGGAGGCTTGAAGAGCAACTTACTTGAAGAAGGAGATGCACGCAACATCCCACGCTTCTGTGTTTCGTCATCATGACCCCCGGCCATTTCAACCAACGACACCAGCCCGAAATACGCACTGTGTCAGAAACAGATCTGCTCACAATGCATAATGTGATTGCGTTAAGCACTTCCTCGTCTTCACGATTGAGCAGAGTACTGTGTGATGGCCATAAGTTAATTCTCTTGCCTAGCCCCGCATTACCGGTAGTGCATAAGTCAGACTGGCTTATTGTGCTAATCGTTCAAAAGAAAATCTCTAAAGAGAAAAGCCATTCTGAACGTCGGTAGGTTCTTCAGCCACAGATGCTCACAGGCTCAATTAATGTAGGAATCCACAGGAAGGTCCATGGTCAGAAGGATTGAGATAGAATTCTACTTCAATGCAGTTTCAGTGAAGCTGAGAATCGAAGTTCCCAATCAAACAGAAAAGAGATGAAACAATAATCAACAAATTTCACAGTTGAAGAATACTCTTGATTGAGAACGATGAACTCCATAGCCATGGACACCTCGACGGAGAACCCGTAGGCCATAGCCGCACTGAGAATTTGCAAAATTCGAAATTCAAAGTCATTCAAACTTTTAAGAAATGTTTATATTCCCGCCACACCAAAATAGGAATTTGGGAAGATTTGGTTTTCATTCAATTTTTTTCTAACATCAAAATGTGGTCTCGACATTGTATAACCATCAATGGTATTCCCTTCCATTGGAAGACATTATCCTTTCTTAGATATTTGGGAGGAGTATAGTTATAAATTATAAGAATTGTGATCGGCTTATTGTTTGGACTTCAAAAAGAGTAGGCATATAATACATTTTTTTTCATTGTAGGGGGGGGGGGGTCATTTTCGATAAAGGGCTCCTACCTCACAAACAATGTTATAGAGCTTTAAAAGTACTTAGAGGTTTAGAATAACTTATCATAGCAATGTCTCAGATAATGTAAATTGAGAGCCTTGTTATAGAAAACAACGTATGTCATAAAGTATATATCTTTTCTACAACAATGCTTTAAATTGGAGATAATCAACATACTCTAAAAAAATGCTATAATTTTGGATGATATGAAGATACAAAAATATCATGAGATAATGTGTGTATCTAAAAATAGAAAGTTGGAAATGATTATGGATTATAATGCACCTACTTACAACCTACAACTTTTAAAGTTTTAGTTAGATGAAAAAACTCACAAATACTGATTTATAAAAGTATGGACTAATCTCGTAAAGATATAGATTATCATTACAAATTGTCAAGTGGAAAAATAAGAATTTTGGAGTAAAATTCTAATAGAACTTCTAATTGTTTTTTATTCAATTATCAATAATTTTGATACTCAATGAAGCATGCAACCAATTCTAATATTAACATGTTGAAAACCCTTGGAGTATTAAAAAAATCCTTAAAATTCTAAATTTTATGAACACATTCTCACTACAATAAAATACATTACAAATTTATAATCATAATAGCCAAATTTGCAAATATAGAATTTACACAATTCAATAATCATCAAAAGAAATCAAAACATGTTACTTAGTAATATGTTTTCAAGGTGTTTAAAAATTATAGAATCTTTTTCAGATTTTTATGAGCTTAAAAGTGTAAAATGAAGGGGAATTTGTTTTTCATGATTCAAGACATGAGCCCTATCCTTTCAACATAAAAATGTATATGAAAAAAGGTTTTAAAGGGGGATTCTATTTGGACTAAATAGTAGGTATGAAAATTATTGTTTCAAGGAAAGTCAAGTGATGATATATAAGACTTTATCTAGTTTATCTTATGTAAAATTTACTTTAATACCGTATACTTTTTTATGTTTGTATTGATTGTTTTTGTCTTTTGGAACGTTATGTAGATTTGTCAATATATATTATATAGAGAGAGACAATCACGTAATTATACACCTAGGATTTTTTATTCATTATAATTTGATTAGTAAAGAAAATTATTAGAGAACTTTGAATTGTAAACAAAGATTAATCAACATAAATTTAAAAAATTGTATGGAATTCAAATTCAATTTTTCAACATTTTCTAGAAAAAAAATTTAGGAAGAGCATATCATTTGTTACAACATTTTAAACATTGAAATGAATATTCTCAATTATGAAACAAATTTGTTAGTAATTTCAATGTATGGCTTGTCTTTTGTCCATTCTTGAGAATACTATAATGTGATTATGTAATTAAGTTATTAGTACCCTTCAACATAAATAAATCATCAATATCAAGTGAAGTCCAATGACATGGGCGAAAACCTTTTTCGACAAATGACCAAACAAATTAGTTTCCAACTTTTGACACTATAACTATGCAATCAGCATGTTTAGAATATGGAAGATTTTATAGCATGAATGACTAAAAGGTTATTAAATACTCCCTTTACTTCTAAATAATATCAATTTTTTCTTTGTAAATCACAAGGAAAACATTGGTATTGTTTGGAAACATAGGGAGTATTCAAATCTACCTATATATAAGTAGTTTTGATATCACAAAAATGAGAAACATTTTTATTGTGCATGATAACTATTGACATGAAACCTAAAACCCTAAATCCTAAATGTAATGTAACGTAATGTAACCCTAATTGTAATATTAAGTTTATGTTTCCAGAAATAATTCCAAAGTCTCAATTGGCATTTTCAACTATAAATTGTGTTGTTCATATGAAGAAATAAGATGTAATGGCTCCTTTAGAAAGACCCTAGATGTTCATCTATGCATTTTTCCATATCTACATTTGTTCAACAAATACATCTAAACCAAAAATAAGAAAAAAAAGGACAAAAATGGAGAGGCATGAAAAGCTTTTGAACAAGAAGTGGTTTAGGAATTTGATAGTAGAGTTGCATTAATTGTGAACATCCTTAAATACAAATTTTGAAACCTGAATATGTGCTTAAACTATGATGACATCCAAATCAAATTTAAGAAGTGCAAGATCAATCACAATTCAAAAAATCTCAAACCCTAAGTGACCTAATTTTGCATAATGAAGGAATTAATACCAACACGTTTTAGTTGGTGTTTTGATTTTGTAGCAATAAGTATGTCCAGCTTGTTTGCTTGATTTTGGAAATCAAGCAAATGTGGATTAAGTGCTTGTATGTTAGATGAGGTTGGTCACTCTCGCATTGTGTCTCTTGCAATTTTGTTCTATGCCATGTACTAATAAGTTCAAGCAAGGTTTAAATAGATGAATTGTTGTTAATAACAAAACTTGGTATAGAGGCAAGAACAAGTCTTTGAATGGTTTCTATTGTAGTTTTAATAACAAGAATCCTCTACTTTCCCTTTTATGAACTATTTTTTGGTTCATAGCTTCATTACATCATGATATTATTAGTACAAGAGTACCCCACCCATTCCTATCACCCTCCATTTTGGCAATTTAGGGTGCTCCATTTCCGTGCAGGTAGAAATGAATAAATAATCAGTTATAGTGCAGTTGTGGCACAAGTGCAGCACATTATGATTGGCTACAAGACTCTTGATATTACAGCCCTTGGTTGAAAATAGGATGACCTATATGATCAGTATGGAATGAATAGGATCTAGAAATTTAGAATATCCATGGAGATTGGGAATTACAATACCTCATCTCCAAATCATATGGTGGAAGATAAATCACCAAATTGAAATCCCCTGTACAGTAGAGTGGGTTTAGAAAAAGCTCTGAGCAATGCAGTGAATAAATTTTCCAGGCTACTGATTCATGCAGGTCACAAGCTTTTCTTGTACTTTATTGGAAAACTGGAAAACTGCTATTGATTCTTTTGAGCACATAGGATCACACTACTTGCAAGGAATGCGCGAATGTTTCCTGATAGTTGAAGTTTTTCCATTGAATGTGTGGTTCTGGGACGCTATATAGCAGAGGAGTTTTGAGTGCAGGCACCCATCATCACCAAGACTTCATCCAAAACACCACTGATACGAAAGAAGATGATAGTGTAGAGCTTGCAATGATCTAGATGTTGGATTGTATGCAACTCACTACTGACAATGAGTAGCTCACAAGCACTGACACTGGTTCAGTTGCTTTCCTTTGTGAGTTACATATTTGGCCTTGCATAGCCTTTGTTCACAACCCACGAAATTGCAATTTTTGTGCTCATGATGAGCACTTCAATTTGAGAATTGACCTTTCCACGTGAAGAGCTTCACAAGTATTGCTAGGTAGAACCGTTCATTTGTTCTATGATGCTGGAGTAACAACCTCTCTGCCTCTATGGCATGATGAGAAGCTACAAGACAGAGATGATATGAAGGATTTTGGAAGTCCAAAATGATGATCAAGAGAGTTCTACAGCATATATTTGACAGGTGCTATGTATGAAAAATCAGTTGTTGTCACAGGTGTCAAAAAAAAAGAGGAACTGGCTATGCAGATAGACGTTACAGCTTTGGCAGCACAATACATTGAAATCTATCTAAGCTAACAAAAGCTAGGGGAGCAACAGAGCAGTAAGATAGCTGGGTTTCCAAAAATGTCTGCTTCTTATGTTTTTGTTCCATACTACTAGTGGAGTTGCTACTGAAATTCAATCTGACTTGTGTATTCCAAAGCAAGTCCTAGAAATGTATGCATATTCAGTGTAGATTTGCTCACATGTTTGTGACTGCTAATGTAGGGATTTCCACTCAGTTAGTATAAGGATTGAATCCAACTTGTAAGGACTGAAAACAGTTTATAACAATCTACAGAAACCAACTCTATGATTATAACCATATTGCCAACTCAAAGAAAAACTACTGCAGGTTGCGCACTATGGTTGATGTGCAAAAAATTTCTGTAAAAATTTGTCATGTATCATGCCTGTGACCTGCTGATCATTGTGAGTGCTCTTTTTTTATTATCAAAACATAATGCTTCAAAACAATACAAAATAACAGAAACTGTGCCCAATGTAATGTGAGTTGTATTGAAACTAAAACTCAGTAGTGGGAGTCACAGCTGGATGATAGAGTGAGTTTTCAAAAAACTGGATTTTAGTCTTGGGGTTTTCCTTTTGAGAAGAGTCACATAATGCAACTGAAACTTCTATCCCAGTTTCTGGATTTGGATCTTTGACTTTGGGTTTCAGGGTTTAAGGTTTAAATTGGCGACATGTAGCAGGAGTTGATACATTGATGGCTTGTCCTCATGGTTAATCGAATCAAAAGGATACACGTGAAGTGTTGAAGCTCTGAAGGAATGAAACTTCATTTTTGAAATGATTTATAATTCTTCAGAGTTGCCAATTGGTCATGGATGCAGAACTGTAATAAAAAATAAGCATTGTCTGTAAATGATTAAGCATTAAAGGTAGCAAAAAACATATTTCAAATTTCATTAGGTGAATAAAATGTTTCAATGAATCATTTCATATACCATAAACTCACCGCAAATACGTGTTGGATTTCATAAGTGTACAAAAACTCCGGCTTGTGCACTTTTCATATGCCATGGGTGCTTTTAACAGAGTTGGTGTTTGAATAAAATCTTGTTTCATTCACCTTATTACTTTCTGTCCATTTTTTGTGTCTTGTAGTCTTGTACAGGGTGTCAAGATTTCAACCTAAAATTTTCATCCTAAAATAAAGCATATACATCTAAACCAAAATTTAAGTTTAGCATTGAACCCCTAAATTAAATGCCAGTCTGGATGCCTCACCAGTGGAAAACATGTCTACATAGACTAAGTTGTAAGACCCACACTTGGTTGCTAACATAGCACTTCCAAAATGTTGACTACAAGATGAGGCCAACGATGAAGACAATATATAAGTTACTCATCCGTCACCATCAAGAACAAATATATGGCATGGATTCATTCTCACTAAGGTAGGAGGTTTTAAAAGCACATAGGCTCTAAAATCATCCACCTCCTCAAATGTATACTATTTTTACATGCTGCTTTTTTTAGCCTTCAGCAATGTACAAAAAGTGTACATTTTAGGTCGTCGGCGATTACAAAGCCCTATATCATGTCAACTTCAAAATTTTGTAACAAATTCCACAAAGCTTCAAAAAATATGATACCACTTGGGTTAGATGCCAATTCCACTTGCCTTTCAAAGGAAAATTTAGTGAAAAACATTTCAATGAGCTTCACCTCCTGAAAATTCAGTTTCGGCTCTTAGGTGGGCAAATTATGGACCTCCTACCTGAACTCAGCAATGGCAGCGCTGGTGAAATATCAGCACCAACTGCACAAATGCACCCCGCTTCAACCACCGGCACTAACCCAATTTGAACAAACACTAAAGGTATGTCCCCACTTGGCGTTTGGTAACATTGGTTTTTAAAAGATAATACTCTGCACAAAGACCAGCATGCCTGTATTTTATGGAGACGCATTTATTGCATTGGTTCGGTGAAAATTGATTCTAAAGAATTTATCCAGCATTCAGATATGAAACCATAACATTCAACAACCTTCACAGAAGTTACCTTCTCCTCTCCAGAGTTCTCATCCATCCATCTCTACAAAACGAAGAATACTTCAATATCAATGTCCTTTGACCATCTTCCCGAAAAAAAATTTGATGACAAAGTGAAGGGATTGCTTCTCGGACATTTGTGGGTTGTAGGAAGGGGATGTCATATTTATATTGAAATCAATTGACCATCATGAAACTTCAAAGGTTATGGGATAATTTGAAATTGAGAGCTTCACCACTCATTGTGAAAATGTAGGAATTATGTTTGAAGTAGAATTTTAGACCTCATTTAGGCATAGTATTATTAATTTTTTCAGAAAATTTTGAATTAATAGAAGTTAACAAATCAAGTTAACTTCCATCTTCAAAAACCCGTTTGTAATTTTGAGTCTCCAATCAAAAGGTATGATCAAATTTTTGAGTAGGGTTGAAAGGGACATTTTCTTGGACATTTTCAAACATCCTCTCTGATTTTTGTGCCTAACTTTTGATTAGAGGATCAAAATTACAAAATAATCTTTGGAGATAGAAGTTGACTTGATTTATCAACTTCTAAAAATTCAAGGTTTTTTGAAAAAAATTATTCTACTATGCCTAAATGAGGTTTGAAATTCTACTTCAAACATAATTCTTGCTTTTGCTTTTGGCTTAACTATGAGTGGTTGGGTACTCCTAATTCTCATTCAAATATCCCACATGGTTTGTTTTACTTACTACCACCCCATATGTACATAAAAAGCTTGTATTCATCCCGTAGATCAATATTTGAGTGTGTCTCTTCAATTCAAGTCGCAATGCTCTTTGGATGAAAGCCACCACTCTTTCCTGATCGCCCATTTGAGGTCCCTTTAATGAAGACCAGTGTGCACTTCCTGAAATCCACATTTTCAAGAAATTCAGAAGCTTTAATTACAGGTGATTTTAGTAGTGGTGGACCAGAGTTTGCAGATGATTTATGGTGGACCAGAGTTTGTAGATGATTTAATAGTCTTTGTACTGCTCTTACCTTGATGCCACATCATGCGCCAAGTTGGTTTGGTGAATACCAAGCAACGCAGGTGCAAATGCGCTGTAAATTCTTCACATAATACTGCTGCCTAAGAACCCTGCTAAGACCAAGTGTGGACGTACATTAAGCTTACTGCTGTCTTGGAAACTTCTGTCGGTAGTTAACAGTAAGAGCAGCCCCACAGCAACACTGTAAACTAAGGTTCTTCATCACTGATCTTTTAATAGTAAGGAATGTCCTCCATTGATTTGCCTCATAGTGTTGCTTCAGCGTGTTGTTGTGGGGCTACTCTAAGTGATCTATGATATCTTTCTCACTTTCTAGGCTTTGAGGCACTTGCCACTTGGTGATATGACATAAGTATTTGTGCTTTGAGCTATAGCCATATGTGCTTGCCGGTTGGCTCATTGATGCACCTATTATTTTTTACTAAGGTGGAAGTACCCAAAACCAATAGTGTATCTAATGGCATCACTTTTTACAGGTGGTAGTCATTTTAGAACTTAAATGTAGGTAGAGCACAGATAGTTTATTGTTTGTTGACCAAAATGATAAGTTGTCTTAGTTCACTTATATTTAATTGTTAGAATCATTGTCCTACCTAGAAAATGATACCATTGGTCTTTGTGTGTTCCTACAATAGACATCTTTTATCAAATTTCAACAATGGTGGGGTTCTTGTTATCTACAATCTTGTCTACAACCAACCTAGCATAATTGATAGAACTAAGGTACAAAATTTATAATAAAAGTGGTCGGGTTCTTAAAGTGTCTTCTACCATAGAGGTACATTTTGCTTTTTCATTGCATCAAAAATGTACAAATAGTGTACAATTCAAGATGTAAATGCTTTTAGTGACTATTGCATTTCAACTTCAAAAATTTATAACTAATTTCACAAAGCTCCCAAAAAATATGAAACGACTTGGATTGAATGACAATTCCATTTCTTTTTTCAAGGAGAATTTGTGAATAATTTGTGAAAATATCCATCCTCCAAAAATTAATCTCCAACTCTTAAATGGGTACTTTATGGGCCTCCTTGACTTGGTAGAACTATTCCAATATACTATAACATACTCTTTGGTCTTTTATCATGACAATCAATGAATCAATTTTGGTTGTCACAATTCATATTAATGAATTGTGAGATAAGAACCAATAGATTAAGAGATTCGCTTAACTTTGAAATGCTACAAAGGCCAAAAAATGGTCAATTGATGACTTTCAAGATAACCATATAGGAACAAAGAATGCACCTAATATTGGTCTATAAATTGGATCATTCATGACAAAGTACCTTGGTGATAGGCTTCCTCCTTTTAGAGTTAATTAACAACCAAAAGATTCCATCATCTAAGGTAGGCTATCAAAGCTAAGTTTTCAAATCCCTAGTTTTCTCCTCACTTTAAAAAAAACAAAAGAAATTTTCAAAATTTTAATCATCTTCTAAACCTTGCCCATACCTTGTTGCCCCTTATTGATAAATAATAGGATCCAATGTCATTACCGTCTTTGTAGTATTCTTTTCCCACCTTTGTAAGATTTAATGATTCCATTCACTACATCTACTTTCCTATTCTAGTGTCCATCATTGAATATTGTATTCTCTTTCTTTTTTTTTCCTTTTTGACAAGTTCACAAACAATATGTAAATCGATGAATCACCACTCACCAAATGTGCTAGAATGCCATTTAATAAAATCATGAATCGAACCCTCCCCTAGCCACCCATTCCCAAACATCCAAAGAAATGTCACTTAGAGCAACTCCAATGTGGAGACGGGAAGAGACGTTGAAAAGTGTTAGGATAGGGCTTGTTGCCGGATTAGAAGGCAGGCTAGGCCTCTCATGAGCCTACAACTTGTTGCATCTACCTCAATGTAGCAACAAGATGAGGTCCAACAAACACGACGCTATAGGAGTGTTTTTTTTAAGTTTAAATTGAATCTCTAGCACTTTTCAACACACTTTAGATGAGGTGTTCAGATTTGCGTGTTGTGGTTAGCTTTTGAGAGTATTGTTCCTTGGCAAATCGCATCAATATACAAAGCAGGGGCTCTCATCTGACGAGCCCTCCAAAATACTGCTCGCTACAACGGTTGCATTGGGGTGATGTTTTCTTGGTAAAATACCTATACGAGACCCGTTTGCACAGTTGCCGTGCTTCTGAACGAGCTGCATTGGAGCTGCTCTCATTACAGCAAACAAATCCAAAATGGTGTGCGCTTAGGTGTGCGCTTAGAGCCGGCTTACATGTGCAGTCGAGGGTCGGTGAACCTCACCAATGATTACCTTAGTGGGACGCAAGTCCATTTTTTCTGGAGTCCCGATCCCACCAATCATCACTGCATCCGTGAGCTTCACGCGCCAGCCCCCCGCTGCACATGTAAGCCACCGGCGCGCTCTCATGATCTCTCATTTCTGACGTCGCTGCATGTGACTCGCGTGCACGTCAAATTCGAGGTCATACAGTAAGTTAATTAAGTGGGGTGTCTGTTCCTCAATAAATTACCATACTTCCTGCAAGAAATCAGCCCAGTTCTAATTTTCAGAACCAGAGCAAGTGATCGAATGGAACAACCCTCTGCACTGCGAGAATTGCCACGTCGAATCCGTGGTCATGTATACAGTAAGTTAGGTGGGGTGTCTGTTCCTCAGTACTGAGATACCTTACTTCTTGCAAGAAATTAATTAATCAGCCCATTTTCAATTTTCAGAACCCGCAAGGGAAAGGAACAACCCACTGCCGCTGCGAGAATTGCCACGTCAAATCCGAGGTCATATATAAGTTAAGTAAGTTAAGTGGGGCGCCTGCCCGGGTGCCTGTTCCTGCATAAGACACCTTACTTCTTGCAAGAAATGAGCGCATTTTTAATTTTCCGAGAACCCGAGCAAGTGAGTTGAACAAGCCTCTGCCGCTAGCTGTGAGAAATTGCCACTTCAAATCCGAGGTCATACGGTAAGTGCCTGTTCCTCAATGAGATACCTTACTTCTTGCAAGAAATCAGCGCATTTTTTAATATTCAGAACCCGAGCACTGAAGTGAACGCAACAACCCTCTGCCGCTGCGAGAATTGCGTGGGACGCCGTGGGACCGTGGGCACCATCCCCTTTTTCCTCTTCCGTAATTCAGAAGCTAAGTTCAGTAAGCAAGCAAGTTCAGTACTTGCACCTAGGGTTGTAGACACTTGGAAAGTGGAGGAATGCTAGCTACAGAAGTTGGTCGTCATCGGGATACCTTCTAGTTGTGCACAGATTCTCATTATTGTTAGTTACCAGAACTGACCTTCTTGGATCAGCCGCACGATTGCGTGCAACAAACAGACACAGACAGAAGCACGTTTATCTCGCCAACGAAGGTGGGTACCCCCCCAAATCGCCACTTTTGGCTACTGTAGGTGCCCAGATAAAATCTTCACATTTTTTTTTTTTAAATTGTTGCATAGTGAAAGGAGAATCCAATGCACTAAACTAAAGAACGCAATATTTGGATACCGTATTCAAAAGTTATGAAGAGTCAAAGTTCTTTTTTGATAGATGTTTTAAAATTGTTTCTTCAAGCTTATGTACATATTGACTTTGGAAATGTATACAAAGTGGTGATGATGGCAATGTGTAATTTTGGGTGTAACTTAAGGTTTGTTCTCACTTGGTGTTAAAGAGTGTTGTCAATGATGATTATAGGAATGAATTTAGACCTCTATGATCAATTTTATTATTGATTGATCATGCAATTCCCAGTTTCCCATTATTTGGATACCATATTCAAAAGCTATGAAGAGTCAAAGTTTTTTTTGATAAAATGTTTTAAAATCGTTTCTCATGAACATATTGATTTTGGAAATGTATACGTGGTTTTAGGCAGTGTCAATTTGGGGTGGTAACTTAAGGTATGTTCTCACTTGGGTGTTAAAGAGTGTTGTTACTGAGGGTTATAAGGAACGAATCTATTCTGGGTTGATCAGGCATGCAGTTTCCCAGTATCCCAAACTCCGTGGCAGACAATTAGTTACCGTAACACCGTCAGTCCAGGAAAAATGCGAAAAAAAAAGGGAAAGCATCCACGGCCAATCATGAGCATCCTATCCATCGCAGGTGGGGGGGCCCAAGTGCCAGGTTGGACGGTAATATTGCTTGGGATCTTGACACGTTCCCAATAACAGCGACATGGGAACGGCAGTGTCGGAACTCACTGGCCGGGGAAGTAGATTTTATCCAAGGGAAGGTAACAATAATAAGTGTACGAAAAAACAACATCCAGTAACTGAAGTGAGGAGAATGGTTTTGACCAACCTGGTCTATACAGTAAAAAAAAATTAAAAATTAAAAAGAAACAAGAAAAAAAACATAATAGTTTTGACCTACCTAGTCTATATAGTGAAAATGTTTTAAAAGTTAATTGTTTTGACCTACCAATCTATATACTAAAAAAACATGGAAATCATTTCTTGACCTACATGTGGTATAGAGTAGATGTTGTGTTAAAAGCATTTGCAATGTTCTTTGGTTCCCAAACGGTAACGGTGAAAAGTTATTTGCCAATTATATGAGCACATCCACGCAATTGTCATGCTCCATGTCATTTCGATGACCTCACTTTAGAAAGGATACCATGATTGGCATTTTGAGTCTTTTGTGAAGTGTCGAGATCCAGTCATCATGATAGATGGCTTAAAGAATAGAATTACATACCCTCATGAATCAAGCTCTTGTATAAGAGAATCTATCATGATGTCGTTTCTGGATGAAATGTCGATAGCTTAGTTGCTATCGACAACAAGGTTAAAAAAATAGCAATATGGACAGTGATGGCTATTTGGACATTTCTAAAGTGAAAATACCCAAAAATGTCAAAATAAACAATTTAGCATATTGTATTTGGAGGTCACCTTTGATATATTTTTACTGAATAATTAATTAAAGTCTAAATTGAACTTTAGCACATTAAAATATCATTTCTTTAAAATTTAGGATTAATTAAAACCATTTAATTTTGAATTTTTCAACAACCGCCTCACTTATATTTGAAAGTCACTTTTGATGTGAGTGAATGAAGATGAATAGACAATCTTTTTATATAAGTGGGGTGGTTGGAGATAAAACAACCCACATAGAATATATAAATTAGGATTAGTAGAAGTTCAACTATTCATACCTAATTAAGTCACATGTAGGAATTGTGTTCAATGTAGAACTTCAAATCTCATTTGGGTATAATAAAATAATTTTTTTCAAAAACTTTGGACTCAAAAGAATTGAAAAATCAATCTAGATTTCATCTCCTAAATCCATTAGAGATTCATAGCCTTCAACCAAAAGTTATGGTCAAAATTGAAAAAGGGGTTGAGAGGGACATTTTTTTCAAATATCTTCTTTCAATATTGTTCATAATTTTTTTTAGAGGCTCAAACTCACAAACATGTTTTTAGAAATGAAAGTCAACTTGATTTATCAACTTTTCTTAGTTTTGAAGTTTTTGAAAATAGTTGTTCTACTGTGCCAAAATGAGGTCTAAAGTTCTACATTGAACCCAATTCTTGACTTTTGACAATGAGTTGTTAGATTCTCATCTTCAAAATTGTCCCATACCCTTTGAGGATTCATGATGAACAAAATGGATTTCATTATAAAAATGACTTCTCTACCCAACATTCAAAAGGATTTGATGGCATCAAGTTGTATTGGTATCTTTTCCAACGTATGATTGAAAAATACATTCATCTCCAAAATGGATGAATGTAAAAAGACAGTGCTTCACTGAATTTTAAGTGATCATCATCTTGGCATTTTCTCATAAAGTAGGAGGAAGGAAGGAAAAAAAAGGGTTGTTGAGGATGAGTGGTTCGTTTACCGAACTTTGAAACCTTGTGCTGAAAAGTTTTTCCTTTTTTTCTGGTTACAAATAAAGGCATCCTTTACTGCTGCAAGAAGAAAGAAAATACTACAAGCACCGAGCCGCAAACGTCCCACCCAAAAGAAAGCGAAAGCGAAATACAGAAGCGCACCAAGGGGCGCCGTTGGCACGCGGCGCCTCAAGTCCGCTGGAGCTCGAAGCCAGCGAGGAGCGAGGGCCCAACGAGGGCCCAACGAGGGCCCAACGAGGTCGCAGCTCAATCCCCTGAAAAGCTTGCTGCCTTGCTCCCCAAAGACCCACGTGGTGCGCAAGGCAGGTTGCAGAAAGCTTATCCACTGTTGCCCAACACACTCCACCGACCTGTCTATAATAGGAATCAGAAAGGACGAATCAGAAAAAGATTTAAGTTTGGCCGGAGGCAGGGAGGGGGGGGGGACTGACCCCTCCAGAAAACGCTTCAATTTTTTTTTTAAATTCCACGTATGATAATAAAACTTGCAATCAAAGGGCCCCCAAATTATCTTATCCAAGGTAGAAACACCCAAAATCATCTCTTTATCTAATCCTTGTTCCATAGAGTGTCTTTAAAGTGTCCCTAGAGTTCCATTAATGTGTCTTACACATGTTTAATTTTGATTTGTTGACGCACTTGAAGGACACGTATTGAATTCTGATTTGCTAACAGCTAAATTTTGCGCAGTTCAGTTTTAGGTGCACCTATGGAACAATTCTAGTGGTTTAGAGATTCGCCACTTTGAAAAAGCATAAAAATTACATATCACATCGGAATTTTTTTTAATATTCATGATTTTCTCTTGTTAATACTACAAAAATATTACTTTTAGAAAAATATGCCTCTAACTATGCTGAATTGCTTAAAGTAACGGTTTTGGATGTTTCTACCTTAAGGGAGGTGTACAAGGTAATTTAACCCCTAAATGCTTAAGCCTTTTTCAAGTGTGCTTTGTCTAGAAAAAAAAGAGCATTGGCTTATACTTATCCCCAACGAAGCACATTGTGTTTTTTTTCAAAATCTAATTGTATAGATGTTTTAAGAGCTTGCTTATTAGTAAGCTTGCCAATTTTGAGTGCAAGATTGCATGGGAATTGTAAGATTATAACAAGAGAAATATGTGTTTTCTATTCTTAGTATGTTGCCCCTCCCTACAATGTTTCAGAAATTTGCATATAAATTTTTTTGGGGATTGGAGGTGACATGAACAACTACAAATAGTGTTAGCACACTAAAATGCACATCCAAATAAATTAATTTCACATGAAAAGCTATCAAATTCATTACACAATCTACCTTGCAATTGTTGAAATGCAATTTCTTTTTATAAGTAGAAATCACAAATAACTCCAAATCAATACTTGTGTTTTTAAATTTTCAATGGTGAAAATCATAAAAGCACTTTACTCTTTCCACTAGGACCATTTTCAAAGCAAATGGATACGTACAATTTCTTAGATCTCAAATCAAGTGAAATTAGCAAACTTTATTCAAAGCCGAAAAATGAAATAAAATTTGCAAACTTTACTCTCCACTAATGGTACATATATGCCTTTGACGACCTCTCAATAATCATATATATCCTTTTTTTAGTGAAAAATGAAAGTTTTCAATAGTTAATTCTCAAAACTACCCGAATTTTTTTTTAAACCGTCAAAAGAATTTAACTACCCATCCAGAAATGAGCTTGAAATTTCAGATTGACCATATATGGTTGCTCAAGCAATTAGGGGTTAATCAAGCACAAAATAGGGGGATTTTTTTTCTTACTTATGCCTTTGGAATGACTTGTAACTCATAAATGCCTTATCAGTAGCCCATAACCACCTTTTTTATAGACCTATTAGCACTTAAGTATTCACCAATCATGTATTGACACGATATCCTTATTGATGTTAATGCATTTATTTTGTCAAATTTCTAGACAGATTTGATGGATTTTTTTAATAGATTGGGGGCATTAACAATAGAATTGGGACCAAAGGTAGGGGGCAAAACTGAGTTGTGGACAAAATTGGGTTGACCTAACTTAACTTAACATTTTTTAATCCACTATCGTATTGCTAGGCACTTTTGAATAGTTGAATCATTTGAACTAGTGTATCCTATACCATTGCCATAACAAAAATAAAAGTTAAAGTAATTTTTAAAATTTAAAATTCATAAAATCTTTAGAACTCCATAACTTTCACATTGTTGGTCCAAACATCATGAAACAAAGCCTATGTAGCCTTTTTGTAGAGAACTTTCCAACAGTACCAAGAATGTGATCGAAGGATGCACAATCCAAAAGATCTCAATGTAAAAAACAAATAAAACAAAACAAAACAAAGTTTCTTTAGAAGCTTGGGCAACCCAAATAGCTTAGAAAAATCACTTTTTATAAAATAAAAATAAAAATTTGTATTTTTATATTTGTATATACTTGAAAAGCTTTATATCATTATATTTTTTATTAAAGAGATAGATGTTATGAGAAATTATAGTTTGTGGGTAGTTATGGAATCTCTACCCTAACCAAATAAACTTTGAAGTCTTGTTTTGAACTCAAATTTCAATATTTTTAGAAAAAATTAAATCAAAGGATGTTGATTGTTTAATATTACAACATTTCAACCATTGGAATTGAATTTTTTTAATTTAATCTATAAATGAATACTTAACAATTTAATATTTTTAATCATATATTACATCTCTCTACTTACCATGTTTTTGAAGCATGAATATGAAAGGAAAAATTGAACTTTTTAATATATATTCCCAACTTATTTCTTCAGCATAGTATGGAGAGATGTGAGTTGTAGGATGTACACATTTTTGGGTTAAAAATTTGAAAGATGAAACTTAACCATTTGAAGAGAGTTGAAAATAATTCTTTTTGAAATTCAATCAATATGATCTTGCAATTGGTAATTTTTCTTATTCTAAAATTTTAGGAAGGTGTACTCTAACAAGTTAACTAAAGCATCCTATAGTTGAATTTATTAACCCCTAATGACCCAAGAGTGGTGTAAATTCAAAATGGGCCAAAATTGCCTAGAACTTGAATTTTTTTTTATTGATCACTTCAAAAAAATCCACTACATTTTTTAGTAGATTTAAGTTTAAATTTTTATGTAGGTTAATGGAAAAATAAGACAGACTACTTTGTAGGATTGTATCTTAGTGAGAATAATTTGAAATGATGACCTTTTTTACATTCAATGAAAGATAAGAGCTTTGAGAATGCTCATCTAAAATTTCATACAACATTTTGAGCATTTCTTAGTTCATAGTGGAGTTTGTAATGCAAGGTGGTTAATGAAATGAATGTAGTATTTGTAAAAAAACAAAAATTGAACACTTGCCTCTTCTACTTTAGCTCCTTAGACAATCCTTTTTTAAGGAGGGTTTGGTCTTTATAAAGTGGGCAACAATCACATTGGTTGACTAACTTTTCAATTCATGCCCAAACCAAAACCCAAAAAATAAGTTGTAAACGACACTTTACTACTCAACTTGAAAGAAAATTCCACAAAGTGAAGTTTAACTCAAAATTTGATAAAACTACCACCATTTAATTTATACAATTTTTTTTTTAATTAATTTTTAAAAAAGTTAGAACTTGAGAATAGGTATCTTAAAAAAGAGGGTCAACGATCAGAAAATGGTCGCTTGGGTCACTAGGGGGTTAAGGAATAAATATAGATGAAGATTTTAACATTCCTTTAGATATAAGTATTTTGAAGTACAATTTCAGACCTAGAAACACCAAAGTCATTCAGGAGTTAAGCATCATTGAATAAGATTGAACATTAAACTTATATCTTCATGTATCATGAAAGTATAGCCTTCCTATAAACAGAATAACCTCCATAAGAAAGAGACTCAAGAAGGTTACCAAATATGAAAGCCAATTCATTTTAATAAATTCTGAAAGTATGTGACATAATTCCTTTGAAATTCAAACTCAAACTGGGGAGTCAGGTAGAACTACCCATTACCATACAGTTTTGCTATCTGGGTACTTTGGAGAAGCTATTTATAAGCTCTCATATTTTTCAAAGATTGAATTGTTTGAGAGAAGTCAATTGCCAAAAAAATGAAGACATTCTGACAAGAATTGAATTTTTTGTGATTTTTCAAAGCTGAAATGTAAAATTGTGAGTAGACCCTTGGTAAAGCATGTCTAGACCATTGTTGAAGTGCGGGCTGATGTTTCCGCTCCCCAGTGCATTGCCATTATGATCATGGATGAGTAAGATTATGGTAATAAGATGGGCCAGTGACGGAAATGAGAGGAACCTATAGGTGTGGGGGCCAGGGAGGACTGACCCCTCTATTGCCCCAACAGAGGGTAAAATGTAAAAACTGCCCCCTATTTTGTGCCGTTAAAATTCTAGATTTAGTCACTTCCCCTAGCTAATTTGGGGTCTCTGATTCCAAATGTGATTTCAGAATTTGAAAAAAAAAATTGTGTGAAAAATATGAAGTTCCAGCGTTTTCTGCGAGGGTAAGAAAAAGGGCAATAGAGGGGTCAGTCCTCCCTAGCCTATAGGTGGGGGAATTGGGTAAATGGTGGTAATGGGTAGTTCTACCTTAATTATGAATCCCTCACTTTTCCTCTGTTTCATCACTGAGTGTCTTCATACAAAGCTATCCATTCTGGTAACATCTATTATATTAAGTGCAGACCATCACGAGCCTGTCATGACCTGTTGTCACGAAAATGGTCACATTTTTATCCAGTAATTTCATCCAATTGTTTTGATCACTGCAGTGTCTTTATTTTCTTGTGAGTGCGCAACTATGACTTTGCTAGCATTATACAAAACCCTAATCGCACTCCATTCACACTTTCATCCCACTTTTCTCATCCCACTTTTCTCATCCTGTTTTTTCATCCTGTTTTTTTAATCATGACCCTATCATATTTCATTGCCATTTCATTGCAACAGGCTCTGTTCTTGTATGACTTTAAACCCGGAACGCTAAGATGGTCACCATGGAAATCTAATCTTTTTTTGGTATTGTGAGAATCATTTGCTAAAAAAACAAAACAAGAACACTCATTGGAGGTCAAACTACTATGTAAGACCTTCGCTTTTCACTCGAAATTCCAAAAACAAACATTTGCACTTTTGTCTTTAATAGAAAGATTCTTTGTCATCCATCATCAAACGCTTTTGGGCTGTTATGTTGTTACAAGGTTAAATAAAACCAATTAAGGATGACAAGAACTCACAATTTTGTATATCAATTTCTATATGGCTAGCGTGGCAAGTATTGCTCATTTTTTGTCAAAAAAAAATCTTTGTAATGACATGTAGTCTTTGTGCTACTTAACCCTTGATCCCTAAAAAAATGCCCAAGGGCCTTTTTGCATTTCTTGGAGCTTCTTCAAAACCAAACCCTAACCCAAGTTTTGATCACTTTTATCAATTTTTAAAAATTATAATGGTACCTACTCAAACTAAACATGTCATCAATCACATAAGAATTACTAAACATGATAGTATCACTTCCGGATTGAAAGATTACAATGTTTGATCAAGAGGGTGGTAAAGTGAGAAAATAATTTGAAGTCTTTCAAGCATCTTATATATGTCAAATCTAAAATTGAAGTCATGAAATAAAAATGGGACTAAAGGATATAACATGCTTAACTGTAATAATTAATAAATATTTTATTTTTATAAAATCTACTTTACAAAAATTCTAAGTGAATTTTCACTTTGATTTTTTCCACGAGATCTAGTGTATTTGAAGCTCACTTAATCTCCAACAACCCCCAATGCTAGAAATTTAAGATTTGCAATAGACACCTTTGTACTAAATCTTCAACAAATTATAAACATTTATTTTTCAAAATCAAATTTTTGATACTTAAACTTAACTAAAAAGATTATTCAACTACAAAAGAAATAACCAAAATATTATTTTGGTAAGATTTTATTTAGCTCCAAAGTTAATTCCACACCAAAATATGGTGTCTTAGTCATTTAGAAATTAATAGAGGTAATGCATTACATTAAACACTTTCTTTCCAACCTCCATTAGAAAATTGGTCAAATTATTTTGTGGGATGGCATTGGTCATAGTGTTAGGCAAAGAGAGAGAAATAAATCCAACCATATATCAAGGTTGGCATAAATTAAGGGTCTATTATCAAGGTCCCACCCTAGATCTCAAGAAAAATAAAGATTTATACCAAGAGTATATACCTTTAGTAAAGGAGTAACCATATACTATCTACATATAGGGAAATGCTAATTTGCAAGTACCATATTTTGAGGTTGCAATGTCAACATCATAACAAAGCTAAAATAAGGTGTTTAATGCTAGATTACTCCTCATGCATTTGGACTTCCCACAATATCATAGTATTGCCAATGTAGGGTGACCAAATCCTATGGCAAGATGGCATGGCATTTGGCATCCCTAAGCACAATCTTTGAACACTCACCCATTGTAATATGGGCACAATGATTCCACATTCCCCCACCTTTAATTCAAAACTTGACACATTTGTGCCATGTAGTGATGGTACTAAAGTTTTCTATAAAAAACAATTAAATAGCACTAACTAGAGCGATGACCTCATTGTGGTTTGCAACTCCATTTTCGAAGAGAGTAAAGTTGAATTGTGCCATCAATTAATGCCAAAGCAATCAACCTTAAGCCTAGCCTAAAATTTCATTGTGCACACCAAGTTGAGGCCCCCCAACAAAATATGAAGCGCCTAATGCTTTAGAACCCCCACCTAACATCATGGTGGGGGTCGTTTTGGCTCCTATGGTGTTCTTGCCATGTTGGCAAAAGTACCATGGAGATGTCCTTATGGCATGACCTTTACTTACAAAGTTAGGTCTTGCCATAAGAATTGCAAATTATACACCTTGGCATCGGGTGGATCCTACTATTATGGGAGTCCTCTTCATAAGGGGTTATCTTATACATGATAATTGATTGCTGCAAAATTGGTTGAATATTCCTATTTATGTGGATGGAAGTTCTCGAAATGCTTGGTAACTTGATTACTAGTGCAACTCACAAACTTCATAACATTATTTATCAATGAGTCAAAAGTCACTTTTGCATCCTTGAAAAGGAGGCCCTTATAGTGAATAAAATTGACTTATATGGCTCCTCAACCAACTTCAATCCTTGAATTATCTAACAAGTCCCTTCCAAGCGGTCAAAGTGAAATGACCCCCTATCTTGTCCCCCAAAAATCATTCCAAAGGTGCATGTAAATAAAAAAGACCCCCCTATTTTGTATTTGATTATTTTATCTACTACATTTCTCCTAGCCAATTTAGAACCTTCGAATACAGATGTGAATTCAAAATTTGGAAATTTCATCATGTGTGACAAATATAAAATTTCAGCATTTTATCTCTGTGACAAACGAGGAGCCCGGCCTCCCCAAGTAAAGCCCTCCTAGATAAATCCCTCCTAGATAAACCCCAACTGCCTTGTTAGTTACTCTCAAGTATCTAACAAAGCATAATACCTTCCCAGACCGATACCGATGAAATTTCCCACCAACTGCGTGGCCGGGCAGCAACTTCGTGCCGGTATGAGATCAGCTTTCGTTCCTAAGATTCCCCTGTCCAATGGTCGCGGCACACGTAGGTAGCATACGTGGCATATTAGGATAGGAGGTGGGTCCCATCTGCAAAGTAGACTCAGGCTTGCGCACCACTGCTGTTCTGACACCTGTCAAATGGTCGCGGACGTGGCTGTCTTGGACTTTGACGATGCAATTAGTCAAAAGTTGGGTTTAGGGTTCGTTCAGACACCCATTTCCGTCAATTATTGTTTTTTTCCTTTTTAAATTTTTGACGCAAATGGAAAAAGAATACGAAACAGTGTATGATGGTCAGATGCCGGAACACTCTAGAATACTCCGTCTACTTTTGAGTGTTGAATGGTTTTGGCAAGTTGAAAATCACATCAAATCTCCAACAACTTTTGGTTATTAATCCTTGACTCCTAAATGCCCGAGGCATCAAAATTTGGTGTTGACAATACTTTGAAGTTAAACAAAATTTAACCAGTTTGCTATTTTTGACAAATTCTTTCTGAAGTCTAGTTTTAACATCTAAAATCCGATTTTGAAAATGAATGATCATGAATTTTCTATTCAAGATTTTGTGCAAGGGTGTCCATTGCAATCTTGACTTTTTGTAGTATTGAGGGCTTTCAAAAATGAGCCTCAAATACACTAAACCTTGGAGGAAAAATCACATTAAAAATTAATTAAAAAAATTATAGAGTAGATTTTGAGAAGTCATGGACTAATTGCACGTTAGGCCTGTCAACCTTGTATTTTTTTGGTGACCAATTTTTAAGATTTGACATGCAAAAAGAGAATTGAAAGATTTTCATAGTTTTAACATGTTTATAATCAAACATTATAATCTTTCAGTTCATAAGTGATATTGTTAGATTTTCTTTTCCTCTATGATTTCTAAGATGTCTAGTTTGAATTTGTGCAATTACAATTCCAAAAAAAATTGATACAATTTATCAAAATGTTGGCTTTTTGTTTGATTTAGAGCAAATTTACAAGATCTCAAAACAACCCTTAGGTATTTAGGGGTTAAACCATGTAGAAGCCATTTTTTGGTCAATAAATGACAAAGAATCTCTCCATGCAAGACAAAAGTGTAACTATTCATCTTCTAAATTTTGTAGGAAAAGATAATGTCTTCTATAGTAGCTTGTATCCCCATGAGTGCTTTTTCATTTTTTTAAGCCAACAATTCACACGGTATCTCAACAAATGGTTTCTATGGTAACTGTCTCATTGTTTTAAGGATTAACTTTTAAGGTAGAAATCCCCCCCAAGCATCCATGTTCCCATTTTCATACTCTACAATGTTACTAAATGTGTCCCTAGACTTCCATTAATGTGTTCTTCAAATTTTTAATTCTGATTTGCTTACACATTTGAAGGACATATAATTAACTTTGATTTGTTGACTATTGATTTATGCAGATTTCAATTTTGGGTCCAACTATATTGAATTTCTTATAGCAATGATTTGGGATGTTACCATTATAAACATTCAGAGTCTTCTTAAAATTGATGATTTTGAAAAATTGTTATAAAATACTATCTAGATGAATATTTTGGAATTGATATACAAATGAAAGCTATAGATTTTGAATTTTAGATACACCAATGCTATCACCAATATTTTTTTTAAAGGGAATTTTGAAAGGAATTTTTAAAAATTCCTTCTAAATTTGATTACAAATAAAATATTATCATTTTTGGAATAAACCTTGTTGGAAGTAGGTTTCCTTAGCTTGGTGATTTTTTGAAATTTTTGTATTCTTTATGTCTATAACCTCATTTTTGCAATTCCAATTTTGAACTAGAGTGAATGCAATTTTGGCTTGGTCAACCGCTTGACATACTTCTACATTTGTAATTTTAGAAAACTATGTATTCTAATAATACCAAATCCAACCAATAGATAGGACAAGAACTTGATAAAGTATTTCCACAAATTAAAATGTCTTTCATCCAAATAGCAACATGAAAGAAACAAGAATATGAATTTGTTTATTGTCCAAAAATTGTATGTTGAAGTGCTTAAGGATTAAGGTGGGAATACCAAAAATTGAATTATAATAAACATTTCAGCTTATTGGAAAAGGAATTTTCTTCCCTCAAGAATGAATGTTTTATTCAATACAAATGTGGATTTTTAATTAGGACCTATTCCCATCTCATAAATTCACCTAAAATGGTTGCCCTCAATGAAACTTGTTCCTAATCACGTGTGAGTCAATCAAGTGTGAACAAATCCAATCTTTTTCAAATCAACACTAGAGCCAGTTATTATCTGTTTCATCCATTTTAGAACACACTATTGAGTATTAGAAGGGGCCTTTCCATTTATGGTATTCCTACTGTAATTTTTTTGGTTTTTGTCTACATCAACTCTTCCTATTTCCTTACAATGACTTTTCTTTCTTTCTTTAGTGATTTGTTTTCAATTGTAGTTTCTTTAGATGATAATTATCAAATATAAACATTTTACAGTTTGGAAATTGAAAGATTTCAAAAAGTACTTAAGACTTAAGCTTAATTTATGGGCTTGGAGGGCAATTGGAAGAGAGAAAATTCAAAATCAAAGCAGGATCCAAAGTACAGTTGGACCATTAGCCGCCGCCGCCGCAATGGACAATTACGGCTTAAACACACGCATGGGTTTCATTGTTGGATGGATGAAAATTAAACAATGCTTACTAACGATTATCTGGCTTTGTTGCATGGATGAAACTTTTTTAAATTGGTTTGGCATTTCAACAATTACTATAAGACACGGATTTCTTATAGTAATTGAACCAAAACAATTTTAAAAAATATGATAATAATTAACATTCTTTCCTTTAAATTATTTGATTCATTATTTGTCTTTTAGCCTTCTTTCATCTTCCATGATATATGACATTATTTTTTGTCATATGACATATATGACATTTAATTGAATGAAGTATACTTTTTAAGACATCCATCATTCATTGGCTAAATTATCTATTTGGGTCTTTTTGTGAGTCAATTATCAAATCTACGTAGACCATGTTACCACAAGCAATAGGACAAACACTAAAAAATGCGCCCACATGATCTAAATAATGAATACATATTTATTGCATGATGTTCAATAACAGGGGATTGAAATCAAAATATTAATTTTGAAAATCTATAGAACATCAAATTTTATAATTTTGGAAGACCAAAATTTAAGTGTCACTTGTGTCATTTGTAGATTTCATTTCATTTTAAACACAATATGGTTATAAATGGGAAAAAATATGACCTTGTTAACACACAATTATGGTTGTTGTCACTATTATGCCTCAAAATGTTTTTGAGGAATATTATAATATGCTGTAATTTTATAATGAATATTCATTATAGAAATTCTAAAAAATATTTGTAATAAACAATAGAAATTCTTTCAAAGTACTTATGTATTACAAGCTCTTCATTGATGTATTACAAGGTAAATATATCACAAAAAGAATGTAAATTTAAGTATATTCAAAACACGGTTGTCATATCGGACAGAATCTTACTGTTTACAGACGAATTGGACGAATCAGGGTTGACTAGCTTGAATCTCATGTGCCCAATTTGGATAATTTTTTCAAAAGTTATTGGCCTCCAAAGTTTGTAGCTAGTCAACCCTGATTCGTCCGTGAACAATAAGATTCTGTCCAATATGGCAACTGTGATTCAAAACTAGAAATGCTCCCAAAGTGGCATTGTATATTGTTGTCATACACCAAGAGTATGATTTTGGTATATAATATTATTTTTTAAATTAAAAAATATATACTTTAATATTTGAGTTTTATTATACAACTCTAATAATGGTATTTGTATATGCTTGAGCTAAATTCAATTTGTATTAATTAATTATTTTATTTTATTGGTTCAAAAACATTCTTCATGCATGGAGCATTTTTGTTAACAACTTTGACCTTTTGTCCTTGATACTATATTTTGACATTCACAACACTTTTTGGCATTTGAGAAAAATTGGCAATATTTATTATACCAAGTTCAATTTCCATTGTACTAATAAAACTTTAAAAATTTCTAAAAAATTAAATGCCATTTTGCAATTTGAAGTTGAGAGTCTATTACTATCATGTTTGTAATATAAAATGACTCAAACATATAGTTTATTCTATAATTTTCTAAACTTCAATACACATATGGTGAAATTTGTAGATTTAAAAGCTATGGTATGATTTTGATACATATTTCATTTGTTTTTTTTCTCAAAATTCATAGTAATTTAAATTTTTATAATTGAATAAGAAATTTTTAACAACATGTTGAAGACACACAATAACATTAAAAGAAGATCCATTCATATACAATGGTGGAATGTGTCTTGAATTCCTTTTCACTTATATCTTTATATAATATTTTATTTACCTCAATTTCATCAAATTGGTCATAGAAGAAGGCTAATTGTTAAAGATTCTAGTATCACTATAGATGAATGAAGTAATAATTTGGACAAAGCATTACACCAAAGCTTTTTGTTTGTCATTCTTGATTTAAAGTGACTTCAAAGTATTAAGAGGTTAGGATCTATCAAAGAGCTAGTGGTGAGTAGCTTTTACCTCCCTTCCTCTTAAAATACAAATAGCAAATAGAATATACACATTTTACTTACACCTCAAATACAACACCATATACATAGAATAGACTATGTGACTATTTTGGAGCTTCTTAGACACATAGGAAGTGCAATAATGATCCAAATTCAACTTACCACATGTCATTGGATCGATCTCATCATGAATATAACCCATTACCACTATTGTATATCTCAAATCATACAACATCTATGTCAAATACATAAAATTACCGTGATGCGTCTGAAATTGGTCTTCCAAAAGATTAAATACCCATAAGTAAATCGACAGACATTCAAAAGATGTCAAACAACTTGAGTAAGATTTGACTTTGTCTTCTTTCAATGATAAAAAAATTTGACTGAAAAATCAATATAATTGTCGAGCCCCCCCCCCTCCCTCCAGTGGAAAAGAAAGGGCTTAGAAGGAGACTTTATTGTCATCCGCCAAAGCAACAACAAACTCTACAGATTGGCCCTGGCAAGCATCACGTGGATTGACACTGGCTCCTGCAGTAACTTTGAAACTAAGGCATAAGTTACTTGGGCAGGGTTTCCATATAATTTTTCAACTCTCCCAATACTTTCATTTTTGTTTCAAAAATAAAATAACATAAATCTCCCAATGCACCCCCGTGTTTGTTACTTATAATATGACACTCCCTCCGTCCTGAACTGATCTTCCTGTTCCCCTCCATTTTAGTGCAATAAGCTTAATACTACACTTTGAAAAGGGCTCCAAAACTCACAGTTTTAGAACAGAGCACTGTACCCAACTCTTACTTGCAGCTCAAAACGGATTGCCCAAATATAGTTGTTTTCAGCCAAGGTCTCAAACATTTTTGTCCAACCAGAAGATCATTTTTGGAATGGAGGGAGTATGTTGCACTAAAAAATCTCGTAATAGGTACACAGACTATTTGCATACAGTTTATTTTTCTTTTTTTTTTATAACAAAGTGTACAGCACTCCAGGGACAGACACTGCTTTTCTATACAAGAGTAACTGCAACACGCCTTCGGTGATGCCAGTCAGGATACAGTATGATGTACACCCGGTGACCGTGGATCCCTTCACCGCGGCACTCCATCACATTTCCTTCTTCACCTCCTGGCCATTCTCAAATCGCCCCATTCATCAAGGCATCGCCCTCGCAGCTAGTTTCCTCCTCAAGCTCCCTCTCAATCACAAGCTTGATTTCTCCGTTCCCAATTCGGTGCTGGCTGGATCGAGGTTGTGAATCTGTAAGTATGTGAGCTAGTCCTGATCTATCGATGTGAGTTAATGGAATTTCAATGACATTCCATTTTTGACAGTCATAGATTTGGCAATTCTCAGTGGTTTTGGCAAAGTTTTTATGACATTGGATACCAAGCTGGAATGTAGACCAGTCCTAGTTTTTCTGCGGAAGAACTCCTTGGGCATTTCAGTTTTGGGCTTCGGGCACTTCGAGAACGCCATTTTAATGAATGATTTTCATTCTCCGTATCGATCTTCCAGTCTCGTCCGGTGCTTAGTTAGCTTGAGTCCAGGTCTTGAGTTTTCAATTTGAATTGAGCTCGTGGTCAGACGGACATGCCCGCCTTTTGTGTCTTGACGTTGTTTTATGAATGTCTGTGGAGTTCATTCCGCGTGAATACACCGGTCGTACGCGTAATAATTATGACTTAGAGTTGATGGGGTGGTCAGCTGAAATATCGTAGCGTGATGTAGTGTTCTGGAGTTCATGCGCTGTTTAAGTATTTCGTAGTGTAGTCGTGCATCACGCAAGCCGGAGGTGACTCATTGTAAGTTGAGTGTTGTACGTTTCCGCCTACTTCAAGTAGACTTATACATAAAAAATTAGTCGCACCCACGAAACTCTATTTCTGTAAGTTACCGTCGACGTGACCTGAAAGGCACGCGAATTCGTGTGGCAAACTTGACTATGACTCTCCTAAACATATGCTAAACCAGGATGGTGTGCGGAAGTTTACCTTCATTTCAGAATCACGAGCTTGAACAAGGACTCACACTCACTCACCAAAGTGGTGTGCGCACACTGATACTTTTGGTTTTGCGCGTGAACCGTGTAATTACGAACATACAAGGCGTAATGGGCTGTACTTAAAAGAATTGTATGACGTACAAGGATATATACCGCCAATATAATATTAGAGCAAGAGACGGAAGGAATTGAAGAGTGTAATGTGAAGAGGGTGACTGTCAGGAATGAATGGGAGTAAAATGTGTACAGCTGCCGTGCGACTGTCCGATAACTGAGTGGCATCTTCGTGTATATGCGAAGGAATATCCGGACCTGGCAGGGAAGATCCTTAGAGTTCATTCTCTTGGTGCCTAAGCTTAGAATGCCTTGGTAGGAAGTTGCAGCTCAGGAGCCTTGGCAGCTGCACAGGTCCTGTCTGCAGCTGACTTAACTTAGTCGTCACCTTATTTCCCAACCTCGAGCTTCTGATCAAACGCTCTCTAGCTTAGCTTTCTTCCACGATTGTGCCATCAAGTGCGCAAACTTGACTGCTTCGGGTGTACTGGTGGGTAACTTAACGGATTCAGCTCTCTCAACAGGTTGAAGAGTGTGCACTTGTGGCTTGAGATCGATCTATTTATCAGCGAAACAAGCGAGGAAACTGAAAGGTCTGGGGGAGTGGGCTTTGGAGTTTCAGACTCGGTTCGCTTGCGCGAAAGAGACGATGAGACTACCGTTAGAAAATTGATTTGAAGTTTGAATTGATCGGTTGGCGTGATCGATTGCAGGTTTGTTGAGAAGGATGGCGATTTGGGGGACTAGTCCGATTCCAGATGCGGAAGTGGGGTTGCTGCAGTCTTCTCCAGAGCTGGTAATTAATTAATGCGCACTAAATTGGGTAGCTTCCGTTGAGTTGAATGAATCCCGTATAAAATCACTTGGCTGATATTGCCATAGTTTTTGCAACAATTTAGGCATCGGTACGGATAAATTCCGTGCCCAAGACTTTTGCAACAAGTTTGCAGCATTTTTTGTTCGCAATAGACCAAACGTTTTTAGTGAGGCCTGCGCCGAACCGCTACGCAACCAGTGCAAAGCCATTGATGATCAATGTGTTGCAACTGCTACTTCCTTTTGTAATGAATGGATTATCGAGATGCTGCTGCTGCATCTGCGATTTTGGTAACTGTCACGTCGAAAAGCAACTGGAACTGAAAAAGATTGAAACTGATGCAATGTGTCAAATCTTTTCCTGTCTTGATCGAATGGCAGGGGGATGAGAGGAAATCAGGGTTGGTGGCGAAGACCGTGGCTGCAGTGGTGACCATCATTTTGCTGTCAGGATGTATTGTCTCTGTGTTCACTTACAGTCACATGGATCGCGACTCATCTGCTGTGGAAGTAGTTGGAGCTCCGATTGCGGGGTCAGAGTATCCATTGAACTTTTTGGTGGTGGGCGATTGGGGTCGGGAAGGGGCGTACAACCAGACCTTGGTTGCAAAACAGGTAACTTACAAACATGGTCAGCATTACATTGCAAGTTTGTAACCCAAAATGTAGCCTCAGATGCCGTCTTAAGTGGAGCCATTTTCACGATTCATGCCTTTGCAACCTCGGACACTGTTCCGTCGAAGCAGAGCCAGTCGGATGAGATGATTCTTGATTTTAGGGAAACTGAAGTGAGCCGGTGAGAGTTGTGTCAATTGTTCTTTGGCCTTCTTTATGGATAGTTCTTCAGTAGTTCTTTTAGTGGGACCTGGTCGCCGGTTTTTATTTTTCATATCTCGCATGTCGCTTAATTCTGGCAAATTTTGAATATCATTATTGTTATTTTGGTAGTGACAGTAGAATTTCTTCCTTTCCACTACAGTACAAAGTTTTGTTGAAACCCGGCTAAGTATGTCCCCTCCATCTAAATGGTCGCATGAAATGTTGTTTAGACCCACAACTTTGTTGAAATCTGGCGATATATATAACCCTAAAAGGAATGACTGCAGATGGGTCGAGTGGGGCGGCTTCTGGGAATCCAGTTTGTGATTTCCGTTGGGGATAATTTCTATCAAGCTGGTCTGAAAGGCCCGAAAGACCCCAAATTCGTGAACTCATTTTCCAAGGTTTACACAGCGCAAAGTTTGCAGACGCAATGGTTTGCAGGTACGAATGTTATGAATTAGATCTTCGTTTGTTGATTGCGTAGAAATGGAGTTGTATTTAAGAGTGATGAACTTATACCGACAGATGATACATCCAGTTTTCGTTGCATAATTGATATTTACTGGCTTGATGTACGTTCGATTCTTGTGTTAACTTGTGTGTCTCGATTGCAGTGTTGGGGAATCACGACTACTTGGGGGATACGTTGTTGCAAATCGGAAATACCCTAACCCTAAAAGACAAGCGGTGGTATTGTCAGCGGTCTTATCAATTGAAATACTCTCTCTGTGGTTCTTCTCACAAAGGTGATTATTTCTTCTGAAACTTGCACTTTCCAAATTTGGGTTTCATGTTGTGATACAGATCGTTCTCCTACATTCTGTAACAGATTTTTTTGAAGTAATTATTGAAAATTTTGAAACTATGTTGCAGGGCGTTGCAAGAGGTTTGTGGAGTTTTTCTTCATCGATACAACTCCTTTTGTGGACAAGTACTGGGGTCCAGAACAGAAAAGGACATTCGATTGGAGAGGAATTGGGCCTCGACAAGAGTATCTTGATTCACAACTTAAGGTACGAATAAGTTGGACACACTCTACCGAAAAGGGCCATTTGTAATAGTTCTCCTGTCATTTTTGCAATAGTTCTGCAATGAAAAGAAGTTGGACTTAAAAATTTCTGTAAGAACATCGAAGCAAAGTCAATTATCCGATTCAAAAAGACTTCCTCTAATGTCAAGGTTTCGTTAGGGTTTGACGGTCTTCAGATGAAATTCTGATTCATCTCTATTGTGGTGTATCAGAATTTGAGTCTGGCTTTGGAGTCATCTGCAGCAACATGGAAAATCGTTGTGGGCCATCATACGATTCGTAGTGTTGGTCGCCATGGTGACACCCCGGAGCTAGTCAAGCACGTCCTGCCAATCCTAGAGGTCAGTCTTTCTTCTCTTCCCATTTCTCAGTTTTGGACTTTGGCCATTTACTTTTTTTCAAATGTGAAGTTAAAAGAATTTTTAAAACAGTTCGACTGATTCCTATTTGGGTGTTTTGCAGAGCCATAACGTGGATCTCTACATTAACGGCCACGACCATTGCCTTGAGCATATTAAACGAGCTGACAGGTAATAAACTAGATCGCTACTTTTGGTCTTTGAATTGAGTTTCACTCGCATCTTGATTTAGGTGGAGGATACCATTAGCGACACTTCAAGCATTTCAACCAATATGTAGGCGAGTGTTTTCTTGAGAGTACAATAGAGCAGTCCAGGAATTACCCTGGGTTAAGTGCCAAATTTTTTTAGACCAATTTTTTTGCCACTATATAGAAGTTTCTTATGCAATGTCAAAGTGGGAGGTTGTAGGCCACTATAAGTGACATGTAGGTGACTGTAGGTAGCTAGCCAAGTCATTCTTACACAGCGTGGTAATCGAAGACCAACAATTTGTATGAATAGATGATTTGTTTGTAGCAAGGGTCAGTAATGTATTGTACGCCCTAGTTTTCCTTGCTGAAATGTTGCCTTAGAAGAGCTTTAAGCTAAACCCTAAACCATTCTTTCTAAAGGTTTTGTAACTATTTTTCTTGCAGCGTTGTTCATTATGTAACAAGTGGAGGTGGTTCAAAGTCGTTCCAAGGCATTAACAAATCCACAAGTGAAGATGGGGTTCAGTTTGCTAATGATGGACAGGGCTTCATTTCTGTGTCCATGGCTTCCAAGGCTCTGCGGATTGATTACCACGATGCTCTTGGAAACGATCTTTATCATTTCAATCTTAAGAAGTAGGTAATCATATGTGGGTTTATTTCTCATTGTATAGAATTCATTGTCACGTCAGAGTAGGTTTGATAATAGATTACAGTTGCACATTGTCATTGCCTCATCAAATTATTGACAGGCAGGCTCCAAGAGTTTGTAGAGTTTTTAGGCAGAGATCACGTAGAGCGGTGGAGTATGAACAAGCCAATACGTAAATTAATTTTCAGAGCATCGACGCCCAAGCCTTCAAAAATAGGTAGAATTCAAGGCGGTTTTGGTTTGCTTATCCAATGTATATTAGTGCAGATGGTTCTGTAGATCGCCACACCGAGGAGCCAAGTTATTCGAATTACTTCAAGTAAGCTTATTAATCTATTTTGGCCCACATGAAAGAGTATCCTCCATTTCCTATTCGTTGCCTGAAAGTCTGTAGAGAAGCTCAGTTGCTTGGATTACCTTGTGGAACACTATGACGAACGTACTGAAGTAAGCAGTACGTGAAAACTTCCATGAAATATTCGTACACATCAAAGCTATCGGTGGCCCCAACATTTCTTATGGAAAAAGCAAGCGATCTGTACTGCTGGTGAATAAAATCCTTGCTGTAAAGTACAGTCCACAGAGATATTGCTTCAGACTTTAGCTTAAGTACATTTTCATCTGGTAATGTACTTCAGGTGAAGGACTTCACACTCTGAATTGAAAAAGCGAAATCCATCCAACTGAAGTTATTTTTTGAAGAGAAGAAATGATGCTGCAATAATTGGCAAACTCAAATCACTTCACGATAGATTGCCAGATCATGTCAGCCATTTCTAAATGACAGACTTTTCACACATGGCACTTTAAGTTAGTGCTCACATGGTGGGCATTCTTTTGTGGGTCTTTTGCTCTTCTGTTAACTTGCGTGCAGACAGTCTATAAACTTGCTCAGATCCCAAAATGTTCCAGAACAAGAAATGCTGTTGCTCAAGTATATCTGCACTGTCAACTAGGTGAGCAAGTACATCAAAATAAAGCGCGAATTTTTCACCAAATTTTTTTTTGTGAGGAAAGCATGCAACTCTGATCATACAGGGGTTGTGATACCTAGGTTGTAGTAAGATTTTGTAATGGTGTATACATACCCATTGTATTAAGCATACATAGGTTGTACAACAAAATCGAACAAAGTGTAATACACAATGTTGTTAGAAAATGAAAGAGGATTCCAACTTACAAAGAAATGTGTCATTTGGATACTACATGCAAAAGTTATGAAGGTTTAACCCTTTGACGTCCATACTCTAAACAATGAATAGAGGGCTTGCAAACACTATAATTTAGTTCAACTGACTTCTCATCCATCCAATGTAATACTTGAATGTTGAAAAGACAACATTCCTTAATGACCAATTTCATGAAACTATGGAACATGATATTTTTATACAAATATATAAACAAAAATATGCCAAAATTCGAAAGTTTAACTGGTGGATGAATTGTTACTATCACTTGAATTTATTGTTAGGTGTGTACCCATCATCTAAGATTTTGTGGTTGGGATTATGGATTAGCTAATGTGAAAGGAGTACCTTGTTATGAGAAATAATTTGAAAACTTGTAGAGCCATGGGAATGGCATATGATGTTTCTATAATGTAATCATATTATTGGACATAACCTCAATGGTTACATCTTATCCAATCATACTTAATTAAAGGATCTAAGAGAAGGATTAATGCTACAACAATAACATGCATTGGAAATAACATATATCTATTCATCCAATGAGTGCTTTTGATATTACTTAGACACTTCCTGCTCCTAACTAAATTACAATTCTACATCTACTTTTCATAGGTATTAGCCATTCAAGTGGTACCACTTCATAATTCTTTGCAAGATCCAACTATATTGTGTCAAGCTTGTTAATAGCATACTACCTCTGTCCCAAAATGATCTTGTTGGACAAAATCTTTTGGATTAAGGCTAAAAATAACTTTTAAAAGACTTATTTTGTATAATAAGTAGATTTTGATGATCTCTTTCCATCCTAAAAAATTTGAGTTTTAGAACCCTTTTCAAAGTGCAATTTTAAAATATTGAAAAGTGAAAATTTTTGGGCATTTTCAAAGAACACCAGTAAGTTCCTAATTGTTGAATGTCAAGGTGTCATTTTGTGGGCATTTAATATATGGCTAAAACCAAGTATAGAACTTTGTTTTGCCTCCCAAAGCTTAATCTACTTCAATTTGGGGAATACTCAAAGAGATACAAAAAATAAGAAAAAACCATGTTCATTGATCCCTTCAATCATTTTATTTGTCTTTTACTTGATGATTGCATAGATAGAAGGGGAACTATTACTTAGAATTGTTTTCCTAATCCCAAACAACAATCACAAGCCAAACTTGATCAATTTCAACATCACAAAGTGCAACAGGAAGATCATTTTGGGAAAAAAAAAACAAGGTCAAAAGGAAGATCATTATGGGACAAAAAAACAAGGTCAAAAGGAAGAACATTATGGGACGGAGGGAGTAAAAAATTTGACCTATGGTCTACAATAAATATCCTTGAACTATCCAAAACTAATTGTAAAGCCACCTCCATGAAAGAACTTTTCAATACATAAAAGATTCAACCTAAACTTGTTGATTTCATGCCATAATTCAATCTAAAATGTTAATTAGACAAGTGTAAATAAAACATATCTAAAGTGTAAATGCTATTAAACAAGCTATTATCATTTGTTAATTAAAATCACACTTCTTCACATTTTTATTCAGTTATACCTTAAGGATGTTTTAAATCATTTTCGTGTTACAGATATTCCAATGGCTTTAGAACTAGGAGTGTAAATTGTGCACATAGAAAAATTATTACTTAAATAGTCATTTTGAATCAAGTTTTGTAATAAATTCTTATAAAATCAAGGACAAATAAATTGATTTATAGAAAATTTATTGTATATATAAGCTATATCTTCTTTTGGAAATTTTGGAAGGGGTATTGCAAAGATTCAAGAATTTCAAAACCCACTTTGAAAATAGTTTCAAAATAGCTTTTAGCTTGAAATTAAAAAAAAAATCACAAATAAGTAGGAAAAATATATAAGATGAATTTTGTTATACTTGGCTCTTAGATTACTTTTGGGTATATTAGATGTTTGAAAATCCAAATACATAATCAAAAGTATCAAAAATATTATTTGAATTTTTTCATATTTTAATTATATATAAAAAGATTATGAAATATTTTAAAATATTGATTTGAAAAATAATTTAATTTTTCTTCAACTATAGGTTAGTGAATTTTATGTACTAAATTATACAAGCAAGTAGGATTTCTTATTCATTAGAAAAAATTTGAATCTTGCAATGGGTTGTGAATTTTTTATTTTTGGCACACCTATGGTATAATTACTAAAAACACAAAAAAATTGAAAGTAGCTAATTTGATGTGGCACTGACGTGGAACTAGTAGTGGCATATAGATTCAATTTTTTTCCCCCTATAATTGTATGTAGGGGTGCAAAATTCATAACCTCTCTATTTAAAAGGTAATGCCTTTTCATTGACATGCTTGCCATCTATTTAAAAGGAGGGAAGCACTTGAGAGCTTTATCAATTTAGTGTAGTTTTTCTTTGTTTTTTATTTTAGATTTTTAATATGTTGAACTAAAGGGTTTTTTCTAAGTCTCAAAATGAAGAGTCTCAATTGAAGCTTAAATTTGAATTGTCACAACTACTGAATCAACCTCTTTAGCCGTTGGATCTTGCCTTGCCACATAAGCGTCTTTCAAGTAGAACTTGGGTCTTTTCAACTACCAAAGCAACTTCATGTAGAGCAATAATGGCACGGGAACCTTTAAGGTGATGCTCGGGCATTGGTGATTTTGTTGCAGGTTGGATGTGTTAAGCTTGACAGTCAAGATGTGACATTTGAAGGATGTTTTGATGGTTTAAATGATTAATATTATTGAAAGGTCAAGCCTATTAAAAAGAGTAGTGACCATCAACATTAGTTGGAAGGGTTGGTTAATCCTTTATCAAAGACAGATTATATTGATTATGTTGCAACCACTGTTAAATGTATTCTTAAGTTCTTGGAAATGGAACAAATCTTCTTTTGGAACTTTAGTTTTTATTTTTAATAGATTACTATTAGTTTTTTGTATTGTACTTAAGAGTATTTTCAAATTTTATTTTGTATATTTGAAGTTGAAAGATAGAAAAATAAATATAGTTTACCTTTTAGTTAAACTTTGAGGTCATTTGGCTTCAAGATAAGGATAAAGATAAGTTTGGAAGTCCACCTACGTAAAAGAAGGGTATGGGGTGGTTCATGTGGCTTTAGTATCTAGGAAATGATTTAGGAAGTTTTTCGAGGATTTTGGTGTGTGAATTTGATGTTGGGAGGAGAATTTTTTTAGACCGATTTTGGAGAGAGAAATCTCGTTGCATATGAAAAATTTTGCAATGAAAATTTGAAAGTTGTGTATCATGGTGTTTTATTTCCAAAGAGTCCTTATTTGCTTGATTTGAAGTTGTCATTCAAAAATTGTGCTAGTTTGAATGGAGGAAGGTCTATTGTCTTTTATGTGAAGGGGTAGAGACTTTGATTGTTTATAAAAAATGGACAAGTCTTTTATTTGCAATGAAATTTTGAGAAAATGTAGGAGATTTTATTGACTTTTCATAAAGCTATCATTCATCCTATATAGAGTTGTTATGAAAAAGTTGTGAATGTCAAAGTGAAAAAAGGTTTGTTGCTTTGAATTATAAAGGTTGAAACTTATGATGGCCATAGAAGTTGGAAAGAGTATTAAAATGATTTAAATTTAAAAAAAGAGTTGAAATTTATACTAGCTTTCTAAAGAAATGTCACTCATTTCATTTGAATTTTTGAAAAAGTGATGACATGACATCGAAGTTTGGTTGAAGAGTTGAATTTGGAGTTGGAGCACTTGAAGTTGGAAGAGATGTTGAAGACTTGTGTTGTGTATTGTGGCTTGTAACTTGTAACTTGTAGCTTTCTTGTCATTATAAATTTTGTTGTTGTGGGTGACATAAGTTAAACCATTGTTTAGCTTCATTTTGTGTCGTGGCGACGAAGTGAAGTTCTTCGTCCACACGGTCAAAATTTGTTCTATTCTTACGGTGAAGTTGGATTGATGACTAATATACCGTGAGTTTGAAAGTTTAAGAGCCATATTCATTAACATTATTTTGTGGTATGCCATTGATTTTGTCTGTTCTATATCTCGAGGTTTTTTATCCCTACTTTGATTTGTGAACCAATTAGAACCAAGACAAGGTAGGCCAATGGGGAGCAATTTCATGATAGAAGATTCAATGTTCAAGACTGAAGATTTATACAACATCTACTTTTGTTCCTGAATCATTCTTGGTTGCAATTAGAATCCTTGTGATTTCCTAAGGTAAACGGCTCTCTACATGACAACGTCTAATAGGTTCCTTGATGTTAACATTTACTAATTTTTAGGAACAAATAAAAACCAACACCAAAATATAGAATCCAAAAATTAAACATTTCATAAAGCTCATAATTTAGAGCATATGGTCAAAATGTCAAAATTGTAAAATTGTTAGTGTACCGGTTCTATTTAGCAATAAATTTTTTGTTTTTGGGTGTGTATTGGTGTGTGTTTTTGTTTCTTTTGTTGGTTAATTTTGATGTTTGTGAAACAATTTGGTAGTTTTGGGAATTAGTTGTCCATTTGGAAGTTCACTGTTGGAATTCTATTTTTGAAATTAGGATGGTGTGTATTACCAATTGGGCTGGATTTTGTCGTTTAAGAATGTATGGTAATAGATCTTAAGTCCGATTTGGTTTTGTAATGTTTGGTTAGGTGATAGGGATATCAGTTCAATCGGGCTGGAGTCAAGTTGGTTGTTGCAGTTAGATGCTGGGGTTCCTATTTGGCAGTTGTGCGGTGTTTTAGGTTCCAGTCCAAGTTGGTTAGGAAACTGTCAGGTTCCAAGTTTAAGAGGGATGTTTGTAATTTGGGAAGGACCCACTGTTTGAGAGAGTCCAGTGCAAGTCCCAGTCTAAGTTGGCTGCGTATTTGATGTTTTTGTGTTGGTTTGTGTGTGTGTGTGTGTTTTCCAAGTTGGTTGCTTGGTGAGAGTGTATTCTAATTGGTGCTGTGAATGTCAGCATGTGTGCTTGGAATGGTTAAATTCCAAGTTGGAGAAGTGTGCAGATGAGATGAAATTTGAAGTTGAAGCAATTTGGTGATGTGGAGTTAAGTAAAGAAGTATGAGGAGATGATGCTAATGAAGAGGTTAATGATATGTGCATATAAGCAATTTGGAAACATGTTTTCCAAGTTGGATGATGTAGCAGTAGTTGTTGATTAGCAAGTGAAAATATTGACAGGTGTTCTGTCAAATGTGGGAAACAATTAAAAATCTGTAAACGGTGATTTAATTGCCAATTCGGACTAATAAAAGAAATATATTTTTTGAATTGGTGTCCTGTGTGGTGTATGACTGTTTGTTTTTGAGAGTCAACAATTGAGGAATTATGGAGTTGAGTCCAAATTGGTTGAAGAGGATGCAGTGATTAATTTAATGTGGCAGTGGAAGTGCATGTGGTGAATTTAATTGGAAGTTTAAGAAAGTGTGTTAACAAATTGGTTGCATGTGAGTATGTCTAAATGGGAGATGTTTTGATGTATGTGAGTTAAGTTAAGCCTGCATTCAAGTTGGAAATTCTGCATGTCAAAGAGTGAATGGCAGTATGCCCAAGTTGGGTACGTATGAGGTCTTTATTTCACAACAATCCAACTTGGAGTTTATATAAAGTTTGAATGTTGTTTTATTGGAATTTCCTATTGGGTTTGTTTATGAATGTATGCCTGTGGTCAAGTCAGTGTGAGTTGCATGAGAAACTTTCAGAGTGGTAATGGAAATTATTTATGAGAGAATCAAATGAGGAATGGGAGATTAAAAGTATAAATTGTAGTTCTAAGTTGGTCCTTGATTCTCTGTGAGGAGCCAAACAATCAGGATTTTGGAGTGATATGTTGAGCAATGTTGTGTGTGAGGGAGCAATTTGATGTTTAGTTATAGCAATCAGTTGAAAAGAGTACAAATATCAATTTGGTGAAGTTGTGCTGGATACCAAGTGGGAGACAAGATGGTGGCTGCCCAACAACCTGTGCAATTGGGAAGATAAAGAGCCTTGGCTGAGCTTGATTGTAAGTGGTTAAATTGGAGGTGAAGAATGAAGGGAGGCTGTACCAGTGCTTTCCGATTGGGAGTAAAGAGCAAAGGAACCTACTTAGCTGTCAAGTGAAGATCAAGGAACTATTTGGGGTGATACTGAACCTTGTTGGTTTAAGAGTGAAATGAAATTAAGTAATTGAGTATGCAAACTGTGAGGGATTAACTTAATTCTAGTTGGAAGTTTATCATTCTTTGGGTGTTTAATTTCCTAATTAGTTGTCTTTTGTCGTTGTAGAAGTAATCCTGTTAGAAAGACCTCCCTAGGAACGAACTTTACTATTGATTTAGAAATTCTCAATTAGGATCTAAATCTTATCTACAGTTAGTATGTAATTAATATAGATTTAGTGGTGTGAAAATATCCTTAATCCATATAATCTTTATTTCCAATTGATAGTACAAAGTAAATATGAGTGCAAAATTGCAATGTTTTTATAGTAGTGAAATTGATCTTAATTGTCTTAGAGTACATTTAATCTAAAGAAAAATATTTTGACCATAAAAATAATGAAACCTATTCCATTGCAATGGCGGGAAGGTTTCTTTTTGGCAAAACAAACCTATTAATAAGTTCAATTAGTGGCAATCTTTCCAAATTTTTTGCCACTCATTGTCTCCAAATGCCAATCAAGGCATTTTTTTACCTTATTAACCTTTTATAATACTAGTTCTTTTAAAGAAAGGTCAATTCATCTAACATTGAGTAATTACAGTCACTTCATTTGTAAAGGAAATTATATTTAGATGTAATATTCCTAGGATTACTCTAAGAATTTGATCTGTATAGATTACATTTTTATGTACATGTCAAGCTTTGATTCATTCCATTTGGATTTGTTATGAGAAAGTTATGGACAATCTTGTTTTTTGAGCAATTAGAGCATCTTCTTGAAAAAATAACTTGTAGAATTAATTTCTAACCTCAATTTTCACTATTTTAAAAAAAAGTTCACAAGGTTAATATCTTTTGCTAAAACAATCTCCTTATTGAGATAAGTGTATTTCAATTTCATCTTAGAGCTATTAACAATTTAAATTTTCCTTCAATCTTGAACCTACTTCTACTTAACAATTTTTTAATGAATGAAAATTAAGTTTTTTTAAAAAAAAATTCTAGAATCTCAACTCAATTATTTATTGTATAAAATTATAAATTCAAAATCAATAGAGCAAAAAATTATAAGTTATGAAGGTTTAAATCCAAATAATGTAGTTGAGCAAGGTACAAAAAATTTGTTTCTTTCACTTTAAACACAAATATCTTGCAATCTATGTAGTCAAAGTTTGAGAAATTTCTACCACACATTTTTATACTAGTCTAGTATAAGATCCTATAGTTAGATAAGTTAAAAAGTTTTAAGAAAGGATTTGTTTTAAGAAAATTCTTTTTCTTAAAACTTTTTGCTCATTGCTATAGAAATGGTAGTTTTGAGTGGTTTTTGATGGAAAAAGAGGCCTTGAAACTTTAGGAGTTAACCGTATATGGAGTTAAAAAAATGATTTTAAGGCAACACTACAATAACTATGTATATCCTACTTTTATAATTTGGAATAGGTAGGATTAAAATTATGAAATCTTTTAACCTATAATACTATACAAAATATGTGGTAAGGCAACCATTCCTTTTCTTATACCACACACATCTATAGTTTAGGCATCATTCATTCCACCAATCTACATGGTTGTAAATTTTATAGTATTTCCTTAATAATCCTTCGATTTAGAATTCTTATTCTTTAAGACAAATTTTAATATTTATTTTTATTAATAGATTTACAAGATTCACAAGTGGGATAATACTTTTTATGTTCCAAATACTAAATCAAATAGACAAGATCACATTTGATCTATATACATGTCACCAATATACCTTGGCATGCATTTAATAAATTGAATAATCATACTTACAATATCAAAATATTTGTTCAAGTGTCTATCAAATATAAACAATATTCATTCTTTTAGTATTAATTCACACAATTCTATGCATACACTCTCTATTATGCATAAAAAATTATTTATGCCATCGTGCAGACAATATTTCTATGTCTATAAACTTGTAATAATACTCTATTAGTCTCTTGCTTATGTGCACCAATGCTGTTGTTTACACCAAGTCAATTAGACATTCTATACACCTAGTTTTCTACACACTCTTATGCAAACTGAGTTACTTAATATATATTTATTGTGCTTCATTCTATATGAATATTAAATAATGGATGCAAAGGATAATCTCATAAAATACCATGTACTATATTCCATGTCTAATTTTGTGCATGTTTCAAGAACTATCCTTGTAATTAGACCGTGAAGATTTATAATAGGAATGAAAAATTGTCCATTGATGAATTGGAGTCATTTGGGGATTATTGTTGTACAGTTTTATAAGTGTTTAGAAAGTGAGTTTGATTTGAAGGTAGACCACATTGCAGTGTAAATAATGTAGAGTTATGAGTGGTAGGACACTTTGCACCATCCTAGGCAATTGCATGTGCCATATTGTTCCAGTTTAAGGTTTGCAAGCTTTTATTTTGAGATGCCATTTGCACTATTGATGGATAGCTTTTTGACATTTAATGGTAGTACCTACGGCCTTTAATAGTATGTTATTACTATGAGCTTTAGAAAATTGTATTCAATTTAGATCTAAAATTTACAAATCAAATTGTAATGAATGTGTCATCCTCTCTTCTTTTCTTAAAAATTTGTCAGAAAACGATTTAATTAGCATAGAACAAATCCAAAGCCAATGGACAATTTTTGCACATCCTACCTCGGGCAATATGTTATTTTGCAATATCTTCTATCAAATGTAGAAGGCTTTAAATTACACATTCCAACACTGTAATTCAATTAATTTCATTGTAGTCAAGTTAATAATTTAAACATTGTTTCAATTTTCAATTCTAAAAATACACACTGAAATCAAAGAGATTCATTTCAATCAATAAAATACATTCACTCAACACAATACAAATAGAGTCAATTAGACATTCAATTCCATTCTTCACACAAAAAGCACTAGGGTAGAAGTCATCTTCCTCCTCCTATTCATATTCCCATTTGACAACTACCTTATGTGTTTTGAAATCTGCATTTCTAAGTTGACTTGACTTTTATAATTAACTTCATTCATCCCTTCCTAACTAGTCTATTATACTTAAGGTATTCACACCAAAATTCAGTTCTTGATCAAAAGTAAACAATTTTTCCACTACACCATTCATTAGTCATTGTTACATTGTATCACCAAGACAAAAAAATTGGATGGAAAATTGAGATTAGAAGAAGGTATAGTGGGGCTATTTTGATCCTTTCTTATGAGGATGTACATTCACACTAAAGAGCAAAATATGAAACTTAGAAGGTTAAAATTTCAAACTTAGCTTAAAATACATATATGGGGACAAATCTTCATCTTGATTCAATGTAACACATGAGATGATATGTGAATTCTCGAAGGTTATAATTTATATCCCAGAGATTATAAACTTTAAATAATTAGATAATGAAAAAAATTGATAGTGACAACATTTAAAGATGTAAAATGGCCGTATTAAGTGGTATTAGGTATATATGAGCTAATATTATGAAGGTGAAAATATTAAGGAAGATTTATATTGATGAAAGTGATAAAAATCCAAAGAATATATATATATATATATATATATATATATATATATATATATATATATATATATATATATATATATATATATATATATATATATATCATGTAAAGAGCTACATTGTGACTAAAGGTGACTACTATTATCTAGAAGAGGTGTGATTGTTATGTGTGATGTAATATTAACATATTGACTGCATGTGTATGTAAAGTCTTGATCTAACATTCCCCTTTCAATTACTAAATTCTAACTAGTAAGGTGCATTCATTTGTAGAGCTAAAAATTGTAGCTGGAGGACTTATGTTAGCCATTGCATTGGCTTACAATTTAGAATTAATGCGAATATAACAATTTAAGAAAAATTAGGAGTTAAGAAGGATTAGGAAGAAGATTTAATGCATAATTCACAATTTAAAGGTCTTCCATTACGTAGTAATGTGAAAATTAGAATAATGGTGTGAAAGTTAGGAAATGCAATTAGGCAAAGATGTAGTAGAAATCCTAAGTCCAAATTAGGAATTTCAAATCGAAAAGGCATTATGTAGGAAACTGAGAATTAATTAAATTAGGTAAATGGTTGAATGTGAAGAATTTGAAAACAAAATATAATGATTCAAAATTAACATTAGAAATGAACCAAAAATAGGGAGTGCAAGCAAGCCAACATAAAGACTAGAAGAAATGAAGATGAAACCTTGAAAAAATGAAGATGAAGATTAGAGGAAATGAAGATGAAGACTTAAAGAAATGAAGATGGAGATTTGAAGAAATGAAGATGAAGAGGGAGGGGGGTAGATAAAAGAGTAGGGATAGTGAACCCTCTCTCTCTTCTTCCTTCTCACCTCTCTTTTGGCTCTTTTTTTTTTGCTTCTTCTCTCTCAAGCACTAGGAGGAGAGGGTTTTAACTTGAGCACTTAGGAGAAAATAAATTAAAATTGAGTAGCAACCTAAAAAATTTGTCGAGTAGGTTTGATTCAATTATGTCCATGGCTTGAAGGAGGTTGGGTTGAAGTTAAAGGTAGGAATGTAGTTTAGTATGAAAGTAGCAACTTTGGAAGATAAGATCGAAAAGATAGTATAGAATTTAGAGCTCAAATTTGGTGGATTTGTGTGCTTTTAAGCTAGCTTTTCAACAAACCTATCCACGTTTCATTTGGAGTACGGATGAGGCAATGGTGATTGTTTTAGTAGAAGAAAGTTTGTTGTCATGTAGAAGATGGGAGCAACAACTTTGGAGGGCAAGATCAAAAGATGGTGAAAAATTTGGAGTTCAAATTTAGTGGAGTTGTATACTTCTAAGCTAGCTTTTCAACAAGCCTAGACTCACTTCATTTGATCATCAAATGAGACAATGGTGGTCATTTTAGTAACAAGTAGTTTACTGCAGAATTTGATGGTACAACGTTCTTAGTATTTGCAATTGTTTTATTTGCAATTTTCATTGCAACATTGATAAACTTGTTAGTTTTCTTTAAATTATGTGGTTTTAAATTGTATGGGTGTTGAATGAACTTATGGATTTATGATTAATTGCTCTATTGTGTTGTCACATTTTAGTGTTAAATGGTGGTGTCAATGTATGGTTGATAATATTGTTAGGACAAAGTCTAAAAATAGTAATTTGTAGCAATTCACTTAGGGAGTCCACTGCTTGAAAGGTGAACTAGTTAGGTATCACATACACTCCCCACTAGCCCAACTTTAGTTTTTTTTATTGCCATACGGTGAAAAACATTCATAACTTGAAGTATACATGACCTTCCCCTTGCACCAAGTCAATGAAGTTATATAGAAACCTTGTGAAGTAAGGCCTAAAATATAGACTTGATGCTTGAATTTTGGGAGTGACTGACAAGAAGAGAGTTTGTGCATAGAAAAATAAATATATTAATGTAGGAGAGAATAATAATAGTGATAATACAATGGTTTATAAATATTCTTTAAATGAAGGGTCACATCCCTTCATTCTATTGAATCTAAGAACTAGATCTAATATATCTAACTAAGAGTCTTATTTAACACTCCTACTTAGGACTTAGATTCTATAGTAGATTTTGTTTCCACTTAGGATAGAGATATTGTCTCCTCCAAACATGCCTAGTTGTTATAACAAGTAGAAGTGTTTATCTTGTCCTAATGCTTTTGTCATAATATTTGCCACCATTTTCATTGTTGGACAATGTTATAAAGATAGTTGTTTTCATACAAAGTGATATTGTATATCAATATGTTTGGTACAGTTATGAAATTTATTAATACCTAACATAACTATAGTACTTTGGTCGTATGAGCATTTATTTATCCATCCTTGGTAAATAACCATACACAACTAGGTTCTTTGTTCATGTTTGGTTGTTAAGCTATTGGATGCCTAGATGTTGTCCATTGTGCGTTCCAAGCAATGGATCTTTTGGGGTGCCTAAGTATACTCAATTGTGCAAAAAACCCATTGAAGCACAACTTAAAGTGTGAATAGTGAAGTAGATGGCTAAACTAATTAGGCCACTGTGGATTTTTTAGGATAGATGATTCAGACTATAACTAGTAATACCAACTCATAGAGAGCACAACTTAAAGTGCAAATAGTGAAGTAGATGGCTAAACTAATTAGGCCACTGTGGTTTTTTTAGGATAGATAATTTAGACTATAACTAATAATACCAACTCATAGAGAATTATCTTACCTTTCTAAAAATATAAAACTTATTTCTATCCGACCTTCCTAGCAAAAGTTATGAGCAGATGAAGTTTGACCGCTACTTGGTTTATCAAATTTCATTCATGATTTTACCCTAGTTCCCCATTTCAAAACAACTTGAGACTTTATGGATGTGATTAAGGTATTGACTTTTACTTAAAACCAAAATTTGCATTTGATCTAATGCTTCGTCTAAGTTTTCATTCAACTTAATTCTAAGACTTCATCCTTCTATATCTTTTTGGTTTTTTTGGTCTTTTCTTTAGTGTAAGGTACCTATGACCTCCTCTCAATTAGTTCTAAGAGTCCTTCTAATCTACTTCCAAGTTCTTGATTAAAGGTTCTTGATTCTAAAGTCTCAACTTAACAGCCATCACTTTATAATTTTTATAATTTTGATGTTTTTTCTTAATTCTATCTCTCTAAATTGCTAAAACTCTTGTTGATTGGACTTTCTTACTAAAAGTTATTGATAGATGAATTTTGATCGTTAAATTGTCATTTACATTTCATCTGCTAATTCCTCCTAATCTATAATTTGAAATCAACTTTTAATTGTATATATGAGTTTTATATCATTAATACTCCCTAATTCTACAATTTTATTCCAAATTTTAAGACTTATCAATTCTTCATCCAATTTAGGTTCTAATCTTCATCCACACCTATCTTACTAATTTCAGCTCCAATTCTAAGTATTTTATATTTTTGAAAACCTCTAAGTGTGTATTAAAGGATTCTATATTCACAAACAACCTAACTTCTAATCCTATGGCTTTGAGTTGGCTTCAAGCCTTGGCTCACTTAAAATTCTAGTAATCTTTGCTAATTAATGAAAAATAGAGTGTTTAGAATCTTACTTCATCATTGGTTTCATCAATTAAGTGGTCGAACACGCCTTCAAATTCTCCATCACTTGCCATGTGTTGATGTGGTTTAGGAATTTTGCTCACCGCTTAAAAGTAGTATTTTGATACCAAATTTTGGACTTGGACTATACTGCTTTTTCCTTTTCTTTCTAATCTTCTTCTTTTCCTTTACTAGATCTCTTTACGCCTTTAATAAGGCCCAACTACCCTTGCTCTTGAGTGTCTTGCAAAATTTTGTGAGATCCCCTTCCTAATCCATATCCCTTGTTCTCACTACTATCTAAGCCTCTTTACTTTCTCCTCCTATTTCCTTGAGTATGGCTAGTGTTGTTGGTTGTGTGGGAGAGGTTTAGAGACTTGGTGCAAATGATGAGTTTGGAATTCTAATCAAGACCTTTTTTTTCTTGAAAACTTGCTTTTGGACACTGAAACACCTAGTGACTTGTTGAAGAAGGATAATGACCTATTCGGAAATTATCCTATTAGTATAATAAGTTCGTTCCAAGGGAGAGCGTCAAGTAGGATTTTTCTATGCTAATAAGTTAATCCAATTTGGAACTCTATCACCAAAAACATTATTACAACAACACCACAAACCCAACTTGGCTTTATAATTCTTTCTTCAAATTGATCTTGTTCTTGAGACAGCCTTGGCTCTTGAACTTCCAACTGAGACTTGACACTTCTTGTTTTAATCTTGTCTTCAACTTGGGTAGCATCTCATCTCCAATAACAACCAGTTTTAATTCTTTCAAATTGGAAGTACTACCCTCACATCACTCCTTGATCACACAACTTGTAATAGTAATAATACTACAATGACATCCATTACCCAACTTGGTTGCAGCTCCTTGCTGGTTGACTCATGACTCAGCATCCTAATTGGTATCACATACACAAAACTAAAACACGCTTCAATTCCCAATTAGACTGCAACTAAACAATTAAAAAAAAATTCTCACATACTCTAATCTAGCTCACCAATTTGTTTCTCAACATTTACACATAAACATTCATCACACACAGGATACCAATTCCGCTAGGAATTTTTTTTTTATAAATAAGTCCAAATTGGTAATGCAATCACCATTACACTTCTTATATGTTTTTTTCAAAAACTATTTGTATTAGACTTCTACAACATCTCTGATTAACCATTCCACATTCACTGTATTTTCTCCAACTTTACTATACTCTCTTCACTTTATAGATCTTCTCACAAATATTTATTCTCCTTTCAATCCTCCAACTAGGACTTGCACAACTTCCTTCACACAGCTATTTTTTTATTTTTATACATATATATATATATATATATATATATATATATATATATATATATATATATATATATTTATTTTTTTAATTTTTTAATTTATGTAATTGCTAGCTAATCTTTCCAACTAGCTGCTCATTCAATCAATACCCAATTTGGGTTTCAGCATCCTCTTCTAATCTCATCACTCTCCACCCAAATAGGACTTAATTCATAAATTAAATTCCTTTCAGTCTTCCATCTGCTCATACATCTCTCCAACTTGGAATACTCCAAATTCCACAGTTAGGCCTTCATTCACATATCCATCACTTTTAAAACTCCAAAGACTCAATTATGAATTCACATTCAAACATAAACTCAAGCACCTGCTTGACACACACTCATAAACAAACAAACAAATACACAGCTTCACCAAGCTGGGACTCGCACTGGCTCTCTCCAAGTGGGTGAATAGAAATGACACAAAAACAAACCCAAATAGGAAATTCCAAAACAGTTAGCAAACCAAATCGGTAATGCAACAGCCGCTTCTCCTAACTATTGCACCCCTGTTTGGAAACCACAATTCCAACTTGGATTTTAATTCAATTCCAACTGGACTTCTACTTCACCTATTTGGAAATAATTGCCCAGGCCAGGTTGTACACTCACACCTCACACACTCTCTTCTGAATAGGACGAAAATAACTACTTCCAACTTGGTTCCTGTAACTCCGACTTGGCCCTGCCTTACCATCACACTTGACTAGACTCACAACCTAATTTATAAATATCTTTAACTCATGCATAGATCCAACTTGGAAAATTAGACGGCCATCTCAATAACCCGACTTGGTAAATTATTCTCTCACTTTCCACCACATTCCAAAATTCATCCAATCATAGACACAAAATAACACACTCCCAATTGGAAAACATACACACAACATACAAGGAATACACACAAAATCAGCAAAAATGACTCAAAAAATTCACTCAAAGCATTTCAAAAATTTAAAACTTTACTGCCTAATTGTATATCTACATGACTCCTAGCCCTCATCCTCTAGGCTTAATCTACTCTACTCCTATGTTTAATCTATCCTATTCCTACAACTAATCCACTCTACTTTCACTCTACCCTTCTCTATATCTATGTCTAATTTCTTCTACCTCTACTCTACTCTATACTATGTCTACTCTAACCTTCCCCTATTCCCCCCCCCAATTAGATAAAAAAAATGAAAAAAATGAGTTTGGCTACTTGGCCTATGAGGGCTAGCTGTCTGGTTGGCTAGCTACCTAGTCAGGTTGGCTAGTCCCGATTGGGATTTTATTTATTATTATTATTATTATTATTATTATTATTATTATTATATATTTTTTAATTTAAAAAAATTGTGGAGGATCTAATGTTCTAAAGAAAAAAAACCAACAACTAAGTACTAGAATAAGGGAAAATCACAAGGGGCTCTCAAATTTTGGGTTTTAAACATTGCTAAATGGTGAATCTTGCAACAACTGTTTAACACTAACTTAGAGGACTAGAAAGATCCTTTGACACTCAACTTTTTTGGATACTAACTTAGGTTCCCAAACTAGTGTTTTTGGATACTAACTTGGTGAGATAGCAAAGCATTTTTTTTTTGAATTTTTCTAAGATTCTATAGATTAAAAGCTTTGTCATGGTTTTGCAAATATATGAAATTCTATTCACTCAAAGCACTTAAGGTCAAAGCTTCACCGTGGTTTTGCAAATATTTAAAATTCTATTCATTCAAAGTACTCAAGGTCAAAGTTTCGCTGTGATTTTGCAAATATTGAAAACTCTATTCACTCAAAGCACTCAAAGTCAAAGCTTTGCCATCCTAAGTAGGGCAAGCAAAGCTAAGTACAAAACTTGAACAAAATAAGTTAGTAAAAGCTACAACATTTGCTAGCGTAAAGTTAGTATGAGTTAGATGGACAAACAAATACTAGAACAATTGTGTTAGTATAAAATATTCTAAAATCAAGCACTAGAAGCCCCCCTAAGCAGCATTGCCAAGGTATGGAGGGGGTAGTCTCTAGGATTAGTACAAATGTTAGAAAATCAACAACAAACCTCAACAAAATGGCTAAAGATAGTACAATAATTCAAAACAAGTGCAACTAAAGGCAAACTTTGAAGGGACTCTATTGTCCTTCAAAAAGAACTTGAAAAACAACAACAAAAGCGCTTGAAATGCTTTAAAAATACACACATTTGCAACTTTGGCCAAAAATGACCAAAAAGTCCAACTACATGGACCAACATGTATAGAATGCTAAATAACGGCCAAAGGATTAACAAGAGGTTCAAAAAATGAATCAAGGGCGTTTTGGGAGAAGGGGTTCCCTTATGTCTTCTTCCTCTCATTTTTTTCCTATTATAAGATAATCCTACTACTTGAGATTTTTCACTTAATCTCTTTTTTTGATTTTTAACGCTCGTTTAAAACTTTAACTTTTGGAGAGTAACTCCAATTCACAAATGAATTGCGCCATTGGCTTTAGAAGGCCATTTTTAGTCTAAATAATTCCTCCCCTTTTTTAACGCCAAAAATGTGAAGATTCCTAGTGCCAGCTTAAATATCAAAAGGAGTAAAAATCCAACTTTTGGAGTTTGACTTATTGTGAAAAGTAACTAGCCTAAGCTCTTTAGTAGGTGTAAGGAAGTAAAAAAAGATCTAACTTTAACCTCATTCTAATTTTGTATGTCCCTAGAATGCCAGTCAACACCACAAATTTTTTTAAATTTTACTAGTTTACTAGTTTTGAAGAATCTTACTGGTTTGGGTGCTTTTGGCTATTGGAATGTTTTGAAACTTGTTGGAGCATTTTATTAACATAAAAAAATCTATATTAATTTTTAGTGAGATTTTATCAAACCTAGGGTAATTCTAATGAATTTTCTATTATAAAATTTGGTGGTTTGACCATTCGGAAGAATATCTTCTGACTATCAAAAAATTTCGAAACTTTTTATGGAACGTCTTATAGAATTCTACAAAAGACATACAATCTCATATTTTTACTTTGCACTTTTTAAGAAGGAGAATCAAATCCCACTATCTCCTTTAAATTTTGGTTAATAAAGAATCTTCTACATGAAAAAGAATCTTAGCAAACCAATTGCTCTGTTGGACTTGTGGCATGATTTTCACTTTAAATTACTATACTTGGATTGTAGGTATCCTTCACTAGTCCATCTTGAATTTTCTTCACCCCTATAGATTAACAATTTGGGGTTCTACTATTTTGTTGATATAATGAGGAAACTGAAACTTCTCTCTAGGAATCATCTATAGGGTTCTTATATAGTTCTTTCAAACCAATTTAGCTAGTATGTGTCATATGCATAGCAATTTTAGACAATTTGGGCAATTTCTATTTAACAAGCCTACTATCTACAATTTGTAGGTTTCTACCCTATTTATATGCAATTATTCAAAAATATTATATTTAGGACCAAATGCTATATTAACATGTGACATACCCATTTTTTTTTTACATTATGGGGGGCTTTTGTATATAAACTACACTCAAAATTGTAAAAATCCCAAAACAAACAAATCATAAATCCCAAGTGACGAAAATTGGGACTCACAAGTTGTCACAAAATATAATTGTTGGTATTTTGATTGGAAATTTTAAATCAGTCAAAAGTTTGCAAAGCCAAATAGCTTCTATTGTACATTTTGTTAATGCCATATATTCAACTTTTGTATTGGATAAGGTGACAAATTTTTGTTTTGAACTTGACTAGATAATGACACCATGTGAGTGCCCAATTCGTCATTCAGGACTTACTCTTTTCTTTTTTTCGTTTGTTAGTCTTTCGAGTGTGAATTAATATACAAAAAGCCATAAAAGGAGTGTAAAGCCAAAATAGGTATGTCACATGCCATTATAGTATTTGGTCCTAATTAGCATGTTTTTCCCAAAACATAACAAAAATCTGGCATGTAAATAGGATAGAAATCCAAAACCTGTACATTTTATAATATTTAAGTAGAATGGCCTCAAATAGCCAAACCTGCCCTACATGTGACAAAACATGGCTAACTTGGTCCAAGGGAACTTATGTAAGAATCCTAAACTAGTTTCGGAGAGATGTTTCGATTTTTCCATCATATTGATGAAACAGTAGAAACCTCAATTATTAACCTTCAAATGGAGAAAACTCAAGACAAACCAGAGAAGGGCATCTATGACATAAGTATGGTGGTTCTAGGCAAAAATCATGCCAAGAGTCCAACAGTAAAATCGATTTGCCAAGATTCTTCTTTGTGTGAAAGATTTTCCATTCATCGGAAGTTAAAGGAGATAGTGGGATTTGAATCTTCTTCAAATGTGCAAAGTAAAAATATGAGCTTGTACATCTTTTGTAGAATTCCATGAGAGGTTCCATGAAAAGTCTCGGGTTTTTTTTATCTCTAGAAGATTTTTTTTAAGTGGTCAACCACCAAATTATACAATGGAAGTTTCATGGAAATTATCCAGAGTGCGGTAAAATCCTACTAAAAATTAGACTAGTTTGTTTTATGCTAATAATACAATCCAACAAGTTTCAAGACATTTCAATAGCCAAAAGATCCAGAACTAGTAAGATCCTCCTAGCACCAACAAATCCAAAGTTTATTGTGGAGTTGACCGGTGTATCGAGAGCGTACGAAGTTGAAATGAGGCTCAAGTTAGGTCTTTTTTTACTCCCTCATACCTACTTAAAACTTTAAACTAGTTATTTTCTTTAGAAAAGTCACCCTCCAAAAGTTGGATTTTTACCCCTTTGGGGTTTCTAGTTGGTGCTAACTTTTTGTAGTTTTTTAGCGGATGAAAAAGGGGTGGAAATTTTTGTAGACTAAAAATGGCCTTTTAAATCCAATGGCACAATCCATTTGTGATTTGGAGTCTTTCTCCCAAAGTTAGAGTTTTGAACCAACATAGAAAGTCAAAACTTCAAGATTAGGATGAAAATCTTAGATGATAAGATTACGGTTTATGAATTAAAGGGGGGTGAGAAACCTTGAAAAAATATTTAAGTGGACTCATTCTTCTCTCAAATCACCCCTTAAAGTTTATTTTGAATCGCCTTGTTTTCATTTGAATCCATTTCATTGGATTTTGGCTATTTAGACCACGTTGCCAATTTTTTTTTGTTTTTGAAGCATTTCAAGCTCCTTTATTGTTGTTTTTGAAGCTCTTTTGAAGGACTTGAAGTCTCTTCAAGCTTAACTTTCTTTTTGTTGTGTTTTTGTTGAAGTTTTGGAAACTTTAGTTGAGTTTTGTTGAAGTTTTGGGATTTATTTCTAACACTTATACTAATCCTAGAGTGATTTCTCCCCTTAAGACTGGCGATGCCGCTTAGAAGGCCATATTCGTTATATTGAGACTTTTGGTAGTCTCATTTTTATCCTCGACTCGAAGATAAATCATAATAACTATTCAATTTTTAAGACTATTTGGTAAGTTGAGATTTTAATGTATTAATATATATAAAAAACTTTGATATCCCAAAGGTTGAAGGCTCATCTTATCCTCGACTTGAGGATAAATCACTATAACTATTTTAGGGTTGTAGTCTCAAAATGTGCAGATTGTCTCATTTTAACGAATAAGGCCATTTAGGGAAAACTTCTAGTGTCTATTTGATTTGATTTCTAATACTAACGCACATATATAAAGTTGTAATTTTTTTTCTAGTTACACTAACTTTGTACTAATCTTGTACTAGCTTGTTGGTATTAACAAACATTTTGTTGCCCGTATTTTCCCTTGTCCCATTTGGGACGGTGAAGCTTTAACTTCACTTGTTTGGAAAATTGTTTAGAATTGTTGTTTTGTCAAAATTACGACAAAGCTTTGACTTTGTTTGTTTTAAAAAGTTTATAGAAATTAGTTGTTGTTCAAAACGGCAATGAAGCTTTGACTTTGGTCATTAGAATTTTTTATAGGAAATTTCGTATATTCTCAAAACACAGTGAAGCTTTGATTTCACTCTTTAGAGTTTGTCAAGCCATTTGGCTCGATTAGTGGAAGTTTAGCCAAGTTGCTCATTTTTGTGTAATAGTATTTATTTAGAGCCGAGGCTAAGAGTGAAGAAAAGAGTTGATAGTATACAAGTGAGTTCATAATCATAACGTAGAGGTTGAGAGTTTTTAAAAAACATAAGATATGAAAGAATCCGAGTTGAAACGAGTAAGTTACGAGCGAATGAAGTTTAGTACTTAAGTTGGATGAAGACATGTTAAACTCATTCAAATAGAGCAAAAGAGTAGGATTAGGAGGTACTAAAAAGCTAGAATTTAGATCTGTAATAAAAAATGAGTTTGAGATTATCATTTAAGAATAGTGAGTGAATGAAGTTTTTAAATGTTGATTAATTATTAAACTTCATCTACGTATAATTTCTACTAGGAAGGTTCAATTTTTGAGTGCCTTACCAATCTAAAAAGATGATTTTAGCCTCTAGAAGAAAAAAATATAAAAATTCTAAAAATAATAATCTGTTAAAATTCAAACCGAAAACTAGAACACATAGAAGTAGAAGTAGAGAAGAGAAATTGCAATTAACAACCCAAGTAGTAAAAATTAACAATTAGAAGGAGAAATTAGAACCCTAAACTCATCACTCTTTCTCTTATTAGCTTACAACTACAATTAAAAGAAGAATAGAATAGAGATTTAGCACCTTCTCATAGTTCTTAACTCTTCAAACTCAAGAAATAGAAATGTCAAATTCAAATTGCAAGCAAGAAGGGGAAGAAGGTCCATTTGGTAGCTGAAGAGTTTTAGATTCAATCAAGATTAGGAGAAAATCTTTGAAAACCGTTTTAAGCCATTAGAATTTAGATAAATCAATAATTGACTTATCAAAAGATAAGAAATAGTAATTTTAAGAGTCAATTATTGAAATTGTAGACAATATTCCCTCCTAAGTCAACCATTGAAATAAACAAAATAATTGAAAGGAAATAGTATGAAAAGGAAAGATGTACGATAGAGAGAAGTCCAAGAATTGACAACTTTGTATCAAAACTCTCTTTTTAAGCGGTGAGCAAAATTCCACAAAGGATTCAACTATGGCCAATGATGGAGAATTGGAAGGAGTATTCAACCACCTCCTAAATGAGGCAAATTTTGGGGTAAGTTACTAATTCCTCCAATTTCTATTCATTTTCTAATATTAATTAGTTTTATGTTTAACCAAACTTCAAATACAAGTCAGAGTATTGAGAATAGGACTTTCCCAGCTTTCAGATATAAAATCTTGTAGAGTTTGGCTAGAGGTTTCTAAAACATATGACACTTAGAAATCAGAGTTAAAGTCAGAAAGATATTAGTGAATGAAGTTTAGAACTTATGTTGGATGAAGATTAACATAAATTAGAATCTTAAGACAAGAGTGCAAACATAGGAAGATAAAAATATTTATAACTCATAGCCAAAAGCAAAAGTCAAGTTGAAATTGTAGATTAGGAGAAATTAATGGATGAAGTTTGAAGAATCGATTAGTGGTCAGACTTCATTCATCAACAACTTCTAGTAAGAAGGTTCAATTCACAAGGGTTTTTTTTATCAATTTAAAAAGCTAAAATTAAAATCTCCAAGGAAAAAATATCAAAACTCTAAAAATAGTAAACCAACAAAAAGTTGGACGAGACTTAGAAATTGAATGAACGTTAATTAAAGATTTAAAGGATCGTCTAGACAAAGAATTTAGGATTGTGAATACTTAGAGCTAATCAAGAGGATTCCACAAGTATCGTACACTTAGAAAAAGACTAAAAAACAAAGATGAAGTTTAGGGTGGAAATTGAATGAAGTAGGGCAAAAAATATCCATCCAAGTTTAAACTTGTAAAGGAAGTAGAAGTCACATAGGTAGATTTGGAGGTTAAGTTTCAAGAGAAATTTAATTAAGGAACAAGCTTAAAGTGGTGGATGAAGTTTTATTGGCCTCTTAAAGGCTTAAACTTCATCCACCTATCACTTTTGATAGGAAGGTCGGAGGAAGGTGAATTTTACAATCTTAGAAATGGCATGAGTTGTCTTTCCAACTTAGGTGTTTAATTTTTGACTATCTTGCCCTTCACTAAAAATCATTGTGGCTTAGAAAGTAAGTTAGTAAAAGATAAAACATTTCCAACTTGGCTGGATTTCATTAGTTAGTTTCAAAGTAAAAGAGTTAGTATAACATTAGGGAAAGATCCATTGCTTAAAAGGCATAGTGAACCACGTTAGGCACCCATAGAAATTAACCATGATTATTAAAACCTCATTGTGCATGTTGATTTACTCAGGATGGATAAATAAACACTCACACATCACCACTTAGATAAAAATAAAAGCCTAAGGTTGATCGTCTTATATTTGGATGTCCTCTCTAATCAGCATCACTATAATCTAAAAGTAGTTGCAAAGTAGTAGTTTTTGTGTATTGGATATAATAATTTAATGTTCCTTGGATTCTTTTAATTGCTTGCCAATGTAATTTGCTTGAATTAGCCATATATTAAGAGATGACTCTCACTTAATATGCCAAGTCAGGGTGGGTGTTAATCATAGCCCATGTAAATGAGCCAGTAGCTTATTTATAAGGTATATTAGCCATTTCTTGTTTTTCATCATCATTAGTAGGAGAATCTTGAATACTAAGTTGTATCCATAGGTGTACTAATTGGACTGTACATTTGAAAGTGGAATTCTAGAGTTTTTGTTGTAAATAATGCTCTTGGATTATTCTAATATAGCCTTCTGGTCTATTTCTAGTAATTTCCAATCCTAAATTGTGATGAATTTTTCCAAGATCAAACATTTCCAATATAGTGTTAAAAATAGTTTTAATGTAATAGAGTAATTGGAGACTATTTGAAGCTAGGATAGTGTCATCTACATAGATAGCTAGAATTAGAAAATCATTGTTGGTGGAATAAATATAGACATTTAGATCTGATGTAGATATGATGAAACCAATTTGGATAAGATAGTTATCTAATACAAATGTACTACATACGATTGGATTGTTTGAGTCCATAGATGGAATGATTTAATATATAAACCTAATGTAGTTGGGTTGTTAAACCTTGGGGTATCCATGTATATTTCTTCATCTAAGTATCCATTTAGGAACACAGTTTTAACATCTAATTGATGTAATTCCAAGTCATATTGAGCCACAAAGACAAATAGAGCTCTTAAAGATTGTAGTTTGACAATAGGAGAGTAGGTTTTATTATAATCTATGCCATATGATTGGTGGTAGCCTTTTCTACTAAGCAAACTTTGTATCTTTGAACTGTATCATCAAAGTCTAATTTAATTTTATATATCCACTTGGAGCCTATAGGGGTGTGGCCTAGTGGTAGGGTTACTATTGTTCAAGTATTGTTTTTATACATTCAGGATAATTCCGCTTTCATAGATTTTTTCCAATGAAGGGCATCTTTAGAATTTAAAGCTTCAAAGTAAGTTTTGGGTTCTAGTATAATAGAGGATTTTGCAACCATAGCTTGTTTGATTAGTTTTTTGTTTTAATGTAGGATCTATTGTGGGTGACATATACTTAGGATTAGGCTTGGGAGTACGTTGTCTATGCTTTGGTGGTTGAGGTGGATGAATAGATGGGGAAGTGTTGTCATTAGATAAATTTGATTGTGAAGTCTCTTGTAATGATGGAGGACTAGGTGGAGTAGGTAAGATAGGGACTTGTAGTTGTAGATTTAAAGGTGGTGATAATATTGGTTGTTGAACTAATTAGTGGGAGATTGGGTGGTTGAATTAATTGTAGATTAAATTGAGGTACATCATTATTTTCAAAATTTTCAAATTTATATAGGGTCTAGTTATAATTTGTTGAAAAAAGATAAAATTCTTCATCAATTAAATGCTCGTCTCTAAAAGTTGGCAGAATCATTTGAGAATTTTTCAAATTGCAAAACTTGACTCCATGGGAAGTCAATCATTTTTACCAAAGTTGGGAAAAATCATAGACATCTCCAATATTATGCGGTTCACCTTTGCTTCCGACCAAGATTTAGCATTATAATTTTGGGGCTCTATTCTATAAATTAGAGAGCATTAAAGATCATTGTGTTATTATTGTTTGTGATTTTAAATTTATAGAAAATACCTCACATTCTATAGGCTTTGGAGCGATCACTATACCCAAGGAATCGATATTCTTGAATTGTAGAGTCTAATTTAGAACATAAATCTTTATTGATATAAATAAAGGCCTTACAACCAAATACTCTCAAATGTGCTATATCAGGTTTGAAGCCATACCACAATTCAATGGGGGTAAGATACTAGGCTATTGCCGAAGTAGGAAGTCGATTGTATAAGTAGTTAGTTGTTAATACAACTTCTTCCCAATAGGCTTTGGATAGTTGGGAATCATGTAACATGGAGCGCATGATTCATAAGTGTCAAATTTTTCCATTCACCCACTTCATTTTGTTGTGAAGTAGAGGGTGCTGTATATTGTTTGTGTATGCTTTGTTCAATACAAAATGAATTGAAAGCTTGAGAGGTATGTTCACCTCCATTGTTAGAGCATAGAATTTTAATTTTCTCTTTGAATTGATTTTCAATATAAATTGTTCAATTTTTAAATTTATTAAAAACATTAGATTTCTTTGTTAATAAAAAATAGTGCAATATTGGGAGTAGTCATCAATTAAAGTTATAAAATATTCAAAGCCAAAGTGAGTATGTGATTTAAGAAGACCACAAATATTCAAGTGGATTAGTTCTAAAATTTCAACAGCTTGTGTAACACTAGTTTTAGGAAATGGAATTTTTGTGTCTTCCCATGAATATAATGTATACACGGGTTCAAATTTTTAAAGATATGTGTTTATTTAATCCTATGACTATATTATTGGTTATAAGTTGTTGCAATTGGTGTTGATCAATATGTCCAAAACGGCAATGCTAGAGTGTATCCTCTAAAGTTGTTGTCATTGAATTAGCTACTATTAGAGGTAGAGGGTAATAGGACTCCCCAAGTTTATAAAGGTCATTTTTCAAATGATATGTTGCAATAAGTATGCCTGAGAAGTCTTTGAGAATATATAGTCTATTTTGAATGTGAATTGCACCATTATGGTCATCAAGATGTTTGATAGAAAACAATTTTTTCTTTAAATTAGGAATGTGTAATATCTTACATATGATGATTAGTTCACCTTTAGGTAATGTTATATAAACATCACCTTCACCTAGAATTTCTTGAGTAGTATCATAATCAAGATATATTAATTCAAGAGAATTAAATTGCTTTTACTTAAAAAAATAAATTTTTATCATGAGCCATATGGTGTGTTGCACCTGTGTCTATATATCAATTATTATCACATTTAATTTGGTTGAAATAGGCACTCATTACCATAAGTCTCCTACCTAGTTTATTATTTGGTAATTTAGCATTTTTTTCCTTAGCTATTCACTTTCTACAATCTATAATATAGTGACCTAGTAATTTACAATAAAAACATTTAATTCCTAATGTATTTGAATTATGTCGTGAATTTTGTTGTTGAGTTTGACTGGTGGTCATAGAATTACCTCGGTTGGAATAACTGGATGTACTTGCATTAGGACAATTTGAGGAATTACTATTTGCATTATATTGATGATTATTGTTATTCTTTTTCTTATATTGTACGTTTAAAAGTGTGGTACCGGATTCAGGTTTGTTTGTGAGTTTCATTATGGTCTCCTCTTGAATAAGATATGTGATGAATTGTCGTAGAATAAGGATGTGGTCACCTCCTAAGGCTATAAGAAATGTCCTATAGCTTGAAGGTATGCTTCGCATGAGAGCTAGTTTTGCATCCATGTCACTTGTAATTATCCCTGATGAATTCTATTAAGCTACAATAGTACAAGATGTTTATATGTATTGAGTGAGGCTTTCTCCTTCTTTGAATTTAATAGTAGCTAGTCTATCTTTAAAAAACATTTGTGTAACATGGTCATCTAATTCATCTAATTTAGATAATTAACTTCAAGCTTCAGAAGCTAAAGTAGAGCTTGAGACATGTAACTATTGGCTATTTTCCAAGCATGCAATGATTATGGATAACACATTAGTATTAAGTTTGTCCCATTCTTGTTTGCTCCTTGCACCACTAGTAGGAGTATGAACTGATGTTTAACCAAATATAAGTGTTGAGGGCCTTATTTTTGTGCCTTCAACAATTAAAAAAAAAAAATTGTAGTAAAAAATAATAATAATTGACGCTTCCATATATGGAAGTATATACCATCAAACTTAGGTAAGTCACTTACCTTTAGAATTTCTACTTGAAAAGATATCATTGCTTTTAAAGCAATAATTTATATAAAAAAGAGATTATCTCAATAAATTCTTTTCCTTCAGAAGAAATGAGAAATTTTTCACTTATAAATTTTTTTTTTATTTGAATTGATTTATACAAAGAATAGAGGTATTAAGATTGTATAAATAGAAACAATATATATTAGTGTATGCTTGTGTTTAGATCTATATTTTATTTATTAAGTTGTCCTCTGCATCAACAATTAAGGCATCCCTCAATTGCGTGGATTATTAATCATAGATAAATCACATGTTAATCATTTCATCTATAACTTTTTGAATTAGTGAATAATTGTTTGGTTCTATTTTTTGAAGCATTGTTATTTGTTGTGGTAATACATGTTGTATTTCTATATGAGGTTCATCATCAATTTCTTCATTTGTATTATTAAGTGTTGAATCTTCTTGTAAGGATTTGATGAAGCACATGATTATTAATGTTTTCATTTTGATACCATGACAAGAAGAGAGTTTGTGCATAGAAAAACATATATATTAATGTAGAAGAGAACAATAATAGTGATAATACAATGGTTTATATATACTCTTTACATGAAAGGTCACTCTATTGAATCTAAGGACTATAAATAATATATATTTAACTAAGAGTCTTATTTGTGAAGATATCAACCTATATTTTAGATACGAAAGTATACTTGAGTTGAAGTAGTTTGTTATTGACATGTTGATGAAGGAAATGGTAGTGTATATCAATGTATTAGGATTGGTTATGAAATTATGGATTTTTGGAGAGAGTTATACATGATTGGTTGTTGCAAACTAAGGTGCATGGTTATAGAAGAAGATATTTGTGCTTATGTATGATTGTCTAAAGCTAAAGTAATTCTTTGGTGGCAATTGAAACAAATATATATTTGGCTTTTGTTTGAAGAGAAAGCAACAACAAATTGTTTTTTTTGCTTTGACAGGATAATATGCATAAAGAATCAAGAACAAAATATAGCCAGACATAGAACAGTAAGTATCAAGGTCACTTTCCCAATCTACATTGCTCCATCTAAATAAAAAAGTCCAGTTTCCATGGTTCTTTTTATTGTTTCATATTGAATCTTTTAAAAATAACATACTATTATCACAATAAATGATAGTCGGTTTGACTTGATTGTAATCAATATCCTTTGCCAATTGTTGAAGCCATATGGCTTCCTTAGTGGCATTTGTAGAAGCCATATATTCTGCTTCTGTACTTGATAAGGCCACGGTTGATTGCTTTTTACTGTTCCAACTTATTGCGCCTTTGCCCAGTAAAAAACAATACCCTGTTGTAGATTTTCGACCATCTATATCACCTACCCAATCAGAGTCACAATAACCAATGACTTGAGTGTCTTTAGGATTAATACTTGGGCCATAATGTATCCCGTGATTAAAGGTACCATGTAGGTACCTCATAATTTGTTTAACTACACTCCAATGTTTGATTCTTAGGTCCTCATGAAATTGACTTACGGCACCTACCGCAAAGGCAATATTAAGACGTGTACATACCATAGCATATACTAAACATCCTACCGCACTTCGGTATGGAATATTGCTCATAAATTTCTTTTCTTTAGTTGTTTGAGGACACATTTCTTTAGATAACTTAACATTTGCCTTCATAGGTGTAATGGACGGTTTACTATTCTTTGTATTAAACCTTTCTAGAATATCTTCAATATACTTTTGTTGACTTAAATGTGTTGTTCTATTTTTTCTATCACGTATAATTTGTAAACCTAGACAATAATGTACCTCTCCATAATCTTTCATTTCAAATTGTTGGGAAAAATCTTCTTAGTACTTTTCAATAAGTCTAAATTGTTGCTGAATAAAATAGCATCGTCTACATACAGAGCTAGAATTACATATGATTCTCCCTCCCTCTTAATGTAGACATTGCTATCAGCCATACTTTGTATAAAGTGTTGAACCTCTGTGAGAGAGGAGTTTATTGTCTTGTTTCATGCACATTGAGATTGTTTTAAGCTGTATAATCCTTTGCCTAATAAACATACTAAATGTTCTTGACCCTCAACTATATATCCTTCAGGTTGATCCATGAAGATAACTTTTGTTAAATGGCCATTAAGAAAAGCTGTAATAACGTCCATTTGATGGACCTCTAAATCAAGTATGGCTGTGTAGAAAGATTTTTTTTTTTTTAAATTAGTAAATTTAGATAGAACTAGCCTATTAGGGGCCCTTTATTCGGAAAAAATTAGAAATAAAGTTACTTTTAAAGTTAAAAATGATTCAATAGTGTGAATAGAACCATTTAGGTAGGATAGATGAAATAATAACAATTATAATAAATAATAATAAAAATAAAACGGATGAATGGGGTGTAACCCCGGTCACACCTTTTTACAAAGGTCGCGACCACTCATTTTTTAGAATTTAAATAGTAAAAAATAAATAAAAAACATGGCATTTGTAAGACCCAATTTTTTTATGAATATAAATATATTATTGTGTATGCTTTGCATGTGTTAGTTTATGTTGCAAATTATATATTTGTGTTAGGAATTATATTTATTATTGTGAATTTGTTAGAAAAGGTGGATCGTTGTGAGAATTTGCGTTCATTTGTGTTACTATGAGAATGTGGAAAAGAACAATTTACTTCTGAAAGTAAAAAACGAGCAAATAAACATTCAAAATCAGAGAAGGTTTTGGTGTTTGAGAATTCCAGTGAAGATTCCGAGTAACAACAATTGCAGAGCCATATCAAAGTCAGAATGCAAGTTGTGAAATTTTCTTATGGAATTCAAGTTCTGAAATTTAGAATGTGAAGACGAGTCAATGCCAAACTGCTCTGAGAATTGTAAATTCTGGTTGATCTTGCTGGAGTTTCCTTGTGCATATGGAGTCTGATCCGAGGAGAGGTGAAACCAAGTCTACGAATTGAAGTAGCCGCTGTGGAACTCTCTTTCCTCGGTGTTTGCACGATCCGATCAAGCCTGTGGCAACGAAGCATCGAGCAAATTCAAAGCAGGAAGGTTCTCGGGGCAAGAATGACGATCGATTTGCACTCACCAAGTTGCCGATCATGGTTTGCAATTGTCGGCTCGGAAGATTAAATTGAAACGTGAATGGATAAATCTATGTGAACTAGACAAAACGGGCAAAATTGTGAGACCAGAATTGCTAGTGTTGCTGCGACAGGTGTTGCGACTCCAGCAACTACAGTGATTTTCATCAAAATTTTTAAACTAACTAAATTTGTGAGATTAAAGGGGATTGTCGGGTTTCAATTGATCAATTCAACCAAAATTGGAAACAAATTTGGAAGAATTGACCAAGATCTGCATAATGTGGCTACTAGTTTGGGTGTTTGGCTTCTCTATTGAACGTCAAAATGTCACCAGATTGACGAATTTTAAGCGCTGATAGGATTGTATCAATAGAATTGATGGATTGAGTAAGTATCAAAAAATTGAATTTATTTAAACTTGATCAAAACGAACACAAATCTGTGATCACGAAGAAGAGGCACGGCCGTCGTGAGTTGTGCGTCCCGATTAGGGATTCGAGGCACGGTCTTGGGGTGCGCCGCACGGTTATAGGGTCCTTTTGACCCTTAATTCATAAATTTATTGTTAGTCTTGGATTTTGGCGAACGGCCCTTGGGCCGTGCCACAAGTTTGGGGCAATTATACGGCCATAGGGCCAGATCGTGGTGATAGGGCCACAAACCACAATTTAAAGGATTTTATTAATCTTTTACAAGTGTTTGGTCTTAGGTTCTATAAGTTTAGACAATTTATAAATTGTCTCAATGTTTTGTGTGTTGGTGAATTTAGGGAATTAACCCTTGTGGTTTGGACCAATTGCCCTTTTGACTCATTGTCCCAAAGTGTTGGAGGAAAGTTTGCAGAAAAGACAAATTTTAGGTACAAAATCATGAACTTAGCATTCTCTGCATAACTAAAGTACTTGACCTACTGGGACAAATATAGACATGTTGCATTAGGATTGCTCATGGCAAGCACCTATGGGACTATTTGACCTAAATATAAAAAGGTATAATTAATGAACTATGTGTACTATTTTAAAGTATTACCTTGTGTGATTAGGTCTAGTGCATGCATTGCATAAAGACGATTTGACCAAACCTGACATATTGCCCAGACTATTTGACCTCCCTTAGAACCCTAGGCAGGATTGGGACTTTCATATATTATGTCTGCATTCATTGATAAAGGAATGTCACCAAATTTTATCCCGAGAATAAGAGTGTAAATTTGTTCATAGTCTATTTTTATGTTACAATTCATTTACATATTTATATTTACATACATATTTCCCACTATTTTTGAATACATGTGACTTTAGCCACTACACGTTAGACTATTTGACCATTCCCCTAGATTTGGAACCCCTATACTATAGTCCTGGGTTTTGGGAAGTTAGACAAAAACCTAGATTACAAGCTGCTATAGCAAAAAGAAAACGAAGGGTAGTAATTTGGAAAAGTATCATGGTAATCTAGTCCTTTAATTTGGGAATAACCCTTTGCTATAAGTGTAGCCTTATACCGGTCAATTTGACCATTTTGTTTATATTTTATTTTTAAAATCCACTTACAACCCTCGATTTTGCAATCGGGAGGTAATTTAGTAAGGTTCCATGTTTTATTTTTAAGTAAAGAATTATATTCAACATACATGGCCTTTTGCCATTCATGGGCATTTAGACCACTCAATGCTTCTTTGATAGTTTTAGGTTCCATACCTTGGATGAAATATAATTTTTCGATGAAATCCAAAGAATTGACCATGCATTACAATGGATGGCGTTCTCTTGTAGATCTTTGTAATTGGGGTGTTGGTTCTTCTTGACTGTTGTCAAGAACTTCTTCTGGATCAGAGAATTCTAATTTAGAATTATAAAATTTCAAGTCATCAGGTTCATTGTGATCATCAAGATTATCTTCATTATCGTCAGGTTCACCTTCATTATAAATTGGTTCTTCCTCCAATATTAAAGGGTGTAAATCAATGAATTTATCCAGTCCTGATGGTTGTACTCCCCCTTGATCTTGAATGTCTTCATTAAAGACTACATTTTGACTAATGATGACAGATTTGTTTTCAGGGTTATACAAACGATAATCCTTAGTAGTAGCATCATACCCAATAATTATACACTCAAGTGTTTTGGAATCGAGTTTTCTTCTCTTTTCTGTTGGAATATGAGAATAAGCCTTACTTCCAAAAACACGTAAATGAACTACGGTAGGTTTTCTACCCATCCATACTTCTTCAAGGGTCTTGTTTTTAAGGATAGAGGTGAATGACCTATTTTGTAAATATACAACTATAGATACAGCCTCAGTCCAAAATGTATTAGGAAGGTTGGCATTTTTCAACATGCTACGAGTACATTCCATTATAGTGCGATTTTTGCACTCAGCTATTCCATTTTGTTCAGAAGTATAGAGTACAGTAGTTTGTCAAACTATACCACTATCTAAACAAAATTTCTTGAATACTTCAGATGTATATTCTCCACCATTGTCTGTCCTTAAGATTTTAATTCTTTTATTTGTTTGCAACACTACCATTGCTTTATAAGCTTTAAAGGCATTTAGAACTTCCTCTTTAGCCTTTAAAATTTTCACTTCACATTTTCGGGAGAAATCATCTATAAAAGTGACAAAATACTTTGCCCCCCCATGGGAAAAAATTTGAATAGGACCACATCCATCCAAATAGACTATTTCTAATAGATCAATAGTACGATGCCCTCCTTGCTTTGGAAATGTTTTACAACTTTGTTTTCCCTCCAAACAACTTTTACATAAAGGCATTTCAAAATTTGGGGCTTTGATTTTAAGTCCGTGTACAATTTCATCTTCATATATTACTTTTAGTTTCTTTAAACTAGGATGACCTAGCCTTCGATGCCATAACTCTACGTTGGTGGAGTTAGAGTTACTTACAACATGCGATAATTTTTATGGTAGGTATGAGAAGTACCTAATTCATACAAATTACCTACTCTTTTTCCCGAAGTAATTAATGTTTGACCTTCTTTGTCTTTTATAAGACATGAATTTGTTGTAAATTCTATACGATAACCCACATCCGTAACTCTACTAACGGATATTAAGCTCTTCTTCAAAGCTGGTATGTGTAGGACATTTTCAATCGTCCTAGTTTCCCCATTATCTAAGGTTATTAAGACAGTCCCTTGTCCTTCGACATCATGATTAGAATTGTCCCCCAAATACACTTTTTCTTTTGTGAAAATTTTATTGTATGACACATACCAATCAAAATGTGGCGTTATGTGTTGCGTGGCACCGGAATCAAGGTACCACATCTCTTTTGATGTGTCTTCTACCGCCAAGGCCACCGAAAACAATTTAGTGTTTGAAGCACTATTTGCTTGGTTACCGGATTTTGTCTTCTCTTGAAGATGAATCCTACAATCTTTGATATGGTGGTTGGGCTTGTCACAATGAAAACAATTTCCCTTCTTTTTTAATTGAAGGTTATTATTAGTAGTTTCAAATTTCCTTTTTGAAAACTTTGAATTTCCCTTAGATGGATTTTTTATTAGTGTATAAGGCTTGAGGTTTTTCCTCATTAAATTTCCCTTTGGATTTTTTCCTAATCTCTTCTTGTAATAAAAGACTTGTCACTCTTTTGAGTGTTAAATTTGATTGACTACTAATAGAGACTACTAGACCTTCATAGGACTCTGATAAAGAGCCTAAGAGAATAATAGCACTATCACCATCACTTATGGTAATTCCGATACTTGCTATATTATTAATTAATGTTTGAAATGTACTTATATGTTCTGCTATTGAATCCATTTTTTACATTTTTAATGTATATAATTGTTTATTATAATACATTTTTGTTTGGGCATGAGTAGTTTCATATATATTTACTAGTGTATCCCAAACCTCTTTTGCAATTTACCATTTATTTACATGTGACAATTGAGCATCTTTTAAAGCAAATAATATATTAGTTCTTGCCTTACAATCTTTTTTATCCCATGCCGAATGATCTGTTGGAGATGTTGGTCGCACTTTTGAACTATTTACATGTCCAAACAAATCTTTGTCCAACAACACCATCTCCATCCGAATTTTCCATGTGTGAAAATTCACGCCATCAAATTGATTGATTTGACACACATCTATCGATGAGGATGCCATGATGTTCTATACGTTTGTATAGAATGGAATAAAGAATTTTTACAAGAATATCACTTACTTTTAAAAATTATGCATCTTTCTCATTGAATGTTAAGAATATGATGTATTTCAAACTTTTCATTTAAATCACTTATTCTTTGAGCTAATTCTTCTTCTTCCTATCTAGTTGGCAATTGAGCAAATGCCTCTTCTTCGCTAATTTGCAAGTGCCTATTATTTATGGGCTCATTTTCTATTATTATTTCTCCATGCATTAATAATGACAATGTTGTATTTCTATCATTTTCTTCTTTTATGCAACACATCTTGTGTGCTTTAACCTTGGAGTATTAATCGCTTTGATACCATATTAATTTTTAGATTTTACCTATGCTGAAGCATAATTAAGCCAAAAACTACTCAAGGACACAAAAGACCAGTTAAACCTCAATGAATTCATAATAATCATAAATCTATAGAAGAGAAGAATCCCTTTACATAGGTTGTGAACCGATGTGTCCTAAAAGGTCATACCCTTTTTACATAGCTATTGAACCTTCAAGGGTAATCTATGTGAAAAGACATATACACGTAAGCTAAACTATACACTACATTTCTACATAGTATCTCCCAAACAAATAGTTGTAGGAGACTCCAAAGTTTTGTGATCATGAAATAGATGTTGCAATGGTGACATATTAGGCTAGCGGCTAAATTAAGGTACCATTGCTCAAATGATATTAATGAATTAGTAGCTATGTCTAAAAATAAATAGACAAAAATGTGTTAAATAGAAGTGGTTAGCCATATCATATTTTTTCCAGCAATCATGAGCTTTATGCCCAGGAATACCATAATGTTGACAAATGATTTGTATACTTGAATTTACTGTGTGTTTATTCATAGTGGAAGAATTTCCTTAACAAACTTGCCTTTGACATAGAATGCACTAGATTTATTTGTATCATTCATAGATTGGTTTGTAGAATTTTGCTTCAATATATTGGACAATGAAGTTGTATGGTAAGGTCACTAATTCCGCCTTGAATGGTAACATATGCACTCCATGATGTAAGCAAGGCTCCAAGTAGGAGGTTCATTTGTTGAAAATCATCAAAGATGTAGCTAGATGTGGCTACTTCTTAGAATGCAGCTTCCCATAGTTTCAAAAATGAGATTACATCATCAATCTTGAACATTGTCATGTAGTAAAGTTGTTTATGTGGATGAACTAAGGATGCTTTATTTTATTTTTTGTAAAGTTGCTTAATGTATCTCCAAACTTCTTTAGAAGTAACAAGAGGACATAGTGACATCAATTGATTTTCTCTAAAATGAAGGAGAATATTGGAACATACCTTAGCATCTTTCAACTTCCAGGTTGTGGAGCCTCCAATATCTATGGCTTCAAGTGCAAGGTCAATGCCATCAATGCCACTCTATAGCTCGAAATAAATCAAAATCATCTCAATTTTTATGCTCCATGTGGCATAATTATGAGCATTAAAAAGTGGTATTTAGTAGGCTTGGAAAGCAAAATTAGTCATAGAAAAAGCAATGATTAGATTTCTTAGTAAATTAGTAAAGGTTTGAGTAGATATTCTTCTTCAACAAAAAGTTGAGGATTTAATTCATCAAAGTTAGCTAATGCTTTGATGAAAGCAATAGGAGCATTGAACATATCATATGCATGTATGCAAATTCCAATGATCGCTTGTCTTCTACAAGTCTTGGAAGTGAAAATTCAAGTGGATCAATATGAATTCAAAAAAAGTCCATTAATAACTTGTAACTTCATTTCTACTTCACTTCTGTCAACTTTTACAATTAACAAATTGTAAATGTCCTCACTCGAGCATTCTGCTCTTAAAGTCTAAGAAAAATACATTTTTATTGATTCAAATTTATACAAGCTCTAATACCATGTATGAGCTAATATTATGAAGGTAAAATATTAAAGAAGATTTATATTGATGAACATAATAAAGATAAAAGGTGAAAGACAACATTTACATCATAGTAAGAGCCACATTGGAACTAAACTAAAGGTGATTGGTATTCTTTAGAAGAGATGAAACTATTAAGTGTGACATTATATTAATTTATTAACTACATACATATGTAAAGTACTTATTGGTATATCAAGGTACATCTACAGTGCCCGAAAGTATTGTCGTGTAATTTTTTTGTCAATTGTTTTGTTTGCTTTCCTGATATGAGCAACTTCAATTCATATTACAAACTACATTTTGTAACCATTTGTGATACAATTGTCACTTCCTTGTTGAACTGGGAGTTATAAAGTTAGAAGAGAATTCTACTTGGATTTTTCACCAAAAAATCCTTGAAAATTCATGATTTTTGTTGTTTACAATGAAGTGTGTCAACAAGTTTCCAATGCAATGGCTTGCGTTCACTCCCATTGTGGCACAAAAATGCTTTAGTTTATTAGCCATACGAAATGTAAATACTTTAGTTTATTAGCCATATGAAATGTAAATACTTGAAACTTCTTAGTTATATGACATTGCAAATTGTAAAGAGAGCTTGCCATATGATTAAAGGTGAATTTGTATTAAAAAGGAGGAATGAGGTGCATTGCTTTTGTGTAGAGGAGTGTTGTATGTATTGAGGGTAGGTTGAGTGGTGTTACTTGTTCAGAGAAATGAATACTAGAGTGTTAACATATTGTCTACAAAAAGACTAGTGGTTGGAATGTATAAAGCTAGAATGAGAGGTGCACATATAGCAAAATTGGAGATGCTAACTTCAATTATTTATATTGTTCTACAGAATTTTAGGCTTTGAGGAACTATAGTATACCCCGAAAGGACCAAGGCCTTTTTTTTTTTTTGCCAAAAAACACTTAAAACTGCCATTTCTATTGCAAAGAGTAAAATAATTTGAAAATTGTTTTCTTTGCACATCTAACTATAGGATCTTACACCTAACTAGTATAAAAATATGTGGAAAAAAATTTCAAAATTTTTTACTACACGGATTGTAAGATATCTACATTTAAAGTGAATAAAACAAATTTTTTAGTAAACCATGAGACTAGATTTTTTGACTTTGAACCTTTTTAACTTAAATTTTTAGCACTACAAAGTTTTGAGATTTAAATCCTTACAGCAAGAAATTGAGTTGAGAGTTTAGGGGAAAAAAAGAATACCAAAAAAACTCAATTTTCATTCTTAAAAAAATTGTTAAATAGAAGTAGGTATAAGATAGAAAGAAAATCTAAATTATAAATATCTCTAAAATGGAATTAAAACTCACTAATTCCAATGGTGAGATTATTTTAGAAAGCAAACTAAACCAAGTGGAACTTTTTTTTTGAAAAAATTGTAAAAACTGCATTCAGAAATGAATCTTACAAGTTATTTTTTCAAGAAGATGCTCTAATTGCCCGAAAAACAAGAATGTCCATAAATTTCTCATAATAAGTCCAAATGGAATGAACCAAAGATTTCCATATAGAAAAAAATATATAGTTTGTAAGAAAAAAAATCAAAACAAAAAATTCAAATTTTGAATTTTTTTTCTGCCCCTTTTCCCTTGTTTTGAGCTTATTGGGGCATAATTTTTGGTCCCAATCACCAATTGAAAAAAAATAATATTCCCATGAAGCTAATCAATTTTTTTATCTTCAAAAACAGTTTCAAAAAATAATGACAAAAATTTAGCTTGTAGATACTTGCCAAAAATCCCATTTAACCAAATTGTCTTAGTGATTGCTTTTGTAAGCGCCATATACTTGGACTTTGTACTTGAAAGGCAATAAAACTTTGTTTGTGATTAATCAAATAAATGACTCTACCAACCAATAAAAAATAGTTTCCTGAAGTGAAGCGATGAGAGTTGCGATCTCCAACCCAATCGGCATAAGTAAAACCACTTAAAATATTTCCTTGTGCCATATTTTGATATGTAATTCCAATATCAATTGAACATTGAAAGTAGTATAAAACATACTTAAAATCTTGCCAATGTGGGTCACTAGGATTAGAGAGATATTGAGCTAAACAACCAACAAAATAACGAGCATCTGGCTAGGGAATAATAACAACATGCATTAAAGATCCCACTAGTTGAGAATAAGGAACTTTTGTTATGGAAGAATGATCATCATAGGTTTGAGGACTAAGATCTTTTGTTAAGACCAAACTAACTTCAAAAGAGATAGGTTTAGGCTTATAAATTTTTATATTGTAGTATTGAAGTGTTTTATGGAGATACTTAGATTGACTTATTTTTAACCAACTTTGGTCCTTATTCCTTTCAATTTGGAAGCCAAGGAGATATTGCAATTCTCCTTGATAACTCATTTCAAATTTATTTTCAAGATGAGTTCTTAATTCCAATATAAGATGAGGATTATTACATGCAACTAGAACATCATCAACATAAATTGCAATGATGATAACACCTTCATTACTTCTTTCGATGTAGACATTGGGATCGGCATTACTTTGTGTGAAACCGAGAAGAATAAAATAATTATGCAATCGATGGTGCCACATGCGGGTGCCTTATTTTAAGCTATAAAGTGCTTTTAACAATTTACACACAATATTGTGATCAAGAGATCAAAGGAGCCTCCCTCCAAAACATGCATATAAATCTCTTCAACAAGTAACCCATTTAAAAATGCGGCTTTTACATCAAATTGGTGCAACCGTAAATCATACAATGTAGCCAAAGCTAAGATGACGTGTATTGAAGTTAATTTGACAATTAGAGAGAAGATTTATGTATAGTCAATTCCTTCCACTTGAGTATAATCTTTGGCGACTAAACTTACCTTGTATTAGACTACCAAATGATCAACCCATCAATATTAGTCTTTAGTTTGAAAATCCATCGAATACCAATTGTTTTTTATCAAGAGGTAAGGTAATGTACTCCTAGGTCACTAACATATGATGTCTAACAAAACATGAAGATGTCAAAGGGTAATTGGTCTGAAAAGGTAGATTTTTGTAGACATTGAGGGAAATATTGGTACATTACTGTAAAAACAAGTTGATGTTATCATTGACATTGACATTTTATTTGACATAATTGAAGACATCATGATGTTTTGAATTGTTTGAAAAAACATAGACTGCCACATCAAGCATATTCATTTTTAATGTGGATAAGTTGGTGAAAATTATTGCAGTTTAAGGTAAAAGGCTAACCAAATGTGAAAATTATAGGAGAAGGGCAACTACGTGAGATGCTTTAAAAAAAAGGAAATGCATGGATGTACATCATGGATGAAAAGAGAAGGTCTTTATACAAGTGGTGTAGTAGGAAGTGAAACAATCCATATAAGATATATAAAGCAAGAATTCTATTTAATGTAAAATGTCTAAAGCAATGTCCCTATGTTAGAAATGACAAGTAGATGTCTAAAACAACATCCACATGTTTTGTAGTCAACCTCCTATATCCTTTGTCTAAATAAATGATGGATTTTAGTATAAATACATCCTCTCTACTCTTCATTCTTACTAATTTTCAATGAAGGAATGAAGAAATTCCTTCATTAACAATATATGACATGTCACCCTTGTTGGTTACCATGTCACTTTTTCTGCCACCACATTAGATGATACATCAAGTGCCACGTCATGGATGGGCTAGATGAAAAAAAAATCCCATGTGGCTCTCTTTGCTTGTGTGGCATTTAAATGGCATCCACATGCCACATTGTAGGGAGCTTGAAAGACCATATTTTTTGCCATGATAAAAGGAAAAACAAGGCATATTTCTATAGATGTTGGCACATTTATGGCCCGTCAATTATAAAAAAATTTAGGAGACATCTGCATGGATCCCTTCTAGCTTTACACATACAATTTGAAGAAAATACATATTACTATTATTATTATTATAATTATCAAAATACACCCTCAATATATACAAGGAAGAAGGTAACATGAGAAGACAAGTTACTAAACCACATCTCTTAGATTCATGAGATACATCATTACTAAAAGACATATTTCCTAGATGCTAGGACTATAACTTAACTATATTGTAATACTACTAATAAGATCAATTTCATCTAGGCAATAATGAGAATGAAACTTAAATTTCAATTTGTTAATTGTTTAGAAATCGAACAACAAAACGCTTTAGAATTAACCTTTTAACCCCTTGAGGACTTCGAGGACACAAATGTGTCCTCGAAGAAACTTTGCATCCATTGTGCTAGAAAATCAAGAACAAATTTGACAAAAAAATGTATGCAAAGATTACTAGGAATGAAGTGAGGAGTGCGGATATACAATTCAATGATGCCAAAACATAACCTCAAATTTGACAGAATTTTTGTTATTTGAAATCAATGAATGTACATAGGCTCTTGGGCTGGATTTGAAGATGAAAAATCCATTACAATTCAATGGACTAGGTAAAAAAGGAGCAGGTTGGGTTTTTAAGTGTTCTAGATGCGCCAATGCTCTCGTAGCTTAACATATTGGAGCTTCAGCTAGCCACCTTCCTGCTTTAAGTTGAACTTCCTGCCTCTCTCCGCTCTTGGATTTGTCCCTCTACTCTCGTTGGGAAGTTAGAATTGTTGTGCGTCTTTTTCAACTGAGGTTCAGAAAATGAGTGTTGCAAGTGCTTGCAATTTTTCTATGCTTTGTTGATACTTCAAATAATGCTAGGTGTCGTTGGAATTGTGTGAAAGTTACGACAGTGTGGCCGTTGTGATCATGGAGTGATTAGAGGAGCCACCAATCCCACCAGTACACTTAGTAGAAGCAGCAACTATAATTGAGGCTTATGCAAGGTCATAAACACAAAATGAACTGACGATTGCTAGAATTTTAGGGTGCATTAGTGAAAGTTACCTCAAAACTCTCCCGAATAAGAGGGGTAGTTGTAAACTTCCCCAAAATCCTTTAGCCAGAGAGTGGAGACACAAATTTTATAGGTCAGTGGCAGGGTTTCTAGGGTAGTGCAAATAAAAAGCGTTTCTAGAAGAAATTCTCCAAGTTGTCAGAGAGAAACTTTGACCCGACATTAGAATTTTAGAGAATGGTGAGGTATGTAGTGAAACCTTACATTAGGTCGTCTATGGCAACAAGAACAGTAACACAAAGGATAGAGCAGATATTGTTTTCGGAGCATCGAGCATTGCGAGAAGAAATCAACCTACCTTTCCTACCTTTGGATTGGGAAGTGGGGTCGCCAGAATACAACTTGAAAAAGCAAGGGGTAAGGCATGGAAGACATGGGGGAGGGGGAGGAAGTGGCATCAAAAGTACCACCAATAATGGCAACATGAGCCCTACCAAGTTCGTAATATAGGCACATAATAAAGTTCAAAACAAGGCTTCTGGGGGGTAATTGATGGGCAGGTTGCGACGTCATGGGAGAGGGGGCGGTGTCATCTTGCCGCAACAATCCCTGCCGCACACGCCACCGAGTACGCCTCATGGTTGGAAGAATCCAAGTTTTGAAATTTTGGCCACTGCACCGACCTTGTGGAATCGATCATGAAGATGAGCTCTAAATTTTGAAGAATTAGACCAAATTTCGGGAGGAGATGCTCGAGGAGGCAATATAAAGGAGGTTTTTGTGCCAGTGATAAGGACTAAGATTCCTAATCACTGAGATCTCTATGCCAGTGGAGAATTTTCCAAGGAAGTGTTTGTCCCTGTAAACAAGTTGATTGGCATACCCTCCAAAAGGGCTTATATTGAGCAATTCTTGGCATCTATTCACTCAATGTAAATAAATATTTCAACATGGAAGAAATTTATTAGGTGAATTTTGCCAAGACTACAGGGATTGTTGACATCTGGGCATCCGACTGTAACAATATTAGCATTAGAATGGCACTGGCAGAATATGATGGCATCCCAAAGTTGCCAGTAGGAGACCAAGTTGTACGCCAATAGAAGGGGGCCAACTCAATTGGGAGTGACAATGATGTCCATGGCTCGAAGAGCGACAACGGAAGCAATACATTTTTTGAAGAATTCTTGTATAAGTGCGGGATCTATCTTGAAGATCGGCTTTTCAAGCCAAAGAAGACTATGCCTATTGCCGATGTTTCATTGCGGCAAAGGAATTGCTAGTGGATCCACTCCAAGTATGTCAACAACTATATCTTCTCATCTACTTTTGAAAAAACACCCCATTCATGTAGGATCGGGATTTGGACGTTTATGTAGGATCGGGATTCTCAAGCCCTATTAGGGCTCTCTGTTAGGTTGAACCAGTCACCAATGACTCAAATGGGTCGGATTGGGAGGTAGCCTTTCGTGACTTTCTCAAAGTTGATCCATATGCAGAAGATACTGATGATGACCATTCCTTCGTAGATAGTAATGTCAACTTACTTAATGAGATAGGTATTTACACAGAAGAATTTGAGAGTTTGTCATTTGAAGAAAAATTTGTGGATTTGAAGTGGGAAAGTTATGACCTGTCATCTAAAAGTTCTCAAAACACATTCTGCGGACCAAAACTAGGCTCTATGTCATTCTATAGACGTCGTAAATCCAAAGTTCATTCTTTCTTCTCCTGGTTCTAGCCTACAACTACACTACTTTAGATAGTCGATCAAACAAATTTGTATATGGTTCAGGTTGTTCACGATGGTTACGGTAGAAAAAAATCAATGTGAAATGGTGGAGCAAAGTGGTGGAAATTGATGGTGAAGGCCTTGAAGGTGTGGTTTAGAATTGTGATCTATTTAAGGTTGAAAAGCGAACCTGCTCTCAAAGATTATTGGTTGCAAGATACATTCTTTGGTTGCCCAAGAATCAAGATATCATGTCATGAAATTGATTCTTCATCATTCTTAGAAATATCCTTCTTGTGGATAATTCTAAGCTCTGTATCAAACAAGTTGACCTATTGTTTAACAAACTTGGAAAGGTGCATTGGCTTGTAGACAATTTCATGGCCCTGTGTAAGAAATTTTTGAATCCAAGCAAAATTTTTATAGTGGATGAAATTAGGATAGCATATAAGGGTTGCTATTGTAGTTTTCAGCAATATATAATGAATAAATCTATCAAAAATGGCATTATGGTATATTCTACAGTTTTCTCCATTACTTGTTATGTGTGGAATTTTGAAGTATATTTGGGAGCTAGCAGCAACTTGAGAAGTAGTGATCACATGTTGGAGGCTCAAGTAGTATTACGGCAGATAGATGAGTCAGCACATAGGAGTCATTGCATCGTTGTCAATAACCTCTTCACAGAGGTGAAGTTGTTTGATGTTTTGTTGTCTAGAGTTTTTTTTGCTATCGGTACTTGTAAAAGCAATGCAAAGGGATTTTCCAAGAGTCTCACAGGGCATCAAAAGATAGACAAAGATAGTAGAGGTAGTATATTCTACAAAATGCATGCCACATAATAGATGATGGTTGTCTGTTGGTTTGACTCACAAATAGTGTACTTCTTGAGTATTCACAGTAGTCCTCTTTCCATTAACTGTTTCACACAGAGATGGATTTAGAGTAGGCATGTTGTCGTATTAAGAGACGTTTGCTTTGGGAAATCACGGGGATTCTAGTTGCAACAAGAATGGTTTGTTAGAATTTTTAGTCAAATTTTCAAAATTTTAAATCTTTGAATCTTCAATATTTCAAACTGTTTCCCATTGTCATATCCTATTGTTGGTTCTAAATAGGTTCAAGGACTAAGGTAGGTAACAAGAATCTACATTCCTCAGATGGATAAAACAAGATGGTCAGACCACAAGTTGAATGGTCCGAAGAATTGGCTCTTAAATTTCAAACTCCCGGTGACTAGCTCTAACTAGGTTTTAGCTTTCACTATAAAAACAAACAAGATTTGACCATGTGGGCTATTATCTACATTTTGTCGCCATGACACAAAATGACGCCAAGCTTTGATTTAATCTAAGCTACCCGTAGCAACAAAGGTTTACAATGAAAGACAAGCTATAAGCCACAACATACAAATTCTCCAACTTCAACTTCAAATCTTCACTCCAACTTCAATTTCAAAATTAAACTTTAAATGAATGTCGCCGTTGCTCCACAACTTCAAATGGAATGAGTGATAGCTTTTAAAAAGCTAATACAATTTTTCACACTTCTATTAAATTTCAACTCATTTCAACACTTTATTCAATATTCATGGCTACCCAAAGTTTCAGCCTCTAAATATGAGGGCAACAAACCCTTCCTCACTTCAACACTCACGACTCAATCATATGAACTTCAAATTGAACAAATGATAGCTTCATAGAAAGCCAATAAGATTTTTTACACTCTCTCAAAGTTTTATTGCAAACAAAAAACTTGTCCATCTTTAATGGTTAGTCAAAGTCTCAGCCCCTCTTCATAAAAAGCAGCAAACCTCCCTTCACTCAAACTAGCACAACTTTTGATTGCAAACTTCAAATTAAGCAAGTAAAGTCATTTTGAAAACACAACACTATAATATACAACTCCTCTAAATTTCATTTCAAAATTCACCAAATACAATATATCATGACCCCTCAAACATTCGGGCCTTCCAAGCAACAACGAGATAAACAATAAATAGTGCCCCATTTTTTCTCTACCTTATCTTCTACCTAAACCACACAACTCAAGTGAATTTCAGCCCATACCTTAACCATGTAGCTCTCTTAATACCCATTGGTTATGAAATTTAATCTTAAAATCAATCTCATGTTCCTATCTAGAAGATAAATCACTCCAAAGTTACTAGAAGGCAAACTATTTGAATATTTCCCTTGTATAACTTTATATACATAAAATTAATTTTAAAAAACATTCAAAGTATAAAATAAAAAACTAAAAAATTAATATATGTTTAATAGAGGTAAAAAAAATAGAGGTCCAATTGGAATATCATTCCATCTGTAAGAACTTGAAGATACGTTTAACAATAGCAACGATATAATTTGCACGATTCGCTTTAGTTAAAGGATTGACTGGTCCTTCTAATCACTATTGGGACCATGACTCCCTTTAATAGGCCTGACCATGTAATAATATTGATTGTTGTTTAATTCTTCAAAATATCCTTCAAATGTAACTTCATGGCTACCAAGTTCAACGCATTCAACCTGCAACAAGATCATCAATGTCTGAGCGTCACATTGAGGATTTCTGTGCCATTGTTGCTCCATGCGCGGTTGTTTCGGTGGTCAAGATGGCTCAATTTCATATTGTGATTGCCCATGCAATAATGAAAGACCCAGCATCAGTTGAAGTCGATCCAGTAGTTGCGATAAAGAAAATTCAAATTCACGCTTCAGTTGAGATTCTTCATCTTGAGACTTAGAAAAAATCCTCCAAATCAACATAATATAATTTAAATGAAAATAAAAACAAACCCAAACATCAATATGATGAAGCATTCAAGTGAATCCTTCTTTTTATAGTTGCCTATTAGAGCAGTGAGAAGGCCCCGGAGAAGGCGTTATTTTAAAGCTACTTCAAATGACATCATTCTCTTTATTATTTTATAAATACTAAAATTCATCTATATAATGTAAATATACATAATTTTACATACTGCGTGCATTTGCAATACGACAACGTAGTGTTATCAACTTGTCCTATGATCTTAGAATACGTCACCCATATAAAAGGCAGTGACATAGTGGGTTGAAAACATGCAAATTACAGTTGCCAAATATGTTCAAACACATGGTGGCATCAACTTCTGTTATTTTTTGTGGACACAAGTCTTGGAAATTCATATGTGTTGTATGACCTAAATTGCCAACAGAGAGGTGTTCTTTCTATGTCCCAAAAAGCATATCATGTTGTGATTGTAGAATGGTTAACCAATGGCTCTGTGAAGCTTGACCAAACTATATACATAGGCTTTCCGATGCACTCAAGATTATACTTTAGTATATAACATCTCGAAAAGAAGCGGCGCAAATGTCAAATTTGTGGGCAGAAACAAGTGAGGATATGTAAGGCCTATGGCGACAAGTACATTTGTGAGAGTCAATGTTTTCTCAAAGTATATAGTTGTGCGAAGTAGGCTGTTTGTATTTAGTCAAAGTGGTAGTTCATATTTTTTCTGTTTTACAGGACTTCGGATGGACAAGCAATCCTTCATTCCTATAGAGTTAGTTATGTGTCGTTTCTCTTGGAATGAAGAGCAGCTACATGTGTCACACCACCTTAACACACCTCTTGCAAGTTGGATACAAAGTGGACCCCAAGCTTGGAATGCTACAACTGAGTTTGATGACTTTCCCGGGATGATATCATCGTAGTTTACAAATGATTTTTGGTAGCGTAGGTTTGGATAGTGCTTTTGTGCTTAGATTTTGTGAATTCTTCTGATGGCAATTTTAGACTAGCCAATTTTGTAGCACAAATATTTTGTTGTGATAATTTCAAAAAAAATTCTTCATTGGAGTTGTCCCCGGGGTGGGGTGGGGTGCACTCCCCCCTTTTTTTATATTAGTGTACAAACAAAACTTTGGACCCCTATATACTTTTCGAATTTTAAATAAAATGAAATGAAAAAAATATGAATAGATTTTTCTACTTTGAAAGTTTATGTTTTGAATTATTGATATTTTTATTTGTTAGTAATAATTAGTTACAAATTTTTGAAGTAAAAAGATACATTGTAGAACTAAAAAATAACTTTCACACCTTTGTATTATATAAGAATAAATTGTCTAAAAAATGAAAAAAAAAATCCTAAAAATAACACTCTATTAAAAGCTCATTTTAAGTTGAATATTGATGCAATGGTCATCTAAATGTGTTCTCTAAAAATATTTGAGTTAAAAAAACATGCCATTTTAGTGCATTTTTAACCTCTTCTAGAAATCATTCCATATTTTATTTGAGTTTGAAATTTTGGGAGTAGAGTCCTATAGTCATTAGTAAACAATACTCAAAATTTGAAGTTAAAATTATAGTTTATTAAAAACCACTTGTTTGCACATGATCAATAGAGTTCCTATATAGTGCACCCTTTGAGGAGTTGTGTGGCCCTTAGAGCATTGCCTATCTCTCACAGCGATAGTTAGTAGTTAGGGAAGAGAAGAGCTTCCCGCGTGGATGAGTTGGATGTTTTCCCTTGCATTCTCCTGCATGAAACTTTCATCCGTCAATGCTCTACTATGGAAATGTGTTCCCTCTTGTTTTGACTTTGATCCCTCAATAAGTTTCCTAAGGTACATCCTAACCATTTTTTTTTTGACTTTCTGGTGCCAGATTGCACCAGAAAAAAATCTAGCTAAAAAAGGTTATAAAAAATGCCAAAAAATTTGGATGAAATTGCTAGACAACTTTGAAATTAAAAAATATATTAGATGAAATCACCTAATTGTGGATGAAAACCATACTATACATCCAATAAGTGGATGAATGTTGCAATTTGGAGCACCACTGTAACATTTTATATTGCCACTATGACACTTCTTCAAAAATGAAAAAAAAAGCCCTGATCGTAACATCCTCCACAGTAGCCTGAGGATGATGCTGGGCTTACGTTAGGATTCCTTGGATTACGACTATCACAAGCATGGCCTATAGAAAAGAAGATCAAAGGCGATCAACAAAGTTTTTATTTTTTCATTTTTTTTGCTACTTGAAGTTTGCCAGAACATTTTGGTTCTCACTGAAGGATATGAGTAGAACATGCATCAATAATTTTCTAAAATTCTTGGAGTTTCCCCGCTTCAGATTCGTTGATTCAGACCCCTCTCTTTGGAAGAGCTCTGGGCATTCACATATGCTCATTTTTGAACTTTTTTCCAGAGATGTGTAGATTAGATGTCTAGGTAAGGTATTCCAAAAAAAAATTGAGTGATTCTGAAACTTTCCCATTTTTCTAGAATTTTTGGAGTTATCTTTCCTCTATTATGAGTAGGTGCTCTGTACAAGTTGCCTTCAGGATTCCATTATAATATCATAATCCAACAGTTCAAGTAATTTGAAAAAAATACAGTGGGTAGTATATCACCAAACATCCAATTTTGTACGGTCTTCTCAGTCGTTCACATATCCATCTTTTTTCCAAGCGAGCTCCAAACATGACCCTCCCTCTGAAATGAAGCTTCTTGTAAAGCCAAGTTAGTCCTCAAGGGATTAAAGGCTTTTAGGGTCCCTCTATATGACCCATATTTAGCCTTACAATTCTTGAATTGTGATTTAATATATGAATTGTGATACATTATTATTTAGGTACAATCATGATCATCAATTTACTTTGTATTAGAAAATATTTGGTCAACCTTTTTTCTGATCAAACACCTACCCCAAATGCTTTTGGATGTGCTTCCATTGAGACAAATTTCAAGTTCTAATTATATGCCGGTACCATTAAATTTGTTTGAATGGTACAAAATGGTAATATGAGGTTGACATTTCATAAAGCAAATTCTGAACGACAGGATCCCGTCGCAGGGGCGCTCAGGGGTTAAGAGGGCCAATATAACTTACTGAGGATGCTCTCAAGGAATTCTTTGAATTTCCTTTTCAAAGGGCCATTGAATACAATAAATGCTTCCCATTTTTGAATAGCTGTACTGTACTATTAGTAAGTGCATTCCTTGAAGGAGGACATTGCGTTCAAATTCTGACGGCAGGAACGTTAACTGTACAAAATATTTACTCGTGTCAATATTACTATTACAGTGCCCATTGAAAGTGCAAAATGGCCAATTGATGAAGCCCAGTGAACTGAACTGAAGAGGTTCAGTTCAAAACTGCAAGAAAAATCGATTCGTAAATAAGTGAAGGCTTATTATTTGGTGTTTGAAGAGGCTTTTATTATCGTGTCATGTGGGTCTTTTATCGTTCTTAGTTTTGCACAATTAAAAATCAACTCGAGGACATGGCCCTCAGTTTTCCATCATTTGTTCTATGTGCTTGGGAAAAAATTATTTCAAAGGGGCTTGGTGTGACCATTATAGGTTAAATTGGAGAATTTTGCATGGTAGAGAAGGTTCATTTCAACCATGTGAAGTTAGCTTGATAATTTTTTGCTTACATGTAACTTTGATGAGTTACATGGAGGTGGAGAATTATCATACAATATTTTGACAGAAGTAGTCCCTTGTTGCTAATATTGTGTCTTTTAAACAAGATTAGACTCTCATGAATAGAATCTATAGATTAATCAAGATGCTAAAATATGAAAGGATCAATTATAGAAAGAAGTCTCAATTAGGTCTAACTACCATTTTTAAATTAAATTTTGGGTTTGTAACAAAAAGTAACACCACGTATTTAATTGTACCCTTGTTGTAAAACCCTTCCATCGAGCCTAAAATGTAAGCCATTTGAACATGAGAGCCTAAAGTCAATTCTAGATACACCTATTTTCAACACTTTAAAAAGTCATAGATTATTTACATGTTGTCTCAAAAATGCATGTAAAGAAAATCTAGAATCCACTTTAGACTCTCTCCAAGATCCAAACAAAATCCAAACAATTTAATATTGGAAACACATGCTTATTTAAACAATAAAAGGTGTAGTTTTCTTAGTAACCCTAATGCCGAGTTTGATTTTTGAGGTAGATTTGTCACCATTCCATTAATTAGTCAGAAAAGCGTCAGAACTCACAACGCAAACCTTCTTTCTACACCCTTAGATTTGTGAAAAGTATATATATGGACACTTGTGATGAACTATTAGACTTAGCATTATGTCCCATAATGCGCTTGAGCCTCCTGGCTTTCAAGCATTTAGTCTATAATTTGTGTCAACCAACTGAAAATTCCAGAATTCCAGATGATCATTTTTCAGTCAAGAAATGGCAACAGAATTAGTTTAAGTTATCCAGGAAGAAGCAATTGCAATGATAATGCCGGAAGTTGATCAGGCAGCGTAACGGAATTATGAAATGAAATCGATTGCCAAGCACGGCATGTCACCACCACCATCAGCTCCTTTTCCACGTTAGTTTTCTTTGCTAAAGTCTTGTTCTTGAATCAATTTCATCTAATTCGCGTTCACAAATGTGGTAAATTTTAGCAAAAGCTTCCACCCAAAACGTACATTCGTACAACTTGTAGCTTCAAAAGAAAAATGTGAGTGCCTGAGTAATAGATCTTGAAATCCAGCACTCTTAGCAGTACGTGTTGTGAGCAACTTGGGCTAATTACGTCCGAAAGGAGGCACCTCTGCAGCCAATCCATCTTTTGTCATTACCTAGTTCGTGAGCCCTGCTAGCGCCCAAAAGATGTTCTTTTTCCACAACCTCGCGTAATCTCAATGAGAAAGGAATGATCTAGGGTGATTAGAAAGTGAAGGAAACAGAGTTTTCGAATTGAAACCGAAAAGGGGGAGTGATTTTCTCCGTCGCTAACGAATTTCTTTGCTCGAATGACTGTTGAACTTACGTACCACCTGTGTAGATTATAACTTAGTTCTTCGTAAAAATTTTGCAACAACTAAGTTACATGCATGTAACCCAGTCGTTTTTTATTTTCTATCCTGTACTATTGCTGCCTGAGGCTACAGGCAAATTGCTGTAGATCGATTATTGTATGTGCAGGTGACTGAGTCCATCATTCCAGGATAAGTTTAAGAAGTCTTTGGAATGTGCGTTCGAGAGAACCTGGCTTCCAATTTCTCTGAGAGCTGAAATGTGTCCGCAGCTGCCAAATGTTCGAAGAGCTTCTCAACGAAAATTTGACTGGAAAACGCTGCTCACGATGCTGTAACGCAAGGTACAGTTGCTAACTTATACTCTCCTACCGGAACTGATCGAACGTACGTACAGCTAGTCTCTTTAGTTCCAGGACTTCCAAAATAAATAAGAAAAGTCAAGTTACTGGTCTAGCTGAGGAGTAATTACACTATTTATCAATGAACTGAAATACATCAATTCAGCAACTTTCGGAATTTGCCTATAATTGCAATATTGAGATGCTTGTGTGGCTTTTGCGTTTCTTAAAGGCAATATTGATCACACGGAACGCTTCGATGGAACTCACAACGGATCTAACTTCACCAGGTTTTGAAAATCACGGGTAGGAGCTTGCTCGGCAATGCATGTCACCTGGACTGAGCTCGATCGACGGTGTCCTACATTGCAAACATTTGGGTTCGTGAGCTTTGGTAAGGCCGTGTGCCATGACTTAAGCATAGCTATGACCTGTCTTTCGCCATGAGTTTGTGCAGAGAATGGCTATGGCCGGAACTGGGAGTGAGTGAGTGAGTAGTCCAGTTGCTAGTCCAGCTGACACTACCAATGAACTGAAATGACCGTGAGATGTTGAATACACACGATGGTTGGATGCAAGTCACAACGGAACTAACAGAACCAGGTTATGAAATGCACGGAGTTGGGGTTCACGAGCTCTTAGCAAAATGGCATCCACATTGCAAACGCTTGAAATCATGAGCTTTGTTGAGGCCGTTACCATGACTCAAAGCATAGCTATGACCTTTCTTTTTGTGCAGAGAATGGCTATGGCCAGAACAGGGACTGTGTGAGTGTGTGTGTGTGTGAGTGAGTGAGTGACAACAGAATTGGAGTTGGGGAGGCTAGCAAGTGACGTGCCATGACTGCAACCGGGGCATTTGCGACGTCGCTCTTGACGTCGTTCGCCATCTTCTGTGGCCTGGTGGTTGCGTTTACCGTCTTGTCCAAATGGAAGAGCAACTACAACGTCTACTTCCCGTCAAGAATGCTTGCTAGGACTGGACCCTCGCCATCCGCCAATTGCAAGCAGACACTTCCGATTGTGAATGCTTTTGCGTGGTTGAAGGAAGCGGTTGGCACGCCCCAGGCAGAGCTTGTCAGAGTTGCTGGCTTGGACGCTGCTGTCTACCTCAACTTCTTCACTACAGGTCTGTCTGGCATTTGGATTTCCTCACTAAACCCTAAAATCCTGTACTTATCGAGAATTGCTGAGTGCAGAGTGGCGTTCGTTGTTTGCAATGTACGAAATTTGGCAACATGTAGACCGGGACCTAATTGATTATATTGCAACTAGAAGTTGTGCATGTCAGTTGTGTCATTTGCTGTGGTGATGTCCTTAAATTTTGTAATGGACTTGCTCCTTTTGTTCCAAAAAACTAAAAATTTGCCTCAGCTCTCTTCACTGCAGGTCCGTCTGGTATTTGAATTTCCTCACTAAACCCTAAATCCTGTGCACATGGAGAATTGGTCGGTGCAGAGTGGTGTCAGGTGTTTACAATGTCGCCGAATTTGGCAACATGGGTACCGGGATCCAAATGATTCTATTGCAGCAAGAAGTTGAGTTTGTCAGTTGTGCATGTCAGTTGTGTCATTTGCTGTGGTGATGTCCCTTTGTTTTGCAATGGACTTGATCGTTTTTGTCTCAAGGAAAAGAGGAAATAAATAAAATAGTGAATATAACAGAGTGCTAATTTAAATTTGGCAGTTGAGCTAATTATGGAAATCACGAGTGAAACCACTCGCGGTGTCTTTGCGGAAATCAAGTGATTCACTTTTAGTCGTGACTATAAGGAAACAGATCGCTTGAGCAGTGGCAAGTAATCCTTGTGCAACGGAAGCATTAGGGTTTGCATGTCTAATATGGTATTGAAAGTCAGTGTATTTTGAAAAGTGTCCAAGTTGAAAATAGAAATTTCACTTTGGACGATGATCATAGTGTTTTTCGAAACATAATTTTCTCATTATAATATGCAGGGTACCGGAATGCTTCTTTCTTGATGGCACATTTTGTTGCCTTTCTTGAAGCTCCCCAAATGATTTGTTCCAATTCCTAAGAGTAGCCACTTTGGGCTATTTGGACAAGTAGGGTTTATGGATCCTTACTGAGATACTATTAAAACCATGAAGCATGAAATCGGGGAGTAAAAAATCCTATGTGCTAGACGAACCTCCAAAGCTTCTGTGGTGAAGAGAAGCAAGAAATTTAATGAGGACCCGGCTACAGTTGTCCTCGCAATTAGGTCTCATTCAAACTACCATTTGAGGTCAATCCAGAATCGAGTGTTGATTATGCTCTTCTTGTAATGTGGCCAACAGTGTTGGAGATTTTCGGATATTCGGCTCTATTCTGTATTCCCGTCCTGGTGCCCATTGCGGCCAAGAGCAGGCACAATGAAGAAGCTCTCAAAATGGACCCCAACCAGACTTATGAAGCTTTCGACAACCTTGCCATGGGCAATGTAGAGGTCAGTACTACGGACCACTTTGGGTTGCACAGGTCGAAGCAACAACCTTAAAATTTGAACCAACTTCAAGTGCAAATTTGAACCAAACTTCAAAGTACACTATTTCTTGTTACCACTTCGACTTGTACTGTACTGTACTGTACAATCTAGAGCGTCCCGCACACACTCAGCATTTTCATTGTAACGGTCATTGAATATATATTCCAGGGCGAAAATTCTGCGTTTTTTTTGTGTGATGAAGCTCTGACGTACTGGGTCATGCATGCAGGAAGGGACCACCAAACTGTGGGCGTTTGTCGTGGGCACTTACTGGGTGTCATTTGTGACATACTACGTTCTCGTGAAGAATTATAAGAAAATGATTCACTTGCGGGGGAAGGAGCAAGCGCATGAACAGGCCAGACCCCAGCAGTATGCGTGTCTAGTGCGTGACATTCCAGCTCCACCCAAGCTCATCACGCGAGCTGCGCAAGTGAATGCTTTCTTTCGGAAGATTCACCCTGACACTTACGAGACTTGCATCATCGTGACAAACCTCAAAAAGGTAACAGAACCACTAGCTTCTCCAGCTTAGTCAAAGCTAATCTTTAGATCCTTCAATTGAAGCATTTAAACCATAGTACTTAGTACAACCGTTGCAACATTTGCACCAGCAAGCCGTTGCACAAGAAACGTAGTAATTTTTGTAGTTTGCTAAAACTGGATTTTAATCTCTGTCAATGGTACTTCCAAATTGTGGATGAAAATGTGTAAGTATGAATACGTGACCATTCAAATGGATGAAAGCTTGGAGGTTATATATTGATCACTACAGTATTGAAGGGAGGGACAGGAAACAACCCATATCCATTCAAATATCATTGACAAAAAACTTTTTTAATCCAAGTCAAGCTTACACACGCCTTCCTCACTTCAGGTCAACCAATTCAATTGTACTGGAAGTTATGAGTTCCTGTAGGTTACATGAGATGGGATCAGGTCCCTAATGGTTTTCGTAGCAGAGCAATTAGTGACTTGTTCTGATGAAGAAATGGCGAATGATCTGTTTTGGGTTTTGTTTTTTGCACCAGTTGATGAAAATATGGGTGAAGTACGAAGCGGCAAAGAAGAGTTTGGAGCATGCTGAAGCAGTGTTTGAGCAATCCAAGACGAACAAAAAAGCGGAAGGCACACGACCAATGCACAGGAAAAGCCTCCTGGGTCTGTGTGGTCCCAAGGTCGACTCCATCCAATTCTATGGCCAGAAAGTGAAGGAATTGGCACGTACAGTGGAGACCGAACAGCGGCGAACCTTGAAGGAGGAACAACTGCCTGCCGCGTTTGTTTTCTTCAACGACAGGCGAGCTGCTGCTGAAGCTTCACAGGTTTGAGAAGTTTCTAAAATTACTACAAGTCTTAAAATGAAATGTCGACTTCATGTGGACCGTGTTAAATCTTATTCTAGATTGTAGTTGAATTTTCGTGAAACTTGTTAGTTGTTTGGAATGACAAGAAGGTATTGAGTTTTCATCACCGAGGTGCAGGCTGAGGGAGGATGGGTAGTTGGTTACGGATGAGGCTGTTTAAATTCCCAAATAACCAACTCAAACTAACAACGTTAGGAAAATTTCCCGACCTATACTTCAAAAAAACAATTATCTCAAGTGAAAATGCAAGAAATCATGTGAGCGTGCAACCGAGCAATGATCAAGAATTTTATATATTGGCTTATTTAGCTCAAATTGTATAAGAATTACTCCTCTTATTGTGGTTCTGACCTCACCCATGCAACTTTGAGCCATTGTGATTGCATGCACTCTAATCATATTGCATTGTAATGTGATTCACTTGGAAGTTGAGAATTTGGGTTTGGGTTATAAGGTTTAGTCTCAGGCTTGTCTGCAATTGTTCAACTAGTTTCTAAATTTCATACTATCCTAGTGAAACCTACTCTCAGCCTTCAACAACAACGAAAGGATCATTCTTTTAAAATATAAATAATCTCGAACGTACTAGGCTTTCATTCAAGCTCAAATTGATACTTGTTCATGTTTAAAAACACATCATAAAAATGGTAACTAATTAAAAAGCACGCACTCCTTCCAATTAGATGTAAGATTCAGTCTAACGTGTGATTTTGTGGATGTGTTTCAGGCGGTCCATGCGCCATATGCCATGCAATGGCAGGTGTTCCCAGCGCCCGAGCCTCGCGAGATTGTGTGGGGAAATTTAGCCATTCCAGTGTATGAACGAATGGTTCGCCAGGGCCTGGTCTATATTATTGTTTTCATGACGGTCTTGTTTTATATGCTTCCGATTGCTCTCATCTCCACCTTCACCACTCTCAACAACTTGGTGAAGATCCTGCCCTTTCTCAGAGTCATTGTCAACTATCCTCCCGTCAACACAGTCCTCCAGGTGAGCACTAATTCACTTGTTTTTATATCATATTCCCCACCAATTCACTTGTTTTAATATCATATTTCCATTACCACATTGAACAGTAGGATTTGATAGTGTGAATTAGGTAGAAAACATAGTTCGAATCAGCATGTGTGTGTTGTTCACATCAACGCGTCGGAATTCACCCTAAAACCCTGAACCCCCAAACCCCAAAACTTGAATCCACATTTTAGTCAATTCGGAAGTGTTGATTCAGACGTTTATGTTTTTGTTTTTTTACTAGTGGTATGTTTCAGTTGCGTAATTCCGTCACTTAGTTGTTTCCTAATCTGACCGCATGCGATTCTGAGTCCCGAAATCTTATCTCAAAGTAATAGCAAGCACCCTTTAGAGATTTCAAATCGTGTTTCCTGAATCATCTCCAAAACTTATTGGACAGTAAGGTCTTGGATTGTGACGACCCCTCGTATGCAATACTTCTGAGAGGAGACATTTCAAAACGTATGGTCACTAAGTGCTAAGAAGATTGCCACCCATGTGTCAAAACTCGATTTGAGTATCAAGAAGAGTATGGCCACCCGTCCTCCAAAATGGATGATTTGTTAAGAGTGGCCTCCAAAACCGCCCCACCCGTCCTCCAAAACGGATGACTTGCTTGGAGGCTAAGCTTGCAAGCTGCTCTTGGCTTGCAAATGGGGGTCATTTTGGAGGTCAAATATGGGCTTGCCAAACCACAAAAGACAAATTTGCCACAACACTTTGTGTTGTCTACATTTGCTTTGCACCAATGATTTTACCTCAAGTTTGACCTCTTAAGAGGTCATGGGTGGGGCGGATATGTTCAACCTGTCTTGCAAAATGGATGACCCCTTTTTGTAAGCCAAATCACCACCCCATTTTGCAAGACAAGGTGCTGTTTTTGGGTCATTCGGTACATTTGCCATCGTACAGAACCAAGCTTCTACACAGTTAGGTCAATAGAGAATACAGGAAAGTAAGTTTCTCAGGGACGTAATGACTTCAAGAATTTCTTCTAATATCATTTGGATTTTCATGCTAAGTCATGTCATTGTAGACTAATTCCATATTTACCTAGCCATTCAGTCAACCAGCAATTTTTTTTCACATATTACATTTGCCATCATGCTAATCCAAATTCCTTCAGAGCTTTCTCAAAAATGACTACCAGAAACAAAGAGTTTAAGGGCATAACCATTAGTCCCATAAAACACACCGTGCGCTGGGTTTGTTTTCCGCCTGTAAAAAGCTCTTGCAAACAGATTTTGCACGATTTCTTCTAAATTAAAGTCATTTTCATTTTTCATGTTATGCCAGTGTAGACTAACGAAATTCCTTGGTTTGGATTAGTCAGTTTGCCCTGAAAGTGTTCACGACACTGTAGTCGTTGCTGTTTTGTAGCACATATATCATCATGCAAAACCAAATATTTCTGATCATGTTCAAAAAGGAATCAAAGAATCAAAGAGATTCAGAGACTAACCACTAGTCCCGTAAAGCACACGTACCCTGCGTCATTACAAATTGCCATATATATTTGGGTTTGTCTTACGCCTATAGAGAGCTTAATTTGCAAAATTAATAGAGTTTAATTGCAGAATCACTTTTTCATTCTTTCATGTACGTTATGCCCGTGTGGACTAATGAAATTAATCCCTTGCATTGCATTGGTCTGGTCAGGCCTTTTTGCCGCAGGTTGCTCTGATCGTGTTCATGCGACTGCTGCCATCGTTGTTGATGGCGTTGTCACGAATGGAAGGCATCCCTTCGCAAAGCCATTTGGTGCGAGCAGCCTCTGGGAAGTACTTCTACTTCATCGTCTTCAATGTGTTTCTGGGAGTGACCTTGTTTGGGACCGTCTTTTCCTCTCTGGCGGGCTTCCAAGCTCTTCTCAACTCCAAAAACTTCTCCATCAGCAGCGTCGTCACGCTGTTTGGGAGCAAGCTGCCTCCGGTGGCCGCTTACTTCATCACCTACGTGGCCCTGCAGTAAGCTCCTCCCTTTTTCTCTTTTTTTTAAGACTCACTAGAATGGAGTTTGTTGCAATGCTACAACACCAAAAAAGTTTCATCAAGTTGTAAGGTTTCATTAAGATTTGTTTCGATGTTATTTGGGATTAGAAAGAACGAAGAAGCAAAAAAAAATGTAAAGAAGAAAATGTGACAAAGACCATGACGCAAATTGCATTGATGTTTTGAAGCCAACATAGCTTGAAACAAACTCTTTGAAGTGGATTGAACATTTATTGCCTTGAATGTGGGTGTTTTAAGGTGTCATGAATGTGTCTTAAGCTTGTTTTCATACGCCTGGTTGCACATGACGTTGGTTCAAATTTTAAGCTTGGTATCTGAAGCTTGTTGCTTTTGACGTATGCAATCTAAAGTAGCCTTAGTATTGAATTATTATCATACTAAATTATTTGGGTAGTTTGTGATAAACTCTTATTTCTTTCACAAGAGAGAAGCCCTTAGCTCGATGCTCTTACTATTTGTTTCTCTTCATTGGAATGAGTTGTCCATTTGTTTCAAATATATAAATAAAGTGGGCATGATCGATATATTTATATGTTATGATGTTAGCGAACTGTGTTGGCAGGTTTTTTGTTGGCTATGGATTGGAATTGTCGAGAGTGATTCCACTGGCAATTTATCATGCGAAGAGAAGGTTTGTGTGCAAAACAACGAAGGAGCTGGAAGACGCTTGGGCACCAGGGGCATTTCAATATGAGACGTTGGTGCCACAAGACATCCTCATCCTCATGATTTCCATGGCCTATAGTGTTATAGCTCCTCTCATTCTCTTGTTTGCCATCCTCTACTTCGCCATCGGCTACGTTGTCCTTCGTCACCAGGTCAGTTAAGTACATCCTCAATGCAACAGGAAATCTTTTAGGGCTTGAGAGTATTTGAACATAAGAAATTTGCTTAAAATCGACTCAAGAAAATCTAGTTTGGACATGAAATGATTGAAATATATTCCATTAAAAGCACTTTACCTTCCAAAAAAATTAGAGACCACGACAAATCATGCGTGTAAAAACAGCAAATCACGCAAATGACTCCTTCATTAGTTGTTCCACTTTGAAGTATATATTATCAATAATCCTGAACACTGAATTGATCTATTTGAGCAATTTACTTGAATAATTCTTCATCAAAAGTCGAGTCAAAAAGTATCACTTGTCAAACTCATTAATTGTTGCCACTTTTGCTCACTGTTGCTGTACATCCTTAGTCTTTGATTTGTCACCTTCCGACCTAACGTTCTCATTATATGACATACATAGCTGGCAAAATGCTGCAGAGATTCAGAAGTACACTAATTAAATCAGTCATTTCAAAATCAATCAGTTTTGTCTGTTTTTTTTTCCTCTTTACCTTCTTCTTTTTCAAAGTCAACGTCTTCCTCACTGTACTAGCATTTTTGCTCCTTCCTGGAGACCGCATTTGGATCCCAGCTTGCAAATTTCTTTGTGTTGTTGCTTGACGAAAAAGGAGAGCCTAGGCTATGGTATTCCTTTAGAATGATGAAAGAGCATGTTGGGTCTCATCATTTTGAAGCTCTTCCGTATATCTTAGAGAATTGTAACAAATAGTCACAAGAATAGAGGTATTTTAAGATTGTTGATAAAGGTTTCTGAAAATCAATCAATCAGAGAATAATTATGCATAAAGATTTTGCTGAAGATTATAAACTAGGACTTACACAGAAGGTCCCCAGGCACGAAGGTGTAGTGAGCATGATTCTAAAGGCCTATTTGGGCACTAGCTTGTTGCTTTTGTACCTCCTTCCTTGTGATATACAGACTTGGAGAGACATATAAAAAAATATGCATTTGCAATTCTCCTCTCCTTTTTGCTTTCGAAGCCCAAGAGAAGAAATCACAGGCATCTTTTTTCCTTAATTTTTGTAACATTCTTTTGACGCAACTAAGAGGAGGTGGTCCGTGTTGCAGGCATTGAACGTGTACGTCCCCGCGTTTGAAAGCGGAGGCCGGATGTGGCCGCACATCCACTCCCGCATCGTGGTCGCGCTCTTCATAGGCCAGATCACGATGATGGGGTACTTCGGCATCAAGAAATTCCCGTACGCAGTGCTCCTCATCGTGCTCCCTCTGCTGACCATCTTCTTCGCCTCCATGTGCAAGCTGAACTACTACCCTTCCTTCCAGGTCACGTCGCTCGCCATTGCCAGTGAGGATGTCAAGGAGTTTCCGCCAATGCGGAGGATTCTGGAAGCCTATACGCCGGAGTGTCTCAAGAACATGGAGAGTGTTTTTGAAGAGAGTGACAAGTTTGAGGATGCCATGTCAAGTATGGGATCCAGGTCGGTGTCGAGATCGGACTCCGGGGGTCGGGCCTGCACTGAGGATCTGTACACTCTTTGATCTAGCTCGGGATTCTTCCTTCAACTCGAAACACATCGAAGCCGAAACACTTCGAAGCCGGCAGGACTTTGTATTAATGCAAATTGGGTTCTAGCCACAAGGATAGGCTAACTCTGGACAAGTATTAACACAACAATTTTGGATATACTACACTGACATTTTTCACATGAACCGACTCAGGTCTATTTCGATTTTTACAATACTTTATGAGACCGCTACATTGTTGGATATACCATAGAATTCATGAAATGCATGAAAATCATATTCTCATTCTGTGAAGGGGAGGAGAATAACTGGAGGTGTTGAGAAGGCAGACAAGGGTCATGCAAGGCTGGAAAACTGACTGACCTTTTTTGTGAATGTTGGTAAGTGTATTTGAAAGTTCAAATCTGATTTCCGTCGAGGACTTGTTCTTCTGGTTCTGTGTATTTTTTCCCCGTATCAATGGAAAATTTCCATGTGTTTAAAGAAAAAGAAAAAAAAAGGGTTCAAATCTGATTTGCTTGAACTATATATAGTTGAATTCTTGGGTTCTATCTTAATGTACAAATAACTGGTAGTCAAGCAGTGCAAAATAACCCAACTAATTTCCCAAAATCCAATCATGCATACTAATCTTTAGAACACCATTCAGAGCAATGCGGTTGTTGCAAAAAGGGGAGTCATGCCAAAACAAATCCGCACAACCTTCTAAAGAAGTAATGCTTGCTTCTCTCCACATGCCTTAGATCATCCACTAACTAAAGGTGAAAACACCCAATACTGTCAAATTAAGCAACTCAGTATAGATGGAGGCACCTTTCTCTAGGAAAATAAGCAAACATTTTTGTATTATTAGCAATTGAAAATCATGAATTTAAAAAAAAAATGAAAATAGAATTTTAGGATAAGACATGTAATTGTTATAAATTTTCAAAGTGGAACTTCCTAAGCCACTCAAATCATCACATAGCTTAGTCATAACATTGAAATCTAAAGAATCATCAACAATCAACCATTTGCAATTAAGTATGAAAATCGTTTCTTTACACATTTGAGGGACACTTTCAACGTAAGTCTACATGTCAATAATAGGAGGTATGCAAACAGTTTTGGGTGTTTTCACTGCAACATATGGTCCTTTAGGGATCATGTGTGACTTGGTTCAGAGAAACTCCCTCTATCCCAAACTGATCTTCCGGTTGTCCTCAAGTTTTTTTTTGTCTCAAAACGATCTTTTGTTGGTTCAAAAATGATCAATTTTGTTCTTAATATTCAATGAATGAAAACAAATACTTAGAAATGGGTTGAAATAAAGTTATTTTCAGCCTTACCTTGCAAACATTTTGTCCAACTGCAGGTTCATTTTGGGATGGAGGGAGTCACAAGTCATAGTTGATGAAGCTGAGCAGCCACGATATGTTGAAGTTCTTCTTGGTCACCTCACTGCAACATCGGACAAAGTCACGCTTCAACCTTGGAATTGGGAAAGTTTTTATAACTTTTTTAAATTAAGGCTGACTTCCCTCTCTGTATGAACAAGTCGTGAGTAGGTCGTAAGTCGTAAGTTGACCCTACTTTATTAAAATAATATTGCATGTTACAGATAACCAAGTCCTTGGAAGTCTATCTATCTTACTTGAAATTTGTGCCAGATGCACACTGAAAGTACAACTGATTGTACTATACAGTTCTTGAGTGAAGTTGAAACGAAGTCACCACTGTAACGTACTCTATTTGTTTGAAAGTTGAAACAAACTGACTACTCGATGATTGAAAGTTGAGAAAAAAATTCGGTTACATGAGGAAATTAAAAAAAAAAAGGGTGAAACTGAAACAAACCTACTCAGCTTGAGCCTCTACTAACATCCAAATACGTAATATTAACTTATTTATTATTTGATTTGATTCTATTTGCTTTTTATATTCACATCAATAGACCACCCATACCTTAAGTTAGGCTATTTGATTTGTATTATTTGTTTGTTATGGTGAGATCTCTTGGATTGTGTGTCCCCCAGTCAAGTCATGTGCACATGCTTTGTTTCATGGTGTTTCAATTGAGGGTGTGAAAGTTATTGAATTTTGAAGTTGTTAGGAATTTTAAAATAAGAAAATCATTTTTACTTTTATTTGGGTTGTGTCAATGGCACAAGGCACACTAGTACTATTGAAAGAAGTAAGGTAAGACAACCCATTGTGGTCAAATGATCCATTGCAGTCGCTTAAGAAATGATCCATTGTGGGGTTTTTTCAAGATGTGGGATGTGGGCCACAATGCATGTCTTACATGACAGCAATGGAGTGAACACTGACCTCATTAGGAACTTCTAAGTTTTCAATGTGAAGTCCATTGTAAAAATTGACTTTTTTGGCCTTTTGTAATAGAAAATATTTTGATTGCATTAGGTAGTGAGTTGAACATTACATATTCAAAATTTGTTGGTCTTAAGGTAGTCTACAAACTCTTTTGGACTGAATGCTTCAGAAAATCCTAGTGAATTCATACTTTGTCAAAAAAAAATTAATTTTAATTGCACTTGTTGTTTCTCACACTTGTACTAATGTGGGGGAAAAATTGAAAAATTTCAGCAACAAGATGATGCCAAACTCCTCATTCTGACCACAATGGGCTGGTTTACCTTAGTTATGATGTAAGAGACTCAGATCTGAATAATGGTATGTTCACACTTGGTGTTAAAAGTGTTGTTACTTAGGGTCTTAGGAATGAATTTAGATCTATTTTGGACCACATTCACATTCCAAACAACACCTCTAACACCAAGTGTGAACATACCCTTAGCTTTTTTCATTGCCAAGCTTCCTCCACTTTTAATTTTTTAAGACAAATAGAATTCTATTGCAAATAAGAGTACCGGTGACAGCCAAGCTGCAAGGCTGGACAATGAAGAGCTGGACAATGAAGAGATAAGCACAACAAGTCAAAAGAAAGTAGTAGACTAGGAGAATAAGCAGCTTCCTCCACTTGGGTCAGTGCAGAGCCAACAAACTTTTTTTAATTTTTTTTTTTACACATGGCCAATTTCCATTGATGAGGGCCAACAAACTTATTTGAGTGCTTGAATGAGTAGTGGGAGTTGGAACAAACCATTGCAGCAACCAGAAAAGAAAAAAGCTCAAAGTAAAACCGTTGAAACAAACCTATGCTGCTTGAGAGAAAAATAGGTCTAACAAGTCAAGTTGCATGGTGTAAAACAGAGTTGCATGACATCGTATTGGATATAAATGCTGAATGCTGATGTTTTGAAACCAACAATTAGAAGTACAGAAAGTGAACTTGATCAAGGCTGCACCTGAAAGTACATTAACATGTGATCGTACACCAGGTAAAGGAACCTTGTTCGTGCAGATGGTCAAGAAATGAACAAAACCTATGATTTGGAATCCCTTCAAACATTCTTCAATGTAAGAGGTTGATTGTTTTCAAGAGTCAAAAGGATAGGGAAGATCAAATAGTACTCCTTCGTATTGAGTTCTAAGTGACTTCAAAATTCAACAAAGAGGTTTCCAAGGTTCAAGAAACTCTTCTAAAATATTAAATGAAGCTGCAAGGTGAGTAGGAAGTCAGTAGTTGGTAACATGGTAATTTGGTTAAATTCAACTACCAGGTTTCCAAGGTTAGAGAAACTCTTGTAAATTATTAAACTAAGTTGGAGAGTAGAAGTTAGTAGTTGGTAGCATGATAATTTGGTCAATGGTGGATTGACAAAATTAACTAAAACCTTAAATTATAACACCCAAAGTTATCCTTGGCTCATTGTTGAATAGTATTATGTTGATTTCTAAAATGTGTAAGGTACACTTTCAAAGGCTTTTTGTTAGTTCTTGTCCTTACTATGGTACTCCAAACTAACAATTATGTTTAATTCTTGAAAGAATAAAGTAATTAAATTATGGTATTTTTTTAATCATCTTTGAAGTTAGGAGAAAAAGTGTGTTTCTAGTGAGTTTACAAACAAATTGTCTTCTTTGTAGACCACTAGCAATGACAACATCTTTGGGAAATTTAGATTTTTGGAAAAAAAAAAGCTTTTAATTTATTAAAGAATAGTTTATTTTAGTAAAACATGATCCTATAATTTTTGTACTTTTTGAATTGAAGTAAATAGTAGTTGTAAAATGTGGTTATAGATCTTATCTATATGGTTAGATCAATTACTATACAATCAACCAATATTTTTCAATTAAAGTTGAAGTCAAAAGTCAAAATTTGATTGTAGGTTGAATATTTGTGATTTTCACAAGAATTTTTTCCTTTAAGTTAAAAAATTGAAGTTTTAAGTATAGTAATTTTGGAAGGTTTTAATTTTTTAATTTTTTATTCAAGTTGTTCTTGAAGGGTCATTTTTTGAACTAAATTTTTTTATTTTATTTTGATAAGACTATAACTACCCTTTGAATTATAGAAAGTTTGCAAAGTCTTTGGAATCACACCATACAAATATTAAAGAACTAATACAGGAATCTACTAAAAATTGATGGATGAAAAAATACATTTTTGTGTGTTTTGGTCTTTGGGATGTGTTTGGATTCACATGTTTAGAGTTGTCTTGTTGGACACATTTCAGATGTTTAGAGTTGTCTTGTCGGACACATTTCAGGGTCCAAGTGTTGTGTTGTTGATTTAACGTTGTATGTTGTACAACAATTTGTCAATCTAAACATGTCTAATAAGGCCTTTTTCAAAGTTGAATGCTCATAGAAATCTCATTTCAAGTGTGACTCAAAATTTAAAATATAACAAGTATTAATTCAATTGAGACACTTCAATAAAATGAAACTTTAATATGTTAAGATTGGAAAGAGAGAGTGTTTTATTTGAAAGTTATTTGAAAGTCAAATTTAAAGTTGACTTTATCAAACTTTGTTAAACAGACAAAGGGGCTATTGGACATATTGGATGTCATGTTTGTTTAATTGTCGCCACGTCAGGGAAGACAACTATGCACATGTTGTTGAAATTTGAACACATGGTCTTTCAAAGGATTAAAGTAGGTACATCAAAAAACATTCAAATAAACTTTGAAGTATACTAATTAAAATTAAAATCAAGTTAACTTTTATTTCTTTGCTGCTTGACACGTATTGGCTATTGAAAGAAGATTCAATATAAGTTTGTACATTATATGAATGACTAATTGACTATGAAGTTACAACAGTGAGGTGCATGTGGGTGTTTACAAATGGCTTGTGGTACTACAAGAAAATTCAATAAGTGTAGATTGAAGGTATGTATATTCATAATCAACAATGTCCAAAATGCGACACCTAGGTTTGGACCAAAAAGGGTCACAAAAACTAGATATTGATTACTCGATATGTACATAATCTTGCCATGGGAGTCTATGAAAGCCTAATATTGGATTTCAATATACCTAAAGACAATATTTTGTAAATTCATAATCTACTCATTTGGTGTGTGCAATGAGGGACTAAAAGGAGTTTGAGAAAAATATTAGAAGAAACTCCTTGAATTGAGCAACCAAACTCAGTCATTTCATTTGTCTTTTGATTGATGATTGCATAGATGGAGGGGGAACTATTGCTCATAGTTGTTTTGCTAGTCCCAAATAGCAATGGAAAGTTGAATTCCACCAATTTTCAATGAGCTCAAAAGTGCAACAAGAAGATCATTTTGAAACAAAAAATTGAGGCCAACATGAAGATCATTTTGGGATGGAGGGAGTACTATTCTTAATTAAACCTTCCTCTGTGACACCCCTTCTACAAACTGTGGTTCAGTTTACGACTAACTCTATTGTGAGAAGACTCAGCGAGCATGAGTCTACACCAGCATTCAATATTCTGGTTGAACAGGGCATCTCCCAGCAGTAGGTGGTCTGGAAGCATTAGCTCCTTGTTTGCTGCACATTTCCCTCTCAGCTTTCAAAGGCCTGCTATGTTAAGGCTTCCGCTGAGTAGTAATATGTACTCCGTACTAGGCCAGCCTTCCCAGTTCAAGAATTTTATGTTTGTTTTCCTTTTTCTTTGCAATTAAATAATTCCATTCCATTTGTTCCAAAATTAATAATAAAAAATAGCCCACACTCTACTTACCACACTTAATTTCTGCTGTTGGTGAAATTTTGGGTGTTGGTGACTGGTACGTGGAGATCGATGGCCTGTCAAGGGAATCAATTACTGCTCTCCATACTCTCCATATCCCACACCTCTGCTCCGCGCGCTTTCAAACAGCCCAAGATAATAACGAATCGACAAAGAAGCCAACAAACCGCCTCAGATCCTCAGAAGTCAGAACCTCCCTCTTCGTCACGCACAACAGTACCCAGACACTCAAACAAGCTGTGTGAGCAAGAAATGGATTTATTGTATACCAATAGACCAGGAAATAATACACATGAAACATTTTTACAGTTTACTGAAATCTGGTAAACTCAAATTTTACATACTCCCCAATCAGTCAGTCCCATCCGTCCGTCCTTACTGTAGCTATATGAACCCAATTCCTTAGAAATCCGACCCAGTCAACACTAAACCCCGTCATCGATCCCCCTTGAGTTCGTCGTCCAAGTTGCAGCAATCCATTGACTCAGCAACAGGGCAACAAGCTAGCGCGCTTCACAATGACGAAACATCAAACCAAGTGTCACAATGTCACCCGAAGCGTCGATATGGTCCTCGATCGATCAATCAGTCGATGTTTCTTCCGCACGTGATGGGGTCTTGCACAGTGTAGACGAACTGGTTGTTCGCCTCTAGATTAATCCCGAGAGACGTCGCTTTCTGAATGAGCCCCTCAACAGTTTCGTCGCTGCTGAGTGAAGGCTTCCGGGACAGGATGTTTATGCTCTGGATGGAGCCCGGGGTGCAGCTGTACGTCATGGCGGTTTGGTACTTGTCCTTGGCGTCGCCGCCCAGGTAGATGATGCGGTAGTCGCTCGGGGTGGGCACGCCCGTGAACTGGAGAGAGAGCTTGCGGCCGGTTACGGTGGCCAGGCCGATGAGGGCAGTGGTTTCGCCGGAGCTCGTGTTGTAGGAGTCGAGGCGGACGCGGATGTGGTTGATGTTGGCGCCCGAGTCGATGATCGAGTACCGGCCGGTGGTGCAGGCGAGATTGACTTCAGTGATGGACTTGAGGAGAGCGGTAGAGCCGATTTGGTACCACACGCCGGCGTACGCGGGGAGGTTCACGTCCGGCAATTGCGGGTTAGGGCACGTCTGCACAAAATGAAGACGAATTTTTGTCTCAGAAAAGTAGCTAGGACCTTGCGCAATTCGAATTCTAGATTGAGATTTTTGGGAAATCGAAAGTTGGGCACTCTGTCTCCGGAGCCAGCGATCTGTCGGTAGTGGAAAAGTCAAAGTCACCCTATATAGGCTCTCTGTGTGGAAATGCTAGCTAGTTAATTCCTCGGAGAACCTTTGCAACCGGAGATGGTATCTGGTCGGAACCATCGATCGTTAAAATTGGCGTGTGTTGAAGCTAAGACATTCAAGCTCACAAAGCTCTAAACACTAGGATGGGTGATGAAGTGAGATTCCAGTGAAACTTCCAAGAAAGTGCTAACTTCTTCAAATTGACCATTTTACCGACTATGGCGTGAAACTGACCGGTCTAACATCGGCACGGGTTCATCGAATGAACGCCATGAAAACAAAATTAAAGAGGACAATTAGTAGCAACGCCACTGACGCATAACAGAGCATGAATCAAATAGAGTACTAGCTTCTAAATGTTAACAGATAGAGAGTAATCTAATTGAGATCAATCAAAAACCATTCAATCACAGCACTGATACCAGGGTCTTTTTTGCGTTTCCGTGTCTCACTTTCTCCTTTGGGAGCAGCAACCCTGTGACTTTCCCCTGTGTCAAAGGGGAAAGCCACAGGGTTGCTGCTCCCAAAACGAGAAAGTGAGACAGGAAAACGCAAAAAAGACCCTGGTGTGAAAGTGCACGTAATCAACAATATTGTACGTAGCCAGGCACAGTCCACAGTCAGTCTCTGCAGGTGAAGTGCAAGTCAGAAGACAACTGTAAGCATTGAAGCGAAGTCGAAAATAAAAAAGCCTTGAATGTACTGTATCTCTCATGTAGCTAAACCGAACTAATTATGCAGCTGCCAACATTCAGTAGCCTCCAGCTTACCGCGCTTTGAAGCAGAGACCTCCCAGCAACAACTTCCTCTCCGAAGGAGGTCAACGTAGCTAGCACCGCCACACAAATCCAAACACTAACCCTCGCCATGGCTCCCAACTGTTTCACAAAACAGAGTGATCCAGCACAACGACTCCCAAGACCACTGTGATGAGCTCAGAAGACTGAAAACTCGGACAACGACTGATCGATGAGGCAGTCGTCCATGCAAGCAGATAGATATCTGGTGATGTGACGCCACCAAGGTCGAAGTTTTATACTGTCTGATGCAGGCAAAACCAAAGACGTGTCGCGAACAGAAAAGGTCTGACATCCAAGTGGCATGCACTACCTTACACCGTTGAGAGGTTCAAAGCAAGTCTGAGTAAGTTTTCATTTGTTGAATTTAAACAAAATTAAGAAAAAGCCAGCTTGGGTGTGGATCCCACAGACGCCGTACGTTGACGAGAGTGATGACTGCGACTGCATTCTGTAATGGCCCACCGTGGACGCAGCCGTGGGCGCTTACAAAGTGGTCAGAAAGTCAATCAACCGTTTCAACGTCAGGGTTCTGTCTTATTGAGAATGGCAGGTCCTAACTTCGGTGCAAAGTCAAGGAAACAATTGATAAAGAGAAATGAACAGTAGAACGAATTCTAAAGCAGGTGCTGCTAGTGTAATTATGATCTGCTGAGGATCAATATGCTGAATTGTGCTGGAACGTACGTACCTGGTGCAACGTTCAAGGTTGAATGCAGTCCCTCTGTTCAGAATACCGTAAAGGCAGTGAAGGAAACACTGCTTTTATCGTGAAACAGAGGGAGTAACGAAGTACTTCGGAACGGAGGCGAACGATGCGCTTTTATCCTGGAAGCATTTCGGTTGTTTTTGCGAGCAAAGTTGGTCACAAAACAGAGTATAACTTAGGTTGAAAACAGAGTAGAGTGGACAAGTTTGTAATGTCTAACTTGCAACTTTCCACCATTTGACTTTAAGAATATTACGTTAATGATTGATGAGGCATGGCTAAGGCATGGCACTTTAAGAAAATTCAGGTGTCTACGAAGGATGAGATAGTGATACTAGCTTGACTTACAGAAGGGACAAGTCTTTCTTTGAGTCAATCATGTTCTTGGGTGTTTTAACCAGGCTAGGGACCTCTGCTTCACTGTTTAGAGTGTTTCTGAGTAGAATGTACCTAACTTGTACGTCAAATTTCTCTAACAGTATTGAAAACCTATATTTTCTTAGTATTTCCAAGTCAAAGAGGAATGTTCAAAGTTGCCTATATGGAAAAAAAATTGGGAAATTTCTTGACAACAAGCAAAACTAAATTTTTCATTTTCTAATTTCACTAATATTAGTGATATAAATGGAAAGAAATGAATGAATAAATGATTTCTTTGCAGATATAGAATATTCTTCACGAAAATCAGGTTTTGAATTTTTCTTAATCCTTAAAAAGTAAAAGAACAAGAGATAGTCCCAAGCTCCAAATTTTGAAAATTGTGAAGTTGTATCATACAATCATACTACTAAAATTACAAGGCCTTCCGTAATGTCACATTTTTACATTGTGTGATATTACAGGGATCCAATTCCTTTGTAATATCATATTTAAACACAATGTGGTATTATAAAGTTCCAATGGCTATTTCACCTCTATAATATCACACAATGTAAAAATTTATCAAGTGGTGGTGTCCTTGCAATGTTTTCATGTAACTTGCAAAGATTTTTTTGTGAAAATTATGATATAAAGATTTTCTTTAATTACTTTCTATTGCATAGTGTATGTATTTCCATATAATATTGTATAAAGATGTCAATATTTTCATTTAAAGATTATACACACTTTATTAATCTACATTCTATCACATGAGAAATTGATGAAAGTAATATAGTTAATGTGTAGCAAAGCAAGTGCCAACCGCTAGTACAACTTAAAATAATAATTTAAAGATGTCTTCCAAATAAAAATTGTAAAATATGATCTACCAATCATATCCACAATGCATTATACTGCCAAAAGAGGAGTCAAAAGATCCACAAGCAAGCAAGATAAAGTGCCTAAATGAGTGCTTTGGTTGTATCTTTGTAAGTATAGGTGTTGTTTAAAAATATTACATTTGAAAAGTATTGATTTCATGAGATATTTTTGATTAATTTACTTTAGAGAAGGATTAGAGAAGAATTTGGGTCTCAACATACATGGTACTTTTGGACTCAAAATTAATATTTTGATTTAGGAAAATGCATACAAAACTATTTTTGTCGTCACCATCAAGGTTGCCATTGAAAATGAGGACCAATTGGATGGACATATACAACCAAGTTGGCACTAACTACAAGCATGCAAATCCAATATAGATACTATATAATTGTGCCTTGTCATTATACTAAGGTAGATGTATTCAAAAGTCAAAAGAGCCATTTTTTGACATCTAAAAAGCAACCTAGATCCAAGCGTAGTTGGACCCAAAGTAGAGTGGTGGAATTACAAGAAGTTGCTACAATCATGAGGGTGGGTTTTGTGTTGGCCAATCTTTTGTTCAAGATCCAAACTTATAGTTTGTTGTTTTTGAGTATTTCCTTGACCACTTATATGTTGGTCTACAGCCCACAATAGGCGCATTTAGGCAGTTATTTCACAAATTTGTATTATATTCATATAAGCTCAAAAAATATAAAACCAATTTTGTTGATTTTCTAAACCATTTCTTAACAAGCATACATTGTTTTAATTTATAGCTACCTTCAAGATTTGCAAATCTTGAATAAGTGTTATTTTTAGGTATGTCTACTTTACCACATATGATGGCAATGTAGCACGCAAAGCAATGAAGTTGTGTTGTTAAAAAATATATTATGGCCACTATTTTTATGCAAGATAGTCTTTATTCACTCAAGGTAATAAAGACAAGTTCAAAAAAATATTGGGGCCACTTTTTTAATGTGAGACAATCCTAGCTTAATGTACAATTGTTGGCAACAATATTAATTTAATATGACCCAAAAGACAATATTAGAGAAAAAATTAGGCCTTTGAAGAATTGCTTCGCAGTGACATCACGTCACAACTATCCCTATAGAATCTTACTAATTGAAAGTTCACCTTATCTGATTTTCACAAAGGATGTCAAGACTTAATAATGAGTGTGTAGCAAAGGTAGGTTTAATAATCACCTACTTTATAGTATAGGGTGTTTAATTGGCAAATGAAACAAACTAAGCCAAATGAAGTAGCTTTTGAAGCTAGTTGCCAAAAAATTAATATATTTTAATGTTTTACAACTTGCTTCAAAATCCATTTAGTTTTGTGTGTATGAAGATGAAAAGAGAAGCCATTTATACAAGTGGGGTAGTAGTAGGTAAAACAATCCATGTGGAATATGTAAATTAGAATTAATAGGATCACAATTGCTCATAGTTAAGTCAAAAGTAGAAATTGTGCTCAAAGTAGAATTTTAAACCTTATTTTGGCATAGTAGAATATAGAGTATTTTTTTCAAATAACTTTGAACTAAAAAAAAATTGAAAAATCAAGGTAGTTTTCATCCCGGGAGGGTGCACTACAAAGGAAGTTCATGGGTGAGGAGTGACCAAACCCTAACTATCCATTTCTACTTTTCCTAATTACTTTCTAATAAACTATAATTTCAACCTAAAATTTTGAGCTCAGTTTAACAATGTCTATAGGTTTCTATTGCCAAAAATTTCAATCCTAAATAACATGTGATACATTATCTAGAAAGGATTGAAAAATAATCTAATATGGCATGTTTTTCAACTAAAATAGTTATAGAGATCACATGAAGATGACTATTGTATCAATATTTATCCAAAATAAACTTTCAGTAAAAAGCTATTTTATAGATTTTTTTTTTCATTTTTCAATTTTTTTTTCTTATATAATATAGGGGTGTGAAAATTATTTTTAGCTTTACAATGTATCTTTTTTCTTCTAAAATTTGTAACTAATTATTATTAATATAAAATACCAATAATTCACAACATAAATTTTCAAAGTAGGAAAATCTATTCATATGTTTTTTTTAAAATAAAATAAAATTTTAGGATATAATATAGAGGGTCCAAAATTTGGTCGCTCCTCACCCATGAACTTCCTTTGTAGTGCACCCCCTAGGTTTTCATCTTCAAAAATCTATTGAGATTTAAAGCCTCCAATAAAACGTTATGGACAAAATTCAGAGAAAGGTTGGAAGGGACATATTCTTTGACATTTTCAAACACCATCTTTAAGTTTTGTCCAAAACATTTTATTGGAGGCTCTAAACCTCAAACGGATCTTTTGAGATGAAAACTACTTTGATTCATCAACTTTTCTTTAGTTCACAAATTTTTGAAAAAAATGTATTCTACCATGCCAAAATGAGGTCTAAAATTCTACTTCAAGCACAATTCCTATGTTTTGACAATGAATGTTGAAGCTCTCATCTTTAAATTATTCCATATCCTTTGAGGACTTATGATGAACAATCAATTTTGTTATAAAAACACCCTCTTCACCCTTTATTTTCATCAAATGTCAATGAAGCAAGTCTTTTTACATTGCCATAAAAAAAATTTCTTGATTGTACAATGATAATTGGACTATTTTGGACATTTTTTTAACTTGTTGTTTGATAATTAGAGTTAACCTCTAAAGGTAAAAATTGCATTCTTTTGGCAACATAGTGATTTTGGGTAGCTCACTACAAACATAATTTTTATTTATTTTTGCTGAAATTTTTACACAACATGTTGCCAAGGAGTAGCTTCATGATTTAACAATTTTCATAACTTTTGATTACATGGTTAAAAAGTTATTGCATGATATGGCATTTTCATTGCTTGGTAGGCAACCCAGGCAGCTCAAAAAACTTCTTTAAAATCACTTTTCAAAAAAAAAAATTTGGAATTTATTCTTTAGATTTATATTTAAGTGAAGCTTTGAATCATTCCATTTTGATTAATGAGATGAAAGTTATGATAAGTTTTAGTTTGCGGGTAGATATGGTGTCTTTGAAAACCATAACTGCCCGCTAACTAAAAGTCTAAAACTCCTCATAACTTTCATCTCATTAATCAAAATGGAGTGATTCAAAGCTTCTCACATATATATAAATCTAAAGAACCAATTTCAACATTTTATTTTTTTGAAAAGTGATTTTAAAGAAGTTTTTTGAGCTCCCTAGACTGCCCGTTGAGCAATGAAAATGATATATTGCACAATCACTTTTTAACCATGTAGTCAAAAGTTATGAAAATTGTCAAGTCTTGAATCTACTCCTTAGAAAAATGTTGTGTGAAAATTTCAGCAAAATAAAGTAAAAATTCCGTTTGTAGTGAGTTGCCCAAAATTGCTATACTACCAAAAAATGCAATTTAGTGCTTTAGAGGTTAAGATTTGTTAGAATTAGGGTACAATTGTATTTTATATGTTTTTACCCTTGGGTGCATTAATAGTCATTTAACATCCAATTATCCAATGTATAGTAAGCAACAATAGGAGAAAATTTAACATTTAAACAAAATTAAGTTTTTAATTTTAGGTTTAACATTTAGGTTTTTGAGCAGCTTTTAAGAGGCTTGCATTGATTTTTTCTTCAATGGGAGTATCCAAAATTAATGAACTAGGGTTGAAATTTTTGTAGTCTATTTTGGTATTCCTACAATAAGTAAGCATATTCCTACCAAGGGGCATTCGACAATATGTTTTTTTACCTCGCCCACAAGTAGTTTGTAGCAGAGGTGACTTTGACATTGGTACTAGAAGAATCAAATGGCAACCTTGCTAGGTGAAGATGATTTCAAGCTCATTCTTTTGGTGAAATTTAATCACCATCAAATCCTTAGAAATGGCCAATTTTCATGATTTTTTTTCATGATTTTCTATTATTATTAATTTACACCCTGTTGTATATATTTTCAATGACAAATTGTCTTTATTTTATATAGTATTGTTTCAATACTTGCAAGTAGTTCATATTACTTCCACCTATACTTCTAGCCATAGATTTTTCCTCTCAATGGCTAAGATTGTTTTGCTAAAAATTTGGACTCCAATTAATTCTAATTTACATATTTGATATGGATTGTTTTACCTACTACTACCCCACTTGTGTAAATGGCTTTTCTTTACATCTTCATACACACAAATCTAAGTGGCTTTTGAAACTAGTTGAAAAACATTAAAGTTCACTAATTTTTTCAATAGCTAGGCAACTTCAAAAGCCAATTCATTTGGCATAATTTGTTTCATTTGTCCAATTAAAACACCCCATACTCTAAAGCAAATGATTATTAAACCTACCTTTGCTACACCCTCATTATTAAGTCTTGACATCCTTTGTGAAAGTCAAACAAGGTGAACTTCCAATTAGTAAGATTTTATAGGGATAGTTGTGACGTGGAAATCATTAAGGATGCCAAATAATCATTAAGGATGCCAATGATCCTTAATGATTTCCACGTCATAAATTAAAAATCCTTTATTTTTCATAAATTAAGGATGCCAATGATCCTTAATGATGAAAAATTTCACCATTTATTTTTCATAAATTAAAAAAAATATTTAAAGGTCAATTAGTACTTTTATATTGAAAACAAATTGGGCAGTTTTTCATCCCAAAGCTGAGCCCCAAGCTCTTCAACTCTATTTTATAACTCCAACTAATTTTACATATTTTCAAAAATGCTTTATTATTTTTTTAATAGACCCGAATTGAATGCCGGTTTTTTCATTTAGAGGACTTTTGGGAGGAGAGTCTTAGTCGTGAACAAATTGATAATTCCCATGATCAAAATTTGAAAGGATATATCATCATAAGAAACTATAGGAATGAGCTTCGCATGCGGTTAGCCCCCAAATCCATTTCTAGAACATGCCTTGGGGATGTCCTTGGTAAGTACTAGTACATATGTTTTTGAACAATTCAAGTTAGATATTGAGAAAAGGATGGTGATTATATAAAAAGTGAAAGTACTCTTCATGGTTGATAATTTTTCTGGATATCAAGTGCTTGATTAGCTTTATGATGATTCAGGGTGACACAATGAGAGTTTTTACCTCTCGCTTAACACTTAAGGTAGACAAGCTTGTTATTACCTTGATTTGCAATTTGAATATCTCGAGGCAAACTCAAAGAGGGTCACATACTTTTTAGAGGTGTGCCCTTGTTTAACAAATCAAATCCAAGTGGAATTATAGTTTTTCAATGAAAATTATAATTTTTGTGAATTTTCGAAGTGGTTTGCCCTAAAATTACAAAATTGTCCATAGAGTAGAGTTATAGATGTCCCATAAACAACCCATAACCGCCTTTCCATGTATCTAATGGCACTTAATTACTCACCAAGAAAGGATTGACACATAACTCCTTGTAGGCATTGATTTTGTTAAAATCTTGAAGGGATTTGGATGATTTTTCTAAACTCAATTGGGATCAAAAGTAGGGGATGAAATTGGGTAGTGAATAGGTCCACCTTAACCTTTAAAGCATGTTATGGATGTTTTTTGTGTAATGGATGACCACACCTAAGTCTATAGGATGAAAAAAACTTTGGGCCTATAACCATGGTTTGTTAATTTTTTAATTTTAAAGTGACAAAATAACTTTGGTTTATATACTATGATGCTATATATTATAATATACATCTATGGTAAAAATCTCAGATTTTTTTAATATACTTGAGTATACTTGAGTATACTTGAATTTTATTTTATTTTCTCTTAAAAAATTTATAATATTCTCAAATTTCTTTTCCAAAATTTCCAAAATTTGATTATTTGTACAGAGTAGTATTTATATGACTTCATCTCTAAAAAAAAGAATATAAAAATTTTCATTTATATATATTTAGTTGCAAAATGGCAACAAATAGAGTGATGGATAATGAGACTTGAAATCACTAGCCCTGTATTGGTCCATAAATCAAATAATTTATGACAAAATATTTTTGTAATAGGTCGTGTCCTTTTAGGATTGAGGCAATGCAACAAATCTAACCATGGCAAGTGCCAATTCCAAAACCCTCAGGGGGTGCACTTACTTCTATTACAACAAACCATGTGCAAACAAGTGGTTTCTAATAAACTATAATTTTAACTTCAAATTTTGAGCATTGTTTACTAATGACTATAGGATTTTACTCCCAAAGTTTCCAAGGTTGTCATAACAGGCGAACTGGACCGGACGGATAGACGGTCTGAACGGCTTTAATTTTGAGAGTTTTGCACCTTGACGATCCCGTTCGTGCCCTGACTGCACCCTGAAGATCCCGTCCGCGCCCTAACGGGCAAATCGGACAGGCGAATCGGACGGACGGGCAAACTGGATGGACAGGCGAACCGGACGTCCGCCCACTATGAAAACCCTAAAAATTTCAAACTCAAAAAAATTTCAAACTCAAATAAAATATGGAATGATTTCTAAAAGAGGTTAAAAATGCACTAAAATGATATGTTTTTTTAACTCAAATATTTTTAAAGAATGCATTTAGATGACCATTGCATTAATATTCAATTCAAAATGAGCTTTCAATAGAGAATTATTTTTAGAATTTTTTTGTTTATTTTTTAAACAATTTTTTCTTATATAATATAGGGATGTAAAAGTTATTTTTTAATTTTATAATATCTTTTTACTCCTTCAAAATTTTATAACTAATTATTATTAACAAATAAAAATATCAATAATTCAAAATATAAACTTTCACAATAAAAAAAACCTATTCATATTTTTTCATTTCATTTTATTTAAAATCCAAAAAATATATAAAAAATCCAAAATTTTATTCACACATAATTTTTAATAGACATTCTAAATGACCCCCTGAGCCAGAACCCAACCAGCTCAGCTCCGGCCCGGCAATTCCTGCTTCGAGTAAGCAGGCCGGATAGTATCGAGTAAGGTCCAGCTCAGTCCAACAACAACGAAAACACGTCCTCACTTTTCCACGTAAGTCCATCCAATGGAGTTATTAAGTAACCTTTTTCCCACAACACGAAAATCATATTAAAACCAATCCACCAATGGACCTTCGACACACATCTCCCCTGATAAGACTTGCTCCAAGTCTTATATAATAAACCAAACAGCGCAATAAATAATCCAGAATATCAGGTTGAAGAACCAATCCTACAATACCACCTTTGAATCTCCCTTCAGGAATCACTTCGAATCACTTTGAATCTCCAAGGTGGGGGTGGGCCTCCAAAGAGGACCAGCAAGTGAAAAACAATGATCATACAGCTAGTGAGACAAGTGCATTTGTCTATTGTGAAAACTGTATGTTGGTACATTTCAATCATGCTGGTTTCTCCACATAACGAATGATACAAAATAGATAGAAACCACTTCGGTTAGTGAAAAGGAAAATTTTAATTTGAAAGTAAAAAAAGTCTCTGCTCTAGCTAGACTACACGATCGATACTACAATGATAGTGTCGCGGCCATTCTTCTAAGAAGCTGCTAGCTGCTTTTGGAGATTTACAAGACTCCCCTAGTTTTCGATTGCAAAGGGAACTCAGTGCACATTGGCTTCAACTGTGTTCTACGTTACGAAAGATCAGTGATTCGAAGAATTGAAGTTTCGAGTCGCCAGTCGTGAGTTGTGGAGGTGGCTCAGATCGATGATCCAGGTCTGTCATGCCAGGGACACACATGCACGCAAATCAGCATGACTGTAGGAAAGTGACGAGGTACGCTTTAGTAAACTGGGGGGACAAGAAACGCTGCACAATATATATGCTGACTGTTTAACTATAAGGTCAGTACACCCGAACTCTGAAGAGGTGACAACTGAAAAACATGCATTGGATATGGAGAGCATAGTTTTATTTCATAATCTTGACCTGCCGCTGGACCTACCGCCTGACCTTCTGACAGCATGAATACCTTGTCAAAAAACTCTTGATTAGAAATGATCCGGGATGTGACTGAATGGAAATGCGGCGCTGAAGGCCTTTATGGAAACATGTCTGACCAAGCTAGTAGCTAGGTATAATATTTCTGATATTCAAGCTGCAAGGTATCTAAGGTATCTAATAAGGTATGTGAACCCCAAATCGCCACCTGGAATGTACAAAACACCATTCAGCCAAGAAGCCATTATGGGTGTATATCCCTTACTCTTTTCACCAGTTACGGAGTTCCGTAATCGTCAGGAGTTCCATAATCGTCAAGTCTTCCGACACCAAGAGCTGGGAATATGGTAAATTTCGTCAAATTGGAGCAATTCGAAGTGACAAAACTGTGATATTCATATGCTCAAAGCTCTAGAATCGAGGATAGGTATAGATCTACGCTTAAGGCCAAACAAAAAGTAACCAGACCGAGCCACTCCTTGGATCACATAGGCACTTGAATTTGGGAGTTGGGGCGGATAAGCTCCTCAAGAAATTTGTCAAATTGCTGAAAAGGTTCCAAAGTTGTGGAATTCTGGCATTTAACCGGGTCGACGTAATTTAAAGTCAAATACCAGTCTGGTTATGAAAATCAAAACTATTCTTAAACAATGAAGGTACAATGCCGGCAAGGTCTGACCTGGTGATTGAACTCTGCCCGTCGATCCGTCAGCCGATATGCGGCAAAGAATTCGCCAGGTACCCTTTAAAGCTGAACCCGCTCGTATGCCAGTTCCGAAACGTCGCAATAATGGCCAACGTATAGGCGGCCACATTCACCAGCGAGCAAATGGCCACAATAAAGATGGAGCAGAACTTTGTTCTCAACATACTCGGAATCCTGATAGACTTCCCAAACATGAGCAGCGCAATGATCATCTGCAGAAACAACCCGCATGCAAACAAAATACTCGGAATGGCATCGAACGGCGTGAACCCGATCACATGCCATATCCCCACACAGCTGATCCCTAACAATATCGCCAGCACAAGCTCCGTGCACAGCAACGTCTTTATCTCCACCGCAAACTCATCATTCTCGCTGTACTTCGTGTCTTTACAAGCCTCCAGGACGCTCTCCTCGTTCTCTGCGGAGACGTGGAGCAGGAGAGGGTGGTGGCAACTGCTGGCGATTGTGTAAAGGCCGGCTTTCACTAAGACGATGAAGGATAAGTCCATGCAGATGCGCTCGATCGGAGTGACGTTTAGGGTCTGGGAGGCGCGGGAGATCACGCCGAAGATGTAGCCCGTAGCTTGCGCGGCGGAGACGGTGATGGCGAGACCACTGTAGCCTTGGAGGAAACGGAGCTGCTCGTACTTAGGGAGGACGTTGGCGCGGAGGAGAGCCTCCTTGCCGCGGTCGTTCAGTAGGACGAGAGCTTCGCTTTCGCGGCGGTTGCCGACTTCCAAGGGAGTCAGGAGCACGTCGATGCTGTGGAAAACATCAGGACTTACGTGTTAGAGCAGAAAAATTCGGTTCAAATGGATCCCCAAACAGTTATCAATGTATCCCCAAACTGGAGCCAATGTATGCCAAAACTGGAACCAATGGATCTCCAAACTGTGACCAGTGATCTCAAAACTGGAACAAAATGTACAAAGTTTTGGCAATGCATGAGATGTGCTACATCATGAGACTGGGGCGGCTCTGAGCGATTGTGGGATACGTGGTGCCAGCAGTGTGAAACTAGTTCGAATGTGTACCTAAATTCTTTCGTAAAAACCTTACCAACACCATTTTAACATTAAGTGCTAAGACGCCCATGAAGGTGGCTAAGAAAAGGAGGAGCACACTTGGGAGATTAAACAAGTAGCATAGGAAAAGAGAGACTTCATTTCGTGAGTTTGTGTCGAGGTTTGCGTGCATTGGAGAGTCATTTTCGATTACAATTCTAAAAGACCTTACATTTTGCCAAAGCGTGCACGCCATTTCTTCAATTGGATTATGATATTGGTATGCAATGCTGCATACATTTTTACCTGGTTTCTAAAATAACCTAATTTACCATAATATGGAAGGTAAATAAGTAAATTAACAATGAGCGGACTGCTAAAGAGTCGACTTCTGTCAACACTTAAAATCAATGCGTTGAATACATAGCCAGTTCATACTGGATCCCATGTGTGAAAAATGTACAAAAAGAATCGTGATACCATGACCGCATTGCCTACATTTTTCACCCACAGAACTCGATACAAGCTAAAGACCTACAATAGCTGACTGTTAATAAACGTTCAAAGGGCTCTCAGTGGGGATTCCCGGTGTGGGTCTCACTTCCCCATAGATGATTATAATAAGACATCTGTCCAGGATACCTACCGAAAAGAAAAGTTCAGCAAGGGAGAAATGTTGAGGTTCACTGGGAAATGCGGGACCCTGGTGATTTCAGATCAGCAGGTTTGACGAAGTTTGTTGAACTGAGCACTCCACCTTTGTAGTAGAGTGCGGATTCTCAGTTCAACTAACTTTGTCGATACATGTTTCACACAAGGAATTCAATACGAGTTGACAATTTATTTACATTCACAGAGTTCATATAGTGAATTCTCACTGTGAGTCTCGATCACTCCCCCATCGATGCTTAAAATAAGACACCTGCTTAAAGAATAGTTTAACCAAATGTTGAGGATTGCAGATAACTGTGAGAATCCACTATGAGACCCTGGTGATTTCCACAGTTTAACGACGTTTGTTGAACTGAACACTCCACTCTAGTTGCACAGATGTAGGAGTAGAGAGTGGATACATTCAGTTCCTTTCACTCATTGATTCCGACTCTGCTAAAGGTTCTCACTCTAGAATCCTGAGAATTTACCAATCAAATAGGAGCAAAGACATCTGTTAACAAATATACATTGGAGGATCGACAGTAGTGGAGCGTGAATACCGACCTGTAGTTCTGTTCCGTGTGCATGACAGGGAATCGCGTAGCCGCATCCTCACTCATCCCCAAGAGCACATCACACTGTGCAATGATATTAGCGGAGTTGCTCTTGGCCACTGTCATGGTCGACTTCCCGAGCCTGTGCGTGAGTGCCATGCCCACGAACGCCTTCCCCAGGACTTCGATCAGGCTCCACACGGGCATGATCGGCCCTGCCACGAACACCAGCACCAGGCGCCATGCGAACTGCGAGGAAGACGCGAATCCCCAGGCATCTGTGGTCAAGCAGAGGAGCGTGACGATGAAGCCCCAGATGTTGGGCGCAATCTCACGAGTTTGGTAGCACGTGTGCGCGTCGTCGCAGAGAGGTTTCACGAATCCCACTTCGTAGTCGTAGGCTGTGACTAGCTGGATGGAGCTAAAGGCTAGAGCCAAGGACAGGATCGCGATGCGGTACTGCTTCCGACGCTCACGAGGGAAGAAGCTTGATGCCATCGCCGGAGGTCTTCTCTTCCTGAGACACCACCCGCTTGCTCAGGACGACGGGATACTTACAACATTTCTCTGGACATCTTCTTACAGCATGACTGTGGATTCGTTCAACACTACTATGAATTCTTGCAACGTTACTATGGATTCGTACGACGTTACTAATCTCGTCCTACCGTGTCAAAGCCTCTGTGATCTTCCAATATCTCAATCTCGTTCTGAGATCCTCTCCCACGACTCACCATCAATCACACTTCCATTGATTCATTCCAATTTGGGGGAGCCCATGCTCGTTAGTGGCTCCTGACTGAAACCTCAGATCTATATTCAGCTAGCTAGATTTTAGAGCTCAGGGCGCTTCGAAGCTATCACAATTCTAGCTGGCGCTCTGAAACACGCCATATTGACCGATTTGTATTGCGGCATTTCATAACTGTTGGTTTAAATGTCAATTTCCCGACTAAAACCCCCCGGATCTACATCCTCCCTGTTATTCAAAGCTCTAGGTGACAAATTCGGCGTTCAGAAACCCGCCATTTCCAATGGAAAATGAGCACGAATCGATACCCCTCGTACGTACCTCAAACTGCCGGCGACAGTCTCCATCAATAGCGTTCGATTTAATCAGACCTCCCTCTTCACGTCCACTCCACTGAACGTGGTCACTCGATCACTCCACCACCATGAATCACCACAAAACCTCCGAGTCCAAAATCCATACAACATGCACCAGATCGAAGCTTCTACTCCTGTCCGATTCTTCCACAAGCTGCAAGCACTAAGTCCTAACAAAGACAGTTTCTCACATCATTCCAGCCAGTCCTTCCTGCAGTCCAGTCCCCCTTCCCTTGCGTCGATTTCGCTTCTCCTTGCACCTAAGATTCGATATCGATCCAACTGGTGTCAGGAGCGCAGATGAGTCCCGAGCGAGTCTCGGAGACTGAAACGATGCTCCGGCCATGTTCAGTGAGATCTATGGACATTCGATGAGAAGGCCGGGAAGGCCGAATGCCGGATTCCTGACGCCGATTCCGACTTCGCAGCCCAAGGAACTGGAAGGGGCACTCGAAGAACTAGTGCACCGGACAAGAATACCATGGGCCCACTGTGGAAAAGGAATTGCAGGCCTGGCATAGGGGGGATTAGGGTCTGGTAATGGCTGGTAATGGTTGCTGTTGAGCGCCGCCGAGTCCAGAGATTCGTTCCTGGGTCGGAAAATAGAAAGACCTGCACGGCACTGACTCCAAAACAGAGCGGATGGAACAGTGGCGAGCGAGACGGAGGCACTGGGTGGTCGCTTATTATATCGATGATTGGGTAAATATATCTGCGGGGTATTGTGGGAGTGGAGACAAGGTGGAAGTGGCACTTTCTGGCCAGGATATGGAAGCCAAGTTGATGTTCATTACGGCGCCCGGGAACCGACAGAGTGAATGGCAAAGTGGCACTGTGGCAGTTTGGCAACAATCACGTCTGCATTGAGTGGTGAGCAATTATTCTGTTATGTCGGCTGGAGGACTGTGGAGGAGAATGCCGTTGCAGATGCATGGAGAGTACCTTGGCTATTGTGGACTGTGGGAGACGGGAGTTTGAGTCCAATGTGGAGCCGAGAAAATGCTTAATCAGATTGAAACAATACCTGCTACACTCCCAGAGAGGCTCTAAGGACCGGTTTACATCAAGACCAAAGCCTCTCCTAGTAAGTAGGGGTAGACAGAGCCCCTCCGAGAAACAAATTTTCTTGGACAATGTGAAGTTGGTGAGGGAAAAGGGGAGTCAATGGGGAGCTGTTGTGTGTGGAGGGGTGTGACATCCCTTTTTGGTGTGTGGAGCATGGAGAATGAAATCTCAGAGAATGGGTTCATCTCCACCAAGGTTGAGGTAATTTAGCAAAGTTCACAAAACCAATTAGAGTTTGGAAATTGAACCTTGAAACTTTGAAAGGAGCTGTGCATTAAAACCCTAAAATTGTATGAATTGAAGTTCCTTAGCCATTGGGCTCTCCAACAACAATGATGGTGAAGCTAGCAACCAAAAAAAAGATGAAATCAGTGAAAGGGTGAAAATATGGGAGCCGAGGGGTAGAACTCCAATACAAAAGCATAATAATTTCTTCGAGAAAAGCTTGTTCAAGCCCATTTCTTCACCTATAGAAGAGAAGAACAACACTTCTAAAACCTCAAAGGTTTAGAAATCCAAAAACCACATAAAACCGATTAGAGAATACCATGCATCCAATCTCTAAGAATTGTTTGATTCTTTGAGGGGATGTGATTACCTCTAGTGGTATCCTTTGTTGGATGAGAATATTTATAATGTAGGGTCCATCAATAATGAAAGTAATGGTCCCTAGCAATGGTCTTGGTATAAACTAAAAAGTAACCATCTAACAAGAATTTCTAAGTTATAATTGTAGGCCATGGAAACCATGTAGTCTTGATGTCATCATGCTAATTATTAATTTGAATTCTTCTATTCAAATTTGACTATTCAACTTCTTCCTTAGTCCTCTTCTTGCAACCTTCCTTCTTTTCTTTTCTCCTTTTCCTCTTCCTGTCTTGTAATCTTCTTTTTCTTCTCATCTTCCTATTTTGCAATTTTCAATCTCTCTTTTCTTCTTCATGTCTTTAATTTTCAATCTCTCTTTTCCTCTTCCACTCTTCTTCTAACCTTCTTGTCTCCTTCCTTTTTGCAATTATTCACTATAGATTAGAAAACACAAACAATATTAATAACCATGATTATGTTTTGGTATTTCTATATGGTCCTTCAAACTGTGATTAGTCTATAGGTCTTGATTTTGACAAATTAATGGGATTGAAAGTCATTTCTTTTTTGGTTGTCTTTTAAATTGTTTTGAAAAAGAGAGTGCATTGTGAGGTCATTTTAAAGACAAAGGAGATTGTTTGATAGACATTTTCTTGGATTACACAATGAAAACATGTTCAAGAATAGGGCTCATGATTCTCATAGAACATTCTATTTTCTGTATAAAATTTGGATCTATTTTATAGAAAAAACACAAACTATCAAGATAGTATGTCAATAGAAACTAGAATTGCAATGGGATGGTTGTAAGAAAGACCAAACATTTTTTTATAGCATTTTACCAAAATTGTAGTTTCTATGCTTAGTATTATGAGTGTTATGAAACAGGACAATCTCAATTGTTGGTCTAAAAAATTGACCACTATTAGTACCATTGACTCTTCACAAGTACTAAAAATTTACCTTAACACTTTAATATTTTACATCATTCTTTACTTCTTTCTACCTATTCTTTTTTCAAGCTTGAATTTTTTTTTCAATTGGAATTTTTTATATGTATTTCCAACTTATTTCTTAAATATATTATAGAGAGGTGCAAGTTGTAGGATCTACACATTTTGGGGTAAAATGTTTGAAAGATGAAATCTAACTATTTGGGAAGAGTTGAAAATACTTCTTTTTGAAATTCAAGCAGCATGATCTTGCAATTGATAAGGCTTTTTATTCTGAAATTTTAGAAGAGTATATTTTAACAAATTAACTACAAAATAGTGAAACTACGTTATCCCAAACTAATTTCTCAACATTTGACATTTTTTTAATAAATATTTTCAGTTATTGTACAATAATGCACTACTTTTGAATTAGGTCTTGCTGTAATTGGGACTCGTAAATGTCCATGTTTACAAATGGAAATATTTTTTGAAATATTTGTTCTTTGTTGGTTTCTATAGTCTATAACTTTCTTAGTATAAAGCAACCTAATTTCACCATTTTGTATAGAAGTTCCTATAGTTGGATTTGTTAAAAAATAAATATACCATTGCTTCTTAACAACTTTTTTTCTCAATAATTAATTAAAGTAAAAATAATAGTTAGACAATTCAAAAAATAATATAATAAAATTGGACAATTTCAAAATATAATTAAAAAATAATGCATTCATCCAAATTGATCTGATAATATTTGGATGGTTGTTGCTACTTTCATCTAAAGTACTAGCATCCAAACCCTTATCTTGACATCTAAGCCCTAAATTCTCTATCTTGTATGAGGGTTTTATTAAATGTTTGCTTATCAAGGTTTATTGTGTATGAAAGATACGTTGTATCTGTGAGATTGTACTTAAGTACAATCAAAATGGTAAGACAAAAAAATTTGCAATTAATGTTTAAAATCATTGATAAAATAATATTTAAGTCAAATGCTCATTTATTAGATGGAGGGTTATAAGTTCAATTTCTACAAATTAGACAATCTTTTAATATATTTATTTATTTATTGGATAAACTAAGTCAATTAATTTCCAATAATTTAGACATCCTTTTAATTATTTATTTATTGACTAAGTTGCTAGGAAGTTACGGTAGATTAAGATTTTAGCCTTGCTTTAGAGACTAGTATTTTGAAGTAGTTTTGGCCTCTAAATATGAAAGAGCTTTTAAGGTTGAGCACCCCAAAGTCCAAATTCTAAATGATTAGAGAGTTTTAGGACAATGTTTGCTCCAATTAACTTCTCATTCATTCAAAGTGATGTTTGAATCTTTAAAAGACAATCTTCCTTTATGATAAATTTGATGAAATTGAAATAATATAATGTATATGATGCATAGATGCAAATAAAAATATGCAAAAATACAAAAAGGATTCATGCAATAATAGATTAAGTTGTGAAGGAAATTTGCATATTTCAAGTTGGAATTAGCACATGATATTGTTTTAATCCCTAAATGCCTCAAGGGACCAAAAGTGTCCTCATAGTTTCAAGTCCAATTCAAAGTCTATAACTTTTGCATCCTATGTCTACATTCAATAAAATTGTTGGAAAATTTGTGACCTCTCTTCTAGTTTGTGTGGTAAATTTTCAAATCAACCCAAGATGTATTGATTTTTTGTAAGCCAACCAAATTTCAAAGGTTCAATTTGAATTTACCAAATCACATTTAATGTTTGTAACTTCAGGGGCTTGTATCTCCTTCTACCAGTGTTCATTTTCAATAAAATGTCTTGGATTATGTTTCCCTTGCAGTCTAGTTATTGTGGTAAAATTTTCATATCAATCCAAGTTTTGAATGTTGAAGAGCAATTCGAAGTTCAAAATCTTGACATTTTTGGATTACAATGAACTTTGGTAGCTTGTTTTTTTCTTCATAGTGTCCATTTCCAATAATTTATTTTCAAAAGTTGTACATACTAGTTTTTGTGTGGCTAAATTTTCATATCAATCCAAGAAGTTACAAGTAACTAAGAAGCATTTTAGTAGGAGGTTTAGCCTCAGTTATGTTTTTCACAACTTTTCTTGCTATTTTTTGACATTTCAAAGCCATTTTGCAAAACACAATGAGTCAATTGAATGATTTTTTTTCACCAATATATTTGTGTGCTAGTTTTTAATCACTTTATGGTTTAAAGTTTTTCATTTGAGTAGGTTTAGAAATTGAATTTCACCTCCAAATGTGTTACTATGAAAATTTTAACATCCTTTTTTTTTCAACACTAAGACATTTATAAACTTGTAATCTATGTAGACAAATGACTCCAAATTTGATTCAAGTCATCAACAACATGTACACTACAAGATTGTATGGTTGATATATCTATACCTTAGTGACATTTAGATCTATAACACATCAAAAGCAATGATGTTCTTGAACCCCAAAAGGTCTTAGGCTTTTAGGGGTTAAGACATTTGCAACTAATCCTTGAAGGATAATTGTCCATTGAATAGAGATTTGAAAATCTAGGTAGGTTCCTATGAAGTCAATTTACAAAATTAACACAAGGTGTGAGCATGTACCCCCTTAGTAGGGATATGATTTGTTTTCTGATTTGGTGCCTAGATCAAAAGATATGTTGTTATAAACCTTTTTTTTCCTGATCTAACAGCTTTTGCCAAACTCCTATACTTTTGAAATTTAGCAGGAATATAACTTACATGATATGGAATGTAAATGTCAAAAAAATAACCATATATAGTGTAAAAATTTCACTCTAGGAGGATTTAGAGGTTGTTGGCCTTGTTAGGTAAGGTCAAAAAAAAACTTTTTCTTCTAATTTCAAACTCTATAATCTTTTATTCTACGTAGTCAAAGTTTCTGAAATTTTTTCCACACATTCCTTTAGTAGTCTACACAAAATAGTGAAATTAGGTTGTCCCTCACTAATTTCTCAACATTCCACACTATATAAATATATATTGTTACTATAGAAGGATGTAGTTATGCAAGAACCATATGTGTTGCATGTGTTGGTGCACTAGTTCTTGGCTAGGTTTAGAGAACTGCATGCCTCCATGTGGACAAGCAATGAGTCATGAGACTAAGAAGGCAACCTAATTTTCATTGTTTTGTGTAGTACAAATTTATACAGGAAAATAAACTTTATTTTTTATTATTTTTCTCACTGCCCTAAAAAAATGATAGTTTTTTTAATATGCCTTGATCCTTTAGGGGTTAATCATAATTATTTTTCTAAATGGTAGATTTTTGACTTTATAAGAATATACTATGAAGTTTTGGAGTTCAACTTAATGATGTACACGAATGAAAACAAATTGTTTTGTAGCATTCATGAATGCAAGTTGTACTGTACATTTTGGATGCTTGTAACTAAAAATATTTCGAAGATTGGTTTAGGGTGCTCCATGGTAATGGAAGTTCATACCCTAGCGAAAAAAGAAAATCGAGAGTTGGTTCAGGTCTTCATTGCATACTTTTCATCAAAAACATACTTCAAATGTCAAGCTTCTTGGAGAGTAACTCCAAGTTGCTCTCCGCAAATGTGCAAACAATGGCGCAACACATTGGCTTGAGGAGCTCCATCTTGTTCCAATTGTGCTCCACTATGCAAAACAAAGGGATTTCATTTTCATGCCAACAAAGAGAGTGCACAACATGGATTCTCAAGAATGTTACGTATCCATGCCATGTGACATCGTAAATTTGATGCTCTCGAGTGAGAAAAACTCAATGTGAGATTCGCTGCATTACATTTATACAGGTTACACACCAGCTATACTTACGGTGGGTCAACCGATAATCATAACGCTATTTTCTGAAGAAAAAAAACACTCCATCTCTGCAATTTTAGAGACTGAGTTTCTGCCTAAAATCTGTTTGGATTCTAGCTACCTAAAAAAAACAATCCTGAAAAAAAAATATAAAATTGTTATTGAAAATACCGAGAAAAAGTCTCTAATTTAAAGAGTCACCCGTTTACAGTGTGAAGAGTAAAACGATGCCGAGAGACACCGAAGAAAAGAAGCTGGCTACAAGCTTTGTAGCGGAATTGGGGAGGGCCGAGGGTGCTGGGGGCAGGGTGCCACTAGGACTGGACAAGGGAACGATGTAATTTATTGGGGGGTCAGCTACATCCAATGCAGGACTGGGCGCCACAGCAAGTGATCCTACAGCAGGTGTAACAGGGAACATTGGATACGCATTTGTTGACATATTCGCAACTTTGCCTACCAATGGTTGATAGCAGTAGTTCTCTGCATACACCAAAAAAAACAGAGTCAGAATTGGCTTGCAAGATAGAACACAAATATTTGGTCTGGATATAAAGTACATTCAGATCAAGGAGAATATTTTTAATATGAGAGCTATAAAATAACCCCACTAAGATGGAAGTGTGGAATCTTGGCATTATTCCTTCCGCTAATGCCAACCGTCCATCACAGTGCATGTTATAGTACCCCTTTTAAGTACCCTTGCTGTGACATACAGCAAAAGGGCATCACTAAAGTACGGCAAAGGCAGGCAGCACGATTTCCAACGAGCACAGTCCGCATGGCATGAAAAGGTTTCCATTTCCTCCATTCACGGACTTTCAAGCAATAGTGTCTCCAAGAACACCACTTGTTTCTTCATTGCCAAAGTGCCGCATAGAAAAAAGACCTCCCAGAATTTCAGGCTGTTCGTCTAGTGAGGAAGCAACTTTCTCTCATAGAGAATGACATGCCACAACTTTCCTCTAGTGTGGTAAGCCTCTAAATCAGAAACCAAAAGCAGAGGATTTTCCAAAGGTAACTAGATAATATATCACAAAAGAGATGAATAGAATAATAACACGAACAGTGAATATACTTACTGTGTAGAAAGTTGTAGAGCGTCTTCGGATGATCAGTGATGAAGCCATCCATGTTATATTCTTTAATAAGAGAATATATTTGGAGGATAGTGTCGGATCTATAGTCAAAAGCGAAGCCGTTGAATTCGTTGGAAAGAGAAACGTAAAAGACTGTCATGTTCAGGGACTGCGCAGCGCTAACCACCGATGTCTTGGAGAGCAGAAAAGAAGTTTGAGAGTCAATGGGGTCAACCAGCCGGCGATCCAGAGCTACTGTGCTTGTGTATTGCTTGATTTCCTGATCACCACAAAAATACGTCCCAAATCAACTTATAATGAGCGAAAAATTGATCTTCCCACAGCTCCACACTAATCTCCCAATGAAAGCATACTCCTAAGTCTGTTCACATGCTTAACGTGACGCAAATAGAATCCTCGACCTCCTCGACCATATGTACTGGCAACTAATTGGGAATTTTACTCACCTGTAGTACTGGTAAAGTGACTGAAATTGGGTTGGTAGGGTTGAACGGAACATTATAGACGAGCTTGACCGATGGTACTAAATTTTGAATAGCAGCCAAAGCGGAACTATCTTCCGAAGCTACCAAAATTTTGTCGCTGGCACTCGTGAGGTTCGCTTTAGTGATAGCAGTTACAACCGCATCCACCACATCCAAATTGTGCTGAGTGCGCAGGTAATAGGCATTCTGAATTGAAACAAATATCATACCACATGTCAGTTTTCAGAAATGTAACGAAACTTCTCTGCTTCATTCAAGAGGCTCGCAGAACTCAGTTCTCACAGAGACTAAAACTATGAAACCCGAAGTTGCCGAGTTAGAAATATGAAGCCCTCTTCGGAAGCTAGTACTCAATCGAGTGACATTAAAAAAAAATTCTGTCATTCATAAACGTAGCGTATGATTAGTTCTTTCTATCCGTACATTCTTCGAAGCTTCCAAAGTGATTCATTTCGACTCCTATAGAACAATGAGAAATAGAATAGAAGTCACATTGGTACCCAAGGATAATTTAGAGAAGAATTCACCTGAAGATTCACATATACACCAATGCCGGAATTGTTTTTGGCGAACGAGAGAAAGTCATCCAAAGATAATATGGCTTCCTTGCCATCATTTGCAGGATCGCGAAAGACGTTGTACTTCCCCCAGGGGCTATATATAATAGCTGCATTTAGTCACATCGCTCAAAGGTTAAGGAATAACGACACATGCAATCTCTTCATTAATAGATGTGACTTGCTGGTAAATAACCTTCACCTTTAGCAGTTGCTCTCATGTCAGTACTGAAAAACTTTAGACCTAGAATTGTTAACCTCACTTGAGTCCATCCAAAGGTGACTTCTATTGAAGTCGCTATTCAGATGTAACAAATTGACGAGAAGTCTTCGACCCAATCACAAATCGACCAGACTAGTGTTTGCAGAGGGATTTCAGAAAGATATTACCCCCAAAATCTCAAAAGAAGCCTCGGAATTTGCACAGAATTTTATAAAAGATGCCAGAAAGATGCGATTTACCTCTCAGGGTAACGACTTCTGCCCAAGAGAGGTTGAAGGCGAAAACGCCATCAGTCGGCTGAAGCTCAGAATAAATTGTAACATATTGCTGATATAAAGCTTGATTACTAAGTATGTTAGTACTCTTCTGTAGATCCACATCTTCTCGGCAGAATGGAACTCCATCACTTGTAATCTGTACTGTGCAGTCGATATAGTCGGCACCGTCATTAATGGCCGCCACGTATGAAGATACAGTGCAACCTGGGAAGTCTCCACTTGCACCGTTGTGTGAAATAATAAGTGGCTCTGCCACTGATTTGGAAGAATCTGCACATATGAACAGTTTGAAAGACATAAACGTTTAACTCACCACAATCTGGGAAGATGGAGGCTTTCTTAGCATAATTTGCAGATTCAAAATGGAGAAATAAATCAGAGCACTTCAATGACTACATAAAATATATGTACACGAATAGATATATCAACGGCGCTATCAAGAACTGAGAAAGGGAGATATAATACCTCTCTTTGATAAAGGAGCATCCACATAACCATCCAGATAGCAATCTACACGTGTAGGGAAAAGTTAATTAATTTGACATGCAAGGCAGATGGTAAGTTATTCAATTGACAGTCAAAAATGTATTGAACCCACAAACACCAGCTACAAATCTATGAGCAAGAACATTTTGACAACTCGAGAAGACACATATTCAGAAATTCAAACAGCGAAGACAAGTGCGCCAAGTCAGGAACTCACTTATTGCTTCCGCAGCAGTAGTTGGAAAGTCTGATAAAACTCCGTCTACAGTAAAGGTGTCCCCGATGTAGTTCACAACTTCAAGAACAGGGTCGAAACTGTAATTGTAGCTTGAGGGGAAGTTGTCGTTGGCGAAATCGTAAACATAAACTTCCAGATTCGCGCTGTGTGCTTTCTGCACAAAAGTGGTAGCAGCCAGTGTGTAGTAACCATGGGCACTGTCGTTGTATGGATTGACCCTTGGGTAAATGAAGTCTTTAGGAACCATCACTGCTTGAGCATAGGTGGCGACATCCGTCAAGTTTGAGAGGATTTGTCCATACGTAGTATTGGTGCTCTCCTCAATAGTGTCCAAGCCCAAGATTTTGAGACAAAGAAAGGTCTGCGACCTTGCCGCAGTAGGTGCGAGTAGTTTCAGTATGCCAACCTCAGTGGCAGACATGTAATATGGGAGGAGGTCCTTGATAAACGTTGTCAGGTAACTGGCCAAGCTGTTCTTTCCAGGATGTTGCTGGTAAAAAGTAGGATACTGCAAAAAGTAGGATATTGATTGATAAGCAAATGCCAAGTGAAGAATCACATCATTTGCATGAATTGAAAGACTAGACACCATTTCACTGACTGTTCAAGTTGCAGGTCTGCAGACAAACTTCTAACACTTTAGAAAGATTGGTAAAATTGAGAGGATGACCAAGGGTGTACCTCAACATTTAACCAGAAAAATAATCCACTACCAGGTACAACTGCACTTGCAATATGCTCAGGTGTCAAGATGGGGAACAACCCATCGTAATCTGGCGAGCGTGCAATATCAGGCTGAATTGCTGCACAGTCGAAACACTAGCTTAGTCCATGGCTGAATAAACCCAGCGAGGATTCCACTGTTCGAAGTGAAGGTGACGAAACTTTTGATGGCATTATAAATAAGTGATTGGTAAACAATAACTCAGTAAGTGCCCAAATGGCCAAAACTGGCCACTTCTATATCTATAGAAGTTGAAATGAATTATTTGGTACCATTGAATAAGGGCCATTTAGAGTTTGACAACCACAGTGCTGATGTCCTCTTGATCAAGCAAAATAACAACTACAGAACCAACAAAAGCTAGTAAGGATTACCATACCTGTAGTTTGGTTAAGCTGAGTGAGATTAAAATCAACTGAAAAGTACCCAGTCTGAGCCACTCCTTGGATCACATAGGTACTCGGGGCGGATACATTCGTCAAGATATTTGTCAAATTGGTAGATGCACTCAGATTCCAACCAGTGCGACAAACTCCTAAATTGTCCTTCGTCAGCTGCAAGTCGCAGAGGAAAGCCATCGGAAATTTGGTGCTATTGGCAGCGTCATAGTAAGCAGGGTCTGTTTGACCTGGAAAAATTCCTGAAGAACCACCATTTGCGATAACCAAAGGAGGCATGTCTGCAACACCAAAGTAATACAGTGATTTATTAGTGAAAGAAATGAATAGCTCACAAAATTCAGGCAACTTCTTTCAATTGCTGTACAGCACCTCACAAAATATCATCTAATTCATATGAATAACACAGGCACTTATCCACTATCATCCTAGACGAAAAGAGGTGGTTCTGTAATCGTACACTGCATCAAGGGAGATGGCAACATCAACTAGCATCCACAAACAAATACAAAGAAGACATCAGTGCTAACTGGATACAGTTAAGAGAAATACCCTCAAACCATACCAGTATTCAAAAAGAAGAAATAACAAAAAACAGGCAATCAAGGATAACGTCAGAACAGATAGCACCAAGGAGAAACACAGAAAGAGTCTTCCCTGGGTCTAGCAAAAAGCAAAAAAATGAACTCTAATTGCATAGATATTTGCGATGTTCTCTCCAAACCCATTTAGCAATTCATGTGATCACACAAAGAAAGAGGGTTGCTAGATGTCTAAATGAAACCTTGTATTACTCCCGCAATCACTTCAAAGGAAATAATTGTCACTCATGCTCAGCAAACTTCTATGTCATAAACCCCATAATGTCATGTACAACTGACTAAGAAAGTGAAACTACACACATCAACCCCTTTCTTCACCTCAGGTCCAAGGACATGAAACAATGTTGACCCAAATGTCCAATCTATATAATTCTCTCCAATTGCTAGCCCACTTAGCAATTCAAGCGCAAGCACAAAGACCCTAGAGTCGCTACTCGTCGAAATGGCAATCCCTCTCACTTCCAAAATTCACACTATGATGTTAAAAGGCAAGCAAAATCTACTGGTGATACTCTGCAAACGTATATGCCAAGCGGTTAAAGAGCCCCATAATCTCCTGCATCGACAGGGCCTGTAACAATGAAAGTAAAAGAAATCAATCTGCATAAATCTCGTTTGGCTCCCACCTAGTCAACTCCACATACATTTGACAAACAACAATGCGTCCCTAGGAAATAGAAATTGGGTATGAGTACTTCAATCCTCCAACACAGAATTGCTAGGCCTCCCTATAGTACTCACAACGCGCTTGATTATGTCCTGTACAGACCATTTGACGCCAAAAACACTATGCACGCCCTAGATTAACCTCCATCTACAACAAGCTCGGATCCTAACGGCACTCCCATACCATTCGAACAAGGTAACATATCAATGCAACACCAAAAACGAAATTGGAAACAACATACTTCAATCCTCCAGCTCGGAATTGCTTTACTAGACACAACTTCGCTGAAATACTCAAGAATGTCACCAACAAGCTTGATTCTCTAACTAGCCAAATCCGCCACACACATCCGAATCTACAAGCCCGAATCCTAACGGCATTCAAGCTCCCACACCAGCTGAAACATCGCCCGTCGGAATTGCTAGACTAGTTCCGACTTGGCAGAAGTAATCACGAATGTCACCACAGAGCTTGATTCTCTAACTAACCAAAACCGTCACACACACAAGCTCCCACAGCAGCTGAAACAAACAAGTACCGCTACTCTCAAAAGTACTCCAAACTCCACTCACATTACCACAACAAAAGCTAAACGCCCTAGCAAACCAGGCACCCGCTCCATAGACCCCATTTCAAACCATTAAACCTCGACCAACTCCACGGCAGCATCCTACATTGGCGAAATCCACAAGTAGTAACGCAATCCAAACACAACCAACAGTCCCCGGACGCTTCGACGGCACCGCAAAGATCGGCCTTCCATCGTCATTTCCCGCTCACTGTCCCCTGTTCAAACTAAATTTGCAAGGGAGCCACAAGACCAATGGAGTCGACTTACTGTAGAGTGTTTGCCATCCGAGTGAGGCATTGTACGCCCAGCACGCCGGCAGAGTGACGACGAGCAGGAGCAAGAGCAGGATCTTCATCTTGGAAATGCGAGAGAGTGCGAGAATTGCAAGAACTAATTCTTAGGACCGGCGAACTAAGGAGAGAAAGCCGGTCTAGGAGAAGAGCCTGGGAGGTGTTAACGACACCGATAGGAATTGAAGTGATGAGCTTCCATAGCCAAGCGTTTCGGTGCAAAGCTTGGAGCACAATACACACCAAGACAGAATGAGCAGCGCATTGCGCTTGTCGTCGTCTCTCTCTCAGTTGTCAGTCAGCCGCCTGCGCCGTCCGCGTTCCCCGGTCCGGTTCCCGTGGAGGTTCGTCCGTTCAATTGGGGGTCGATCGTCGGTTCGAGTTGGGGTTCGTTCGTCGGTTCTGGTTGGATTCGTTCGTCCTAGCAGTGGAAGGGTTTGCGTGGGGGCTTGTGGAAGCTCGTTCAGGTGCTTGGTAATGACCAGCTGGAAAATGGGAGGGATCATGAAAATCCGGGCATCAGCGGCCTATTACCGTAGTACCTTCGTGGCAGCTGGCTTTGACACTGATCAGCTGATGAGTGATTTCAAAAACGTTCATGTTTGAAAAAGAAGAAAATATATTACTTTATTTTGGCTCAGGTTGTGGCTCTCAGGTTGCCATGAAATAACTGAATCCCTGCTGGAAGTGCTCAACTTATAAACAGTAGTATTCTTTTTAAACTTTTTACAATAATTAATCAAAAGTTCTTCAACATATGTTTATCATTGGTATATTCTGTTGAGCATTTTTCTTCTTTCCATTGATATACTACTTAATTTGTCAATGAATATCGATTGAATGAAGTGCACTTGTAACATCATTTATCATTCATCCATTAGTTGATTGAGCACTTAGGGCATTCACAATTGGAGCCAATAACATGTCTATCACCAATACCTCCAAGTACAATGTCATTGTCATGTAGCAATTGGTGTCATGGCCCTTGTCCTTGGCGTAACTACTCAATGCAAATTAGCACCCCAACTAGCACTTGGAACATTATTTAACTTTAAGCTTCAATTCGTTTTTTGTGATTCCATAATCTCGTTCATTCTATTTAAAGTGATGAAGAGCTATAGAGGAAACCTTTCACACTTTTCTTGTGAGACGTCACAAGTCAAATAGGATAAGACAATCTAAAGCCCTTAAAATTATAGCAAATGCATTGGGGCCATTAAAAAACACTCATAATCAAACTCAATATTATATTACCATTAATAGATCAACTAACAAATGCACATTGGATGTTTTTAGATGTTAAAGTGTATTAAAGGTTGGTTTTACTAATTCTAGTGTCGAAGATTGTGGTGGTGAATGCAATCCATATTCACTTCCTCTAATTTGAAGTAGATTCACATTGTTGAAAAATATATATAAACTATATATTTTATATTATTGAAAGGCACAATTGTTTGGGAGGAATTGTACACTATAATTATTCATCATAAATGGTCATTATTTCAAACACTTACCCTACATCACTTTGATAACTTTTTTACTTAAACAAGTTTATAGAAATCAAACCTATCTTAAGTGGCTCCTATAATATTTGTGTGGCTACTTAATATCTTTGAATGGCTTCTATAAACAAGGTTTATAGTTTTTTGAAGCCTCCTAATAACCCTTAGGATTTCTTAATGTCTCCAAGAGGCTCTTAGTTTTTTTTAATAAACTTGGGAACAAACTTCAAGACATGATTATAATATATAAGGTATGTACATACCCAAAATGGTCCCTATCTAATTTGGACCCTAATGTTGGAGTCTAAATGTGTCTTCTTTGCATTCTTATGCAGTTAAAATTATATATAGAGTGGAATTGAAGTTGAAAAGGGTGGAATTGGATTAAATAGTCATCGTTTTATAGCTACCCAAAACTCCCATGCAATTTAGATACATGGATAAAGGTTCCTTCATTATTCCACCGTTTGAAGGATAAGATTCACAATAGAATCCTAAAAGGATAAAAATAGTCTTCCTTAAGCACAATTATAGGAAGCTATATTATAGGTGACCACCTATAATATGTGTATTTTGACTAAAATATATTATTTTATTACAACAAATGAATTGAAAAAACAGTAGTCTAAATTTGAGTAGTGACCAAAGGGTCTACAATGTATGTATATACCTTAAAGAAGGAAAGATGAGGGAGACCTTGACCTTGCCAAAATAAGTCTTGGAGTTTTGTAATTAAACTTTGTATCACTTTGTTTAGATATATCTTTGTGTTTCCTCTTCTTTACAAAGGCTTTTGGACTACTAATATTTATTTATAATATATCCAAATATTGTGATATCCATAAGAATTTATTTCATAAAATGTGTATTTGGTGTTTGAAAATATTGAACAAAGTTGGTTTGATATCAAGAAATGGTTAATTTAAAAGGTTTCAAAAGGTTACTTCAAATTTACATTTATTTATATTCAAAGTTGTTAAGATGGAAAAGTCTTTAGGTTAAAAATTATTGATATTGAATGTTAAATTATATGATATCATTTTGGTAATTGAATCATTGAAATAAAAAATAATTTTATAATATAATGATGAAATTCCTAAAAATTACCTAGCACAAAACTTCCTAAGTGGGTATATTAGCACTCTTATTCCACTCTTTACTTTGCTCCTTGTGAGTTATGTCTTTATAGTCAAAAGGGTTCAATTTTTAAGGTTGTGTGTGATGTGAATAGTTTTTGTTTGCATTAAAATTTCAATCAAAAAATTATTAAGTTATTAAAGTGAGGTAATAAAGTGAGGTGTCTCTTTAAATCTTAATCTAGATTTTCAAAAGAGTCGCATTCATCAAGACATTTTTCAATTAACTTTCTTTACAAATTGCATATAATGCATAGTGATTCATTTTTTGAAATCAATTACTTCCTTTTCAATTTGCATCAAGAACTATAGTAAAAGCATCTACACATTCAAATGTTCATTGTTGGTATGTTAAAACACTTTTAGAGCAATGGTACTTTTAGCACACATTGGCATAAATCTAGGCATTAAATGGGGTCTTCTAATCAATTGGCTTGGTTGTATTTGTGTTTTAATCAACTTGTCCTTCAACCATTTTTTCTAGTTTTTAAATTTTAAATTAATATTAAATTAATATTAATATTATATTTATATTTATATTTTATTAATATGAGTTAATGAGTTAATTTACATTTCACATAGTTTTTTTAAGTTTATTTGTTTCTAATTGAACTTTATCAATCAATGATTAAGCAATTCAATTGATCTACTTCTACATTTCTATTGATTTTTTATATCAAGCATATAAAAAAATCAACATAACATTCATAGTAGGATCTATATAGTCAAATGATAATGAAACTATCAAAATAATTGATATGAGAGCTCAAATTTCAATTCAAAAAGATAAATTGATACTTGAAGCATTAATTCATGTAGTGATGATATTTTATAAATTTTATATTTTTTCAAAATTATATTTTGTGATAAATATATACCAAGTTATATTAATAGTCCTCAAATTTAATTGATCACTTATTACTTATTGCTTGATTTATTTAATTATAATCAAGTGATACTTTTATATAAAAAATATATATATATACATATATATATACATACATACATATATATATATATATGTATATATATATATATATGTATATATGTATATATATATATATATATATATATATATATATATTGAAATTTTTATATTTTAAGAGTCTTATAACTCTTACCAAAAAAACTATACTAATGAGTGAAGCACAAATGAACATAAGGGGTTGGAACAAGGGGAGGTTATAGACTTCAAATCGTATTTAGAGATCATATTTAAATATCTTTGCAATGCTTTACGTATCATCTACAACTCATAAACTAATTAACAATTGGTATCTCCAAGGATTTAAGCTTAGGAGATGGTAAGAGGTGCATTCTTTTGCATTCCAAGAGTAGTGTAAAATTGTAAAGTAGAAGGCTAAAAGCATACTATTATTTTGTAGATAATTATTATGTTTATGTTTTAAAGTCAAAGCGGTTGATTTGTACATTTTTTGAGAAGACTTTTGTAGCTCTTATCCTCCATCATTGTCATTGTGAAAGGGTTTTTTTATCTACATAAGTATATAATTATTATCTTCAATTCCAAATTCTATCATCTTCCATTCTGTTTTACCTCAAATTCAAATGATTACTATATGGTTTTATTCAAATAAAAATTTAAATAAAAAAAGTCTTTAAATGAAAATTTCAAATAGTTTGAAATTTCAACACTGAAACTTTTTTAGCATGATTTTTTGAAACTTTTCTTTAACGTAGGGCAAATAGTAGCTCTATGCAATTGAAATTTTTATTTCAAGTGGTTCCCACAAGTACTAGTTATACCTTATAAGAATGATGTGGACCTAATAGATTAAATGATCACTTCTTTTTTAACTATAGAAATAAAGAATGCATCTATTGATCCATTAATTGGTGACTACTTTGATCATGGTTTTTGTGTCATGCTTCCAAGATTAACCCTAGAAGGATAAATGACCATTGATTTCAAGCCTCATTGTCCATTACTCTATTTTTTGCTATTTTTCCATTAGATAGGAATGAAAAATATTATATTTATTTTTCAAAAAAAAATTGTATATGTATTATAAATTGTAAGACTTTAAATTATTTTGGAAAATTTTAAAATAAATATGAACGTTTTAGAAAAAATATGAAGAAATTTCATATAAAATATAGAATATATTCAAAAAATCTGAATTTTTTTATCATAGATGTATATTATAGTATATAAATAATGATATAAACCAAAATTTCTATGTCATTCTAAACAAAACATGGATATAGGTCCAAAGTTCATATTTCTATAGAATATTAAAATTTATAATTTTTTCAAAATTTAGAATTGGAGTTGAAACAAAATTTGATAGGCTTCATTTCATCATGAATTAGATTCAAATTCAAAATACATCATTTTTATGGCTGAATTCACATTGAGGGTAAATAGCAAGAAATGGTCAAAATACACTGCAATGGTGATCCATGGGTTAAATATCTTCTTCTTTAAAAAAGTCGATAATATTGTAATAAGAAAATTTGCAATACTATTCATTGAAAATGTACTCAAGCAACTTCCCCAAAATATATTGAATGAAAAAATGTTTTTTTTCCCTATAATTTTAGGTGAAGTCATCTATCACACAATTAATGTCCATGGCCTCTTTCTAGGGTTACTGTACCTAATCCTTCACAAGTCAATGATTCATGGGCAAAGCTGTTCTCATGCAAAACCCAAGATACTTCTCAATGGGATGAGACTTTTGTGCCTCTGATGTTGACAAATTTTCTTCCTCCTTGTCCCCACATTATTGGGTGCCTATCAGCACTGTACTACAAAAAATTATATGGGTTTACAAGCTGTTTATCACCCCTATTAGCAAACAGATTCCAATTTCACCCTCATTTACTGTGGTGTATATGTTTGTTCTAAATGTATCCTGGGAACATAAGCCTCAAATTGAAATGAGAGTAGTAATTGGTTGGTTCACCTTATACCACTACATATGGGACCAAAGTTACATAAGGTAGTGTGCTCATAATCCGACTCTTTAAGGGTTGGTTGCTCATTTTGATGAGTTTTAGATTCTTGAAAGTATTTTTCTTTATTTTTCACTTGAAGAGAAAGTGATGCGAAATCTAACACAAGTGGTTTCATATTTTTTGGAGCATTTATGAATTACTTATGAGTTTTCAAAGAGTTTTGCAATAGGCACCTATTCTTGATCATAAGCCTTGCAAAACCCCACACATGCATAGTCTGAAAAAAGATGTGACTCAACCAAAAACAAGCATTCTAGCATGCAAAAAGTAATACACAAGGTTTGTAAATGAAACCACTACTAAGCTTAAACGAACCCTACTTTCTCTTAGCATTTGTAAGAAGGCAATCAGGCAACCAATTCTCATTTAGAAGAATTAAGTAGACATACTATACCATGGATTTGAAATGGACCCACCCTAGTTTTTATTCCATCCCTTACCGAAGTATGAACCAATATCTAACAAATCTTATTACACTCTCGCATTATGAGCAATCTATTTTATAACCACTTACTATCCATTTCAGAGCTTCTTGTAGGGATTGTTTGAAGAAAAAGGTTGCAATAAGAGCCCACTACACTAAAATTGGTAAATAGTGTTGGGTGATAATTAGTGTTGTTCCCTGTTTTTTACCCCCAACACTATTTTTCAACTTATGTGTAAATAGTGTTGGGGCACTTAATTGATGTCATAAAAATCTATCCCTTCCTTGCAAAACTGTAATTTTTGCCCCCCACTGTAAAAATTTGTCTCTTCCCTACAAAATTGTAATTATTGCCTCCCGCCATGAAAATCTATCCCTTTCCAAGAAAACTGTAATTTTTGCCTCCCACTGCGAAAATCTGTCCCTTCCCTGCAAAACTGTAATTTTAGCCTCCCATCGTGAAAATTTGTCCTTTCTCTGCAAAATTGTAATTTTTGCCTTCCACCGTGAAAATCTGTCCCTTTTCTAGAAAATTGTAATTTACAATAGAGCTAAAATAGTGTTAGAATGGAGTAATTTTCAACCAAAACCTAATTACGTTGAATAGTGTGAATGTGGTTGTAGATAGGTTGGATAGATAGGATTTGGAAACTTGGATTCAAAAACTAGAGAGTTGATGCCATGGTCTCTATTGAAAAGACAAAGCCAATAAAAAGTCTTATTGTAAGCTTTCCTAATTAAATCATGGATTTTATTTGTAGTGGTTCCTTTCAATCGCAATTACGGAAAAAGAAATTGGAATATTTTTGCTAAATATTTTTCAATACTAAATGTATAAAATTAAAGCATTAGGAATTTCTAAAGAATTTCAAACTAGAATAATAGAGCCACAATTGAATGAATGAACATAAATTTGGATGAATGAATATAATTTTAAATAGCACCATTCAAATCAAGATGTCATCACTCCAATTAAGGTCGCAAGTTACACTACCTTATAAACTACTATAAAGTACTCCCCTCATCCCATAATACTAGTCCCTTTTTTTCATTTGTCCCACATTACTTGTCCTCTTTAGTAATGTACTTCAAGCATGATTTTAAGGTTGAAGATGATTTTTTTTACATTAACTAACAAAACAAAACACAAAAATATATTTTATTATTCACTTTGTAATTTATAATAAATCTTTAAATTGATTTTTATTATAGGAATTTAAAGTTGATTGGATTAAAGACCGTTGAACTTTTCATTGAATCCATTGAATTCTAAATTGTTATTGTGTATCCAAACACATGAAAAAAGCAAGGTAGTTGTACAAGAATTTTTTTTGTAATACCTATCTTTAGTCATATGTGACACTTTATATCTATTGCAACTTCCTTCTTTTTGATTTTTTCTAGATTGCAATTAATAGCTACAAGAACGGAATCCGTTGCAATGCAATGGCAATGCAATATGACAGGGACATGATGAAAAAATGGGATGAAAAAAGTAGGATGAAAGTATGACTGAAGTGCGATTAGGGTTTTGTATGATGCTAGCAGAATTACAGTCATGCAGTCACAAGAAAATAAAGACACCTGAGCAATGAAAACAATTGGATGAAATTACTAGATGAAAACGTGACCATTTTCGTAACAGTAGGTCATGACAAGCTTGTGACAGTCTACACTTAATATAATAGATGGCAACCTGCTTTGCACTTAAGAAGATACACTACACATTCACTATAGAATCATCTCGAGAATCATTTGATGACAACATTCATTAAAAAAATTAGTTAGAGTCGTGCATAATGGCCTTGTCTACTAAAGGTAGGATAGACCTTTCTTGTATCTTTGTTTGTTGCATTCATCAAGACTTATTGAATTTTTAATTTTTCATCCAAAAAATCAAAAAATTAGAGAATGTTTCACATGTATTTTGGTCAACTCATACATTGTAAGTTTAACTAAAAACATAAAATTCAAATTGTAGACAATATAGGAAACTATTTTTTCTAGATATTAATGTGACTCTTTTAGTCCTTACTATTGCAATTACAATCCAAAAATATTCCTCAAGATTGTGAGAAAATGAATACATCCTTAACAATGGGTATGAAATTAATGGTTTCATCTATTAAATTCATAAAAGTATCATTTTGTGTCCCTATTTCTAACCTTAATGATAGATTGATGATTCTTGTTGTCAATAAGGGTTCTTGTATGTGGTACTTGGATACTTTATTAGTAGTTATTTTAGAAAGAATGTGAGATTTACTATAGGGTACATTTTAAATGTTGAAGCAAATAATTTAAAAAATATTCAAGTTACTATAGCATCACTTTTTGAGGCACACTATATTTCAACTACTATTCAGTACATAATAATAATTCATAGTACATAATTTGTAAATCTACATAAGGGGTAGTCTAAAAGGAAGGGAAAGAAACCCCATGAGGAGCTTCCATTTTTCATTTGCAAATAGACAAATTAATGAACAATGCTTCAATTTGGGTTGTTATTTATTTGCTTGCTCTAATCCAAATTTGTAGTGGACAGTTTTCAAAGATACATTGAATAAGTTAGGCTTAGCCAATATAATACTACTTGTGGGATTTTCAATTTTTGTGATTTTTTCTTCTATTGTATATGTATGAATTGTTTGATAGATGGTGTCTATATATGTATTATCTATATATGTTATACTCAATAATAAGTAGTTAAAGTATACATGTTGTACTAATTAACTCTAAAACCACATATAAAATTTTGAATTAGAATAGGAATATATTAAGTCCCTCAAATTTCAATTTTAACGACTGTACATTGGAGTCATATTGACTAGGCTCCATACAAAATCATTTCTTTTTAGAATTTATAAAAGTTCATATTGCAAGGTTCAAAGCATTTTGTGACCTTTAGTAGTATTTACAACTTTTATTACCGATATTGATGACTTTTAATTATTGGTACTCACAACTTCAACTTCATGGGGTTTTTTAGGATTAAGATTACTTTCATCAATATTTCTTAGACTATTTGAGTATGTCACATTATAATTTTTGAAAATTTCATTAGATGCCATGTATAATTATATTTTGAATTTTTTTTTTTAAACAAATCTCACCTTAATGAAAGGTAATATAGGGACAATAGGAAAATAAGCAAAAAATAAAAGTAAAAATAGAAATAGGAATACGTCTATTGTGAAAAATAGCCAAATAGACTTGAAATTTAAAAAACTCGATGCATGTATATATGGATTATAAAGAATAGTGAAGTATCAAAGGTGTGGTAATCTTGTAGGCCATAATATTCTTAATAACAAATACCTTTCTATCCCTACTAGGTATACACGAATGTTGTGAAAAAGTGCACTCCATTTGGACAACTAAAAATCATCGAGCTAAGAAGCTTCAAAATGAATTGTCTAAAATTTTACCTTGAAACAATGTTGAGACTTAAAATGTCTTTTAAATGACTTTACCTCAGACTGTAGGATGGAAAGAAGTTTTTTCATCCAATTTAATGAAAAATTGTTAGTGTACATTCTTAAAAAGTTGTATTGCAGATTCCCTCATCATATTATTATTGACTATTCTAAAGGAGACGATGCTTAATCTACAAATTACCCTTGTAGTGTATTTTAGACATTTCTTGCTATTTTTATCTTGATAAGAATTTTAGCTAGAATAATGGTATTTTTTAATTTGAGTTTGACTAATGAAACAAAGTCTATCAAATTTATTTTCTACTCCAATTGAAAGAATTGTTCTACAACCATGGTTTGTTGATTTTTTACTTTTAGAATGACACAATAAATTAAGTTTATACTATGATGCTATAAACTAAAAATATACATCTATGGTGAAAAATTTTCAAGTATATTTTGTATTTGTTATAAATTTTCTTCACTTTCTTCTCAAAAAGTTTACAATGAGTTCAAATTAAAGGCCATATTCGTTAAAATGAAACAAAACGTAGTCTCAATTTTATCTTCGACTTGAAGATAAATCGTTATAACTCTTCAATTTTGAGACTATTGGATAATTTGAGACTTTCATATATTAATATAATATATATAAAAACCATTCATATCCAAAGGTTGCACTCTCATTTTATCTTCGACTCGAGGATAAAATCACTATAATTGTTATAGGGTTGAAGTCTCAAAATGACCATTTTGTCTCATTTTAACAAATATGGCCTTATTATCCAAAAAACTTAGAAACTTCGTGATTTATAACAAACATATGACTTCATTTGTAAAAAATAAACACAAAACTTTTCATCTACATCTAGTTGCAAAATGGCAATAAATGGAGTGATGGATAATGAGGCTTGAATTTAGTGGTCATGGGTCCATCTTTTAGGATTTAATGGAAAGAAGAAAAAATCTACTATATAAATTCATAATATACATATTATGAAAGGATTTCCATTATTTACTATAAATCTCACTACCATAGCTTTGTAACTTCTTAAGCAACTTTGTTTGCCTAATAATTATTTAAAGTAAAAAAATAGTTAGACAATCCAAAAAATAATGTATTAAAATCATACATTTTTGAACTATGTTAGGCATTAATCCAAGTAGTTGTTACAATTTATGGATGGTTGTTGCTAGTTTCATCTAAGGCAGTCAAATTTATCTAAACCCTTGTCTTGACCTTCAACTCCTAAACTCTCTACTTTGTATGTCACGGTTTTGTTAAGAACTAGGATAAACTAATCCTCTCACTTGTCCTCCAAAAGTCATTCAAGGGGTGCATATTAAATAAAAGACCCCCTATTTTGTGCTTGATTACTAGTAATCCCTAAACCTTGTGTTTTTGGCAACATAATTTTTTGGGGTAGGTACTTGTGAGTAGAGATTTTAATTTTTTTTGTGAAATTTTCACACAACATGTGGACAAGGAGTAGCTTTAAAGCTGAATATTCCATAATTCTTGACTTCATGATTTAAAAATAATTGCATAATATGTAGTTTGTTTCTTAACTCGGGCAACTCAAGCTAATTAGAAAAAATAATTTTTTTCATAAATAAAAATTTGAAATTGGTTCATTAGATTTATATATATGTGGAAAGTTTTGAATCATTCCATTTTGATTAATGAGTCAAAGTTATGAGGAATTTTAGTTTGCGGACAATTATGGATTGTCTACTCTAAAATAAATTTTGAAGTCCTATGTTTAATTCAATTTTTAATATTTTTAGAAAAAAATAAAATCATAGGGTGAAGATTGTTTGTTACAACATTACAACCATTGGGATTGGCATTTTTCAATTCCATAAATAAATTGTTACAAATTTATATTTTGAATAATTTTCTATTGCTTTCTATTTACTATTTTTTCCTATATATTGTACAATTCCAAATGATCTAAAAATTTGTAAGCTTGTAGCCAACTTACCTTGAAGAATGAACTTAAATAAGCACTACCATTTGGGATATTTTTTCATAATGATTTGACCTTATGAAGTGTAGCTGCCATTTTTTTGCATGGCCCAAACATGAATTTTTGCCACTTCAAATGCTAATATCTTACAATCTACATAGTGGAAATTTCCAAAAAAAATTCCAGGTATTTTTAAACCAGAGTACTACAAGATCTTATGGTTACATGTGCCAAAAAATGATATTTTTCAAAAAATTGGTAAGGTAAAATAGCCCATTGTGGTCAGAATTAGGAGTTTGACCTTATGTTGTTACTAAAAAAATTCAGTTTTTTTTCCACATTTTTACAAATTTGAGAAATAGTAAGAGCAATTAAAATTATGTTTTTTTTTTGACAAAGTATGAATTTGTTGTGAATTTTTGAAGTGTTCAATGCATCATGGCCCAAAAGAGTCTATAGACTACCATAATACCAACAAAATTTGAATCCATCATGTTCACTTTGTTCACCTAAAGCAATCATTGTATTTTTTAACATAGAAAGTCTAAAATGTCAATTCTTATAATGAATTCACATTGAAAAGTAGGAAGTTCCTAATGAAGTCACTAATCACTCCATTCTTGTCACATAAGACATGCATTGTAGTCAAAATTTCACATAAAGTAGGTGGCTCAAAATTTGCCCCTCTTCTTCAAATTCTCCTGTAGGTAGCTATAGAATGGATGCAAGGTGATCCTTGAATGGACCTCTTTAGTCCATAAATGAATTCAAGAAAAATTAATTTTTTTATTACAAAAGACAATCATTGTCTTTGGTTTCAGCACATTTTTTTATAAGTCACAAGGGGACGGATTTTGGGACACCTATGGTCACAAATAGGTGCCTATGACGTGAATCTTTGAAAATTCATAAGTAATTCAAAAATACTTGGAAAAATACAAAACTACTTGTGTTGTGTTCCGCATCTATTTTTCTTTCTCCAAAAAATGAGCTAAAATTCATTTTGTCCATGGAAACTTGTGAAAAAGGAGAATCAACCCTTAAAAGGTTGTTTTTAGAGCCTCCTACTTTACTGAAATAAACCATGATGGGGCAATTCCCTAGGTGTCTACTATGGGTTATCTGACTGCAATAGGTTGTTCTACCTTACTTGTACCAGAAATGATAGTTTTGGAGCATTTTTGGTGATGACATAGTTAAAGAACTTTAAAGGTTAATATATCTTTTACACCCTTCCTAGCTATTTGAGGCTTCCAATTGCAAATATGAACTCAAAATTTGCAAAATTTTATCATGCTCGGCAAATAAAAAATTATAGTGTTTCCCTTAGGGATAAGCAAGCAAGGTTGCTAGCATGTGAGGCTAGGATCTTGAGTCCATGAACATAAGAGCCTAGGTTTTTATGTTATAGGTATCTATGTCATAGGTACTTTCCGTGGTTATAAAGTATTTATGTTATAAGTACCTATATTATAAGCACCTTCCATAGTTATAGGAAATTTTATGCTGTAAGTGTCCATATTATATAGGTGTCTATCTTATTATTACCTATGTTCTAAAGTCCTTCCATAGTTGTAGGGTACTTATGTTGTATATTATAAGCACCTTCAATAGTTATAGAGTACCTATTTACACCTAGGCTCAAGGCTCTTAGGCTCTCATTTTAGACTCACATGCTAGCATTGTTGGATGAACAAGTGGGTCAATTCATCCTAGCCTTGTTAAGTGTTAAGATGTTGCATATGAGTTGTATGTAAAAGATTGTGACTTAGAATGGCTAGTCCAAATGGCAAGGCAACAAACTTTGCAAAGAATGTTTATAATTACTCACCAAAAATCATGATATAAAATTGTGTGGAGTGAGTTGAATTTCTCTTAATTATGCAATCCTTTAATATGCACTCTGTATTTATTTATTTTTTTCAGAGCAAATTAGGTCCATACTTTCCCCCAAGTTTAGGCACCGTTTTAATTATATATAATCTGACCCAGCTGTAGGAAGCTGCGATATGGTATCTTTTGTTCGAGCTATTATGAACCAACAGTTTGAGAAGCATGAAAACAGGTTCCAGGGTGCCAAGTGTCGTCATTGGGCTGATCCTTGTTTTATATTTGGGGATTCTTCCTGAACCCTTGTGATTGTTATGCTTTCTATTTGGGGGTTGTTTTCTTTTTGGGGAAGCAAATTGATGGTCAGGTAACCGACGCACTCAAGTTCTCTTTCCATTTCTTTGGCAGGGATGCAACTGAAATGCATATGCACAATAACTTATCTTAAAGTTAAGTTAAGTTAAAGTTCTAGTGGCGTTCTCAGCACAGGAGGCAGAAGGCTCAGCACTGACCACATCCAGGTTGGGCTTGGTAACGTAACGTGCTGCAAAACCAGCATACTGTTGTGCAAGATGTACACCGGCTGAACATAAGGGCTCAGGGGTAGCTTGGGGTTTAGGGTATCTACTCACCATTAGCATTTTGAAAATTAATGGTTTATTGGTTGTGTCCGGCATCCATCCATTAAGTTAGGATGTTTTGTTTTGTTTTGTTTGTTTGTTTGTTTGTTACATTGAAATCTTCTGTATTGTATGTCCCTTGGTTACGTTCTTGGTATCGTGTGAAAACTCTTGACGAGGAGGGGTGCACGGGCTTTGTTTCATGGCATTCTGACTCATGGTGTGAAAGTTATTGATTTTTGAAGTTTTTAAAAATAAAAAAATATTTTTAATTTTATTTTGACTATGGTAATGGCACAAGGCACATTAGTTGACTTTGATATCTACATTCAAGTCTTATCTACAATGGCATTTACACTGTACAATGTGATTAGGGTTTGGTTGGAGTGGAGATGATTAATCAATAAATTAATATTGTTATTTATCTTGTATAGAGCCTCAAGGCTACATTGTTCTTGTTCATGATATTATTCAAGTGTCCAAAAACTATAGCTTAAAAAAATGTGCAATCTTCTTTCAACTACTATTAGGAGCTAAGTAGAACCAAGACAGTTTAATCCCTAAATGCCTAAGGTACAATATTTTGGTCTTTGAAAAACTTTGAGGCAACTTTAGAGAGAGTGGAGAGGTGATTTTTTAATTTTTTTGAAGAACCAAGATCAAAGAGACTACTTTCGTGTTGGACTTGAATTTTTTGTAAATTAGTTTTTAATTTAGTGTGAAAAGACCCCAATGGCAAGTATGCTTGTTGTCTCGCTTGTTGTACATCAAAAAATACATTGCAACCCTTTATCAATTGTGTTGAAGTCTAATATTTCAAGTGGCATGATGGCTCCATTTTACCAACCCTCCAAACCAAGGTAGTCACCAAAATATTCCAACTAATAGACCAATAGATGAATTTTTTTGTTTCTACAGTTAACCCCAAGTGACCAAAAGTGTCCCTACGTAGTTTCAAAGTTCAATTTAAAGTAATGTAACTTTTGCATCTAATGTCTAAATTTAATAAAATTTATTAAAAAAAATCTGCGTCCTCTTTTTTAGTTTGTGTGATAAAATTTTCCAATCAATCTAAGTTGTATTGATTTTTTGAGAGCAATTTGAAGTTCATGGATTCAATTTTAGTTCACCAAACTGCATTTTCATGGCTACAACTTTGGGGGTGGTATTTCCTACTTCTATATTTGTTTTCAATCAAATTTCTTGCATTAGATTCCCCTTGAAGTCTACTTGTTGTAGCAAAAATTTTATACCAATACAAATTGTTTTGAATGTTTGGGAGCCATTCAAAGTTCAAAATTTGAACATTTTTGGATTATAATGAACTTTGGTGGCCTGTTTTTTCTTAATATAGTGTCTATTTCCAATCATCTTTTTGGAAAAGTTGCCCTTGCCAATCTTGTTTGTGTGGTTATATCAATCCAAAAAGTTGTGAGTATCTAATCTTAAAGCAATTCAATAGAAGAGGGTTTAGCCTTAGATGAATGTTTGCAATGAATGTTTTTTTTGCGATTTTTTTGCTACTTATTGACATTTCAAAGCCATTTCGACCTTTTGTGGCCATAATGGCAAGGCAAAAAACTTTGCAATGAATGTTTATAATTACTAAAATATTTTTTTGCAACTTTATTTTCTACTTATTGACATTTCAAAGCCATTTTGACAAAATGAATCATTTGAATGAGTTTAACCTCTAATCTATGTAGCCAAATGACTTGAAATTTGATTCATGTCATCTATAACATGTATACTATAAGATTGTATATTTGAGATTTCTATACCTTAGTTACATTTAGACCTATTATACTTCAAAAATGATGTTTTTGAACTCTAAAATGCTAGGGATGCTTACAAGTCAACAAAGAATTCATCCATAAGACCATATAGGTCCACAACGTCCCTCTAGGGTTAAAGACTACAACTAACTAAATTGACACCTCAAATACCAATTCTAGCCATTCAAATGTGCTCTAAATACTATTATAAGTTGAAAATCTTGAAAGTGATGTAAAGGAGAGTAGTAGGGTTTGATAGAACCCTATCTTTCAACGAGCCTTGAAGATACCTTGGGTAAAGAGTGTGTTTTTTGTATAAAATATGCCATATAAACAAATCCATATAAATTTATGCAAAGATCCAACTACATGATGTTGGTTATGTAGTCTAAAAGAAGTTTGTTATTTGGTTTTTATTTGTACAACATCATTTTTATCAGCAAAATGAAAGTGACAATTTTCTTTGTATTAATTGAGTCCCCTTATCAATTGTACCTAGAGTATCAATCTTCCAACTTAGTAGATAGAAAGGCAAGGATTTTTTTTTATAGCAAATACATTAATGTGTTTCATAGATACATTTTAGTTTTAGATACTTATTATGCTAAAGACTAAGAACTCACTACAACCTCTATGCATTTATGCAATGTTTCAACTATGTATGTTACAACCAAAAACATTTGATATATTAGATATAGTACTTCATTTTATCCCCTAATACATATCAATGTCTTTTTTAGACGTTGTTTGTATATTTTTTCCACATATATTGTATTGTAGTCCAATGTTTCATCTTGTATTTTATCGAAGTGACCATTTGGCTTTGCACAAAATATATATTGTCTTCTTCCTTTATAGACATTTAACTATTTAAAATCAATGCACAAGCCCAATTTCTACAAAGTCTTGTGGGTCCAACCATATTATTTTTTCTTCATAAAATATTTTAGACTCTTCTCAAGGATAAAAGATTGAAACTCTAACCCTTGTTAGGAAAATTAATTTACAAAATGCTAAACTTCTAAAATCCTACAAATCTAAATCCTACATATAGATTAGATGATTCACTATTTATGGAACCATGGATTAAATACCCCAAATTAGATATCTTAGGTATAGACTTAGGACGGGGAATGCTAGCATGTGAGTATAGAATCTATGAGCCCATATATAAATATTATAAATATTTTTTTATGGTCATGAATGTCTATATTATAGGTACTAATGTTGTAGATTTTTTTCATGTTATAGTGTATCTAAGTTATAGGAACATAATCATATTATGTCTTTCAAATTATGTTATGGTTATTGGGTCCATAATTATATTATGGACCTTCAAGTGGTTGTAGATACACATCCTACATCTAAGTTCAAGGTTTGTAGGTTTATGTTTTCTATTCTAAAGCTCTAGCATTGATGAACTTGGGCCTATTTCCAAATATACCCATGATCACTTGAGGCTGTCTATGACCAAGCCAAAATCAACCCCAAGATATCTTAAATTCCAAATAGAATATTGCAATTTTAAAAATACATGTTGTTCAATTTAGGATACAAATACAATCTACAATTTATTCTCCATAGCTTCTATTTTAATTCTTAAATATTCTTGAATATTGCATTCAGTTTATTTTTTTATAAATTTCTATTCTAATTCCAAAATACTCTTGTGTATTGTATTTAGAATGGATTCTTTGCAAACTTTCAAAAACAAAGAGATCTTATTGTCTTCTATGCTTGGTACTCCCTCTATTCCAAAATGATCTTCCTATTGGCCTCAATTTTTTGTCCAAAAATGATCTTTTTGTTGCACTTTGTGACATTGAAAATTAGTCATTGAAAATATTGCATTCAACTTTTGATTACTATCTAGGACTAGCAAAACAACTCCAAGCAATAGTTTTCCCTCCATTCATGCAATCATCAATTTAAAGACATATGAAATGCCTAAAGAGGTCAATCAACACTTATTTTTGGCAGCTCTTTGAGTATTTTCTAATTGAAAAAGATGAAGCTTTGGGAAGTGATACAAAGGTCTACACATGGTCTTAGACCTATCTAACTATTTACAAAATCACACCTCACATTTAGCAATTAAATATCTAGTAGTGTTCCTTGAAAATGCCCTCCAAATTCTACTTTTCAATAATCCCAAATTGTACTTTGAAAAGACTTTTGAAACTCAAAATTTTTAGAATGCTAGGAGTGCATTGGACTCTATTTACAACACAAAATAGGTTTTTTAAATGTTATATTTACCCCTCATGAGGAAAATTTAATCCAATAGGAAGATTATTTAATGATGGAGGAAATATGATTTATTTATATAAAATTAATCTAAGCATCTTCTTTAAAAAATAACTTATAGAATTCATTTTAAAATACAAATTTTATAATAAAAAATTAATATAATAAACAACTATTCTAATAATAACAATTATTGTTATTCATACTGCTTGATTTTAAAATGCTAAAATTTTTCATCATTGGAGAATATTTTCACAAAAAGTATAAATATGAATAGATATAGATATAGAAAATTTATATGTCCAACCTAATGGTACTCTTGACAATTGATATAGGACAATTAATGTAAGACTTAATTCTAGTCTAGTTGCATCCTAGTTGTTTTTTAGTTGCATCCTAATTGTTTTCTAATGAAAGTCTAGTTGTTTTTTTGGAGAATTGTAGTTGTTTCCTAGTCGAATATTAGCTTTTTTCTAGTTGCATTCTAGTTCCTTTCTAGTTGCACTCTAACTACTTTCTAGTTGCTTTCCAGTTGCACTCTAGTTGTATTATAGTTCCTTCCCAATCGAATTGTAGTCAAAATTAGATTATATTCAACTACTGTTTGACTACAAAACGTAAAGTTGTCTACATCGATGAATAGTGAATGTAGAATACCTTACATCAATTCTTCTATTGCATTCCGTAATCCTAAATTTCATTTTGCAACTACTTTGCAACTACAACAACGTAAAACTTTGTTCACATCAAATTTGGTGCAAATATACAGGGCTACAATTGCATAAGACACAAGTGGACACGTTTTTCTCTTGTCATGCCATCATATACTACATACAAAATTCTAAAACTATAGAATTTTGTTTTTTTATTTAATTTTTACAATTGAAAAATTATTTAAATTATTTCACTAGTCTACAAAATAATTATTTCATGCAAGCCTACTTTAAAAGGACCTTTCAAGCTTTGCTTTGCCAAAATCTATACTATTAACCCCTAAATGCCCAACTGACTATATATGGTCGGTATGAAAATTCAAGCTCATTCTGGTGTAATTAGTTAAATTTCTTTGACCATTTAAAAAAATTTATGGACAATTTTGAGGGTTAACTATTGGAATTTTTCATCATACTACTAAAATCATAAGTCCCTCTGTAATGTCACAAATACTACCATTAATACTAGGAGTTCGTGCTTGCTATGCTAGGCATTCATTGTATCACTTTTTAGTAAAAATTTGATATATTTGAATAGAGTGCATGATAATGATTTGAATGAGTCTTTAAAATAATTATTTTAATTATTTTATAGAAAATATTTCTAAGCATGCATACATAGAAATCATATTTTCATACAATGTGATATTACTAAAATAGAGTAGCAATTCACAAATCACCTCTGTAATATCACTTTTTACAAAAAGTGATATTATGAAAACAATATAGTTGTTGCAATTAAGGTGATATTAAAGAGGATCCATAGGGTGATATTATAGAGGTAGCAAATCCATTGCTTCTCTTGGCTTTACACCTCTTTGCACTTCTATGATTTTGTGCTTTTGTGAGCTTTGAGCTTTCATGATTTCAATTTTCTATTGCTACTACCAAATGATTTTGAGAAATTTATTCAATTGAAGCGATTTTGGATTCCACAACAATTAAGTTGTTCACAAAGTTTTTGAGATTTATAGGTTTTTCTTTTGAATTCTTCAATTTGGGTTGCCGTTTTTTGTAACAATGGAGTCAAATTTCTAATGCATTCTAATGTATGTGTATCTTTTATAGTATTAACCATTGCATATATTTCATTCATCATTCATTAAATTTCTATTGTACATTTCAATATATGCTTACTTATAAAAAAAATTAAACAAAGATTTTAGTCATTTTTATTTGAAGATTTATTGAAATTTTTGTTTTGCACTTTATCTAATACATAAAAATTCTTATAAAATTATAATGATGAATGTGTAGCATAGCAAGCGCTAACCGCTAGTTTTTCACTGAAAAAGTTAAATATTTGATTTTTGAGAGGTCTCCAAAGGCATATATATACCAATAGTGAAGAATAAAGCTTGCAAATTTTACTACATTTCCTGGCTTTGAGCAAAGTTTGTCAATTTCACTTGGTTTGAGATCTAAAAAATCATACATATCCATTTGCTTTGAAAATGGTCCTAATAAGAAGAATGTAGTGTTTTTGTGATTTTCACCATTGAAAATTTAAACATGCAAGTGTTAATTTGGAGTTATTTACAATCTCTATTTATAAAAAAAATTGCAATACAACAATAGCAAAGTGGATTGTCTAATGAATCTGATAGCTTTTTATGTGAAATTAAGTTTTTTTAAAGTGCATTTTAGTGTGCTAACACTATTTGTAATTGTTCATGTCACTTCCATTTCCCCCAAAAATTTATGTGCAAATTTTTGAAACATTGTGGGGATTTACTAAAAATCAAAAACATACATTTCTCTTGTTGTAATCTCACAACTCCTAAGCGATTTTGCCCTCAAAATTGGCATACATACTAATAAGCAAGCTCTTTAAACATTTATCAGGTTAGATTTTGGAAAAATAATAATTTACTTGATTGGCGATAATTATAAGTCCATGTTTATTTTTTACAAAAAAAAATACACTTCAAAAGGCTTGTTGCAACATCAAGCAAATTTTTTTATTTTATTTTATTTTTTACTTTCACTCTCACTTTCACCTTTTTACTTTTACTAAATAATATTCTTAAAATTTGTTTAGTTGGCATACTATTTTTGTATACCAGCCAAATTTTGGAAAGAAAAACATAATGCAAAAATTGATGTCACACATGATATTAAACATTATTACTACAAATAATTTGCCATGTTTAAATAATTAAAATAGATGTGAAAGGAAATTTTAGAAGGGTACTTTGTAGCAATTACAAATGCCATACTAATTATGGTTGTGGCAACGATATAGGGTATGCTAGTCTATATTTATAAAATAAACATTTGTTTTGTTTGTAATATATGTCAGGATCTCCTAAACTATTGGGATGATTGGGCTGTAGTTAGAAAGCCCTTAGAGTCATATAAGTGCACCAAATGAGTTTTGTTGTGTTTCGACCAACAAGGCAAGAGATATGAAATATTGAATTTCAAAGTATTTATCACGCTGGAAATTTTAAAAATATATGGAAATTAGAAAATTGGTTGGAGATAGTCATGATTGAACTTTTGGGCCCATAGTTTGATGGGCCATTGCAACGTCGTGCTTTTACTTTTTAAAAATTGTATACTTTACTTTTGTCTTTACTTTCAAAATTTGTATGTCAATATTTATTCTATTTTCATATGCCAAACAAATTTTAAAAAATAAAACATAGTACAAAAATTGATAGCACACAATCATGATATTAAACGTCAATGCTATGGATGATTTGCCATATTTAAAAGATTGAAAAATAGATATGAAAGGAGATTTAAGAAAAGGTTTTAGTTAGCCATTACTTTTGTGGCAATTACAAAAGTCATATTAATGGTTGTGGCAATGATACATAGCATACTAGTTCTTTATTAAAAAAAGTTTGGTCCCATGATTACCTTCCATTTTGCAAAGCTTAAGGAGAGGATGCCTTTTTAGAATTGAGCATCTTCATTGAAAGCTCCAAAATAATCCAACAAAAATATTTCCAACTTTTTGATTGATGCAAGCTTAAAAGTTCATGATACAATCTTTCAAAGTATACCAAACATCACCCAAAATAGACCCAAAAAAGTTAGATTTGAAAATTGGACACCCAAAATAAGTTCCATTAACCCCTAAAGGACAGCATGTGTTTTTTTGGCAATATAGAAATTTTAGGCAAATACATGTGATTGGAGATTTGCATATTTTAGTCTAAAATTTTAATAGAAGGTGGGGACAAGGAATATCTTTCATAATCACTAAGTTTCATGGCATTTGGAAATATGAGTCAAAAGTTATGACCTAATATGTTACTCTTTTTCTCGAACGGGCAGTACACGTAGATTAAAAAGATCACTTTTTTTAAAACACAAATTTGAAATTATTTTTTTAGAATATATACATATGTGGAATGCCTTTAATCATTCCATCTTGATCAATGAATCAAAAGTTATGAGGAGTTTTAGTTTGCAGGCAATTATAGATTCTCTACTCTAAAATAAACTTTGAAGTCCTTTATTTTACTCAATTTTCAATATTTTGGGAAAAAAATAAAATCATAGGATGTAGATTGTTTATTACAACATGTCAACCATTGGGATTGGCATTTTTCAATTCCATAACTAAATTCTTAACAATTTTGTATTTTGAATCATTCTCTACTTCTTTCTACTTACTATTTTTTTCCTATATGCTCTACAATTCCAAATGATGTGAAAAATTTTAAACATGTAACCAACTTGCTTAGGAAAAAGAATCAAAAGAGGCACCTCTATTTTGGACACTTTCTTTTATAGAAAAATGAGCTTGTGAAGTGAAGCTATCCTATTTTTTGGAGAACCAAAAAAATGATTTTTAGTGAATTTGAATGCTTATCTTGCAGTGCACATGGTGGAAATTTTTGAAATTTTTACCGCATGTTCTCAAGTCAGCATACTACAAGATCCTATGGTTTTATGTGCTAAAATTCTTTTTTTTCAAATATTTGATATTTGTTCTAAAAATGACAGTTTTGAAGCATTTTTGGTGAAAACATAGTCAAGGATCTTAAGGGGTTTAAAAACAAGATATGAGAAGAATTTTTTTTAAAACTATGTACAACATTTTTCATAGCATATGCGTGATTTTCTTATTTAAAATAATTTATGTCAACCTCTATAGTTTTTGTATTTTACATTACTTTTAATTGACCCTATTTTGGTTGTCTAAAATTCAAATTGGAATAATTTTCTATCTATTATTTATTTTTTTGATGCACTTTCAATAATAGTTTTGTCAAACTCTAATTCAAAAGTAATTAGTATCTATGTTGGGCCTAAACATGCTAGGTGCATTGTCGCATTGAGGATGTCTAGTGCATTGAGGATGTGACAACAAAGGTTCAAGGGCTTAAATGCAAAAAGTATAGTATCTTGATTGAAGTTTAACTAATGAAAGTTTGTATTACTTGTTTGGTGGCCTATTGATATTAAATTTTGTTAAGCTAAAGTTTTTTAACTTTGAAAGGAAGTAGTGTAGAATTTTTTGGATACATTTACATTGAGGAGGAATATCTTAAACTTGAAAAGGATAAAATAATTCCATTAAGATTAGGGGGGCAAAATGACCTACTATTTTCCTATTGCCAACCTTCCATCCCAATGAGGTTAGTCTTTTACGTCTCTTAAGGTTACCTCCATTTACAAATGCACTTTGATTCTGATGTGACATATTTAAGATAAGAAGATTTTCAAGTAAACCAAAATAAAATTAAAATTAATACAACTTTGAAAGAATGATGTCTATAAGTTTTCTTTCATTCTTAATATCAAATTTATGAGATAATTTGTACATAGTAGAGTTACCCTCTACAACTAGATTATTTGGCATTTATTTGTAGTTGGATTAATGCTTTGTTGGATTCATTTTCATTTAAATAATGACAATCTTACTCCATTTAATGTTGCCTATATTGGCTATTATTTTTTGTTTTACATAATGTCATACATTTCTAATGAAATTATTCCTTACCTTATGAAGAACTAAGCAATGGAAGAGCTTTCATACTTCTAATTATTTTCCTAATGTAGAAGAAACTTATGGTTCATATAAAATTCTTAAGCCTAAAGTAGAAAAAATTATGTAAAATTAGTTCAAAACATGATTTATAAAAGATGAAACTTGAAAGTGTAGTTGCAATACTCTGTTTAATTATTGTGTAATTTTTAAAATATTTTTATTTATAAAATAAAAGTACTATTTTTTCTTCATTAGTGTAGGCATATTTACATATGTTTAGACAAGCCTACGAGAGAAGAAACTCCAAACACATTTACAATAAATGAAGCAATGCTTTTAGAAATATTGGTTGATGACATAGAGATAGGAAAGTTTACAATTGAGCATGAACTTAGCCACAATCCTTCTCTCCCATTCATCATCCATCTTTTTGTAGTGCAATCTCAATTTTCCATATGTGTCTTTTTCGTAGTGCAATCTCCATGTTCCGCCACTTATCATTTTTCAAGTAGAAGGTGATTGATTAAAACTTGAATGTTGTCTTTAAGTATTTCATTGTTGTTCAAAAAAACCATAGAAAATGAATTTTGTCATTGAATGATATTATGACTATCCATTGAAAAGTAGTAGGCAAGTTCTGTCTTTGCCTCCCATGACTAAAAGAATTTCCCCCTTCCAATGTCATCGATTCAACATAATGAAAATAGTGGCAAAAAAACAAAGAAAACATTTGATTTGTCCAATCCACCTCCCAAACTAAAACCAGAAAAACTTTTATATGGATACTATATATGGAATATATATGGTTATAGTATGGTATTATGTACAAATAATACAATACTATACTATACTATACTACAATATAATATATATGGTTATAGTATAATACAATGTATGGATATTGATACTAATACAAGGTATTAACAATATACGGATACATATATAAATTAGGTATTATCCCATATCAATTGCAACTCAAAACTATACAAAAAATATAAATGGGAGGAGGGTACTCAATTATTTCACAAGCATATTCATATTCATAAATTTAAGTGAAAGCTTTTTTGTACACAAGTTTGTCACTATCTCATCAAAAATGGTAGGCATTGCCAGCACAACAATCACTGTATGACTATTTATTATATGACAAAGACAAGTATATAATCACTTTTTGAAAGATTGTTTAGAATAGAACTTCTATAAGCCAATAACCTCTCTAAAGTGATATTATTTCTTTGGTCTCAGCCTAGATGCATTGAAGATGTACAAAATAAGTAATAAAAGAAAAACAACTCTCATTGAATTTGGAATCCAAATGTCACTATAGTGAATGTGAATTCAAGCCACATTAAATGAAAGCTGAAAAGAAAAAATCTTCAAACGTCATTAATCCTTAAAGTGTAGTGTCTAGTAATTCATTGGTTTTATTGATCATCCAATTTATTCGTTGTTGGTATAACTTAGTAGAGCCCCATGCAACTTGAAATGAATGCATGCAAGTAAGGATTACACTTAAGATTCATTAGTTGATTAGTCCAATCAATGATTTAATAGACACTATACTAAAAAAATCTTCAAATGTCATTAATGTCCAAGCCCCCCTCTAAGCAATAACCTCTCTAATGTAATACTCTCCTTTGGTCCCGAGGCTTTTACTTTATGGAAGTTCTATTGTATGGCAGACAACCCTTTTTCAATCACTTAAACAATTGCAGATATCTAGAGTGTGTTTTTCCTTAATGCCAAAATTTTCCCATGTACATAATTAGAGTTGAGAAGGATTCCATAATTTTCCATAATTTTAGTTCTCAAAATATAATTACTATGAATTTTTTAGTAGAAGATTCTGTTCAACCTATTCTAGTCATTTAGACTTTCCTATTTCCAACCACGGGCTGGTTGCAAAATCAACTAAACACTAGTTGCAATATTGAGAGTCTCACAAGCAATCCTAATGCACCACAATTGCACCGGGAACTGTGCTATAATTAATTGCTACTCATCTCCAGCTAATCAGAAAGAGAGTATCCTATAGAACCATAATAAGGGGGTGATTAGATCCTATAGAACCATAGTAGGGGGGTGATCAGAAAGGGGTTGTCTGCCATATTGTAGTTGATTCTAAGTATAGAGCTTTTCAAAAAACTTGGTCCTTCCAAATGATATATGGAATACAACTAATTTAACTTTAGTTAATCTAATTGTTTTTATGAAATGTCATGACATTTTATTCTATCATTTGTATTGAGTCCAAATAGCTATGTCTTTGACTTTAACAAATTAATTCTTTACATGCTAAATATGTAATGTTTGGATTTTTTGAATATTTATGTTTGAGCATTTTTTGCACTTAGCTACTATCTTTCTTGCAGTCCTTTTCCTTGTTCCATCATCAATCCTTTTTGTAGTGAAGCTCCCTATGCCATCATTTGTCCTTTTTGTAGGGCAATCTCCCTATTCCATCGTTTGTCATTTTTGTAGTCTAAACTCTATATTCCATCTACTATCTTTTTGCAATAAAAGGTGATAGTTTAAAAGTTCATAATTGTATTCAAGTACTTTATACCGCTATCCAAATAAGTCACATAATATAGATTTTGTCATGGAATGACGAAATGACAGTCATATGTATAATTATTTTTTGCAAGATTGTCTATTATTGTTGACAGTATATGAAGTGTTCCAAAAAACTTGAGACCTCCAAATGATTAATTGAACACATAAATTTAGTTAGCCTAATCATTTTTATTAAATGTCATGCCATCTTATTCTATCATTGCTATAGAACCAAAATATTTAGCAATGTCGCTAACTTCACCACATTGAACCTGAACATGCTTTTATGATGTGTGAGTGTTTGACAATGTTTGTTTAACAAGAGCATTAGACTTTGCTTGACATGTTGTCCTAGACTAGCATTCCCACTAGAAAAAGCCTTGATTAAACTCAACTTGTTCCACTTTTTGTGAGTCTATTCTAAAATTGTAGCCCTAAGCAATTTAGAATTCCAATTTAGATTCAATTCAAGAAGATGAAAAATCATCGTCAAAATTTAATGCATATGTTGATATTTAGAGTAGACATAATTATGCTAGAAAATGTGTAATTGCTCACATAAATAATAATCTTAACAATAAAAAAAACTAATTAAGTAAGGTACAAAAATAATAGAGAATTTGATAATCACAGTAGTACCAAACTTTTCATTCAACCAAATGATAAGATTTTAAGGTAAAGTATTCTATTTGAGATACAATTCATTTGAACTTATTTTTACACGTTGTTATTATGACTATTCAAAACTGCTAGGTTTGGCCCTTTGAGTTTTGCTTTGTTGTTGGAAGATTTTATAGTGAAATTTGGTGGAATATGAACTAATTATTGAAGTATGGAATTATTGAAGTGTTCAAGTAATTGATGGCATATTATATTACAACAATCATATGGTCAAATGTTGATTGTTCTAAAGATTCTATTGATGTTGGAATAGGATAGATAAGAATCTTAGTCAACTCATGTTGAGATAGAATGACAAATTCTATTAATATCAGGATAGGACAGGTGAAAATATAAGCAAATACATGTAAGGAGATAAAAATGGAAAATTCTATTGATGTTGGGATAGGATGGGTGAAAATATAAGTAGATTCATGTTGGGGGATAGAATATTTGAGAATCTAAATTGACACATGTTTGGGTGGCATGGTAAATTCTATTGATGCTTGAATGGGACGATTGAGAATCTATATCAACTCATGCTAGAAAATGGTATGTTTAAGAATTTGACTTTGACTTATGGGTTTGAAACAACAAGACTAATTTAATTTGATTATTATACTCAAGCTAAGTCTCGCATGCCAATTGAATTGTTAACTCCTAAAGGACCAAGGAAACCACTTGGGGCTTTTTGAAAACTTGGGCAAGCTCTATTGACTTCATAATTTGGAATAAGTGCATGAATTTTTTTTAGCATGAATGCTTCTCATTATAATCTATGTGTGAAGCTTTGTTTCATATCATTCCAATAGGTATTGCAAAAGTTATAAGTTTTTTCTTTGATTTCAATGTCAAACTGGGCAACAAAAAATATATTCTAAAAAAGTATTAAATTAATTTTTTTTTAGATTTATACCTACTAAAAAAAATTGAACCATTGAGTTTCAAATAAAGAGGTAAAAGTTATGAGGAGTTTTATTTTACGAGCAATGAAGGTAGAAAAAGCATATGAAGTTGTCTTTTGTTCTCAATTTTAAAAATTTTCAAATAAAAATAAAATAAAGGATATTAATTGTTCACGAGAACATTCTTACTTTTGGGATTAACAGTTATAAAATTCTTCCAAAAGTTATTAGTATATTAGTTATATTTTTCAATTAATAACACCTTCCACTTCACAATTTCTTTTAAAATGAATATGAAAGTTCTTTTGGTTAAATTTTTCAATATATATTTTCAACCCATTTTTCAACTTATTGACTAAAATGCATAAGTTGAAGGACATACATGTTTTTTCCTAAAAATGTTGAAAGACAACTTCACCTTTTGAAAGGACTAGAAAAGCCTACATTTTGAAGTTTAAGCACATTGAACTTGCAATCATTGAGAGTATTCATTTAAAATTTTGGGACAATATACTTGAACAAGTTAACCAAAAGATCATACATTTGGTTTAGTTAAAAAAATATTGATAAAGGTTTTGACCTTGCTTTGGGGACAAATATTTTGAAGTAGTTTTGGGTCTCTAAATAGGATGGTCCTTTAGGGATTAAGCTCATGCCATTAAATATAGCCTATATATTGCAATTATTATATAAAAATCATAATATCATGTGTTTATAATGAAATTATTTCCTTACATTCCCAAAGACCAAACAATGAATGAGTTTTTGTACTTTTAATTATTTTTCTAATGCAATAAAAATTAATGATTCATGCCAAATTCTAAAGTTAAAATTAAAAAAAATTGTATAAAATCAACCTAGAACATTGTTTATAGAAAATAAAAGTGTTGTTGCAATACTATGTTTTATGCATTATACAGTTTAATCATTGTACAATGTATAAACATGTTGATTTGTAAAATGTCAATCCCATTTTTTCTTCATTAGCATAGGCATGTTTACATATGCTTAGAAAAACCTATATGGAAACAAACTTAAAATATAGTTAAAACAAATGAAAAAATATTTTTAAAGATAGTAATTGAAGGCACACACATAGATAGGGGATAGTCTTTTGAACTTAGCTGCAATCCTTTCTCTTTGTTTTATCATTTGTCATTCTTGTAGTGAAATGTCCATGTTCCTTTTTTTGTCTTTTTTTTAGTATAATCTCCTTATTTTGTCATTTATCTTTTATATAGTGCAATCTCCATGTTCCATTGTTTGTCCTTTAAAAATGCAATCTCCCTATTCTATCATCTAATATTGTTCTAGTGGAGTTCCCTCTTTTGTAGTGCAATGTCCATGTTTCCTATTTTTTCAACACAACCTTACCAACATCAATATGTCTAGGAACACGTTTGTCGAAATCTCTTTGTCCGTCAAACCATCAACTTGCTTTCACTCAATTTTTTCAGTAGCAACCTTTTTTCAATAGCTATATTCATTGTTATATAATAATAGCTTTTGATCTTGTAGTATTTGGATTTTACTTTGTAAGACCATGAGGTATTGCAATTCGACTCTTGGAGTGTTAGGATTCATGTTAGGTCTACCAACAATGAGATGTGAACTGTTGCTTCAACTTCTCTAGCAAGTGGACTACATCTATACACATAGAGACAAAAAAAAATTGCTATTGGAAAAATTGAGTGAAAGCAAGTTGATGGTTTGACGGACAAAGAGATTTCGACAAACGTGTTCCTAGACATATTGATGTTGATTGCACTTCTCATTGTCGGTAGAGCTAACATGAATCTTAACACTCCAAGATTGGAATTGCAATACTTCATGATCTTACAAAACAAAATCCAAATACTACAAGATCTAAAGCTCAATTGCAGTATAATATCAGGAACCCTAATTAATCACATTTCTGGTGTAGTGAATGTGAGAAATTGTAAAACATGTGAAATTGTAAAGCTTTGTAAACAAGCAAAATCTATTTGATATAAAGATTTGGATTTGGTAATCTAAAAAAGTATTTAGATTTAAAATTGTAAAACCTACAAATCATTAAGATTAAAATCTCAAAATCCACAAATTTACAAGTTGCAAACAAGTCCCAAACAAGTCTAAAATGAGTTGCAAATGAAGTCACAAATGAGTTGCAAAGAAGTTTCCTCCACATAAGCAACCTACAAATTGTCATATAAAAACAATCTTGCGACTAGGCTACAACTAGTGCAACTTGTCCACTACAATTGTGGTCTCCAAATTGTTACCTAGTTGCAAATACCCCTTGCAACTACAAAATCAATTGCAAGCTGTAGTTGCAAATTTCCTCATTTTCTTGTAGTGTCACTCATTTGTGCACACTTAGCAAGGTAGGAGGTCTATAAAGTGCATATTTATGATTTAGAAATTAATTTGGGGATGTTGGACCTCTTGAAATATTTTTCAATAAAATTTCCTTAAAAGAGCAATGAAATTGGCATCTAACCCAAGTTGTTTCATATTTTTTGAAGCTTTGTGCATTTAGTTATGAGTTTTTGAAGTTGAAATGTAGTAGTCACTAAAAGTGTCCACTTCTTGAAATGTATATTGTTTGTACATTGCTGAAGTACTTTCTTGACCTCCTACTTTATGCATGATGGAGCTCATGTGAATCAATTTCATTGCATTATAGAGTTCATTGGCAATAGGATGAAATTCAAGATTTGCCATAATAAACTTGGATAGCTGACTTTTGTTCCTTTGATCATTGTGCTTATTTAGTCTTATTGGATTCCTCCCAAAATTGCAAAAATTGGACACATTAACAAATAATTTATAAGTATTTTGGTCAACTCATTCTTTAAAAGAAAGAGACATTATTGTAAGTGGTCAAAAAACAAACCATATAGTTGGGGACTATTCTTGTCATTTTTGGATGCTAGTGTGGGTCTCTTAATTCCTTACACCATTGCAATGATAACCTAAAAGACTCACATCATACAAGATTGTGGAAAAATGACTAAGTCTTTTTCCATGTCTAAAACTCATTAGTCCATTATTATTGAATTTATGAACTTGTCATTTTGCAACACAATTCCAACCCTTTCCAACCCTATTCTACATTCAACTTATCTCGCTTTGAAACAAAAGACATATTTGATGACATTAACATGGAACAAAACATAATAAGGAAACTAGACGTGTTAATAATATTCATTAGGAAGAATTGACATAGGCACTTGACTAATTAACACGTTCTGTATTAGGTGCATTGGATTTAAATTTTAAAACATGCCATATGGCTGCCTTTCTCCTATATTTTACATTTGGTTAGGGTTTTGCTTCGATGTAACTTTTTCTAATTTATCTAGAGTTAAACTAAACCCCTTGCCAATGTGACATTTCTATGTTTTCTTGGACATTGTATCAAACATGACTATTTTTTTTCAATGTCTCCCGAAACATCACCATTGCATAGGACATCAACCGGGACATCAACTTATTCCACTTGTGACATCCAAATGTTTTTTGGAACATCCAACTCATTTTTGGAACATCCAACTCAATTCTACCTCAAATGGTTGCAATCCATTTTTGTGCTCATGTTTTAAAAAATATACGTGTTTGCTGCAAATGTCCAAAAAATGCAAGTTTTTAATAGTGATATTAGAGGTCGTTGGAATTGTGTGTAATGCCCCACATCTACCCTTCACCTCTATTCAGCAAACAACTTTTCAATTGGACCGATGAGGATCGTCAGAGAAGAAAACCTGCTAGGAGTGCAATGGAAAGGCAAATGAATTAGTGTGGACCTTTCCATCTAAGTGGCTGAAATTTACCAAGGTGAAGCCGTATTTATCCCGTTCAATGCTTAGAGCTCAACTATCCCGTGTCCCCCTCACCCAATCATACAACAACACTATGATGTAGTGATTCTAATAATTCAAAACCAAAATCTCTTTGATGTACCCCACATACTCCTAGGTGGTTTCTGTTGGCCTTCTATTCTATAAATCCCAGAAATACCCTAACCTTATAGCTTGACTACTTTTTGAGCATTGGCCATTTTTCTATTTTTTTAGATTGCATCATTTTGTAATTAATTATTATTAACATAAAAAATATCAATAATTCAGAACATAAACTTTCAAAGTAGGAAATTGGCGTGTGAAACTTGCTACCACTCAAGAGTCACATGTAACTAATCTGCTTTTGGAGCTTTGAACATGGAGATGCATGCCGTGATAATACATTTGACAATGTGATGCCCCTTTCTGATGAGGAAGTTGCGCATAATGTCTGATGTTTTCTTCAACTGGATGTCTGCTACGCTCAGCCACCGTCATCCTTGACGTCAACCACTGCGCAAAGGATGGAAGTTCACTTAGTTCAAGTGGATAACGGACTGCTCTTTCTAGATGTGAGCATCTCTATGTGACATGAAATGCTTCTCGCTCCTCCCATCTTTGAACCTTTGTTGTTGTGTAGTCCTTGCATCATGCTTGACAATGAAAACATTAGAATAATGGGCTGAACGTCCACGAGCATATTGCGAACATCATCCACAATGTCCACAGATACATAAAAAAGATGTTCATGAATTGCTTTGTTTTGCTACAACAATCATTTATTGTAGACGCTCACTTTTACAAAAGCATGCATTTCAACGTCAAAAATAACATCAACATATTTTCACTAGTAGAAAAACAGTGACCATGTCAACAAAAAATTAACAAAAAAGTGTTGAGGGTGTTTGTATCCATAGTTGTATTGTCTTGGACAGTACCTAACAATAAACTATTGTCCATTTTGTTATGGTGGTCAAATCAGAAAAATATTAATATTAATTCACTTTTAAATTTGCTCAATGAATGGCTGCCACATGGCAAACTAAGAACTAGCCCAGTACAAACTACCATATAGGCCAAAAACAATACATATAGAAGATCAAAAATTAGATTTTACAATTTAATTAAAAAAAAATTAAATTTTACAATTAATTTAAGAGACAAGTTTCTTAGAATCTAGTATTTGGTAATAGAAGAGAGGTAGCTTTGATGATAGAAAAGTAGAGAAGACAATCTTTTTATAGAAATGGAATGGTGGAAGGTAGAACAAACCATATAGAATATGTAAATTAAGACTATGAATGATTCATATATCCCATATGGTTTGTTTTGACCTTTTATCACCCCATTTGTATAAAGAGTTTGTCTTCTCCTCTCTTATGTCACCAAAGTCACCTCTTTTATATCATTAACATGTGAAAAATATATTTTTTAACAAAAAAATATTAATTTTTTTGTTGATTTGAACATTGTACTATTTGAATTAACAGAAATTTAGTGCCCATTTTGTTAGCTTGTTCAAATCAAGAAAAAATTGTTAAAATGGTCAATACAGCATCTTAGCCAACAAAAAATTGTTAAATTTTTGTTGACTTGGACACCATTTTCTAGTAGTGTTTTGAAAATGACAATGTCAAATGCAATAGCATTAGCTTCAACATCCGCTAGGCGTACAGAAAAGACAACATGATGTTGCAATTGACAATATGGCTTGTAGTTGTTCACATACACTAAAAGCAGATAAGAAAATGAATTTGTAGCTAATTTCAGCTCCACTTAGCTCTACCAACAATGAGAAGTGAACTATTACTTCAACTTCTTTAGCAAGAGGACTACATCTATACACATAGAGACAAAAAAAAAGGGTTGCTACTGGAAAAATTGAGTGAAGCAAGTCGATGCTTCTACGGACAAAGAGATTTCAACAGACATGTCTCCAGACATATTGATGTTAGTAAGGTTGTCCTGAAAAACATTGATTGCCATGTTAGCTTCGTTGATGTGTATTCACTTAAGGTGATTTTTGAAAAATTATTGTAGGGTAAAATATTTGCCTAAAGTAAAAAATGGGAAGGACAGTGTTGGAGTAGTGTTTGTAAAAAAATTTATTACATGACGAGCAACATGGCAACTATCATGGAAATTAAGTGACGTGGAATGGAATAGTGCTACTGTAGCATGATAGATGCTAAAAATAGCCCTATGCGACAAATTTGCAATAATGTCTTTAGAGACATCAACGACTAAGCCGGGAGTTTGGAGAAGACATTAGAAAAAAATGTCTAAATGTCCAAATAGACTAATTGACGTTCACATTGATGAATGCTAAGTGCATGAGATGGTTCAAGGGACATCTTTGTCAACTTGCACACGTTTTTGGACTCTTAGACACATATATCACAATGTCTTGGCCGACAATATAAGAAAACAAATAACCTTCATGGGTTTGGGAACTTCTACCTCAAGACACCTAGTGTGAATTTTGTAGCTTTCTAAGTAGTCATTAGAGGGATAAGGCGTTCAATGAACCTTGACAAATATGACAACATGTCATTTATGCTATGATAGAACATCATGTCAAGTTTTGCTTCACATGTCCATTTGACCCGTATAGAGAATTACGTACAACATATATGAAAAAGCATACTAGAATTGTATTCAATCTAGCGACTTATGTTCTTCAGTTTATGTATAATATGTACAAGAACAACAATGTATTGTACTAAACATATACTGGATTCCACAAAAGAACACAAAAAGGATAGCTACTAGAATCAAGTATTACATGTAGTTTGTAGTTCAATATTTTAACAAAAATAGTCTTTGTTTTTATAATAATAATGAGTTTCATAGCTCATGTTCAACTAAAACAGATGGGAAAATGCACACTACATTGTACCAATATGGATTGTCAAAGTCCTTATTTTAGTGGGATTTTTGAAATTCTTGTAATTTCAAATATATACAAATTGTAGAGCATAGAAAAGAACTCATATTTATGTTGATAATCTATAAAACAAAAAATAAATCTTTGTAAAATTGTTTATATTTTATTTATAAAGGACTTTGAAATGTATTCTTTATATACTATCAGAGTTTGCAACATTAAAGATAACGACTCATTGATCTATTATGAATTCAAATACTTTGCAAAAAAAGACTCATATTTAAATAGGTATATATGTAATCAAATGTTTTGATTTGAAATAAATAGAAATGTATCCTTAAATTTGTAGATATGGACTAATTTATGTGTCATTTTTTACTAAAAATAGTATTTATTTTGGGGAATACATTAGACATACTTAAAACTAACTTTACAAAGATCTATCTTAACAAAATAATTGTAATAAGTATTTCCAAAGATGGTAAAATTTTAATAGAGTTAATTTTCATTATACTAATTTCTACAATTTATTGAAATAAATCAAAATTTGATGTCATCTTTGAAGGGTTTTTAAAAAAATATACATAGAAAATTTCAATAAATTTTTTTCATCTTTTGATGTAATACACTATAAAGAAATTACAGGAAAGAAATAAAAAAATAAGAGTTCATATGCAAAAAATGAAATGGACTTTTATGTATGTAATCTTGCCAATTTTGGTACACTAGCATAGTGTGCATTTGTCCAAACATAGACAATCCCATGTCCCCATCAGAAGCCCTTGTAGATATCTTTGTCCTAATGTCCTTTGATGAATATTTGGAAGATACTAGTACACCTCTTGGAGACATGGAGGTGGACAATTCCTTTTATCCTCTTGACATCTTGTTAGATGTCTACGTGTTGTCCTCACTTACAACACAATTTCAGTGTTTTTCATATCCCATATTGTTTGTCTCACCTCCTACCACCTCACTAGTATAAATAGCTTGTTTTTTCATCCCTACATATGCACTTCAATGACTTTGAAAGTCATGTGCCAAATATGGTGTATGGCATATTATGTACAATGTATGGTATATTGTATATAGTGTATGATATATGACATATTGTGTATTATATATGGGGAATAGCATACTATATATAGTGTATGATGTATTGTATATAACGTATAGTATGTGATATACTATATATTGTGTATGGCATATTGTATATTAGTGTATGATATATTATGTATGGCACATTGAATGCTTCAAGAGGTGTGCATGATAAATGCATATGTCTAAGTGGTCATCACAAAACACTTTGATGTCAAAGTTGATGTCTCAAAAAACATCCAAATGTCTACACGAACATTCCAAAAAACATCTCAAAAAACATCTTGATTTTTGAATTGATGTCTCAAAAAATGTCTAGATGTTTGAATTGACATCTGAAATAATGTTTAGATGTTTAAGTTGACATCTCAAATGAGGTTTCTAAAAATAATAATTAAATTCTCATATAGCAGAAACCTATGCTGACATGGCATGCCATTTCCACATTTTTGTAGGTAGTGGACATTGCTATGTAAATGTTGATGTTCAAGAGAGCACATTTTGAAGGAAAAAAAATGTAAGCAAAAACATTAGTATGTCCAATAAAATTTATACATGTGTTTCAAAAGATGTCCCCCAAAACAAGTCAATGTCCACCATGGCATCCAATAATGCAAGAAGTCCATATACTACCCCAATATGCAGTTGCGCTAAATTAAAGGTAGACATCTGCAATGACAGGGTATGTTATGAAAAGTACGTTTGTTTGCATGTCCACATGCATGAACGTGACATCCAAATAATCATACAATTGTTGTACCTAATGTAATTTAAGACAGTGACATGTACATTGATGTCCTAGAAAACATCTACAATTTTCAAAGATACAGAGGAGATTGGCCAAAAAATGCCATGTCAGCATCTGCAGATGCTATATCAGCTAATTTTTGGTTGTCACGTGGCATGCTACGTTAGTGCCAAGTTAGGTGCCACATCATGGATGGGCAATGGATGAAAAATTTGGCACATGGCGGAATTTGAGTACCTTGTTGACCAGTGATTTTTTGGACATCAAGCACTAGACATGTCAAAATCTTCCCGGACATAGTGTGTTTTTGGCCTATTTGTTGTGATGCAAATTTTTTTTATGTCCGGCCAGACGTGCAAAGACATCACGTGTGACATGCTGATGTCAAAATTTGCATGTCTGCAGAAACACAATTTTTTTATAGTGTCCAAAGTACAAAAGTAGGATTCTGACATAAACAGGTGAGGTTTGAAGAAGTTCTAAATTTCACTTGCATCAGCCAACCACCTCCGCGTGACCCAAAGATTAGAGATTTAGAGTGTGTGGCTTTTTAGTATTTCCATAAACAAGTTTCTACAAATACACATAATTTTTATTCTATAGATGTTCTAAAGAATAGAAGATTTAGAAGAAATAATACATTGACATGCTTCTATCTTAGTCTTTCACAAGGACTATAGCGCTCTATGGTTTCATTATACCATGCATGCCTTATCTATCTCAAATATGCACAAAGACTCTAGGAAATGGAGATTGAATATATATGCTTACAGTAGTAGCAATGTCTTCTTGTGTCATTTTGTATACAAAAGTACTCTCATTATTGATTTCTAGCGGTGACTCCAAATTCTGCACACTTGAAAGCTCCTCCCCGACGTGACCCTCTCCTGCAAAGTGAAGGGATTTGCGAAGAGCACTGAGTGATGATTGACTTGTCTTAGACACTACTTTCTTTCCCTTTGTCATTCTAGAGCTCCTGAGTGCTTTAGAAGAAGAAAAAAAAAGAACTACACTTCTTATGCTTCGCTATCTTCTCAGAAATGGTAAATGGAGTGCTATTGTTCAATGACAAGATGAGGTCACAGAAGAGCTCATCTAACTTCTCACTTTTTAGAATAAGTGTTGTAGGCAAGGAATACATTGAAAAGATTTTTGTTCTAGGAAATATCAAGTATTTATTTATAGAAGGACATTAGATATGGAAGCTACAAATTAAAAGTGTAGAGTAGATAACTGACAATGGCCGCCAAAGTATTTCATATCGCCTAACTCTGACAACTTGTTTATGTAGCTATCAATGTTTATGAATGAACACTTGCATTTCTAAATATTACTTTGACAAAGGACTTTTCTCAAGTGTTGTGTTGATGTTGTACGATCTTATAATATGTAAGAGTATTGTCACTGTCACATCCTTTAAGACAACATGGCATATTTTTAAAATTTAAATGAAAATTACTACGAGCTCTTTACAATATTCTCTTGAAACTAATTCCTACAATGTAAAAGAAAGGGCCTTCAAAGTAGTATTCATTCTATTTTTGTTTTATTTTTCTTTATTAAACTAGATGAGATTTTATTAGACTATATATAGGATATGCTTTAATAGTTATAGTAAGTGGCAAAGAATTCTAAGGTCCTTTATAATGAGATTGGAAGTCTAAATGTAACAAATTGGGCACTTTATGGTGGCTATGGTCTTGGAACTATATTTGCATACAATTAGTATGTTCCTAACACACAACCACCTCTTTGCATTGAATGTTTTAATTGAAGGTGCACTAGAAGTTCATTGACAATAGCTTGGGAAGTAGTCAATTTATATAATAGCTGGTTATAATAAATGTTAAACCACCTACTTTTGCTATCCTATTTTTTTTTCTATTTTTGATGGAAAAGGTAAAAAATAGGATGTAGTACTTCATGGAGTTCAAGTGTGACTGAACACTACAAAAGTATCCACTTTCATTCCTTCACTTGACCTTATGTGCATTTTGTGATGATAGCTTCTATTCAAGTTGATGGTCATGATGTTCCCTTTGTATTTTTGGAGGAAGTGTTTGTATTCTCAGTCACCTACTCTATGTCCGTTTCAGATTTGTAGAGTCTTCTATCTATATTGAAGAAGAGAGGAAGTTGGAATTAGGTGAATTGCTACAATCTATTCCGGTAGTGAAGTCAAAGGAAAAAGAAGGGCATTGTTGGTAACTTATTTCCGGTAACTATAGGGCTTATGGACTCCCTTCATTCATGCTTGCTGCATCTACTGAGATTGTAAGTTGCCAATCAGATACGTCAACAATAGACATGCTATATGCTATACACACAATTTCACCTAGTCTGCCTCGTGAAGGTTTCCTAGTGAGGGATTCAATCCTTCCAAGCAATGCCATTCTCCAAATAATAAAGGTCAAAAAATTAGATCCCATTAGAGAATTGTCTAGCGAATCAGAAGGAGAGTTTCCTAACTTAATATTATGAAAGCAACAGTGCCCTACACAAACTGCATTGGATGAAAATGTTCTTACAAAATCAATGTCTTGCACCTCGTCAAATAGTTCTGCCCAGTCTTTATTGTCTCGTCCTCCGTTGCATCCAAATCTAATTGATCGAGTAAGCATAATGGAATGCTTGCGGAAGCTAGCCAATATGCATTGCTCTCGGAATGAATTGTCAACAATGGAACTTGATGGTATGAAGCACCATCATGTTCAATGGAGATGTCATATTTGAATTGTCTCCATATTGCTCATCTTCCTCTTCATTGACAACAAGGAACTCGGAAGGAATGGATAAGCGATACGATGGACACCCTTGGTGCAAATTAATCATGATAGACATTCACAACTCCAACAATGCTCAAGTTTCGTAAGTCCTACTGCGCTAGTCATCTTGCTTGTGAAAATATATATAGAATGTGATTACTTGAAGAGGACTTTTAAATGCAATAAAATAAAGTGGATAGGTTATACAACCTTCTTTTTTGTAGTAGGGGCACGAGTAGGGGATAGTCTTCTTAAGAATTATACTCTAGTTTGTAAGCTTTGCAAATCAACACCTAGGTGCCTTAGCACATGTGATGCTAGAATTTACTACTGCTGTAGTAAGAATCCAAAAATGAGTAGGGCCACTATACATTTAGGAGATCATATTCACCTCTGAGTAGCAAAGGGCATGTATAGAGATTCTATGAAAAAGATTTGTGGACTCATTGTAGAGCAAATAGCCAAGACACCGATAACCACCAACTCCGTTATTGCTCTCTCCGCTAGTGAAGACTTCCTAACAAACTATTTGTTTCACAATGGAGAAGGAGAAAAATAGATGTTGAAGGGCAAGGAACCTAAAGAGGTTATAGATTACTTCCAGTATTTGAGCAGTCCAAACATACGGAATGTGATCTCTTCATTTCACTCAAACAATCGAGGAGGCGTCATCGACAACATTATGATTATGAAGAGAGAGTCAAAGTTTGAATTCATATACGATAGTATCTTCTTTGGACAAGGCAAAGAAAAGGTGTACATTTTCAAGATGTTTACGGAAGGTCCTAGAAAGTGGAATGAACCTCGTGAGGCCCATGCAACCGGGAGGTGATCTTTAGAATGATTGGATGATGTTTGACCACATCAAGCGTGTAAAGGAGTGAACCACAATCACACAATGGCTTGCCATGTGTATGATTGACAATACAAGAAGGTCATGACCATTTCAACATGTGACATGCAATCTAAAGATACGGAGATCCAAGTGCAATTTTGAAGGTGCATGAATATAGTTATGTCACAACACAGAGTGGAACACCTGAATTTCAAGGGATCTATGGTAGATAGTACTATGGCCAATTGGAATGCGGTCCGCATTGTCTACGGCAATGGTTCTACCAATGAAAAAATGAAAAATCGTGAGAGGATATGCTTGTTGCATTGGAATACTTTTCTTCAAAAGCACATCAAAGGAGCATTTTAGCAGCAGCACAATACACTATGCAAGCAGTACAAAGATTCCAAGACTATGGAGGAAGCAAAGACTCGTTACCTTGCAATTTGATCATGGTGGTTGTCATCTGGAGTTACTATTGCAAATGTGCTTTATCACTTGGATCATTGGCTTGCTTATTGACATTTTCGTTATCATCAATGGGGTACATGCAAATGGTACGTACACATGTCATTTGAATTTGTACTTTTACTATCTTAATTTGAAATTGTAGTTTGTAAATGACGATTGTTCTTTTTAGTTTTGAATTATGCATATGTAAGTTCATTAATAGGATTTTGAAGTATCCATGCATTCAAATTTTTATCTATTTTTTTCTACATGAATCCAAAACAAGGGTACCATAAAGTAGCTGAAATACTTCAGTCGAGTTCAACTTAGGTATTTGTACTCCCTCACAATACCCCTAATTTTAGTTCTTGCAAAGAAAAAATAGACGGTGCTTTAAAAAAAATTCAAGGTATTTGAAGAATGAAGTAGTGTAGTTTTAACAATGTCTTTAGATGTGGAATTAGTACATGTATGTTTTTATTATCTTTGAATGGATTTTTGTTATGTACAATCTATATAAATTGATTTGTTTCAATTTACAAATGTTGCAATGTTTAGTGTATAAAATTTAATGTGGAAAGTAATATTTTTGGTGGATGGATTTGTAGGATTTGACTTCGGATGAAATGGTAGACATGCCTTCGTGCAATTTGTTTGAAACAATTCATAATAAGTGGCTTCAAACCTAAGGCTTCAAATGTCCGAAAACTGAAGAAACAATTTGTTTGACAATACTTGTGATGACAATATTCGTGCATAGATGCAAATGATAAACTATTGTTGTCACAAGGTTTTGTGATTAGGTTCGGAATAGCATTGAGCTTTTGTTGTGAAAGTGCTTTGTATACATCAATAATCTCCCTAAACACTCTAAATAATCATAAACCTACCTTCAAGGTCCCTATTTTCCCAAATCCCTATCCTATAATTCCTTCAATAACTTAGAAATTGCCATATCTAGCTTTGATCTAGCATAACTATTAGACAATAGTTCCAAATAACTTGAAATTTTGTCACATTATAGATCAACTACTTAAATACTCTCATACCAAATTTCAACTCAATCCAAGATACAATCTAGCTTTGGTAGACATTTCCCCAATACTGACTTTCTAACCCTTGTCAAAATTCCCTAAACTTTCATATCTAACTTTGATCTAGCATAACTATTGCAAAATAATTACAAATGACTTGAAACTTTGCCACATTATAGATAAACTACTTAAATAATTCCATACCAACTTTCAATTTAATTCAAGGTATTGTCCAAATTTGGTGGACATTTCTCCAATACTGACTTCTCAAACTTTCACTGCCTCTACACCCCGGTTGTATTTTGTATATAACTTTTAAATCTCAAGTCCATTGAAGCTAAAATTTTGGCATAAAGTAGAAGATAAGATAAAAAGAGTATTCTTCAAGTTTGACATCCATATCACAAAAATCCAATGAGAATGACGTTTCTCAATATACCCTCCTTGGTTACCTTGAAATCCAAACACCTCCACTTCAACGCCTCTTAACTTTTTCTTTATAGTAGATTTAGATTTGAAACTTGGCACACTTATGTATCAACTCTTCAAAAATCCAAATCCAAAATATAACACTCAATCAATATTCTTGCAAGATGTTACACAAAAGTTCCTCAAATCAATACTTACTTCAAATAAACCTCTCATAATAACAACACAACTTACTCACTGAAGTACCTCTACCTCCTCCAACCCTCTAAGAGACAAGAAAAAAAAGATAACAAAGGACCAGCCCTTGCCTCTAGTAGCCATTACAAACCCCGTTAGCTAACCCTAACCCTAACTCCACTACCCTAGTATCAACTACTAACAACCGGTTATCAACCGACAACAACATAATTAAGACCAAGACTCCTAACACTTACATACCTCATTACTAGCAACTCATAACACACAATACTAACAACTAATTTTTCAACTAACAAAATGTCTAATTCAAATAGTAGACGGTTCACATCACGACATCGTGCTTATTTGAAAGGATATACATGTGGATTTCGTTCATCAAAGGGTGAATTGAGGTTAAGAGTTACACGCCAAAGTGGAAACCCTAAGAAAATGGCAAAGGCATTGAACAAGTTACTTAGATCTTAGGGTGTTGGAACTTGCATACTGCATTTGAAAGGAAAAAATATCTTTGGAAGTAATTGGATGTTCCCATCGGTAATGTAGGGGACTCACATAGACTAGATAAGGTAAACTTCTCTCAACCTCGTGTCTATCCGAGGTTCACCACAGCTTCTACTAAGTGTTTGCTGGACAAGGGAAAGCAACTTGTGGTGAACCCATCTCGCCATGTTATAATTGCCTTTAAAAGCGACTACAACACATCGAATTGGCACATTGCAAGGATTAGCCACAAATCTAATGCTAAATCTCAAGCTCAACAACAAAGGTTAAATATCAAGTGCATTGCCAAAATTGCAAGAGGAGGGAAGGAAACCCTAGCTCCCACCTATTGTAAAAGAAAGGAAGATTATGGTAGTAAGTGAGAAGTGGTGGTAGAGTTTTGGTTCTGCTGGAATAATATTGAACAATGTGTGAAAGGCACCAAGTAGAAGTGGGTTATAGATTGACCTAACGTGTCAGAAGCCTGGCCAGTTTTGATTGGAATAAACCTTAGTCGAGAAAAAACATTGTTGCTATAACATGCGGGTTTCCATCTCCAAGAACGTCCTACCTTGTCACCATGTTGACTTTTCAACATGTCAAAGATATTTAAAAGCATCTTATATTATCAACTAGCACCAGAGAATGTAGATGTGTATTCGACAGTTAGAAACAACTGAACTATATAGCAAATTGCAAATGTACCAACTACAAAACAATGGAACAAGTGGAAGAGTGTTAGCAAAATTAAAGGACAAATTATAGGAGTGGTATTGCTTACTTTTCCAGGTCTAGGTACTATTACACTAGTAGAAAAACAATGACCATGTCAACAAAAAATTAACAAAAAAGTGTTGAGGGCGTTTGTATCCGTGGTTGCGATGTCTTGGATAGTACCTAACAAAAAATTGTTGTCCATTTTGTTATGGTGGTCAAATTAGAAAAATAATAATATTTATTCACTTTTAAATTTGCTCAATGAATGGCTGCCACATGGCAAGTCAAGAACCAGCCCAGTACAAACTGTCATGTAGACCAAAAACAACACATAAACAAGATGATGAACAAAAAATCGCCAAATTTTTATTAAAGTGGGTAGTGTATTGACCATTTTTACAATTTTTAGTTGATTTGGCACAAATTAAACAAAATAGTCACCAAATTTTTATTGATTTGAATAGTATAATGTTCAAGTCAACAAAAAACTCAACAACTTTTTTGTTCATTTTGGCTTGCAAGAGTTTTTAAAAATTTTTTTGGTCATATGAACAATGCTAAAATCACCATGGTTGGAATTCTATATACAATGGGATATTTAAAAATAAATCATTCACAATTCAATGTTTTTTTAAAATCAACAAGTGTTGGTGGTTGTTTTGGCATAGTAAAATAATTTTTTAAAACTTTGAATTAGTGAAAGTTGAAAAATTAAGTTAAATATCATCACCCAAAACCCATTGGACATCTCAAGCCTCCAATCAAAAGTTATGACCTCCCAACATACTGAATGGTAGTAGAAGAAAACTATTTTTCTTAACACATTTTTGTGGACATGTACCTATCTTCATATTAACAATAATGTCAAATATAATATCAAAATCATTATGAAAATAGGTGGATATCTACAAAAATGCATTAAGAAAATGGGTTTATTACAGAATGGGTTTAATGTGAGGCTTTTGTGAGAAGTATATCTTCCTCATCCAAAATCCTTGTTCCCTCACTCCAACTTTCATATATTCTCTTTAGTCTTCTCCCTTCAAACACTTTCATTTCAAAAAAAAATTAATAGTTGTAATAGAAAATTTGTCATATTAGGATTTGTATGAATGATGCATGGATGAATTTTTGCATGATTTGTACTAATTACTTCAATGTAATTTATTTTGCAACAAATTTGCATGGTTTCAATGCAAATTTAGTGACATTGCAATTTGTAGTTAGTTTTTTATTTCTACTTTAATTATTTTGTTAGATAAAGTACATCTAAATATATTTAAATTATGTGGATCTTAAAAATAGAAACTAATAGGATTCCTTTTTGAACTCAAATGCCACAATTTTCCAAAATGAAAAAGATTGCATGGATTAAACCCTCATTGATCAAATAATCAAATTTCAAACAATAGATGTACAAATATGTCCCAAGCACTTAGAATCTATCTTTTCTTTTGATTCTTCTAAATGTTTGTAGAATCTTATGATTGTATAGATTATAAAAATTTCGTAATGTACACTTTAGTTCAAAGTGTACAAGTATGTTTGCCCTCAAAAATTAAAAATTTCAGTTCAAAATTTAATCCTCAAAAATGACATGAATAAATAAATAAAACAATATTTTTGAAAATTTATTATGATTAAAAATGATCATTTTGATCTTTACAAAAAATTATGTGAAATTACAAATATTCAATCTATGATTGGTAGTCAAACTACAATAAAAAGACCTCTCCTCTAATGATTTATTTAGAACTGATGTCCATCTTACAATTTTTAAATATTTATGTTTTCTTTCTATGTTATACCTATTTCTATTTAACAATTACTCGGGGGATAAAATCCAGATTTAAAAAAAAAAATCTCCTACACTCTTAATTCAATTTTCTACTATGAAAAATTTTCAACTAAAAAATTTCTAATTCAATATTTCAAGTCATAGAAGATTCAAAGTCTCTTAATCATACTTAAAAGGAATAAAAAAAATATTTATTTCATTTTAAGCGCATTATTAGTTATATATATATATATTTCTAAAATTTTATCATCTTTTTGACTATTCTAATACATGGTGAAGTATATTTCAAAGGATGTTGTGAAGAATCAATAACATTTAACCATTAAAGGACAAATTGGTGACCATGGAAATCATCCTTTTGGTTACTGTGTGAATCATTCACTTACAAAATTGCTAAATCACTTAATCATTTAAACTACTATAGAAGACTTCCCTTTTTCACAACAAAATTCCAAGGATGAATAGTTGCACTTTTGTTGTAATGGAAGGATTCTCTCTCATCCATTGGATGCCAAACGCCCTCGTCGATTAACATCTAACATTAATTTTTGAGGATTTAGAAGAAGGTTGAAATTTTGTATAAATATGAAAATTGAACACTTATTGAAGTAACAAGTATAGAGGTTGGCCTTTATAGGGATTAGGGTGAGCTTGACACCTCATTCACGCAAGGATAACTACTATAAAAAAAAAAAAAAGGCCAGAACCCAGCATTTCCCAATTCCCATAATGTGAAATGAAAACAGCAGAACCCTGAAATCCTGAATGAAAAAGCTCCCCAAGTCCCCAACGAACGGCAACCCTAGCCTTCGCCCAAGAGACGGACCCCGCGACGCCCATCGCGGCCCCTGCACCGTTGCTTCACGACGCAAGCGCCAGCCTCAACAAGACTTTACCGAGGTTTTGCGATCTCCACGTCCCGGATCTCGTGCCCTACCTGGCCACATTCATTGCCTCCTGTTCATTATTACAGCCGATCAGTCCACTTAATTTCCTACTGCAGAGAATTTCTCTCGCAGTCACATTCGAATCCGCATTGGGTTCGCGTTCGGGTTGCATTTGCGTTTGCATCTTGGGTTTGCATCCCGTGCTATGGCTGCTGCTGCGCTGCGTAGCGCTGTGGCCGTGGGTGCCAAGCTCGCTACGCCTCCGTCTGGCGTTTCCCAGAGCCAGCGCGACTGTCAGCTGTCGTCGCGGGTTTCTTTCCTCAAGGATTCGGCGTTGGTGAGCAAGGGTGTGCGTGTGAGTGGCAATGTTGGGGTTGGGTCTGTGAGGGTAGTGGCGGTGAACTCGGCTTCCACGACTGTGGCAACACCCACTAGCACTGCGAGTGAGAAATTACTTGCGAAGCCGACTGTGTTGGTGGCGGAGAAACTGGGCGCGGCGGGGATTGAGCTTCTGGAGAAAGTGGCGATCGTGGATTGCTCGTATAATTTGTCGCAGGAGGATCTGTGTGCCAAGATTTCGCAGTGCGATGCTTTGATCGTCCGGAGTGGCACCAAGGTCACCAAAGAGGTTTTCGAAGCCTCCAAAGGTCGTCTCAAGGTAGGAAAGAATTTCTACTTCACATGAACCACCAGTTTTGTAGATCCAGAATTCATTCGCATGCGCTTTGCTCCAGTACGACTTGATTCCGTAGTAGGCTTTATAACTGTAGACATTCGCGGGTCTGTCACGACATTGGTCCTCTTCGTTGAAGCACGGCTGATGATCCTATCCCAGAGTTTTTAGAGAAATTTGTGACTGAAATACTAGTGGGCATGTCGATCGGGAGAACTATCGACTCCAGTGATGCATTACGAGCTTTCGGGGATTTCCGGTTTTGGTTCCGGGGTTAATGTGATTTGTGGAATTCTTTTGCTACCGAGCTTTCGGCACATTTCATCGTTATGGTTCGGACATGTGTATGCGTGAGACTGCAATTGATAGGCGGTGGATGGGATTTTTTGACCATTTTTCGCAGGTTGTGGGCCGAGCTGGCGTTGGCATTGACAATGTGGACCTCCAAGCCGCGACGGAGATGGGTTGCTTGGTAGTGAATGCCCCGACGGCCAACACCGTGGCCGCCGCCGAGCACGGCATTTCGCTGCTCACTGCCATGGCTCGCAACGTGGCCCAGGCGAGCGCGTCCATGAAGGCCGGCCAGTGGCAGCGCAACAAGTGGGTGGGCGTGTCTGTGGTGGAGAAGACTTTGGCCGTGATGGGGTTCGGCAAGGTGGGTTCGGAGGTGGCTCGTCGCGCCAAGGGCCTCGGAATGCACGTCATTGCGCATGACCCTTACGCCTCGGCGGAGCGTGCCAAGGCCTTGGGCGTGGAGTTGGTGAGCTTCGAGGAAGCTCTGTCCCGCGCAGACTTCATCTCCCTGCACATGCCGCTCACGCCCACCACCGACAAGATCTTCAACGACGAGAGCTTCGGCAAGTGCAAGAAGGGCGTGCGCATCATCAATGTGGCAAGAGGAGGCGTGATCGACGAGCCGGCACTCGTGCGCGCTCTGGATTCGGGCATCGTGGCGCAGGTTAGCCCAATTCATTTTGATGAGAATTGAACAGGTTTTGAGAAAAGGAGACATGCATGTTTGCAGGTCGTGGTTAGGTTAGGCGGTAATGGTCGTGAGACATTTTTTTGTTTACCTTGTTTTCTGAATTTCATCGTGCAGGACTGTGCTGAGATGCGGGTGTTAGGTGTGTTGTGGTACAGGCTGCCTTGGATGTGTTTACTGTGGAGCCACCGGTGGAAGGCGATGCCCTTGTGAATCATGAGAATGTGATCGTAACTCCTCATCTTGGTGCGAGCACCAAGGAAGCTCAGGTAACCCGTGATGATCCGAAGACTGAGTTTGTGCAGATTACAGTCAATGAGATGTCTGCTTGTGGATCGTCTTTGAGGTAGCTTGTGGATCAAGTAGCTTGGACTTTATTTTACCGAATGTTTTAATTTGGGAACTTTATGTCTGATATTCCTGAGTACCCCATTAGTTACTCCCATGTGTGAATTGAACTTCCTTAGTCCTACAGTTTTTTGAGACTCTTTAAAACTTTGTGCATTGTAAAGTTAGTTGTGAATTGAACGTGACATGTGTTCTTGCAGGAAGGGGTCGCTGTGGAAATTGCTGAGGCAGTGGCGGGGGCATTGGCTGGAGAGCTTTCAGCAACAGCCGTGAATGCACCTATGGTTCCCGCTGAGGTTGGTGGTCCCTTGGGATTCTTAACATATTCAATCGATTGATCTATTTCATGATCATAAATTATATCTTTTATATATCAACTAGTTTTCTGAATTTATATCGTTTATATAGAAAAATGAGTGTGATTTTTTTCTAATAGATCAACACATTTTTTATATAAGAGGGACAATGGATGAGCTATAAATGGTTACTGTTTTGTTTTGGGACAGGTTATTACGGAGCTGGCGCCATACGTGACACTGGCGGAGAGGCTGGGAAGACTGGCAGTGCAATTGGTGTCCGGAGGTGCGGGCGTGAAGCAAGTGAAGGTGGTGTACCAATCAGCACGCGCGGACGACGATCTGGACACGCGGCTACTGCGAGCCATGATCACCAAGGGCTTGATCGAGCCAGTGTCGAACGCCTTCATTAACGTCGTGAATGCCGACTATGTGGCCAAGCAACGTGGCTTGAAAATCAGTGAGGAGCGACAACCCACTGACGGTGCCATCGAAGTGCCTCTGGAGACCATCACGGTAAGCTCCCTTTCTCATCCTTGGATCTGGATGTATAATGTCAAGTGCGTAATAGTGTCAGTGTTTCCTTGACTAGGGCGAAGAGGATCTTAAACCCATAATCCTTCTCATTAGTGGGTTTTACAGTGTTGGTGAGTTCAATGATTTCAACAAACTTTGTTAAACTTTAGACTCTTTTCCAGGAGTAAGGTTGAACTATCTATCTACGATCACTTGATTTAGTCTAGAGGAAGGTTGTTTTCAATAAATATCATTGGTCTCGTAGACTTAGACGGGTCGTACAATATTGTGAATGTTTTTGATCATTATAATGGCTTGGCATTGTGTCGGATAATGCTTTTGATCCTTTTGGCTCTAGAGATCTATTTATGGTAACCATACCTAATTGCGACACGTACTGAAATGCAAAACTCCAAAATCTTACACAAACGATTTTGAGAATGTACTCCACCTCGACATCAGAGATTATCTCGGTTGTCTCGGTTTTAGGTCATCTACCAGTAAAACTTTGAACCCTTGCAACATTTGCACAAGGAATTGCATCTGTCGGTGCGTTGGAATCCTCTTTGGTTTGCTTTCAAGCATTGGCTAACGTTTGTCGGTGGATGGGGTGGCATCAGGTGACGATTGCCAATGTAGAATCCAAGTTCGCCAGTGCCATCGCCGAGCAAACTAGAGCCATCACCCTCGAAGGCAAGGTGAAGGACGGCGTGCCATGCCTCTCCCGCGTGGGGAGCTTCGGCGTGGACGTGAGTTTGGAGGACAGCATCATCCTGTGTCGACAGGTGGATCAGCCAGGCATGATTGGGAAGGTGGGTTCCATTCTGGGCCAAGAGAATGTGAACATCGCTTTCATGAGTGTGGGCAGGAAGTCGCCTCGCCAGCATGCGGTGATGGCGATTGGGGTCGACGAGGAGCCTTCCAAGGCGACGTTACAGAAATTGGGCGACATTCCGGCTGTAGAGGAGTTCGTGTTCCTGAAGCTATGAGGGGCTTGGAACTTGAAGTAGAGAAGCAAGGTCGGTAGCCGAGTTGGCTTGTGATTAGTTTCCTCGTGGACACGTGAATGCAATTTTGTTCTCCATCTGGTGTTGCCAGTCGTATTTGATGCTCAGTTGTTTGTGTAATTGATTTCCATGATCCTAGTGCAAGCAACAAGCTTTACATTACAAGAAAGTGTACACTGAGGTGGATTGGATGCTTGTTACCTCAAACGCAGTATCGTAACTGCAGTGGATTACTTTGAGCTTGTTATCTCACCCCTAGCTGCACCTTATGAGTCTAGTCTAAGCTGTCCCTTGAAGGCCCGGGTGAACTGACCCCCTCGCTCGTCCTTGAGGGAAATCGCTGAATTTTTTTAATTTGCCGCACATGATAAATTTTGCAATCAGAAGCCCCAAATTAGTTACGGGAGGTGTAGTAGATAAATTCCTGGCTGGGGTGAACTGACACCCTCGCTCAAACGTAAGTACTTAATTTTTACGGAACACTGACACTACATTTTAATAACTTTACAATGAGTGTACATCGATGTAGGTCTCACTGGTCAAATCACCTCAAAGCCATATATGGGAGGCAATCCAATATATGGGGGGCAACCCATTCCTGATCAACAACTCATTTTGGCGTTGTAGGGTGGTGTAATCCTATGCAAGAGGTCACTAATAGTGATTAACTATGTCACAGTTTCCAGCGTGGGTGTGGTGCATTATGATTGGCTACAAGACTCTCAATATTGCAACCAATCCCTATTGGATTTTGCAACCAACCTTTGGTCGGAAAATAGGAAGGTCTATATAACAAGTATGAGTGGAACAGAATCTTCAGCCAAAAAACTCATAGTAATTATGTTTTGAGAAATAAAAATTTGAAAAATTATGAAAATTTCATGAATTCTACTTTTGCACATGGGAAAATTTTCCCAGAGTTGAAACCTACCTTGCAAGTACGTGTATCTGCTTTAAGTAAGTGGTCAGAGCATGGCCACCTATCCTCCAAAATGGATGACTTGTTAAGAGTGACCTCCAAAACCACCCCACCCATTGTCCAAAACGGAGGGCAAGCTTGCAAGCCCCCTTGGCTTGCAAATGGGGTCGTTTTGGAGGCCAAGTTTAGCCACAACACTTTGTATCGCCCACATTTCTTATGTTTGGGACAACCCCGGCAAGAATCTTCCACACCGAAGACAAGTTAGTTCAGCTCCTTGTGCTGACCGCTGACCATTGCACTCTACATTGTTAAAATTTCGATCCATTGAACTCTTTTGCACAGTTCTCAGAACTCAAAATTTCGTGAATGAAAAAGTGGTCGGGATGAGTCGTTGGTGCACCCTGAACCTAAATCTCGGTAGGAAGTAAGCAATGCACTGGCCCTCTGAAATGGTAGGGCACATCAAACCCTCAGAGACGCCATTTGCTCGACCAGTTCAAATGCAATCAGGAGACTATTAGGGGTATCAGAGCTGGCTCACAGATGGCAACCCTGCATCTCGTTTGAAAGGTGTCAGGATAATATTAGAGTTGAATCGCATTGAGCCCAATCAGGTAACAAATCTGCAAATTGCGAAGCAGGAAAGGCGAGGTCCGACAACCCCTTTTGCGTTCAAAGCAGTGAAGCAGTCCAGGGTCGTCTCACGTACTCCATTCACCGGCCCAAGATCACCACAGGGTTCGCAAATGGAAATTTGATTGGCCACTGGTGGGTTACGGATTTGATTCTGCGTCAGGAAGCTGAGAACGTGAGCAGCATGACAGAGTAAAAGAAAATCATGTGCTCTGATTATCAAATGAAATTGGTCGGACATCGTTTCCACCGGTCTTAATGCAATCGACGTGCCCAACATCACTTCTCTTTGTGGTGTTTGGTTGGAATCTCATAGCGCTCCTTAAATCTAAAACCCTACACCTACAGAAACAATTTTGTACAGCTGTGGGCTCCACAGTAGCTTCTCTCATTCTCCAGAGTCACTGAACTAAAAACTCACCACTCAGACTGAAAGCGTTGGAAAAAACTTGAAAGCCGTGGCATCATAGTAAATCTATGCCTTGTTAATTGCCCGCTGGTCCAACTTTGCAAGCAGAGCAGAGCAATGTTCTTGAATGATGCTGTCAGTAGCCGACTCCGACAACGCATTTACCAGTGGAAGCCCTCCTGCCTTGTGCATTGCGTCCACTGCAGGATCTGTACGAGCCCACAACTTAATTAGGATAATCCCAAAGCACGTATCTGAGAAAGACGGAGGGTTCAAAAATTATGAGAGACATGCCAGAGATAAAAGTCACGCACCATAATGTGCCAGTGTTGCTAATGTTGTCAAAGCTTCTCTACGAGTGTCATCATCCGAAGCTGTTTCAAGCATGCCCATAAGCGCTTTCACACCGCCAGCATCCAATATCCTTTTCCGCTTCTCATCTGCAACCATCAATCAACAATGTGGTCACACTATCTTGGAACAAGCAATGTTGTACCCCAACATTGTCCAACCAAAGGGGTTTGCCAATATTGTTGCATCCTATATTTCCTGATATCAGTAAGTAGGGAAGTTTAAGTTCAGAATGATCCTGAGTAGAAACTCACCATCTGTAGCAATCATGGTCAGACGTGAAGCACCACTTCGCTTCATAAATGGATCTTTCACTTTGACCAGCGACACAGAATGTCGCACCATGTTTTCACCTATAATAATTGCGCACGTTCATGTTTGTAATAGAATGCTATTACAAGAATTCAAATGGCTAAGACCACATTGCTGCCACTCCCATTTCTGTTGAAGAAGCCAAACCAGGAGTTCAAATTTTGCTAGAATGATACATTTCAGTCATAATACATATAAGAGCCAATTCAGTGCAGCATAAGGGAAGGTAGACACACCCATCATTGGCGCCACGTTCATGCCTATGTAAGTCAACATCGCAAGAACTAATCCTTTCACAACCCAATTCCCTGGCATCGCCTTGGCTTCTTCCTGGGGCTCGGGCAGGCCGGCTTTCTGCAAGCCTTTCACAGCGGAACTGGAATAATTCCTGCGGGGCACCAAACAACAGTTAGAAGTCGAGATCAGCTCCGGACAAAGAGATAGTCATAAGCTATTCATTCATTCACAAAATATTACACGCTTAGCCTAAAGGACCCAAGACTCAAGGTATTAATTCGACCAATTCGATTGATCAAATTGTAAAAAATGTAGTTCAGAAGAGAGTCAAATCTTATATCACCAGAAGCAGTGAAGGCATTGCATGTGTCAGTCAGTCAATAAATAAAATTGGACAAAAGAAAGTCCCTGTGTGATCTTTGCAAAACTGCTGAACAACATTTGGGAATCTCGGTCCGACACTACAGAAGCTACAATCTAAACAAAAAAAAACCACAAAGCCGATGAAACTGGATTCCGTAGAAACGCGAAATTGCATCTGCATGCACCATTCTCGACTATAGAATGCGCACAAATACTCATGTTATCAAGAAAAAACAATGAAAAGAAAGAAATTCAAATAGATGGAAGACAAACAAGGGTGATTACAAAGAGAGAACCTAAAACCCTGGGATGGGAGTGTGAGGCAGACCTGGCATGCAATAGTTGCGTGCAGAGGGCCTGGCAATGTTGCACTGTCGGGGGTTCGACAACGCGGTGCGCATTCTCCTCCATGAGCTGCTTGTAGAAAGCAGTGCTATAGCGAGCGACGCCCGTCGCCGCAGTAGCTTTGCTCTGCAGGTGGCGCAGGAACATGTAGCCATGGCGCATGGACGCCATGGCTAAAATATCTCGGGAGCCAAAGAAAGACCGAGGTCCCGAAACCCAATGCAGAGCTCAGTTCTCTCTGGAAATTCAGAGAAGCTTGGAAACAACAACATCAAAATCCCAATGTCAGCACCAGAAATATAATTGAACTCTCTCGAATTCCCAACTCGTCCTCAATGTCCTCAAACTTCAATTAACAGACTTTCCAACATGAATACTCCGGGGAGATGCTGCTGCAGCACAAGTATAGGAACGAAAAAGAACACAATTGTTCTGGTCCAGTAAAGGCAAACACTTCATGGTCAAGCGTAATGTGTAAATAAGAACCAAAAAAAATCACAATTGCATCAACGAAATTAAGTAACGAGAAGTAAAAGAGAATCAAAATGAAGTAAAAGAGAATCTAAAGAATTAGGTCAAAAAATGATGTAGGAATGCAAATCTCATTACATATAAATACTAGGAAATGTCTAAAGTTAAAGCGAAAACTTGTTAAATTCAAATCTACACTCCAAAAAGGACAGAAAATTCATACACTGAATCCTACCAGAGCCAGATCCTTAAACAAAATCAGCAATGCCACCGATCCTTACATGCAACTCTAGAGTTATCATACCGAACCAGATTATCAAAAATCTTATACGAACACAAACTCCAGATACAAGCTACAATATTCCCGCACAAATCACACCCGAAGTATCACGCACAACCACCTCCAGAAAACCCCTAATCTTAACCCTCATTACCAATTACAACACCGCAAAACCCCATTTCGGAACCAGAAACGTCGATATAGGTATCAAAAGAAGCAGAAAATCATGGTGGACCAAGCTAGGGAAATGCACCTGCGATATGAGGCGCACAAGAGCCAGGTCTGGATTCGAAAAGACAAAGGTCGAAAAAACAGCAGTCATGAAGAGTTTTTTGCAACACAATCGGAATTAGATGCAATGACACCCATCGAAACCCCGACATACCCTTGTGTCATTAGATTGATATCCGTAGTCGACTTGGCTGCAGCCTAGTGGGTCACTGCACTGAGACTAAAGGTACAGTCTTAGGACCAGCATGTTCTTAAAAGATAACAGTGATGGAATAAAAGTAGGGGTCCTATTTAGGTGCTCAAGACTTTGTCAAACCTCCTTAGGAAAATGCGTGTTAAGGATGGTGGTGGTGGAAAGCGCTATTGTTCACATATGGTTTTCTTTTCTTGTCACATCGGATTTAACAACTTGGTGTTGAAAAAACAATCACACTTGAGAGGACTTGTTGGTAAAGTAATAGGACATGGGTCCATTGTCTTTTGTCTCCTTCGCAATGTCTTTACGACATTCTTGTCTACAACCCCCTTCTTTTCTTGGTCCTATTGTTTTTGTTCAACAAATTGTTGAGCTACTTGGTTTTGAGAATGCTATTTGCTCTTTTGTTGTATACGCTATTGGTGTAGATTTTTTTCTGTGGAATGATGAGAGGTTCATTTAGAATGTGGCACTTGCTCTTATAGCATGCTAATTGGTTGGAGAAGACAAAGAGCACATCGAAGCAACAAAGATTACTGGGATACAAAAAATTCCAAAGTGCGCCAAAGGCATTAGAGGTATATCCTCCCTTGCCTTCTTCATCTAAATGCACTTTTGATTTCATGAAATGCTATGTTTTTAGTTTTTTTCTTTGTACTAGCCAGCAAATGAAGAAAGACTGCCAATTTTTTTATTCAATGGTGTTAGGATTGTTTTGCTTCTATGAGATAGATCTATTTATTTCTCATTGAAATTTTTTTCTTTTGCATTGGTGTCATGAACTATCCATCAAATTCTCAAAACTACTAAGGATGTGCTGTTGTTTTGTAATTTGTTAGTCGTTGGCCCACTTCTTGTAGCAACAGCAAGTAACTTCAAATCCTATTTGTAAATTCATTGTCTTAGTCGTGTGTGATAAGAATGATTTTTAGTTTAAAAATTCAATTCAATTCAATGGTTGTGTATTACTCATGTCATCTTACCTTTATGTACTAAAATCTACCACCTTTTATTTTGACTACAGTATTAATAAATGTCAACCATGGATTCCTAGCCATTCATTCTAAATTGATGGCTATAGCCTCTGTTCTACTTCTACTATTGCTATTTGCAAATTGAGCACTTGACTTTCCCCACCCTTATGATACAGATGATGATAATGAAAATTCACTACAAACCATAACAAGGGCATTATAGGAATCAACTTTTGATATACAAACAATGACGTGGGTTGGTTTGCACACTATTCAATTGTAAATATGTTTAGCCTCCTAGAAAATGACCTCAACTATTGGATCAAGCCTAGATTGACAGCATGGTTCTTACAATTTTTGATGGACCAATATGAGGACGAGTAGTGGATCACTATGTTCCATATGACAAAACCAATAGTTTACAACTTGGCCGCACTCTTAAAGCCTTAAGTACAAAAAAAAGACACCAAGTACCGATTGTCTATCTAGTATTTGTTCAAGTTGCTTATAAATTGTTCAAACTTACTCATGGTGCAAGCTTGTTTATTTGTAGCACAATGATGGCCATAGGGAGAAGCACAATGTCCTTGGTGTTGCAAGATGTAGTTGAAGTCATTAACATGTCTTTGATGTTTGAAATTGTGTAGCCCAGTGGAGACAAGTTGCTTGAAACTAAAGCCAGTTTTCAATAACTTAGTAGCTTGCTAAGAGTCCTTGGGACAATAAACAATATGCATGTGTCCATCTATAAACTACAAAATGTCCTAACTAACTATTTCTATTTCAAATCTAGTTGCTATATTTTAAATTGTCAAGTTATAGTTGATAGTAACAACCATTTTTTGGGTTTTTTCCTTAGAATGCTTGGATCTATGAATGATGCACATATGTTACATCATTTGTCTTTGTATCACAAGGGAATGCATAGTACATTGTAGGATTTGGCAACTTCCTTTCACGGGTTCCCCATGTACTTGCTCGTAAATTTGGGATATTCTCAACTGCCTTAGATTATGGTGCTACATAGAGGGCAAAGAAACATGCTTATAGTTGATACTTTGATTAACAAGAAGCTCTACTAAGGTCATTTTAATTGCATAGATATATAGGAAGCATCTACAAGTTCATTAATGAAAACCCCATCATACTACTAAAATCATAAGTCCCTCTGTAATGTCACAAATGCTACCATTTATACTAGGGGCTCATGTTTGCTATGCTAGGCATTCATTGTATCACATATTAGCAAAAATTTGATATATTTAAATAGAATGCATAATAATGATTTCAATAAATCTTTAAAATAATTATTTTTAATATTTTGTAAAAATATTTTCAATCATGCATACATAGAAATCGTATTTTCACACAATGTGATATTATAGAAATAGAGTAGCAGCTTGCAATTACTTTTGTAATATCACTTTCTTCAAAGGGTGAAATTATAGAAATAATATAGTTGTTGCAATTAAGGTGATATTAAAGAGGATCCACAGGATGATATTATAGAGGTAGCAAATCCATTGCTTCTCTTGGCTTTACACTTCTTTGCACTTCTATAATTTTATGCTTTTGTGAGCTTTGAGCTTTCATGATTTCAATTTTTTATTGCTACTACCAAATGATTTTGAGAAATTTATTCAATTGAAGCGATTTTGGATTTCACAACAATTAAGTTGTTCACAAAGTTTTTGAGATTTATAAGGTTTTTTTTTCAATTCTTCAATTTGGGTTGCCATTTTTTGTAACAATGGAGTCAAATTTCTAATGCATTCTAATGTATGTGTATCTTTTACCGTATTCATCATTGCATGTATTTCATTCATCATTCATTAAATTTTCATTGTTTATTTCAGTATATGCTTTTTTATTAAAAAAATTATATGAAAATTTTAGTGATTTTTATCTGAAGATTTATTGAAATTCTTGCTTTGCATTCTATCTAATACATTAAAATTCTTATGAAATTCTAATGGTGAATGTGTAGCATAGCAAGCGCCAACTGCTAGTCATACTACTAAAATCATAAGTCCCTCTGTAATATCACAAATGCTACCATTAATACTAGGGGCTCGCGTTTGCTATGCTATGCATTCATTATATCACATATTAGTAAAAATTTGATATATTTGAATAGAATGCATGATAATGATTTTGATAAGTCTTTAAAATAATTATTTTAAATATTTTGTAAAAATATTTTCAATCATGCATACATAGAAATCATATTTTCACACAATGTGATATTACAAAAATAGAGTAGCAGTTTGCAATCACTTTTGTAATATCACTTTTTACAAAGGGTGATATTATAGAAATAATATATCCATTGCAATTGAGGTGATATTAAAGAAGATCAATATGGTGATATTATAAAGGTAGCAATTCCATTGCTTTTTTTGTCTTTATACTTCTTTTGCATTTCTATGATTTTGTGCTTTTGTGAGCTTTGAGATTCTAATTTCAATTTTCTATTGCTACTACCAAATGAGAAATTTATTAGATTGAACCGATTTTGGATTTCACAATTAAATTGTTTACGAAGCTTTTGAGATTTACAAATTTTTCCTTTAAATTCTTCTATTTGGATTGTCATTGTTTGTAACAATTGAGTCAAATTTTGAATGCATTCTAATGTATGTGTATGTTTTATTGTATTCATCATTGCATGTATTTCATTCATCATTCATTAAATTTCTATTATTTATTTTATTATATGCTTATTCATAAAAAAAAATTATATGAAGATTTTAGTAATTTTTATCTGAAGATTTATTAAAATTCTTGCTTTGCATTCTATCTAATACATAAAAATTCTAATGAAATTCTAATGGTGAATGCATAGCATAGCAAGCGCCAACCACTAGTTAAGAAACAAAACTAAAGCCTATAAAGAATTCAATGTAAAATGTCATTTGACTAATCTTTATAAAATACATTCAATTTTAATTAGATTTTGGCAAAGTAATTGTACCATCATGCTTAAAAGTACAAAATTAGTCATACAATAAGGATCAAAATACAAAATCACATTACAATTGTATTTTACATTTTACAAAATTCTTTGAAAGGCACAATACAATGTCCATAACATGGTTGCCATATATTGTATACTATACAATATGTGTTCCATTTTCTAGGTTGGAACAAATATTGCTCCCCACCCAGTTGTCACCAAAGGGAACCCCCAAACCGCCACTTTTTGCTACTGCGCTATTAGTAGATTTCAATGAAAATAAAAGGGATGTAGGCAGATTTTACATAGGTAGCGCAAGAGTATTGAACAGGCGATGCATTGTTTGGTGGACTCCAGACACATTACTCGTAATCAAAAAGTATGGGCTGCTCACTAAGAGTATGAAGAGCCACATGGTTCATAAAAACAATTTCGTAAGAGTAGAAAATTGGGGTATCCAATAATCAACGCTAAAACATGTCCCCAATAATGTATCGTCTAAGAAAGGTGAGACATCGGAAAGGATACACTTGAAGGAGAAATTACCTGCCACTACCTTGAAAACAAATCGACGCAACACAATACCGTTCCTGTTACTCGTACAGTGCAGTCACGTTAATCTACCAAATGTCGTAATGCATCTTCAATATATTTTCTAAATATTTTCATCAAGGGTTGGTGGATCGGGGTGGCATTCCTGCATACTACAATACAGCAAGCTGAAACTAACAAGGCTGATAATAAGCACACGCTTCAGTCTGTTTTTCTGTCGTTATCAACAGAAGCTGTCGTTCTTTGCTTGGCTCTCGCTGCAGGACCTGAGCCTCTCTCAGATTGTGAAGACATGATAAGAACCTGGTCAAACAAGAAGCAACCACAAATTCGGATATATCAAAATTTAAAAGCATTGAGCATTTTCGTTCAAAAACCGAAACAGCACAACCACAATGGTAAAGAAAAAGGCCTTCGCTTCTCTTGGTATGCATTCAGCTAATTCTTGAGAAGACCAACTGACGAAAGAGAGAACGTGCAGGAAAAATGCAAACTGAGATGAAGTCACGAAACAGATTTCCTCCAAGTTTCAGATGAGAGACCAGATTTAACCAAAGCCATCAGTAGTTACAAACCTGAACACACATCATGACGACCAATAGAACTCCTCCCAGCCAAGCAACTCCTTTCCAAGTGGTTAAAACTGGCCTAAGCAACCACCATGCCGATACCAGCAACAAGATTGCCCAGCTGATCACAATCTGCACATCATCACAAATCTTTGAATTCAGCACATAATGCAAAGAATGTAGCAGCATATGTATGCACTCCCATTACTGGACCTGCACAAGGAAGGAAAATTACAATAGGGTCCGACTCTGGAATTCAACAAAGCATTTCGGGGTCAAATACATATTAATAGACGCAAACTACCCAGATCATGCCCATAGCAGTAAGTTTTTCTCACTTACGATAAGGGGTCCAAGAGGTCGTGCAATTGGAATATACAAATCCTCCCCAAAAGAATTCTCTTTCTCATGCTGGTCCAGTCGATTGTCCTGTCCAGCAAAACAAAATGATTAATTAGCCATCTTGTGTCAGAACAAACACATAACGAGAAAATCTGCGAGTGCCAAAGATTTTTATTAGAACCTTGATTTCAAAAGCATCATGGCACCACTTAGAAATTTCATCGTCTCCCTGTGGAAGTTCAGACATGGGAACCCTCCTCAAATGTACATGCACCTGTCCAAGCAACCAATGGTCGTCATCAGAACCAAAGAAAGGAATCCACAAAAACGATGTTGAAAACGATCTACCAAAAGATCAAACATTCAATGATCGTGGGGTTCATACATACAGAGTTGTACTATACCACAGATGGTTGCCCTCTGAAAAGTCGAATCATGGTAGGATTTGGAAGCTCTTTAGATACAGCAAGGGTTACGTCATAAACTGCTGGTACAAACTCACGCATATTCTTTACAGCTGATACAAATCCCTGCAATCAACAACCGTAATACCAACCAAATGCCAGTGTGAAATTTTTTCTATAAGTGCCACTGCCCCATGATCATTTTCCAGGTCAGAGTATATGTAAAGTCGGGTGTAAAGAAGGCTAGAATTCCTCAAAAAATTAACCATAATTGTTCTGTTCAGGCACCCTCCATTACGAAGCGGTAACATATCACTTAAATTTTATTTTTTCCAGTTTCAGCAAACAGCACCAAGAGACATCACTCAAAGATTATCAAGTCACCTTTGTGCGAGGAACGAGTACATGTCTTGGAACACGTAGCCCTGCACCAGCTGCAAATTTTTGCGCAGCCTCAAGCTTTGCCTGTGTATATCGAGTACCCTCGACAAAGAGAGCCACCCACAAGGTTCTTGGAAATCCCTTGAGACTTGCATAACCATCCTGCAGCCACCGAAATTGAAATCCTTTAAAGAATATAGTTCAAGCCTAATCCTAAACCCTAACAGATTCAGAGTAGTAAATAGACTGAAAAAATTCAAGGGAGGAATTATCCTAACCTTCAAAACCTTTTCGTCCAAGGACCAATTCCTTGCCAAAAACACGTATTCCGAGAACCACATCGACCAGCCAATGACGGGGAGAAACTTTGCCGATTTCTTCATGACAGCTCGAGTTCCACCTATACAACCCACTCGCTACCAACAAAACCGAAACACCGCGTTAGTTCCGCCATAACCTTGACTAATTTCGGCTATATGCTTGTTGCAACCCTAAATTGACAAGCAGCTAGGCTACTTCCTCAAATGTAGCTATTGTCAATGCAAAGCCTCCTCACATTCGGTCGAGCAAATAAAAGGCAAAAAGCTGAATTATACAAAACAGGAAGGGAAATGGTGAAGACAAAACCTGGGCTAGACACCACCCCACGAGCCAATCAATGTCGCTGCGGTGGTTACTTATCACTAACGCATGCTCCTTACCTACGGAATATAACGAAACCAAAAAACCATGTCAACCTCTGTATTAAACCCTAAAGACCAAGAGGTCCAAATTGAGCCTTAAGTTTTCCTTAGCAGTTTTGAGTGCACTTCAGTCGCTTGTTCTTTATGCACTCACCGACACGAGCAATGTCCTTCACTGATAATAAATTTGGCTCGATTTGAATTATACTAATTCACAATTTGGTCTTGGTCCTTGAGGGGTTAACACACAAAAAGCACTACCCCAGGAGACCAATCAATCAACCACAATCACAAAATAACCAAAATTGGAAGACGCACCTAAATGTTCCCATGTCTGCCTGTCTGTGAACACCCGCACCTGTAACAAAAGGCGTTTCAATCAAAATTTGTAACCAGAGACATGCATTAGCTCGTTGACAAGAAAGAAAGCACAAGCCACACTCACCCTCACTCCTGCCCACCAATCCATAAGCCATATAAGCTGCGACCACAAGGCCTCCATCATGATCATATTGACGACCCGGTATGTCTTACGTGAGAACGGCAGTATGAAGAGCACCGAGAGCACCTGCAAGTATCAAACACAATCGCATCAAAACTATCGCGATTCTTCTACAAAAACTCAAAACCATTACAACCAAGGAGTTGTGGAGTAAGGGAAAACACGCACCTGCAAGGCATTGAGGATGAGACCTGAGAAGAAAAACATGAGGCCCAAGGGCAACGCGATGAGCGATCCCCCACCCTCCATAGCTCTCCCTCCCTCTGTCCCTCTGTCCTTCGTCCCAACAAGTCCAGTGTAGGGGAATGATTGATGCACGGGGAAGGTGGAGAACAAAATATCGAGAGTTACATAGGGCCCCGATAATTCATGGAAAAATTCTCCTAAACTTCACACTTCTGACTGCCAAATTCCAACGTTGAAGCTTCATTAGTACCCCCAAAAGAATCGAAGATAATCCAAAGTAGAAGAGAGAAACGGTTGAATACAGGATTGAGTCTGAAGTTCAATAGAAAACAGAGTCCCACAGTAGCAGGTAACCTGTTGATGGAGGCTCACCTAATCAACAAACTCCCAAACTTTTAATTCCCACCACTCACGAATTCTTTACTAGTAGTCTAGGAAGGGATGAGCTGGAAATAAGATAGTGCAACTACATTGTTGTAGAAAATGACCTTCTTTTACATGAACACTCAGGCCAGGGAGTCCTTTGGCAAGGACTATACATCACAATGAAATCAATTGATACCCTACCAACATCAATATCATCCTGTTTGTAGGCGCTCTATGGTCTTTGAAATGCAAAACACCTAATTCATCTCAATAGAAGTAAACCCGGGGGGAAATGATAAACTCTATGTTCACTCCAAATTCGAAATGAACAATAATTTAGGGTTCTAAGGCACGTAAACCACTACGACTAAACACTATATGCTTCGCCGAGCGCATTTTCAACACGAAGATTAGTAGGTCGCAATACCAAAAACACTCCAATTTTCACTCCAAAAGGAAGTTGCCATCCGAAGCTGCTTGCCAAAAAACGAGCATCAATTGTCTAAGCCAATTCGTGCAAAATAAGGAACACAATTAGGGCATAGAAAACTGACACCTCGAGCAAACGGATCAGTCCACTTAATTCTGATAATTATCATCCAACCGCCGTAGCTCCGATGAACACACAAACATTCTTGTCGGCGCCTACATCGTTTTTCACGAAAGATACAATGTTCTCCGCACAGCCCGAAATCTATACCGACTAAACATAAGTGAAGACGAGGTCTTAAATACTCTAACTGCACGGTACTAACTCCACGCTCACACTACCACTACGCGATGATTAGGCGATAATTCCAAAGACTAATCCCATGATTACGAGATGCTTATGAGATGATTGCTTCTAAATGTTACTGGACAAGATACAAAACTCGATAATAACGAGCAAAGGAACCCCGAAGAAAAAACAGAAAACCCCCTTTACGCCGCGATCAATGGAGGAAGAAGGTCAATAGAAAACGATAATTCGTGAGGACCTAAACCGCACTCTGGAACCTGAAGTTTTCAGCAAGGTGCTATGAAAATCCTCCTCACCGAAAAGTGCACCCTGAAGCTCAATGCGCTGCCTGCAGCTCCGCAAACCCAAAGCGACTGAAGCCGAAGAACAACGGCCACGAAACCCTCCGCAAGGAAAGCACCGCAAGCTCGTGAAAGAGGTTGGTGTGTATTAACGCCGAAGTTTACGCTTAAAAGACGGAGCCTAACCTTCAAGATTCTTCATCACTCTGAGGGTGAAAACATCCAAAACCGTCAAAATAAGCAATTCAGCAAACTTGGAGGCCCTTTTTTCAAAGAAAAAACTTTTACACTGTAATATTAGCAATTGAAAAAAATCATGAATTTTTATTTTTTAAAATAGAATTTTTGGATAAGGTAGGCAATAATTATTATGAATTTTCAAAGTAGAAGCTCCTTGGCCCTTGGGCTACAATAGTGAAACCTTCCCAGAAGCTAAAAGCTAGTCATTAGATTGTGCTAGTCATTAGATCGAAATCTAGAGAATCAATAGTTAGCCAATCACAATTAAGTATGGGAACAGTTTAATTGCACTCTGGGGGACACTTTCAATAGAAATCTACTTCACAGGGAAGGGATACATAGATGTTTTGGGGAGTTTTCAACTTAGATGGGGTTTTTTTGTTATTGTTACAGTAGATTTTTAAGTACCTAGAATTTGCCAAACCTTGCAAATAATAATAATAATAATAATAATATATTTAATAATTTTATATGGAAGTGTATAATATATATTTTTTAAATTGGAATTATTGGTTGCCAAAATTAGAGGGGAGGTTCATGGGAAGTAAGGGACTCGAGTTTCCGACATCCAAAAAAATGTTTTTGAAATTGGAGTTGAACTTTTGGATTGTTTTTAGTTCAACAACAAGGCAAAGCTATTATTGAAACATAGTTTCTCTATGCAAATATAAGTGAAAGCATCATGAAACTTAGCATAGGTAATTTTATTCTTGAAAGTTCAAAGATTTGATTTCGAGTTGACACAAGTTCATTCTTATATGTTAACTAGAATTCCTTCAAACCATATAATAGTGAGTAGCATGACCCTACTTGGTAGTAGGTCCAACAAAACATACCTATAAAAATAGAATTTGAAATTTTTTTTAAAAATTTGATAGTAGGAAAAAAAATCTTTTCTATATTTAAGCATTCCCAACTCTGGGTGATGTAATAAGCACATAGTAACATATATATCTGATTTCTACAAAAACATGTAAGTGATTTATAGCAATTGCTATGTAAATAAGAATTATTTTTTAATTTATTGTATGTAATTTGAGTGTTTAACCCTTGAAAGGACATTTGAAGTCATAGAAATGGTGTCCAAACTTAGATTTAAAATCTTTCTTAGATGGGCATCATGTAACTTGTTCAAATGACCAATCAATGATGAATTTCCACCCTCAAGGCTATAGGCAACTTTAAATCCACTATTCAAATTTTTTATCAAATTTTTCAATGCAAAAAATACAAATTCAAATTGTCATTCAAAATCCAAGACTTAGATTAATAAATGCATTTTGTCACAACAAAGAGAATGATACCAAGGAAGTTCACATAAAGTTGAGTATTGGATCAAATTTTTTGAAGATTCTCTAAAAGCCAAGCTAGTTGGATCTATTGTTTGAGGGTTAATGTTTGTACTGAAGTAAAAAGAATTATGCAATTTGTGGGGCATCTTGGTGCATGATCTAGAATAATGAAGTTTAATGTATTTCAACACTTATAATTGGATATATATCTTTATATATATTGTCAATATTTTTATAATACACATGTTTTTAATTTTGATTTAAAACTAAGCGCAACAACTTAGTTGTGACTTATTTTACTACTATTTACCAACTTAAAATTTTGAAAAAATGCCAAGTATCAAATTTACATACACAAACAACTACACTACAAGATGCTTTGTCCCTACATCAATAGAATCATAAAATGGAGAACAACAAGTGGAAAAAAATATCAATCTCTTTTCATTTTTCCTATCTTTGAAGAGGTTCAATTTTCAAGTAAAGACCTACTCAAACTTTCTCACAATTGCCTTTATTGATCTAAAGCCTCTTCTTCTATAATCCAAATTTAACAATCCGAATTCCTTTGGATTTCTTGTGGGATTAAAGTAGAAGTACGTGATTCCATTTATTTCCCTTCATTTCTTTCAATAACTATAGGTGTCTATTAAAGCATCACCAACATGACCTTAAACCGTTTGCTTGAAATGGCTCTTACTTTATAAACAACATTTTTAGAGAATGGTTTTGAGTCTTTCTCAAAGCAATTCAAATGTATATGCACTTACTAAACACTTTGAAGTTTCTTCAAGTCTTAACCTTGAATATTTACAAAAAATACAAAAATTCTTTTAATTAATTAGTTTTTAAAAATCTTAATGATTTCCATTTGTCTGTAGTACAAAAATAACACCCAATTATGATTTTGACTCCACCTATACACAGTAGTTTAAATGAATGGTAATAGATATTTTCACCTTAATCTTTTAAGAATGTTGAGGCCCAAAAGTGGCTTATGAATGACTTTGTAAATCATTGTAGAAATAAAGAATGTACCCATTAGATAGGATTTGAGGCCTTTAGAAGGCCATGAGTTATCATGGCGGGAAACTTGCCGTAGTGCATTGCAACAGTGACAAAGCAATGACAACGCAGCAATTTGACGTGGCCAAGACCCGGCCATGTCATTTTTGGAAAAAAAAATTAAAATTTTTTTCTTCAACTTTTTTTTGCATTCTAAGAACTAATTTTAAAAAATCCCTAATAGCCCCTTGCTATGGGGGGGAACAACGAGGGAACAGGCTTGAAATGGCCCTCCACAAGCCTCAAATTCCATCTAATGTATTGGTCTAAAAATTCATTTTTGAGTGACTACCTTGATGATAGGTCTCATCTTTTCAGAGTTAACCCTAAACCACTGTAAAGGTCAAAAAATAATCAATGGATAACTTTCTACATTGTTAGAAAATTGAAGAATGCACCTATTGGTCCAAAAATTCATTTTTGAGTGACTACCTTGGTAATAGGTCTCGTCCTTTCAGAGTTAACCTTGAACCACTACAAAGGTCAAAAAGTAACCAATGGATGACTTTCTATATTATTGTAAAAATGAAGAATGCACCTATTGGTCCAAAAGTTCATTTTTGAGTGACTACCTTGGTGATAGGTCTCATCTTTTGTAGAGTTAACCTTGAACCACTGCAAAAGGTAAGAAAATCACCAATGGATGACTTTCTATATTATTGTAAAAATGAAGAATGCACCTATTGGTCCAAAAGTTCATTTTTGAGTGACTACCTTGGTGATAGGTCTCATCTTTTTAGAGTTAACCTTGAACCACTGCAAAAGGTAAGAAAATCACCAATGGATGACTTTCTATATTATTGTAAAAATGAAGAATGCACCTATTGGTCCAAAAATCATTTTTGAGTGACTACCTTGGTAATAGGTCTCGTCCTTTTAGAGTTAACCTTGAACCACTACAAAGGTCAAAAAGTAACCAATGGATGACTTTCTATATTATTGTAAAAATGAAGAATGCACCTATTGGTTCAAAAATCATTTTTGAGTGACTACCTTGGTGATAGGTCTCGTCCTTTTAGAGTTAACCTTGAACCACTACAAAGGTCAAAAAGTAACCAATGGATGACTTTCTATATTATTGTAAAAATGAAGAATGCACCTATTGGTTCAAAAATCATTTTTGAGTGACTACCTTGGTGATAGGTCTCGTCTTTTCAAGATTAACCTATAAACAATGTTTTGGGCATTTTTTGGCCGATGAATGACAAAGAATCTCTCCATGCAAAACAAAAATACAAACAGTCATCTTCCAAATTTTGTGTGAAAAGGGGCGATTTTCTACAGTAATTTGACTTCCAATGAATACTTTAGAATTTTCTGAAACCAACTATTCACACAATACCAAAATAGATGATTTTCACAATCACCTATTATTCCATAAACTGGAATTTTTTGGACAAAGTACCTTGGTGGTAGCTCTCGTCGTTTCAAGGTTACAAGGGACTGCTTCCCTTCCACACTACCTTCTCTATCCAGCCCTTGGATGCTAGATTCGCCTGCAGGCAAGTGGCCCAGCTTCTTCCACAAAAAGGAAGATTCTTCGAAAGAGCCCTAGAATGAGATGGAAACGCAAACTCACAAGCCTCCTCTTATCCAGGCCTCCTACTAGCTTACCCTAACTTAGCTTTCTTCCACCCCCGACCTTCCCTTCCCTTCACCCAGTTGCAACATAATATAGTTTGTGAAGGACCCTATACAGCCCAGTACGATAGCGCTTGAGAGAGGGCTCGATTTGATTGTAGAGTTCGTGTTCTGTTTGCTTGTTTCTAAGGCTTCTAGAAGTTACCGTGGAAAGCTGCTCCTGTTGCCAATTTCGTGGTTAAGTTAGTGGAGGTTGGTCTTTTGGTTTTGCTTGAATGTGTGGCATGGACCTTATCAAAGAGAAACTGAGGGAGGGAATCAAGATTCACCGTCTAGGACACGTGTGCCTGTCCATGGAATTCTAGGTCTTGGAGAAACGGGGGACCGGACTTTTGTGGATGGGTAACATCTGTTCTGGATGATGCTTGTTGATCCCCAGCCTCGCTTCTTTCGGTTCAGCGCTCGTTGGAAACAATCGAGCTTCTTCAAAGAGATTCAATCTAGATCCTCGTGGTTTGGGTGGAAGAAGTACCGTCAATGGAATCTTTAGTCTTGTTGGTCGTAGGGTTTGAGTTGTTCTCCGTCTGCTGGAACCAACTTGTATGTTTTGTGAATTTTTTAGATCTAGATTTTCGTAATGTCGAGTTCCGTGTTTGAGGAATGTCAAGTTCGAGTTTGAGGAATTTTGCGTCCTTATGGTGTCCCTATCTCATTGGAGCCCTTTAAATCCACTAAAAAAATGCAGATTTGGACATTGTTGATTGAGTAGATTGGGTATGATGTCCAATAATGCTGTTGAGCATTATGTAGTTCATCTTGCAATCCAACTCCATTAGCACCTTGTCCACCAATTTTTTGTGCAAGACTGTTCCATTTGCAGTAGATGATCCTTAACACGGGTAAGTAATGATCTGAAATCAAAAGCTTGAGTAGTTCCAGGGGTTGAGGTTCACGACGCACAGCAAACAAGCAAAGCAGATTCGGATGCATAAGCAGAGTTGAGGATATGAGTCAAAGGGCTGTGATTAGAAGCAGGTGGACAGTCAAACGTGGATGCAAAGGTAAAACCTAAGAAATCGACAATCGAAGGGACCTTGGAGAGAGAAAGAAAGGAAACCCAATGAGCCTTGAAATAATTATTTTTCGTAATTATCAATCCAAACAAATTGGTACAGTAAGAGTGAACGGGCTTCAGTTATGGCATATGCCTAATCCCAAATGAGTGGGGTTACACAGAAACCCAGTGCCAAAGTTTCTACCACCAGCAACCAGCAGTACCGGTAGCACCAAATATTCTCACAACGGAGTCTACAAGAATTTTTTACTACTAGTAGTGCAAAATATACCCAACCATTCCCACAGGTTCTAGAGTACACAAGTATGAAACCTAACATTGGAATGTGAGGCGTTTCATACTACTTAAAAACAGGGCATCTGCAAGGAAGCTTTGGAGAACGAGTCTAGCACACTACTCCATCATATTGGTGACAAAAAGGGTACTGTAATAGAAAATTGATGGCTTCATCATTTGAGGAACACAAACTCCTCGACAGCCGGAATGTGGCCCAATTTTTGAAGGGTCGCCTTGGAGGGCTCGTCGTCCACCCCGATCGCCATAACAGCATGCTGACGAGGTGACTTCCTGCCCACACTCATGAAGGAGATGTTCACGTTGTCTTCCCCAAGAATCGTCCCCACCTGCCCAATCATGCCGGGTTGATCCACCTGTCGGTACAAGATGATGCTGCCTTCCAGGCTCACATCCACGCCGAAGCTCCCCACTTTGGACAGATAGGGCACGCCGCCCTTCACCTTGCCCTCCAGATGAATGGCTCCGTCTTGCTCCGAGCTTGCGAACTTCGATTTAACGCCTGCAATGGAGACCTGATTGGAACATGAAGAAATCATCAGTTAGCAATGAATGCTTCGCTAACCATCATAGGTGTCTCGAACGCAAACAGAGAAGTAAAAACTTTCATATGACTGTCCATGTAATGCTTAATGTCATCATTCACTGGAAAGCATTCATTCCTCAGTATGATTATCACTGATTGGAAAATTCAACAACCCTATTGACAATCTTAGGGTGCCACTATCCCTGAAATCACAAGTCACTAGACATAAGAAAAATATTTCTTTGGAATGATGAGTCCCAACAAGATTGCTTTTTAAATTATCATCTCAAATTTTCATTCAGTTCCGTAGCTTTCAACATTTCAAACTAACAACAAGAAAACCACCACCGCAAGTGTCCCTACCCTAAATATAAATGTGTAATTTTTGAGTTTGTTTACATGTTATTATTAGTACCTTCTCAAGATGTTCCTCAGTATACTCCCAATTGAAAATTTCTAAAAATTGTATTCAACAATCTTAGTATAGAATGCCACAATTCACTACTCACTAGATATAAGAAACTCGCTCTTTGCAATGATGGCCCCAAACACGCTACTTAGTTCTTTTAACACAAGTCTCATTTTCATTGGTCACCATAACTTTATACATATTCAAACATGTTGAAACCCATTGCTTCATCTGTCCTGGGGATAAAGAGGCAACAAATTCATAACGCTCTCCTGTCACTTTGCCACTCGACCCATCCTCTCAAACTAGAGAGAGCAACAGATCTCCAAGGTGTGACGATCTTCATCTAAGGTACGTACAACCATAATCAACACTGCAGCAACTACATTTTATCAAAAAGCATCACAAAAACCTAAATAATGATTATGCAAGATGTACACAATCAAAACACGAGTCTAGAAGAGCCTACTGTTGGTTTTTGGTGCACTAGAGATGGTACTTTGAAAATCCATAACTTATTCCTACAGTGCCCAAATAATGCATGCTAAAGGGCGTTGTATCCTGTTTCAGTGGCCAATAAGATACAATAAAAATAATTCATGTTATATAATAATAGTAACTATGCTCAGTTGTTGTAATTAGTGACTATAATAGGTGCACACACCTTAGTGTGGAGGAGAGGGTTATGCTCATATGCACAAACAAGAGCAACAAAGAGGAGAACACACTATGTAGTACTGGGAGAGCTTACCGCGATAGACTCCAATGGGACCTCGATAGGACCATCGGTGGGCTGTCTCTCCTCACTGATCTTCAAGCCACGTTGCTTGGCCACGTAGTCGGCATTCACAAGGTTAATGAATGCGCTCGATACTGGCTCGATCAAGCCCTTGGTGATCATGGCTCTCAGTAGCCGAGTGTCCAAGTCGTCATCAGCACGGGCGGATCTGTAGACCACCTTCACGGCCTTCACACCGGCCACACCCGATAGCAATTGCACTGCAAGCCCTCCAAGCCTCTCTGCCAGGGTCACATATGGGGCCAGCTCCGTGATCACCTGTTGAAAAGAACGAAGAGGTTCAGAAAAATCAGATACAGTGATTCTTGCCTCTGGCTCTCCATTGCCAAGTCTCCTAGCAGATGTAAAAAAAATTCAGGCGGTTGACTACGTTACTTGACCCCTGAAGGACCAGGATTGATGCTTTTAAAGCGACCAATTTCGATTGATCATGTTGAGAAAATTCTAACTACGATGGTGGCCTAATTTTGAATCACCAGAATCAGTGACGGACATCGCATGTGTTGGTCAATCAATCAATCAATCAATCAAATTGGACGATAGAACGCTTCCTCATGACCTAATTTAAAACTGCTACAGAAGACAAGAGGTTCAATTTGGTCATTCGGTTCTTTAGGGGTTTAAACAGAGCTAGGGACAGATGCAAGATTATTAGGTCTCACACAACTAACTGCGCTCAAAAGCATAAATTGAAAAATTTCACAGATCCAAGACTGGGAATGGCAGAGGGTTGACCTCTGCAGGAACCATAGGCGCGTTGACTGCTGTCGCTGAAAGCTCTCCAGCCAAAGCACCCGCCACAGCCTCAGCAATTTCCACAGCGACCCCATCCTGCAAGAAGTTTGCCAAGTCAATACATCAACTGATTATTGCAAGTCTCATCTTCTCGAAGAAAAAACCGATCCACAAGTGCAATTCTACTAACAAAACTGCAAGTGACATCTGACTGTAATCATAAAAATAAAGCCATTCTATCAACTGCAAACTGCATAAACCCAGTCTTCGGATCATCACGGGTTACCTGAGCTTCCTTGGTGCTCGCACCAAGATGAGGAGTTACGATCACATTCTCATGATTCACAAGGGCATCGCCTTCCACCGGTGGCTCCACAGTAAACACATCCAAGGCAGCCTGTACCACAACACACCTAACACCCGCATCTCAGCACAGTCCTGCACGATGAAATTCAGAAAACAAGGTAAACAAAAAAATGTCTCACGACCATTACCGCCTAACCTAACCACGACCTGCAAACATGCATGTCTCCTTTTCTCAAAACCTGTTCAATTCTCATCAAAATGAATTGGGCTAACCTGCGCCACGATGCCCGAATCCAGAGCGCGCACGAGTGCCGGCTCGTCGATCACGCCTCCTCTTGCCACATTGATGATGCGCACGCCCTTCTTGCACTTGCCGAAGCTCTCGTCGTTGAAGATCTTGTCGGTGGTGGGCGTGAGCGGCATGTGCAGGGAGATGAAGTCTGCGCGGGACAGTGCTTCCTCGAAGCTCACCAACTCCACGCCCAAGGCCTTGGCACGCTCCGCCGAGGCGTAAGGGTCATGCGCAATGACGTGCATTCCGAGGCCCTTGGCGCGACGAGCCACCTCCGAACCCACCTTGCCAAACCCCATCACGGCCAAAGTCTTCTCCACCAGAGACACGCCCACCCACTTGTTGCGCTGCCACTGGCCGGCCTTCATGGACGCACTCGCCTGGGCCACGTTGCGAGCCATGGCAGTGAGCAGCGAAATGCCGTGCTCGGCGGCGGCCACGGTGTTGGCCGTCGGGGCATTCACTACCAAGCAACCCACCTCCGTCGCGGCTTGGAGGTCCACATTGTCAATGCCAACGCCAGCTCGACCCACAACCTGCAAAAAATGGTCAACAAATCCTATGCACCGCCTGTCAATCGCAGTCTCAGGCATACACATGTCCAAACCATGACAATGAAATGTGCCGAAAGCTCGGTAGCAAAAGAACTCCACAAAGCATACCAATCGCAGTAACACATACACTTGTCCGAACCATAACTATGCAATGTGCGAAGCTCGTAAGCAAAAGAATTCCACAGACCATGTCAACCCCGGAACCAAAACGAAACGACCATGCTATGAAATCCCCCGAAGCTCGGAATGCATCAATGGAGCCCATACTCTTTGCGATCCACATGCCCAAAAATCTCACTAAAGACTCTGTGACTGGATCATTAGCCATGCGCCTCCGAAGAGGACCAATGTAGTGACAAACCCACGTATGTCTAGAATTAAAAACCCGGTTATGGAATCACGTTATACTGAACGGCGCGTCCACTCCGCCATGTGCTCAGGATTTACAAAACTGGAGGTCATGAGCAGTAGAAATTCTTTCCTACCTTGAGGCGACCTTTGGAGGCCTCGAAAACCTCTCTGGTGACCTTGGTGCCACTCCGCACAATCAACGCATCGCACTCCGAAATCTTGGCGCACAGATCCTCCTGCGACAAATTGTACGAGCAATCCACGATCGCCACTTTCTGCAGAAGATCAATCCCCGCGTCGCCCAATTTCTCCGCCACCAACACAGTCGGCTTTTCAATTCCTTTCTCGCTCTCACTCGTCTTCGGAGTACTACTCACCGCGGAATTCACCGCCACCACCTTCACCACAGCACCAGCGCTCCGCCTCGCAACCCCCAAATTCAACCCGAAATTCGCACGACCACCACGTAAACAACAAGAATCCCGTCGAAGCACAACGCACGAGGACAATTGGCGCCCCTGCTGAGGTGCTCCCGCTTGAGGCGTGACGGGAGACACGACGCCCCTGACCACGGCCATAGTCGCCATGACCAGAAAGCTGCGAAATTGGAAATGGCCGCAAGTCAAAAATGGCGGGCCTGCTATCGAATTGCAACCAGCAGGCGACACTGAGCAAGCTCGTGTGCGAGAATGCGGAAGAATTGGGCTTGGAATTGGGGATGCACGTAGACTACCTTGAGAATAGGGAGATGTGAGAAAGAGAATGCGAGTTGAAGCTTGGCTGGCTGGCCTGCTGCAGGGAGACAGGCTACAGGCAAGTGGGAGGAGGATTGGGTTTGGGGCATAAACCCTGGTGCCTATCAAATGCTAAACCCCGTGTGCTCTTCAGTTGGCTTCTGCTTGATTCTTTCATTGTTGGTCTTCGGCGTTGTTCCCAAGGTCGCAAGGTTGCTACTTCGACTGCTTTCGAAAGGGTGCCGCTCAGTTTTGTCCGGTGGAATCTTAGCAATTCCTGCCCTTTCCCTTCGGTGGGAGTTGTCAGACGAAGGGCCTCCTTGCAGGGATCGGTCACTCGGGGAAATTTCACTGTGGATGCTACAGGGAAAAATAGCGATTGCATTTTCATGTGAACCCGGTTGGGGGAGGGATGAGGGTTTTTTATTTGAGCAATTTTTTTGCTGAAAACTGCAATGGTTTTCTTTTGGTTGGGAATCTTGGGCAAAGTATTCTTGCTTTCCAGTGAATGAAATCGCCAATTTGCTACCAAATTTGGGACAATATTGTTCTACTCTACATGAATGTACATTATTTTGGATGAATAAATGAAATTTCATGCATATATTGTAAGATTCATCGACTTCCATGGATGTAAAAAGAATCATCTTTCTGGTGACTATCGCTTTCTACACTACCTATACTAAATGAAATTTAAAAAAAACTAGGAGGGATACAATAAGAAATTCACATGGATCACCCCCTTAAGTCTGTGTAATTTCTATAGTAACTTTGGTCTCCTATAAAGGCAAGATAGAAATCTACTCATAACATTCCAAATAAGTTGGGGGAATTAGGGTTCTCTACCATGAATCCTCAACTCCGAAGCAAAAGCTATCTTTAGTAGAATAATCAAGTTAGTTGCATCCATTTCCATAGACAGAACATGCCAAATGTCAATGAAAGCATGAAAATTTACTTGTTCATCCAAAAATGTGATCATTCATCTATAAAGAGCAATATTTTCTTTAAGATTTAATAAAAGTTGAATAATTTCATTCATTGGGAAAAAGAGGATATATCTTCTCAAAAGGAGATATATTCTCTCATCAAAAATTATCTTAGTTTTTAGCAAAATTTGCTTAAAAAATCTCCTAATGAGATTGTTCATTTTCAAGTGTTAAAGGCTCATTTATATAGCATCAAGGCAAGTTTCCATGTGCTAGTGAAGTCTACAAAGGTTCAATATGATTACTAGAGTAGGTAATGCCTTTGACTACATGAATGATAAAAACAATCATCATTCAATTCTATGTGAGTAGGGAAGAAACAAATGAAAGAACATGGTTGCCTTGTTGTCAAAGTAAACTCAAGGTTGTTGATTCCCACAATGACTACACGATGTATTAAAGAATTGACTCAAACTAGTTTGGGTTTGGTCTGTAATACTATCAATTCTTTAAATGAACCCCACAAACAAAGTTTTTTTTAATTCAAAATGGTTGCATGAAATACTTTTAGAAAGCTCTTGGCAATACCTTTCTAATAAAATATATTGAGTCCAATTTGAAGTTGAACTATGGTTTTTTAGTAATTTCTATAGTACATTACAAAATAGAAGCGACCCTCTATATTAGATTGAAGTCAATTATCAAATTTGACCAACTTTAGAGTCATCAATAATTCTTTGATTCATATGCTCTTTTTGGCTTGAATTATACCAACCAAGTTTATCAATTCCTCTTTGATCAATTTTTTTAGGCTTGAATTATGCCAATCAAATTTATTGATTCTTCTTTGATTGATTTCAATAAACACTACAAAAAATTCATGTTTTGTGTGATGTTTTATAATTTTTGTAGACAAATTTTAGGTGATGTTGAATAAAACAACTTGTATTTTTATATCAATAATAACATCCAATATAGCCTTATATAGCCTCATATAGAAATAGTTGGGGAATGCTTTGTCTTCAAGTGAATTTGTTTGGTTAGGTAAATGTATGGAAGTATGACTAAATATGTGGTTGTTGAAAATTTCTAAAAAAAACTTATTTCTAATACAATGATGAGAATTTTTCTCAAAATCTTTCATATTCATTGCACAAAATATATCAAAATCCTTCTAACTTCATGGTTTATGGTTGAATATCTACAAATTAATCCTCAAATGACAATTGCCCATTAAAAGGACAATTGTCTATTAAACAAACAATTGAAAATCCAGGTAGGTTCCTATCACGGTTGTCATATCGGAGAGAATCTTACTGTTCACGGACGAATCGGGCAAATCAGGGTTGACTGGCTGCAAACTTTGGAGGCCAATAACTTTTGGAAAAATTATCCAAATTGAACATATGAGATGTTTTTTGACATCTACAATTTTTCGGCATCTACAGAAATTGCAGATGCCGAAAAACATCTCATATGCTCAATTTGGATAATTTTTCCAAAAGTTATTGGCCTCCAAAGTTTGCATCCAGTCAACCCTGATTCGTCCGATTCGTCTGTGAACAATAAGATTCTCTCCGATATGACAACCGTGGTTCCTATGAGTCAATTTTGGTCGGATGATTATAGAATTTTGACACATGGTATGAACATGTATCCCCTTAGTGGAAATATCATCTTTTTTTTCTACAAGCTTTATAATTGTGAATTTTATTGAGAAATATATTTCCATCGTATTCAAGATTATCTTATAATTCACCCCTTTTGAGGTTTGTGGATAAATTGCTATTCAAGAATATAAAAAGGCGGTCTAATACCTATTTAGAACATTATTTGTTACCCCCTCTAAGACTAGATGTTCAAATTTCAAATAACAGATGAACACAAATACATACAAACATACAAAATACCTCTATTCATCCATAATTTTATGACAATTGTATGATATAGATTTTGAAGACTTTGATTTGCACATATTCTATTTAATTCAAAAGGTATTAGTAGGCCTAGATTCAAAAAATAACTTTTTAGTTCCAAAAATGACCCTTAAAAAATGACTTGAATATAAAAGTAATATACAAATCTTTAAAAATTATTATGATTAGAATATAACATTTTGAACTTAAAGCTTCAAATTTATTTGAAAAATATTAATTAGTATAGTAGTTGATCTAACCACATAGACTATTATTTGAAAATAATTCTTCAATTATTTTTCAAAGTTGAATTTTATACTACACCTTCACAATTTGGAAAATTTAGACTACCCCTAGTCTATAAGGAATTAAAGCCACTTGTATTTTTTTACTAAAACAAGGTCAACATACCTATTTTGAATGAATTTAATCTTTAAATGCTATACCAAACCATTTCTTTGTTGATTTTTGTAGTATATTTTAGAAAACTAGTGATGTTTAACTTCTAAAATGCCCAAGGAACCATATTTTGATATCAACTAAACTTTGAAGGTATATGAAATCATATCAAAGGAATATTTTTAAATATTTTTTTTTAAGTTGAATACCCTTGAAATCTATTTTAAGCATCAAAATACAATTTTGAAAAAATTACTTATGATTTTTCTATTGAAGATTGTGTACAAGGGTATCCATGATTCAATTTTAGTGTTAAAGGCTCTTGAAAATGATCCTCAAATACACTAGCTAAATTGAAAGAAAAATTGCATTGAAAATTTATTTTAAGAAAATTGTAGAATAGATTTTTAAGAAGATGTAAATCAATTATGGTTTAGCATTTCATTTCATTTTTTTTATGACCTAAATTTTTAATTTGATATATAAAAAGAAGATTGAAAGACTTCAAACCACTTTTGTAGTCTTATGAAACATTATAATCTTTCAATCCTTAGGTGATATTATTATGTTTTATTCTCCTATGCAATTCATAACGTGCCTAGTTTGAATTCATACAATTACATTTTTTTCAAATTGATAAAACTTATCAAAACTTGGACTTTTTGTTAAGTTTTGATTAATTCCAAGAAGGTACCTTGGGCATTTTAGAGGTTAATCCTCAAAGGTTTGACTAGGATTATATATATTTTTGCATGCATTTTACTCTTAGAAAATGAAGTATGTACTAAAATATAGCAAGACATACCCCATTGGATAGAAAATTCAACAACTAACACCTTTTATTTTGACATCAGTTTTATATATCTAAACCTATTTATGTTCAAATATGTAAATGTAGAATATGTAACCACCTTGCAACTTCTCATACATGTACAAGGTGCAATAATGATCTATGTTGAAGGTGGCATGTGTTGTTGGATCTAGCTCAACATCAATAAAAACCTTTACAATTGTTGTCAATGTCAATTCATGCACCTTGTAAGATAACTACACCTAATTTTGACCACTTTCTAAAACCCACACTCTAGATTCTTACCTAAAATGTACTCCTACTATTTATGAGTCTATGGTCAATTTTAGAAACATCTATTTTCAGCACTTTGAAAATTTATAGTTTATTCATACAATGTTCATTAAATGCATTCTAAAAGAATCTAAAATCCCCTTTTGACTACCAACAAGATCCTTCAAAACGTTTTTCGATACAATAATGAAAACCTTGCTAGATTGTTTATTTGTGTGATTTTAGGTGTAGTTACCTTCTATCAAATACACAAGAAACACCATGTTGCAACCCAAATTGGGCTTCTCATAACTTACCTTCAAGGCTTATAAGAATACCTTCAATGTTTGTGACGTTTCAATAAGCTTAACTTAATCATTGTAGTCCTGGACTTTAGAGTAAGTGAATCACTTGATAGGACTTGAATTGTTTATCATACCTGCAATATTGTCTAAGCTACCTTAACCCCTAAGCACTCCAACATCCAATTTTTGGACAATGAATAGAGTTGAGTGCTTACTATGGACAAAGATTGAAGAAATTTCAGTCATCCATTTTTGGGAAGAGTTATAGTTTCCTTGAATTTCATTGCTCATTCCGACAATTAGCAAGCTAAACTTACAGATCCTATGCTCATTTCTTGCAACCAGAAGAAGTATTTTGCAACAGTGCGAGCTCTTGAAAGTAAATGCACTTTGATGACCACTTTCCAATTCTCCAATGAGACCCGATGTTCCAAGGTTGATTAAGTTAGCTATCCACACACTTCAAGCTCGAAAGGATTTCACAATCATCAAATGAACTTGAATCTTGTTCATGAATAAGGTAAAACAACCCATTGTGGTCAAAATTACAAGTTTGGCCTCATCCCGTTGCGGAAATTTTTCAATTTTTTCCCCACATAAAGATAAGTGTGAGAAACAATGTCTTATGAGAGCAATTGAAATTATATTTTTCTCACAAAGTATGAGTTTGTTATGAATTTTTGAAATTTTCAACGCATCAATAGCCCAATAGAACTATGTTTAGAATGAACTATGTTTAGAATGACAAAAATAATCAAGTGACCATAATAGGGTGACTTACCTTACTTAAAACATAATCGTGAACTAAATGAAATCATTTGTATCCAAAACTCCAAATCCACTCTTTCCAATTTTGTTCTAGCCAAATGAATACTATGAGGTCATTCAAAATAAGATTCAACCAAATGAATGTAAAATGATGGTTAATCATCTCAAATTGAACCAAAATGCTTGAGAGTCAGCCCAAGCAAGAAGACCATCATATTTTGGGTCATGTAAGGAGTAAGCTATGACTCATTATGAGAAGAATATATTTTGGTATAAGCTTAGAGCTTCTTCCAACTAACAAACAAAATGTGACATAATTTTCTACATCAAAATTGGCATTATGAGTACTATAATAAGACAAGGATAATAAAATGCCACCCATTGAACCATACAAGGAGGTGAGTCATTTTAGAACCTCCTATCTTACTGTAAGTTTCAATGCATTGAGTGCGATGAAACGACTTGGGTTAGATGTAAATTCCACTTGTCTTTCAAGGAAAATTTACTGAAAAATATTTCAAAATGTTTCCCCTCCCCAAAATTCAGTTCCGGCCCTTAGCTGGTCCATTTATGGACCTCCTACCTTGCTCCTTCACGAAAATTAGTGAAAATCCTTCATCATACATTGCAAGTCACCCACACAAGAGGAGAAGAAAAACATGAATGAAGAGTCCGTTGTGGACGATTCTACTAACAGTGTCACATGAAAATAACCAAATAATAACCATTTCTCGAAGCTGGCTTGTCTAACCATTGCCTCAAAACACAAAACTGTAATTGATCAAGCACAATTACAATAGAGTCCCCTGTCTAACTTCATCCCAATATCCAAAAGAGTCCAAACAACAATCTAAAAAAAATTCTCAACATTGATAAATTCAATCACGGACAATTTCCATTGCCCCTCCTACCTTAGTCTGTTTTTGAATGACACCTGCTTGACACAATTAAGTTACTGCAAAGGATAACTCTCTAATAGTCTAATTTGCTCCAAACTCATAATGATCCTCAGGCCTCATAAATATGATTCTCATGTCCTACACTCCTACTCCTCCGTCTGCACCTGCAATTGACAGGTTCATCGATCAAAGATGCTCATTCTCCGAACAAAATGCTTGAAGTCTAGAAGACTTGAAGACTTGAAGATTCAAGGCCTAGAGCGTGTGTAGGCTTGAAAACATGGGGGGTTGAAGACTTGAAGGCTTGAATGGCGGCATCGATGATGAGATTCAAAACTTGGGGAGTTCTTCGATCCCGTATCCCGGCTGATCTTCGATCGATTCAGGGGAAGATGATTTGGGATCTGTTGCTGTTGTGCAAGGGATTCGGGCCTGTGGGCACCATGCGATCAGACTGGAAGCTGGCTAACACGGATCTTCTGGAAATTCTCACCCGTTGTTGTTGGTCTGGGCGATCAATGAGTTTCCGCGACCATTGTTGTCTTCGGCTTGTGCCCCGGCGGCTCAGAATGTCCCAACTCCATGTTGCAGTGGAGCTGCTGGATTTCGATCCAGCTTCATCCCTTGCCTGAAATTTCAGCTGAAGAATCATTTATTAGTTAGCTTTTAGATCAATCCTTTTATCAATATCACTATGATAGTTTTACTTTGACTTCTGCAAATGCTGAATGACTTCAGTTATTACTTCTCGATCTTGTGTTAAGGTATGCGCACGATCGAGTTATTGTTGTTACTTGTTGCAATTAATGAAGTGACAACGGACTTCAATGACAGGAATTTGGATGAAGGAATAACTTGAGTTTCGTAGTAAAGAGAAAGAGAAAGTATGCCGAAGTAGAGTAGAGAATTCTGACTCAAAAATGGAGAGATGTTCAACTTGCAATAATGTTCATCTGAGGGAAGGGAAGGGAGAAGGGTAGGACTAAGAATTGAAAATAGGATCACTGTACTGTATCCATAAATAAAGCGCAACACTTGTTGGTTGGAAAGAATACAATGAGCTACCACACACCAAACGGTGGATTCATAGAATGACACATTTTCAATGACTTCTCCCAATGACCTTCTACGGACAGTTTATCATGAGTTCTTTCACGATTCAAAACTCACACGCTCACTTTAGGTGTTGATCTTTAGGCAGAGTTGGTAAAATGGTGACATACAACGATATTCTAGTTCGAGATTAGTAACGACTCCCCCCCAAATGATTATCACTGATTGATTTCGCTAATATAAGTGATTTCAAGCATCAACTTGAAATCAGTCTCTTTCTGAGGTTTCCGACGGGCCATTTTCACAGAATTTCGAACCATGAGATTTAAGCAAATTGAAGTACCTTGGCGGTGAGGGGATAGTTCCGTGGTGGAACGGCAGCAGCCTGTGCAACAATCTCCAAATCTGTTCGTGCCTGCTTCTCGACTGCTTCTGCAAATCCCAACCCAGCTCCAAATTACTCTCAGAACTAAACCCTGACTGGTCCATTCAATACAATTCATACACACAAGTCCAAAACAAAACGGACGAGGTGCTGATGACATAGACGGTGAGAATATGCATTGTAAGCCAAAACACACAGAATTTGATTCAGGGAACACAATCATCCGCATTTCGTCTGAAGGTTAAAGGGAGTCACCTGGAATTGCGAGTTGGAACAGAGGCTGACTGAAGGTGAAGAGCGCCACGATTGTCACTACCAACAACATCGTAAAGCCCCAGCTGACCGCCATCTCTCAATCGCAACTCTGCTATCAGTATCAGTTTCTTCACCGAAGTCGTGACTGAGTGGCTAACCTCACAAATCCCAACTGAAGTTGCAAATCACCAGCTCCAGCTCTTCCTGAATTCCGTTCACAGAATGATCTATCCTTGTGATGGAGATTACGAAAAACAGATCTAGTGTGTGCAAATGATGGAGCTCACGAATAAATATATATACCTGATGATTTAGTCTGTGGCGTCAGTCGGCATCCTCCCCTGGCTGGAGGAGCTATGCCAAATTGCAAGCTTGAATGGAATTTTTAATTATTTAAAATTCTGAGGTGTACTACCACTCGTCCTGACAAGTGTAGATCCCACAGGGACGGGATCCCGTTGTCTTCTAGAGAAGGCTAACTGATGTGTCCTCGGTGTCCTCTCCCCTTCACTTGCTTGCCACAGGGATATATGATAGGCAACTGAGATGGATCATGGCGATGCGTGAAAAAGGCCAAAATTAATGTATAAGGGGGAGAACACAATGTGGGAAATAGGGAGCCATGTGGAACGATGTGGGAACTTTAAGAAAACTGATAGAAAATGTAAAAACACATATATGAGAGGTGATGGTGCAAACATTGTGGTAGTTGCAAGTGTTGCATCAGCAAATGTGGGGAGTGTGATGGGGCATCTAACAGGGGGGGCAGGGCAGGGCAGGGCACAGCACTACTCCCTACAATGCTATTGCTCGTCACGAACAACATCAAGTTCTTAGGGAAAAAAAGACAATTTTTTCTTATAATAATAAACACAAAAAGATGAGCACCCCTGCAGTTGCAGCATTGTTGCTTCAGTTGTGTAAGTGATTGTACTCAGTCTAGAGCTTTAGTACAATATTATGGTACTTAATTGCCAAGTTTTTAAAGTTTTGGAACGAGGCACCCATATCAACTACTTCTGTTGCAAGCTCAGCTATAATTTTGTGTTGCATCTTGTAGATTTTGCAGGATTTTGTGAAGGGTTTAGTAATGTACTGATCAGTGTAGGGGTGAGTACAATCAGTGCAAATGTGGGTACCTTGATCAGGCTCTTGTATGTATCCGATTTCATTTAGAAGGTGGGACTGAGGTTCAGTGGAAACTCAGGTATGTGCTTTGGCCAGCAGTTGCCAACAATTGGTTGCAGTCTATTTTCTTTCCATCCTCCTTCACAAGATGTACTGTACAGTCAAAGTTTGAAAAATGATCACCTTATACATGGATGGCCTCATCATACTTCCACATCATATAAAACTGAGTTTGATTTGGATATGGTGGCTGCAACAAGATCTAGACTCAATCCTTACATAATTCTTGGTGTGAGAAAATTCTAATGTTGGTAACCTCCAAAGGTACAGACTGGTTCACAATCTTTACACAAAAAACAAACAGATTTGAAAAAAATTAAAAAAAAACATCTGAACCTTGGCAGGGCATCTTGGTTGAGAATCTTGCAGTTCCATATGTACAAACATGGTAGCCATGGTAGAAATTACAGCTTGATGAATGAGATTGCAAAACTTTCAGTAATATAATTGCACCTCTTTGGGCATCTTGATCTATTGTGGTACTCCCCCCCCCAAATATTTGGTTGCATTTTTCTATTGCTATTCAGAATTCGGCATCATCTCCAACCTGACAGCTTACCAGCACGATGTAGAAAGCTTGGCAATCAACCAAAAGCGGGACTCCTGAAGCCTACCATGAAAAAGTTGAGAGCCATGATAACAGCTTTGATGTGCTGTGTTTCACTTGTCGTCAGGAGTCAGGAATACAACAGGACTAAAGACAGGGTTAGTTTTGCAACAGCTTCTTGGGCTCTTAACCCTTAAAGTGGGCACGCTGAAAAACACCACTTTTTTTGCTACTCTGCCTAGTTGTTATTATTATTATTAGACTGGTCAAATTTTCATATCTCCCTGTGGATGAGTGAAAGGAGGTTTCAACGCACCAAAAAACCCAACATTTGGATATTCCATACAAAAGTTATAGAGGATCAAAGTTTTTTTGAGTAGATGTTTTGAAATCATTTCTTCAATATACATACATATTGATTTTGGAGATGTACATAGAGTGATGATGGTGGTTTTGGGTTAGTGACACATATGGAAGTATCCACTTTGAACCTGTCACAACTTACTATATTGTAAAATCTTTCTATTTTGATGGTTAAATGAACTAAATTATTATATATTATTAAGGAACACATATTCCTTTCGTTATGCTTTAATGTTGTCAATGAATGTAATTGAATCTATTTCTTGGAAACAAGCTCCCTTATGCATCAAATTTTTTTGTACTTAGCCCACTAACACTTGAATTTTATTTCAATTTTTGCAGATTCTTGTTTTATGAATTTGTTACAAAATCAAAATTTTATCTCAATTTCATGACATTGGTCAAAATAGAATGTTATTATATAGAGCTTCAAGTATTACTTTAGATGAATAAGGAGTTATGAAGACAATACATTGCTTGTAGAAGTGTACTCATCTTCCAAAATATGAACTTTAGACCACTCAGACACATGTTAATTCTAAACCTGATTTTTTTCAACATGTAAGTCATCAAATTGGAGCTTTTCTTGCACAGTCTGAATCACGTAAACGTTGTCAGGCAAATTTTTGTGCCAATCATGGTTGTCTATCGATGAAATCTAATCTTTTTAGTCACAAACTTTTGCACATTGGATCCAAATGCTACGTTCTTTGGTGCATTTGCCCCCCCCCCCCCCCCCCCTTTGCCCTTGCCTACAAGAAAAACCAATGAAAACTTGACCGGTCTAACAATACTAACTAGCCACAATAGCTAAAAATAAAAGTGGCATTTTGGGGGGTACCCACCTCCCCGCTTCCTGTAACTTAGAAGCACAAATTCAGCTGTTGGTCCGGACCAGGGCTCTTTTTTTTGACAAAATTTTGCTAGACTGTCAGAAATCTGACCTCTCTGGCTTCGTCCCTCCAAAAACTGGCCTCTCTAGTGAAGACAACAAGGGGACACTGGGAAAAAAAAAAAAAACTAATCCAGACTCCTCCATCCAACGTATCTAGCCCCACCCCCACCCCCTTCTTTTTGTATTACCAAACCATGATTTCCCAGATTATATTATGTGTACTTAAGCATGTGGAAACATACTTAACAGAAGATTTAGCCTTTGTAAGTGAAGTTAGTGTCCTGTTGAAGCAAGCCACTATCTTAACCTACGGCCGCCTCGAAGTGCCTCAAAATGTGGCGGTTGTTTGGGGTCCTCTATAAACATATAAATATATATATTTTTTGCTTTATTTGGGGGTGGATTTGGGGGTGGTACTTGCCTGATGAGTTGTTGGGTTTTTCCCCCCTTCCCAAACTCCCAAAGGCGGCGGTTGGTCGGTCGGTCGGTCGGTCGGTCGAGAGCTGTAGGTCTAACTTAGGTGCGTCAAGAATCAATCCAACTGTGGTACTTGCACAGGCATTCCACAAACCGAAAACTGCGAAATTGGATCAATTCCTTTGCCTTCACTTCTACTTCAGCTCTCCGTTCTACACTGGCTGGCTGGCTGGCTGGCTGGCTGGCTGCACTTGTGTGGGCTGACAACCCAAGGCCTAACTTAGATCTTTTCTCTTGCCCAGATTATTGCTTCAACTGTAAACTTCACTTAAGTTACCACAAAGCTATTCGCAACATCCGCTGCAGCTCCAATGTGTCCGTTCCAGACAGGAGGAACCAAGCACCAAGAAAAACACTGACTGGGGGGGGGGAGGCCAGCTACTACTGGTAACTTAGAAACTGGTAACTTAGAAATTACTTGCCTTCGGAACTCACCAAGATGATGGCCGGGCTCAGTCAAATAGTAACTCAGTCAAATATGGGGTATGGCAACCCTACAGTTCCTTGGGGGCAAAATTTAGAGAATACTACTCCTCAACAGTGTTTTTTTTGGAACAGTACAGGCTTGCATGTCCTCACACTAGTGGCGCATTTATGGAGGGATTAGTTCAGATAGGCTAAAATCGTCTGACAGCAACAACAAATCGCCAGAAAAAAACAAAAAAACTGCTCCTCAAGTTGCCCCCCCCCCCCCCCAATTAGTAAAGTGGAAGTACCTATTCTTGATAACTTAAGCATTATAGCTTGTATGAGAAGGGAAATTCATTGAGAAACTAAGTTCAATTTTTGTAAACATAAGGATGAGGAAGAATGCAAAAAATAAATAAATAAATAATTTAAAATTAATTCCTCCAAAATGAATGTTTTATTCAATATAAATGTAGATTTTTCATTTGGATCCATTTCATTCTCATAGACTCATTCATTGTGGTTAGCTTTGGCACTTCTCCCCAAGCAAGGAGCTAGGGAAGAGAAATGAGTCGACAAGAGGGTGCAAACAAAAGATCTTTCTCAATGAATAGTGCATTTGAATATTGTTTACAATAGGTCAACCTCAAAAGCCATGATAGGGGGCTGCTTGAAATACATACTTCTACCACACTCCGTTTGTCTCAAAATAAAGCCCAGATTTTTTAAATCTATCTATCTCAAATTAAACTCAATGTTTTAGTTGTTCAAAAAAATCACTAGATTGATAGAACTTCAATCACTAGGCTTATTGCGCTTGAATTGCACAACTCAATTGCCATTGATTCCATAGTTTGGTTGAACTTGAATTCCATACTCTAATCACATCGTATTCTTCTGCATTGACCTTGTTGTGTTCTTTTGCATCTTAGCCTTGAAGAATTTGAAACTCACTACTGTGGAATTGAGAGGATCTTGTTGAAGATAAATACATGGGAGTTGGAAGCATGAAGGCAAAAAAAACATTGCACCAATGTCAATTGAAAAAAACAAAGAAATAATCAATTTTGAAGCATTTTTTGAAAATGGTCTCCTTGACTTTTGGATTCAAAACTTTTAGGCATATTGGGGTTCACTAATATCTACAAGGTCTATGCATTCCCTTCCAAATAGGATCACCTTCTACGTTAATCCAACGTTTTTTAGGAAAACCTGGATTTATTTTGAGACAAAGGGAGTACCTTCTACTAATGAGTCTTAAAATCAAGATTTGTTTACTTTTTAAAAATTAATTTGTAACCATAGGATATTACTCTTGACTGGTACAAGGGGCTTTTCCTAAAAAAAATTTGGAAGTAAAAAAATAATGTACAATGCATAAGATTCGACCAAGCATAAAGCAACATAATGTTTTTTTTCAAGGTTGCTTAAGTTTCTAACACAATGTAGCTTTGTCAAACTTTTGAGAACCATAATTCAAATTATACTATATAAAAAGACCAAAAGACTTTAAATTTGAGTAGAGACTTAGAATATTAAGAACTAAACAAATTTTCAAAGAAAAATAATGGTTTGCTATACTTCCTTGAATTAGAGGTCAAAAAAAAATACTATATTACCAACTACTAGATTTTTGTGAAAATTAGATTTCCTAGAAGGTCATTTGATTTTCTAGTCTAAAAAAATGAAAGGAAAAACAAAATGTAATCACTTCACTTTGGATGCCCAAAACACCCAAAAAAACATTTCAGATTTAAAAGAATCTTAGGGGTTAAATCTAGACTCCAATTTCAAACAAATGTAACCCTTAAGTGATCAAACTCAAAAATAATATAATCAAGTATTAAAAAATATATATATATATTTCCTTCAAAATATTGGTGTACATTCATTATCGTCCCTTTGTTCACTACATATATTTAGACTTATCATGTTCACAATTTTTTTTATTGCAATAGAACAACAAATTAGAGAGATTTTCATGCATTTTGGTCAACTCAATTTTCATTTTTAAAAAAACCATTATAAGTGGGGAAAGCAAAAACATTTATATCCACAAAGCTCTTGCAAAATTGCACATCCTCAAAAAGTTTCAAAAATATTCATTACAAATTGAGACAATACCATAGAATAAATATATAGAGTTTTTCATTTCAATGAGTTCAAAACTATGGCTCAAAGTTTTTCACTATAACTTCCAATTGTTGTTCCTAGGGGGGACTATTCTTGTCCATTGGGATTCTAATGTGGTTCTTTGGACTCTTTACACATTCGCAATGGTAATCCAAAAGCACTCCTTCAAATGGTGGTGTTCCTTGAAGTTATAAACCCTTGACTTTTCAACCCAATTCCAACCTTTTTCAAACCCAATTGAAAAAGTCATAATGTAACCTTTTACAATTTTCACTAGTAACACTAGAATGTAAGAGGGTGTAAATCGGCTTTATAATAAGGCTTGTAATTGGCTTGGGGGCAATTGGGGGTATACATACCTTAAACTTTTATAAACTTTAAGGTAAAAGGGCCCTTTACTTTCTATGATATTAAGGTTGCTTTCACTTAGTAGTTAATCTTAAATGCAAGCTTGCCTATATAAGGTATACACACTTGCAATTGATCCTAACTACAACTAAGCATAATTCCTATTATCAATGATAAATAATTTCTATTAGACCTTATAGCAACTGAAAAAAGATTCCAATTTACATTAGCATGCATTATTTAAACATAGTCTATATGAACAAATTATGAACTTTTAAAGTATCATCTCTAGATGTACTAAAAAACATATGTATATATTTTCATGTAGTGATATATGTGTATAATATGATATAAAATGCTAAAATAATTTTTATATAATTTTTAAGAATATTTTTTTTTGTAAAAATCATAGTAATTATAACAATGCTTTAAATATTATGAAGTTTTTAGCTAAAGTAGAATGATAGTAGTAAATATTATGGTGTAATTCTTATACTCCTTGGGCTAACACTAAGAAAAAAATTTGATAGAAAATTTCAAAAGTAGTGTATGTAAAGCTTTCAACATGATACCTCCAAAATGTCACAAAAATTATAATTTTAATAATTTTGGAAAAAATTAAATGTAATAAAAATTAGATTATTGGAGTCATGTTTTCTTAGTCAAGCCTAAAGACATTTAAAATTAAGAGCTATGTGAAATTCAAGTTTTACTTTTTTCATGCCTCTTGGGCTTGGATTAAGAGTCCTAGTGTTCTCTAGATTCTAGGTGGATTATGAATGTTTTCAAGAACATATAGCAAGACATGTTTAGGTAAATTGCACAAAAATCCACCAATTCAATATTTTAGCTAGTCATGAATAAATCTTCAAATCTTGCATAGAGACCCCTATTTGAAGGAAAGATTTAAGGCAATTGATGGTGAAAGTCATGCATTGTAATGGTTGTTAATATTTGTTCATAACCTCAAATGGAGTTTATTTCATGATATGCAACACTCTCTATGTGGGTGAGAAGAGGCACGTTCTTTTGCATAACCAATGGGTCTACTTTAGTATTATGAGGGACTTCCCTTTAGACCCTTGCTTTAGTATAGTTGACCAAGATCCAACCATCCAACATTGAGATTATGTCTAGAATTGCAAAAAATGAGTCTCATTATGAAAAATAACATCCCTCATCTCTCCCAAAGCTTCACGTGTTATTTCTTACAATAAGATTCTTCTTTTCTATAATCTAGTTCATTTTTTGGAATAAAGTCAAACAATCTACAACCAAGAGTCTCTTCATTCACAATGGCCTTAGGATCAATGTTAAATGTATTCTTTTGAGAAGCAGTTTTGGATGTGAGGAAAACCATCAATATCATCACTCAAAGCAAAACTTATTACCACCTATAACATGGGTACACTCCAAATTGCACCTACCTAAAACCACCATCATCTTTTTGTATACATCTCCAAAATCAATATGTACGTATGTTGAAGAAATGATTTTAGAACATCTACTAATTTTTTGGACCCTTTATACTTTTGCATAGGATATCCAAATGTTGCATTCTTTGGTGCGTTAGAATCTCCTTAACTTTTGCATATGATATTCAAATGCTACATTCTTTGGTACGTTAGAATTTCCTTAACTTTTGCATATGATATTCAAATGCTACATTCTTTGGTGCAATAGAACCTCCTTAGTTTTTGCATATGGTATCCAAATGCTGCATTTTTTGTTGCGTTGGAACCTCCCTAACTTTTGCATACGGTATCCAAATGCTACATTCTTTGGTGCGTTGGAACCTCCTTTCACTGACTAGTCTATTAAGAGTAACTAGTCATAGTAAAAAAAAGTGACGGCTTGGGGGTACCCACGTTCATTTGTCTTGAGACGCGAGACTGCAGTGGAATGGAGATTGTGGGGGAACATTCTGTTCTGAATGGACAGACTGAAGCTTATTCTCCTTGCAGTTGCTGACTGAGGTGATGATTAACTTATTGTGGTACACTGCAATCTAAAGGACTACTAAGAAGTTTTGCACAAATTAAGTTAACTTCTCCAAGCTGGCATGCCTTCAATAGCAGAAAATCTATCAACTCGGTGCAAGCAAGGAATTTCAGATTGATCTCAGAATAACCTGGAGCCCCAAGACACTAAGCTCAAGTAAGTTAAGCTTCATTGCACCTCATCACATCACATTCACGTCCAATGCCTGTTCTCTAATATTAGAATGGTCAAATTGTTAGCAAATGAAATGATCAATATTTGTTTTCGACACAAGCGTGTTGAACAACACATTGCAAGGCAAGGGTTTTTGTCAGGTAGAGAGGCTGATTTCACGCTAAATAAATCACCTGTCGTTGCCATGTATTGAACCTGCAACCTGCACCATTCAGTTTGGGTACCTTACCACCACCATCCGAGAGTTTAGTGTCAGCTCGGGCCAAATTAAATCAAATTCCAACGCATTCACAAATGCATCATTTGGATATTATACATAAAAGGTTATAAAATTTTAGCGATAAATGATTTAAAACCAATACACAAGATCATGTTCATTATCAATTTCGTGTAGAAAATAACTACAATATTCATTCAAAGCACGGCGTGATTTAGACGGTGCCATGTGTCGTGTAGCTAGCTCCTAATTGAAGATTTAATCCATTCAACCATTGTAATCTATCCATCTATGTGTTTTTCAGGGTGGTTTTGGGTGCGGATATGGCAACCCCACTGTGTCTCTTGAAGGACATCATGTGATGGGTGTCGGTGATGGCCTCAATGCCACTCTAGCCCGGCAGGTACATTAAGTTGCTTGGAGATGTAACTTATTTAGTGGGCTGCTCCCTTGCCCTCTCATGCATGCATTCCCCAATCTCAGTCTTCCTCCTCCAACTTTGAAACTCATCTCATCCTCCACGGAGTTCCCAGCTTAAAGCAACTGTAGATTCGGCAGCCGCCACCTCCTTCTGCCCACCACACTAGTGAAATATGTGGAGGTGAAGTTAAGGTATGCCCACTCCTACACTTCCTCTTTGGGTACACTGCACTTGCAAGATTCAAATTGTACTACAATTACGGAGCCAATTTAGAAAGCAGAAATTTGGTGCCTCTATGATGGGGTTCAATCCATAATTGTATTGTGCCATGCATATTAACCCTTAAACGATGTCGAGGATGTTTTCCAGCCAATGAATGACGAAGAAGCTCTCCATGCAGGATAGCAGTGCACTTATAGTCGGCTCTTTAAAAATTCACAACTTATATTTATAGTGTCCAAATAATACATTTGAAAGTGCTTAGAAATTATTCCTTTCTTGTTAGTAGGTTCCAATAATTTTTTGGATATCTATTAATAAAAATCATGTCCAAAACCTTAAACCCCTAAAGGCCTAAGGCCATTTTTCTATCAAAAAACACTCAAAATTACCATTTCTATTGCATTTGCTCAAAGAAATAAAAAAAAAATGTTTTTTTAGAATCTAACCATAGGATCTTGTATTTTACTTGTTTAAAATCAAGTAGTAAAAATTTCATGAAGTTTGACCATATAGATTGAGAGATATTAACATTCAAAGTTTACTTATTTATTATTTTTGAACACTATTCTACAATTTTAGATGACTTTGACCACCATTTGTGAAAATAAAAGTGCACTACGGATTTTGAATAAAAAAAATTTTGTGCTAAAGAATTGAAAATCTTGAAAAGAAATTTGAAAATACAACAACTTGATTTTCGTTCTTTAAAAAATTGTTAAATAGAAGTAGGTTCAAGATTGAAAGAAAAAATAAATTATTAGTAGTTTTAATATGGGATTGAAATACAATAATCCCAATAGTGAGATTGTTCTAGCAAGCAAATTTAACCTTGTCAAACAATTTTTTTTTAAATTGTGAAAATTGCATCAAAAATTGCATCCTACAAGTTATTTAAAAAAAAAATGTTCAAATTTCCCAAAAAATAAAATTGTTCATAACTTTCACATCACTCATTCAAATTGAATGAATCAAACGGCTTCACTTGTAGACAAAAATGTGGTCTATAAGAAAGAAAAGTTTAAAATTTTAGTTTCAAGTTTTTGTTGATTTATTTTTTGCCCATCAAATGAAAATTCGGGCTTTTTATAGTATAACTTCTGCTCCCAGGCATTGATTGAAATAAAAATTATATGCCTAGGAATTTAATAAATTTTTCTATCTTATGAGAAAGTTTCAAAAAGTTTCACAAAAAACTGAGTTCATAAGAACTCATCCCCTCCACTAGATTGGGGTTACATGCTCATGGTGGCCACGGCACCATTGTACCTACTACCGAGACAATCTTTCCAAAATCTCTAAAATCTGAAGATTCAAAGATTTGAGATTATCAAATCTCATCTTGTAGAAGAGTTTGAACTAGCTTACGGTGAAGTTTGATCATGGTAACTACACCTAAAATTGCACAAATAAGTTCTACGCTATAACTAACATGCCATAGAAAATGAATAATAATATTCGCACATTGGTAAAAGACTATGAATCAAAACGCAAGTGGTTTCATAATTTTTGGAAGCACAATGAATTAGTTACAAATTTTCAAAGATACAAAACATATTATGTAGGAGGCTAAAAGTGTAATGTAGGTGATGCCAAAATTCATTTTATGTACAATAAGAAATGACACTAGTAGTATCAAAACATGTTATAGGAAAGAAGTTAAACTAAAAAAAAGTGTACTCAAATTCAACCACTTGTAAGGTTGCCACCTCTACAATATTATAAATAGAGATATTTGCTACTCAAAATGGCCCCCAATTCCACCTTGTACTTTTCCTTCTAATGCTCACCATTTGGGGTATCCTTTATGTTTAGTTTCCCTTCAAAAGTGGGGATTGATTTTTAAGGGTGGTCAATTCTAAGTGTAGTTCCCTTAAAAAAAGCGCTTTCATTTTATGTTAAAATTCTTTCTAGTTAGGATTGACAAATATGAATTGATACAAGTGCAAACACTTCATAGCTAATATTAGTTTCAGTGCTTCTTCATTGTCATTGGATTTTCATGAATAGAGGCAATACATTTTAGGCAAGAATAAGTAGGAGTTAGTTGTTGAAATGAACCACAATTACAATAGGTGCAACTATTGTATTCATCATTTGACTTCATGATTGGTTAGTTCAACTTTGGCTTCTATAATTTTATTAGAAGTTCATAACATAATTAATTTATGCATATAAGGGAGAGGGGGGCTTTGGTGAACTAAATAGTGTAACTTCTTGGTTTTCTCTATTGTAGCTTATGGTTGAAGGTTTGTCAATTGTAAATATTTTTCTTCTAGCAATTTTATTATGGAGAAGGTCTTGACTTAGCTGATGATTTTAATCCTAGAAATTTGCCTCTTTGGTGATAGGTACTCACTCAAAGATGATTCAATTCTTAAATCAACAAGTTCATTCTCTATTTCTCATTAGAGGACATTTGAGGCCATCAGAAGACCATTTCAAGTCTATTCTTGATTTTGTTCCCATGATAGTAAAGGAACGCATCCAGTTGTCAAAATTTTTTTAAAGAAAAAACTAAATTTCTAAAATGCAATTTTTTTTCTAGAAAATGACGTGGCACAATCTCCACCACATTGGACTACGCAATTGGCAACATCTCCACATGGCCGAGATAGTTTTCAAAGCTCGGGAACTCACAGTCTTCTAGAGGCCCCAAATTTCTTCTAATGATAGTAATAGAAAAATTCATCCATCAAACAATTTGCATCTTCATCATTGTTTCAAGGTTAAGTTGCAAATTTTGAGAGAAGATCATTTTTTCATTTACAATTTAAATTGATTTTTAAAAAAGGAATCATTTTGAAGCTTACAAGCTTGAGTTGAAAAGAAGATAGATGCTCCAAATATGGTTTGTTTCTATTAACAATCAAGGATAAGTATTCAAAATTAATCCCTAATGGACCAAGTAATTGTTCAATGTATGCAAAGGATCTCAAGTAGTTACTCATGAAGTCAATTTTGGTTGGATGGTTACAAAATTTTGACAGAAGGTGTGAATAGGTATCTCTCAGTGGGAATGTAATTTTTTTTTCTATTGGTGCTTGAATCAAAAGCTATGCTACCTTGAATTTTTTAGAAAGACCGAGCAACTTTGGGCAGTATGACTCCTCTTCTAATTTTGAAATTTGGCAAGTATATAACTTACATGACACAAGATGAAAATGTCAAAAAACCCCATTATTAGTGAAAACATTTTACTTTAGAAAGAGTTACAAGTCTCCTAGCCCTTCTAGGCGAGGTAAAAAAACTTTTTCTTCTAACTTCAAACATTATAATCTATCAATTTGTGTGGTCAAAGTTTTTGAAATTTTTTCCAAACACTCCCATGGTAGCCTAGTAAAAATTTAGATCAATTGTCAAATGTTGAGAGAAATTTTTTTTTATTAATTTTTTTTCTCATTGCCCTTAAGAGTAATATTCAATCATTCACAATTTTTGCCTAAAATTTGCTTTGATCCTTTACAGGTTTAATAATACAAGTTTTCAACCAACTTCATTTTTAAATGTTACTTACTGATTTGAGAATGCATATATAATTAGGACAAATAACTTACCACAAAGGAAATGCAAGAAATTACAATAGAAGTTGATGATAGTAATTTCTTGTCGTTTGTAATCCACTTGTACTTTTAAATAACAATTGGTGTTAGTCATGCTATATTGCTTATTCAAAGTGAATGTTTGATTTGTTTGTTTTGTGTTCATTCCATAATGAACCTTTGGTTGTGAACAATTAAATCACTAATGTTAAAAACTCATTAAAAAACTCAAATTCTATAGAAAAGGAGGTTCACTGTAATAATGGGGAGTTTTGTCAAAATGGCGGTATTCCTTGTACTATTTTTAGACCACCTGGTTTGAACCGGATAAGTGACACTTAGGACGTTTATGGATTTTAGAAATCTAAGACTAGTATAGATGTAGATTGCACAGTCTAAACTATGAAATTACCATCTATGACTCATGTAGCTTTCAAACATTTAGAAATGATATAGATTGAAAAATCTAAGAAATCTATATATTTCAGACTACTCGATTTGAACTATAAAACTACCAAAGTTGCAAAATTTTGCCATTTTAACGAAATTGCCTACAAGCATTTTAGAAAAAGAATTGATTTCAAAATTGAATTTCAAAGGATAATTATCATAAAAACATAAATATAATCTAAACACAAGAGCCTCAAGTCAATTTAACATAAACATACAATCAACTCTTTCAAGATTTATAATATATTCATATAGTGTCCAAAACATACATCATAAAATATAGTAGCATTTTTTTCCCAAAGACAACAAGATCAAACAAATGTAAACATTTTCCTAATACCAAAAATGCTCAAATGCTTCTTAAAATGCTATTAATGTAGTTATCTTTAATAATCTCTCATTTGAGGACGTTAACTAGTAGAAAAATACGTGTAGCTAGCAAAACATGGACACCTATGTGGCATTTGCTAATGCATATATTGAGTTGCTGAACTTCCAAATTATTTTGTAGATGACAAACAACCCAAGTGTCCTAAATGACTATATTGTCCACAACAATTTGTTTGCTAAGGTAGGTACCCTGAAATTGCCACTTTTTGTTACTTTGTTATTAGATTGGTCAAATTTCCATATTTTCTTGTTGGCAAGTGAAAGGAGGTTTGATTGCACTAAAGAACATGATATTTGGATGTTGTATGCAAAAATTATTAAGGGTCAAAGTTTTTTTTAGATATTCTAAAATTGTTTTTTCTACATAGGTACATGTTTGATTTTGGAGATGTATATAGAGTGATGATGGTGGTTTTAGGGAGGTTGTGAGCTTGAATGTACCCTCCTTGTCCACAATCACTAAAAAATTCTCAACTTTGCATCAATGTCATTAGAGAAAATGAGGCTTCTATAGGGTTGCCATGGTTAGACCAACAGTCTAAATAAAAAATTAACTTATTTTATAATGTGGATTGTTGGTCCAACAAAGGTGGCCCTGTAGAGGCCTCATTTTCCATGTAATGCTTGAATGACAAAAAAATTGTCATAAATGTAGCCATAGATAGCTTTACTTAGTCTATGGGTTTCTTTTTTGCTTTCTACCTAAGGTGGATATACCCAAACTCACACCCTACCTTAAACTACCATCATTACTCTAAGTACATCTCCAAAATCAATCTCTCTCTATATCTGTGTGGATGAAACGATTTTAGAACATCTACAAAAAAACCTTTGACTGTTCATAACTTTTGCATACTATATCCAAATGTTGCATTTTTTGGTGCGCCAAAACCTCCTTTGCACTTGCCAACATGAAAATATGAAGATCTGACCAGTCTAATAATAGTAAAAGTGGCGGCTTTGGAGGTTCCCACTACCCACCTTATACATCTCAATAGTTTGGTTGCAGAAACACCAGAGTCTCACAGACAGAGCATCTTTACAGCTATCATGAATCGTTCACATGTCCAGCAATGCAAGTTGGAAATGACTGAGTGTCGAAATCCATTACCAAACCTTTGGATCACGTCATGAAATTCCAGTTCAGTTGCACGTACAGGAACTGAACGGCACTTAACTTAACTTATAGCCTGCCAGAAAGAGTGGCGGGGCGTCCGGCCTTAGAGTAACTGTCCCCTGAACGTACCCGACGGAATTCAAGCTCTCAAGGCTTCTCAAGATCATGGCCTTACAAATTCAGTTCAGTTAAGTTAGCCAGGCGGGGAAGATCGAGCGAATGCGATGTCCACATGGGCCACACGTCGATCTGTCGGTCCACAACCTCAATCTCAGCACCTGATCGCCGCCGCAACTTACAAGCAATCGAACTGAAGTGCATGAGTGGCCGGAGGCGGATTTGCGGGTAGGAAAATGTTTGGAATCGGAAGCGAATTGGGGAGATCGCTCGATCGCTAGTTTGGCAAGTGCACCTGAATCTGCGCATCCATTTGGGACACAGCACCAGCTAGCTAGCGTTGCTTGGTTCTAGACTGTCTACCAGTGCAGTGGGTGTAAGTTAAGTAAGCAGCCGCAAAGACATCCACGCCGTATCACCTGAGCGAGGACGGAGAATGTTGGTAACTTCAGTTAACTTCCTGCAGCAGAGGTCTGTTCATAGCTGGATTTTGTAACACTCCTGCAGCGGCTATTGCTGCTTAGTCAGTGGAACTATAGTGACTTTCCTTGTGAAATGGAAACAAATTATCGTAGCAAACATTCAACTAATTTGACTCACTTCATTTAGGTGTCAAATGCAAAACTGTAAACTGCAAGGAAAGATCAATTGGAAATTATGACACTCAGAAAAGAAGAAAAGCAATGAAACTAAACACAATAGTAGAGTTAATTGTAAACTGAACCTCAATTTGTAGAATGTATGCGGGAGGAAGGTTTAAGGTAGGAGGTTCTAAAAGCACATAGGTTCTAAAATTGCCCACCTCTAGTTAAATGTATGTACACTATTTGTACATGTTGCTTTTTCATAGCCTTTAGCAATGTACAAACAATGTGTGTTTTAGGAGGACAATGGATAATTTTAGAGCTCTATGCCATTTCAACTTCAAAATTTCATAACTAATTCCACAAAGTTCCAAAAACATGAAATGACTTGGGTTAGATGCCAATTCCACTTTTCTTTCAAGGAAAATTTACTGAAAAATATTTCAAGAATCTTCACCTCCTACAAATTTAGTTTCAGCTTTTAATCCCTTGAATTCCTTGACTATATTTTCACCAAAAACACCCGAAAATTATCATTTCTAGTACAAGTACCAAATTTTGGAAAAAAAACATTTTTGGACACATGAAAGTGTAAGATCTTGTTGTGTGCCAACTTGAGAACATGTGGAAAACTTTTTAGAAATTTCCACCGCATGAATTGCAAGATATGAGCTTCAAATTCATAGAAATCCTTTTAGAGGTCCCTATAGATAATTAGGCGGTTGTACTACTTCATAAGGTCACATATGTATGAAAAAATGTCCAAAGTGGTGATGCTCCTTTGGATTCATTCTTCAAGGCATGTTGGCTACATGCTTGAAAATTTTCAAATCAATTGGAATTGTATAGCATATAGGAAAAAAATAGTAAGTAGAAAGAAGTAGAAAATTATTCAAAATATAAAATTGTTAGGAATTTAATTATGGAGTTGAAAAATGCCAATACCAATAGTTATGATGTTGTAGTAAAAAATCTACATCCTATGAATTTATTCTTTTTCAAAAATATTGAAAAATTGAGTTAAATAAAGGACTTCAAAGTTTATTTTAGAATAGAGAATCCATAACTACTCGCATACTAAAACTCCTCATAACTTTTGACTCATTGATCAAAATGGAATGATTACAAGTTTTCTCAGGGTTGTTATAACAGGCGAGTTAGGGTCGTCGGACATCCCGGACGGACGAGCAAACCGGACCGGACGGACGAACGGTCCGGACCAACTGAACGACTTTAATTTTTCAAAGTTGTGGAATTTTTTTGAATGACACGTCACCTCAAACAGCGAATCCAAGAGGTAGACATCATGTGTGGGTGCGGACTCGTGAAGTCAGGGCACGGACTTCAACGTGAGCGTCAGGGCGCGGACTTGTACAGTCAGGGCGCGGACTTCAGCGTCAGGGCGCGGACTCGTACAATTAGGGCGCGGACTTCACCGTGAGTGTAAGGGCGCGGACTTTAGGGCGTGACACCATTACAGAAATGGGGGTGGTCACATGGGGATGCACTGAAAAGTAGGTTGACCTTCGGTATGGGATCCCTCCTTCTTCCTAATTTATGGTCTTGGAAGATGGTGTCCCTCCTTTTCATGGAAAAAGGGAAACATTAAATGTTGACACACTTTGTTTTAGATCTCATATTCGTGGGGAGACAAGATGACAAACTTGAACATAAGTTTTCTCTGAATGGGCTGTGTCAGGACGCGGACGCAGGGCGCGGACTCCAGGGCGGACAATTCACAGAAGCGGAGGAACTTGAGAGAGCGCAACTGAATCACAGACTCCATGGCGTGGAGTTAAAGTCAGGGCGTGGACTCCAAAGCGTGAACTTCAAGTCACGGCGTGGACTTCAAGTTAGGGCGCGGACTTGAAGTCAGGGCGTGGACTCCAAGGCGTAGACGTGGTCGTCTAGCACAGAAGGCATGACTTTGAAATGCGCTTGGGCTTGACATCCTTCAATCCGTCCTATTCTTGGAGCGGGGGAACCATTAATTTCAGCCTCAACAACTTGTTTTGGATTTTGACAAGTCAATGAAAGCAAGAGGCCAAATTAAGAGCTCCATAGACTAAGATTTGGAAGAAACTTCATGGAAGAGCATGTCCCCATCGTTGTGGTGGAAAATGTTTCTCCTTATTTCTTCTAACACTTCAAACTACTTTGAACCAACATATACTTTAGGGTATAAAACAAAGACTCTAAATTCTTTGATTTAGGAAATGGTTAGGACACTTTGAAGAAATATTTTGGAAATATTTTGAAAATGTTTAGGCAATATTTTGAAAATGTACTGTACTAGATAAAATCATTATTTTCCTATTTTTCTTGCTTCATTAATTAGAAAACATTTTCTATTTTTTTACTCCAATCCTAAAATTCTTTTATTCCAACTCATTGTCATTCTTTTTTTTGGTGAATCATTCCCTGTCCTATTTTTGTTGGCTATATTCCTAAAACTCTTCCATCCTAACTCAATGCCATTTTTTATTTGTTCCATCATTCCCTTTCCTATTTTTTCCATGAATTAGCAAAGCTCTCCCATCCCAACTCTATGCCATTCATTTTAGGTTGGATCATTCTCTCTCCTATTTTTTTTGCTTCAATCCTAAAACTCTCCCATTCCAACATGTACTTAATTTTCTTCTTTTGGTTGAATAATTCTTTTTTCTATTTTGTTCCTAAAACTCTCCCATCCCAATTCATAGTTCCTTTTTTTTTGTTCCATCATTCCCTTTCCTTTTTTTTTGGGCTTCATTTCTAAAACTCTTCCATCCCAACTCAAAGCCAAATGTTCTATTTTGGTTCTATCATTCCTTTCCCTATTTTTTTGGATCATTCCTAAAACTCTCCCATCCCAATTTATAGTTCTTTTATTTGGGCTTGAATCATCTTCTTTCCTATTTTATTTTTACTTTATTCTAAAGTTCTCCCACCCCAACTCAAAGCCATTATTTTTTTGTTCCATCATTCTCTTTCCTCTTTTTTTTTTTTTGCTTCATTCCTAAAACTCTTGCATCCCATCTCCATGCCATTTTTATTGGCTTCATCAACTCCTTAAACACTTCCATTTCAAGTCAATGCCATTTGTTTTTGGTTCCACCATTCCCTTTCCTATTTTTTTTGGCTTCATAAATTCCTTAAACTCTTGTATCCCAACTCCATGCCAATATTTATATGTTGAATCATTTTCTTCCCTATTTTTTTTTCTTCATTAATTCTTAAAACTCTTTTATTCCAACTCCATGCCAGTTTTTTTTGGTTTAATCATTCCCTTTCCTATTTTTTTTCTTTGTTTCATTCCAAAAAAGCTACCATCTTAATTCATTGCCATTCTTTATTTGTTGAATCATTCCCTTTCTTATCTCTTTTGCTTCATTAATAATTTAATACCAAACTCTTCCATCCCAACTCAATGCCATTTGTTTTGTAATCCGTCATTCCCATTCCTATTAATTTTTTGTTTCATTCTTAGAACTCTTCCATTCCAACTCAATGCCATTCTTTTTTTGTTCAATCAATCCCTTTTATGCTTCATTATTTCACAAACTCTTCCATTCCAAGTCCATGTCATTCTTTTTTGGGTTCCAACATTCCCACTCCTATTTATTTGGCTTCATTAATTACCAAAATTCTTTTACTCCAATTCAATGCCATTCCTTATTTGTCCCAGCATTCCCTAAATTCATTGCCATTCTTTGGAAATATATATGTGTTCCTTCATTAGAAAGACTCATGAAATTCTTTACTTGTTAAATCATTCCATTACCTTTCCTAATTTTTTTTGGCTTCATTCATTACTAAATCTCTTTCATTCAACTTGAATGTCATTCTTTTTTTGGTTCCATCAACCCTTTCATTATTATAATTTTTTTTTTGCTTTATTATTTAGCAAAACTTGTCCATCTAACTCAATATCGTTCTCTCTTTTTCCATCATTCTCTTTCCTTTTATTTTGTTTCATTAATTACCAAACTCTTTTCGACTTTTCCATCCCAACTGGCGAATTCATTGTCATTTTTTTTCCATCAATCATTCAATCCCTTTTCTATTTTTTTATTCATTAGCAAAACTCTTCCATCCCAACTCAAACATAAATTTTTTTTATGGTACCAAATTGGAGTCTTTGCATTCACTTCCCATTTCTCATATAAAAAAATAGGTAATGAAAAACAAGATTTGTTTCATAATTTTTTCACATTTGTTTGCTTTTATTAACAACATTTAAAATGCACTTACATTCCAACGGACTGACATTCCTTTCCATTCCCTGTATGGTATATGGGACATTTAATTAGGGGACAAAAGCATTTTTAAATTTTTTTTCTTTACAAGCAAAACTCTTCTATTTAATTCAATGTCTCAATGCCATTTTTTTCTCTTCACATGTCATAAAAAAAATAGAACATCAAATAAATATGAAGTTAGTCTAGCAATCACCTCAAAGCCAAATTTAACTATTTAAGGGGTAGGATTCATGGTTTAGATTTAGGCTCACTCACTGTCTCACTCACTCCATCCCAACTCCAGTCCAACTCAATGATAAATTTTTTACAATACCTTTCCATTTTCTTCACATGTCATAAAAAAATAGATAATAAAAAAAATGAAGTTAAAGGCCATCACATGCATTAGAAAATCAAGAATGACAATGGATACTTTGCATTAAATCTTCCGTAGAAAAATTTAACCCATTTGTTTATGGTACATGGGGCAAAAGACTCTTTAAAAAAAGGAAAATAGGTGAAACAATTTTTTCTATTGGTTTAGTTCCTATTCTTTTATAAAAAGAAATTGTAGGGCCTTACATCGGATCCTACCCTTGGATTCCCTGCTTGCCTTTAATTCTCTTCCTTGGATTTGTTTCTCACCATTTTTCTTTCCTAGAATTATATTTTAGCAAAAAAGCAAATTCAAGTATTTGTGTTTGGGATTTAGGCCGTTAGGCTCCAACATTTTAACTTGTAACTAAAGTTTTGAATCATACCGATAATAAATTTATAAAAGTTTGGGTGACACCATTCCTCTTTGGGGGCATTGAATTTCAAAGAACTTACATTCGAAGTCAATGCCATTTTTGGGGGTTTAATAACTTGGAAGGGAACCATTTCTAAAAAAATAGCTAGAAGGGATTGTTCTTGAATGGAAACTTAGATCTTCCATTTTTTTGGATTCACGTGAAGGGACTAATATTTGAAAATGCTTTGTACAAGGTGTTTTTTTTAACGTAACCTGTAAGTTTCATTTTTTTGAATTCGTTATTCTTAGAAAGGGATTCATTCTTGAACAATTTCACTAATAGAGATTGTTTTTGAATGAGAACTTAGAGCTTACATTTTTTTGGATTCACGTCAAGAGATTCATTTTTGTAGATGCTTCATGCTTGTTACAAGTTGTTTTTTTAAGAACTTCAAAGTTTTGTTTACTTAGATTCACGTGGAAAGGAGTCAATTCTCAAAAGTAATTGATAGATTGAATTTTATTAATGAACCCATAGGTTTTATTTTTTCAAATCCATTATTCATAATTAAGGATTCAATTTTAGGCATATTAACTAAAAGAAATTTATTTGGGAAACGAGAAATTACAAGTTATATTTTGTTCTAAATGTAAAGCGATTCTTTTTTTTTTAATACTTGGCACAAGGGACTCTTTCTTAATTAAACATACAAGTGAAATTGAAGTAGAGTGATTGTGAATGCCAATCCACAATTATGAATCATTGCTACAAGAAATTCATTTTCACATGAATTTACAAGTTAAGTTGATTTCGATGCATGAGAAAGGTTCTTTTCTAAAGGTAATTGCTACATCGATTTGTTATTTAATCTACCCTAAGCCATTAGCTCAAACCGTAAACCCTAAACTCAAACCCTAAACCCTAAACCCTAAACCCTAATCCTGCACTCTTGAAACCCTTGCCCACGATAATTCAAGAAGTTGGAGGCTACAACTTCACTGCGTTGGCGCTACTCAGGGCGCAGACATCATCCTAGGGCGTGGACTCCAGGGAGTGGACTTCAAGTGAGGGCGTGGACTTGAAGTCAGGGTGCGGACTCCAGGGCGTGGACATCATCAGAGGGCGTGGACTCCTGAACAGGGCGCGGACTCCAAGGCGCGGACTTCAGGGCATGATTCCACTACAGAAATGGGGGTGCGCACTTGGGGATGTACTGAAAAGTAGGTTGACCTTCGGCATGGGATCCCTCCTTCTTCCTATTTAATGGTCTTGGAAAATGGTGTCCCTCCTTTTCATGGAAAAAGGAAAACACTAAATGTTGACACACCTTATTTTAAATTCCTCATATTTGTGGGGAGAGAAGATGGCAAAGTTGAACATATGTTTTCGCTGAATAGACTGTGTCAAGGCGCGGACACCGGGGCAGACAATTTACAGAGGTGAAGGAATTTGAGAGAGCGTAGCTGAATCACAGACTCCATGGCGTGGACTTGAAGTCAGGGCATGGACTCCAGGGCGTGGACGTGGTCATCCAGCACAGAAGGCATGACTTTGAAATGCGCTTGGGCTTGACATCCTTCAATCCGTCCTATTCTTGGAGCGGGGGAACCATTACTTTAAGCCTCAACAACTTGTTTTGGATTTTGACAAGTCAATGAAAGCAAGAGGCCAAATTAAGAGTTCCACGGACTAAGATTTGGAAGAAACTTCATGGAAGAGCATGTCCCCATCGTTGTGGTGGAAAATGTTTCTCCTTACTTCTTCAAACTACTTTGAATCAACATATACTTTAGGGTGTAAAACAAAGACTCTAAATTCTTTGATTTAGGAAATGGTTAGGACACTTTGAAGAAATATTTTGAAAATATTTTGGAAATGTAGTGTACTATATAAAAGGGTAAAACCGCCTTGTGTCTAAAATGAAAGAAATAGTAGGGAGTTATCTAAAATTCTAGGCCTTCAATACGCCACTTGAATTTTTAATTCCATCATTCCCTTTCCTGATTTTCTGGGCTTCATTCCTTAAACTCTTCCATCCTAAGTCAATGCCATTTTTTATTTGTTCCATCATTCCCTTTCCTTTTTTTTCCATGAATTAGCAGAGGTCTCCCATCCGAATTCTATACCATTCTTTTAGGGTTGGATCATTCCCTCTCCTTTTTCTATAGATGCTTCATTCCTAAAACTCTCCCATCCCAACTTATACTTAATTTTTTTCTTTTGGTTGAATAATTCTTTTTTCTATTTTGTTCCTAAAACTCTCCCATCCCAATTCATAATTCATCTTTTTTTTGTTGAATCATTCCCTTCTCTATTTTGTTTTTTCTTATTTCTTAAAATTCTCCCATCCCAATTCCCAAATTCCCAACTCAAAGCCGTTATTTTATATTTTCTTATTTCCTGAAGTTCTCCCGAAGCCATTATTTTATTTTTGCTTATTTCCCAAAGTTCTCCCACCCCAACTCAAAGCCATTATTTTTTTGTTCCATCATTCTCTTTCCTTTTTTTGTTTTTGCTTCATTCCTAAAACTCTTTCATCCCACCTCAATGCCATTAATTTTTTTTTTAAATCTTTCATTTTTTTTTGACTTCATGAACTCCTTAAACACTTCCATTTTTTATTTTTATTTTTTGAACAAATGGAAAAACCATTGCATTAAAAAAACAAGTCTATGTTTTAGAAGTTAATGAAGCCCCCCCTCCAAAAGAAAGTAATTGATCCAACAAAAATAAGAATGACATTGAAGTAGATTGGAATAATTTTAGTAATGAAAAAAATAAATAAAAGGAAAGGGAATGATGGAACAAAAAAATAAGAATAATGGCTTTGAGTTGAGATGGAATAACTTTAGTGAATTAGAAAAAATAAAATAGGGAAGGGAAAGATTGAACAAATAAAGCAAAACTATGAGTTCGAATAAAATAGTCTTCCTAATTAATGAACCAAAACAAAATAGAAATTGGAATGTTAGAACATGGAAATTGTCCATTTCTTTCAACAAAAAAAAAATGTTCGAAAAGAAAAGAATAACTATGAGTTGGGATGGGAGAGTTTTAGGAATGAAGCAAAAAAAAAGAGAGAGAATGATCCGAACCAAAAAGAATGGCATAGAGTTGGGATGGGAAGAGCTTTGTTCATTAATGGAAAAAAAATAGAAATGGAAATGATGGAACAAATACAAAATGGATTGGGCTTGGGATGGAACAATTTTGTGAGAGAGATAAGCCCACAAAAAATAGTGTGTCAAAGTGATTTCAACTAACAACCCCAAAAAATTACCATTTAGTTTGGATAGAGTTGGGATACCACAAAAAATAAATGGAATTCACTTGGGATGAAAGAGTTTTGCTATGGAGCAAAACTTGAAAGGAATGGGAATGATCAACAAAAAAGAAATGGCCTCGGCTTGGGATGGAACAATTTTGCTAATTACGGAAAATAAAATAGGAAAAAAAAGTCATTCCACCCTACACAAGTGGCATTGAATTCAAATAAAAGACTTTTGGTAATGATGCCAAAAAAATAGGAAAGAGAATGATTCCGCCAAAAAAATAATGGCAGTCACTTGGAATGGAAGTGTCTTTTTAAAATCAATGTCCAAAAGGAGAGATGGAGTGACCAAAGCTTTTGAAAAGCATACCAATTTATTTTAGGGTGACCAATTATTTTGAAGGAGTTATATAATCTAACATTAAAAGAAATATGAATGGTGGAGTGCTTTCGAATATGAAAATGCTTTGGGTGTCAGTGTAATATAATGTAACACCCAAAATATTTATGGAATGGTGGATTGGTGGAGTGATTTGGACATGGAAGTGGTTTGGGTGTTACAAACTTATAATGAGGTAATTTAACACCCCAGAAAAATATGGAATGATGGATTGATTAGGATGTGGAATTTATTTGGGTGTTACAGTGATATGATCTAACATTAAATAAAAATATGGACTGTTGTAGTGACTTGGAATATGGAATATGAAATGAAAATATGTAAAAGCATATTAATTTAGTATATTTATTAAATCCCGTCCGCGCCCTGACGTTCACGTCTGCGCCCTAACGATCACGTCCGCGCCTTGACGATGGCGTCCGCGTTCTGCATATTCCAGAATCCACATGGCATCCCAGTGGCATCCACGTGGCCTATTTTTCCATTTTCATAAAGTCAACTTTGTGTTGACTATATCGAACGGGCGAGACCCCTAACGGACAGGTGAATCGAACGGACAGGCGAATCGGACGTCCGTCCACTATGACAACCATGAGTTTTCTATGTTTATATAAACCTAGAGAAATAATTTGAAATGTTTGTTTATAAAAAAAGTGATTTAAAAAAAATTTGTTGCATCCCCATTCAAAACAAAATTAACATATTAAGCCATAACTTTTGACTCAAATTTCCAAATGTCCTAAATGTTAATGCACATCAAAAATATTCTTTGTCCATGCTTTGAGTTAAAATTTGAGCCAAAATCTTGACAATCTCCAATCACACATATTTGTCCAAAATTTCTATGTTGCCAAATTTAGCAAATTGGTCCCTTAAGGATTAAATGGGCAATTGTTGAACCTCCTACCTTAACCCTTAAAGTCCGAGTGTCTTTTCAGGGGACAAAATGGATTTTGGGCACACTCCTATGGTCTCAATATTTGTTGTGATTTTTTGAATATTTTAGTGAAGATAGTAAAACATATGAGTTTTCCAAAAATATGATTTTAATTTTAATTAGAGATTGGGAGCAAAAGCTATATAACAAAAAGCCATTTTTTTTGTTGGTGGGCAAAATAAAATTAAAGTAAAAAAAATTAATTAAAAAAAATTAAAATATTTGAAAAATTTGTTTGGTATAGATTATATTTTTATGTTCATGTCAAGCTTTGATTCATTCCATTTGGATTTGTTATGAGAAAGTTATGGACACTCTTGTTTTTTAGACAATTAGATAATCTTTTTCAAAAAATAACTTGTAGATTTCATTTTTGACCTTAGATCTCACAATTTATAAAAATTAAAAAATTAAAAAAAAACCCACAAGGTTAAGATTTCTTGCTACAACAATTTCACCATTGAAATTAGTGTATTTTAATTCCATCTTAGAGCTATTAACAATCTTGAACCTATTTCTACTTAATAATTTTTTAATGAATGAAAATTAAGTTTTTTTTTTCTAAATTCTTTTTTATAAAGTCTCAACTCAATTTTTTTATTGTATGTAATTATAAATTTAAATTAATAAAGCAAAAATTATAAGTTATGAAGGTTTAAAGCTAAATAATGCAATTGAACAAGGTACAAAAAAATTTGTTTCCTTTACTTTAAACACAAATATCTTGCAATCTATATGGTCAAAGTTTGTGAAATTTGTACCACACATTTTTATACTAGTCTACTACAAGATCCTATAGTTAGATATGCAAAAAATACTTTTAAGAAATAAATTTGGTTTTTGCTATAGAAATGACAACTTTCAATGGCTTTTGATGAAAAAGAAGCCTTGGGACTTTAGAAGTTAATTAAGAATAGTAGAAAAGAAACATAACATAAAATTCTATTAGACTAAGTGTCAGTGCTTAGTTCAAGGAGTTTTGTCTTGTATTTTCTTATGCTCTGGCTCCTAGTCCCTCATTGCATATACATTATGATTAACTCTAACACCTAGTAGAAGAAAAAGGGTAACTTCAATCTAAAATACTAATGTAAATGAAGTGTCTATTGGGAAAGACTCAAAGACTTAGATGGTGAATTCCATACATGATGCCTCCACAAGGAAGTAGACCCTGTAATAATAATAAAAATAACATGTTTTTTTCTTGAAGAAATTCTTAGGTCTCCACATGACAAGAAAGTCATTTGACTCCACCATAATTGGGTGAACTATATGGAGACATGGTGCATTGTGTTATAGAATCATGCTTTTTGGTGGCTCTTCAAAAAAGACTCTTGATATTTTAGGTTCTGTAGAAGACCCAGTTGGATTTAAAGTTGTAAATTTTTTTGGATAGTTTTGAGTGTAAATTTTAGTTTTTATTTAATAATTGTCTTTGTGTGTTGCCAAGTGGGTGGTTTTGTTCAGTCAGTTAAACCTATTTGAAATTTTTATTGGAATTCCCGATTAGGTCATGAAGATCTTCGTTTGAGTTTCCAAGTAGGGCAAGACAGTAATCGTGCCTTCTGAGTGTTGTCCAAATTGGGTCAGATGGTGAATTCTAAGTTGGCAGAGTGGGAGAATCAAGTTAGTATGGTCTGTTGGTTTGGTCCAGTTGGAATTTTTCGTGTCAATCTAAGTTGGCTTGATTTGTATGAATGTTTCAATTCAGTTGGATTGTGGTCGGGTTAGTTTCAAGTCAGATGTTCATTCTGTTGTTGTCCAAGTAGGCAGTGCTTGTGTTTGGTGTCGAGTTGGAATTGCCTTTTGATTTTGAGTTTCCTAGTTGAAATGTCAATTGAGTCAGTTGACTTGGCCGATTCGGTTGTTACGGTTGGTCTTTGTTTTCTCTGGTTCCTATTTGGTCTGTTTTTGAGTTCATTTTCGGTCACCCATTGTAGAGCGAATTTCCAATGCGTGTTCCGGCTAGTTGTGTTGTGATTTTGTTTTTTTATGTGTGTGATTTCCTAGTTGGGACCTGTGTTAGTGTCTGTGTTGATCCAAGATTGGATCGGTTTGTGTGTGTCTATGTCCTAGCGGAAGATGTGGATGTGCCAGTGTATGGCGGTGGTGTGTTATGTGCAGAGTTATGCAGAACTTAATGGAGAAAGTATCCTAGTCGGGAGTTGACATGTGTTAAGTGTTGAAGTTATACAAGTAGGTGGAAGTTGAATAGTTTGCAGTGTGAGCAGTGAAGTGGGAATGAAGCTTAGTGGGAGCGGAGAAGATTGACAATCCTAGTTGGAAATTATTGAGTGATGACAATAAGATATCCTAGTTGGTAGGATTAGAGTTTAATAGATAGAACAAAAGTTAGAAATGAACTAAATTGTTAAATTTGAACGGTGATTTTATTCACCAATTTGATTAATCAAAGTAAAATTATATACCAAATTGGTTGCTTGTTGTGCATACAATGGATGCGAATGTGATTGTGTTGTTGAATTAAACTATTAGAGTGTGGAAATGTATGTGAAATTAATTGATGGAATTGCAAAATTCATTGAATAATGTGTGTGTCGTTATAGTCATGATTCTGGAGTGTCCAAATTGGAGTATAGAATGTTGAGATTTTTGTCAATTCAATTTGGAATAGTAAAGCCTAAATGCTATCTGTATTGATTTCCAATTTGTTTTGTTAATCTGTATATGGAATCACCAAGTTGGAGTGGATTGCTTGAGAGCTTGTAAGGAAATTAATTAAGCCTATTTGCTAATATCATGTCTGAGAATGAGTGCTATGGAGAGTGTTAAAATTCCAAGTTGACATGAGAGGATTTTGTTGTTCTAAGTTGGAGACAAAGTAAATCTATATAGCTTCAACCGATTTGGAAATTCAAGGGCCGAGGCTAGCAGTACCTGTATTCAACCAAGTTGGAAGCTCAGGCGGTACCTAGTTAGAAAGCCAACTGGATGTTGCTAAAGTCAAGCTGAATTGTAAAGATCCAATTTGAAGAAGAAAGATTAAAAATAAAAGAAAATAAAAGAATTAAAGATCGAGAACCAAATTGGGAGCTTCATTTAACCCTTGTGGCTTTTAAGAGTGGAGAGAAAAATTTGGCAATTAGAATTACCGTGAGGATAACAAATTGCATGTGGTTAAGGAATTTCTTTTACAAATCTTGGTTGCAATGACCTACTAGGTGTGATATTTGAGTCAAATCCTATTTAACCGGCCTCCTTGGAACGAACTTATACTAGTTGGGTAATTCCTAAGTAGGGGCCGACAACCTTCTATAGGTTCACTCCCTTCAAAGAGCAAGAGGGTACAAATGTTGCACTAAGAAGGATTCTATATAAGTTTATTCTTTATTTCAATTGTATTTTTTCTACAAATTTGAGTTGCTTTAAAAATCCGTAAAATAACCGCATTTGCATCGTTGTCATCGCAATAATTATGCCTATTCTATGCTTCTAGATATTTCAAGCAAGAGTTGATTCAGAAAGATGGAATTGAGAGAAATTTCATGCCCAAGTTTTTTAGAAGTCTTGACACATCTTCGAAGAGTTGTATGTTCACCTTAATTCAACAGCAAAGGGGGTGACTATTCAAGAACTCTAAATGTGTTTTTAATAACTAGAGTGCCTAAGGACTTTTGCCCTAGGACTTGAGAGGACCTAAGAAAGAGACTGCTAAAGAACATCCCAAAATAGTTTTATAGAAGGAGTCTCTAAATGATGACAAGGTTGAAAAAGTTGCACTAGTGAAGAAGGGACGTAAGCCAAGAGAGAAGAAGGTTGCAAAGAAAGCTGTGAAAGAGATTGCTATGAAGGATGATACCCCTTCTTTGTCTATGTCAACATCTATTCTTGTACCTCCTCTTTATCTTATGCCTCCCACCATTTTTGAAGTGATTGATATGGCTATTCTCATTGCCCTTCATGGCTTCAATTTATATGTTTGTTACAACAGATGTCTTTGCTTCATCAAAGTACATTGTTGAGTTAACAGTTCAATCTGATAGACATGATATTGAACTTTAGATTCTAATTCTACCATCATTAATTTTTGTAATGCTTAGCGTTTAAGAGAAGATAAAAGGACAATGTATACGCATGAAATTAAATGCTTGGTTTTACAAAAAAGGTAAGATTTATATTCTCTAGCCTTATTATAATTCTCTTCTTTTATTTTACATTAAGTTATAAGTATGATATTGCACTTCATTCATACATCTAAGAGTATGCATTTTCTAATGTCAAGGTTTTGAGGGAGCGGGTGCAAACTCCCTAGTAAACTCTTAGAGGCAACGTGAATCCTAATCTATGTTTTGATTTAATTGTTGCTAATATCTTGAATGAACTATTAATTTTCAACATTTCTGTTTCATCTTCTAATATTCTTGCTTGCAACATGTTAAATTAAAAGGAAGTTATTGAATTCATTTTTAAGTTCACTTTAGAGTAAATTCATAATGATGGAGCAATTTTATTGTTCCACCTAAAAAATGGAAAGGTAAAAGAATTTGCACTTGAGCGTGTTAATACATATGGTTTTTGTCTACTTGACTCTAGAATGGACATAAACAAGTTGAAGCTTTCTAATTACATAAAATCCAAATGTTTAATAAATTTTACTGATATTTTCTTCATTTATAGTTTTTAATGTTTTGAACCCACTTCTAGCAACATTGTGTTTGTCAAGTACTAATTGTCATATTTGTTTATCCCTAGCAATCGCAACACTTTCAGATCCTTCTTTTTGTACAAAGAAAATGAGACGAAACTCCGGTGATGTTTAAGTTTTCTATCTATATGAACCAACAACTTAACAATGTAGGTACAAATCTTGAAAAAAATAACTTACTCTGAAACTTCACTTCCTTACAAACTTAGTTCATAAATGGTACAATTTTGTAAAGAAGTGCTTATGAGAAGGATCATTTATTTGTGTAGCTGTTGATTGACAGATTTTCAAAACTTGGTGATGTGGTATTGGATTGTTATGCATCTATAGGTACCTTCCATTATTTATCATTATTTAAATCACATTTTTTTTACATTGTATGTAACATATTTGTTACAACTAAGGATATTGTCTTCAATGAACAAGGGCCTCTATTCATGCATGCCACAACATTGGACGTCATTTGGTGGCCTTGGAGAGTAATAGTGAAATTTCCAAAGGTCTCTTTCAACGTTTGAACATCCCTCCTATTTCTATTGTCATTGTCCAAATTAAGCATCCCCTACCTATAGTGCTAGATGATTTTGATGATGAGGACATTTTCAAGTCTTTTACAAGGCACTCCAAAAAACATTGATGTAAGTTGATTGTTTCTCTTAAGCATGTCTTTATTTTCTTTTATTGTGCAATATCTCAAAATTTATTCAAAGTTTCTAATTGTTTATTCATTACATCTTATAGAAACAATCCTCTCCAGCATCTTATACTCTCGCCTTCTACCAATCCCACAAGACTTTAGCGACAGCTATGGTAGAGGCTCCATTATCCATTTCTATTGCCAAACATCATTTATACTAAAAAACATCTTCATTATAGAAGTCAATTATTAGAAATTTTTATGGATGGAATCTATTTCTTTCTATTAGCAACATACCATGTCTTTTAATTAGATGGAAACATATAATTCGAACTTGTAAATGTTAGTGTTAGCATAAAAATAAATTTAATAAACTTCAATAATGCTTTAAAGAAATTATAAATTTTAATTAGAAATGGTACCTTTAGCTTAAAATGGTTTTATAACACCATGTAAACATAGGTCTTTAGTTTCCAAAAAGTCACCCTAAACCTTGAATTTAAGATATTTGGTAATTGACACTTATCCTAAACAACGAATTTTATCTTTTCAATCATTCAACAATCATCTAAATTCCTTTTCATCCAACGAAGTCAACTACAAAATTCATCCAACTCCATTCATCCTCTTTGGATGCATTTATATCCATATGTTTTTATAATAAATCAAGGACAAAGGTATTTAATGGTGAAAAATTAGAAGTTTTTTATAAATTCTTCTCAAATTGTTCAATGCTCAATGTTTCTTGCTCATACTTTAACAACCTTACACTCATGCATCCATAGCATTGAATAAAGGACTAGACACCACTATTAGAAAATTTAGTTTTTCTATAGATTTGGCTGCATTGATGTGGTTCATTTTTTTATTGATTTGGACAATAATCTATTGATTTGGACAGAAATCAATAGAAAAGTGAACCAAATCAACAAAAAAACTGAATTTTCTAGTAGTGGATAAAATTTAAGTCATTAGGAATAAGAATAGAAACGAATTGTTGGTAGTAAAATTGAGTGTTAAATTGTTTGCATTTCCCATTTCAATCTAAAATACATTTGTGACTTTAGCCATAATACATTAAACTATTTGACCATTCCCTAAATTTTAAAACCCCCACTTGACTTGGCATTTTTGCTAAATCAAGTCTTGTGATTGATTTGGAGAGAGAAAAATTAATATAGTAGTATTGCTTTGCTATGGTATTGTTGTTATTTATTAAAGCTTCAATTTTTTTGTATGCTTGCACTCTTTTTAATTCTCTCAATGAATTAAACAATCTAGATTTACACGAAAAAAATTTATAATTTTTTTTCAATAACATTTGAAAATAAAATAATATAATATTTGATTGTATGCAATAAGTAGATGGATTGTAATGTAATTTTTAACTATTTGACAAACCCATGGCAAATAGTATAAGGGGGTAATTCCACAAGGAAAGACAAATAAGTCTATCATATTGGGACTAAAGTCACTTATTTTGTATTTTGGTATATTTATCTAGGATGTTTGATTGTCGATTTGGGAATAAATAATGAAACCCACACTTAGCATCAATTATTCACTATCCATTATCAATGTTAATATATAAGTGTAGATGAATTTGATTTCAATTTGGATTTAACCCAAGCTTTATAGTTTAAAATTCATTCTAAGGGAGGCAAATTAAATAGGATTGACTCTAACAATCACCTAATAGGTCATTGCAACCAAAGTTCAAAATTTTTTTTATTTACTTCCACTAGGCTATGTAATATGCTCATGTAGTAAAACTAATTGCAAAAATTTTCCCTCCACTCTTAAAGGCCACAAGGATTAACCAATTTATACTCTTAATCTTTTACATTATTTTTTAATTTATTTTTGGCTCTTTTATCTCCAAATGGAACTTCGCTACTAAGCTTTGTTAGCTGGTGCATTGCAACTTCCAAATTAGGCTTGAATCAGGTAAAGCTTGACATGTTCTTAAGCTTCCTACTCAAGCTGATCTTCTCAATTTGTTCTTTGTCTTCTTTTAAAGGAATTACAAGATCCTTCTTTGCCTACTTGGAATTGCCTTTTTTTATATCCATAACATTCATCCTTCAATAGCATACTTTAGAATGTGAATTAAAAGTAACACCCTTACAGCCACTCAGCAATTCTTTACAATTTAATGATTAACATATATAGCTTAACAACCAAATCGGAACTTACTCAATTCCGATTATGACTTATATAGATTTACACATTCTATATCTCAATTTGGTATGAACACACATTTAAATATTATCGACCAAGCACTTAACAACAAACTTAATTCACACAATTGATCTCTAACTTGAACACTCAATTATCATAACTACAATGACACACACAAATCCAATTTGGTTTCATAGTTTAACATACACGCATACTTTAATTTTCGACTTTGACTGAATCAACTACACAAGGACACATCGGAACTCCTCTAATTAGGTTAATAGCATAATTCCACATCAACATATAAATTCCATCACATTTACATTATTGAAATTTATGTTTTACAAATTCCACAATATACACAAATTAAACACTCATCCATCACACTAGACACAACACACCAATTCAACTAGAAATTTATTTTTATATTAATTCCGAATTGGTGATCAAATCACTATTACAAATTTGTTCACATTAATGTACAGTAGGGTCCCAATCAAATTGGCGTTTTCGAAATCGCAGTGAAGAAAATTTCACTGCAGCCAACTTTGAGAGGCTCCCGAGAGCTGAAAAATTGGTATTTTACCACGAAATTTTTACCACAGCTTGATCTTTATGTTAATAACACATGTTCCAAATTTCAAGGCCAAAAGATTCACCATTTAAAAGTTATTCAAAATCTACCAACATGGGTAGTTGTGGAATTTTTTTCACTTCTGCCAACTTTCACAGCCTCCCAAGGATTGGAATTTTTTTTTTTTGCCATGAAATTTTTGGAACAAAAACTAATATATGATTTCAACATATGGTCCAAATTTCAGGTCCAAAAGATTAATACAAAAAAAGATATTCACAATCTACCAACATGTATTGTTTTGAGAAACACTTGTGGAAACCATTTCACTACTACCAACTTTGGCACCCCTCCAAGGGCTAAGAAATTGTCTATTTACCGTGAATTTTTTGTCACACAAACCTTTCTATGTTAATAACATGTATGCCAAATTTCAAGGACAAAAAAATATTACAAAAAAAGATATTTAAAATCTACCAACATGGGCAGCTTTGAGAAACCATTTTTCTATTTCCATCTTTGACACCCTTCCAAGGGCTGATATTTTTTTTTATTTTTCATGAAATTTTTTCTATACAATAATTTCTATGTTAATAACATGTGTGACAAATTTTTAAGGTAAAAAAATTTATAATAAAAAAGATATACACAATCTACCAACATGTGTAGTTGTAGGAAACATTGGGAGAAGCCATATCACTACTACCAACTTTGACACCCTCCCAAGGGCTGAGAAATTGTCTATTTACCATGAAATTTTTGGTACAAGATATATTTTATGTTAATAACAAGTGTGCCAAAATTCAAGGTCAAAAAATTTATACAAAAAAAGCACACACAATCTACCAATGTGTATGTCCTCCATTTGCCTCAATCACTGCTTGTAACCTAGAAGGCATAGAATGACATAATTGGAGGAGCTTTGTATCACTAATTAACCTCCACTCTCTTTCAATAATTGTCTTCATGTCATCTAAGTTTCTAGGCCTATTTGGGTCATGTTGCACTGCATCTTTCAGAATCTTCCAAAGGTTCTCAATTGGATTGAGATCGGGAGAGTTTGCAGGCCAATCAAGCTTCTCCAAAAGGTGTGATTGTCTCCATTCTCCACATAGTTTGCTACGATGGACAGGTGCACCATCTTCCATGAGCAATCCTTGTGGCACTCTACCCATAAAATGAAGCAACTCGCCATTGTAAACCACTTCAACAAAATCCTTAGCAGAGCGTCGATCCTTAGGCATAAAAACAAGTTGTGAAACTTGTCCTCCAGCAAATGCACCCCAAATCATCAAAGAAGTTCTCCCACTCTTAAAAGTTGGAACTATACAATCTGATGCATAGCGGTCATATGCAGTTCTCCAAACATGAATTTGTCTAGAATTTTTTCCAACTTCAAAAGTAGACTCATCTGTCCAAACAACTCGCTCCCATTCTTCTACACTCCACCTACAATACTTCTGAGCAAAAGCCAATCGTTGAGACATGTGACGAGGTGTCAAAAAAGTTTTTTTGACTGCAATTCGACTATAAATGCCACTCCTATGTAAAGCCCTTCGATTAGTATTTCTAGACACTTGAGTAGGACACATATTAGTAATCTCTGAGAGCGTTAAGCGACGATTAGCTTGTGAGACACGTTTAATAATACGAACATCTCTATCACTAAGCTTCTTAGCATGATTTCCACCACAAGGTTTGCTTCTGTAGGTTCCATCTTCTCGAAATCTCTTCACCAACCTCTGAACTGTTCTAACAGGGACTCCAACAATAGCTGCAATATCAACTCCTGTCTTTCCTCCCTCCCTCAAACCTATAATGCAAGCACGAATTTCAACTGAAATAGCCAACATCTACAACTTTCAAAATGGTAATTGGATCCAAAAAAATTACTAACTAACCTCATGTCTGAAGCACTCAAATCTTAATCAAACCTTAATTAGTAATCACCCACCATCCATGATTCAACTCTCATTCACTCAATCTCCATATTACCTCCCTCAGTCACCACATTACCTCACTCACTATGATCCAACCTTCATTCACTCACTCAGTGACTATAATTCAACCCTCACATAGCCTCACTTACTCATCACATACATTCACTAAGTCACCATGATGCAACCCTTACATAGCCTCACATAGCCTCACTCATCAAACAATCATACTCAGTCATCACATAGCTCCAATTAACCACACAGCACATAGCCCTCACCCATTCAGTCAACACATCCTTCATGCACTCATGTCCCCAAAATCTTCAATCCTCTAATTGGAAAAATAAACACCCATTACTTGCCTCAGCACACATCCTACCTCCTGTAATGCTCAATTTTGAAAGCAAGCATTCATATTGAGAGGAAAAGCTTCTTCATGCACATATGGTGTTCAAATTTTAAACAAATGCATTCTTTTAGATGTGACAAGTGCACACATCTAGATTTGGGTATCCTTGATTTTGTTGAGAAGCATTTATGTATGGGGATTTGGACATTTGGACAATTTTAGACCAAAAGCATGAGTGTCCATATTCTTACAATATTCTCAATATATTCTAAAACTGTTTCTCACAACTACACATATCGGTAGATTGTGTGTGCCTTTTTTTGTATAAATTTTTTGACCTTGAATTTTGGCACACTTGTTATTAACATAAAATATATCTTGTACCAAAAATTTCATGGTAAATAGACAATTTCTCAGCCCTTGGGAGGGTGTCAAAGTTGGTAGTAGTGATATGGCTTCTCCCAATGTTTCCTACAACTACACATGTTGGTAGATTGTGTATATCTTTTTTATTATAAATTTTTTTACCTTAAAAATTTGTCACACATGTTATTAACATAGAAAATTATTGTATAGAAAAAATTTCATGAAAAATAAAAAAAAATATCAGCCCTTGGAAGGGTGTCAAAGATGGAAATAGAAAAATGGTTTCTCAAAGCTGCCCATGTTGGTAGATTTTAAATATCTTTTTTTGTAATATTTTTTTGTCCTTGAAATTTGGCATACATGTTATTAACATAGAAAGGGTTTGTGTGACAAAAAATTCACGGTAAATAGACAATTTCTTAGCCCTTGGAGGGGTGCCAAAGTTGGTAGTAGTGAAATGGTTTCCACAAGTGTTTCTCAAAACAATACATGTTGGTAGATTGTGAATATCTTTTTTTGTATTAATCTTTTGGACCTGAAATTTGGACCATATGTTGAAATCATATATTAGTTTTGTTCCAAAAATTTCATGGCAAAAAAAAAAAATTCCAATCCTTGGGAGGCTGTGAAAGTTGGCAG